>JAECXH010000113.1:11358750-12717500 GCA_018152175.1 Drosophila jambulina | reverse complement strand
TTTCTGTGTCTCCCAACAATTTCTCCAAGGAGAGCCGGCACACGCCTTTATTTTGCCAGGCCAAATAATAATAATAATAATAATAATAATGGGACAACGAAGCTCGTTGCGTAGGAAAATTATTATGTCTTGCCAAAATTTAAACAAAGGCGCGGCCCTCTAGCCTTGTTGTCTCTGAAAATTGATGGCTTTGCACTGGCAGTGAACTTATGCCAATGGAGCATAAAGTAGACCTAACTGGGTCGGACCAGGAAAGTACACATATAGGTTGGGTAATTGAGTTTTGAAGGGAGGAAATGGGAGTACCCTCAGCCTACAGGTACTGGTAGGTAATGTGACTTAAATATGACTCAATATTATATTAAAATGTTACAGAAAGACTTGTTTAATAAGCAAAAAATATCCTTTTTAATCAACCAACAGAGAAGGTCTTGTTAGATGTTACCCCAGCAAAGAAAACACTTTCACTACATCCTGCAACTGCAGCAGGACATAAAAAAATAACGAAACATGTATGGAAAATGTCCCTGCAAACTAGAGCACAAAACTTAATTTCCAGGCAAAACATTGTTACGCTGCAGTGCCATCGAGATCGGTCAGACAACCGCAAGGAAAAGCCAATCAAACTTACAAGCTGACCGCTTGCATGACAGGACCCATAACCAGGAGCCATAACGCCACTGTGAGTGGAGTCCTCCTTTTGCCGGCGACAAAACTGAAGGCGAAAGTAATTTGCAAGCCACTTTGCAGGGTCATAAAGGGATGGAGCGGTGCGGGGCACTAAAAAAAAGTGCTGTAGAAATAATTGAAAAATTTGCACTACATTGAAAATCGAATTATGAAGAAAGTGATGGTGATGGCGATGGCGCAGGAAATATCAATTAGCACAAACAAGAGCTAAACCCCATTAAAAGCTTATTTATCCCGGCCGAAAATAAAGGAAAATGTGGAAAAAGGGAAGCCAGCTAGCTGTAAGCAAATAATATGGAAAAACTTTACACAAACAACCCTTGAGCTGCAGGAAGTGGACTGGAGGGAGTTGCAGCAGTCGGCGGGAGTAGCCGTTGCTGTGGAATTAATTGCTTTATATGGCGTGATAATTTATTGAAGCCCACGATGACCAACATGGGAGCAAAGGCAAGGTCCTGGTTCTGGTCCTGCTCCTGCTCGTGGTCCTTGTTCTGGTCCTGCACTTCCCTGCCAGCCGGGGATAACACAAGTATTATGCCAGCAACGAGGCGTAAGGGTCAATCACATTAGAGACATGCGATTCCGAGGGTGGTTGGTCCTGGCCTCTTATCCTTCTCCCTAACTCCTTGCCCCGTTGGTCAAGGGTTGCCCTCTGCATTCTGCAATCTGATTATGTGCTCGGAGGTGGGTCCGGGTAATACGTTTTCCCAGAATAATAAACATGCCAGGAGGTACTATGTGTTTGTTATGATGCCAGCACCAAAAAGATAATATAAATATAGTTTATGGGTCTGGAAGAGGGCCTTGAAAACAAATTCGATATAAGGGAAAGATATCACCTAATCGATATCTTTATAAACCTGTTAATTAAACCTTAAATTAAGTTATCCTTTAAGTACTTATATTCTTAAGAAGCGTATTCAGACTTCACCTACTCTTAACTGCCTTTAATTTTTTCGCCTTTTGAATTCTTTTGCTTTTTTTTTTTTTGTTTTACCCTCAACGGATTTACGCACTGGCAGGGTCCTTTGGCCCGCTCAGAGGTATGTATATGGTATGAATATAATCAGGGCATTCAATCGACTTAATTTCATTATGAATACGAAGGCAGCTAAACGCCATTGGCCTTCCTCTACCGCCCTCGCTCCCCTTTGGCCATGATTTCCTTTTCGCCGCTTGGCCAAAGCCGAGCTCATAAATAATCTTGCCAACTTGTCGGTGGACAGGAGGACACTCGCCAGTCTCTCCAGTTGCCCGGTCTTAGCCACGAGCAGCTGCTCGAGTTGCAAGGGGGCATACACCCGCTCCATCCGCAAGGACTCCGCTTTTGGCCGCTGTTGACAAACAAATATGAAACTAATCCTTGGTAATTAGTGCGCCAACTTTTGCTGCATTTTGAGCCAGGAAAGGACCCAAGGACACAAGGACAGGGACTTGTAGTAGCTGAGGGAGAGAGCGAGGAGCCCGAGTCCGTTGGCTGCTGCTCTTTCGGCATCTCAGTGTCAGGTGCACTCAGGGGAAAATATAATAAACAATTTAAATAATAAAAATAAATTAAATATTTTTAGCTCTTTATAAATATGCAATTTCTTATTAAGTTGTCATTGTTTTATATGAACTTTGAAAGTTTAACCTTCACTTAAGAGTCTTTAATTCGAATCCCTTTCCCACAGTGTAAACCTAACTCCTGGTCATAGGAAGTTAGCAGATTCCTTGTGCTTTCTGCTTTTTGCGGTTTTCCCGGTCGCATCTCGTTGGTATTTTCTTTTTTTTCGTCTGTGTTTTTTTTTGTTTTTTTGCGGCGGTGTCGTCGTTATTTTTATTGGAAAAGTTAAGCTTGTGTTTTGATAGGTTTCAGTCGTAAAGGGATTAATTAGTGCGGACTTCGCACCAGCGGTTCCGCCGCCAACAGGATAAAGCCAGTGTCTGGGGGCAAGCTCAACATGCCGCCTCATGTGGCAATGCATAATTAAAGCTAAGCTGCATTGCATAAAGTTCTGCCAGCGAAAGGGATACGATATCCAGTACTGGGATGGTTTAACGAGGAGTATTTTGCATTTCTTAAACAATTAGGCGCTTGAAATAGGAACTATCTTAATAATAATATTTACCAAAAAATTTTAAATAATATTTACAAATGAAATTCTTAATAAAAACCTGATGCCCTGCCATTTTTCTAGCTCATCCCCATCTAGAACTCAATTACTTATGGAATTCCCCACATAATTCTCCATCTGGCCAGTTGTCTTCACTTGAGTTTATTAATTTTATTTCGCGATTCCCGCAGAGCCCCTCCTCATCCCCTCGACTGCCGCAGTTCTGCGCTGAAAATTCCAATGCTGTAGAATTTCTCTGTGTTCTTGCCGAGTCCTTTCGGATAGGGGGGACACTCTTTCTTATCTTTTTATTATGAACTGCAGCGACAATTTTGCTAGCCATGTCAGCGCATGATTTACGAGGCCGTGCCGTACAAATGAAAATTGTACTAAAAACGGTCAAAACGAGAAGGGGGGGAGAGGGGTCGGTGTCGGGACAAACCTTTTTTGTGGCTCTGAAGTTTTGGCCACAAAACAGGAAGCGGAAATGAGTGCGCAGAACGGCGATGGCGACATGTGAAATGTGTTTGCCACCAACCAAGGAAAACAAGCAAACAAAAAGGCAGACCGGCAAACAGACACACACACACATGCAAAATAAACGGGTTCAAGTGGCGCTCGTAAAAGCGGGAAAGAGGGAAAGCCAAAGGATAACTGTTGAATTGTTGGCCATAATAACAAGGCAGGAGCCAGGCGACTCCCATGTGTGTCTGTGTGTTGGCTTGTCGCGTAGCAACTTGTGGCTAGCTTAATAGCAGTTAACGGGATACCAGCCAAAAGGGGTGCAAAGAAGGGGGTAAAAAAAGGGGGCAACCGGGTCAGAGGACAACTCTGGGGTCGTCTGCATGTACATCTCAAAAGGATAGAGATGAAAGCGCTCAAAAAGTGTTCATTCGGTTAATAAATTTCATTAATTTGTTAACCAGATGCTCACTGAAAGGGCTTTCATGAGAGGAAAAGGGAAATTGAAGGAATGAGTCTGACTTTTAGTTCAATTAACAAGTTAAAATAAATAAATAATTAGTTATTTCTCTTGATCCTTTTAAATTTGAACATGAAAAATATTCTAAATATTACTATTTGTAAATATAATTAGAAAAAACAATCTTTGAGCCTGGTTTTTGGTGAGAAAATAAAAATATTTAAAACTTATTGGATAAAGGTAGTTGTTGACAAATCACTTTTAAATATATTTAAAAAAATACTTTTTCCTTTTAAGATTATTATTAAGAGGTTTCTATCACATCCTTTAAATAAAAATAAAAATAGCTTTGCCAAAGGTGTTTAATTATTTCCCCTAAATACATAAAAACCTCTTGAATAAATTAAACTTTCGTTCACAAAGCTCTAGTGACTTGCTGGAAAATCAAGAAAGAAAAACTAAACAAATGCCCAAGGAATACGCATAAAAGGAATGTACAAGAAAATGCGATTAAACCGAGAAACTCGGAAAATGAAATAACCCTGGCAACCGAACCGCGTGCTGTGAAAACAATCCAATCAATTTATTAATTAAGCAAGCCACTCGGACCAGAGGAGCGCCTGATGTACGACTGCAGGAGGACTATGGGTATGCCAGGGTGCTCTATATGTACATATATATACATATATATATAGCCGATCTGCCTGTCTGGCGGAAAAATCTGCCCCTTCCAGTCCTACGATTCAGCGCGTCTATTTGTCTAGCTTTGTGCAATGGATTTTTAATGTTTTCCTCGGACTCAGACTCAGACTCGGACTCGCGCGGGAGAGGACAATAATGTAACGCATTGTTAAGTCCGCTTGGCACTTTTCGCACGCCAGCTGTGTCCGAGGGGAATCCCCTCGGGAGGGCCAGCTAAACTGGCTCCGGTCTTTAATGAGCCCCAAACTGCAATTACGCAAAACATTTGCGCACTGCATGTGCCTCAAATGCGGCGGCGATGGCGTCGTCTGAAATAGTTTTAATTGCGTTTTGCTTTTTATTTTATTGCACGTGGCGCCCCAACAATTTCGTTATGCCAGAGTTAGTTGTACTTGGACAGGAGTCGCTACAGGAAATCCATTAGGTATCCACTAAAGAAGCTGGTGACTAGTTTGGGAACTTCCCAATCTTCTAAACTACACCTAAACTTATTAAAAAATTTTAAAAATAATATTAAAAACACAACCATTTTTACAAGGGTAAAAAGGCAATTATTACTTTAATTAATTGCTTTAATAATTGTAAATATATTAGTCTTTTTAATATTATTTTTAAGTTTTTTTTTTATAATTTTAGGCGTAAGTAACCTTAACAGAAGTTTGGAGAGTTCTTTTTAAACCAAATAAATTGATTTTTTCTTGCTTTAAAATTGTAATTTTACACATAGCAAACTTATTGAAAATCTATGTGTAAAATTCGAATTAAATTTATACGGTCCCCTATTTTGAAGAACGAATTTGGTATGTTTATACCTAAATCTTATTAGCAAACATTTTTAAAAGCACAAACACAACAACACTCTGTTTAATGTATCTTAACAATTAGTTTGCTAATAAGATTTAAGTATAAACATACCAAATTCGTTTTGCAAATTCGTTCTTCAAAATCAGGGACCGTGTAAATTGTTAAGATACCTTAAACTGAGTGTAGATTTATCATTTGGTGCTTTTTTTAAATTAAGAAGTCTGTAAATTTTCTTTAACTAAGTTAGAAAAACATGGTACTTCACGCACAAAGTAGTTTAGTATTCATTTTAATAGAATTCAAAATTAAATTCGGTTTGTTTATAGATAGATTCAATCGACAGTTCTAAGCTGGAAAACATTTACGTTTTAGGATCTGAATGCCATCTAAAGATATTTTTACTTAATTGCCAAGTTCAACAAAGGATATTATAATAAAAATGATTTGCCTCTTTAGCATTTAATTTATAATTCATATATTTATAAAAAAAATTCACAAATTTTACTTTGGCTTTTAACTCCATTAGCGTTTTTTGTAAGACATAATTGAAATAGTTTTCTAAGAAAACTAGTTTCAAAGTTTTAGAGCTATCTGAAAAAAATATTGCAACGTATATTGCAATTGTAACAATTAAGAAATAAAAAGAAAAAATTTATAATTTCACAGTAATTGAACATATTTTCATTTACTTTGCGAAATTTTAATTTATTATTATTTTAGAATTTTGCTTAAGAACTAGAGATATTTTGTAAATTGTGCTTAGAAAAGACCCATAATAATAAAGCTCCTAAATTTGTTCTCGGTGCTGATAAAAATTAATGCAAATTTTCTTAACTTATAATTGTAGCTATATAAGTATTAATTGTAGTAGCAATAACAATTTTGTAGCTTTGAGTAAAGAAAATTTCGAATAAATCCAGCACCTGTCGCGCTTATTATTAGCAGCTGGAGTGGCCCAGTAGCATTGTTAAAAGTAATGTCCTTTAATAACAAAGCAAACAAGGACTTCAAGGATTCCCTCCTATAAAGTATAGAATGCAACAGCTAAGGGGTCACAGTCACAATAGAGTAGCAGCCATGGAGAGGCTTTTTTACCTACCAACTATACTTCTCATCATTGTTAGCAGCCCAATCCTGGCCAGAAGTCAGCTGCAGATTCCTCTGGAAATCGGGGAAACGAATGGGCAACTGGAGAACGACATAAATGCCTATCTTGTGGTTGTAAATGCAGCTAAAGACGTTTTAGGATGCTTCAGTTTTATCGCTTATACGGGAAATGTCCACCTCAGGCCTTCACTCGAGCAACGTCTGACGGAACGTATGTCAGTGCCGATGTACACGATTGGTTCGAACAAAGGACCTGTTAATCATCGGTATAAAAAGGCTGAATACGTGGTGATCATACTGTTCAGCGGGCTTGAGGATCCAACTCTGGAGGCCCTCAACGACACGGAACTCACCAGTGGCAGAAATTTCTACATCTTCCTTTACGTTCCTGGAAACAACAACGAAGAAAAGCTTCTGACAAAGGACGAGATTTGGAAGTTTTTCACCCGGTGCTCAGAGATTAAACTCGATCGTGTGCTGCTCCTTTTCCATGGAGAGTCCGAATTCGAGGCTTGGACATACTTTAATTTAACAAAATTTACAGTGTCAAGGATCACTGAAGAGAAAGGATTTAATTATTTGTTGCGAAATCAGGGTTATAGATTTTCCGTTCTAGTTGCCAACGATTTGCCATCTATTTTTTGGGTAAAATTTATTACAATAAAAATTGTATAGTATTTGCCATTCATGTGCCATTCCGCAGTACAACTCAACGGAACAAGCGGATGTGATTCGCGGCGGAAACATCAGTCTGTCCGGACCCATTGGCACCCTGATGGTGGAGTTCATGCGCTACATCAATGCCACCATGGACATTCTACCCATCGCCGAAAAGCAGACCTCCAACTATGAGATACTACAGGCGCCGACTGCCAAGAGAGTCGACATGGTGGCCAATCTGGTGGTCAATGACAGCCTCCTCTTTAGTCCCGTGGTGACGGATACACAGATCTGCCTCTTGGTGCCACGCCGCCGGAAGATCCCGCCGAGCAGATATTTCACAAGATTGATTGATCCCAGTGTCCACCTGCTCACCTCGTCCACCGCCCTATTGGTATTCGGTGTAAAGTACATCGCCCAACGTCGTCGCTCGCTGGTTGACTCCTTCTTCAGCACCGTTCGCTTTACCCTGGGAATACCCCTGCCCGCAGGTCAGCTGGATCGATTGCCCCTGGCGGATAGGATAATAGAGGTCTATTCACTCCTGTTATTTGGAATCTTTATCGGCGCTTGTGGATCTATATTGAACAGCATCTTGACAGCGGGTCTTTATTATCCGCCGATCACGGACGTGGACTCGATGCGGGCCAGTGGCCTAAGGATCATCACAGCCGACCCCACCATACAGCAGGCCTTCAGGGACAATCGAATGCCCAGTTCATTGGCGGATCTAGTGGATCTAGTGGATGACTATACGGTTATTAAGAGCATGCAAGACCTAAACGACAGCGTGGTCAATGTGGAGCGAACGCCCAATTGGAAAGGACTTCGGTTTTATCAGGAGCGTCTAAGAACCATAAGACAGGAGATCGCTGGACCTAAGCTCTGCTCCAGTGTCCGCCACCTGCGATTGCCCATCTCACCGCAATCGCCCCTGAGGTTCATCTTCAACGACTATTTTTACAGGATTTTCGAGTCGGGTCTGGAGCAGAAATGGCTGAAGATGGGTTTCCAAAAGTTTAGGGAGGTTTATAACATTACCACATTGCCCACGGACAGGGATAATGAGTGGAAACCGTTGCCCCTAACATTATATGCTGATTTTTTAATGATATACATGGGTGGAATGCTACTGAGCACTATGGTATTTATTTTCGAGCTTCTTTATAAAAGATATAGTGGCTAGAGCTATTGATTTTGGGAAGGTTAATACTGATATTTTGTTTTATGAGTGTTATGTATGAGCATTGAACATTTTTTAATATATATTAAACACTTTTATGCTTTTTTTGCACCTCGAAAATGTCCTCTAAGAAAAGAGCAATTAAAGCAGTGACATACCTTCTAGAGCTCCACTATTGAGTAATGAAGTTATTACTGATCAAATTATGACTGATATTGAATCTATTAACATTATTCTGAATTCCCCACACAGTATTTTGAATCTATTAACATTATTCTGAAGTCCTCGAAAGATCTCAATGGGTTTGGTAACTCCAGATACCTCCTTATAAATATAGAATAATTACATGAAGTTGGCAGGAATTTCCCAAAATAAATCTAACTATTTCCACTCACAATTGAGTAGATGCTCTTGAGTCAAATCCTCGAAAACTGCTCTCAAGGAATTTTGTGCTTTTTTTTTTACCCATTGGAAATAGTTTTTGGCAGCGCATGCGTCCTTGAGCATCCTCCTTTTTCGGCAGTAACTCACTCAAAATGTAGTTGGCCTTTTTGTGGATGCCTGCACTTGGTGGCCCTGCGATTGGGGATGAATGCAATTGGCGAAAGGGGCGGGCCGAGGAGGGGCCGATGGGTTGGGGGCAGAGGTAGCACAATTCCAGCTAATTGGCAATAATCAGGCATCGACCATAAATTGGCGTTAACAAGGCCGACAAATCAGCGGAACGCTGGCCGTTTGGCATTTTAAATTGTGATTGAGCTGGCGGCATAAATCAGACAAATTGAATTACAAAAAAACAAGGCGGCAATAAAATCTAGCAATTATATTTGTGCACTGTAACACACATGGGTCTGTGCGTGTGTGCCTTTGTGCATTTTTCTGGCCTCGCGACAATTTAATTACAATTGGTCATGGAGAGAAATTGCAGTTGTCGCCGCACTGGCGCCGCAAAATATGCTAATTTATATTTATATGGATATGGAGTTATTCCCTTGGCGGATTTCCGCCGCCTTTCCCGCTTTCCCAGCCCCTCCCACCAAAGTTTGCTTCCAGCTCCAGACTCCGGCCGGGACTGTGTGAAATATATATTTTCGGCGGCGACTGCGGTCGTAAAATTTATTGTTGCCAAATGCATATTTGTCACATTTTGCAATGTGTTTGGCGGCCATAGAACAATTTATAAGCAACTTGGGACTTTGGCTAAAAGCCTTCCCCCATCTACCAAAAAGACAGAGCCCCTCTTTCGCCGTTTTTAGGAAATACAAATATTTTATATATTTAATTGTTGCTTTTTGGGCAAGCGCTTCAAGTGGAATGCGTTGGGAGGAATACAAATGAAAAAAGATTTCTTAAAGACCAAATAAAATAAATTGTTTTAAAAATACATTTAGAATTACAAATAAAAATACTCCACAAGTATAGGAAAGATGATGGAAAGAATGATTTAAAAACATTTAAAAAATGTTAAGGTAATCAAGCACATTGATACACTTTTCAGTTTAGCTTTTTGCTGACATTTTAAAAATTAACAAACCCACTTAAGGCTCGTAACTAATTTATAATGCCGACCATACCATTGAAAAATCCATTAAAATTAAATAGACTACACTTTTTTCAACACGAATTAGTTTGGAATTGAATTTCAAAGAATACGCATTTAGAAATTACTCTGAAGATGAGAAAACACCTGCTACTATTCATAAAACTACTCTTTATCCTGGCACACTCGATATTTGATATTCGTAGTACTCCCTGTCCCAGTGGCTTTGATTTGTATTTAAGCCGTTGTCGAAGGCCTGCAAGAAGTGATTATTAATTGAAATAAGACCATAGAATCTTAATTGTGTTTTATAAAAATAAAACCTAAGCAAAAAGCACATTCATAACCCTAAATCTCTTTTTATTATCTACATTTCTGTTGTAGAAGTTCTGAAGAATACTAATATAATTCTTCTAGTTTTCTTTGTTAAGGGATATATGGATATAGCTATCTTGCAAATTAAATGAAAATAAAAGTTCTACCAAAGCTTAAATAATTTTTAAAATGTATTTACAATCTTCAAGTTAAGTTAGTTATTGTTAAGCAAGGCCTAAGTTAGAACAAAGTGAAGTTAACCCATTCGAAAAAATAAAAGGGTCTAAAATTGTGTAAATTTCAAATTAAATTCATGTATTATTAAGCACAAATTATTTAATTTTAATTATTTTGGCACTATATAAGCTAAAAACTGTTTTATTCTGCTTTAAATCCCCTTTAAATCTAATGATATTATATCGGCAAACATCCCCAAATGTCCAGGCATTTATATTACCTTCTCCCCAGGACTCTTCCAACTAAACTTTCCATCAACTTGATAATTGGCTACCATTTCCATGGAAAAGTATCCATTGACCTGTGCCCCTCAGCAGTCACAACACACTCACCCACAACACACTCACCCACTTCTCACCTTAGAGACTCGCTGAATGGGAATCCCCCAAATGCTCGCTAAACAAAAGAAATGAAGTCATTTGTAATTAATGAGGTTTGTCACCCCAATTTGCCGCAACTTCCACAAACACACACCAAAATGAGAGAGAAAAAAACCCAGAAAGGAAACATCAGAAGGCAAAGGGATGGGGGCTAAAAGTCACCTGTCTTCCTGGCATATTGAAAATCACAGTCGGTGAGCAGCGAGAAAAAAAAAATACCACCATCCGTAAAACAATCTAATTATATCGTTAAGCACACCAAAATTGGCAACAGATCCACCCCTGAAAAAAGAAGCCTCAGGATGGCCTCGGAATAGCTGGAATGCTGGAGATTGGTGACGTCCTCTTGCCACCCAATGACACCTTGTGACTGACTGACAGTCCAAGGGGAGCGGAGGCGGACCCTGCATGCTTGACCCTGACAGACAGGCTGATTTTCGGGGTGACAGTTTCCGTTTGCTTGTTTAATTAAAATTATGTAAATAAATTTATTTAGCTGACACGGCGCTGTAATTAAGTGCAAGACGGAGAGGAAGCGAGGGGGTGGCTGTGCATCTGTTGCCTGACAAATTTGGTCCACCTTGGCGGACAAGTTATGCGCCGTCTTTGTGGGGTTTACACGGAGAGAAGTTCGTGTTGATAACTATTTTTATTTGAATTTATTTCTTAATACTTTACTTAATCTTTACTTAATTAAACTTACATATTTTTTCACTACTATCATTAGGCATACTTTTTTCTTAGTTATATACTTCATAATTTTTTTCTCTCTGCACTTTGCCACTACCTTTTGTCTCTGCTCGTGTCTCTATATATGCTAACAAATTAGCCTTGAAATGAGCAATTTGCAGGCCATGGACGTGACGGGGGGCAGGATGTTAGTGGTGACTGGAAGGAGGTGAAGGAAACGCCGTCTTCGCCGTGAATACAAACTTAGCTGACAGCTGCTGTCAGTGGCCGCCGTCAATGGCGGAATGTCAGGGTGTATTAAATATTCCTTCCGGGTGGCGAGAGGCGTGAAAAAGCAATTAAGTGTGAAGTATGCAGCAAGAAAAAAAAAACAAAACAAGGCTGAGAAAACCAGTTTTTCTTTGTCTAGAACATGAAAAATGATCCGAGGCATGCTAATGGAACTCCTTCACATCACGTACTTTCTGCAACTTAAAGTTTCAATAAGTTCCAATGAAAGTCACTCCCAATCCAACATCTGACAAGGCCCTCCATCAATTCTGGCCAAGAAATCAAATAAATTCCAGAAGAGTTGACCTCGAAGCCCTGCGACATTCGACATTCGACATTCATGGCCCTTCATAATCCTTCGCAGGACTAATGAAATGCCAAAAGTTACTCAGAGGCCCATTTCATACACAGACATATGTGTCGTACAGTAGTCCACCAGCTCACACGTGCTCGATTGACGTCACCACAGTGAAGCCATGTTGACACCAACACCATGGGAGGAAATTGTTTTGATGAATGTGCCGATTTAATTGATGAATGACTTTTTAAGCTGGCAAAAAATCGAATGGCAGCACGTTTTTCCTGGCCTGAAAATTGCTGTTTCAAGCACTGGGAGAAATATTTGTTTGGCGTTTTAAAAAATATACAATTTAAGAACTTCTAAACTCTAACAAAGAAAAGATAAGCGCAAAGAAAACTAATTTATTTTATTTAATTTATATTTTATGTTATTCTCAGGCTGCTTCAGTTTTTTCTTCCACTGCTCTCAGCGAGCCCTTTGAAGGATGATCCCCTGACAGGTGAGCGGGCCTTAATTAAGTTACTTCGAGCTGAACCCATAAATATGTCGAAAGGCCAACGGATAGACAGAGTTCTCAGCTGAAGGGTTAACAAGGCCAAAAAGGTGTATAGTCGTACGCAAACTCAAAACCTTGATCCAGGCAAAAGCTCAACAATTGTATGCCGCAAATATCAATAAAAAACCGATACAGCATGGAGCTGTAATGTTGCGATTTGTTCGCTTCTCCGAAACACAAAAGCGAACCCCTCACAAAAGGTTTGGAAAATTCGGGGGAAATTCGAGCCGGGTTAGCGTTAGTCCCCGGCATGCAATAATATAAATTCCAGGACACACACACGGGGTCCGACCTTTTGGCTTTAAAAAAAAAGGAGAGGCAAAACACTGCGAATAAAATCCAACATCAAACTATAAATAGAGCTCCTTCTGCATGTGCATGTTGTGCCGCTGTTATTGGAGTGAATTTCTGGGAAAGTCTTGTGGCTTAATCTACAACAGCATGCGGTTTTCCGCCAGCCAGGAACGCCGGCAATAAAAGGCCAACAACGGGAGCCGTATGCAGCAGCGGTTAAATATTTAAAGCTTTTTGGCTTACGAAACCCAACAGATTCTGATGCTAGATAGAAAATCGAGCAGAGTTAAGTGTTTTACTGAAAAAACCAAGGGTTTCACATCCCACAAGGTAAGATATTTATGAAAGAAAGCCTTGAAATATTAATGGTTTCAGGGATTGTAATACCTTATTCTTTATTTTAATAAGGAGAAATAATAGACAATAGGATGAGGAGTTCTTAGAGATAGTTTATAATAGGAAGTCCCTTAAAGAAATGAAATGATTGAAACTGCTTCTTCACCCAAAGAAAACCCTTCTCCTTCTGCATTAATGGTAATAATGTACATTAAATTAAACAATAATGCTAAAATTGTACATTAAATTAAACAATAAAAATACGATTATAAAATAATTGTATGTCCATGTAAGCATGTACATAAAATTCTGTAATTTAATATACGGTTTTCAAGCAGGAAGATTTCTAAGGCACCCCTGCTGGAAATCAATTAACCAAATTAATGACAAAATCATCGATTAAATCCACATTACGTAATATTTCTAATCACTGCATATGGCTTTTAAGAGCCCCATTCAGATTTTAGCTCTTAAAATCATTTTAATGCATCATAAAAAGTCTGGGTGATAAGATTTCGCCCCACTTTTCGAGCACTTTTCGAGCACTTTTCGAGCACTTTCCTAATGTCATATTTCCGGTGACCGTAACTGGGCTCAAGTTAATTATCAGGCTTAACAGTTTGCTAGTTAAATTTCCCGCTGCCCAACAGCAGGGACATATATACATACAAACAGTATAAAACTTAATGTGCCGCGTGCGCATAAAACAAAATTTCAACTGCAATTAGTCCTGCAAGGCTCTCTGGCAGTGCCCCCGCATTCCTCTGATAAAAACCATAAAAATTTTTCCGCCAACATGGCAAATAATTTGGCTAACGACATTTTGTAACTAATGCTGGGCAACCGCAGCAACAACAGCGATAACCATTAACACGCCCCCTGCTTTTCCGAGGAAAATGCAACAGAGGAAAGCCAAAGAAAGGCAGCGACAGCCAGCTGGTCATTAAAAGTCCACCCATAACAGTTTATTGTAATGCGACCGCTCTCGTAGGCCAACTGGACAAGTGGCCAGAACCCCCGGCCACGCCCCCTGATCCCTGGCTGTTCCCCCTTTCGTGCCGCCCGGCATTGCCACTTAATTAGAAAAGTTTTAGCGCGCCACGAGACAAAAGCCATTGACAGCGACGAAAAGTTCGGGGAACGCCCTCGTTCCCGCTAATTTTACCCACTTCCATTGGCAAACTGCATTTCGCTGGCCAAAAGGAGTTGGATGGAGGAAAATTGGGACAACGGTAGGGTAACGGTTGGGAAAGCGGTAATACCCTATGGAAACTAATTAATTAAACAGGAACTTCCTACTTGGTTTTATTATATTTTTTTGTGACTGGGAAACTTTTTAAGTATTTAAAGAACTCTATATCTAAATATTCGATTATTTTATTTACATTTTGATTTAAAAAATGAATTCTTTTTTCTATTTTTAGAGTTAAACTAGTCCGAATGCTGGAAATTCGAGTTATCGCAGTCTCCCAATTTTATATCGAAGATTTCGATAGATTAAAGCTTCGGCTTTCGGCGCATCTCTTTCATAAAATTTAATAAAAATTACTTTTTTAGAATACTAGTGAAATAAAATTGATCCTTTAATTAAAAATTATTAACCGAATGTAATACATTAATGTCTTGTATGGAATAAAGAAATCGATATATCAAATGGTCTTGAAAATTATGTTATCGATTTCAGAAAAATGTCCCTTAAAGTAAGTATAAAATTTCAACTTAAATAAAAACTTGCCTGAAGTATCAGAAAATTCAGCAAGTATAATATTTCATTAAGCTTGCTTAAGAACCCAAAATTTAGCTCTTTGCAAACCCCTCCAAAGACAAGTTATACCCAAAAAAAAGGTCAGAAACATGCTAAATGTTCGGCTATTAGCAGCAATAAATGACATTTCAGAAAGACAAGTCATGTTTTTTGTCCTTTGAGGAAAACAGCCACCGAAAGACTTTAAGCAATGGAAATTCGCCACGAGAGTGCCCATGAAAATGGGCATGAAAATGGTTGCGGGAATGGAGGTTAAGTCAACAGAAGCCACCTGGTACCGCGGCACGGATCTCTCCCTCTTTCTCTCGGTGCCACTCTATTTGCGCATTTTTTTTCCAATTAATTGCTTCTACGTGGGCGTCCGGTCTGCGAATGTCAACACAAAGGGTGCTGTGGACCGTGCTCCTGCCCCAGATCCTCCACGACCCAACCCGCTGCCACTGCTGACACAAACATATGCGAAAGCCAAATAAAAAAAAAAAAATGAAAGAAGATATAGACTCATCAATGGGTTTCAATTGAAAATTTTTGCACGGCACCGGGTTTCCTTCAGCCTTTCATTTGTTTGGAAATGGGAATTGGAAATGCGAGTGCAGCAAACAATAAGCAGTTACAATCGTGTAGGCCTTCGTCCTCGTTTTGGCCTTTTTTGGGGCGAAGCAGATGTTGGCCGCAGGTTGGCACAGCTGCTGCGGAAATATCTATGCAAAATTTAGCCAATATCCGTTGAATTGGGGTAAGTAAATGCCGCAGGCTGCGATATGTTCCATAATATTTGCTGTTTCCATCATAGATGGAAATCATAGAGAATCTTGTGGAAAGTATTTATTTTTAAGTTTATAAAAGTGTATGTTAGTTAGGAAACATTATTGACATCTTGGGACTCCTCTACATATTTAGTCTCCTGTAGTTTTTCTTTTTTAACTTCCTTAAGCAACTACAAATACCCCGTGATATATTCCCTTCAAACATAATGTCATCCAGCAAACGAGTTTCCATTTCATATTCAAATAGAAATGGGCGTGTCGACGCCCCATTTCAACACCTACTTGGAAAGAGTTGCCAGCCATCACGCGATATTCTAACAAATTCGCGGCCATTTATCATTCGATGACACTTCCCTGGATGGGTAAGCGATATCGGGAGTTGACTGAAGGTTGGTCATATCATCACCATCATCCAATCCTCTCGGCTGCCACGCCTCCTAACTATTCGAAGGTCTGTTCTTTTTTACACCGCTGTCAAAACAAAGACATCTTTTCTGTGTTCTTTTTGCCATCGCAACCACAAACAAGCGAATTAGCTGCTCTCCCGCAAGGACTGCCGATGACAGGGTCTTTAGGGGGCTTAAGTGGGTGTGCCAAAGGGGGGAGGGGAGGGGAGGGGAGTGAGCCTGGAAGACTGTCAAAAGCAAGAACCAAACCCAATTGGCGGCTCAGGACTCGGCCGGGATCGTTCCGCTGGCTGCAACGGAGGGACATCTTCAAACATGCAAGTTGGCGGCAATTGAAAACTCATTGACAGTTGACAATGGAAAAAATAATAGAAAAGAAAAGCAAATCGACAGCAACTGGTGGTGGGGGAAGCCGAAACTCAATTGCAGTTACATTTCAATGTTGGCTGGTACCCTAGATGGAAAATTGGGTATTTTGAAGACTATTTCTAATAGCATACTATAATTTATTACTATATAATATGATATTAAATTAAATACCAATTTTATACTTATTTTTAAGAGAAACATTGAGATATAAGAGAGATAGAACCATCTTATCTACTAAAATTAAAGTAAATTTAATACAAGAATATTTTGAAAATATAAAAATATAAAAAAAATAAGCTTTATATCCATTTACTCGCCTATTTCTTTTCTTCTTCATAAATATACTTTAATTTTTTTTAAGATTTCAGTGACTATACTTTCCTTACAGGGTAACCCATATTTCCTGTCCTTCCGATTTTCCCCCATTTTTTTTTCTTGTTCTCCACAAAACTTTGTTCTGCCGCTTTTGTCGATGACAGGCAGCGTTCGGTGTCCTTGTTTGCCGCTCCTCAGGCTCGTCCTTGTTGTTATTCATTCATTTGTTTTGGCATGCTGAGACGTTTTCTATTTGAAATTGTCAGCTGCAATTGATATGCATTGCTGCAGTTGAATGTCTCTTTGTTTTGTCTACCGATTGCGGTTGGCAATGGTAGCTCGGGAAATTGATTTCCGCAATCATGCGACCATACGAGTATTTCCCTTACAAATCAGGCGAGCAATTAAAATGGAGAGGACCGAACTTTGGCTCGGGGAATCACATAAATTGCCGCACAGTCGAACGCGCGCGCCTGCAAGTATGCAACGGCTGGAAATGCATTTAATTTTCGGCCAGCCAGGGAGCAGGAATTTTTCTTTGTGATTTGAAATTTAATGCACGTACTCAATGAAGAAATTCCAACAGCAGCGCATTAGTAGACAAGCTGGAAAGGCAGGGAAAAGCAGAGAAAAGCCGGGAAAACCGGGGTGTGCAAGCCGGGGAAAAGCGGGCAAAGCAACGCCTGCCAATTGCTTTTCAACATATTTGATGCGACGACGACTTTCGACATTTTGCAACTTGGCCACGTACAGCAAAAAAAAAGAAAGAAAATAAAAATAAAAATAAAAAGAAAACCCAGATGGAAAAGAAGGAAAGCTGGGAGAAATCGTTGCCAGCAAAGTGCAAAACCAACAAGTGCAGCTGCTGAAAAACAACTGCGACTTTGGTTAAGCGTACAAACTGTACATAATGCACACACACACATACACACACACACCCTGGCGAAGTGAAGTATACGCCATGTTGACCCAACAACAAACATAAAATGTAATCGCAGCTAATAAGAAAACTAAGCAGATCCTTGCTGGTCACGATTTACGCTCGTTTCGCATTCGATTTGCGATTTGCGATGCGCCACGGCTGCACCACTGTCCAAGAAGGCAGGCACAGTGGGGCAAATAGGGGAGAGAAAATATTAAAAACCATTTGGAGAAGGAGAGGGAATTTCTTTATAATGATTAAAATGAATTATGAAGCTATTGAAATATTATATACTATTTTTTAAATGTAAAAAAGAGTTTGAATTAATATAAAACAAGATCTAGTAAAATCCTAATTGGTTTTAAGAAATTAAACATGTCTTAAAATTTATATGGGAATTTTGTTGAGATGTTACTAATTGTTTCAAAAAAATATTTCCAGTTTTGTATGCTTAAATATATCGATTTATTATCTAAAATATTAAAATTGTAAGGCTTTCTTTTATTTATATTTTTGTTTCGTTACCAAATTTCTGACAAACATAGTTGAGATTTTCTTTATTCTCCTAAAAAAATAATGTTTTTTTCTGGGCTTAAATAAATGTTTTTGTTATATCAAAGAATGTTTATGTTTTATATTTACTTATGTTTTTTTATTTATTAAATATTCCGACATTTACAAGAATTTTTTTTTCTTAAATCCTAAGAAATTGAAATTTAACTATCCTTGCCCCACTGTGCTGGCCATCGGACCTGGGCTGCCATGTCAATGGACATTTAATGGCGTTCCCCATTATGCGCCGCATCAAATGTGCCAAATACGCTTCGCTGGCAATAAATGCTGCATGGCGAGGTTTACCCTTCGGATGCGCCACCTTGCTCCTTTATCCTTTCGCCTGGCTCCTGGGCGAGACTGTTTCTCCGGATCCGGCTGTGAATCGGAGACCGGATCCATCGCTCCTTCTACGTTCTGGCCTCATCTGGCTGTGGTGATGGTCTTCGCCTTCGTTCCGGCCACGATTTGCAATTTTGTGTGCATCAGCCTCGCGCAGTGCAAGTCTCGTAATTTTTCGTGAATTTCTTCACGTACTTGCATTCCATCTTCATCGCTCCTCGGCCAGCGATTGCCATATCTTCTGCTCCTGTCGCTCCTATATCTCCTCTACCACGTCCTCGTCCAGGTCCTAGTCCTGGTCCTCGTCCTGGTCCTCGTCCTGGTCCTGTCTGCTGGCCAGCTTTTTGGCCCCGGCTGCAGTACTGGATTGTAATGGCATAACCTTTGAATAAAATTAGCATTATCGGAGCTCACTTTGGCGGCCATTCCGCTTCGCCTGTCGGCAGGTGTCTGTGTGAGTGTGAGTGTATGTGTATTTGGTGTGTGTGTGTGTGTAGGGTGTGTGTGTTCGCCGGGGGATCAATAAAAATGCTCAATGACTTTTTGAGCGCCATATGATGCCCGGGAAAGGCCATTAAAATAACAGCCAAGACAGGGCAGAGGTCATTGGGATTAAGCTGGTCTCACACTTTGAGGCTACCTCGTTTGAGCCTTTAATTTAGCTTTCAAGGAAACTTAAAGGGCTTAAAACTAATTACTTACTATATAACTAACTAGCTTTATATAATGAAAATATATTTCTCAGTTATTTTCCTTGAGTAAACAATGTCCTTAAGTACTATTTAAATTTTCTGAAAATTATTCACACTTTCAGCTACATATATCTCAATTTTTATGAATTTGTATCCTTTCTAGTTTATATTTATTATTTTCTTTGCCTTTCAGCTTCTATATTCCTCCCTCTATTTCCCCATAATTCATAAACTTAAATCAGGGCATCACTAATCAAGTCAAAAAGCAATTTCTGGCCAGAAGAAACTTTTAAAATTCCATCGTAAACTATTATTTTTGGGCTGCGCGACCTCAATCTCCTCCTCAAAGTGCAAATGTTTTTTGCAGGACACCCTCACACACACACACACACACACACACACATCAATTACGGGCCCAACTCCTGCCCGGAAAACTAATTGGTGGAAAATTAAGTTTTTGCGCCAAAATGATGGCAAATTGAAATGCAATCGGGGCAAAGCGGATTATTGAAAAACTTTCATGATTGAATTCTGCTGGTTGGCCCATCCACCATCCAGCGGCTTCGGCAAAAAGCGCAACGAGGACTTAATTCCAAACAGGATACTCTGCCCATGTGCCTTTGTATGAGGCCCATATGCGATTGGCAGAGCTTATGTCTGTTGTGTGTGCTCTTGCCAAAAAAAAAAGAAAACAAAATAAAAGAAGAATAGACAGAGGGAACAGGGCCAAAAAACTGTGGCCCACACACGGCGTTACAACGATTTATATTTTGCTACTTTCGCTATAAAAAATAAATATGCAATAAAACAAAACGACAACGGGAGCCGACATATGCATTATTGTCTCGCTGGCCCCGGCCCTATGGAAATATTTGCTAGAAAACGAAGACATAAACCTAAAAAAAAAGATATATATATATATATATATATATATATATATGAGTATATGGCGCATTTGGCAGTAAGGAAGGCAGGCGCCAATTCCAAGACAAAGGCGTTTCTAAATGCCAGTAGCAGTTACACAGGGAGAAAATAATGTATTTTTAGAGAAAAAAAAATATACTAAAATTGCAGAAGAAAGACTTGTCTTTGCTTCTTATTTCTGTTCAACCTTTATTTAAATATTAATTTCCCTATATTTCTTTCTCTTTATTTTAATTTCATTCCTTTTATTACTTTTTTCTTATTATTTTAGCTTACATTTTACTAATACATTTCCCTTAGTGCCTCGCCAAAAAAAAGACTGCGAACAACAGGGCGTATACGTATCGTATTGTTCTACCAAATTGCGCTCTCAGCTGGCGCACGACTTGACTGCATCTCGTACTCGTTCCCAACCTCCTTCCTCTTGGCATTTGGCATGCACCCGGAAAGAGGCGGAGGAGTGGGACACGGGGCGGGGCACTTTATGAAGCGCGCATATGTTGCACCCCTTTCTGCTGCATGGGGCGGTAAGTATAATAAAAATGAAGGACTCGCCGCTGTATTCCCCAGGCAAATCACTGCAGTCTCGGTCTGAGGCGAAGGCTATAAAGCAAATCGTTTGATATTTGTTTTGATTTGCCATGATTGCTAAAAATATCTGAGAGACAGCAATGACAACGGGCAATGGAGATGCAATGGAGATGATATGAAAAGCCAAAGGAATGCTATTTGCAGGACACAATGAATGCTGGGGGGTTTAAATAAATGTGGAAGTTTAGGTCATCAAGGGGTTTCAAATATATTTAATAATTTTTAAAACCTTAAAAGTAAATCAATCTTATAGTAACTCAGATTACTCTTAACTAAGACTTCTTTATAATTTCTTATTAATATCTAAGTATAAATACCTTCTTATATTTACAAACATATTTCAAACCCTTAATATATTAATGCTAAGTGAATCTTATGTTGTAAATTCTTCGTTGACATCAACTTATAAGCCATAATCTGCCTTAAGCACAACCCTAATCCCATTATCGTTTACCCACTTCCCCCTCCTTTCAACCTCTTTTCCCACAAATGCCTCAGGATATGCCGAATTCAATAATAACCTTTTCGCACTCACTTACCCATTCCCATTGTGGTGTCGTCGCCATCATCATCATCATCATCATATGCGACTTAACTGACCCAACTGACCCTCTTAAGTGAGTGCACTTCCACTCGCCGAACTGGTAAAGTTTCTTCTTATCATAATTTCGAAGACAATTAGCCAGACGAGGTGCTGCTCCTTTCGATACAGGCAACATAAGAAACCCACTCCAAGGGATCGTATCGATGGCGCCGAAACTTGGTCCGGGGCTGCGAGAGCTACTTAAAGTTTACAGCCGACGGGGCCAAAACAATGCCAGACAATAATTGGCCAAATTTATTGTAATTAGCCGCACACGCAAGCCAAGCACCGGGCATTCCATGCTATCCCTAGCCAGTAACCCGGCACATGTGTCCGGGCTGCGGCGTAATTATTATCATTACGAAGGAGGAGGGATGCTTCTACGGAGGTTGGACTCCGGTCTCGGGACTCCGGTCTCCGGACTCCGGACTCGGAAACGTGTGTCACATGTGTGCGTGGCGCGTTGAGAACGCATTTAATTGCACAAAGCCTCTTTGCCTCTTAGAGAGTTTTTAAATAATTTAGTTGTGTCGTTAGGCCGGTGGAGTGTCCGTCCGTGCCTCCTTGTCAAAGGCATCTGGCAGGACAAGGTAAACGGGGCGGCTACGTAATGCAGTCAAGTCACGTCACACAGAATGTCGCTAATTTTTCTACCTTTTTTTCAGTACTTTCTCTTCGTCTCTCTCTCGCTCTCTCTTGGGCACAAAGTTTCCTTCACTGCAATGCGCTGGTTAAAATTTTCCGTTTTTCTTTGGCATGGGTCAAGGAAGGATATTTTCAGAAGGATGATTTACCGAGAGAAGAAAGGTTGGAACGGCATTAACAGGAAGTGGCTTAGCTTTGGGTAAGCCGGGGTTTTCTTTTAAATATTCTTGGGGTATCCTTGTTGGGGAATTATTATGTTATTCCTTGTTCCTGTGAGAGATTCAAAATTAAACTTTTAACTCCTTAGGAATATTTTAAAGAAGTAAGAAAACCTTTCTATACATTCTAGTGCTAGTACTGCAACTTATTCTAGTTTTTATTATTATTTTCACTCTATTTTATAAGTATTCAAAAATTGTTATCTAAAAAATATTTCTCTTTGTCTTCATTCTTTCTAAAAAAAATGATTTAAAAATTCACTTTGTTCGCTTTAATTTGTAAGAATGGCTCTTGTCAAACGGTAGGTACAGTCACCACCTCGCACGGTGAGCACGAGCATAACGGTATAGCGCTAAGAAGTGCAGCACAGCGCACAGCGCACGTTTCCTTTTTGTAAACTTTATTATTTCGTGTTAAAAGTAAATAAACTTAGCTGGCAACTTCACCTCTCTGTCGCTTTTCTTTCCCTTCCCGCCCCCCTCCTCTGAGGATATGTGAAAAGGAGGAAGGGGATTTTGGGGTTGGAGGACACCTTCTACATTGTTTGCCATTTGCGGTGGACGGCGACAAGTTCTGTCAGGCAGCCAGTCCAAATTGAAATTGGACATTAGACGTTCACACAAATACTGGTACACAAACACTTACAGAGAGAGAAATAAATGAGATAATTTTAACGATCATGAAAAAAATACTAGTTTAAGTGGAAAACCAAAACTTAGAGGACTTCTGGGAAACTTGACACATAATTTTGGAACTAAAAATATATTTTGAATGTATTCCTTTAGGATATGTAATATATTTTATAATTATTGATTAATAATACTCATATTTTTCTTACCTAACACAAATTATATATTAAAAATTTATTAAAATTTCAAAACACATTTTAAGCACTCTTCAATTTTATTTCAAGACCTGAATGTCAAATTTTTTCCCAGTGTACTCATATATATTTACATGGCAGCTTCTGTCGCCGCCGCGACTGCTGACAACTTGAACAACAACACCAGGAACAACGAGCAGAACTTCAGCAACAAACAACAACGCGAACAACAACAACTGAACACTAAGGCACACACTCATTGTGAATGACAACGCCCCTGGTACGTGATTTCATTTCCGTTGTTGCCTTTTGTGCATTGCTCGTAACTTGACTCGTCCTCCTATTTTTCCACCCACAAAAACCCTCTTTTCCACGTTCTTCTCCCTATTTTCCTTTTTTTTTATTTTTCTGTTAAAGCAGCCCCAAATTAATATGCCACTACATAAAAAAAAAGAAGCGAGAAAACTCTGGACTAAGTGTGACGACTAGTGGTTAGTGGGGTTTATCTTCTTTGTTTACTGTGTATGTTTGCTGGTCAAAATGAAAGATATATGATAACTAGTTTGATGGCAAACTAGTTGACTCCACCCACTAACGCGAGGGTAGGTTATATTGAATTATATAATACTTGTAGCAATAATATTAATTAATCGTAAAAAAGTGCTTAAATTAAATAGTTATTTTTAATTAGTTAGTTATTATTGCATTCAGTGTTTTTCTTTTCACAAATTTCCAAGAGAAAAGGTAAACAAAGGCCGCAGCTTTCCATATATCAAAAATGATATCCACAAGAGTGGATCGTATTCGTTAAGTGGCTCTCTCGCTCTTAGGTTCCACTCCGAAGAGCAAGAGAGGAAAATATGCGCGCGCGAAGAAGAAGGATTAAAGAAAATGAAAATTGTTTTGTTTCACTCACTCGCATTGGTTGTTCCTGCAGATCCCCACTTCGAATTAGAATTAGTTATTAAAACACACACAAAACAAACAATAAATAAATAAACAACACTCTCATTCGTTGAAGGGCACACTTTTATATGTTTTACGCACTTCTTTCATATGATTTGTACACTTGCACTTGTAAAAAAACAACAAAACTCACTGGCAAACCAAAAAAGCACGGCAGCGGCCCGCCAATGTTTTGGGGCTGCTCCAAGCCTTGCCCCCACTTGCACTAACACTTGCACTAACACTAGCACTATCACTAGCACTGCGGGGCACCAATTTTCCGATTTTCCGACGATTTTTCACCGAGTTTTGCCGTTTTTCACAGCAGCGATCTTCAGCGCGGAGATGTTTTCGTTTTTGCGCGGCGATTTTGGCGAGAGCGGGAGTACGGCAAAATCAGCTGGTCAGTTCCACAAACCTTCCAGCTTCCACCGGGAGTGGAAACACGATCCACTTAGTTTCCAATGGTTACTCGTTAGCTTGCTTGGTGTTTTCCAATTGAAATAAACCACAAATAAGTAATTAATCAGTTAAAGAAAAAAAATAAACAGCGGTTACCACAAATATTAAGCCTTTTTATAGTATCCAAGCAAAGTGTTATAATTATATGTAAGTCAGTAGTTATAAGGATATATTATATTTAAATTTTAATTATTTCCCGATTGTTTCTAAGGCAGCCATAAGATACAGTCTTTTGATTTTTATAAAATTAAAACCGGAATTCTAGATAATAATAATAAATAATTATAATAAAAAAAGGTATATATTATTCATTAGATGAAAATAGGTTGGATAAGGAATACAAAAATAAAATACATAATATACAGATTGACAGAAATCTATACTTTTGATTACTCCAAGAATTGGTAATATTATATATTTTTTTTGTTAATTCGTTTTAAATTTGTATATATTTTTCATGGAGTTTATGTTACCATTAATATTTCTATACAATGTAAGGGCATTAAGTTAAAATAATTAAATTAAATTATCAATTCTATGTAAAGTAAAGTGAATTTAATAAAATAACCTGATCAACTTTAGCATTAATCAATAAGAGGCTTTTTTACATCCATATTCATGCTGGTAACTAGCTTACCATCTTTAAATTAATGTATTATGGATAGCTAATGACGTATCAGCATATTTAATCACAACATTATGGATTCAAGAGCTGTATTATATTTGGCCCAAAGCAAAATTAGCTCACAACCGGTTATTATGCTCATAGAATTGTGGGAGCAAATAGACTTAATGTCATTCAAATTTATTCCAACTCCAACGAGACCCCAGACGATGCCCACCATTTGTCATGCCAGCAAACAGAAAAAGATCACCCTTTATTTTAGGAAATTTTTTCTCTTCCGACAGCCAAAGGTTGTTTATGTGGCCAGAACCCGGTAGATCTTCTTAACACTTATATTTTGTTATGTAAATTGAATTAATAAATCATCGAATCGACCTTTGCAGGGCTACTTAACAAGCCCATCTTAATTACGGGAAAACAGAGCTGGAAAAGTCCCCCAAATAATGGCTTACATTAGTGCCGGAAAATGGTGCATCTCAAAGTCAAGGCCAGGAAGATGTGAGAAATGTGCGTGTCTGTCGGTCTCCGGTCCCTCGATCGATAACCAAAACCAGTTATGATCGCTCGGATGGGCAGCTGAGATGAGTGAATAAACAATGGTTTAATTGGGATTCGCCTTTAAGCCATCTGCTGATAGACACGCGGATAAAAGCGGGCCAAGTAAAAACAATAACGGAAGCCATTTGCCATGCAAATGCCAGACAAAAGCCGAGCCGTATCGATCGGCATTTACATACGTGAAATATAAACAAATGCAGAGGGGATTTCGTTGCCTGGTAGTTAAAACTGAAACTAAACTCTGAAAATTAACAACACGTTTTTTAATGTTTATGTCATGTTATGTTTGCGGACCATGAATATCAACAAACTGAAGCTCAGCTCCCTGCCCAAGTCATAAAAACAAACAGAAGATGACTGAGTAAGCATATGGATTTTTTGACCTGTGTGTGCAAATTAAACTATTAACTAGCTGCAATTTAATTTCTGCAATAAATACAATTCCCGCTGATGAGGAAATAATTTAAGCCGCCAAAGAGCGCTGATGAAGCAGTCATAATTATCCGCGATATTGTACTGTGCGCTGAGGTCCAAGTAATTATCTTAGGTGTGGATCATATAATTATGTATATTTTGTGTCGTTTTTTGCCTTTTTTGAGAAGATCTCAACCGCCGAAAAACGTTATTCCATAAAGATTTGGGGCCTTGGAGAGGCAGACTGCTCAAATCCATTTTTTAGGCTCAGAGACGTCAAAGCCAGACCTATTTCTATGGCCATAATCGCCATCAACTGGTTTTGTGGCAATTAATTGACCACCAAGGGTTCGTTAGATAACGCAAATTATGAGCTGTTTGTTTCTCGTAAATCGGTTTACCATAAAATCCCATAAACATATAGAATATATATATTTTTGTGGGCGCCTAGCTGGGACAATAGAATCCATTAAGAGGTCTGCCAGAGGCGACTTCTTTTAATCTAGAACAATGGCTTCTAACCTTTGACTAAACAAGTCGTAAAATGAGAACCCAGCAACCAGTTTCTGTCTTCTGCAGGCCATTATTGCAAATTTCCGGCTACACCTGACGCATGCGCCGAGAAAACAAATAATCTATTAAGCCAAAAGCCAAATGAAATCTGCAAACGTCCATAAACTATGCCGTTAGCGGTCACTAACTCAGATTAATGTCGTCTGAAAGTCACTTTGGGTGTTGCCAGCTCCACTTAACACCCGACACCCAGTCATCTGTCAGCCCCTCGGTGCTCCTTAATTCGCATAAACGGATTAAGCTCGGATGCACAGATTGCCACTTCATTCTGACGACCCTCGTTGGACAAAAAACAAAACCTGTTAGCCAAAATATAAACCCCATCAGAGGCTGAATATTCAGATGAGACGTCGCTACGCTGACGCCGACGATCTTCACCTAAGTTCAAGTTTTTGCGGCCTGCAGAATTTTTGGGCTCGGTCTCTCGGTCGCCGGTATAAATAGTTAGCGCCTCCAACCGATCAAGCAGAAGCGACTCAAGAGCTCGTGGAGTAACAGATCGTAGCTGTCATCATGGTGAGGATCTAGCCATTTGCCCCCCGGAGCAGCAGGATCAAGGATTACATTACTTACACTTACATTTTCTTTTAGAAATTCCTGGTTATTGCCTTTACCGTCCTGGCCTGCGCCTATGGCGATGTCTCCCATCTGGGCTACGACTACTCGCCCCCGGCTCCGGCTCCGGTTTACCACCCAGCTCCTGCTCCCATCAGCATCCCAGCTCCAGCACCAGCTCCGGTTTACCACCCAGCTCCGGCTCCCATCAGCATCCCTGCTCCTGCTCCAGTGCACCACCATGTCCCAGCCCCCGCTCCCGTGGTGATCTCTGCCCCAGCTCCCGCTCCAGTGAGGACCTATGTGCCCCCTGCACCCATCAGCATCCCTGCCCCGGCTCCGGTCTACCATGAGGCTCCTGCCCCAGCTCCGGTCTACCACCCAGCTCCAGCTCCCGCTCCAGTTGTGATCCCTGCCCCAGCTCCAGCTCCAGTTGTGATCCCTGCCCCCGCTCCCGCTCCAGTTGTGATCCCTGCCCCAGCTCCTGTGAACACCTACATTCCCCCCGCACCTGCACCAGCTCCAGTTTACCACCCAGCCCCTGCTCCGGTGCACCATGAGGCTCCCGCTCCCGTCTACCACCCAGCTCCGGCTCCAGCTCCGGTCTACCATGAAGCTCCTGCTCCCATTCCCGTGAGCATCCCAGCTCCTGCTCCCGTCTACCACCCAGCTCCTGCCCCCGCTCCCGTGGTGATCTCTGCCCCAGCACCCGCCCCAGTGAGGACCTATGTGCCCCCTGCACCCATCAGCATCCCAGCCCCGGCTCCGGTCTACCATGAGGCTCCTGCCCCGGCTCCAGTCTACCACCCAGCTCCGGCACCAGCTCCAGTCTACCACCCGGCCCCTGCTCCCATCAGCATCCCAGCTCCCGCTCCCATCAGCATCCCAGCCCCTGCTCCCATCAGCAACCACCAGGTTCTGGAGGAGATCGAGCCCGTGTCCAACGATGGATACCGCTACAAGACCGTGCGTCGTCGCGTCTACCGTCACCGCTTCTAAACCTACCAAAGCCTAACGAAAAACTGTTTCCTAACGAATCCCCTCGGGGGATTGCAATAAAAAACTACCGCCTTCGAGTTTGTTAAACAAAAAGAGAAAGAGAGAGAGAGAAGTCTTCAAATTGTTTTCCAATCATAGCAAATCACATGAGCCAAACTGCAGGGGAAGGGTTAAAGGAAGCGAAGGAGGTGGAAAGCTCCAAGTTTTCTCCGACCATTTGAGTGGGAAATTTATGAAAACCCAAGGAAATCAACTTGCCATCGGACAGATAGGAAATGAAGGGGTGGGGAGGAGAGAGTCCAGGATAATAAGGAGTTGCAAGCAAGTTGCGGAACACTCCCCAAGGACTCGTGGTCCTCCTTGCAGGTCCACCAGTCGCCGCTGCCGCCGCCGCCACTCCACATTTATCACGAAATTTATGGCCTGGAATGAGCTTTGATGATGTGGAAATTTTTTCTCGTTAGATTCAAAAGTTTTCCATTGCACTCAGAAAATGGGAAATTGATTTAGGACAACTAATATATGCTTAGGATATGGGAAAATTGGACATGATAATAATGTTTAGAAGGGGGAATAGTAGAGGGAATTAAAAATATGTATATAAAGCATTTAAATGAAGCTTAAGTTTAATAGAAAACTTAAAGAAGATATTAAATATTCAAATGGATTGTTTTTTATTTTAGATTTTTGAAAGATCGAGACTGCTTAGTTGAATATTAACTATTCACTATTGAAATCACTAACTCAGAAGCAGTTACTTAATTAATTTAAAAAGTTAAGAAGTCGAATTATAGTTCATTTTAACCGTCCAAGACCTGAATTTCCTTACTAATTTTACGACCTAAAATTACAAAGAAAAGTCCCCAAAATACTAATCAACTCTTGGATGATTTCAAATATTATTTTTCCCAGTACAACCCACACGAAATCGATGAAGCCTCCGCTCCAGCTCAAAAAAGAGACGACTCCGAGTGGATTGGCCTCATCAGACGACCACTGACCACTTGTGGCTGCTAACAAGTGCCAGGATGGCAGCGCAGCAAGGACATCGACAGACGATAGACGCTGCAGAAAATTAACAAGAAAATGCAACGACAAATGTCTGCGGAGCTCTTTTCCTTTTCCTTCCCCCCTTCCAGCAATTTGATTAGGGAAATGTCTGGCCCTGGCAGCAGACTTTGAGGGGGAAGGAGGGAACTGGAAACCACCACCCCCTAACCTGGTCTGTCTGAATTCCAGGACAACCGCAGAGCCACATATTACACTTGCCATGGCGCATACTAATTAAAAAGCAAAGCAAAGCCAAAAAACAAACAGCCGGGCTACTAAAATTAATTGCGTAATTAAAACAAAATCATTTTTTTCCACTGCACCACCACCCAGCGCCCACACCCTTGGGAGCAACCACAGCGGATTGATTGTCCCGGCTTATTTCGTTAATTGCATTCTGGTCAAATATTGGCAGCTCAATTAAATGAATTAAAATACATTTTTGCTTTGAGCATAGGGCAGGTCGCCGAGGGGAGGCGAGTCCCAAAATTATTTGACAGGCAATTACAATTTAGGAACGATTCGGGCAGACCGCACGCCCATCAGCTGTGATTAGTTTGTGCGGTGAGTAAATTAATTTTTGGGTTTGAATTTTTATATTTTTTTTATTTTTAGAAGGGTGTTTTAGTAGCGAGAATTTATGTAGCACGTAGAAAAGACACCATAATGTGTATATATTCTTAATTAGCATTAATAGCGGAGTCAATCTAGCCACGTTTGCGAAAAATTAAAGTTCCTATTTTATTTCACAATTTAAAAAAGGTTTATTAATCATAAAAATTGTCAGTCTTTACAAAATTTTAGTTTATAAAATTTTTACTTTGATTATTCGTATTTATTAACAAACTAATAACTTATACAGAGTTGAAATGAACCATCTTTTTACTTATTGAATATTTTTCATTTTTAACTTTGATTTGTGGAACCACTATAATAAAATATTAATAAATTTCGATATAAAAAACGTTTTTTTTTTTTAATTATTTATATTTTCTTTTTCGTTATACATTTTAAGACTTCCTGAGGGATGCCAAAAAAAAAGGTAATGATTGTCAAAAGTCATATATATTCCGATTTTCCATTTAAAAGCGGAATTCACTGACTAAAAAATATTAGGAAACAACAATTTAACAAATTTAAAGAATTTCGCAAAATTTTTAAAGGGGTTTCATCATTAAAAATGACAAAAATTAACAAAATTTTCAATTTGTAAGCATTAGTAATGTGATATGCAGATTTATTGAAGCAATAAAAACCAACACAATACATTATTTTTTATTAAAAATTAAGGACTTAATAATTTTGTTATTGTTTTCTTGTTTTTAAATTTGAATTCCTCACAAAAATTGTATTTATAAATGTTGATTTAAATAAAATTCACTTTAATGTTCATGCAAATAAATATTGATTTTCCAAGAGCACACCTTAAACCTGATGCAAATAAAAGAAAACCTATATGGATTAACTCCTCAAAAAGTATATCTTTAGACAAAATAAATACAAAATTCACTATTAATTAAACGATTTCAAGATCAAAAGTAACCTCACCATAAATTTTCCATTCCAATATCTATCCTTCCTCCCACAATTTCCACCATAATCGTTCCGTTCCACTAATCCCCGCCAGCGATTAGTTTGAAATTCGCATAGATACAAATGCGAAACGGACTGCATTTGGGGTAATTTTCAGGCTCATTGCACTCGGCTCCGTCCGGGCGGAAGAGCGCCTGGCGATTAAATAAAAAACCGTCAGGTAGGACGGTCGCCCAACAATTGACAGTTGGTTGCATTTCCAACCGCACTTAATTAGCAGTTAATGATTAACACGCATTATGGCTCCGAGAGAGCCATCCGCGGCGCCGCCCAAAACCACCCAAGCCCAGATGCGGCCAAGCCCACCTGTCCGGCAGATGGTCGGAAAGGTGTAATCAATGCTTTAGGCGCCGCGGATTACAAAATAATCACGAGGCAGCCGGCCTAAAAGTATGCAGAAGAAAATGCCCAGCAAAAAAGTGAAAATTGTGTGGCTGCAAAAAAAAAAGAGAGATGAAAATATTGCCAGCAATAGCAGACTGGCAGGGCAATAAAAGGAAAGTCGAAGTGATGATGACCTGGAATTTACTATGGAAAATCTTGTACAGTGGGGAAGGAAATATTTTTAAAGAAATATTTTCTGAAAATAAAAGAAGAAATGTTTTATTTAAGTAACTAAATTCATAAATTGATCAATCAAAGAAAAAATGTTAATTGTAAGAAAATTGTAACAGACTAAAGTAGGTGAAGTGGGAATATATTGGAAAACTATTGAATTTGATCTTGTGACTATTAAACTAATTAAGAAAGGTAATATTATGAATAAATTTTTAAGCTAGTAATCGAACAGCTAATGATCTGTACTTTATTTTAGAAAATATTTAAATTCGGAATTTTAGAACTTACAAAGGCAAATATATGAAGAAAACAGCAAAGGAACTTTTTCTATATAAAAATAAAAATATAAAAAAATAGGTATACAACTTATAAAATTCATAACTAATAAATTAATATTGGAATACTACTGGATTTGATCTTGTGACTATTACACTAATAATTAAGGGTAACCAGGTAGCGCTGAGAAATATTGTTAAACAAATTATTAAACTAATAGTCGAAGAGCTAATGTAGTTTGTAGTTTATTTTAGAATATATTTAAAAGAGAAAAAAAATAAAGGAGCAAATATATGAAGAAAACACCAAAGGAACTGTTTCTATATAAAAATAAAAATATAAAAAATAGGTATACAACTTATAAAATTAATAATTGTAAAAGAAATGCTACGGGTTTGTATATTTTACTTAATGAAATTTATAATTACTAAATTGTTTTATTAGGGTTGAATTCATATATTAAATTATGTTAAATTAACATTAAATTATGTTTTTCAATTTTTCTAAATATATCAATAAAATATAAAACGATATAAAAATTTTTAAATTTTATATAAATTTCCCCACAAACCCTGTTACATATCACACCCAAAGCGATACCCCTTAACCCTCGGCTTACTCAATAAATCGGGTGTAAAAATTGATGGGTCCCTCGAACCACGAATCCCGGTCCTGTAGCCCATCGCAGGACGACGGCTGGCTTACGGCTTACGGCTTTAAAGCGACACTGCGGATTCGAACGTGCGGAGCGGAGTGCACATGGATATGGGACATGGATCGTTGCGAAATTGACAGTATCAACGTAATTATATCAGCAGGAGCGGGGCCTGAAAGCGGGAAACAAAACAGTAAAAGGCGGAAGTCCGCGCTGGGTATGGGGAAGGAGGACCGTCAGCCACTGAAATATGCAAACGTTGACTGCCTTCATTTATTTTTACTGTTACTGCATATTGGGGCGACACCGGTGGAGGAGGAGGAGGCGAGGGGAGTTCGAACAAGAGGCGCGAAAATAATCGTTATCCTGGACAGGTGGGTCCTCGATTCCACTCGCCGGCGTTCGATGCCAGCAGTTGCACTTCATTTGCAGCATTAATTTGTCGCCCGTTGATTTATCTGACCAGGCTATATATATATATATATATCGCAGTGTGTATATATATACTGGGTTGGGATATATACCGAGGCGGCGAATGAATTTATGAGCTGAGGGAAAAATGTCGAAAATCGATTGGCGAGAGTTTGTCACTTCCACTTCGGAGTTGACCAACTCAACGCGGCTGTTGCATTTTGAATATTTATTAAATCACATTTTTTTTTGCACAAATAATGCAAAATAGTTATGCAAATCTGGTGTAAAAATTAATGCAAAATGGATCTGGTTATCTCTCTGCTCAGATCGTGAATAAATATCTGTGAAAATATAGATTTATAATTCATTAGACTGGAAGCAAATGGAGGTTTAAGTTGCTATCCATCTTTTTAAGGGGTCACTGAACTCTTTAGTTATAATTTCAATGTGTTGGATATTTGATTTTAGGATGCAGATATTAAATTTCTATATTTATTCTTATTTCTGTAGAAATGTTTAATGTTTGATACACATCAAACTTAACACAAAGAATTATATTCTATTTAATACTCTTGTAAATATCATTTAAAGCTGACAGAAAAAAATAGTTTTCTTTTGATTACTTAAATTAAATAACATTTCAAGAGTCTGTATAACAAAAAACCTAATATAAAAAATAGGAAAAAAGCTAACTTTGGGAAACCGATGTTGGTATATCCTTGCATTTCTTTATTTATCATAAAAATCACCATAGCCAAAAATTAATTTATTTTAATTCGGAAAGCTTTTCTATGCTAGTTTTTATTCGATTAACAAATCTGTCTAATAAGCTAAAGGTTTAAAAAATTAAAATTTTTTTGATTTTTTGACAATTTTAACGATGTAACCCCTTGAAAAATTTTAAAAATGTTGAAAAAAAATAAATTTGTGCCGGACCTAGCTAGTTCAACGCGGATTTCAATGCTGATCAATAATATATATGATTTATAGGGTCGGAAATCATTACTTCACTGGTTTTTAAGCTTTTGACTGAAATTATAATACCCTGCCAGGATACAAAAACCTATTTTCTATTTAATTGAAGTAAAAACCTACTAAAGAAATAAATAAAAAAATAAATAAAGAAATTATTCATGTAAATTACATTTTAAGAAGCTGTTAAAAATATAACTCACTAGAAAAACAATTTTCTCTATGTTTATTAAATTAAACTACATTTTAAAAGGTTGTAAACCGGAAAACCAATGGGAAAACTAATTCCCTTTTTAACTATTCATGTAAACTACATTTTAAGAGGCTGTTAACGGTTTGCTTAACCATTTTTGACCCTTTGGCCAAAACTATTTAAATCCGAGCGAGGAAAAATATTTGTTCGCCATGTGACATTTTCCAATACCATTATTTCTGGCTTACTCTATGTTCGTTTTTATTTTTTTTCTGCAAGCCCTTCAAGGGGAACGAACTATATATTTTCCTATATTTTTTTTCGTTTTTATTTTCCGTGCCCTCGGATGACGCCAGTATGCAATGCATGTCAACTATTAACAGGCAAACAACTAAATTACGTATACGCAGCGTTCCACGACCAGCATGACGGGCGGTGGCGGTGGTGCAGCGCTAGAGCGTGTTTGTGTATTTGCTCGAAATACATTTGCAGTTTCGCTTTATTGGCGCTGCGAAAATAATGGAATTGTCAAAATAAAAGGGGTTAAGTGCTTGTTTGCATAGCTTTTTGACAACTCCGACGAGAGTCCGCCAGTGCGGAGAGTATTTCATTTTGGGGGAAAAACAAATTCAACGGAAATTAAATCACAGTGGCGTCGGCAAGTCTCCACGGACATTTTGGCACCGACCGGAAAAATTGTTCATTAGCAATTTGTGTAATTAAAAGGAGAGAGTGCCGCGATTCAAGTGGTGTCCTTCAGCGAAAAGTGGAGTCGTGGCTTGTGCACTTCCTCCTCCTCCTCCTCCTCCGTCTGGCTAATTTGTTTTCCGCTTGGCAGTGACACATGGCGTCGGTCTAGCTGGCGTCATGTTCAACTTTTGACCCGATCGAAGCCACCGCCGTTGCTTTCTGATTCTGATTTCTGGCCCACTGGTTCTCCATCTGCGTATAATTAGGCAATAGGCTCTCGTTTTTGGCCACCTTATCATAGCCAATCAAGAGGATTAATGACCGACGACGACTGCAGACCAATAGACTGGGTGGCCCCCGTGTTTAGGCCTGGCCAAAAGCCAGACCTGGTTTCCAGTTTTCGAGCGGCTTTAGTTTTGGTAGTTCAATTTGATACACTAAGGCATAAATGTTTGTATGCAAATGATATTTAAATTAAGACAATGGCAAAAACAAGCAAGTACGAGTGGAGATCAGAGGGTTAGGCTAGGTAGACACTAAATAGAGCTGCTTGTTATAACTTTAGCTTTAATTTTAACGTTAACATTAACATTAACTTTAAAATTAACTTTAACATTAACTTTAACATTAACTTTAACATTAACTTTAACATTAACTTTAACATTAACTTTAACAATAACTTAAGGATGTTTTTCTTTATTTTCACGAAATTTTATTAGTAAAAGTAACACATTAATGAAATAAACAAGTTAGTTTGGGTTAGTTTTATAGAAATTTGATAGGCTTTGTGATTTGACTTAAGTTTTAATTAACCTGAGGTTAAGTTACACTAAGATTTAATTTGTTATTTGTTTATTTATAGATATAACTTGGTTTTTACTGCTTTTGGCAAGCATTATAATCTGATTTCAATCATGGTATATAGGCAAAGACACAAGAAATTGTATATATCTTTTAAGAAAGTAAAGAATTACGAATTGAAGCTCTAAAACTTAACCTGAGGTTAAAAGGACTCAAAAATAACCCTTTTCGGGTATAAAAAGTTCCAAAAATAATGAAATTTGTATTATGGAATTTGTAACAATTTTCAAATGGTAAAATATCAGAAGCTAAGCATAATTAAACGCATAAGTTTCCTCTACTACCAAAACCCCCTTCTGCAGACTGTGTAGGGCACCTCAGTTGACCATTGGCGGGGCTCGTAAAATTCTGGTTTCTGGCATATTAAGAGACCCTGATATCCGCACTTCTTCACTCGGTCTAATGTTTATCTTTCGCCTCTGCACCGCGCCCAGGTTTTGGTATAAATACCACCCGAGTGATTCGTCCCAGACATACTAGAAACGCCAACGTTCCAAGTAACACATACAAAATGGTCAGTAAAAAAATAGACTCTTCTTAACTCTTTTTATTTTTAAATTTTACATTTAAAATAATATATTTTTTTTTATGTTACAGAAATTCCTGGTTGTCGCCGTCGCCCTGCTGGCCGTTGCCCACGCCGATGTCTCCCACCTGTCGGGCTATAACTATGCTCCCGTGAGCGTGCCAGCCCCGGCTCCAGCTCCCCTCCCCGTCAAGGTGGCCCCGGCTCCCGCTCCGGTTAACACCTACATTCCCCCAGCACCTGCACCAGCCCCCATCCAGATTGAGGTTCCTCTGCCTGCCCCCGCCCCGGCTCCAGTTGCCATCCCTGCTCCCGTCAAGGTGGCCCCCGCCCCTGCTCCAGTGAACACCTACATCCCACCTGCACCAGTCCATGTTGAGGTTCCCGCCCCGGCCCCAGCTCCAGTTGCCATCCCTGCCCCCGTGAAGGTGGCTCCTGCTCCTGCTCCAGCTCCTGCCCCAGTGAACACCTACATTCCTCCCGCACCCGTGAGCATCCCTGCTCCCGCTCCCGTCAAGGTCGCCCCTGCCCCTGCCCCCGTGCCCGTCCTGGCTCCCCAGCCCGTTCTGGAGGAGATCGAGCCCGTGGCCGCCGATGGCTACCGTTACAAGACTGTGCGTCGCCGTGTGATCCGTCGCCGTTACTAGAGAGCAACTCCTTCTGGGGTCCCTTTGCGGGGATCCTGAGGAGAGGAGCGAGAAGTTCAAAAAATAAAACGAAAAGAGATTTTAATACTTAAAAAAAAAGTGTTTATTTTTGGAGGGAAAATGTTTAAGGTTTGAATTATTTTAAAGGTGTTAAGAGATACCTTTTAAAAAAAGAAATTTTAGCGCAGAAGTGGAATTTAGAAATGATTTATACTCAAGATTACCCAGAAGTAATATGTAGTATGGGTATTTAAATACCCATAAAAATTAATTCTAATTTTTTTTTTTTAATTCTCTAAAATATTTCCTACATATTTAAAAGATTCCTAGTTAAAATTCTTTGAAAGGCAGCTTAACCTAATTAATTTTTTAAAATAATTAAATTTTCTTGCAAGCTTTAAAAGGTTTCACAATTTCTGCAACAAAACCAATCCTAATCTTAAATTAAATATTTTAAAAGCCATTAAAAATCAACCTTTAATATATCCTCTCTTCAGAACTTTTAATCATTCCCAGAACCATCTTTCCCCGCCTCTCAACCACTTGCGAAAATCACAAAAATAAACTGTTTTATACGCCAGGTGTTGTGTGTTCGGAAAAGGCAAAGCCGCCAGTCCGGACTCAGGTAATTAATTAAGCTCAGACAACAACAGAAACCCACAACGACAAGAGACACCACCGCCAGACATTGTCAAGATCAGCATAATCTAAGCAAATTGAAATTAATTTTGGCATAAACTTGAAACGACGCCATAGGCCCGGCAGACTGCTAATAATTTGCCCAAAAAACCTCTCAAAGCACGGACACAACACGACGAAAAAACGAAAAATTTAAAATAAAATAATTAAGAAAAGACAAAAGCGTGTGACCCACGAACATTCATCAAATGAAAACAAAATAAAACCATTATTCAGCCATCAAAAGGTTTGTTTGATCTAATTAAAAAAAAAAAAACAATATCTTTTGAAGACTGAAACAAAAAGTCAACTCAAGTCAAAGCAGAGATAATGCAGAATATGGAAACTAAAAACTAAGCCATCGAAATAAAAAAAAAACTAAGAAAAATGAAACTAAAAACCCGTCAAACTGCCTTGGCATTGGAGGCTCGATACATGGTGTATATGGTGAGTGTGTGTGTGTGTGGATGTGTGTGCTTGGTTTCGCTCTTCCGAGTTTTTTTGAGTGAGGCTAAGACCCCCATATGTATCATGGGTTCATCATGCAATTAATTTAGCTGCGGTTGACCCGCAGCAGCACCGAAAAACAATGAGCTATAAAAACCGCAGGCACACTTCGAGTTCGGCAGCACAAATCGACTTGTGAACCAAGCAGCAACAAGCCAAACTTACTCAAAGATGGTGGGTACAAGGATATATAACAATAAATAAATAAAAAATAAAAAATATATAAAATAAAGGAAGAAGGAAGGAAGATCCTCCTGAAGAATAAGTCAAGAACTATAAGGGTTCTTGTAAAAGATATAAATATAATAGAGTGTCCATAAAACCACTTTTGGTAACTATAACATCACTTTTGAGAATTTAAAATCTATAATATAACTCTTCAAGGATATAGTTACCAAAAACTAAAAACAAACCCTCTTTCAAAGGACTCAAAACCAAGGAAACTCTCCTTAATGCTATACATTTTCCCTTCCAGAAATTCCTTATCATTGCCGTCGCCTTCTTGGCCTGCGCCTATGCTGATGTCTCCGAACTGGGATCCGGTGGCTATGATTATCCTCAGCCTGTGGCTCCAAAGAACACCTATATTCCACCCCCACCACCACCACCGCCGCCGGCACCCAAGAACACTTATATTCCACCTCCGGCTGCTCCTGCCAAGGCCTACATCCCACCTCCACCACCACCACCGGCGCCCAAGAACACCTACATCCCTCCCGCACCGGCACCAGCACCTGCCCCCGTTGAGACCTACATCCCACCTCCGGCAGCTCCTGCACCCGCCTACATCCCACCCGCACCCATCCAGGCTGAGGAGCCTGTTCTGGAGGAGATTGAGCAGCCTGCCCAGGACGGTTACCGCTACAAGACCGTGCGTCGTCGCGTCTTCCGTCACCGCAACTAGGTCGTTGTAATGATTTCTGTTGAGTAATGTGATAATGTTAATGTTTTCCGTTGAAGATCGTTGGTTGTTTTAAGGAGAGTGAATAAATGATGAAGAGCAACATAAAGCTTATTAATCAAGGGATGTTTAGTTATATAAAATATTCCAAGTAGGCTGGAAATATTGTTCTAGAGAATATAAAAAAAAAACATGAACTTACATACCCTTCCCCGCAGTAAGGGGAAGACTCATCCCTAGCCAGGATGTGTCTATTGAGAGAAAATGAGCAGCCAAGACAAGGGCAACACTGCCTGTCCCGATGGCTTCCGATCGTTCTGATCCTGATCCTCTTAGGCTGGTCCTATCACATGTTCGTCTTCCAGGTCTGCATCCTCAAGGTGAACAACAAAATCTGGATGGCCTTCCTCCTGCTGGGCTACCATCTGTTGCTGATCATGTTCCTGTGGACGTGGTGGCGGTGCATCTGCACATCTCCAGTTCCAATACCCGACAACTGGATGATATCAGACGAGGATGTGGACAGACTGCAGCGAAACAATACAGCAGAGGTTGAGGCACGAATATTGACCTATGCCGCCCGGAATATGCCCATTAACATGTGCACCAAGGAGGGAACGGTGCGATATTGCCGCAACTGCTGGATCATCAAGCCGGACAGGGCCCATCACTGTCGCAAGTGCCAGATGTGCGTACGGAAAATGGATCACCACTGTCCCTGGGTGAAGAACTGCGTCCACTACCACAACTTCAAGTACTTCATACTCTTTCTGCTCTACGCCGAGCTCTACTGCCTCTATCTCTTTGCCGGGGTGATCTACGACTTTTACCTGATTTGCCAGTTTAAAATAGAAAACCTACAGGAGAAGCACATGTGGTCCCTTCTCCAGCATACCGTCTGCATCATTATCAACCTATTCACGCTGGTTATGTGCATCATAACCGTGTGCAACATGGCCAGAAACCGCACCACCATGGAGTCAGTGCATTCTCCATACTTTTTCCTAGGCGGCAAGAACAGAAATGGTTTCAACCTCGGATGCTGTACTAATTTCCGTGAGGTTCTTGGATATAAATGGTATCTGTGGTTGCTGCCCATCCAAACCTTGCCCGGCGATGGTTTGATATATCCGCTGGCCATCGACAGAGTGAAGAAACCCAAGGTCCCGGTTCTGAGGAGGGGTGATGAGGCACCCACCAGGGCCCAGATTTTGAAGAGTAACTTTGGCCGAATGCTGTGCATTGGTGACGTAAACGATCTAGATTATGCAACTGAATAAATTGTATGTATTTTTTTAATAAAATAACTACTTCCTCTCAAAATAAACAAACACCTTCTCTAGGAAGTTTGGATTCCTTGGAGGAGTGGCGACTCCATCAACATCTTAATTTACGAGCCATTGGCCAGTGCAGCAGCATCGACTTCGGACTCTAGACCATCCCGCTGAGTGGCCAGCATCCTCCATAAATCCTCAGCATTCCGGCTGCCTTGGCTAGCCTCTCCTATCCACTCGATTGCCATCCTAGTCCCCGCTCAACTCTCCCACGAAGTCGTTTATAAAACGCTTAACATTCGTGACATATTTCGCATTTGGTCGCCGCTCGCGTCGAGCGCAGAAATTTATAGACTTTATCCATTAGGAAAACAATTACGAGTGCAAACAATGGACTCCCTGGCCAGAGGCACTGCCTCGGGGCATTGAGCATATGTTGAGATTGGCCCCAGGTTCATTGTCCTTCTCGGCTAGAGTTTATATATTTTCTTATTATGCTGCGGCGACTTGTCGACTTCTGCTGCAACACAAATCCAATTACCTTCAAAATAATAAACTTATGTACATACCAAAAAGGAAAAAGAATGCCATCCAGGGTCCTTCCTTCTCCCTGGCTGCCGTACGCACATTTTGCTTTATCAACTGTTGATAGACTCCGTGGGGAATTTTCCGTATGTCACGACAAAGCAGGAGCTGTGAATGGAAAAGGAAGATGCTGTCTGCTATAGGTTGGCGCTTTTTTTTCTGGCTTTCTTTCAGAGTCCTGTGCCCACTCTCTGGCACTAAGAAAAATATATAGTGTTCCTGAAAAAAATAAAGATATATGTAGAGTTTGTTATAGAAAAGCAGTTGAAGATGTCTTTAAGTCATTTGTAAATATCTTCGTTAATCCCTTAAGTTTTAAGGTTTCTCTGAGAACCTGTAATACTTTTCTCTCAGTGTCATCTCCCTGGCTGATTTCCCCTGCTTGTTTGCTGCTCATTATTCGCCTTTGGCCGGGTCCGGAGACGTGTTCCCCGGTAGTTGGCCGCCAAATGCACGAGCGCAAATAATTTTTGCCACTTGCATGTCATCAGCATAAAGTAAGTGCAAAATATGTGAGCGGAAATTCGCCTTAGAGCGCAAAAGTCAACAGCAATTGGCCAAAAGGACCACAGACGAAGGGTAGCAAGGAGAAGTAGAAGGATCTGGCCTCCCCATGTCCATGTCAGAGTCCTTCTTCCCCCCCTTTCGCAGCTTATTGAATTCGCATATTTTCCCATTTTGCATTATGGACAAACATTTTTTCCATTTCGCCATCCTTTGTTTTTTTGCTCTCTCTGTTTGATTTTGTAATCGAGGATTTGTTTGCTTTGGCTCAAATCGATTGCTAGGGGGGATTGGGTAGCACTTTTTGTCCCTGCTCATTGAATGTTTCAGCAATTTTTGGTTAAGTCAAATTGGTCTAGTCGTCGGGTTGACCTTTTTACAGCCAGACTTTCGGAAAATAGAAAAAACAAAAAAGGGGGGAAAAATCTATTGGAATGCCTGGCTCCGCTGTGTTGTGGCCAGAGAACATGTGTTTGGTCTTGAGCGGTTTGTTTAGGCCATTTGTCGATTGCTTATTGGTAGGAGTTGAAGAGGGTTAGAAGGCTGGATGGGCTGTTGCCTAGGAAAAGCCATTTAAAAGGCGACTTTGACATTGGAACGTGGCTGATGGGAAACCTGTTGATAAGAGGGATTAAGTTTGGAAATTGTGGTTTAACCCTGCAAATATCCCATATAATTAGACTTAAAGGGAATTAAAGAACTTAATATTTATATTTTCTTTTAGTTTAGTGTATTTTCCTGTTCTCTAAACTTTGACACAGGCCAAAGTAAATGCAAGACAATAAACACATTTTCAGTTACAATTTCTCTTTAGTTTTTTTTACTCTTTAAGTGCATTTTCGTTGATGTTATTTGCAAATTACACTCGAGTCAACAAATTAACAATAACAATTAACTTTGAACTTAGTTGCGGTGACGGAAGACGCGACGACGCACGGTCTTGTAGCGGTAACCGTCCTGGGCAGGCTGCTCAATCTCCTCCAGAACAGGCTCCTCAGCCTGGATGGGTGCGGGTGGGATGTACTCGGGTGCTGGGGGTGCTGGGGGAATGTAGGTCTCCACTGGAGCTGGGGCAGGTGCAGGAGGTGCAGGTGGAATGTAGGTCTCCACGGGAGCGGGAGCAGGAGCCGGCTGCTGGTAATCATAGCCAGAAAGCTCCGAGACATCAGCGAAGGCGCAGGCCAAAAAGGCAACGGCAATGATGAGGAATTTCTAGGGAAATTGAAATAAAGAATTTAATGATATTTTTAAGAGAATAATAATTATCTAAACTATTTAATGTATTTTCTAATATTTAATTTTATTATTTCTTATCCCAAACCTTATTGATTTATCACTTATTTTCCCCTATTAAAATCTTTTTAATTCTCCACTGATCTTGCTATTTAAATCCAATATTTTTTTTTTAATATTACAAGTTCAAAATTTGCTCCAGTTTTTTAAACCGACAACTCACCATGATTTTCAAGTGTTTAGGCTGCGCTCAACGGAAGATGTGTGCTACCGATGCCAAGATCTCCCATGGCTTTTATATGGCCAAGACTCTTTGGCCACGGAAGCAACGTGAGCCGCAGATGACTTTGAACTTGATCTGCGGCTGATCTTCAATCGCTCACTCTAGACTTGATCGATGGATCCAGCAGATACGAACCGGATTTTTTTCTTCTTTTTCGGATGCACAGGCCATAAATTGATGGAAAAGTTTGATCACGTTTCGTGTTGGCTTTTGTCCGCCTAATGCATCGCCTGTCGACCCATTGTCTTAACGTGGCCAACTGATGGCTGACTTCTCTAGAGGTCACCATCACCAGCCATCACATATGGACGAGTTTGTGCTCGAAAAAAATCTCGTATCTTGACGTTTGGCTTTTGTTTTTTGGGGCTCGGGGCGCAGCCCTTTAATTGATTTGCTTGTTGAACTCGGCCTTGTCCTTCTGCGGCCCCCGCACGGAAAATACACGGTGCTCGAGCTCTGAGTTCGCTTGATTAAAACCAAATTTAATTTGCATCTCTGTGTTTTTGGTTGGCTCACTCGGTTTTTGTTGTTATTACTCGCTGGGCTGGGTGTTTATTGCCGGACCTAAGCCCAATTACAAAAGCCAATGGGAAACTGCAGTGGCCAAGTTTAAGTGGAGGCCAAATGTTCTGTTTGGTAAGAAGGAATCAGTTGGCACAGTGGGAGAGGTTTTTAGGAAGTTAAATAATATGAAAATTAAGTACAAAAGGTTTCTAATGAGGTTTTTAAAGGAAGAAAAGGGAAATTGGAAATTCTGCTGCTCTTGTCTGCTGACCAAATGATCTCTGTGCGAAAGGATATAAAGGTAGATTTACGTAGATTTAAATTATATATATATTGTAAATTGATTGGGTAAAGATTTTGAGATCCTCTTTAAAATTCTTGGGTGTGCCAGAATTTTAGATAATTAAATAAAAATCATTCTTGATTATTTAAATATAAATAAAAAATACACAATGCCATTGGAAGACCCCTAATTAATCTTATTTATATAGAAAAAATCTCCACAAAATAGCTCAAACTATTTCGTATTTATTTTCAGTACCTTCCTACCACTGCCTGATTTCTGATTTTCTGCATTTCCATTGCCATTTCCCTGCCTCCCCTGGCATATTTTCATTTCATTTCGGTTTTATTTTGCAACTGAACATTTTCATTTCTTCGTTTCGCCTTCCACTGTTGCTGTGTTGCTGTGTCTGCCGTGTAACTTTTGTGGCCCTTGATAATATTGCAAATAATTTTCTTTTTTATGTTGATTATTTTTTGGACACCCTCCGGCCCAGACACCTGAGCACCCCCCCTTCCACACCTTTACAGCCTTTTTTATTAACTTCGTTTTCATTTGTACCGTTGCCTTCACGAGCTCATCATATTTTAATGTGGAAGGGATTCGGCGGCATCGTCTTTTGGCTTTTCTTCTCCAGCTCCATTTCCCAGCTCTCCTGGCTGTGTTCTATGTTTCAAATTATTCTCGAGAGATTTGCAGTTCGTGATTTTATGGCAGTCGCGGGGCAGGAACAGGGCCAGGAGCAGGGGAAATCAGCCCCAGGACTTCACGAAAATGGGGGTTGGAAGCCACCATTCCCAGTGAGTTAAGACGTTTCCCGAATGCAATTGCAGCTTTGGCTCTTAATTACCCCGCTTAAGTCCGTATTAACTCTGGCCTAAGCCTTTTTTAATTTGCCCCCGCCCCTGGCCGGGGGGCTGTCGTAATTGAATTAGGAGCCAGGAGACAATGCAGCGTCGCTGAACCTTTCACGCTGTTATCCTTGATAATTAATTTAGACGCCATTGTCCAGTGTGCACTCCCCTCGGCAACGGCAAATCCTTTGCCATTTCACATCACGTGCCACGTTCTACTCCAGCCGGGTTTTTTTGTGTATTTTCTTTTTTTTTTCATAAATCGCCAGGACACACACAAAGTTGTCCAGCTGCTACACTCGGAGGGGTATAGCGAGGGGTAACTGACCCCCGAAAAAAAAATAGGAACAGAGAAGAAAGTTCCCATTTTTATGGGGAAAAAATGAAGCGGCAGTTTTGACAACGCACGTCCTAGCTGAAAGGAAGAGAAAGAACACTGAGAAAAAATAGTAAAGAAATAACGAAAATGGAGAAATATATGCCCATGTTTTTCCTATAAATAATGTTGAATTATTTCAAACATTTAAATTCTATTGCAAACATATTAAACGTGTCTTAAAATGTATTGAAGTATTTTCAAGATTATTCGGCTCATTTTAGCTTAATTTTTGTGGAAAACTGAATGTGAAATTTAGCGGCAAAATTGTAAAAATATAATAATAATAATAATTTAAGTAATAAACCAACAAAATAGACATTATTAAAATAAATCTCTTAAAAATAGATGTTTTGCATTTAAGCTTAATTTTTGAATGCATTTTTTCTGAAATTTCAAAAAAATTTTAATTTAACCGAAAGTTTTTAAGAATATTATACACGATAACAAGCCGTAAAATAATTAACAAATAGGAATACAATATTTGTAAACCTCATTTTGTTCTTATACTCTTCTAGCTTTTTGTGGTCAAAAACAAGGACTATCAAGTTCAATTTGTACACAAATTTCTCCCAATTAAGAACCCAATCTCAAATACTTCTCTCAGTGTAGTAGTTAGGTCCAGGTCATGTGGCTTGCATATGGAACTACAATAGACAGGTACAAGATGCACACGTAGCACGCAGTGCCGGATCAGAGCGACAAGAAACGAAATATGGAATCACCTTTTGTAAGTTCGGGGCCATGAAATCGAGTTTACATCTTACTCCTCCGTTTGGCAGCGTTGCCATAATTAAATGTCAAAAATGACGCTACGTGCAGAGCAAGCAAATCGGCTGACGAGTGCCGGGGCAGAGTTCACAACAAGAAAGAAGAAAAAAACGTTGTTGCCAATGGGGTTTTATGCAACTTTTAGTAGAAAAGTAAAATTCTCGGTCCAAAAATCGTTGCATACTTTTGCTGTCACAACTAATTGCTAAGACCTGCGACTACGAAACATGAGGTCGCAGGTTCAATTCCCAGGCACGCTGGAAGTTTTTTCTCCAATTTCCCTTGCTATTTTCTGCTATTTTTTTCTATTTCCCTTTTTTTAGCTGGTTTTCTACCCAAGACTAACTTTTCTTGATATCAATTTATAATTTCTAGTATCAAGAATAGCCATTTGTAATCGCTTAATTTAGTGCCAGAAACTTTTACACAAAACGGAATACAAAATAACCAAAGCCCTACAAAAAATTACGCCAAAAGTAATTTAACATTGACGGTGCTTCCTTCGCCCGCTCCTTGGCCCACTCGCATTTGCCAAACTCTCGAACAAGTAGCTGCAACTATTTAAAGTTTCCCTTTTTGCTGTTGCTTTCCCCTCAATGTGTATCGTACTTTTTATTGCCATTCTCTATTATTTGTTGCCCCTCTGTCGTTCCATATGCATATTATACCCCCGAGGCATAGGAAAACACCGCCCCGTCCCGCCCCTCGCCGCTCCAGAAAGCCAGACAACAGCAACAACGAAGACGACGACGAGAACGGCGATGGTTATGAAAAAGTACTTAACGTGCACAAAACTTATGTGCCAAGAGATTTTATATATTTTTTCCTCATAGTCGGGCAAAAGTTACAACGACATGCCAATTTTTCAAGGGACTGCTGGGGGGCGATAGGTACTCCAGGGGAGCACAGGGTGGTCCTGGCAAGCTTATAAAATATTGCCAATAATACGTTGTTAGCGGAGTTGCCTCCCCGAACGCAGAACGCATTTCTCCTGGCAGCGGCCAAACTTTTAATGCACTTGCCACAATGCACAAACGGAATGAGGCAACTCCGACTCGGAACTTCGGTCTAAGGGGGATGATGACGACCACATTAGCCTCTCCCTGCTGCTGGAGCATTAATTTGTCAGATAAAAGTGCTGAGATTTTATATAAATAAATAGCTCGAAATGAAATCGGACTAAGTTGTAATGAAAGTTGGGAAACAATCTAAATATGCACTAACTTAATTAAAGAATAACAAAACCTCAACAGTTTAATATTATTTTTAGGTTTGAAATTTATTTTTTAAAAGGTTGCACCACTCAGAATTCGCCCTATCCGTTACGAACCGAGCGATCATCGAAGCCCTGCGCCCCGAAGGATACGGACGCCGAAGCGCCGCACCACAAAGGGCACTGGGCAAATCCTCACGCTGCCGAATAGGACGATTCAACTCATCAACGCGGGTGCACTTGGCTTTCAGCTAGTGTGAAAGTATGTGAAGACTGACTACAGAAATGATCCTGTGAAGTATAGTCTTAAGGATTGAGTACCCGACCTGTGGCTCTCGGTTCGGGGCGGGCCAAAACCAGTTGGGAATTTTAGGCGCACGCTTTGGTAAAAACATACGGCACGCGGGTCGATAAGAACACGCTGTATGGGAATGCTGCGGCTATGCGCTGGGGGTGGGAATACCTTCTAATGTTTGTTGTTGCTCGTGTTTCTCGCTTGACAACTGTTAGAAGCGATCGGATCAGATAAATAACATCGAAAAAAAGAATTCCAACTTGGCAGCGGTGGGATTCGAACCCACGCCTCCGAGGAGACTGGTGCCTTAAACCAGCGCCTTAGACCGCTCGGCCACGCTACCCTATGCCGGCGGCCGGTCGAAATGGCATACACAAGTCCGGGCTGTCTGGGAGGTAGAACTGTCAGGAAAATTTGTACTTTGAAATTTCTACTTCTATTTGCTCGGGAGTCTGGCATTTCAGCCTGTCTTTGTTTCCAGTTATTTCCATTGTGGGTGCTCCTTGTTGCTCCCAGTAATTTCCCAGCTCTGCGGTCTGGCCCAAACTATTTCGTCGAGTCATTCATTTCATTTACAGCTCCTGCTGGCGGGCATATTAAGTGGACATCTATCTAAACCTCCTCTGAAGCGCCCGGAATGCGGCTATTGTTCAGTTTCCGTTCTTGGCATTTCAATTTGTCAATTGTTTGAAATTTAATTTGAATCGGACATAGCAGCGTGCTGCCGACATTCTTGGTAATGCCCACAATTAACTCCATTAGCGTTTGCACCTGGCCACGACCAGGTAGCTCGCCTCTGTCCGCTCGGTTGTACGTGATTTTTTGTGTTTTCCCAGCAACCGTCTGTCTCTCCGGCGTGGGAATTGAACAATTTTACAATTATTCCCGTGCCGGTCGCCCTTAAATTTGTATAAATTCACGTGTGTGGCAAGTATCTCCCTGCTGACGCGGCGTCTGACTTTTTGCTCCCTTTTTCGGTGGCATTTTAATGAAACCGCAAATGCTGCGTTGCTCCGTTGCTCCCTTACCGCCCCACGACTGCGGCCTTGTATAGCACCCTTATGGCAACCGCAGACTTTGTTTTTGTTTTGCTTGTCGTCCCGTGCAAAGATTTTTATTGCAATTTTCTAATTTCATTGCGGAGTCTTCTGCCCAGCTCCAGCTCCAGCCCCAGCTCCAGTTCGAGCCCGTTCCCTGCTCCACCGGCTTCAGTTTATGGCCTGCAACAATGGGAAATTGTTGCTGCGGTTGCATGTGTGAGCGAAGACGACCACGACCACCGCCTGTCACGCATAAATTCGCATTTTCATTTGAATTTTAAACGCATTTCTAAGCTGACGCCGCCTGGAAAACTGCTGACAGCTTTGCAAAATACAAATAATAAACATTTTAATGCAGCAAAACAGCGAAAGGCGAACGGGGAAGAGCAGAAGAAGGCTTGCGGCGAAATTGATTTCGTTTGATTGACATTTTCCTTGTCCCAAATGAGAGCATTTATATGCGCCGCAGTGTGGGCGCAAAAATAAAGACAAGGTGTTGCGGCAGTAAAAATAAAATAGTTCAGCAGCGCCCAGATACTCATGTGCCCCTGTGTATTGGCTTTGCTCAGAATGTCAGAACACCATGTGCGCCGTTGCTGTGGCTCTACATGAGCATTTGACACGAGGCAACCAAATGGTAGCGTGGCCGAGCGGTCTAAGGCGCTGGTTTAAGGCACCAGTCTCCTCGGAGGCGTGGGTTCGAATCCCACCGCTGCCAAGTTGAAATTCTTTTTTTCGATGTTATTTCTCTGATCCGATCGCTTTTAACAGTTGTCAAGCGAGAAACACGAGCAACAACAAACATTAGAAGGTATTCCCACCCCCAGAGCATAGCCGCAGCATTCCCATACAGCGTGTTCTTATCGACCCGCGTGCCGTATGTTTTTACCAAAGCGTGCGCTTAAAATTCCCAACTGGTTCTGGCGCGCCCCGCACCGAGAGCCACAGGTCGGGTACTCAATCTTTAAGACTATACTTCACAGGATCATTTCTGTAGTCAGTCTTCACATACTTTCACACTAGCTGAAAGCCAAGTGCACCCGCGTTGATGAGTTGAATCGTCCTATTCGGCAGCGTGAGGATTTGCCCAGTGCCCTTTGTGGTGCGGCGCTTCGGCGTCCGTATCCTTCGGGGCGCAGGGCTTCGATGATCGCTCGGTTCGTAACGGATAGGGCGAATTCTGAGTGGTGCAACCTTTTTAAAAATAAATTTCAAACCTAAAGTTGAGGTAAATCTGCAATTTTAATTTTAATCTATTTATTTAGAAGGAATGTCATAACCTCTATCTAATATATCATTTCCTTATTTGGCTATTTAATTTTAGTTAAATACGAAAACTCATAAAACTTCCTGCTACAGGATAATTAAACGCAAACCTTTCTGGTCCCTTGGCGGAGATATTGTTGCTTCCGTCCGCCCCCTCCTGGCGTTGCGACTGCTGCTCGCTGTTGCTGCTTTGTGAAGCAATTAAAACAGCACTTGAGTGGCGACCCTTTTGCCGCTCCGCTCGTTGCCAGTTGCCAGTTTCGAGTGTTTTTGTTGCACGTTGACAGTCCGTTAAAGGTGACACACTGGAAGAAGGGAAGGACTCGGCACCGCCCACTGTGCATTATAAAACATTTTAGTGGGAAGCAGATTTCCGCTTTTTTGTTCCCTCAAGTGCGCTTCGTGCTCAAGACTTGGCAGTCGAGTGGTCGAAAAAACTGCAAATTTGTAATAAAATTTTTGCTAATGGCCCGGAGGGTGGGGCGGTGTAGCCTCTAATTACTTAACGCTGCATATGAATGGTCCTTGAGCGTGGGCGTGATTTTTGGCTTAATTCAGAGCTGCAACGATCTCAATTAGTGGATGATGCTGATGACTACTTGGGAGTGCTTCAATTGCTCTGTGTGTGGGTGTCCATGGAGAACTTTCCATGTTCGTGTTTCGGTTAGTTTTCTCGATGAATATTTCCAGGTTCCTGCGTATACGTAATGTCACCGTTAGGCATAAATATTTGAGGAGCTCGTCTGCTACTGCTGCTGCACGCAACAACAATTAAGTGTTGCCTAGTTTTTGTCAGTTCGAGTCCCATTTGGCCCCACTCAGGGGTATCGTTTTTTTTTTTGCCATTTTTTGTTGCCAAAACACATCACAACACGTACTGAAAATTTATTTAAGCAATGCAAAGCAAATACGACCTACCATTTTTGGGAACAGTGCGGGTAATATGTGTACAGAGGGTCTAGGTTTATATATTAATTTAAATAAAACTGGATTAAAAAATTGAATATGTTTTAAAAAGCATTAAAATATGGCTTTCATGCCTTTTTCAAGTTTTAATTAACTATAAAATCTGTCAAACTATTGAATTGAATCACTTAAAGGATACAAACATTGTTTCTCTTTAACATATTTTTCCTGTGAATATTACCTAATTTTTAATAAACAAATATTGTTTGCAATTTGTAATGCTTAAAAAACATTTGTTTTGGAACAAATTCAAATTTTTCAATCTTTAACAAATTTGTAAAATAAAAACTATAATACTTATGACCCCCACTGTACACCTTTTTTCAAGTTTGCTCACAATTCTCGTATTTTTTGAGTGCTTACATAAAAACACATTTGAAATGCGGTTAAAAGGAGGCAAAGGATGCTGGCAGGGCCTGGGGAAAAGGAAAAGCAAGCACAGCAGTTGAGGCGGTGCCACCTTAGGGGCCGGAATTGACATCATCATCATCATCATCGTCATCCTTCGGGGGGCCAATCGATGATGATAATGACGCTGCTCCTTCTCCTTCTTCTCCTCCTTCAGCAGATGATGATGATGATGATGCTGCTGCTGCTGATGGCAATGCGGCTGATGCCGTAATTGATGTCTTTGCGACATGCTTTCGCAAAGTGTTTACGTTGGGAATTACCCATGTGTGAATGTACGAGTGTACGGACCACGGACCACGCCCCCAGCTAGTTGACAGCCTGCCGTTTACGTGCACTTAATGAAATGTGCCCCAAAATGGAAGCACGTACCGGGCATCTATTTAATGAGCCTCCTCTGCCCGGCAAAGAGGTCTCTTCTCTTCGGGAAATTTCGGTGGGTTTGGTATAGTATCTATGGATGTGAGTGTGCGAGCTCATGAAATTTTTAAATGTCGCAGCTAAAATTCAATTTAATTTGGCTTCCCGAAAATGCGCTCTGCCGGAGCTATACATAGCTGCATTATTCAATGGCACTCACACGTAAGCCGCTCACAGGAGAGCAGCGGGAGGATCAAGAGGTATCCTTCTCCACCTCCAACCGCAGTTTAAAATTCATGTGAGCTTTTCAACAATTTTCCCCAAACAAAATGCGATTAAATGTGCGGAAAATGCTGAGCTCTTGTTCTCGGTTTCGTACTTGTTGTTGCTGGGTTAAGCCACAATGGGTTAAGGCAACGTCTTGTTTGCACATGTGTTGCTGTGGGGGGGGGGAAGAAGGAGTCACCACATAAAAAGTGGGCAAAGAGGGGTGCACACACGCACAGATACACAGATACACAGATGCCGAAGGTGCAAAAATGCGTTAAACATAACATGCTAATTCCTGGCGCCTGCAGCTTCAATCTTTCACCTGGCCCAGGGTCCTCGTCTAGGAACCCATTCCTATTCCCACTCCCACTCCCATTCCCAGTGCCATTTCCATTCCTGGGCAGCGTGCGGCGGTAGATCCTTCTGGCGCAGGACTCGTTGGCTATGTAATACGAGCGTTTTGTGTGCCATTTGATGCTGAAGTTTTCCTCTATTTTCTGCCATTTGCCTTTGTGCTATGTGTGGACTGGATTTCCCTGACAGAAGGTATTTTTATTTGTCTTTTGAATTGGGGAAAATGCAGGACTGAAATCGTTTCTTATTTAACAAGTTTCAACATCTTATCAATTCCAAATTAAAAAGGCAAATCTAGGTAGTTGCTTTTATATTATTTCTGTTTAAAAGTACTTAGTGAAAATCCTAAATAATTAAATATAAAAATAATTGTTAAAAGTATAATAATTTTAATTTTCTTTATATTTATTTTTTTTTTGCTAAATTTCAAATGATTCTTTGAATATTTTTTTTCAATCAAAATTCCACATAAATAATCTGTGTTTTCTAAAACCAATTATCAAGAGTATCTACTCTTTTCCTATCTCAATCTCCTTTTCACAATTTTTTCTTCACTCTTTTATTTTTTTGGTTTGATTTTTTTGCGTTTGTTTTTTGTACTTGGGCAAAAGTTTTCCAGGCAGAGGCAGACAGGCGCCAAAGGGCGTGGCGCTTTGCCTGACTTTTTGACTTGATTAAAGTTAAACTAAATTTAACTAAAAGTAAAAGAAATAATTTAAATTGGAACCAGTACCCTTGATCGTTGATCCCGCAGCCCTGGTAAGAGCTTTTCCGAGCTTTTCCTCTCACGTTCTCCCACTTATTTCACGTGCTATCAGTTGTTTTTTTGCCAGCCGTCAAATCGGTTTGTTTTTTTTGGCATGGAAAGGCCAAAAAACGGAGGAGTTGCCTTCAAGTATGGTCCCGCTGTGCGGATTGGCATTGCCGTCCTGGTCCTGCACACCTTGGGCTGGCTGGGCTGGAAGACTGTCAACCAGGATGCGGAGTCCAAGGAGGCGAAGGTCACTGCCAATGCCAAGCACGAGCAACTCAGGGCGGCCCTAGCGGAAAAGTGACGTAATTTGGAGTGATAAATCCGGAAATCCAGCCAACAAGCTGCAAGAGACTGTGTAGATAAAGTAATTATTGATAACAAATAAACAGATAATGTGCATTGTACAAAATAATAAACAAAGTAAAATGTTATTGGATATGTTATTTAAAAAATAAACAGAGAGCGAGAGGAGCTTTTGCAAAACCGATCTCTTTGAAATAAGCTTTTGGTAAAATTAATTTTGTGAGGAATTATTATAAACTTTATAAATTAGGAATTATTATTAAAAATTTTTAGCTTAAGATTAAATCTCTAAAATATATATGTGTATATTTTATCTAACTCTATAAATATAGTGTTCTTGTAATAATTTCTCATCGCATTATTTTTAAGAATTGTAATATGTTTTAAAATACGATTTTATATGATTTTTGGTAATATGATTTTTTATGGCCTTGCAGGGTATTATAATTTTTGTCAGAAGCTTGGAAAGAAGTGAAGAAGTCATTTCCGACCCTATAAACCATATATATTCTTGATCCGCATTAACAGCTGAATCGATCTAGCCATGTCTGGACAAAAAAAAAATGTGACAAATTTTTTCAAAAAAATGTAAGGGGTTACATCGTCAAAATTGTCAATAATTGAAAATTATTTGAATTTTAAAAAATTGTAAACTAATTATGCTGGTTTGTTAACCTAATAAAAACTAGCATAGAAAAGTTTTCCGAATTGAAATTAATGCATTTTTGGCAAAGTTATGACATATTTTTATAATAAATTGCAAACTGAAAAGGGTATGAAAACACCAGCTTTCCAAAGTTAGCTTCCTTTATAATTAAATATTAATATGAAAATACTATTTAAAAAGAAAATATTACATCTTATTAAAGATTCTATATCTCCTCAACCTGCAGATCTTCTTTTGCAAAAATCAATATTACCTGAAACAGATAAAAGAAAAGTGAAGATATCTTAGAAACTCCTTCGAAACCCTATCAGGGTTAACTCAGATCTTTGGCCTGCTTTAAACCTTATTTAACCACTGATAAATAATTTCTGAAAAAGCAAATAATTTCCAGAGATTTCTTGATCAAACTCTGCTCTGTTAGTTAAGTAAATATTAACTGAACAAGGTGATAAACTTGGCCCAGAGAGAGAGCAAGGTAAGACAGCTTTCGCTCTTGATCTTGCAGAAAGCTCAAAGCCAGGTAAATCTCCGTGATTTTCTGAGCTCGACTTCAGTAACGTGATTCACATAACCGAGGGCAGAAGTCGACGGAAAACGTAAAAAATAAATATATAATATATACATAATATATATAAATAAATTAAACAAGAAGATACCCATGGAGCTGCTATCAAGACTGCTTTTGATCGCCGGCCTGTTAATGCTGACCCGGAATGAGACAGCCGGCTTGCCCAGGAGTCAGCCTATGACCACAACTCATCAGGCAATTCCCAACACGACTCCTGACCCTAATAACGCGGAAGTATTTGTGCAGAGCATTTTCGATATAAATCCGTCGTGTCAACCTGGATGGATACTTGTGGGCAGCAGGTGCCGCAAAATGGCATAAAAACCGGCAAGTGATCAGTTAAGAACGTGCCTGAAGCTGCTTTATGATGGCCAACAAAAGTAAACAACAAATAAATTATGAAATTATTAAAATATAATCAAATTGAGCTAAGTTTTGGCCAAAGTAAACTTTATAAATTCCAATTGCAACTACAAATGCCTAAATAATCAATGTAATAAAAGTGTGTCAAAGATAAACGTGATTTTAACTTGGTTTTTATTTCTTATAAAAATAATATCATTAAATAATTTCACGCTGGCTTTCGACAGCGATTTAAAAACAGCTTGAAGCCTTCGGGACAGGGATTACTAGGACGATTCTCCAATGACAGAAGTAGGGCCATCACGAAGAGTAGATTTATGAATATTCGCAGATTTTTCCCCATCTCTAGAGAAGGTAGAAGTTTTCTAGATGCGTATTCTTCGAGACTTGATTCCCAACTAATTCGTTTTCTTTATTAATTTTTGTTTATTGAATGGATTCGGTGATGGCTCGCGTTATCTGCTTTCATCCCGGGAATATTTGCGATGTAATCACATAATCTCATTGGGAATAATATGATCTAAGAGTTTACATTGACAGCTCGACAGTTCGGAATAAATATGAAATGTGTACACGCGTCGCCACTTTTGTGGATAAGAAATGCGTTTAATTGGGTTTTTTACAAATACATATAATATAAAACAATTAACAATTCAAATAGGGTAGGCAACATTTAACAATTTTCTTTCATTCATAAATTTGTTAAGCAATTTTGTAACTTCACGCTTTTGATTTGTCTCGCAAATTAGTCGCACGACCTAAATGAGTTTGTTTACTTTTCAAGTGGCAAAAAAAGCTAATAGAAAAACGTTTTGTCTGGTAGATTACAAAATTTAAAAGTTTCAATGAAACATATATTTTTTATAGTATTATTTTTAATACTATAGTATATTATTATTGACAATATATTGGTTCGTAGTTTTGAAACTTTAATATGCAAAATAATTTCACTTTGCCTTTTAGCATCGAGACGACAACTGTATACCTTTTTTTTCAATAACAACACTGCTACCTCTATAAGTAGGTTTTATAATTTTTCCGGGTAGAGTGACCCATCGTTCGATTTATTTACTTTCAAGATGTGCCTCCTTCGACACACGACTCAGTACTAATTTGTTTAGATTTATTTTGAATGGGTTCGGTGAGTGGTGTCGTTATCGGCTTTCGGCTCGGAATTATTTGCGATGTAGATTATGTTCACATAATCGTGGGCATTATGTGATCTAACTATTTACATTGACAGCTCGACAGTTTTGATTAAATGTGAAAGGTATTCACCTGAGAAGCACTTGGAGAGAAGCCACGCGAATGGGGTTAATATATTTTAGCAATTATATTTCGACAAGTTGCTTATATATCTATTACTTTTTTCGACAAATTAATAGTTGTAAAAATAATATAATATAAAAATACGGCATAAACCGTTGGATCTTATTTTCCTTAATGAGTTCTGTAAATATTTCTAAAAGTTAAACTAAATAACTTTGGGCTTCATAAGGTTATTGGTTTTATATTTTATATTGTCTAAGGAAATTATTAATATTCAGAACCAAGAAGAATAAACCTTATATATGTTTTCAAAATTTCACAAATTAATAAGATATTATTTTTATTGATGAACATTATCTTATATCCTTCCACCTTTATTCCTTTGTAATCCTCAAAGCACTCATACTTCCCCTCTTACATAATGAATCTTATCGAATAAGGAAACCTATCTCTGTATTTTTTAATTACTCACAACGGAGCTACATTTATTGGCACAACTTGATTTGACAATTTTACAGATAAAGATAAAGCATTTATTATTCCATATCGAAGAGTTACGTTACGTTACTCCAGACACTTTTTAGGCCTTCTTCCGGCAACGTCCCGCCATCCTCTCGGTTCCATTGGTGCAGATGGGATCCGTGTCGAAGAGATTGCGCTGGTTCACCGACTCCGGACGCGCCTCCTCGGTCTCGGACTTGGGATCCCGCTCGGATCCTGACCTGGTTCCCGCTCCTTGGCTCAAGTCGGGTGACAGGTAGTCCTGGGTATTGAAGAGATCACCCAGATTGTTGGCCACATTATCGCGTGGGGAAGTCTGGCCGGGAATGGCTTGGATCACAGAGGAGGCTCCTCCGGCTTCTGGATCCTGTCCCGGTCGTGGTTGCAGAGTGTTGGGAGTTTGGAAATTAAACTGCGAGAAGTCTTCCTCGTCATTGTGGCCGGGACGAGGCTGAATAGGGTTGCTGGAGCTTCCAGGCTGACGTCCAGGCTGCTGGAGGCCTCCTTCTATTCCCCCTGCTGGGCCTTGACCCGGTCCTGGTCGCGGCTGCAGGGTATTTCCACCGCTGCCGGGTTGCTGGAATCCTCCGGGAGATGGACCATAGGTGGGCAACTCATTAGTGTCTGGCTGCCTGCCGTTGAAGTTGCCCTCAGGTTGCTGGAATTCAGGTGGCGAACGATTGGAGTCAGTTCCTGGTTGCCGGAAGCCAGGTTGACCTCGATTGGAGTCAGTTCCCGGTTGCTGGAAGCCAGGTTGACGCCTCCCATTGAAATCTTCTCCTGACTGGCCTCTATTGAAGTCTCCACCCTGTTGTCCCCTGTTGAAATCTCCTCCTGGCTGCCGGAATCCTGATTGTCCCCTGTTGAAGTCTCCACCTTGACCCGGCTGTGGTCTAAAGTTAGGACCTGGCTGTTGACCTCCATAGAAATTCCCTGGCTGTCTATTTCCAAAGCGACCGCCGCCAGGCTGTGGCCCAGGGAAAGGACCACCAGGAAATTGATTAACAGGATATGTAGGTGGTGGGTAACGACCATAAAGTGTAGGCTGTGGTTGGGAAGGATATCCTCCAGAGAAACCTGGGCCATAACCATGTCCATGGCCAGGTCCAAATCCGTGTTCATGACCGTGTCCATGGCCATGCCCATGATGAGAGCGATGATGATGTCTGTAAAGTAAATAAATAATTAAAGGATTTTTAAGTGCAAGTATGTATATTTTTGTGATACCAGTTTAAACTAGGCTTTATAGATAAGCAAACCTTATCAGCATTTGTTTTGTATTTAATATTTGTTCTTTTCTTTTCCTAAAACAAAAAGTTTTAGTTAAAATCTCACGTTTCGGGTCCTCCAAATCCGCCCTGTCCTCCATTCTCCACATAGTAAGGATTCTGGGGACGTGCGTCTGTCCAGTGACCGCCGATTAGGAAGATCAGTGCCAGAGCCAAGCCCAGAGATAAGAGCTGGGAAGCCATTTCTGAAACAGAATCGAACACCAACCACCAGCGTTGAATATTCAAAAGAGACTGAGTTGCGTCTCCCCTTCTTAGAGAGACGATTGTCCCAGAACAAGTGTTGTTCACAAGCCGCCGATAAGCCAGGTTCATGACATCAGATAAGGCACCGATTACTATATGGACTCCGCCAATAGAAGGGAAAAACAATTGCATATTTGTACATATACGGAGATTGAGTCACGAGTCGGAGTCTCCAAACTATAATTACTCTTCCTGTACTTTTCTGTACTTTGTGTTAAGTTTCCCCCACCGAAAGTTTCTCTCACTAATGTTAAGTAAGTTTGCTGGGGGATTTTTATTTGTTTGCCGTGTTTTTTTTTTTGACTAATCACCATCGTAGTCTGCCCCATCAATCAGCATTTGCATATTTATTCAAAATAAAATATCACTTTATTGACTGTAACATATATCTCTTAAGACTAAGCCGACTTTCGGCAGCGATTCGCCCTCAGCTCGAAGCCCTCTTTGCATTTTGGGGATGTCTCAATCAGTATCCGATTGTCTACCACCGGCTTTTCGGTGCTCAGCTCCTCAGAGCTGTTGGAGACGAGCTCAGTTGTCTCTACGGTTGATAAAGAAGTTTTTATTGTGGTCGAGGGAGTCTCCGTTGAGGTTGAGTTAGCACTCGGTAGGGAGAACTTGGAGGAGAATAGATCTTCATCGTTATCCTTGGGAAACACTATGCGATCGTCAATGCAGGGCCGCGTTCTGGCCTCAATCGCGATGAAAAGCAAACACAAAGAGCTTAAACACAGCACCAATGGGTTAAGAGAGAACGACATCATTGGGCAGATGCACGTTTGTTTGCTACGACGAAGCTCCAAAGACTGAGGCACTGGGATCATCTTCCCAGGCAGAGAGTCAGTTCAATTCCCATGTCTAAAAGCCTGAAAGCCAGACAGATAAAAGATCACAATGGGAGAGCGGAGTTGATGGAAAAAAGACACACCAGACATGCTCTTCCACAAAATAAAAACGTAAACAAAGCAGCAGAGCAGCCACAAAAAAGCTTTCAGATATTTTCGATTTTCGAAATACACTGCTTCAAAAGTTATTTAAAAGTGTATGTAGAAAATATTAATTAACATATGTATAAAGAAATCGTTTATCAGTACATTCAGGCACTTATTTATATTCGTAAGAGAAATACTTAAACTTTAAAAATGATGATGATTACCGCGTGAATTTCCTTGTATTTGAACATTTTTCGTGGGTTTCTATCAATTGATAAAAAATTATTTCAGGAGTTATCGTTGATTTAACTTTAAAATCCGAGCATCCGTATCCCTGATTGGCTATAGAGGATAATTGAACTTGCCTTAATCCTGATGGAAAATAAGGATATATAGCAAATGCATCATAAGATAATAAAGTCTTGACATCATCCGGCAAACTCGTATTAGTTTTCTATAACATTATATATAGTTTATGGCTTTACAAATCAAATCAAATCAGATCATAGTTCTACTTTCATATGCATTCCAATTCCAGCAAAAACCAGACATGTAAATATAATGCAATCAGAGAATGGTAATGATGGAAAATCAAGTTGCAAATGCATATATCTATTTCAGAAGTGCCAATTTAATTATCTGATAATCATGCGTTTTAATAATATACATATATATATGGTGCTGTTACATTGCTGAAAATTTTCGTTTTTCTGACATCATGTTGAACAAATTTAATAAATACACTTCAAACACCATAGACTAAACTTCTGGTCGGCATCGATTTGCTTGCAGGATGAATCCAGGTCTGCATTTCTGGGATGTTGTGAGCAATTGAAACAAGACTCTTGGATTAGGTTCATTGTTATAATATGTGGTCCTTCTGTTAAATGGACTTCCTTGATAACTTCCTCCTCCATAGTACACTGATCTGGCTTCGATCGGGATGAAAAATCCTGCCAACAGCACCAACAGCAGTAGAGTATTGAGGTGGATCCACATGGCGTTTGCTTGTTCTGACAAAACTTTAGAGACTGATCTTGGTGACCCAATCCGTCTTCCCATTTATAGGCCCTAAGCTTGGGTCTGCCCCAATGCCAATTCCCAATCCGTTAAGAAAATCGATAGAAAATCGCCAAACAAACCTACTCTCTCGTAAAATAAAAACGTAATTAAAGTTACATTTTACACATTTACACAGCAATTAAAACAAAAAACGAATAAAAAAGTACAAATTATTAACTTTAATAATATGATATATAATATAATATAAAATAATATACAAATAATAAATTATATAATATTATTAGTGTTTAAAACACGAAATTTATCCAAAAAGAGTCATAAGGCATGTTAATCTAATTTTTGTAACAAAAAGGAAAACATTTAGTGCTTTTCTTGTAATAAATTCTTAAAAATTATCTTATTATGTTTAACTAGTCCAGGTTTTTCTTTTAAAAATTATTTTGAAATTATTTTAAATCTAAACCTAATGGGTTAAGATGACTCGAAGGCAATAAACTTTCAAAACTGAGCATTGAGACAACTTATGAGCTCTCCCAAACAATTTTTTTGCAACAGAAAGCTTTTTTGAGATATCTGTATGTAAATATATAAATTAATACTCAAGCTTACACTGACAAAAATCGGAAAACTTAAACTGCCTTTTCATAAAGGGTTTTCATTTCATTTAAGGTGTGGCATAAACAACCTTTCCAATAAATTTGTATAGTTAGTCATTTCACTTGTTTAAGTTTATAATTTATTTATATGATTATATTTATTTATACATAATTTATATATATATTTTCCAATAACTATTCAATAGTTTTATGACCCAATCCGTCTTCCTAATTGATACATTTCATCAATGAATTTTCTGGTCTTAAAGACATTTCTTATCGTTATGAATGGAAATTTAAACAATACACAAACTTTGGCATCGTGTTTAGGCCTTAATTCAATTAAAGTTCTTAACAAAATGTATAAATTATAATATTAATTTATTTATTTGGTAAATAATCTTTATTAAAAGGTCTCCCCAGGCTGCTAGGCATTCTTGCGACAGTGGATGTTGCTCAAGGTGAATCCCTCCGGACAGATTCGTGTTGTTTCCAGGGTGATCCTGGGCTCCAACACCACCTTGATGGTCGTGGGGATCTCTGTCTCCTCCCAAGGCCGCTGGCTATTTGACTCCGGATCAATGCCAAAGGTTATTACCTTGGATTCGCTGACAGGATGATTTCTCGGGGTAGTAGGATTATCCTGCTCTTCAGCTGGGTTTTTGGGCTCTGCTTTCCCTTTTCCGGTTGTGGTTGCTGGTGGCTTTTCAGTATCAGTACTTCCTGTACTGATAGGAGTACTGGTAATTCCCTTCTTGCCTTCCTGCTGCTTCCTCATCAGAAGAGTGACATTCGTGAGGCGTGACACCTCCGCCATTTCCCGATCGATTTCCTTGAGACGAGACTCCAGTTTCGGCTGTGACTCCGAGGGAAAGACAAGGCGATCGCTGGGCAGTCGAGCCGCGGCATTTGGTTCCAATGCCAGACACAGCCAGACACCGACAAACAGTAAGAGCAGCTCCGGCCTGGGAAGCCGCCGTTTAATGGCCATTATCGTAAAAAGTTGGCTTTGCAATTGAAGCTGAAGTAAACACGTTCACGCTGGCCAGTATCGCACTCGAGACTGAGTCTGTACACCGGTCTTCCATTCGGTTTCAGTTTCTGTTTCTGATTCAGTTTTGAGATTCCGAGATTCAGATCGAGAGGCCAGAGACAAGAGCCGAGAGCCAAGAGAGTCTAGTCATTAGCTCGTTAGTTCTACGGCAAGTGTGCGGGCTTGTTTGCTCCCAGATAAGGCCTACAACACGGGAGCTAACTGAAAAGCTCTTACATAATTAAAAATTTTAATCAGCAGATCGGCGAATCAGCGAATCGGTCGAATAACCGCAAGTGAGGGCAGTCGCAATGCGAATATTTTATTTCAAGGCTCGTCTACTGCATCTGAGAGTTGGGTTTCTTGAAGAGAATGCATACGAGGTGAATAATCTGAGGTATTTTGAGATAACTGGTAATGGGATAGGTCATTCAGAACCAGGAAATAATTACCAATATTAATAGTTTTGATCTCTATAAAATATCTGTAATGTAACTTGGTAAGAAACGTTATTAAATCACACTTTATTACATGAATATTGCTTTTTTTAGTATGAATCAGGCTTCAGAAAATGTGTTGAAATAAATAACTTGTACTACTAATAAAAATATTTATGAATACTATGTGATATAACACACCTTCCCAAGCTATTTTTAAATATTTCTTTCATATAAAATTGACTAAATTAAAAATAAATACATCTTAAAAGATAAAATGAGCTAGACCCACATCTTAGTTACATTTACTTCTGTTTAAACCCCACTTAAATCTGTTAATTACTAAATTCCCATACTTTTCTATAAAATTCAGCAATAAAACCCCCTCTAGAGTCAAAAACCAGTAATGATTAGATGTCATTAAAAAAGTTCTCTCGGTATAGTATATCATCTCATCCTCCTAAGTGACTTTCCACCGAGTAACCTGAGACCGAGCCGTAAACTGCCTAATAAATGTCAGCAATTTGAGCGAATAATTTTGACAATTCTATTGTCAGCCAGGAGGTGGAAACGGAAACCACATAAGGCACACCAGCCAGGAACCAGAAGCCGCCCCAATGGTTAAGGACCCAGAACCCAGGGACCCAGGACCCACATCATCATCATCAAAGTGCTTGTCCTTGGGTGGTGGGCATAATTTTCGCGAAGTGAAAAAGAAAAGGCAAACGAAAATTGAAACATAAAAATGTCATTTGGTATCTCCCTCTCCCTGGGTGTGTGTGTGTGTGTGTGGGTTAAATACCGGGAACCTTACATATTTTTTTCCCTGTGTACCGCATAAAAGTACATTAAAATAATGCCTGTTTAGGTCACAGACAGCTGAGGCAGGGCCAAAGGCTCGTAGAGTCATTTATTTATGACAGCCACCTTATTCGGCATCCCCCCTTGCCCTCGCGAGTGCAAAATTTATGCTAAACAGGGGTGGGATGGAGGGAGGGTGAGGGTGGAAAGAAAATCTCTAATTGCAGGGGAGAGATCCTGGGACAATAGTCCTCCTCCTTGTGCCCGGCTGTTAATCAGTGCAAGTTTCGGAAAGTAATCAGCAAATATTTGCTCACTTTTTGTTGCGATTTTCTCGAGCATTTTCTTCATTTCCATAAAAGCCAGCCAGCCAGCCAGCCAGCCAGTCGTCATTGTTTGCTTATTGTTTATTGTTTATGTACTATTTCCTGCCAAGAAATGGCAAATTGAAATCTATCAAAGCAGATCTGATTTGGCTGGCGCAACCTTCGACGGACTCGAGGGCCCTCGTGGCTGGTGGGTTGCCTTATAAGCCATTAACTACTTTCACAATTGTCTTGGCCAACGCGGAGTCGTAATGGTCAGCAGAAAATTGTGATTTTGATTCAGTTAAAGTTGAAGCATCATTGGAATATTATGGCATCAGCTTTGAGCAGCATTTTCAAACTGTTTGTCCTTGGTATCCTGGTAATCAGCAGCAGCAATTTGCTTGCGGGAACTCTGGCCACGGATAGCGAAGTTGTGGAAGCTGTGAACCTTGAAACTGGAGTCAATGAGTCCTCCAAAATAAATATGGAACCAATGTGGAACTCTAATGGATCAATGCAAGTGCAGCCCTACAATATCCTGGAGGCCAACTGCCCCGAGGGCTATGTCCTGGCCAACAAACATTGTCATAAACGTGTCTAGTGCGAGAAGTTGTGAATAAATTACAAGGAAAAAACATAACTAAGTGGATTTTGGATATTTAAATCTTTAAATAATAGAAAATTTAGTACTAAGCACAAGTTTTAAAGGATATTTTCTGCCTGTTCTCACACTCTAATTGATTAGTTCCCTTACTTTCCACTCAACTCAACCGCAGATAAATATTGCTTCTGGGGTTATTTTTAAGTGCCTTGAGTGAACCCCATTTTTGCTGGAATCCTTACACCCACTATTCCCTCACACAGACATCTTCCTCCATCTGCTTCTCCCTCTGGTCAACTATCAACCAATATGTTGTGGTCGTTTCCATGTCCAACCTGTCCTCCGCTTTAGCCCAACGTTACCCCAGGGACGAGGTGGTCCGGCTAACCGCATACATAATTTGCGACAGCAACCGCAAAATGCGGCTGGACAGGAGGAGGAGGAGGAGCAGGAACAAGAGCAGGAGCAGGAGCGGGAGCGGGAACAGGAGCTGAAGCAGGAGCAGGAGCAGGAGCAAGAGCAGGAGCAAGAGCAGGAGCGGGAACAGGACCAAGAGCAACAGCAGTATCCTGATCCCCATTCCTCGACTCATCCACTGACTGATATGCAACCCGGAGGCTGTCATTAGTTAGAGGTCCATTAACAAAAATGCAACCGAAGGCATCAACAGTGTTTCGAGCCCAGAGCCCCAGACGGTCGGTCGAACGTCATTTACAGGTAGCAGCTGCATTGACAGGACCCCTAAAACAGGACTCTGCATGGGTCCGGAAGCTCCAGGTCGTATTAATTCTCCACCTAGAGAGAGAGAGTCCATGAAATATGACCGCACTCGGGGGCCCAGCTCTGCTCCGCTGAATGAGTTAATTAAGCGTCTCACGGCCAGAAACATAATTTCAGCTCATTTATCAGCGCGGTCCGTGCGGCGGCGTATGTAAATTTTGGCTTAGAGATGGGCAAAATGTCAACGGTTCTTCCCCCAAAAACATGGCGCAGCTTTTGCACAAAACCACACAGAAAGGATAAGTTCAAAAGACATTGATGGAATCAACAGGAAAAGTGTTAATTTCCTATACCCAACAAATGTTAGCTGAGAAAACTTATAAAACAATCATTAAATACTTATATTTATATCATTATTCTTAACTATTTCTTTTTTCTAAATTTAAATTCAAAATAAAAACCATTTTCATTATTTTCTGTGTACTCTCTTTATTGGCCAAAGCTTGCGCGGGCTTACAGCTGCTCACCCAGGGGATTGTCCAGCCAAGGATAGACGACGGGGCACTTGTCGCAGACATTCAGGTAACGCTCCTCGCCGGTGGTTAGCTTCTGGACATGGCACTGGACGGCGCGACAGTCCGCCTCTGGCAAAACAGGACAATCCTTAAAGGGTGAGCCCAGAACGGGTTTCTTCACATACTCCAGCATACGCGAAATGCCAGTAAAATAAACATCCGGATAGGTATTCAGATGGTTAATGAATCTGTGGAAATATAGAGATATAGGTTGCATACTTTTGGACATGTGAAATATACTGAGTGTAAAAGAACCTATGTTATAGTTATACTTATTACCTAAACTAAATCCTAGCTTAAATATTTTAAATATATTAAACACTCACTTCTTAAAAGCCCCAAAGTAATTTCGTCCCCGCGAGAACCAAGCTGCATGCAAATACATTCCAAAGGGAGCTCGACTGCCCTCATAATGACGATTAAAGTTCTCCAACATCCACTGGAACAATGCCTCCACATTGTCCTCCGGCGGATAGACACAAGCATCGATCATGGAACAGCTATAGCCCTCAGTGTCGGTCCATGTGACCATGGGATTAACCCAAAAGCCGGGTATGGAGGCCTCCGGACAGGGACCAATCTGGCAGTCCTGTTTCGACTGATAGTCCAGGGTGTAGGGCCACATGGCCGGATCCTTGAACTGCTGCGTGGGCCAGGAGCTGTCGTAGCTCAAACCCAAACGCTGTGCCGCCACAAAGGTGTTATTTCCTGAGATCTGGAGGAAGGGCAGTCGCATGCCCTGTATACTCTTGGGGTTCACCTTAGCAAAGGCCTCCAGCATCTTCAACTGGGCACCAAACTCCCGCTCCACGGTGGCCACATCCGCTGAGCGCCAGTAGTCGGTGCCATCGCCATGGGTCACCGAATGCAGAGCAATCTCATGACCTGCTCTGTACAGGGCATTAACCTTCACATAATCCGTATATTCGTGGGACAGAAAGAAGGTTCCAGCGGCCGTACAGCCATCCGGATTGATCAAACCCTCGAAGAGCAGCTCATATTGGGCGAAGTTTACTGCATTTACAGCATCGTCAAAGGTGATGGTCACAAACTAGGGAGGGTTTTGAATAGATAAATAAATAAATAATGCTTTTTATAGATCTGTTCTTGGTTTAAATAAATTTATAAGAAGTTCCTTAAGTGTGCTCCTTCTCACCTGAGGAATCTCGCTCTCCTTGCCCTGGAACTTCGACCTGGGCAGAACCGCATCCGAGCAGCGGCAGTCGGGCAGCTTACAATTGGCAGATTTGCAGGGTTCCGCCAGGGGCAGGACCTCCTCCTTCGGCTTCTGCTTGTTCTTAACCTTCTTGGACTTGGTCTTGGCCGTCTCTCCGCCGAGAGTGAGGGCCAAAATAAGGACCAGAATTAGCAAAGTCGAGTACCTCATGCCTTTGGCCGAGCAGTTGCTCTTCTCATCCGGCGATGCTCCATTCGGGGCCTCTTATAACCTTCGAAGAATCCCCATATATATATACATATATCTTATCATTCGATGGGGTTTGCTTGTTCTACAACAGGGTGTGTCGCACCACCATAATTTATTTTTGGGTGGGTCTGCTGAAGTGACCTTGGTTCATCCGCAGGGCAATGCAGACTTCACCCAAGCGGACAGACAAAACTTTCAATTATACGAGCAGACAAGAAACCAACAGCGATCGAAGTGGCAAAGTTTGCCTCATTAGCATAACCAAGGAGAACTTAACAGCTGAGATTTGCCAACACCAAGTGGAAAACTTTTCACACTTGCCATCCAGCAGAGATCGCAATCGATGGGAGCCCCAAATTATGACAGTCACTCCTCCGCCGCCAGCAAATGCACTTCAAATCGTAAACAAGTGCTTCACAAAAACTTTCCACCAGGCACCAGGCAGCTCTCTAAAAACAAAGCAGAAGAACAATTCCAACCCCTGGCCAATCGGGGGAGCATCCAAATCCCGGCGAGCAAACAGCAAAAAGTCAATACAAGATTGAGGAAAAATCTGCAAGGACAAGGACTCCAGGGAACAACGCAGAGCACTCGGCAGGCGGAAGACAGAAGGATTCAAACCCGCTCCCCTATTATACGGTGTGCACGCCCCGAATGCCATTTGGTCACGTTCTGGGGCGTTGCCATCCACGCTGGCTAGGAGCTAACCCAGGAACGAAGAGCCAACCAACCGCCAGTTAGCCGAATGGAACCTCGGAAAATCGGGAGGCAAGGTGGGTGGGAAGTCGCAGGACACTCGGCTGCTGTTGTAGGGGCAATGCAACATGTTTGAGTGAGTTCGATTCGCAGGACTTTGGCCCTACATCATCCACAGAGCCAGCCGTGGGAGGAACTCTAATGAAGATTGAAGCAGCACCTGGCTGGCTTATTGAAAGTTGATTGACAGTCAGGTGAACAACATAAGAGGAGGCCACTCTGTCACTCTGAATTTTTGATCATTAGGAAGTGCACTTTAAGAAATATAATGAAGGATTCTTACAAGATGGGACATTTTAAGGGTTCTTATTTGGATGAAGATTGCCTTCTTGATTTAAGAATCCTTGAGAAGATTATCTACTATATTTAGGAATCCTTGAGAAGATTATCTACTATATTTAGGCATCCTTGAGAAAATTAGCTAACTTATTTAGGAATCTTTGAAAAACAAAGTTAAATGCTAGTTTTAACAGATTTCTATCGAAAGCTGGACTCATAAATTTATAGAAAAATTAAAGAAACATTTACATATCCTTCCTCATGTTTGCTATTTATTAAAACGAATTAAAATGTATTTATTTCCATTCCCAGGAGTAATCAAAATTATTTGATCCCACTTGATTAAGCCACAATTTTCCCCCTTTTCTCTCTCTGGTTGATGCCCACTCCCTTCATCTTTTTCCTCATTAGTAAAGAACCAACCACTATGCCGAGGCGTTGGAGTGTAAAATCAAAGGGAAATCCTTGCCGCTCACGTGACTGAAACTGCTTTAAAATGCAAATTTCGCAGGACTAATAAAAAAAAAGGTTACTCATATGCGTGGAAGATTTCCCAAGTGCAGAGGAAATCTGCACGCACGTCTGAAGCTGAAAACTATTAAAGGGGGGCGAGCGCGTTCTGCCGCCTGTGGCTTTTCCGCCCAGGGAATTTTCTTCTCCGTTGGTGGGTGTGACGTCTGTGCGTGTGTTTGCCAATTTTCGCGATAATCACACAGCTAATTTGCATAGCACTGAGACCAGCAAATCTAGGCTAATCAAATCAGCCAAACGAACAAACTCAATTTGCGGTGAGGGTATTTATGGTGGCATATTCAGCCACTAAGTAAATATACTTCAATTATTTTCAATACACTTTGTTAGGGGGAGTGTTTGATTTAGTTATCAGTTTGGTTTGTAATGTGGAAGAGAATTTCCATGGAATATAGATGCAGTGTTTAAGTATCAGCAGTCTCTGGCATCTCTAGGAAAAACCGTGTTAATTTTCAAAAGAAATTATGAACTTGTAGGCAAATTAACATATGAATAAATTAGGAATTGTATATTATATTATATGTAGCTTCCTGAATATCATTTTTCCCGGCAGAGCATCCACCTTTCCACCCAAAACCTTCCCTCACTCATCCCCTTCCTGCTCTTCCCTGGAGATCTCCTGCCTTATGATAGGCCTCAAGAAGTCCCTTTCATCCATCTGTTATTGCTTTGATGGGACTGGGACTATGCAAATCTCGGCTTACCGACATGGCCTGGCATTATATTTCAAATTATTTTCGGCGGAGCAGAGATAACAATCCGGGGGAAGCAAACGAAATTCCAAAAAAAAAACAAAAAAAAAAGAAGGAAATAGTAGGCAAAATTCCAAATTACCGACAAAGGATGACGCAGAGGGCAGTAGGAGATTTACTTGGTTCAGAGGGGGCCAGAAAGGATCCGCCAGAAAACTGGGATGCGGAGAGAACGGCAAGGTTCTTTGCAGATTTGCAGGAGAACGAGGTGCGGACAATGCACTACTTGGGATTGGCCTACTTGGTCCTGTCCCGGCGACCGAGGCTCCAGATTAAGGTGCCACTGGCCACCATGAACTACATTGAAGGCGGGTCCGCATCAGGAGTCCGGGTTGGCTTTGCCCTTCAGTTGATCTTCACCTGTCCGGCCAGATATCCGCTGCAGGTGCCGGAGGTGGAGATTGTCGAGAAGCGTAATGTCAGCGAGACCTTGGAGGAGGCGTTGCGCGTGGAGATAGCCCAGACCCTGGAGCAGCATCTGGGTCTCCAGATGATGGTGCCGGTGATCACGAGGCTGCAAATGATAATGAACAGTGAGATAGGAAGGTTTCCGCGTGTGCCTCCGCGGGCGGATAATGTATAATAAAGTATAGTCTTTGTATAAATTGTTTTACTTTTGTTTTTAATTATTATTTAAACTTAAAACTAAAATCAGTTCCGAATTCTATATCCTTGTAGCTCCTTTTTTCTGTGTAAAAGAACACCTGACATGTCCTTGCTTTTGCACTTTCCACTCAGGGTACATTGTGAATTTACTATTTTTTCACTCCTTAAATTCCCAGCTGGAATACGTGACTTTTGGCCTTGACAGACGGCCACTTGGTCCTCCAGGATCTGAAGTGGGCGAGCGTTAACACGTGCAGGACGACGCATTAATTGGCGACTCCTGCGCTCAACTTATCTGCGTCTATCCAGGACCCTTTTTGGCTTTGCATGCTCACATTTCCTTCCTGGGACAAATGAAATTTGCAGCGCCCAAAAAGGAACAAACCAACAAGAAGGCAAAGCAAAATAAAAAAAAGAAAGGATGAAAGGAAAATGCAACACATGGAGCTAGTCAGACTCCTTGGGGCGCTTCCTGTTGATCCTTGAGCGCATAAGAACGTCCTGCCGTCATGCCGGATGTCTCTGGGTAATTTAGATAGCTGCAGTTCCCGCTGCTCTGCCGCTCAAAGTTGCATAATGTCACTTTCAAAGTGTCGGAGGGCAGAAAGGACACCAGGCGCACTCCATCCAGGCAGGACATGCAGACATCTTAAAGCTGCGATAAGCTGGCAAACGATTTTTATGAAATTCCTTGGACTAGGAGAGAAGCCCTGCTCTCGTGTGTTTGCTTACGACTTTTATGCTTTCCCCCAGTATTATTTTTTGTGTGTGTTTTTGGCTTTTAGTCGGCATCCTTTTTTTAATGTGACGACGGACTCGGTGTATGCCCGAAGGATTTGTGCGTAATGAAAAACTGTCACATCGAAGGATGGGCCTAAGCCAAGAAAAATCGCAGGTACGAGTGCAAGTATGTATGTGTGGAGAAATTGAAAAGCGCTAGCCGGGACACGGAGCCAAAGGAGCATTAAAATGGCAAATTTGCGACCAGGACTCCGGCCAGGACATTTATGGCCGACAGACGGCGACGACAAGGACATAAAAACGGCGGCGACGCCTGCGTGATAAGCGCATAAATCAGTCAACGCAGCCATACCTTAACCAGCCAGGCCAAAGGCTAAACCCAAGGCTTAAGGTCCTGCAAGAATATTTTTAATACAAGTTTATACATTTTCTGTAAGGAAAGAATCGTGGCAGTAATTCCTTGCCAGGTAATTAGGGGTTGAAAAGGAACAAGGACATCTATGACTCTTTAAGGTAGCAATCAAAAAAGTTCTCTCTGTGATTCTAATTTATTGTAGGAGAAAAACTATACCCTCAAATCAGGATTTCTTATGCTGAAGAATTATATGCACCCATAACTGAAACGCCAACGGAATGCCTTATAGCAGCAGCAAAGGACCAAGGACAACACTGAGGGCTCATTGCTTATGCTCGAACACGAAGCAAATTCAAATTACAAATTATGTTTTCGTCATTGACCCAAGAGCTTTACGAGAGTTCCGCCTCCGTCTTCGCCTCTGTCTCCACCTCCATCTTGGCCTGCATCCCCCACATCCTGGTAAGCCAATGGTCAATGTCCGCGCGGTGTCAACTATTTAGTTTCCGGTTTTAACTTGCGCCATAAACCGGGCGTTATGTGTCCGCTTTTATGGCTTCTAGCGGCGTCCCGGCTTCATTGTTTCTTAATAATCCTGGCGAGCGTCTTCGGAGTGCACACGTTCTCGCATTAAGGATGTTTATGGGCCCAGACACTGTTTCTATAGGGAGACCCCCACCCGTCCTCGGGGGGTGTGGTGCTGTGTTTCCTCCCCCAGCTCCTGCCTAGCTGCATGCCACACATACTTCCGCTGCGCTGCAGTCATAAATGCGCTTAATTGGCAATTTTTGTGTAAGCGTGTTGAAATTTTTATACCCCTGCCCGGACTCCACCGAAAGTTGCAGTCATAAATAGGAAATATGTTCCGTGTTTCCGTGAAGTGCCAGTCTCTTAGCGTGGAGCTCCCAGTCCCCCGCTTTTATGGGTCATGCATGAATTTGCTGGGATTTATATGCGGGCTACATGACCTGGATCCTTATGGCCCCGCAACCGGAACCATTCCGTTGGCTAATCAAAAGATATTTCGGCAGTCGCCATAAATGAATTTGGCTCGACCGCAAATGGACATTATCATTTTTATGCCTTGGAACAATTCATATAACATTTTATTCACAGGGGTTTATTTTTGGGACCAGAAAGAGAAGTAACCCTAGGAAAGGTGGGCTTAGGAGAAAGGGAATTAAGGGTTCTGTGAGGTTGAGCAACTCTAAGAAGTACGAGAACATCATCATAGCTTTTATAGAATATAGACAAGAGCGCCGCCGAGCCATGTATCTGATCGTATTTGGGCAACCTATGGCTTAACTTTCACTTATTTTCTGACAACTATAATATAACAAAATAAATAAGGTTCAAGACTTTTGATGTTTTTCAAAGAATTCAAAATAACTTATATACAAGTTCTCAATATAAGATTCCAATTTTTAAGGAACAGACGTACTGGAACGACGACTGCTTAGCGGGGAGATCTCGTCAGTAAATTCCTTAGTAGAGCGGCGTTAACGGAGGGATTACGATGATATCTTGGCGGGGATACTTAAACACAAAAGTAGGATTGAGGGATCTTTTTAAGAAGAGACCGAAAAGATCGGATATGCAATGTTGGAAACTTCAAAGTCACTTTAAGAGGATCCTCCTTTAAAAATAAATATTTCTTCATATTGAACAAAAAGGATTCAACATTCTTCAAACTTTCTTTATTTTCTAAATATTAAGAAAATTCCTCAAGCTTAATAGCTATTTCAAATATTTTTTAAGACATATCCTGCTGAAACTGAACATTATTAACTCTTAACAAAATTTAAGAAAGTCCTGGCTTTCAACAGGTTCCCTACGCCTGCGAATATTGATTGTTGATTTTAGCTGCGAATAAATCAAACCTCTCTGTCCCCTGGTTCCTGCACCCCCTTTATTTTTTTGCTATCCAAAGGATTCTCGGTTCATTGAGGATTCGTAGGCTGGTGGTGCAAATTGAAGCTGTCCCGGCTGTTCGTGTGTCCCCCGGAGCCGAGGTTAAGGCACGCACCAAGTTAAGTCCGTGCACCCATTCCCCTCGCCGACTGGTGGATTCTATTAAAATTGCCTGTCATTGCCGTTGCCGGCATCGTTATTGTCCGCTATGTGGATCCATGGGATCCTTGGCTGCTACCAGGACTCGTCCTGGAGGCATCCTCCGCCATCCTCCTTTCGGGATGGCAGACATGCTTAGTCCCTTGGACGACGATGGCGACGTTGTCTTCTGGCAGGACCATTATTCTTCAACAACGTGCATTATATTATCCTTTGGCTGAAGGCATTTGTATGCTGGTCCCGGGCGCGAATTGCATTTGGGATCGGGTGGTTTCGGCTGTATCCTGGACGGTTTCCGGGCACCCGGCACCAAACTCCTTTAGCGCCTTTCAGCTGTCGTCAGTGCAATTTGTATTGCCGCCCGTCGGTGGCGTCTGTAACTTGTTTTTTATTGGTTTTCTCCTTTTAAATTTCAATTTGGAGTCCTGTAAGCAAGATGTATGTACAACAAGGCCTGCCGGTAGGAAGCCCGGAATTTGGTACTGCCGAGCATATGTTGACAGTGTCAGGTGCGCCAGCAACGATGGGCGATTTATTTGCGTCAACCTGGGCAGCTTGACGCTTTCAAGGTGCTGTTCCGACTGTTGTCCCGACTGCTAACTGAACTGTCACTCAGCTCTTGGCTTTATGCTTCTTTCAATTACACGGAGAGAAAAATCTTGAAAAAATAAGCCAAATCTAAGCCAGTCTCTGCTTTAATTTAGTTTCCTTTGAGTGGAGTTTCCATGAAGTTTTCCTGTTTAATTTTTTTTATAAAACTATTGCTCTTTGGATAAGCAAACAATCACTGTGAATGTCCCATAAATTTCTTTGAATTTTTCCAGCCCAAGGTTATTATGCCATTAGGGGTTACGGTGCTGGCCCCCATTTTACACCGCATTTAACCCAAAAAACATGCCACTTAACAGAGAGCATTTATCAATTTGTAAGTGTGAGTGTGAGTGGTTTGTTTCCCCCGTAACCCTACGTGATTTTCCGCCCCCGCATTATCTGGCATCAAGGAGAGCAACCTCATCCTTGAACCCTCAACCCATGACGCTGCACTCTCTGGGCGATTATCGAGCGCTTCCGTTTCCGTTCGCTCGTCGGTCGTTGTGCGGCTTTGGGCCATGCCCCGAAAATTACATGCCTTTGTTTTTTATCTAATGCCATACGGCATTATGCCTAACCCGGGGTCTTAAGGGTCTCGGTCTTGGTCTCGGTCTCGCATTCCCATTCCCCCTTGCCATTCCTACCCCCTCTGCCTCTGCCAGGCGGAACGTGTCCTGGAAGTCTCGCAGGATTCAGATGCGCAATTCGATCTTTTATCAGTTGTCATCGTCGGCAAATTCACACATTCGCATGGGCATTTGTCGCTTTGCTTGATTTGTGCCACCGTAACAGGTACAGTGGGACAAGATGAGTAATTTTTAAGGGGAAAATATATATTCCAAGAACTTCAAATGGCTGGAGACTCTGGCTCGTCTGCGTTGCTTAGGTCTGGACAAGCTGCTCATCGAGATGAAGGTACAGCCGGGCAGGGACAAGTCCAAGGTGATCATTGGAAAGCAGCAGATCGACAAAGGACCTGCTCATCAATCTCGGTATGTCCCAGAGGAAAGCTTGACTTTAGGCCCGCAACATTAATTCCCTAGAAAGTGAAATAAAAGAACTGGAGGAGGTTTAAGGTTACCAAACAGAGTTGAGCCTGGACGAGTTCGAAAACAGGACGAAGTTATTCCTGAAAAAGTACCTCGGCACCGCTTTCGACAGCACCTTTGAACCCAGTTTCGTGGTGGAATTACCTCTGTATTACCCTGCCGAGAGGGTCTGCAGGATCTGTTGGATGAATTCGAAAGCAAAACCGTAGCCAGTTACCCGAAGTCGTCCCACTGTTCATACCCCAACTCCTGGACGTAGAAGCACATTGTTTCACGTGCCATTTCGCAGCTGGAAATTTGAACTTTTTCAAGCACCCGAAGCAAAAGAACTAAACGAATTCGCAAATCCAGAGACGAGGCGGCAAATGTCGGACGGATGGATGAAGATGTGTGCTGGATGTGTGCTGGATGCGTGCCTAAGTGTTGTGTTGCATTTACATGGCTAGATAAACCCCTGGCAGATATCGGGAGGCGCAGATACTGGATACTGGGGTTGGGTGGGAGGTGAAACTGTCGCTGGGGCGTGAATTGGTTACGCACACACGCAGGACCAATGGAGCAGCAGGATCTGGGCTCGTGTGTGGGGGGCATATTAAGCAAAAATTAGCAACAGTTGTGGCCCCAAAGCTTCCCCCATTTGCCACCTCCGCTTTCCGAATATGTCAAGTTAATTTAATGTAGCATGAAGAGGGAGGATGGGCTGGGAGGCCTCTAAGGGTGGTGGCTATATCTTCCCGGTGCCATCTGTTCCATCATCATGTGTTGCCCGCCTACGTGCAATAATTTGTGCAATTACTTGGCAAATTTGCTGCTGTCCTACAGCTCCCCTCAACTTGCTCCAACGTGTCCCAAAAAAAAGGAGGGAAATTCAAATAAATTATGCCCCTGGCATTCTACAATTCTATTGCCAAAAAATTCTTCCTTTTCTTCGCTTTTTCTTGCGTTCGAAATTATGCATTTAGTTTAAAAAACATGTGGAGCATGTTGAACCAACTACGTGAGGGGCATAGACAAAAGAAGAGCCCAAGGAAAACCAATGGACCAGAAATAGGACTCTCTACTTGCTTGGAGAGAGTTTAGGCAAAATTTTGTAATTTCCCAGTTTCTTTCGGGGCAGCTCATAAAAATGTCAAATCGTTTACATACACGTCACTTTTGTGACAACTACTTGACAGACATTAATACACTTAAGCTGCCTGGTAAGAACACGGGCATTATCCTTTAGCCCCATACCCTTGGTGCCCCCTCCCCGGAACATCCTTTATCCCCCGAGCAAACGACAAGCGGATGCGATGGCGGCATGCCAACATAAATGACATAATATAATAAACCAACAGCCAGCCAGCCAGCGAGCGAGCACATAGACTCGTATGGAAAGTACCAACAAAAATTTGCTTAGACAGCAACTCACATGGCATCCTCCCTGCATATCCTTGGGATGTCAAGGGAGTCAGTCCTCTCTCTCTCTTGGATTTTTTTATATATGTATGTATACTTTTTCGCCCTCTTAACAAATTGCTTTTGTGCAAATTTTGTCACATCCCCGGCACACACCCACGGAAATGCAGATAGGGCCAGATGGTACACATCCTTAGTGCCTCCCCTCCTCTTTTCCTTCCCCCCTCTAGGTCCTTCTTCATTAGTGCACTTTTCGGTTTTATTTCTATATTTTTACTGGCTTTGGCGGAGCCTTTTTGCCAGGCTTATTTTTTATTTTTCCTAAACGAATATGATTTTTTTCTATAATCACTTGACCGGATAATCAGGACATCTAATGGGGGAAATCAGTTTCGAAATCAAATCAAAGACTGTGTCACACAGTGGGTCTTGAAGCAGGGAACTTGGGGTCTTGAGGAGAAAACTTTTAGGCTGATTTTATGGAATTATAAAGCATATTTAGGGGAGTTAAATATAATAATAAATATTGGTATATATTAAGATGATTCTTTATAAATAGAACACAAGTTTTTAAAAACTAAATACTTCAAAGGAATACAATTTCTTTACAGGTAAAATATTACCAAGAGATTGCTTAATATTCCAAAAATTAATAACCAAAAGAAGTCAATATAATCATGAATAAAAATTATACATTTAAAAGTATTTCTTTAAGTATTTTGTACACAGAAAAGTTTAACTATTCAGCTGATTTATTTCGGTTAATCAATTCAGCATTGAGTACTACTTATTACCAACATTTAAACAATTAAATAACCCTCAATATATTGTAAAGATAATTAAATAAAGATTACCTTACTTTAAGTAATAATAAATAATACTCCCAGTATTTATTTTTATACCCTTTTTTAGACTCCCCTCCAATATAAATTTTCACACATTTTAAAAATATGCAAACTGGTTTTTAACAGACTCCCAAAAAACCTCGTCAGCTTGTCCGAGCAGTTCATATCCACATCTTTTTCTGGGACACGGTTCATTAGATTTCCTTAGACCGTGACTTGGCTTCTGGTCGGAAGGCTTCCTGCATCGGGGACGTCATAAATTCTAAATAAATAGATTTGTCATACATTTTTCGGTGGCTGCCGCACACTCAAACACACACACACACTGTGTGTGCCCCATGTGCCTCATGGCTGAAAAGCTATTTACATTCTGCTGCAAGGACAACGGAGACAAGACAAGACTGGGATTGGCCACTGCAAAGGCAATTTATCATAAATATTTGTCAAGCGACTGCAGCAAGCTTATTTTACGCTCGGACAAACACCGGGGAACCAAGAAGTCCAAGACTACGAAATAACTTAGCTTTATTCTTAGATATCTACGATCTAGATGGGATGGGTTGGGTTGGGGTGGGGTGTGGTGCGGACACCAGGAACAGGAGGAGGATTAGGGTGGCGGTATCTCCTACAAATACTGCCATATCAGCCAGATGGAGATCACCACTCCGATGACCAGATCCATGGGCAGACTGAAGGTATTCCTGCGGGCATGCTCGTTCCTCGCAATCTCGATGATCTTGTGGGTGGCCTGGAGCCACTGCTTCACCACCGCCGCCTCGGAGGCCACAAAGGAGAACTCCTCCCGCTTGCCACTGGAGGCACCACCACTAGAACTGCTTCCCTCCTGCTGTTTCACCAGCAGATTGATGGTCTTGTTGGCATTGGAGGTGGTCAGCTCCAGGGGTCGCTGCAGCTCCACATGCTCCCAGAGGTAGTGCTGCCGGAAGGCCAGCCTTTTCTTACGGACTTCGGTGCAGACCAGACTCCGATCGAACAGGAAGATCTTGGCCCGGTACTTTTTGCGAGTGGGAAAGTGATGGGCATCGAACTCTGTGGAGCGACGGAAGTTGCCCAATTGCAGGAGGTCCAACTGGAGGAAGGGAAAATATAAATAGAATATTTAGGAATTTTTGTAATTAAAAAAGTTATTTCTCACCTCATTGAGCTCCTCTATGTTTGGTATCTCCTCGGCCTGGTTGACCACATCCAGAGCGCGTCTCATGCGCGTCTCCAGCTTGCAAACAGCTGTCAAGACAGGCTTGCAGCTAATTCCACTTTTGTAGAATTCCTTAAATTAATCAAAATTTAATTAAATTAAATACATAATTAATTTAAAGTAAATAAAAACCCTAACATACCGATATAAATTGCTGCAAGAGCAACGGATATCTGGTCAGTCTTTGGATGGGCTGAACTAGGAAGCTGTCTATGCCCAGCTTGTCTTTTATCGAGGTTTGATAGGTCTGTAAAAATGATTAAATTATTAAAATAATAATATTTAGAGCACTAGTTTTTAAATATACTAACCTGCAACCACTCCCGATGTTCCTGTCGCAGCTGCATAGAGGATTTCTTGCCCATGGTGAAGCTTACATAGCAATAGAAGCGGTTTTTCTTTGGGAATAAAAATAAATAATAGTTTATATTAGTAAATATATTATACATATATATTGCAATAATAAAAACAGTTTTCTAGTTAGATATAAATTAAATAAAACTCTAGACAACTCAACCCAGCTCAAGCCAAACAAGGTCTTAACCCATCTTAACCCCAGTCAAACTTGGCTGAAACCTTTGTGTCTGAGCCATGTGCTGCTCATACGAGTTTCGTTCACATTTCGCACATCGCTGCTATATATATATATATCTAAATATATATATATATATGATATATACAGTGTGCTAGACAAACACATGGGTGTACAGGCCTGTTGGCGAAATCATAATTTCTTAAGCATTTAAGTCACGTAACACCGAGTTCGAGTTCACAGGAAAGCCAAGGCAGAGACAGAGCCAAAATTTGAAATTCCTGTCCTATGCCAATGCAAATGTTTTCCCAAAAAAAAAAAAACCGAAACTAGTGCAAACTGCAAAGAAAATTGCTTGTCTAACGATTTCCTTTCCATTTTAATTTCATTAGCCATGCCTGGCTGCGGAATCAGAACTCGAAGTTCTGCATTTAGATGATATGATAATCATCTCTCTCTGCGGTTTTAGCCATAATAGTATCTCCCCTTCCAGCCCCCGAATGTTTTGCATGTCTAATGCGATTTGGACAAGTGACTGCATTAAACAATTGTCACAGTCGTCGTTGTCGTCTGGCGGCCAAAGGTGACAATCTATTTTTGCATCTTGCGAAACGCTGCTCGGTGGGCGGACATTTTATTAGCATGAAATTTCTATCCGCAATGCATTCCCCTTAATTTAGCAATTTGCTTTGCAGTATTTAGGGAATTTTAAATTATATAGCCGGGCTATTTATAGTTTACACTCTATCCCATAAATCAAGCCAAAATGTCAACAAGTTTAATGAGCGGATAATATTTTTGATGGGCTTTTATTTAAGAATAATGGCTGTTATATATGTAAACAAGTTTATTTCTGATATGGAAAAAATATTTACACAATGATGAATGGGTTTTCAAAACAAGTTAATTCATTTAAGAAACAAAAGCCTCAAGTAGTTTATAATATTTTTGACTTTATAAATCTATAAGGTATAAATTCGACTTCAGGCTAAGTCATACATTGATCAATTGTTTTTCGAAACAGATTAATAGATTTCAGCAACAAATACTTTAAATAAATTATATTCCATTTACTTTATAAATCTACAAAGTAGAAAGACTAATTCATAGGCTAAAAATATTACCCAATAAATTATTTAATAAATCATTTAAAAGTATTCTAAGCCTAATCAATTTACACCCATCCGCAGCATCCCCTTCAAAAAATCATTTGCGTTTGTTTATTTTATGGCTAAACATCAATGATTGTGATCTCCGCCAAATCGATTGCCTCAAATCTGAGAGATCCCCGACCACTTGGAAACCGAAAACTTTTAATTGATTTTGCGCCTTAGAAATCGAAATAGAATCTCGACACGCTTGTCACTTGCCTGTTCTTGGCCATTTAAAGCCGATTAATAAATGAAGGCGACTCTATTTATGGCCCGTTCTTCTGGGATTCGAGATCTCCGGCCGGGCAAGGCCTGACATTAATCAAAACTAGGCCTCTTCAGTCGCAAAACATCAATATTCGTGTGTCAAAACTAATCGATTTGGCAATTTGGCCTGTGAAAAGCCTCCATTAACAGGCGACGAGTTTGCGGGGAAATTCACAACATGGTTTTATAGTATTTATTGCCTGCGCTAGCGTCTATTGTTTATACAACATGTTGCCAAAATAAGCGAAAAACTTGGGGAAAATATGTATAAACAAATCTTTTTGAACATTTTTATGATATATATTTAGCCAAATTATCGCTTTAGCTCTGGGCTCCCGTGAGTCAGGAGAGAAAGAAGAATAACGCCAAGTGGTTGTGAAATATAAAGAAATGAAAACAGCATAAATCAGATCTTTGGGGGCTTAGCATGTCTGTCGAGCATTAAGATGCCAAATCCTCGGGGAGCTCAGCAGGAATGTTACCTGCTTTGGCAACGGTTTTGCAGGCTGCTCAGCGAACTGTACAGAAACTTAAACCTTATCGGCTATAGGCACTTCTTGGAACTGCAGAATGACATAAGAGAATTCCACACAAGCACTGAGGAGACTCTGGCAGTTTCAATTTAAATTGATCATTTGCGTTTGTCAACACTCGTGGACGGACATGGCCACATGGCCGCGCAGAGAGTCCGAAATCCGAATCATTCCCAAACAGAGCACTTTAACGAGTGTAATTCATGTTGATTTGCTGGGGATTTCTATAGCTGAAAAATGTATATGTATATCTAAAGTATCTAAATGCGCGACTCTCCCAGCCTTAGCGGTGACGTCAGCTGCCGGCAAATGAAGCCCAAGCCCAGACATAAAAAAGTCTGTTTGCTTTAGCAATTTCCAACCGATTTTCGTAACTGAGTGCCAGCTCTCTGTGCTCAGCGTTTGTTGTTCTTTATAATTATTGTGTTCTGGTGATTATTTCAATCTTATCAGCTGGGGACTTCACTAAGCCCCCCCATTCGTCATGAAATACTTATTTCGCTCTTTAATTTTTTGGCTTTTTCATTAACTTAATTTATACGAAGCATGCCGCGGCATATGAATGAACCTGCTGACACACAATTCTCGGTTGTCCCAAGGTGTGAGCAGAGAAATATTACACAGAATTAAATATGTATAATAAAAATAATTCATTTATTTTCAAGCCCAATTGGCATTCTCAAGCACATGGCTTCATTTGCATTTCTACACAGCCTTAAAAAAAATACAACAAATTTAACAATGCTTGGCACAGCAAGAAAATTAATGAAGAAACCAGAAACCGTCACTCATCAACGCCGCAAACGCAGGTGTCAAGTGTGTAGAAAAAAATGCAAAATAATAAAAAATAAAAACTTTTATCAAGTCAGCTTTGAGTAAATATTTGGGGTTGAATTTAGCTTGGAGTGCCTACGGAAGAACACAAAAGTCTGGTGATCGATGGGTTGTCGGAACCTGTCTAACGGCTACTTGGCCAAATGACACGAGTTTCGGCTAATGGACCCAGCCCACACAGTCTGCCCCCTCTCCCCTCTAATTTACTCACCTCAAAGTGTACGGCAAACTCATCGAAGAGACCCTTGAGATCCCGCTGATTGCGCAACATCAGCGGCAGAATCTCCTGTTCGTGGAGCTCCAGTATCTCCGCAATGTTGCCCAGCAGCAGCTTCTGCTTGGCCTCTGCGGCAAGTCCCTCTGGCACATCCTGCACATCCTTCAGCTGGCCGTAGTTCTGCATACCCTTCTTCAGATTGTTCACATAGTTCACCTCCGTCTGGATGAGCTCGTCAATGATGAAGCTTATCTTCTTGGAGGCGTAGATCTCGGTTTGATCGCAGGGAAACAGATTCTCCAGTGACAGTGTGTCCTCATCCTCGTGGCTAAGTATTTAATTATTAATTAAGTATAACTCAGTTACCAGTTAACCGCTAATAAGAGTGGGTGTTAAGTACTTACTACTCATCGCCCAGGGTCTCGAAGCTGAGCGTGTGCGAGGGGAAAGTGTGGAAACCATTGTGTGAGAAACGGTGTGTCGGAGATGGGTTCGACGCACAGGTGCTGCTGATGGAACTCAATGAGATGCCGCTGCAAACGAAGGTAACAGAAACACAAGAACAACAAGCTGTGAGAATGAAGGGAGGACTTCAGAAATGGTAGGATGCTTGAAACCAAACCAGGTAAAGAACATTAAACAACACTTAAAATACTTATCAGGCATAGAAACCCTCCTATTAACTACTGTATGCCTTAAAAAACAATTGAATGACGAAAGGGAAACCCAAATTATGACTTAGATAGCGCTTTACCATAACCACTTCCTTTATAAAACTGTAGAGTTCGTGCTATCTTTTAATAACTTCCTTCCGCTGCTAGCAAAGATAAAAATAAAAATCCTTTTTTAAGTACTATCTGTCTGGCAAATTAACATGTTTATAAAGCATGTCATGAACTCGGCCACCAATTACCCTCAAAAAAGCCTTAAAAACCAATCCCACACTTACGTATACGTTATCTTATCACGTATACGCACCGTGGGCAGTAAATCTAAGCCGTGCCAAGGGTCGGACATGCCAATAACAGACATTTATACAATGATTTAAAACAAAACAAAACAGCTGTCAGATGGAGAAAAGTGTAGGGTAAACAACAAAGGGTTACCTATCGTTATCCAGCAGACTGGCCTGCTTCTCCAGCAGCTTGCCATTGGAGCTCGTCGGTGACTTTGGCGGCGACGGCGTGGTGGCTATCGGTGAGCTGGGCGACTCCAGCACGGGACCTTCCTTAACGGGCGCCTTGTCAACCACATCGGTTGACTTGACATTATTATCGTTGACTTTATCGTTGAGTATATGCAAATAGACGTTGAGCACTTGCACCAGGAATACCACCAGAAATGTCAGCGCCACGGAAATCACATCGAACCAATTTAACGTGACCAGCGTCAACTCCATTATGGCTGATTTCTATTTTCACAGCTTTCTTGTTATAGATTTTTTGGCACTTAACATAACCACCGACGGATTCGACGCATTTTTATTATGGAAAGATATGGTCAACACCCACGATTCCCCGTCACCGATCCGCTGCGAATCAAACGCGAAACTCGACTGAGCGAAATTTACGCTCAGCATTTGCAAGGCGTAAAAAGCTTTCAAAGCTTTTGTCACGATCGTTCGCTCATTCTGGGGGTTTCTCTTTTACTTTATTTAAATTTAAAAAACAATACAAAAAAGAGCTCTGCTGACCACGCGCCGAACACTTTGTTTGTAAACATCGAAAAACGATTTGGAACTGTGAAAATCATTTCAATGTCTGGCATTGGAATAGAATTCAACGCAGCCTGCAACACTTTTGCTTTCATCGTGGCTTTATGACCGGGGCAATAATAATGGCATTTAATCGTTTATGATTCCGTATTTGCATATCAATTATGGGGCTTTTGGTTAATGGACGGACAATAACTGTAATTATAGCCACTACCTATAGTCGCGGACATTGATTTTGCCTTGAACTTTGCTGTTTTTTTGTGATTTTTGTGGAATGCAAACTGGTTGGGTTTGCTTAGACTTGGCATGTTTCGCCACACTCTAAATGGAGTTATAAATCAGAAACCGAATAGTTTTTAGACAGTTTGTTGGGATTATAAGTTAGAGATGGGAAAAAATGTATGCTCACTACCTAAGTTTGGATATTTATTAAGAAATTTGGTTATAATTTTCGAAATATTATTTATTTCGTAAATCAAAGGATTTAAATGTTATAAGCGTTTTGATTTGGGAAAATTTAACTCATTTAAATGGCTGAATTTGATTTAATTCCATTGTCATATTACAAATTTAATGCGAAATTCGATAGTATGTATCGATATTTAATCTATTTTGAATAACGATGTGATTAAAATTTAATAAATGGTGAAATGTGAGTATAACTTACATAACTTGGATGTATTTATTTCAATTATATTTAAAAATGATTTTATTTAAGCAAAATTTAATAGGATATATCGGTATCAAATTATTTAATTTCCATATCGATAATAATAAATTTCAATACATTTTATTAGTGAAAATTATGTTTATTTAAGGTGCTTTTATTTAATTTAATTCATTTTAAAAATTAACCTTTGGTTATATATTCTATAATATCGATATTATAACGACATTCTAGATTTTTCGGGAGTAGATTTCCCCTTGATATACCCCCCTATTCCGTTCCGTATTATATAACTTTTAAGAGAAACAATTAGTAATTGTTTTGAGTATTTTGCGGTGATGATCTCATAGAGATCACCGGAAAACCGACAATTGTCATTTGCATTTTGCGAATTTCACATGTTAAATTGCTCACATTTTATTGGCTTTATTATTATTTATACAATTGATTTTTTAGACAATCAGCTTCCGGGGAACGTATAATTGAAAAGCATACCCTGATGAGGCCATAAGGAACAGTGGGAAGTATAAATAAACATCGAGCACTTCTGGGCGCTATTGATGATCAGAAAGGCAGCGCAGGCAAACAATAACAATAATTGCTTATATTTATTTATATGCGCCATTTGTTTATTTTTATACATTTTCTTAGTGATGTCACAGCCGGTTGTTGCAAGTGCCGTCCCGAAGCAAGTCGTTTGCTGTTTCGAGTATTCCGTGTCATATCATTAACAGTATTAAGAGTGATGAGGTATCCGTCGACGTGGAGGAGGCGCACAACAGCTGCCTCACGTCTGGCTCCCATGACAACGCCGATGGCGTGCGACCTCTCCATGATAGATTCATTTGTTTCTGACGTCTGTGAAGCGTGTGATTTTACTGGCAGAGAGTGGAAGGAAGTGCCAGATATTCCTAAAATAATTTACAAAAATATTTTACTAATGAAAAGCTGTGGGAAATCGTGCGAATGATACCTTATTTAGGTAGAATCATTGGGTGGCTTTAGGTGTTTTCATCAATTAGGCAATAAGTTTTTGACTTTTCTAATAAAAAGCTGTGGAAAATCGTACAAATATTACCCTAATTAGCTGGAATCATTGAGTGATTTTTGTTATTTTTATCAATTAATCAAGTTCATGTTCATCCCAATGAAATATTTGTTTCTAGGCCATCAAACTTTAATATATTTTCTATAATTCATACAATTTCCACAGTAATTAATTTAAATTTAGATGAATAATGCATTTTTTTTAAAGCATATTACCATTTTATTTATAACATTTCCTCTACAATTTGTTTCCTTAACAATATATTATTTCAGTTAATTAATATTTGATAATTGATATGTACACAAAACATAATAACTTAACAAGCTCGGCACAAGAGAAACGTTCAACGAATTGCAGTTTGTGACAACAATAATACAGGAATGTTTACACTTACAGTAACTAAATTTAAAATAAAAAGAATATTTGGTGATTTAGCATTCAAATCGAAACAAATTAGCTGCAGTTCGCAAACAAGCGTTGAGCAGAAATTTTAAACAATTTCGAATATTGAATTGACCCGGCCTTCTTGGCCCTCAGGCATAGGAGGATAGGGAATCCCCCATATCCAATCACTTTAGATTTCCCATAGATCCTTTCTCTCTAGAGTAATTTCTTAAGGATCTATGAAGCAGCATACCAAGTGGTACGATTGCTGATAGTATCCTCATCCGGTTTTGGCATTATCCAAATGTTGCCAATGCCACTGTCTGAGCTGAAGCGATTCGAGTCGCGATATAGCGAAAAACTGGGCGCCTTCCTATGCAGATGATCGTTCTCCCGGGAGTAGCGCTCCTGCAGCTTTGCCCGCTCCTCGTTGGCATAATTGTTGATCATGTCCCTGATGAGGTCCAGCCAGAGGGCGATCTGTGTGGGATCCGCAGTGAATTCGCACTCCTGCTGCTTCCTGCGCTCATAGTAAAGCGTAAAGGACTTGGTCTTGGCCGAAATGCCAATGTGCTCGCAGGGATAACGACCGTGGAAGAGCAGGCTCTTGCCCTTGATCTCCGTGTAGATGATGCACTTGTCGAAAATAAAGACCTTGGCCCGGTAGCTGCGCTTCAGCTTGTGATCGAGCACCTGGAACTCGTTCACCTTGCGGAATTTGCCCTGGTAGAAGACATTGAACTGGCAGAGAGCAGAAGAAGTTAGTAAGTTTATAGGAAATGTGTTGACCTTATCCTCACCTCATGACAGTCCACTATGTCGTTGATGTTCTCCGATTCATTGGTGGTGGTCAGCAGGGAACGCAGGCGCTTCTCCAGCCGGCAACATGATTCAATCAGTGGCTTCATCACTATATCACGGTTTTTGAAAAAGGTCTACAGGGGTTTTTGGGAAATTTTGATTAGTTTCGTAAAGAAGTTTCCTTGCTAAGATGCTCTTACATTAATAAACTGCGTGAGGAGCAAAGGATAACGTGCCATGCGCTGGATGGGTTGAACCAAGAAGCTGTTTATGCCCAACTTGTCATCGCGTTCAAGGCGAATGCTCTAAAAAGGGAGATAATTATGAACTTTAAAAGGTTGCTTTAAAATTTAAAATAGAATTTAAGACTCACAGTAAAGTAGTTCTTGTAGAGATCGCATAGTTTAAGAGACTTTTGCTTGTTCATGGTGAAGATCACATAGCCGTAGAAGCAATTTTGCTAAGGGGTTCAAGGAGATTTAATTAGTAACTAAATTATAAAATAATATTATTGAGTAATTACTCACATCCAGGAACTGTAGAAACTCATCGAACAATCTCTTCAGATCCCTTCGATTGCGTTGGAGCATGGGCAGGAACTCATCCCGATGGAACTCGGCTATCTGCTCGATATTTCCAAACAGATCGTACTTCTTGCCACGCAGACCGAGGGGCAGATCCTTTCGCTGGAATATATTGCCATAGTTCTCCAGGCCTGTGTATAGGTTATTCACGTAGGCCTCCTCTGTCTTTATGAGCTCCTCCAGAATGGGATGCACGCACTTGTCGCTCTTGTCCCGCAGCTCGATCTCCACCTCCTCCTCTCTGCGAATTAGCATTAAAATCAGAAGCTTAAACATCATATTTCCCATTATAGATCAAGTATTGATACTCACTCATCTTTAGGCTGGTACACCGAATGAAACTTGCCCACGACATGCTCGTTAGTGGTGCCAATGATTTCAGTCTTTCGTCTCGGCGTGGAACGATAGTTTCTAAGGAGGGAAAAGGGGATTTCCATTAAATTAAATACTCGTTATCTGAGACTTAATGAAAACAACAACATCCCCAGACAAATACAATAATAACAACTGTGATAACTACTTAGATAAACCCCCACGGGAGCTCTTCGGATGAGTCAGCCTCGCAAGAGGCTCTACAAAGTGATAAGAACAACCTTTAGGCGTCTGGAAACAGGCCTAGATACCGCCATGTTTGCTTGGTTAATGAGTCAGAGCAACGACTCCCCATCCGACGAAGTCCTCATCCGTTGTCCGGCGAAGGGATCTCTTCTTCCTGCGTATAGATGCCCATGAACTCTTCATAGACCTTAAGCGCGTGACCTATGATGTGCAGAATAAAGTCCAGTTTCAGGACGATGGCCCAGGCAACCATGATCAATAGAGCCATGGCCAAGGCGGTCACCACGAAGCCCGTGAGCTGAAAGGATACTTTGCAAGGTTGGCCATGGAGAACCAAATGGGAAGCGGGGAAGTGCTACAGACCCCAGCGGTGCAGGTTTCGCGGAACTGCATCATGAAAAAGGATTCCGTGGATTCATGCAGTTTGTATGAGGCTTCGGATGGTTCCGGTGTGTCGGGTAGCTCTCTCCCCTTCAGGACCTCCTCGGTGTCGTAATCTATCTGCCTGACTTGGATGTCGTGAGGGTAATTATCGGTGTCTTCATCTCTAGTGGTCGGTAAGCCGGAATGTGATTTTGAACGCACAGATTTGCGGGGGGTAACAGGGTTGCGGGACGACAGGGATGAAAGGGAGGACTGTCGCCTAATATCCAGACTGTCCACACTGGAGAATTCAGGCTGGGAGAGGTCCTCGCGGGAACGTCTACTAGAGGGCACAGGCGGTATCGGCTTTTTCTTCTTACTGCGATGTGGAAAGGGATCATCCTTGGTATCAGTGCCTGCGGAAGCGGTCTCTGCCGAAGGTTGGCTCCTTCGTGGGGGCTCCACCTCCACCCACACACGCTCCTCCCGTTCCACCAACTCCTCATCGGAGACATGGCGTTGGACAGAAGCTCTGCGACTGGAAGGCTGTGAGGAGGACTTCTCCTTTTTCGCTTCCTTGTCTTTCGCGGGGCCATCCATAGTCGAGGATGGAACTGGAACTGCTTCAAGGCAAAACCTGATTTCCAGAGACACATTTTACGATTTTAGTCATATTCAGTTTCCCGCCAGCTTAGACTGCTCAGTCTCGGTTTTGATTTTCTTTTAGGATTTCCACTCACAAACCTGTTGGCGAAAAGTGCTCCAAAACTCAATTAACACTTTGCCAATTAAGTTTCGACAGTGCGAGTGTCGTTTGTTTTATGGCCAGACTCGCATAATTTGATTTTGACACCGAAAAGGAATCTCAGCGACCGCGAAATCTAGTTACTCCAGATTGGACAACGAAGGCTGGCTCTAATCAACTGTAAATGATATAGTGTATAGATGTTTTACAACCCTTGCTGGGTAAAGTCTGCTATTTGAGTGCGAAAATCCAAAGTGGAAAAAGCTGAACAAACAAGATTTATCTATTTAAGCCACTTGAGAGAGAATTATTTCTGTAATTACTGCCATAAAATGTGTATCATTTGAAAACTAAAATAAATAGAGATGTCTCTGAGATATATTTGTGATCTAGGGAGATTAGTTTACATAACATTTTCAGGGAGAAATATATATTCATATATTAATTTGTTTTCTGGGTGCTTTTCAATGTATAAAATATTATTTATATTCGATTGTCCAGAAAACTATGTTTGTTCTTTAAGTTTTCTTTTCCTTCATTTTGTATTTATTAAGAGTTCATTTAGAGTTCATTCGGTGTTCATTTAGGGCATTCAATATTCCTTAAATATTCTTTAATATTCATTTAGTGTTCATTCAGAATTCATTTACTGTTTATTTACTCTTCATTTTGTAAAATTCCTTTAGGTTTCATTTCGCATTCATTTAGTATTCACTTACAATTCATTTACACTTTATTTAGTGTTCATTTAGTATTCATTATATCCCTTCCACTATAAATAGTTCAATCTTCAGTGTTTGAATACCCTTAGCTGATCACTTCTCATGGCGCACCTTTAATAAAGTACATATGTACAGATTTCCACGAAAAACCCATAAAAACCAGATAATGGAAATCGAAACCACCGTTGCACCTGAACTTTTGTAAGTAAACTCAAGTTCTCGTATCCCGACCACTCCGATAAGGCTTATCAGTAATAAAAAACACGCTCTCACCTTGGAAAATCGTTGCGCATTTTCAGCGGCGAGGTGAGCTCTCCCTTGGACTGATCTGCACTTATGGAACGGTGGACTTGCTGCTGCTGTTGCTGCTGCTGCTTGGACTCCTCGAGCTCCTCACTCGGCGGCAGCACCTCCGAGGTGGTGCCATCCAGCACATATTCGCCGCCCTCGACAGCATGTGGATCCGTTTCAAAGTCAGAGATCTGATCCACTTCGTCCTCGGAACGCACCTCATCGATGCTGGTGGCGGGAATGCTGGGTATGGAGCTGCTGCGGCTGCTGCTCAGACCAAGGCGTCGGATGCCACGTGGGGGCGTGGGTGGCGGTGTGCCATGATCCTCGAAGGAGGGATGACGACGGTTCTCCAGCAATTTGAGACTGTTTCGCTCCTGCTTGAGGAAACTAATGTTTGTCTTGAAGTTCTCGAAGCGATGCACCTTCTGCCGGACATCCAGCCAGGCGGGATCGGGGGTTTGCGGTGACATTGGTGGCTCCTCCGCGGGAGTGGCATCCACTCCACCGCCGTTCTCCGCCGCCGCGCGCATCTTGAGCAGAGAGCGGCGATTGAAGGCGCTCTCCGTGTCGGAATTGACGGAGTACGAAATGTGTAGCGAGCTGGAACTGCTGCTGGCTGAGACACTATCTCTCCGTGCGACGTCGACGGACTCCGGCTGGCTACTAACGAGCGAGCTGCTATGCCGCTCCTGCTCCGCCGCCTGCTGGCTGATCCGGCGGCGCGAGTTGCGCTTGTTGAAGTTGCGGTTGCTGAGATTGCGCTCCCGGCGGAAGGGCAGCGGACTGAGATCTTCGTCGGCCATTTTGGACTGTCTCCACGACTGATAATAGTTATCGTTACACCACTCCGGGGGTCTCTCTCTCTCTCTCTCTCTCTCTGGGGGGGTTCTCCGGCTCCGTGGGGTTCTCTGGCGGTTGGGGAACTCACTTGCTCATTATCGCACTGAGCGAAATTCGGTTCTCAGTTCTCCCACGAATTAAACATTTATGGCCAGCTATTTACTTTTGATTTTACTTTTTTTTAGCTTTTTGTTATTTTGTCAAGCAAGTGCGGTATATAAAATGTTTATCTTATATTTATTTATTTTGTTTTGAGCTCTTTTTTTGGGTTTTGTGTGTGGAAACACGTATTCGTATCACTCTGTGTGTTGGCGTTTGCCTTTTGATTCTCAATTCGTCGCTTTATTGCGCTGCAAAAACAGAAAAATGTGTAATTAAAGCGATTTATCGTCAAAAGAATTATAAATAAAGTATTCAAGTCGATTGTGAAGAACTAATTAGACATGTTCCGGAGGAAGTTGTAGACAGAAAGCGAATGCAAATTGTGGGAAGGGAATTTAATCATTAACCGACTAGGAAGTCCAAAAATTGACCTTGTAATTTAGTTAATCTTAGAGCTAATTGAGTAAATAAATAATACACAAACAATAAACAAAGGCGGTAAGGAAAATATATTGAATTTCATGTCAGAGAAAATTGTATAAATATTTATAATAACTAAGCTTATTTAAGGTGTTTTTTTTTCTACTAGTTAAGCCCAAGTTACTGACAGATTTTACTTCATAATTCCTTAATTTGTGTACCATATTATAAAACAATATATATTTAAATTTAAAAGATAATCCCCCACTCTCTGCAGTTGCTTAAATATTTGTTTAGAATTTACCAAAATGACAGCAGAAGATTATATTTTTAGGACTAATGACGTCAAGTTGTCGTAGATCGGTTCGAGTGCGACAGAGAGACAGCCAGCTATATGGTTTTATATGCATAGTCACACATTCTGTGTATAGTTAATTATGTGTGACGTTGCTTTTGTTGTTCCTACTGTGTTTTATTTGAGCAAAAAACAAGTACAAAGCGCTCGCAAACCGCAAATGAGGCACGACAAAAAATAGCAAATGAAGAGTGAACGGCTTGCCAGCTTGCTAGCTCGCTCGATAGGAGGAAGTACGAAGTTCCCTTGAACAAAAGAAAGTGGCAAAAGTCACTGAAATGCAGCATTTCAATTCCGGAATTGCCGCCAGGCGGCATTTGAATGTGGCTTTGGTACCGAAAGATCTTCAAATCAACAGGTTATATCTTTGTTTTTTAATTAGTTTTGGGTGAAAATCATTTCTTGACATTGTCTTTTGAGGTGAACTATAAACCCTGAACTTAGCAGACCTATTTTCGGGGTTCAAAGAACGACTTTTTCGTGCTCTTGAATTCTTTTTATTAAAGGGGTAAAATATATATAAAAAATCACCTTATCACACTATTGCAAAGGTATTATAATTTTATTAATTTTTTAAGCTTGCAAAGTAGTAAAGGACTCCTTTCCGATCCTATAAACCATATATATTCTTGATCAGCATCAACAGCCGAGTTGATTTAGCCATGTCTGATAGAAAAAAAAATTACTAAATTTTTTCAAAATTTTGTAAGGGGTTACATCGTTAAAATTTTCAAAAATTGATAAAAACTTTAATTTAAAAAAAAATTAAATTTAGTATGCAGATTTTTAAAGCTAATAAAAACTAGCACGGAAAAGCTTTCCGAAATAAAATTAATGCACATTTGGCAAAGTTATGAACGATTTTAATAATAAATTGCAAGCCTCAGGATATAAAAACTTCTGCTTTCCAAAGTTAACTTCCTTACTTGTTTTTTGTACATTTTAGCCAACATTATGATTATTAAACAACCGTCTATAAGCACAGTCACTGTGGCTTATTTATAACCCAGTTAGATACGTTCAGGTAAACCCGAATGGTTGCACTCTCTCTCCTTCCCTCTGAACATAATCTTATCAAAGGTTCCATATTTCTGTACGGGTTATACAACTTTATGGAAACAATCAAACACACAAACTAAATATTAGAACCATTGTTATCTTAAATGATTCACTGAGGGCTGCTTTTATTTTTTACATTAACCACCTCAGTTTTTCAAGGCCTAGGTCACAAGTACCTCCAAGTTCAAGAAAAGATAATTAATAGTACTATGTTTATAGAACCTCAATCAAAGTGGAATATTGCAAACGTTATTTATAGACACACTGGCAACTGGTTATAACCGCCTAATTGGCCATTTAGCGTCGTCACAGGCAGGTTTCCTTGTGTATTAACCGAAAATATTATATTGATTTGGTGCTAATCGGGACTTTAGCTGGGTCTCACTGGGTGCATTCTTTTTTTTTAGCTTGTTATCTTTGTGTCGTTCCCCTTGTTTATCGCACTCTCATATTTGAATGGGTTTTAAAGCCACTTCTTGGAATTTCCGGAGCACCATAATAAAGTCCAGTATTCGTGAACCGGGGATTTTTTTGCCTGTGTGTGTTTTGTGTTTTTCCTATCTAAATGATTTTTATCAAATCGATTTGATAGAGAATAAAGCCAAATAGATAGATGGAAGCCTTGGAGTTATAACTATTTATACATATTTTGATGACACGTCTGTCGCCGCAGCTAACAAAATACGGGGTTATACTTATAGGTGCGTTTTCATCTATCCGGCTGTGTTACTGTTTAGTCAGCCGATTACAGAGATACAAAGCGAATGGAATAATGGCTAAAATGTGGGGAAAAACGCTCGTTACTGACACGGGTTTGCACGAAAACCATACTAAAGTCTACTCCCTGAGTAGTTTATATTTGAAAACAGATTTGAGTTTAGAGAGAGGGCTTCGTGGAAATTTGTGATGTTTACTTTAGTTATTTACTTTATTTCTTAAATAAGAAGTTTAAGTAGCATATGGAGAAACAGATTTCTGCTAGGTTGAGGCTTAAAATATGGATTTATTCTTTGTTTATTGAACATTCGGTGTCAATTGTAAATTTCAAGTTATTTTATAATCAAAATTAAGCTTTAAAAATGTCACCATTTCTTTTTTTATTCCTTTAATATTAAATTCCAAAAGAGATTTAAAAAAATACCACTTTTTCTTTGTTTATTTGTTCAATTATAATTTGAATTTGATTTCTGTTTTCTTCGCACTGTTGATAATTTGTGGGCACGTGTTAATGAGACAGTTTTGTAAGCGCGTGCAGGCCAAGATACTCTTTTGGCTTTGAGATTCGCTTCACTGCCTGGCCTTCTAGATATTCACTTGCCAATTTTGGCACTTACATTGTTGCCAGCTTTTTTTGATCGTTATTATTCGTTGGCTTAAGGTCGCGGGTTCGAGCGTGGCCCACGCGGCGTATACGCAATGTCGACTGTAGACCGTTATTGGCAACGATCGGCGAGAGAGGAAGAGCGCAAGAGGGGGAGAGAGAACGCGTAGCGGTACGTTCACTCACCTGCGCATTTGAATTCGCACTGAATGGCGGCACTCGCAGTGCAGCAGGTGCGAGAATTATCGGCTCTCGCGATCTCACGGCTCTCTCTGTGCACATATTTGCTTTTCCCTCTCTCCGTGCCTCTCTGCCAGGTTTTAACCGTTTTCGCGGCGTATTAGTTATAATTTTTTTATGTGCTCGCTTTTTTTTTAATATTTAGATTGCTCTCGCGGGCTCAGCGGTTCCGTTCTGTGTCGCATTTTCCACAGCAAATTATTGTCATAATTCCGCCAGCCACTCCCCGCCGCCTCCGGATCTAAAAGCGACGCGTCGGCTGGCGTGTTTCTTTTGAGTTTCTTATTTGCCGAGTGCAACTGCAGGCGGCATAAATTCTTAATTAGTATGAACTGCACTGCTAAAAATATTTTGGGATTTTTAAGAAATTAAAAAAATATATGTATAACCTGTTTAGCTTCGGCTGTTTTCAATAGGTTTTACACTTGAACTAAATAAATCCTCTGAAACACAACCAGAAAATAATATTAAAACCAAAAAAATAATATAATTTATATATATGTATATTCCGACTAAGACTTAAGTAAGTCTGCTTTCTTATATTTCCTCAACTCATAAAAAATATTATTATAAGAAATATTATTACTAAAATTTCTATGGTTCTGAAATCATTTAAAGAAGTGTCAGAAATTATGAAAAATAATATTTTACATCCCAAATTCATAACAGTTTTGTATATTTTAGGAGTTTACAATTTATGGGATAAATAATTTCATGACCCCAGCAATTTCTGAGCCACTCCTATTTAATATTTTAATAATTTAAAAATTTAATACGAATTTTGTCACATATATATTTTAAATTTTCTTTTTTTATGTTTCACAAAGACATTAATCCCCTTATTTGAGTGTCCACCTTTTTAAAAAATATTAATTTTAATTAAACATTTCAAAACATAAAAGATACTTAATCATACAATTCTTAACAACAACATTTTAATTTCTTTCGGTGCAACGTACTCTAAACTCCCAAGAAAAAATACGAAAAGAAAAGGAATGCGGGAAAAATTCCCCCACAACGGAGCAGTCGGGCAGACTAGCTCAAGAATCAAAAACGAAAAGAATATAAATATTTCCCTGACTAACTGGGCAGACTTTAGACTTTCCCGATCCAAGGAGACTATAGCCAACGTTGAGTTTCCCTGTGACTTGTCATTTACGAGTATTCCTCACCTGTTTCGGTTTCCATTTTGCATTCGTCAGCGTATTTGAAATATGTCTGCGTTATCGGCCGTGATTGCCATATCTTATCAAAGAGGTTCTGTCCGCAATCGGAAGAGCTGAGTAAACACGCCGCCGCATTAAAGGCCACAAATCGGCCATTTGTCGCGGTTTTTGGCTTGATTCTCTGAGAATTGGCTTGTCTTGGGGCGGGGGGAGGGTGCTGACCAGTTCTTCATCTTTCTTTCTTGCTACTTTCTGCTTATCTTTGCGCATTTTCGAACGTTCGCCGCCTGGCCAATACAATTGTCAAATCTGCGGATAAGAATTCCGTCCCATTGTGGGAGTCCCAAGCTGGTGAAATCGATTGAGTTTTATGGCACTTATTTTAGGTAGAACCTAATCGGGGACCACTTAACGAAGTGTGTGGGAATCACTTTGTTTATGAGGTTCCAGAATGTTTTGCATTTTAACAAAGTATATTTTGTACATTTAAAAAATATTTTGAAAATAGATTACCAATTTAAAATATATTTAATATTAAATTATATCAAAATATTTGGACGTTTTATCATTTTTAATATTTATCTTGATATCCTTACATATTTTTGGTATATATTTTGTTTTTTATGCTTGATATAAATTTGTTTTAGGTATGTTTACCTACATATTTTCGAATATTGCTATATATATTTTATTTATTTAACGCCTTTTTAACCGTTTTAATTTTTTAAATAATAAAATAAAGGTCACCCAGCAGAGTCAGTCCCTTAGCCAAGTTCCTCACCTAGCGAGCAGGAAGTGTTTTTGGTTAGCGTCGGCAGGGGTCGCCACTGTAAGAAAAGTATGTAGAACTCAATTATGTAAAATTCCAACAAAATGCTTTTGAATGGTCTGTAAAAACTTTTATTTTAAATTTAGTTTTCTAATAGTAATAAATTATGTTTTGATCTTATATTTAAAATAAATTTACGATATTTCTTAATATTTTAAGAAACAGTGTAAAGAACATTTCAAACGCATTCATGAATCGAAACCAACCCGTGCGAAGCCTTCTAGATGACCCTAAATAGTTATATATCTTCCTATTTTTATACCACAGGTGAAGTCAACCTTGTCAAATTTTTTATTTAAAAGGGTCCTTCAAATTTAACATGGAACTAAAGATTTGAATAATATTTATTTTAATTGACGATCACTGCTTATTAAACCAAACCACTTTGTAAAGAGCTTGTTGCAGGTGTTCTTCATCTCGGTATGCTGTTCTTGCTCTGTACAGTTTTCTACAGTTTTCCCAAAAAAATAGGCTTACAACATTTATATGCAAAAGGTTCTAAAGCTGATCAAATTTTTACCACGATTTCCACAAGTTTTCCCAAAATATTTAATACACACCTGAGCATTTCACATGGTTTATTAAATTGTGTTTTATTGTTGGTATTTCCTTTTGTTTTTTTGTTCACATTTTCAAATACATTTATATGAATAAATATATCATTTATATTACTATTTTTTGTGGTTTCATTATCATCCGCTTCCGCAATGACACCATAACCATTCGCTTTTTCATTTAACATGAGTATATGTGGCTATTTTAAATGGGAATCCATTTTGTTCACTTCGATGTGAAATAATATGGGGAAAGGAAGTTGCAAATAGTGAATGTTATTCTTTAGCTAAAGTAATAATTCTGCCATTGAGCTAGTTTTATTTGTTTTTTTTCTGTTCTGCTTGTTCGTGTGTGAGGACGATCGTAATAATAGTTAGCTATTTTCCGTTGAGTAAGCGTTTAAGTTAAATCATAATATAAAACGTAATTGTAAATTATATAGATACATATTTAACATTTTGTACTTCTTGTTGTTGAGTGTTTTGTTTCCGTTTCCGTTTCGGTTTCCGTTCTTCCTTTTTCTGCAAGTTATCAAGTTATCTCCATGGCTGTCGGTTTCCATTTCTTGGTTGGTTTCCACTTTTCGACTGAATTTTGCACATTTACTAACAATTGCCCGCATTTAGTTAATTTTTACAATAATAATGTTGCTTTTAAATGTGTTTCTTTTTTTGTTTTTGCACAACCTTTGCTTATTTTTTAATAAATATGCATTTTGTTTTTAGTTTTTTTTCGTGTGAAGTTTTTTTCATGTTTTTGTTTCCTTTTTCTCACTGACTTAGTACAACAATAATTATATAGTAAGAAATAAATTAATGGTTTTTATTATTTATATATATATATATAGCTGCATATATGAGTTTGCTGATTTTTGTTTTATTTTGTTTTTTCGAAAACACTTAAATTGTTTTTTTTTTTATCTAGCCTCCTTGCTCAAAATGCCTAGACTTTTTGCCATTTTATAAACGGCCAAAAGCGCCCAACATTTTAGTCAGAATTACAAATTGTTTCGCGTTCTGGATTTATTTGGATTTGCAAAAGAAACGCTCAGCGCGCAGTGCTTCGGTATTTGATTTGGTTCGGCGACTCCTTTCTCTAATCCTAAGCCGGGGTTTCTTTTCTATGGTCGGGGAACAGGAAACCAAGGTATTCGAAATCATATGGGGCGGAAGTTGTTTGGCAAAAGAAATATTTTGAATCTTCATGAGCCCTAAGAAGAGACAAAAACATCCTTTTTAAAAGGCAAAACATATAGATCAAAATTCTTTTGAAATTAAAGCTCGTATTAAGTAACAATTGTTGAGCGCGTTGAACCACAAAGGTTGAGCACTGCCGCCGCGTCTTTTGCCGGTGTGGGAGTCGAAAACAATTTGTAATTCTTTCTCAAGGTTCTCAGAAGATTTGTCCCTTCTTCTTTCTTAGTGTGTGTGTTTTTATTCATTTTGCGCATCAGGTTGCCGTTTGTTTGTTTGAACTTTTCGTGTGAGTTTTGAGCGCGTGACATTGACATTAACAAATTGGAATCGCGCTGAGAAAATAGCATTTGAATATATATGTATTTAGTTCTCGTTTCGCCGCCTTTGCCTCGGCCTCGTTTTAATACTGTTCTCCAATTTCGAATTGTAAACAAGCAAGTGTAAGTAGCAAAAAACCCTAGAAACAACTTAAACTAAAACAAACATTGTACAATATTTGATCTCTAAAAAAGTTCGGTTACAGTTACGAATAAAAACAAAATAGCCCGTTTATACAAAACTATTATTAAACGTAAATTACAATTTATAAAGTAAAATATTAAAATTAGATACGTAAACCTTCCCTTTTGCTCTTTTGTATATACAATAAATTATGGCAATTCAAATGGAGTTTTACCGAAATGATACTGAAAGCGAACCAAGCCCCACTTTTACGAGTTAATATCTAAGCTGAACCATCTGTTGTTCAACGTTCAAGCAAATGCAGGAGTCTTTTAGCTTTAAAACTTATTCTTCAGCTGAGTTGGCCCTAGTTTACTTTAGCCTGAAGTTTACAGTCTGAATGATTTTCTTCAAGTATTGGCTTACTGTCAGACATCCCAGCTAAAAATTCCCAATTCGTAATGTTTCTTTTGTCTTAAGGGACTAAAAGCTTTGCTTACTTCTACATATGCCTGAGAGTCTCATCTTTGTACTGCTGCTCTTTCACCTCAGATCCCCTGAGCTAAGCTTTCTGTTGCCATAATATTTAAAGCATTCCACAAGTCTAAAGATCTCGCTCTCCAGACATCGCAGCTAACTGCTTTGCAACTATGACATCCCATTCCTCAGCTCAAATTGGATTTTAAAGTGGAAAGTTCAACTGTTCGAAATCAGCTCGCAAAAATGTGGCCTGAAGCAGTCACTCTGGGTTAAAGCCTAGAAGAGCAAGCGTCCGTAATCGTTCTGGGCCGCCTTCCTGCCGGTTGGCTGCATTAAATACGGCGGCGGCATCTCTTGCTGCGGGGCGCCCAAGCTGTGCGACAGCTCCCAGTTGTAAAAGTGGCGCTGCGATTGGGATTGCGACTGTTGCGAGTGCTTCTGCTTGGCACCCCACAACGGACGCTTGCTATGCTGCTCGTGGTGTTGGTATTGGAATTCGCTTCTGGGCCTGGGGGGGTCATCATCGTGCTGTCCTTGCAAGCGGGCCTCCAAATGTCAGACATGCGGCTTGTGCTGGCCGCCGCAGAGACCGCAACGGATGCCCGCCCAGTGGCAGGCGCGGAGCGGCGGATAGCACCACAGGCAGGGTACAAACAGCGAGAGGAGGGCCAGGCCCAGCCAGCGCTTGCTGCAGCCGGCCTCGCTAACGCTGCAATCGCACGGATGTTGGGCCGTCTCGCCCTCGGCATCGCTCATGCAGTGGTAAATCATACAGCGGGCGCAGCCCATGCCGGAGATGCACTCGTAGCCGCTGCGAAAGGGATCCGGGGCGTATTCGCAGGCCCCGCGACTGTTGAATTGCTCACTGTACAGCTCGTGGCAGTAGCGGCAGCGCAGCCGCGTCTCCTTCTTCAGGATGTCGGATACGTTTGGTTTGTTCAGGGGCTTTTCCGCCCCACCACATCCTCCGGCACCGATTGGCACCGTTTGACCCGCTGCCATGGCCTGGGCCGCCTCCAGAGCGTTCCGTTTTTTCAACGCACTGATCGACTCCCGCCGAGCGTTGAGCACCTGCGCCCCCACCGGCTGGTCCACCACCGGATAGTTGTAATCATGATGGACTGCCGTCAGTGTCACGTACGAATAGTTCTCGCTGGCCGCAATCTGGCCAGCGGCAGCCGCCGCCGGCGATGGAGCAGCCGATGATGGCGGTGCGTCTGGCGGCGATGTGGTGGCCGATGTTTTGTCCGTGGATATGTAGTGAATGGGCGGCGGTGGCAGCTTCTCCGAGTCAGAGTTGTTGCTGTGCCGGTCGCTGACGCTTTCTGCGATGAAGTACGGACAGATAAGAGATTGTCACGAAATGGGAATTCTCCTGAACAATGTACTTACTGTGACTTTTTTCGCTGCCCTCGGGGCTAGAATGGATCTTTTGTAAACTCTCGCTCTCCACAGGTAAGTCCAGGGTCATGAAAACATCATCTTCGCCAACCGAATCATATTTGGTTAGCGGCGGGCATATTATCGTCGGATTTGATTTGGCCAGTCCTAAATAATGCAAAGAGAAACGGTCTTAAGTGCAAAGGAAATAACATTAAATCGTATTCAAGGCAGAGAACACCCACACGCAAAAGCACAGAATAGTTAAAGTTTCATAGAGAGAAAGGTGTATGTAGTTTATAGAGCAGAAAATTTGAATACATAAAGGTGTAAGCTATGAAATTTTTAAAAGGAACTCCTTAAAAAGCCGTAGTGGCCTGTAGACAATATATACTAATTCACAAAACAACACATGTGCTGGAAGCTTTGAAGTCCCTGCGCATTACTCTACTTTCCTTCAAAGCAAACAGCACACTTAGACTAAGTTAATGTACGGCCTCAGCTTAAACACTTACCAATTCGATTGAAATGATAGATTTTAATGTTTTGTTGATTTGTTGTTTGATTTTTTGTAAACAAATTTGCAATAATCCAATGTGTGTGTGGTTATTATTTTGATAAGTTTTTGGTATTGTGGCAAAAGTAGAGCATAAGACATACGAAAAAGTTATATATATTAGTAAACGAAAGCAAATGCTAAGGCAGAGACAGATACAGATACAGATTTAGAGGCAGAGGCAGATGTAGAGGCAGAAACAGAGGCAAAGGCGTGGAGAAGGAAAGGCAAGTAGTTGGTGTTGGTTAGGAGGCGGTGAAAGGCAACTAAAGCGGGCTGACAGTCAGAAAGCAGAGATAGAGAGACAGGATGTGCAAGCCGTTCGTTCGTTCGTTCATGCAACTAGCAGATAGAGGTGGAGCCGGGACAGGGTTTTACCATCGATCAGCTCGTTGTAGGCGCGCAGGACGCCCTTGTCAAATGCCCGCGCATCGGCGGCCGTTTGAAATGTGAGTCCGTTCCGCTGCTTCCCTGCGCGCCAATGATGAAATGTGGGCATTACTTTGTAATACTTCAGATCACGATTGATCACACAGCTCAAGATTACCTGAAATCAAAACGATAACTTAATATCTTCTGTAAATACTTTAGTGAGGCCCTCTACTCACGCTCTGATCGGATATCCTCTGCCCGTAGATGATGTAGTCATGACCCGATGCCAATGGGGATAGCCTAGCCCGCTTCCGAATGGAAACGTTGGCCAGGCCACCCCCGGCCAGCGGTAGCCAGCCCTCGGTGCTCTCGTCTCTGGTCATTACCTGTGCGCGTACTGTAACTAAGAAGTCGCTGTAAGATGGATGAAGAACAGAAAATGTGATTAGTTTTCTAAAATAAATAAAAGTCTCTCAATAGTTATTCACATTGAAGTGCACTTATTAGAATATATTTAATAGGAACCAATGACACCTGCTTATTCTGCGTTTGAGGCTCAGTTTGGTGTATGAAACCGTTGCCATTGTAAAACTAACGATGGTCTTCAACGAATGCGACCCATCAATGTCCCTGAGCTCCGCCTATATCTTGAAGAGGATGACCTACAAGTGCCACTAATTTGGCTAATTCAATTTTTCGTCCCGTCAAGGAAGCCATAGCAAGGATGCTAGTTGTTGCCACCTGCCGATTGCAGGCAGGACATTCTGAATCATCCGGACGAGAGTAAAAAACCAAAGACAACTAAAAATAACAGCAAGTCCTTCGGTTTAAAAATACAAGAGCACACAGCGGGCACTGAGCGAAAAGGTGTGCTTCTATTGACTTTTAAATGTGTTACAAATAATGCTTTAGAGTTTCTGATTAACAAAACAAATATATATTGTAGATACTTGTATTATATAGAAATAACTAAAATTACAAAATAAAGTCTAACCTAGTCATTTAAAAAATATTAAAAAAAAAATTTAAGACATATTTTTGGTAATCTTAATATTGTTTTGGATAATCAGGAATACGAGAATCCTTCAGAGGAGGCAGAAAAATATTCTGTAATTTGGAGCAAATTTCATTCAAGCATACTTTAAGGACCCTTTTATATAAAAACTAAAATCTTAAGACCTTCTTAATAACAGTAATTATTTTGAGACACGATGGTTTCCCCAATATAGTTTTTTTCAGTGTCAGAATGCGATTTAGGGGTGACGAATATGCAAACTGATATTCAACATCCGGCTATGGGGAATTCATTCTTGAAAAAGGGCCGCAACTCCAGTTGGCGGCGGGTAGCTCTCGTGTGCTTATGAATGAGGGTAACATCAAGTGGAGTTGCTAGCGACCTGCGCACAAGTTTCGAATAAATTGAGTTTGGCGGGGCTTGACTTGTGGCAGCGGAGTTCCCGGGCAAATATCCCGGAGTTACATTACAGGTTACTCAATGAAAAAGCTCAGAAAAAAGGGAGTTGAAACTCCACTGTGCCGCCGCCTGCCAGTGTGTCTGTATGGGGGGGGGGTTATGGGAGCCGGAGGGGTGTGCGAGTGTGTGTGTGTTATATATACACATGCTTGTCCTAGTTTCTCTGGGGTTTTACAGAATGAATATTTTGTCGCGACGTCACACAGAGGCTCTTGGAAGCCAGAACGCAACGGAATACTAGGACATGTCAAGGACTGGTTAGGCTTTCGTATAGTTTTCATTCAGCTACGTCAGCTAGTCAAGGATATTCCAAGCCAGTGTGAATGAAAGGAAACTAACGGAACTGCCCAGGGTCAGAGCATAGCGCATAACGGGTTTTCATTGACAAAGAGCGGCGCTAACGGTTCGCTCCGCCTTAGAGTTGCCACCCATTCGGAAAGCTGGAACAGGGTGTTGTCGAAATAAAAGAAAATATTCTACTAACTCCGCCAAACATAAAAAGGACATACCCATACATTGGCATGCACACACGGATACAAATATAGAAGAGCCTGCCCCAAGCCGAAACTAAAAGTCTATCAATATTTGGAAGCTCTCACCCACAGGCACAGCGCATGCGTGGGAAGGAGACAGCAGAAGAGAGAGAGACCAGCTCCAGTTATCTTATTCCATGGACTTGTGTTTGTCTGCGGCTGTGACTGTATGTGTGCGGGAGTTGTCGCCTATTAATGATCTCTTGTTTATAATAACTTAGCCAACTAACTATACAGTTTTTAGCTTTCTAACGAATTTCCATTCATGATAGACTCGAGAGAGTATCACTTTGGTAGTTGTTTGTATCTCCAAGGCATTGTTGCCAACTGAATGGCTCGACTACTCCCACACACACACACGAAGGCAGGCACGCAAGCTCAACCAGCACACCCACACAGAGGCAAGGCTGCAGCAGAAGGCAGAAAAAGATGAATGAACAACGCGTGTGTGAGTGTGGGCTTCGGCCTGCGTTTGTGTCGGTGTCGCAGTCGCTGTCGGTGTCAGTGTCGGTGTTTGTGCACACCCACTCGAAAAGACGGAGAGGCGACAACAATAAAAAGTTCCAATACACAGCGCGCCCAGTTAAATAGTCAAATATGTAGTTTTGATAGTCAACCATCTAACCAACAACAACAGTCACCTATGTACACAGCCTTGTGTACATATATGAAGCTACATACATTTAAGCGTACATATTTGCATATCGGCCGTGTCGCGTGGTCACGATGTCCCGCTTACCGTTACATTATTCACATGCCAATCAATTTACAATGCAAAATTGAAATCGAATGTTATTTCCGCTGCAGCTCCAGAAAAGAAGCTATACAAGTTAAACGGAGTGTGTTTCGCGGGGGAATTATATTTAATGCATATACTAAGTGTTTTTTTTATTCTGTCAAATTTTAGATATTTCAAGAAACAATCCAAGTTCGAATAAGTACCGGATACCTTACGAAATCGTAGAAAAATAAGCGGATTTGAAGGGACCAAAGTATTTAACTTATGAAAGTGAAAATTTGTAAAAGAATTTAAAATAATAAGTGCCCAGAAATGGTTTAAATAACTTGTATTATTAAAAGAATCAAAAAATTTCCTTCATGTCCTTCAGGGAAGTTACTGCTGCACTTCTAAGACGAAAAAATAATAGAAAACTAACAAAGAATTCAACAGATAGAAACCCATTATTAAAATATTTACAAAAACCTTCCTGATATTTTCGGAACACCTAAGATATTTGGCCTAAGATCTCAAGATTTTGGAATTAAGAACGACTTTTCATCTTTAGTATTCATAACGTACATATGAAGCAGGCCAAGCCAAATAGCCGACATCCATAGGAGGTACCCTCCATCTGGAGCACCGCTCGATGATAGTCTTGTGCGGTGGGCCTGTCGCCTATCAATTCATTATGGAAACGGAATAAGACTAAAGCCATGAATGAAACTACAGGAACCTTGGGGGCGATGTGGCTTTTTTTTCTCTGTTCTCGTTGCGCAGGCTTTTTGCTTTAGCTTTTGCCTTTGCCACCCGATGTAGTGCTGTAAATACTGAGGGGAAAACGAATCGCGGGGCGAAACAACAAACGGACAAACACAAAAATGACATCATTTTCGAATAGAATTTAAAGAGCGCCAGTGGCGCGAGGCAATAATACGTGAGTAGTCGTAACAACGGCAATTATTGGACCCAGAGGCGAACGGAAAAAGAAACCGCACCGCAACGCACATGGGGGCGTTCCATTTCATTCATTAAAAGTGTCGACAGACAATGTGGAGACTTCAATTCGCCAGACGAATGACGAATGACGTATGACTCACGCTTCCTTCATTCATTCGCCGCCCCAGTGGTTCGGTTTAGTTGTTCATTGAGGGACAGAGCAGCAGCCTGTCGTCTCAATTAATAAGCGGACCATAAGTTGAGGAATTGTTTTCGACCAATCAGACGCCAATTGGAGCCAATTAATCGAGGCACGCCAATCGATCGCAGCTAGCTGGCAACCCTAGAAGCATTGCTGCCCAAAACTCGAAAGCTTGGCTGCATCACTATTAAAAATGATCATAAGTTGATGATGTAGACTTTTCAGTGGTTATCTAGCTAAACTTAAAATACAATGGTTTTATCTTGTAATGAATAACTTTTACAGCATCTCCAGACGTAAAAAATGCTCCCTTAAATATTCATGATATCACAGAAATCTTGGGATGATATGATGTCCAAACTTTCATTCAAAATAAAGAAAATATTTCAAAATATCAGGGGATGCAGATTTTAATTTATGTAGATATTAATTTATTTTAAGAGGGACCAAAAAGTACGCAATTAAATATTTAAAGTTCCACATTGATGATTCTTTTGATTCTTTGATTTATAGTTCCTAATATAACTGGTTCAATATTTAACTTAAGATTAATTAGATTTATCAAGGTAACAAAGGCTCATAATAATTTTCAGTTCGACTCACCTTTCATGTCCTTCTGTCATGGTTCGTTATCAGAAAGATTCTAATATAGCAGCGTATAGTGTCGGTGTTGTTGTTGTTGGTGGCGAAATACACCATGATTAAAGCATAAAGACATTCAGAGCTGCTGCTGCACAAACTGTTTCCGAAACAAAAAGAACCAAGGACGAACGACTAGAACCAAAAAACAGCAGCAGGGTTCAAAATAATGGCTTTAAATCCTCTCCTTCCCTCGATGATTGTGGGTTATTTGTTTGTTGTTCTTATTGTTGCTGCTGTTGTTGTTGTTATCCGATTTGATGTATCTATTGGGGATCCTCTTTTATTTTTTGGCACAATCTTGGGGACTTGCAATAGTTTGTGGAGGGGGTGGGGTTTTATTCATTCACTGAAAGAGAGGGGCGGGGATAGACGACACATAATGCATTAATTTTTTTCGTGTTTAGTTTTCTTTTTTTCTCTCGATTTCTCGCTGCAAAATCGAGAATCACTTTTACTTTTCCCCAAATACACAAACGGGGGCCACTTATGTGGGCGTGTAGACAAACACAGTGGAAAACTTCGCGCACACACGCACACACACTCGCACACGCAATTTTTCCAAGCAACAAAAGATGTAACAGATGAAAATTGAGCGGAGAGCCCCAATGGCTGGCTTCAATCGGGTAGTTTCAGCAACTGAATCGCCTCGCGAAATGGTTAATTCAATTTATTTATGCTTTTTCGCCTTCCGTTCGACGCGAGCCCTGCTTTTTTATTAACATAAAATTTGCAAAAGCGAAAATTCATTCATACATTTCCACCAAGGCTAGGAATGAAACGCGCTCTCTGTCTCTCTTTGGCTCGCTCGCTCTCTTCAGCTTGCGCAGAAAGTTTTTTGGGCGATTTCTCCATGTGTGTATATGCTGCTGCTTGCTGTTGCTGCTGCCTTTACATATTTCATATTTACATACGCATATACATACATGCAGGCGAAAAGACTGCAACGGGGCTACATATTTTCACAGATTTTCCAATTTTTCGATTCGTAATTTGCCTGTCGCAGCATCACTATTACAACTGTTTTTCTTTCGTTTTCGCTCCGTACTAATTTATTTAATTACGCGCACGCATATACACACAACACGCACACACACAGACACCAGGGGCAGACGCAACAAAAAAAGTCGAATTTCGCATTGATTTTGAGTCCCCCTCGGACGCCACCACACACAACGCGTTTACTGGTGAATTTACTTGTGCAACTCGCGGCGCCGTCCTTAGTTTTGTTTAAACTTTTTTAATTTTTCAGTCGCAGCGACAATTCCATCCCTAGATTTTATCGGCCAATCGCAAAATGTAGAGATGTGCAAAATATCTTATCGATAGTTTGGCCTGTCTCAGCTTGCAAAGCCGATATGAAAACTATCGTCTATTGACTAGGCCAAACTATCGATAAGAGTCTTTCCTGCGCAGCAAGAGTTTTGCTTTTTCCCTTCAAACCTGGCCGATGATTTCAGTTAAAAAAAATAATTAATTTATTTAACAACGCGTTCAAATAATGGGTCAATGAAAGTTTCCCACTTTTTAATTGTTCTATTAAGGTGTGACCAGCCGTGAGGTATCGATAGAGTTGGCATTTATTTCGACGGTAAGTGTGACCGGCCGACGCCAAGGCCAAAACACCCCCATTGGTTTTTTCTTCCTTTCCCTGTTTTTGCGAGCGTTTGATGACGGAAATTTGCAAGTAGACCGCTGAAAATGGCCAAAAAGAAAAGCGAGGAGCACTCAGGTGCCGATGCGAACGACAGCGACTACCAGGAGGAGCCCAACTTCGAGGATCCGCCCAACTTTGTGGACAATATAAGCGATGAAGGTGAGAATGCCCCCGACTGCCAGCGCAGCACACGCGGAAATCTAACCTCAATGTGGGAGCGGTGTGCGAAAGTTTAACGTATATATTAATTGATTATATGCGATGCACTTGCAGATCTGCTCGGCGACATGCTGGCCCAGCGCCCCTCGGAGGCGGATGGCGTGGAGAGTGTGGTTGTGGTCGACAACATACCCAAGGTGGAGCCGGTCCGGCTGGAGAAGCTGAAGTCGGTGATCAACAAGCTCTTCTCGCACTGCGGCGATATCGTCAATGTGGTCTATCCTGTGGACGAGGAGGGCAAGACCAAGGGCTACGCCTTCATGGAGTACAAGCACGCCGGCCAGGCGGAGGAGGCCGTCAAGAAGCTGAACAACCACCGCCTGGACAAGAACCACACGTTCTCCGTCAACCTTTTTACCGATTTCCAGAAGTGAGTCCATAGTTTCTTACTAAAAACCAAAGCAAAGCTAAAGCTGACGTGTTGCAGGTACGAGAACATCCCGGAGAAGTGGGAGCCGCCAACGGTGCAGACCTTCAAGGTGCAGAGCGACCTCTACAACTTCATCAACGATCCTGATGCCTATGACCAATACTGTGTGGCTGCTGAAACCTCGCCGAACTGCGTGCAGGTGGGCTTTTGGCAGAACGTCCTGCCCGAGCCCACTGAGCTGGAGACGCGCGAGCGCTTTACCGACACCTTCGTCAAGTGGTCGCCGCTGGGCACCTATGTTGTGACCTTCCACAAGCCGGGCGTGGCCATTTGGGGTGGCAGCGGCTTCCAGAAGATCCAGAAGTTCCCCCATCCCGGCACCCAGTTCGTGGAGTTCTCTCCCTGTGAGAACTACCTCGTAACGTACGGCCCAACGCCCACTGGTCAGAAGATCATCATCTGGGACATCCGTACCGGCGCTGAGAAGCGTTCGTTTGTGGCCGATGGTATGTCTGTGCTTTCCATGTTCCGCTGGTCGCATGACGACAAGTTTGTGGCGCGCATGGGCGAGAACTCGATCCACATCTACGAGACGCCATCGTTCTACCTGCTCGACCTGAAGTCAATCAAGATCCCCGGCATTCGTGGCTTCTCGTGGTCGCCCACGGACAACGTGATCGCCTATTGGGTAGAGGAGCAGAACCAGATTCCCGCCCGCGTCACCTTGATGGAGATCCCGAAGAAGCGCGAAACCCGCAACAAGAACCTCTTCCACGTGGCCGACTGCAAGCTGCACTGGCAGAAGTCTGGTGACTATCTGTGCGTCAAGGTGGATCGCTACTCGAAGTTGAAGAAGGACAAGAAGGATCTGGACGTAAAGTTTCTGGGTATGTTCTACAACTTTGAGATCTTCCACATGCGCGAGAAGGAGATCCCTGTAGATTCAGTGGAGATTCGAGAGCTGATTCTGGCTTTTGCCTGGGAGCCTATTGGCAACAAGTTCTCCATCATCCACGGCGAGCCCAACTCCTCCAACGTGAGCTTCTACGAGGTGAACAAGGGCGTGAAGCCCAGTTTGGTGAAGCGACTGGAGAAGAAGTCCTGCACGCATCTGTTCTGGTCGCCGCGCGGCCAATTCATCGTGATGGCCAACCTAACCATGGGCACCTTCGAGTTTGTGGACTCCACCAACGATTACATTATCAGCGCCTCGCCGGATCACTTCCGTGCCTCCGAGGTCGAGTGGGACCCCACTGGACGCTATGTTGTGACCGGGGTTTCCTCGTGGAAGGTGAAGGAGGACACTGGCTTCAACATGTACACGTTCCAGGGTCGCATCATCAAGCGCACCATCCTCAAGAACTTCGTGCAGTTCTTGTGGCGCCCGCGTCCTCCTACCCTGCTCAGCGAGGAGAAACAGAAGGATATCAAGAAGAACTTGAAGAAGTACTATGCCGTCTTCGAGCAGAAGGATCGCCTGCGCCTCACCCGGGCCTCTAAGGAGCTGCTCGAGAAGCGCGCCCAGCTGCGCGAGACCTTCATGGAGTACCGTACCAAGCGCATCGCCGAGTGGCAGGATCAAAAGAGTCGTCGCGTCATGCTGCGTGGGCGTAAGTATATTCTGGCAATGGATTTCGTATTATTTTGTGCATCAAATGAAATCTTTTCCTTTTTATCAACAGATGTGGACACCGACAACTTGGAAACTGAAGAAGTGGATGAAGAGATTGTTGAATTTTTAGTCAAGGAAGAAATCACCCTGCTGGAGTAGACGACCCCCGACTACGCCACACGCCCGCTGTCGTCCCCTGCCCCTTGTCGTACCCTTTGAAGCGATCCTGTCGCCTCTTACGTTTCGTGTCCGGGACGCGTCTACGCCCTGGGTAATGCCAGGGCCCTCTACACCCATTATCCAAGCCAGTAGAGCGCGTCTGCTTGCATATTCATCTCTAAGCGGATCCTTTGCCTATACATACAATACATAATATACATTTTTAATATAAAGTAGCAGTCTCCACATAAAAATACCTTAAAAAAGAGAGAAACCATCGCGAACAACTAACCAATCTTGAATGTCTTTAATCGAACAGCGCCCTCCTTCCAGTATGACTAAAACTAGTTTTGCAATGTATTTGTATGTAAACAGCAAAAAGAAAACGAAAACAAAATATCCCTTCGGTTTTTCTGTTGTTTGTTTAATTCCGATTAACGATAGTTGGGTTCGTCCTGTTTGTGTGTATATCGATAACCAGTTGCCGTTAGCAACGTCTTTAAACGTCAAAGCAAGCGGGAGTTTTGTTGATTTCTGCAGTAGTTTCTTCGCTTAAATAATGGATTCAGGGTCACCCAGGAAAGGTGGCAGAAAGAAGCGCAAAACGCAGACCACCAGAAGCTATCGGAGGAGGGAGAAGGAAGTGCAAGCCTTGCTGAGGAAAACTGAAAAGAAAGCCGAGGACCAGAAAATTGACTACGAGGCGCGTAGCTTGCAATTTTTCCATGGCAACGAGGACGATAGACAGGAAGAAGAAGGGGACTCCCCGGTGCAGGAGACGGGCGGCCATGAAAGCGATGAGGATTCTGGCGGAGAGTTGCCCGCAGAACCTTCGGAATCGCCCACTCAAACGTTTATCCAAATCGATCTGCAGGATCCGCCCCTGGTTTGGAATCAGCTCTTCAAACAGCGACACTACTACGACGAGAGCTTGCTCTATCGACCGAGCAATACCCTACACTTTCAGCTCCAGCAGGGTGACGCCCGGCTGAAGGATTGCCAGATTCGAATGTTGAACCGCTACCAGGAGCAGGCCAAGAGTTCTTCCAGCAAGCTGAGCTCTGAGTTGATAGCCCAGCTGAGTGAGGTTAATCCCCCCAAGTTCCTGATGGACACCACCTTGTATCGCAGCGTTTGCCACAGAGAGTTCAAGAGCGTATTCTTTGAGCCCATGACTCCAGATCAGTTCCAGGGATTGCCCAACAGACGCTGCTTGAAGTTGACCCTGAAACAACTCCGATTTAGCTTACATCCCCAACTGATGGAGGAGCACCGACTTGCCCAACAGCTGGAGGATCTCTTTGACGTGTACACCTATCAGAGAAGACACCGGGTCTGCGGAAAACTAAGGGAGGAACTGGATATTGCCCGGCAGGTGGCCATTAAGCTACTCGGCTCCGCTGGCGAGGATCAGACCTCTGAGGTGAAGCGTCAATTCAAGCTAACCCAGCATTTGCGGCAACGCTATTACTCGGAGTCGGCAGCCGAGCGCAATCTCCTCAAGCGTCTGCTGAAGGAGTGGGCCAAGCTAAAGGAACTCCGCCGCCAGCAGCAGTTCCAGTGCACTCGCTTCCAACTGGGCCTTCGCGTAGTCCATCCACACGACTTGCAAGCTTCCTATTCCGCCTGGAAGGAGAGCTTCGAAACGGATCTGGCGGAGGTGTATCGGGAGCAACTGGAGGTCTTCTACACCCGACAGCGACTGTGGACCGAGCACAGGTCCAAGAGTGGGAAGTCCCCATCTCAAGCGAAGCCGCCTCGAAAACCACAGTTCGATCGGATCATGGCAAACTTGCGCAAGGAGTACGACAAGGCCTTCAAGGATCCCGTAGAGCCGTTTGTGGAGATCATGCGCCTGCATGCAGATGAGGCAGCTGCCAGGACCCATATTCCGGGCAGTAGTGCACAGTTGCCTAAGACCCGTAACTACTTTCTTAAGATCTTCCTGGATGGAGAGTTCGTGGGCCAGACCAGAAGCTATCGCTTGGAGCCGGATCTACAGATCACCATCAACGAGTGCATGGGAGTGTTGCTGGAGAGGACGCTGCCGGAGAACCTAAATATTTGGGTGAGTATTTTTAACTTTCTTAGGCTTTTATATATATGTTAAATCCGGATTTCATAGGCGTCATTTGTGACCCATTAAAGTATGCTATATATTCTTAGGCTGCATTATCTTAAGCGGCAATTAATTAATTTATTAATGGGCCGTGGTAAACCCATAGATTTATATAATCCCTGAAATTTAGGTAATTAATAATATTGAAGCAGTGTTGTGGCCACGTATTATCGATATATCGACACACCGCATATAGGCTCAGGGATGCCACCATTTCCGAAGAGAGCCGAATAAAGGTTCTTGACCCGGAATGGTTTAGAACCGGAACAACGGGTCTAACGATAGAGAGATAGGGATAGAAAAAAAAGAAAGAGAGAAGGTGGCGCGATAGAGGAGTTAAATTGAAAGGGCTACGCGAGCGAAAGCGAGTGCTCGGTGATATTTTTGAATTTAAAAAGAAAAAAAAAAAAAAGATATCGCGTGTGGCAGCAACCAGTGAAAAGTTTTTCCCAGAGAAAAGGAGAAAAAAAGAATACCGAGGACGGGAAGCTGGATCGGGATAGCCCAAAGGTGAGTGGTCGTGGTCCGGAGGTGGAGCCCTAACTCAATGGCTTACATTTCCAGGCTCGACCAAACCCGGTCCTCGCAGGACGAAATTGGCCAGGTCACGAAATTGGCCTGGCCCAAAGTTTTCTCAATTTCCAAAAATTTCTCCGGAGTTTTTCCCTGCCGGATTTGGCCTGGCTAGCCATAATTATATATTCGCCCTAACCCCAACGGGGGCGACCCAGGCCATCATTATACTCATATGCCCATGAGATTTCGCCACTGCCCTCTAATAATAAACAATACTGGCCATAAGGGAAGACCGACACGCCTTCCGAGTGGCGGCACCGGGAGCCATCAGGCTTCAGACCATTTTTTTTTGTATTTTTAAGTTAAATTATTTTTTTTTAACATCCATCATTATTTTTTTTACGGATATTTATTCCAATTATTTATTTACTATTATTTATTTCATGTCCTTTTATTTATTCCATTTTTATGTATTTATATATATTTCTTTATTTGTTATTTATTTATTTTTATGATTTTTGTCCACTTCGTGCAGTGTAGTTTTTTGTTGGTGAATTTTTGGGCATTTTTATTTATTTATTTATAATACCCGAAATCCCCCGCAACCCCCCTTGAGAGCTCTTACGGGTAGGTTAAAAACAAAAAAAATATTCGAAGGGATATCTTTAATTAATTAGTACAATTTTGAGTATTTCACACAGGGTCCAAAAATAAGCTAATAATAAATTCAATATCATTACCACCCCTGCACAGTACACGGAATGTATATAATAAATTTAAGTTAAAAAGAAAAGAATAAATATGGAGTAAACGCTTTGGTTTGGGAGAAGGGAGATGAACTGGGGAGATGAGTAGGTAAAGGTGTGGGTTTCAGGAGATAGGGGCAGCTGCAGGGAAATGGGCATGCAAGCAGACTGCACGGTAGGGAGGGATGAGCATGTGGCCTCCAGTACAGCAGGAGGAGGGACTGGTTTATGTTTTTCTTTGTGTGTGTGAGTGTAAAAGATTGGGTCTTTTTTGTGAGTTTAAATGTAAACCGCGCAGTGTAGAGTGTTGTCAAACGTCGAGTTTCGATGTTTATTGTTTTGGTGCGATGGGCAGGGTTAGGGAATCCACGGCCCGATGAGAGAGCTAGCCGGAGCCAGCCCAAAAGCACGCAGGTCCTTCAAAGGGACATAACAATATGGCGCCCAATTTAAATGGCAGCACTGTATCCTGCTTCTGAAAAGAGGACAAATATTTCTGGTTTGTGGGTCCGGAGAAGAGCGGGTGATCGCTCGAGAGGTCTCTCGCCTGAAGGACGGACCCATGAATCAAAAATGTAAGAATGGCTGCATGGATTAGATTGCGTTTGGTATTTGCTCCTGAAGCACCAGGGCGACATCAGCTGCTGTCAAGAAGCTGATTTGCGAACTGTGATAAGGGAACAATTTTTACCATATGTGATATAAATCTGTGATATAGCCATAAGTAGTATAGGAACAGAATTATAATTCAAATTTAAAATTAATAATTAAGGACAAGGACAGGAAAAAGCAGACGACTGTGCCAGGAAACTAAGCCATGGCATAATGCGTTCAGCAGAAGGGGGATTAACTGCGACATTAATTAACATATTTTTGATTAATTCGCGCAGAGTGACAAACGGACGTCGGACAGTATAAATGAAAATATTAAGAGGTAATTAAGGATATACATTGCGGCTTGTGATACATACAAATAAATTTAGGTAAACATAATAATAATAATAAATTTAGCATAAAACAAAGGGGGTATAAAATAATCTATTAAATCATTAAATAAAAATATTAATTTTTCCTTTTTGCGGAAGTCAAAAAGATCCTGCGGCCTCTGACGACCCATGGTGACGTTCGTGAGCCATTGGAAGCGCTCAGAGGTATATAAGATGGCCTCGGCTACCGAACACGGAGTAGGGAGTGGCATCTTAGGCAACGCAGGAGGAGTCCGTCTAAGAAGCAAAGAGGAAATAATTAATTATGTGTTCTGGCGTTCTTAACTGCAAATCATCAATCCAATTGATGATTTATGATAGTTGACAAGCCAGGCAACTTTGTTTGTTTTGTTTTTGTTTACTCACACATACATTTAGGATATGAATAGTCATGGATGCAGAACGCACACCACTCTCAACCCAGAGAACTTCCTTCTCCCAATTTTTAGGCTTGAAATTTGATTGGAAATCCGTCGAGTTTTTGTTTTTTTTTTGGATTTATGTTATTTTTGTTGTATTATTGGTCTTAGTAGTCGTCCTCTTTGTAAATGGCAAGCAACGAAAATCTTGAAGTAGGTCAGGTCGAGGGAGGTGCCGAAGGTTTGAGACCAGGGTCGGACGGCAGCCGGGTAAGCGCAAAGCAGAGGAGATACATTCCACGGAGCTTGAACCTGGAGCCGGCAGGAACTCCATACGGGTTTTCACACATCCATTTGGACCCTATTCAAGAGCAGCTAAGCCTGGAGAACGAGGAAGCGTACAAATCGCAAAATAAACGAGAAATGCAGGCGATGATACAGGCCTCACAAGAACAGATCCGAGTGGACATGACACACTTGATGGACGTTCGCATCGACCAGTGTATCCGGGCGGGTTTCGCCGAAATGATGAAAAGGATGGATCAGCGGGATGCAGCTTCTTCGACGTCGTCGAACAGGTCAGAGGCCGCCAAGCAGACTAACCAGGGGCAAAGAATGGACCAGGTACTGGAAGCTGGGCAAGCAAATGGACATCAAGGCCAACAAAGGAGCTCATGGCAGGCTTTTGGACAAAATGTGGTCCAAAATTCCACATTCCAGACCAGACAGCGACTGCAAGGAAGACCCGGCAACGGAGGGATACCAGGGTTCGCACCTACCAGGGAATCGTTTAACCAGCCAGGAACCGGAAACCGATCACGATCCCGCAGCATTGATCCGGTAGAGACAGGTGGAGATGGTCAAGGCTGGAGCAATATCCAAAGAATGCCAGACGGACGACCAGCAGGCCGCCCACGTCATGATGTCCCATTGGACAAGTGGGGGTTCCAATTCACGGGCAACTCTCGGGGCATAAATGCGGAAGATTTCCTCTTCAGGGTGGAGCACCTCCAGCTCCATTACGGAATGCCTTGGCCGGAGTTGCTAAGGGATTTCCACCGCTTGCTGGTGGAGGATGCCTCGGAGTGGTATTGGCTCCTGGTCCGCACCAAGCAGCCTAGGTCTTGGGAAGAGCTGAAGCAAGCTCTCGAGCGCCGGTTCTGTGACAAGCGGAGCGACTATGACCGGATCCAGGACATAGCAGAGCGGAAGCAGAGACCGGGAGAGACACTGGACGAATATTTTACAGCCCTCAGAAAACTGGTTGCTTCCCTGGTCAGCGGTGTGGATCCGGATTGGATCGTCAAGACGGCGAAAAGGAACTTGGCCGAGCCGATCAGGCAGTGGGTGTATCCAATCCGGGTGTACACATTGGAGCACCTTCATGATGAATGCAGGGAAGCGCAAAGGACGCTGGATCCAGAGCACGGGAGACAGCGGATGCGGCTGCCCGCCACCTACAGACCCAGGCAAGAACAGCGAGTGGATAGGGTAGAGGAACTCCGTGGCTCCATAGGAGACCTAGAATCCCAGCCGGACTCCGAAGAGGTGGTGGAAGCTGTAACAGGGGTAGCTCCGAAGAAGCTGCTGGTTTGCTGGAACTGCCAGCAAAGTGGGCACACTTTTATGGAGTGCGAAGCAGTGCAGCGAAAGTTGTTCTGTTACAAATGCGGGTTGCAGAACACCGTGACACCCAAATGCCCAAATTGCAGGCCGGGAAACACCTCGCGGAACGCAGCTGTGACGGGCGAGCCACGTTCCACGAGGGAGCCCGAGAGAAGATCACGAACCTAGACCAGACGAATCACCGGGACACTCAACCGAACGTGCAGGAACCAAGCCGGCTGTATCTGACCCTCAGCGAACGAGTGCGTCGGTATAAGGAAGCACGCGAAAGGATATTCGGAGATAACCGGCTAGCAGGGATGACACTGGTGTCGAAAAGAGTGATGAAGGCCAGAGATCGGTTCAGGAAAAGGAAGCTGGAGCGATCCCAGGTTCGGCAATCCGTAGAGTCCGTGAGAAGGCACCTAAGGGTTACTGATCCAAGACCTTACGCTGAGATCCAAATCTCGGGGATGACGATGAGAGGGCTCTTGGATTCAGGAGCGTCCGTGAGTTTGTTGGGAAAAGGTTGCCGAGAACTCTTAGAAGCCCTGGATATCGCTTGGAAGCCCTACTACACCAAGGTCAAAACAGCAAATGGAGCAGTACAATCGATCCTGGGCAAAGTCACTATACCGATGACGTACAAACAAGACACGGCTATGATGAATCTGTTTCTATGTCCATCGCTGGAACAGGAGTTGTACTTGGGAGTGGACTTTTGGAAGAGTTTCAAGATAGCGCCGGAAATTTTCTGTCTAGCGTCTATTCAGGAGGAGGTAATCCCGGAAAAGGAGAAGGAAGAGGAACCCGAGCCGCACGACCTGACTGAGGAGCAGAGGGAGAAACTTCGAGGGGTGTGCGAGTCTTTCTTGACATTTGAAGCGAACGGTCTGGGAAGAACGAGCAAGATGAAGCACGCGATTGACCTGGTGGAAGGAGCAGAACCAGTAAAGGATCGGCACTATCCGGTGTCACCAGCAGTTCAGTCCCTGATCTACGAGGAAATCGACGAGATGCTCCGGTTAGGCGTAATAGAGGAGAGCGATAGCGCCTGGAGTAACACGATGACACTCGTAAGAAAGCCCGGGAAAAATAGATTGTGTTTGGATGCCAGGAAGCTTAATAAAATTACCATAAAAGATGCTTATCCACAGCAGAGTATCGAAGGTATACTAAGCCGGATTAATACGACAAAGTATATATCAAGCGTGGACCTAAAGCATGCTTTCTGGCAGATAGAATTGGAGGAGAAAAGCAGAAGATATACGGCATTCACAGTGCCAGGACGACCTCTATACCATTTTGTAACCATGCCATTCGGGTTAACAAACGCAGCTCAACGCCTGTGCCGGCTTATGGACAAGGTTATCCCACAGAGGCTGAGAGAGAAGGTGTTTATGTACCTGGATGACTTGCTGGTGGTATCGCCGACATTCGAGGAACACATGGAGACACTCCGAGAAGTGGCAGGGTTCCTGAGGGAAGCAGGATTGACAATCGGGCTAAAAAAATCTCATTTCTGCTTTAAGGAACTCAGATACTTGGGCTTTATCATAGGCGGTGGAGTGTTAAAGACGGACCCAAGGAAGGTGGAAGCCATACAAAACTTAGGGATCCCCAGAAGCACGAGAGAAGTGAGGAGTTTCTTAGGCACGGCGGGTTGGTACCGGAGGTTCATCAAAAACTTTGCAGATCTCGCAGCGCCACTGACAGATACTTTGAAAAAGGGACAAAAATTCAAGATGACTGCGGAGGCGGAGCAAGCAATTAATTCCCTAAAAAAGGCACTTATGACGGCACCGGTGCTAACCCATCCGGACTTCAACAAGAGGTTTTTCGTGCAGTGCGATGCGTCGGATTCCGGAATAGGAGCGGTGTTGTTCCAGCAGGAAGAAGACGGTGGCGAGCGTCCTATTGCGTTTATGTCACAAAAACTAAACCATTGCCAAAGAAATTACAGTGTGACCGAAAAGGAATGTTTTGCAGCCGTTTTAGCGATTAAGAGATTCCGGCCTTATATCGAGCTAATGCCATTTACGGTGATCACGGATCATGCCAGTCTTAAGTGGCTGATGTCCTTGAAGGATTTGAGTGGAAGGCTGGCAAGATGGTCACTGAAACTGCAAGCATACGACTTCTGCATTCAGCACCGGAAAGGGTCGGAAAACGTCGTAGCGGATACGCTGTCCAGGATGGTGGAATCAGTCCAAGAAGTAGAAGACAACTGGATGTTGGGATTCCAGACCACCGAGTTTGAGTCAGAGGAATATCGCGAACTGCGAGACGTGGTAGAAGCGGAAAAAGACCAGCGACCAGATTTGAAAGTGGTGGATGGGTTCGTCTTTAAACGGGTCCGGGCAAACGGCAAGCCAGAGCTCGAGGAAAACAGCTGGAAGCTGTGGGTCCCAACGTCATTGAGCTATGCGTTGATCGAGCAAGCACACTCACCACCAACGAAGGCACATGGAGGAATGGCAAAAACCCTGCATCGATTACGACAGAGCTTCCATTGGCCAGGCATGGTGGCCCAGGTGCGAAGTTTCATCAGGGACTGCCATGTCTGCAAGGAGACGAAACCGTTGTACGGAGGCCCGAAGCCAGGACTGGGAGGAGAAACCATCACGTATCGTCCATTCCAGAAAATTTATGTAGACTTTCTGGGAAAGTATCCTCGGTCAAAAAAAGGCCACGCCTACATTTTCATCGTGGTTGATCACTTTTCGAAATTTGTGTTTCTTAAAGCGATGAGGGAGGCGACAACGGTGGAAGTGGTCAGGTTTTTGACCAAGGAGATTTTCCACACGTTTGGAGTTCCAGAAACGATACATTCTGACAACGGGAAGCAGTTCGTGGCAAAGCGGTTTCGGGAAATGGTCGAGCAGTACCGGATAAGGCACATAAGGACGGCAGTCTACTCCCCTCAATCAAACGCGGCGGAAAGGGTCAACCAATCGGTACTAAACGCGATACGAGCATACCTAGAGGATGACCACAGGGATTGGGACGTGTATCTTCCAGAGGTAGAGGCGGCATTGAGGAGCTCGGTCCACCAAGCGACGGGGGTGACGCCGTATTTTGCCTTGTTTGGGCAGAACATGTTTTCCAGTGGAGCCGATTACCAGTTGGCGAGGAAGTTACGGGCACTGGAGGACAATGAGCTCGACGGATTGAAGCCGGAAGAAAGAATGGCACTGCTGAGAGACTCAATTCGAAAGAACCTGCATGAGGCGCATGAAACCAGCGCTAAATATTTCGACCGTCGTATGCGAGAAGTCACGTTTCACCCCGGACAAGAAGCGTTCAGGAGGAATCATGTTCTGAGCGACTTCGGAAGGAGCTTTAATGCAAAGTTTGCGAGGAAGTTTTTGAAATGCCGGATTCGGAGGCCCATTGGGAATCACATGTACGAAGTGGAGGACATGAATGGGAAGTTGGCCGGGGTATTTCACGTCCGAGACCTGAAACAGTAAAATGGACTACACCCTACAACCTGCACGAAGAGAAAGACAACCATCGAAGAGGACCTAGAAAAAAAAAATTATATAAATCTGGAACTTCAGGGCGTATATTTCAACAGCTCACGCCGAGGCAGAGGACAGTCTTCCTTCTGGTTGGCAATTCAGTGTGAAAATCCTTGCAGCAGTGGGTGGTCTCCCTCGTTGGGCGCTTTCTAGGTAACTGGTAAGGCCCTGCGTTGACGTCCTTCGGAAATTGGTTTATTTTTCTTTAGGCCAGTTTTCACTGCCAATTCAATTGTAAACAATGTTGCTTGTCAGTGTGGTGTTGTGGCCACGTATTATCGATATATCGACACACCGCATATAGGCTCAGGGATGCCACCATTTCCGAAGAGAGCCGAATAAAGGTTCTTGACCCGGAATGGTTTAGAACCGGAACAACGGGTCTAACGATAGAGAGATAGGGATAGAAAAAAAAGAAAGAGAGAAGGTGGCGCGATAGAGGAGTTAAATTGAAAGGGCTACGCGAGCGAAAGCGAGTGCTCGGTGATATTTTTGAATTTAAAAAGAAAAAAAAAAAAAGATATCGCGTGTGGCAGCAACCAGTGAAAAGTTTTTCCCAGAGAAAAGGAGAAAAAAAGAATACCGAGGACGGGAAGCTGGATCGGGATAGCCCAAAGGTGAGTGGTCGTGGTCCGGAGGTGGAGCCCTAACTCAATGGCTTACATTTCCAGGCTCGACCAAACCCGGTCCTCGCAGGACGAAATTGGCCAGGTCACGAAATTGGCCTGGCCCAAAGTTTTCTCAATTTCCAAAAATTTCTCCGGAATTTTTCCCTGCCGGATTTGGCCTGGCTAGCCATAATTATATATTCGCCCTAACCCCAACGGGGGCGACCCAGGCCATCATTATACTCATATGCCCATGAGATTTCGCCACTGCCCTCTAATAATAAACAATACTGGCCATAAGGGAAGACCGACACGCCTTCCGAGTGGCGGCACCGGGAGCCATCAGGCTTCAGACCATTTTTTTTTGTATTTTTAAGTTAAATTATTTTTTTTTAACATCCATCATTATTTTTTTTACGGATATTTATTCCAATTATTTATTTACTATTATTTATTTCATGTCCTTTTATTTATTCCATTTTTATGTATTTATATATATTTCTTTATTTGTTATTTATTTATTTTTATGATTTTTGTCCACTTCGTGCAGTGTAGTTTTTTGTTGGTGAATTTTTGGGCATTTTTATTTATTTATTTATAATACCCGAAATCCCCCGCAACCCCCCCTTGAGAGCTCTTACGGGTAGGTTAAAAACAAAAAAAAATATTCGAAGGGATATCTTTAATTAATTAGTACAATTTTGAGTATTTCACACAGGGTCCAAAAATAAGCTAATAATAAATTCAATATCATTACCACCCCTGCACAGTACACGGAATGTATATAATAAATTTAAGTTAAAAAGAAAAGAATAAATATGGAGTAAACGCTTTGGTTTGGGAGAAGGGAGATGAACTGGGGAGATGAGTAGGTAAAGGTGTGGGTTTCAGGAGATAGGGGCAGCTGCAGGGAAATGGGCATGCAAGCAGACTGCACGGTAGGGAGGGATGAGCATGTGGCCTCCAGTACAGCAGGAGGAGGGACTGGTTTATGTTTTTCTTTGTGTGTGTGAGTGTAAAAGATTGGGTCTTTTTTGTGAGTTTAAATGTAAACCGCGCAGTGTAGAGTGTTGTCAAACGTCGAGTTTCGATGTTTATTGTTTTGGTGCGATGGGCAGGGTTAGGGAATCCACGGCCCGATGAGAGAGCTAGCCGGAGCCAGCCCAAAAGCACGCAGGTCCTTCAAAGGGACATAACAGCAGTCGTCATTTATGTAGACAATATTCAAGGAAGCCATGTCTCCCTCTAGTTTAATTTTGATACGACCACTACCGAAGTGTCAGTTTAAAGGAAATTAATAATATTTTAAGAGGGGTTACTTTTATTTTATGTTGTTATAAATATATTAAGGCGGTCATTATTAAACTATGATAAAAGGAATATATATAAGTTTATAGGAAATGGTTAAATTAATACTTTTGTATTACTTTCTTAAATTTTTTTCCTATTTCTTTATAACAATAATATAATTTCTTATTCACGATTACATCATATTATAATTTGTGTACCTGTTAGCTCTATGAAAAATCCACTCTTACGCCCAGAAGTCGTCGCTTGGCCCAGATGACCACGCCCTTGCTGATGAACTCCAAGGATGATGTAGTCCACGAGAAGCTAAGTTTCCGGACTTCATCCTCAGTCTCCCCGCAACTGGCGGGCGACGTTTTTGTGTTCTACGACTACCGCTCCACTGAAGGATTGGGAGGTGAACACAGCCTCGATGATGTCCAGAAACTCCCGGTTGCATTGCGACAAAAACTGATCCCTCCAAAGCTCCGCGCTCTGCCAGAAGCTTCCAAGGAGTTGGTTGGTCCCAGAGCACCCTACGGAAGGATTCGACAGAGCACGCTGCCACCCCTGATCTTTCTCGAGCAGCAGCTCCAATTCTGTGACATTGACACGCTTCTGGAGGACAGACGGTTGCATTTGCTCCGCTCGCGCCATCAACAGCGGAATCTGCACACCAAGCAGCTGCGCTTTGTGCCCTCTTTGGAGCACGAGATCACCGAGGAGGAGCCGCTGCCAGATAGTCATGGCCTGGGCCAACTTCTGGATCAAGGAACCTACTGGAATCCCATCGATCTGCACAAGCACCGCGGCCGGAAGTTCCTTAAGCTGCTCTACGAGGTGATCAGCAGTCAGAGCGCCCGAAGAGCAAAGACCCTACAGACGCCTCTGCCCCTGCTCCTACTAGCCGAGGATTCGGATCATGCCTCAACCACGGGATGGACGGCCCTTTGGCGTGCCATCGGCTCTGTTTTCCAACAGCAACCGGAGTCCCTGCCCCGAGAGCCATCGGTTTGGTCTGGCCCCCAGCCGATGCATGATCTTTACCAGCACTTTAACGTTTCGCTGCATGTGGTGAGGGCCACTGGGGTTCCAGTGCGAAGTCGACACATCCTGAACATCAATGAGCGGCTCTCCAGCCTCGGTGGCGATATGAGCACCAGTCTATTTGTGACACAAAGTGAGTATCTTAACATTGAACCCTGCCAGAGATTTTCAATTTTTCCGCTTCCTCCTACAGCTCTCATGTACTCCAATGTTCGACCCTTTGTGACGCTGAGCTACGGACAGCGTTTGTGCCGAAGTCGCACCGCTGAGGGCAGCAATCCCACCTGGAACGAGCAACTGCAGCTGCAGATCCATAGCCAGTTCGGCGATCTGCGCGAGGATCTCAAGATCACCTTGTTCGACGAACTAATCGAACAGCAGTACAGCGACGAAGCATCGGATCTGTACCAGCGTGTCCAGTGTAATTGGTTGGGCGAGTTCCGGGTGCCCATCAACACTCTCCTGGTCAGTCGAAAGGTGAGCGAATCCTCCTGTATTATCCTAGATATTAACCCTTTCAATAACCAGTTTGAGGGCTGCATTGAGTTGTCCATGCCAAAGGTTCTGGTGGGCTACAAGCGACCCCTGATAGACTCTGTGACCAACATGTCCACGGATCAGTATCCCGAGTTCAAGGAGGCCGTTCATCTGTGGTTCTACCTGAGCATCGAGCCGAGTAGGGGAGATCTAATGCCGCTCCACTCAAGCGCCCTGGCGTGTGCCGAGATGCCGGAACTGCAACATTATCTCGGCGAGAGGAAGCTGGAGCTCTTGCAACTTCTGCCGCAACCACAGCGCTATGTGGAACCATTGGTGTGCACCGCCCAGGGAAAGAGGGTGTGCCTCACGAGGCTACTGGATTCCATCCCCCTGCCTCCGGCAGTGGCCAGTGGAGAGAATCCCGTAGAGATTTCCTGCCGTTTCGTATCCCTACTGAGTCAGTTGCGCACCTACGATCCCTGTCAGGGCTTCCGCGGCGTTTGGCTGGACAATCAGACACTACTGGACAGCACCTGGTGCTCGGTGAAGGATCTGGGTGTCCTGCTCTGCAACTATTTGCTAGCCTTGGGTTTGGAATGCTGGCTAATTCTGGGCGTGGCCTGTCCCCATGGCGAGTGCTCCTTCGTGCTCTTCCGCCAGCCAGAGACTGCCGAGCTCTTCATAGTCTCTCCAGCATCGGGAAAGCGCTATCAACTGCAGGATGTATTTTGTCCACTGAGACGCGTCTTTTGCTTAGTGGGAAAGCATAATGTAAGTTGGAGGAATCTTTAATCCTTGGATTATAATTAATTACTTATATTACCTTCAGATATTCTTTAATATTCAAACGGAAACCCGCGTGAGCATGACAAACTTCAACCTGCAGGACGGCTCCTGCTGGTTCCCACTCTTTAGCCGGCGCGTTCCTGCCCCCCAGAGTTGCGTCCAGAAGCTGGACTATATGTACAAGCGGAGCAATGATCTCAGCCAGCTGCAAAAGCACATCGAACGAAAGATCATGAAGAAGATCAGTGCGTGGCGTACCACCAGGAAGACTGTTTGGAATCGGTGGGTATTTTGCCTTAATAATATTCATATTATTATTAATTACATGTAATCCCTTTAGAGCCTTTCAGCCGCGCCTACAGGAAATTCTTAGCGATATGGAAAGCCTGGCCACCTTTTCCCGAGGCCGTTATGATGAGCCCGTCTATAGCGAGCAGCTGGAACAAGAGTACCCCAATTATAGGGTAAGTCTTTCTATGTCTTTATAATTAAGAAATAAACAATTAAAATATAATCAATAAGCAGCTATATTAAAGTGTCAAAAATAATTATTCTAGACCAGACAAGTGCTTAAGTCTTCTTTTTCATAACTAGAAAGCATGTTAAAATATAATCAAATATAGTTTTAAATCATAATGAGTGCAGACCAATCAGCACAAAGTCCGATAAAAAATGAATGGGTTTAACTAAACATTGGTGAAATAATTATCAGCGTAATGCTATATGACCATTGCTTATCTTTGTGACCGAATTGTTTTATTGTATTGTGAAGAATTTTTAGCAAACGCTTTAGTCCAGCCTTCTTGCTTGTAACTAAAAACAAATCGAAATATTACTTACGTTATATAGACTTTGACATTTCCAGTTATCAGTGATTCGTCATTACTCTACCCAATCTCTGCCCCGCTCATCAATCACTATCTTCCAATCGATCACTAACCCCGCTCCTGCTCTTGTACCACACAGCTCTATGGCTTCACCCTCAACTTTGCTTATACCAATTTGGCGGCGATATCGGAACGCATTCGGACGACCTGCATCCATTACAACAATGACGCCTCGGTGGAGTTCTGTGTGGCAGTACACCTGCATGCCCATGTAAACGATGTAATATCGGTGTGGTTGTTTCTGATGTCCATGGTGCCACTATTATAAATGGATATTGCATTTTAAATTGTAAAAAAATAACTGATAGAGAAATCCGCGTGGAAAATGTATTTAAATTTACAAAGATCTCTAAAATTGATCCTTTTACCTATACAAGTCATTAAAGTCAGTTAAATACAGGCAATATTATATCAAATCTCTCAAGTTAGGGGCTTTTCTTAGGCGATATCAGTGTGATTCATAAAAATGTATTTATACTTCTATTATTCATTTATTTTTGATGTCTACATAAAGCTCAAAATTGAGATTTTTAAACAATTACAGATTCTATCAGAAGTTGTATAAATCATAGAAAATCAAAATATTGTTCATTACTTACATGTTAAAACCTCCCTAGACTCCTAGCTTTTTTCGAAAAAAAAATTAATCCAATGAGTTGTAAATAATAATCGAAAGTTAATACAAATCGTGTTACATACAAGATTACGAAAAAATCAAGTGCTATCACTCCTCGCCTAATCGTACCTGCTTTCCCTTTCCCAGTGCAAGCACATGGGGGGTACAGGTACAAGTACAAGTGCCACCGGGTGGTGGTGTGATTCAGAGCACGCGAACCCAAATTGAAATGCCAGAGGCTATCCCCCTTGCCAAGCGGGAATGGGAGCTGCTTTATCAGTTTAGGAGTGCAGGCCCAACCGAACGGACTGATTTTTATCGCCTTCAAAAACCGGCGGCAAAAAAGAAGAGGAAAACACTGTGGCCACAAATATAATCTATTTAATTTGGTTTACAGCCCGAAAAATGTGTGTATATGTACTTATAGAAAAAGAGCGTGTAGTGTACGGTTCGTATTTATGATAAGCGATGACGGGGACTGGGTACGGAGGCACCAGGTGCCTCACCTCACCTGGAACGACGACGGCAACGGGGTTAGTTCGCCGCGCACCCTGAAACCGACGATACATCGCCTGATACCGCTCCCATCGTTGTTTCTATAGTTCAACATGTTTGAAAAACTGGCCGAGGATTATGCCAAATGCAAGCGCTATGTGAAATGGCTGTATTTGCTATACGAGCTGAACACACAGATCGCCATCTGTGAGCCCTGGGAGAAGGTTTTTCTCAGTGAGTACTTGTCCTCCTCCCGAACAAAACCCACGCAATTTGTGATTGTCTTTGCTCATCGATATCTTATCTATGCCGGTCGTTCGTTCGGTCAGTTTGCGGGTCTTAGTCATGGCGCAGAGCTAACACCCGACCCGAGCCTCCACAAAATAGTAACAATCTTCCGCTTTCTCTTCCACAGACGTCCTGCTCGGCAGCTGCATGTCCCTCTTCCTATACGCATCCTTCGCCTATGTGCCCGGCTACTGTTTGAGCGTCTTCCATCTCCTGTGGCCCTTGGCGGGCGTGCAAAATCTCAATGTTGGCTCCACCTGCACCACGAACATAGATGGCTTCTGTGGTAACGAGAGTGGAGCAGTGCTAACGTAATCTTAGTTTAGTCTTATCAATAACAATAAATAATTTTTAAACGCAACGGCTGTGACGTCTTAATCCGAATGCCGTAGCAGGCAGCTTTGTAAGACATCTAGAAAAGGGTGGCAGAGCTGGTCTATATGGGCAGTTTTTTCGTTGTCGTTGTGTCTGGCAACTCTGGCTTTTTAAGGTTTTGCTCAGATTGTGATTTGTTTTTAGGAGTTTTCTACTTTTTCAGCTGACAATTATATTTTCCATACGTAGCAGGAACAATAAAAATTTAAATTAGTCTCAAAATTGATTTTCTCTACTCCTAAGTGTGGCCAGTTGTCTCAACCAGTTAAATCTATATTTTTGTGGTCAGTTTCGGTTTTATTGGCAAATGAGCAAACGAGCACACTACAGGAATTAAACAAACAAAATAATAACAAATATCACATTAAAGTTAACCAGTTTTGGCCATGTCAAATGATAAGCGGACGGTATATGTGGGCGGCTTGGCGGACGAGGTCACAGAAAGGCTTCTCAACAATGCCTTCATACCCTTTGGGGACATAGCGGACATCCAGATGCCGGTGGACTACGAGTCCCAGCGTCACAGAGGATTCGCCTTCATTGAGTACGAACAGGGCGAGGATGCGGCTTCTGCGATAGATAACATGGTAAGTAAGAAAACCCATAGACCCTTGGTTTACCCATTACATACCACATTCTTTTCAGAACGATTCCGAGCTGTGTGGCCGCACGATTCGCGTTAACTTGGCCAAACCCGTGCGCGTGAAGGAAGACAGTTTCAAGCCTGTTTGGGCGGACGATGACTGGTTGCAGAAGCATGCCGGAGCGACACTTCAGGCCGAAGGAGACGCGGAGACCGAGAAGGTGGAAGAAACCCCCTCCACCGGCCCGGCAGTCATTGAAAAGGCGGAGAAGCGCAACCCACAGGTGTTCTTTGACGTGCGAATCGGCGGCAACGATGCTGGTCGCATAGTGATGCTGCTGCGGGCAGATGTCGTTCCCAAGACAGCCGAGAACTTCCGACAGCTATGCACACACGAGCAGGGCTACGGCTACAAGGGCTGCTCCTTCCATCGCGTAATTCCGGAATTTGTAAGTTGCTAATCCATAACTTAATTCCCTTTAATAAGACACATTTCTTGTTCCCAGATGTGTCAAGGAGGTGATTTTACGAATAACAATGGCACGGGCGGCAAGTCCATCTATGGCAAAAAGTTCAACGACGAGAACTTCAACCTCAAACACAACAGCTTCGGAACTCTGTCCATGGCCAACTCGGGAGCCAACACAAACGGTTCGCAGTTCTTTATATGCACCACAAAGTGAGTCTGCAGTCATTATCCCTAATATCAGAAATTAATTTTTTTTATCCGCAAACAGAACCGACTGGTTGGACAACAAGCATGTGGTCTTCGGTCATGTCATCAGCGGCGCTGAGGTTGTACGCAAGATGGAGCGTTGTGGGACCAAAAGTGGAACGCCCAACCAGAAGATCGTAATCTACGCGTGCGGAGAACTTAAATAAAGCTAGGATTGTACAAAAGACTACTCTTCAACGTTCTCATTTATTGAAAAATCCACTAAGTCATAGGTAAAAGCGCACGCAGTGCACTCTGATCGGTAGCAGGGTGATCCTACCTACTGGAAGTAGGTCCTTGGCTTCCTGAACGAGAACAGCTTCCTGTTGCCCTTGTGGTGGACACGCTGGACCAGAGGGAACTTGATCTTGGAGTCGTGGAACTGCTTGACGTGCACGCGGCGCGTCTTGGCGGCGGGGATCGACTCCACCTTGATGATCTGGATGGAGTGGGCACGGGCACGGTGGCGGGCGCCCATGTCGCGGTAGCACTGTGTCACGGCACCGCCGACGGTCAGGTCACGGTACTCGCGGTACATGTTGTGGGTGCCCGAACGGGAATCGTAACGCAGCCAGATACCGAAGTTCTTGATCTTAATCGGCGATGTCTCGTACACCTGCTTGATGGAGACAATCTCGCCGGTGGTCTTCTTGAACTTCTTCAGCTGACGCAGGAAGTACCAGAAGCGGGATTTCGCGACAATGTTGTCCGGAGCGAAGATGCGCATCTTGTAGAGCGGCGTCTGGGGCTCCTTCTCGCTGGGCAGCTTGCGGCCCACGACCTCGTACTCCTTCAACTGCAATAGACAGACATAAATTAGTGGAATAGCTCTTTGTAAACAAATGCGGCGACGAACGGGCAAACACAAACACACGCATGGCAGTTCTGTTGGTTGCTTTTTTCTAGGTTATGTTCTCGGCGACGCAGCGAAATTGTGCATTAATTTTGTGCAGCCTTCCAAGTGGCTCATATTGCCGGGCCACAACTTGCGACTCTGCACTGCATTACTTATGCCTCTAAGCTGGCGCTATTAGCCAATTTTCTTTATGAAAAGAGGCAAACTTTCAGTCCACGACACTTCGTTCTTTGCCATCGCTTTTTTACACAGAAATTGTCTATTTTAAGTAGTTCCAACTAATGCCGTGCATGCGCCGGGCGTCTGCCGTGTTGTTTTACACATTTCAGCCGCAAAATTCAATCATTTAAATCATTTTTTTGCTAAATACTAACCAATCCCTTGGCTCTCATGTTGGACGTTCACGCGAAAAGGAAACGGAAAGAGCTTGTCAAATCGAAAAATCGACAAATCTCGACTCAGGGCTGGGCAATAGATATCGATAGCCGAACGCACGAAAGAGTAATGAATGAAATCGTTAAAATAAAAGCATTGACAACAAAATTGTCACAGTTTAAAGTAATTATAAAGTATTATTATTCGAACTATTACCAACACTTAAATATTAAGCCACATTTAGCACTTTTATACTGGCTATCGATATGTTGACGTTGAGCCCGATGCGATACTCACAGCAGGGTTGCATTTTTGGCAGTCACACCAGCACGCTGCGCGAGCTATCGAAACGCCGCCCATCCCTAGCTTCTGCGCGTGTTTCAATGGCTGTAAAAGCGGAAAATATTGCTAAAAAGTTGTTTTTCTCACGTAATTCGAGCGTATTTGCCTGCAATTCTGCGCCACTCGCAGGCCACACACAATACTTTAAGTGTTGCACACAATACGCAGTGGGAAGGAACGCGAACAAAGTGAGCAGAATATAAAATGCGAAGCGTGGTCGGCGACGTGCGAAAAGAAGAAAATTTTATACCCCGTTACCGAGACGCGCAAAAAGGCGAAAAGTCTGGATTGCGCTAGAGGATTGGTCACTATTGTGAAATAATATTGCGCAACGCGTGAAGAGTCCTGGTGCGTTTATTAAACAATTGAAACCAGGCGCAAATTGTATAAGAAGAGCGCCCGTCTGGGGCGCGCAGGGACGAGCACTCTTAGGAGGGGTGGGGGGTGTCGTTCTTGTTCAGTCTCGGCCAATCCGCTGGGCAAATCTCTCGTTTCGGTCTCTTGGTTTAGTTGTGCAGCAAACTTCCGTGAAATCGGTTGTTGTTTTGGTGTACGTTCTCTTCGCGGTTTGCGCGCGTAAAATCATCTCCTTTGCCCGTCTCTCTCGCCGCCGTTTCTCTCTCTTTTGCCGCTCTTGCTCGTCGCTCACCCGCGCTTTGTGGGAAAATTCTACCTAAGCACGGTACAGCAACAAAAACAAGAGAAAAAAAAAACGGCAACAGAAGCAGCAGCAAGAACAACAACAAGAAACAGTCACAGGAGGAGAGGCGCAGGTAAATAAACGTGCATAATTGCTGTACATGTGATTGTAGTATCATTCCAAGAATATTTTAAGTAAATTCGTTTATTTTTAGCGAAAAGTGGCTCTCGCTGTGTCGTTTTTCGTTTTCCTAACATTTATTTCGGTATTTTCAATTATTTTGCTTTGCTATTTTGCTTTTGTGCCAGGGCTGCACACTCAGAATGACCGGTGACTTTTTTGATTTCTGTAATTACAATGTTTATGTAGCAAAAATATAGATTAAGGAACAGTGGAATCGTGTATTTAGAGCCGCATAAACGTATACTTTTACACATTATCATGGAGATTTCTGCCAATCCTAATATTTCATGTTATAAAACAATTTTCATTTCGCTTTCAGTTGTGCTGAGAACGCTACGGAAATCACAGAGAGAAAGAGCGAGAACCGGAACGGATTCAACGCAAACGGCATGCAAAGGTAATAAAAAACTATAAACATTTCGCCCCTCAAAGTGCGTTTAATCGATTAACGCCCTGTTTGTTTTTTCTACGATTCTGTTTTTTAGCGTGTGAATGCAGAAAATATGATGGAAGCATTGGATCAGCAACAAACCAAGCTTACGTCTACAAAAGATGCTGGAGACGCGGGAACAGGAGCTGGGTCGGGAGCTGAAGCTGGGGCGGGTACTGCCTGCAGCGAGGAAGATGACTTCGAGGACCCTCATCCTGCGCTGGGCCTGGCGGAGGAGAAGGAGACCGCAAACGACAACAACAACGCCGCTACTGATGGAAAGCGAAAAAAGAGCGAAAATGACGTGATAGACTTTAACCTGGCAAATGGCCAGAGCAGCTGCGATAGACGAGAGTCAAGAGATGTAGCTGACGATGACGCCGATTCATTAAAGGAATCTCCTGCCCAATTTAATGAAGGTGAAGATCTTGGAAGCAAAACAGCAGCATCTCCCGGTGAAGCATACCCTGAGTCTGAGAAACAAGAGCAGGTCGATGATGTCCAAGATGAGCGCCCAGAAGAGGATGGAAGCTTGGAGGATGTTAAAGTAAAATCCGATGTGTCTCCCCCGCCTGTTATAGATTTGGAGACGGATTCAGAGAGTGAGGCTGATGAGTTTCAGTCCCTTAAAGACCCCAACAGCCCAGTTCCAGACAGCGAAGAAGAATTGGAAGAGGCGGAGGAGGATGAGTCTCAGCCCTCAAATAAACTGTATAAGGATCCAGTTGGTGATGAAGCTTCTGCAGATGTAGTTCAAGAAAAGACACCGCAACCCTCAAGAGAATTTATGTTAGAGGAATCGGACACTGTGGACTCTCCCTCGTTGACCATGGATCTCGATCACGTAGACTTACCAAGCAGCGAAAATGGGGATACGCACATCGGAGCTATTAACCTTGAGTCCGATTCTGAAGATGAACATCCCGGGGAGAGCGTTAAGGCAAAGGATACAGCTTCTTCTGATGCCGTGCCGCCGATCAAACTGAACGGGGCCCATCAGTCTGCGAAAGGACACAAAAATGAGGAAACTGAGGATGCCGAAGAGCTTGAGCAGAAAAGAGATGAAGTGGAGCCAGAGGAGCCCCAGCAACTGTCTGTGATAACAAACCACACTGGCACCAGCGTTGATGCAAAGCCGACAGCCGCTCCGCAGGAGTTGTCACTGTCTCGGGTCCTACCCATTCGTAGGAGCCGCAGCAGGAGCACCAGCTGTGGGAGCAGTACAATTAGTTCTGCTTCGCAGCCCCAGTTGGTTATTGATCATCCGGAAACTGATCAGAGTGCAAGGGTGCCGACGCTGAAGCTTTCCACAAAGCGCAGGCGCAGCAAAAGTTCCTCCGTCAGCCAGCTCGATCAGCAGCAGGACCAGCTAGAGCAGCAGCAGCCGAAGGACGAATCGGACGGCTCTTCCTCGCTGCTCCTGCAACGCCTCCAGGGCAATCCCAATGTGGGTCCATCGGTCGTACCCGCGAATAGCCAATTCCTTAACTGTGCCAAGTGTAATCTGCAGTTTGAGTTCGAGAGCTTTCAGCAGCTAAACGAGCACCAGGCCCAGTGCCAAGGCCCTGTTGGCAGCGTCAGTATGGGCAGCTCCTTGAACAAAGAGCGGTACTTCCGCTGCAGAAAGTGCAGCAATGTCTTTCAGTGCTGGAACTTCTTCAAACATATGCGGGATTCGCATCAGCTTTCCTTCTGCTTGTACTGTTCGCACGTTTTTCACAATACCGAGAAGCTGTCCCTGCATCTGGAGAACAAGCACGATATCGACCAGCACCATTTCGCCAAGGAAATGTGGACGCTGCAGCGGGAAACGAGAGATCGGCCCTCACATTTCATCTGTTGCAGCTGCCAGTCAACCTTCCTCGAGGGCACTGAGTTCGAGACACATGACTGCTCGCAGTTCGTGGAGCCGTGCACTCTGTGTGGTCAAAAGGGTGGCCATGCGGTCGGCTGTCGGAATAATAAACGGAAGCCCGCCAAGCGGCGTAGAAAGATGCGAAAGCCGCCAGAACCGTCTGCTCCGCCACTCGTGCAGGACTACGTTGGCCGTCCCGTAGAGATGCAACCGGTAATGGATCAGCAACAGCAGTTTCAAGCGCAACCACAGCAATTTTACCCAGCAGAGAACAGTAAGTTGCACAAGTTTCCTGTAACTAAAGCATATTCCTTCATCATTATTCTATTTTTGCAGTTCCAGCGCCTGGGCCCCTCGCAGAGCCTCCAGCGTCTCCCATTCCCAAATTGGTGGTGCCCAAAATTATGTTGCGGGTGCCTAAGGAGTTCCAGAAGTCTGTGGATGCTGCTCTAAGCAGCACCGACACGGAAGAAGAGGAGATGGACGTTTCGCAACCCGCAGAGGAAGCTGCGCCAGCGCCGCCCGACGATGTGCCGATAATATCAGCACCGCTGGATGATTTGCCAACGGAAGCAGCACCAACGGGACCACAGCAAGCACGACCACCGCCAATATTCAACTATGATGACTCGCCCGCATCCAAGCTAAATCGGGTTCTGGCCGAATTGGAGCGCACCAAGCTGGATATTGAGCGTACAAAGGCGGATATAATAACTAAAAAGCAGGCCAAGGTGATTATGGCCAGAGCCGAGGAGAATATAATGGCCCAAGCGGCGGACGTTCGCCTTCAGCAGCAGCAGCAGCAGCCACAGCCGGACGAGCAGCGCCGCTGGTCCCTGACTCCGCCTGCATCGCCTCATAACAACACTAACAACCATAACCATCACATGGACCTGCCCCAACCACCGCCCCCAGCCGTGATCACTGAATTTCAAGGTCAACCCGATGCAGAGCGTCGCAACAGCCTCGGCAGTGATTGCATGGACATAGATGACACCTTGAACGGTCCGGCTTTTGAGGATAATAGGGGCCAGCCAGTGGATCAGTCACAGGAATCGCTGATACGACCTCTTCAGGAAGGACAGGAAGGTCACATGCTACCTATTTTGCAGCCATCTCTGCCTTTGCCGCCTCCCCCTCCTCCTCCTCCTCCAGCCGATGGTATATTGGTGGCTGGAGTTGAGACGCCAACTGTGGATCTGCAATTGGATCGCCCGCTGGACCGATTCTCAATGGTGGATTTTGTTCGCCTGTGTTTAAAATCGGTGTATTCCGCTTGTCTGTACTGCAACCATGCGCGGAGGATTGCTGTCAACGGAAAGCAGCTGGTGCTGCACCTAATCAGCCAGCACCGCTTTACGGCGACTGTGGACAGCATTACGGCCGAGGAGCTGTATGCAGAGACGATTGTGGCCCGACTGAAGAGCTTCCTGCCCCATCTCGAGCAGGAGTACTTGAACTCTGCCAGTTGCTGCAGCGTGGAGAACGGCATCTATGCGGAGCACTTCAACGAGCGAATCTACGAGTGCTTCACCTGCCGATTCGTAACCTCTACGCACAAGGAGCTGTACACGCACAACCGGAGGCTGCACATCAAGTCGAACATTACGTGCGTCATGTGCCAGATGAACTTCTACAGCTATAGCGAGATCCTGTGTCATATCTGTCCCGGCGAGGTGGGCGGCAGTATCTATGACCTAAAGTTCCGATGCTGTCTCTGTGAGGTGGCACCCCTGCCTTCCGCTTTCCGGCTAATGGTGCACCTAAGGAAGCAGCACCAGGCGTGCGACATCTGCCTGGAGGACTGCCAGAGCCAGTCAAAGCTGTCGGCGCACGTGTGGAAGCACAAGCTGTTGCATTTGTGCTATCGCTGTGGCATCGCCTACCGAAACAAGCAGGACATTTCGAAGCATCTTTTCTGGAAGCACGGAACCGAGAGTGCCAGCTGCAAGAGGTGCTTACAAAAGCGCTGGCGCCATGTCTATCACTTTTGCGTGCCGCCCGTGCAGTTTCCATGCGAGGAATGCGGCTTCAATTTCAGTAAGGCCATTTACCTGGAGGTCCACCAGCGGATGCACTCGGGTGACTTCCGCTACGCCTGCAATGAGGAGGGTTGCGAGGAGAAGTTTGTGTCGCGCAAACTGCTCTTGAATCACGCCAGCAATCACGTGGTAAAGGAACAACCACATGAGGCTTTGATGGCGTCATCGGATGAAGCTTTTGCGGGCGGCCAAAAGTTAGAAGAGATCATAAAAAAGGAGTCTGGAGAGGAGGGCGAGGAAAAGCAAGATGGAAAGCCGGCTGAGGGAAAACCATTGGCTGACGACGAAAGTATGGATACGAACAAGAAAGAGGATTCCGAAAACAACAAAGAGTCGGTAAAAGAGACGCCTGACAGCAAGTCGGAAAATCGCAAGCGGCGCAAGAAATCCAAACGCAGCAAGGAATCGCTCGAGGACCTTAATCTCATCGCTCCCAATCTCTCGGAGTCGGACAGCAGCGATGACAGTGACTCGGACGCTCCGCGAAGCAGCCACCAAGAGCAGCCAGCAGCGCTGCCGATGCGATCCTCAGTGGATGACCTGGACATGCCGAAGGTGATGCTGTCACCATCCTCCGAAAGTGACGCCGACGAGCCGATGGACGGCAAGCCCAAACTGGAGGACACGGAGAAAGCAGCAGTTGAAAACGTTCAAAAAGAAGAAAAAGACGAGCAGGATGGACCCAAGCCCGAAGGGGAAGGCGACTCCAAAAAGGAAGATGAAGAGGAAATGGATGTCTCCATTTGGAAAAATCTCCTGCAAAATCAGGCTGCCATTCCCGAAGAGACGGCGCCAATTAAGGAAGAAGAAGAAAGTGCCACCGAGATTCTTAATCAGGCACCAGCCAAGATCCATGTGGCCTGGTCGGATCACGACTACTGCAAGCTGCTTCGCACTCCTCCACCCTCGCCAGTCAAGCAGAAGTCCACTCCGAAATCGGCGACCAAAAAGCCTGGTGGTGGGCATGCCTCCAGCGATAGCGACTCTTCAAGCTGCTCCAGCTCTTCCGACTCAGATTCTTCGAGCTGCTCGTGCGGCACCAATTGCAGCTGCAGTTCCAGCAACAGCAGCAGCTCCAGCGATGACTCTGACGATTCAGATAGCTCCAACAATGCTTCCAGCTCACCGCAAAAGCGTGCGCGCAAGAAGTCCCTAAAGCACAAGAAGAGCGCTGAGTTGCTTACGCGGGGTGAGCAAGCTGAGCGCAGTCAGGAGGACATGGACATCAATGTGACGGCCTTGAATGAGGATAATCCAGCCCCTCAGCCGCTATCACCGCAGCCGCCAATGTATAATGAGTCCGACTTTGATACTGCTGTCTCGGAAACGGATGAAGAGTTCTACGACCCGCATCCCCAGAAGCTAGCCAACGAGCTGCTAACGCAGAAGCGCGAGGCTCTCCTTGCTGAGCATGCTCCCCTGGGCCCGAGCAACAACTACGATATTGTGGAGAACAGTCGCCCGTCGACCCCATCACTTCCGGAGGAGGCTCTTGCGTTTGCCGATAAGCGGGAGAGGGTGAGGAATAAGAAAAAAAAGAGAGAACGAAAGTCAACGTGCAAGTCGGGCAAGATGCCACCAATGGTCGCCAGTACGCCGCTGCCGATGGATGTTATGCCGGGAGTGTCTGCAATGTCCGGAATGTCGTCGGTGGCCGGTATGGTGGCGCCATTGGAGCCACCCACTCCTATGCCGGCTCACCAGCAGGAGTCGCCTCTGTTTCCCGTTACTCCCTTAACCCATCGCCACCTACAGCCCTCAGTCACGCCGAGAAGTGAGGGCAGCAGCTGCTCCGATGCCGACGGCCAACTGAAGCGCTCCAAGCGGCAGCGAAGACCTAACAAGTTCTACGGCTACACGAGCGACGATGAGAACATGAGCACCATATTGGCGCCGCCGTTGCAGGTTGGGATGCAACTGATTAAGCCGCAGCCGCCGCCACAGTTGACCTGGGCCAAGGAGGATCTGCCCACCCCGCCCAAACAGCGCAGCAGGAATAACAACAATAGTAGCCATCACCACTCTCACTCCCATAGCAATGGCGGAACCCCGCTGGCAGGATCTTCCCGAAAGAGGAGCAAGCAGCGTTCGCTGCTCGGCGCTGGCGGATCTCGGCCAGCGAAACGCCACAAGCCGGATCGAGAGGATCACTTGCCACCCATTCCAACCCTCAAGATCCGTCCAAGTTTGCTGCCCACGGCTCCGCCAACGGACAGCAGTGACAGCAGCTCCGACGATGAGGATGTCGAGGTCAATGTGACCAGCTTGGTGCCAACCCCGCAACCAGCACCGCCATCAGCTGGCTTGTTAGCGCCACCAGTGGTGACTCTGCCGGTGCAGCCACCGCCACCGCCGCCACCAGCAGCCACGGCCTTCAATCAACCAATTCCGCCTGCCCTGCTGCCCAATCCTGGATTCGCCACGCTGCAGTACTTCAAGGCCAACAATATCCGGTACCCCATTCGGCCACCAGCCGGGGCACGTCTCGCCCGCGAGGGTGAATCGGTGTACTGCTACTGTCGCTGCCCCTACGACGAGGTATCCGAGATGATCGCCTGCGACGGGGACAACTGTCTAATCGAGTGGTTCCACTTTGAGTGTGTGGGCATAATGGTGGCGCCGCAGGGCAAGTGGTTCTGCGCCGAATGCCGGCCCAAGTACTCCGAGGGCTCCTACCAGGCCGTTAATCCCCAGTGAAGCTGGGGCTGGCACTGACGGCATCCTTGGTCCTCCTCACAGCAGCCACAAACAATAATCAACCATAACTACTACAAACCCCACTACAGAATGGATTACGCTTATTAATTGATAAAACATGTAGTCGCTTTTTCCCGGTAATCAGCCGGGGACGAGATATATCTTTATCTAAACTACTAAAAACAACCCTCTATATATATTTATAAATAACGTATATGTGAAGATCGAAGAAGATGATTTGTGAACCCAGGCTCAAAGATGCTCTCCGCGGAGGGAGCCTAAGCTAAGCTAATGCTAATTCAGATATCTGCAACAAGCTTATATATAATTATAAATATATATATATCTACTTCGATAAGTACTAACACTGTATATAAATATAGAGATGTGTAAAATAGCTAGAGTAGGCGGGAGATCCCATAAACACTTAGGCAATAAGGGCCTTCACTTATACATAGCAGTCCCCAAACATAGTTCTTAACTAAATCTACATATAAAAAATATACATGACTATGATTAGATACAAAAACCACGATCGAAAATTAACTGCAAATCTGAATGCAATCGATTATGAGAAATAAACAACACGCATCAATGTGAGAGACGTATACAAAAACACTATCAAAACTAATTGTCGTAATTTGTTTGGTCACTCCAAGGAGGGGGCTAATATTGGTTCATCAATCTATATGGTAATCAACACGGCCTATAGCCTGGGGCTATTTATCTAGAAGGGACTCATTAGTAAATGAATCTGATCGAAGATGAATTTAACTGCTTGTGACAAAGGATGTTTTTTATTCCCTTCTGGGAATATCTGGAGAGTAAATTATATATATCATAGAAAATTGACAACGACTATAAAATGTTACTTGTATTTTAAAAATTTACCATGCATTTTAGATAATATTTCATACTTTTAGAAAGATTTTCAAATGGTTCCTTAAACCTAGCGATTTTCGAAATTAAACTGAACATTTAACTATGAAAATAGGTAAATTTTTAAAATATTTATTTATTTATTTTAAATATTCAAACACTTACATACATTTTTAAAGCTTATACAAAAATATATTTTTGTTTCAAATAGTATGCATTTCATGGTAATCCGTAAAGATTCCTACGAAAATCCATTGTTATTTTGGGAAACCTTCAATAAGGACTCTTTCTCAAGCATACGCCTTTCGGGGAACTCCCTCAATAAATCCCAAATAACTGTGAACAATGGGTTAACCCAGCCGTCCAGGCTCTTGGCTTAATATCCTGAATAAGGAATTCCACGTTCCCGACTCTGATTATGCCAAAGTAAATGCAAATAAGCCACGACAAGCCAGTGAGCCAGCCAATGTTGTTGTAGTTGCGCACGATGAATGGGCACGAATGGCGCCAGGGTCAGTGGTGGGGTCATCCGGGCAGGCAACCGAGGAACCAACCGTCCACCCAACCATGTTTGTTTACCAACAGCACGTTGATTTAATTGCTATTATGGCCGGGAGTCGCACCAGCGACTCGCAGCGAGAGCTGCCTTTGGCGAGTGGAATCAACAACCACAACAAATGTCCAATTACAGGTGGTGCCGGGCGGGGGTGGCGGCCACTGGGCAGCGGTCAGTGGTCGGTCGGTGGTGTGCGTGCGTAGAAATTACCATAAATCTGATGGCTGGAATAAAAAAGGCTACACTGGTGAACTTGGCCAGCCAGTTCGTGTTGAGTTTTTGCGGCGCGAGGTTATCCGGAAACGCGGAAAGGCAGACACTTTTAAATATTAGCCCAACCTGCGTGTCACATTGCCATGTCCACGGGACATCCGAGCGACGAGCAAACAAGAGCCCACTTATCCTGCCTAGCTGGTCGCATCTAGGCGGTGGCCATGGTTCGTCGGGCCTCCAGTGTTCCGCATCTGAACAGCAGCGGCGGAAGCAGTGCGGACAGCGCCGGTACGACGGGCACTCGACGGGGCCGGGCGCCCGTTGCCGGTTCACGTGGCAGCCGGAAGACGCCCTCGTCCACTGGCCAGGGCCAGCGTCAGGGCTCCGGGAGCAGCAGCAGTGTGCCTCGATCCCGTAGCCTGACCAACGGCATGCGTCGTCTCAGTCCGCAGAAGGGGACGGGCAGCAGCGGAGGCACCGGCAGCGGCAGTGGCGGAGGAGGTAGTTCCCGGAATACGCCGTATTTTCTACGTTCACGCGAGAATGAGTAAGTGTGGGATAAGGATTGCGATGCTTCCCACCGTAATCAATAGGCGATAACTTGAGGACAGTGGATACCTAAAAAAAATAACGTTGGCCCAAGAATCAAGTAAATTCGGGAAGGTTTGAGATCAGGACAATTCGCTGTGGTATCAAGACCACATTTGAAAAGGTCTTAAAAAGTAGGCAACGAAAATGTAAAAGGATATTGGGTCTTGAATTATTGCATTGCCTACTTCTAGACCCTTTTATACCCTTGCAGGGTATTTTAATTCTAGTCAGAAGCTTAAAAAGAAGGGAAGGAGTCATTTCCGACCCTATAAATTATATATTTTCTTGATCAGCGTCAACAGCCGAGTTGACTTAGCCACGTCCTAGAGAAATTTATATGTGCTAAATTTTTTCTAAAATTTTATAAGGGGTTACATCGTTAAAATTTTCAAAAATTTATAAACATTTTTTTTTTAAATCACTATCCGAATTTTTAAAGCTCATTAAAACTAGCACTCTACAGCTTACCGAAATTAAATTAAGGCATTTTTGGCAAAGTTACACAAGATTTGAACATTAAAATGCGAACCGCAAGGGTATACCAACTTCGGCTTCCCAAAGTTAGCTTCGTTTCTTGTTAATTGATTTCTAGGTCTTTTAAAAAAGGCAATTTCTAAACAATAAAAAAAACTATAATGAACAAGATTTAAATAAAAATGTAATAAAAATGATGTAAATATAACTATAACTATCAGGAATACTTAAGACGCCAATATTAATCAATGAAGTTCCTAAAGTAATTGTAAAAACCCTTTGTTATTAGTAAATGCTTACTGTACTTATATTTTTGGAATTTTAATAGCAATAGGCCCTTAATATACACACTCCACCGTTGTAAAGCCTTGGTCTAAGTCGTAATATAGGCAATTATTTATTAAATGAGTCTATATGGGCGTACTGAGGAAATGTATTAATTTGCATCAGACCATTTGGCAGGACGGGAATCGGAGGCAGGGGGTAATGATAACACGACAGGTCGGGAGTAGCTGGCTAGCTTGCTGGCTCACCCCTAATCGGCGATCCATTAAAAACCGAACAACTCGAGGCGAAGGAAAGGAACCCAGGGAAAAGCCACGAGCCAAACCATAATGACCACGCACAATAAGTAATCCAAGAGAGACAGACAGGGAAACTGTCCGGCGGACAGGCAATCAAGCGGACGTCGGACGGGCGGACAGACAAGCGGACGAGCAGTTAGCCTCCATTTGGGCAGGGAGGGTGGGAAAAAAAATGAAGGCAAGTATCGCCAAAGATCTGGGGGTTGAGCTCTCGGCGAGCACGACACAAATCGATTTTGCAATTAAAGCATATTGAAGTCCGCGTCGACTATGTGGTCTGGCCTATCTTTGACCGGAGTTGAGAGCGAAAGTGACATATTTATGATGGTTTTTATTTCGGTCTCCGCACAACGGAGTTAAGGTTAAGGACCCTGGGTTCTTGCCTCGCTGGCAACTGGGTTAAGTTTGTGGTTCGACGCGTTTCCGAAAGGTTCATCAATTATTCAGGCAAGAAATGGTATTCCTCTCCGGTGGCTCCAATGGAAGTTTGAAAACCAATTATCTAGGCCAGGGAACTTCAGTAATTTTATTGCTCATCTGATACTTTGTATTGATGGCTGCAAGACTGCAATTGTCACCTATGTCATTTGGTAATTAAGTCTGTGGATATATGGAACCCGAGGTTTTTTTTTTCTAGATACCACACGATTAATCCCAGCAGCGTTATAATTATTTTCGAGCACGCATGTGTTTCAGCCTTTTGATTAATGAATTCGTTGATAGCCTTGTGATGGACGACACACTCTTCGGAATTGTCATAAATAATATTTATTAAATATATACAGTATACGACCATAATTCAACTAGATCTAGCCCCGGCATCGACGTACATTAGCTAAATTTCCGGACCTGCCCAAGGCAAAACTTACTTCGAAAGCGAATTCGCGTGCGTAGCGGCCAGTAGTTGGAAATTCGAAAATCCATATGAACTGTACACATCGGCATATGGATTTTCCTGGCATGCACACCGCGAGTTAGGTCATAATTACGCCCCCAAAGATAATCAAGCCTGACATTTCGTTGCCTAAACTTCTGCATGGCTAATAAATTTCTCCCATAGTGCCAGCGATTTGAAATCGGCGGTGCCATGACTGAGAAATAAAAGTGAGAGTTCCAGTTTTTCACTCGCCGCTACGCTTTATTTGATTCGCAAACAACTGTCACGAAAAAACCCTACATTTTCATAGCTTTCAAATCGGGCCTGGGCAATTATTTGATATTTGTTTTAGGCAAATATTAGCAATCTGGTCAAGTAGGCTTCTACCCAATCGGGCATACAAATATGTTAACGACTGGCCAATTAAATATAGTTTCTTTTATGGACAAATGAAATTAGGGGTCTCTTGAAAGAAGGCTTACAGCAAAACAACTAGGAATATTATTAAGAGGGTATTATCTTTCTGAAAAGAATGAAAATCCTTGTTGAACTATGACATCTAAATAAAATATGAATACCAAACAAACCTATTCCGAAGTTGTGGCTTAGTTAAGGTATGAGTTAATAAACCAATTACCAAATTTCCCAGAACTTATCAAAATTAAAAAGTACAGCCTTTGTTCTAAGCTACGTTGGTATTAATATATAGTGTCCAATTAATTATTTAGCAGCGACTTAGGGCCACCAAAAGTTGATTGAACTTTTCTTAGCACTAGGCACTTAAGACGCCGCTCCCCAAGGGGTTCGTGTTAATTCTTCTCCATTGGCGCCTTCTGAAATATTTACCAAGAGCACACGGCAGGCCCAACTCATGTCTGATTAATATACGTGGACGGTAGATTCTTTGGTAGTATGGCCATTAGGCCATGAATGTTTAACAAGTCATTTACGTGAAAAAGTTAAATGTCAGCTCCGTGCCACACACAATCACGCCAAGATGATGGCACATCGCACATACGCCACGTTGTCCGGCCTATTTCCAGTTCAATAAACTGTTTGTATTGGAAACATTTCGTTCTTTGCCACAAAATTAGCTGGATAATTGTGGGGCTAACAAGTCAGCTAAAACAAAAACTTGTGAAAATCTGAATCAATAATTTATTACCACGTATTTCCATATTTCCATAAGGCAGCAAGCCATAAAATTCCGTTGAAGCGAATTTGTTAATCCAATTGAAATGTGACCCCCCCTCTCTCTGGTAAACTAATTGCGACTTAGTGTGAAATAAGGGGAGCCACTAAAACATAAACCACCCTTAACCTTGGTTATTTATAGGCCGGTCAACGTCAGAGCTCCATCAAGTTCAAGGCAATTCAACAAAAATTCAGGGAATTTGCAGAAGCCACAACAATTGGATTCCATAAAATAATAGGGTAGTTTTGGTTCACTTTGATTGATTAATTGCGATTGTGAAAGTTTCGGTGCCAAGTTCAACCTGCTGATGTGCAATAAAACTAAGTAATATCCATTATTTATTAAATTAGCTTATTGGGATAGGTATTTTATACGAATCCTTTAGGGAAAACCACACTATATTGTCCATGTATAATGACCCGAGGTAATTTCCCCAGGATTGGTAGTGCCGACACCCTGGAAATCGTGGCCTCCAAGTCCACCGGCAGCGAGGAATGCTCCACGCCCGAAGACAATATCAATGTGGTGGTGCGAGTGCGTCCTTTGAACGACAAGGAGAAACGAGATCGCCATGGGTCAACACTGCAGTTTCCCGGAAATGGACAGGTCATCGTAAGTCTTCTGCCTGGAATTTTTTTTAATTGGTTTAATGCCGAATCCCCATCAGCTTGAGGGTCACGATGTGGGCCAGAAGAAGTCACATAATCGGGACAGTGTTCGCGTCTTCACCTACAATGTGGTCTTCGAGCCGGGTGCCACACAGGAGGACATCCTAGACTACTCGGGCATCAAGCGCATCATAGAGATGGGCATTGAGGGATTCAGCTGCACGGCGTTTTGTTACGGCCAAACGGGCTCCGGTAAAACGCACACACTGACAGGACCCCCGGATTTGGTGAGATGAGAAATAATATTTTGCTTAAAATAAAGATTTGAATCAGTTATCTTGTATATTCCAGTTCGTTGGCAAACCGAATCCCAAGGATCCGCGCCATGGTCTCATCTTCCGCTCGTTTGTGTACCTCTTCCAATTGATTAAGAATCGCAAGGATGTCAATTACGTGCTCAAGGCCTCGTTTATGGAGATCTACAATGAACGGGTATGATGGCGCCCCATGTGGGCCTCAGGTTTTAATTCCAATCAGAGAAGTCAGAGGCTTGACTTGACCTCTGGCCGTTTAATTTAAATTCAAATTGCATTTGGCCATAATACTGATTGCGCCACACCCCTTGCCAAACATGCATTGCATTGACCTCCATTTAATGGATGTCAGCACGCTCAACCCTTGGAAACCACTTGACCATTCGGTCACCACCCACCTTTCGTGGTTTGTCACAATGCGTGAAATGTTTCTGCATTTTGCGTGGCATTTTCAATGATTTGTTTTCATAGCCCTTCTGCTCCTCCAATTTCGTTATTGGTTTCGCAAATTGAATTGAATTTTTTATTGCGTCCTTAGGTAATCGATTTGCTCAATCCAGGAAGTGCAAGGAAACCGCTGGCGGTGCGCTGGTCCAAGAAATCGGGTGGCTTCTTCGTGGAAAACCTATTTACGGTGGACTGTGAGGAATTGGATGATCTGTTGGCTGTTCTGGAAGAAGGTTAGTTCTTTTGGATGTTTTGTATGAATGTTTAAGTGCCAGCAGGGTAAAAAGGTAATTTTTCCTTGTCCTTATTATTCCCAAATTTTCTTTTTCTATCTTCAAGGTATGAGAAATCGTGCTGTGGGCTCTCATGCTATGAATGATCATTCCTCTCGATCACACACAATACTCACCGTCCACATCCTATCGGATCAGCAGACGGATGGCGGAGTATTCCTCTCCAAGCATGGCAAGATCAACTTCGTGGATCTGGCTGGCAGTGAGCTGACCAAGAAGACCATGAGCGAAGGCAAGACTTTGGAGGAGGCTAACAACATTAATAAGAGCCTGATGGTCCTCGGCTATTGCATTGCCTCGTTGAGTGACAACAAGAAGAGATCGGGTCACATTCCCTACAGGGACAGCCAGCTGACCAAGCTCCTCGCCGATAGTCTGGCCGGGAACGGAGTGACCCTGATGATCGCCTGCGTTTCTCCAGCCCATTACAATCATGCGGAAACCCTGAACACTCTGCGCTATGCCTCCCGGGCGAAGAGGATACGCACAAAGCCCGTGATCATGATGGATCCGCGAGAGGCACTCATTCTAAGCCTCAAGCGTGACATCCATGCACTCCAGATGGAGAACGACCACTTGAAGGCAGCCCTTAATCTGCATCATCAGGCAGCCACAAATGGTGCTGGTCCCACAGAAAATAATCTCCTGGAGCTGCAACTTGATCGTGTAAGCAGCGGTGGCGGCGGAGTACCCGTCCCCAAAGTGGATTTGGAGCGATTACCTGAGCTGGATGGCTCCGAGCTGGCCGAGCTAGTTAAGCTGTACATGGCGGAGAACGAATCTTTGAGGCAGGAGAACAACCACCTGTTCACCGTGCGAGAGACGATCCTTAGGGATCAGGAGATCGTGTGTCGAGAGAATGAGCGTCTGCTTAAGAAGCTGGAGGATGTGAACAAGTAAGTGGGGGATGTGGTAGATGGGTCAGACTTGGTTCGGTGTGTCTGGGTTGACCGGGGTGCAATCTCCATCAGGCTTGGCTCATTGTTCTCTCCCATTTCTGACTCGTTATAGATCGAAACCGAACGGGGACGAGGACAATGAGCCGAGCAAGGAGACCCAGTCCAAGGAGTGACAAAAAAATATATATCCGACATTTTCTACTTTATAACACGTTTTTATGGAGTGTATATTTGTAACTGTTTTTCAAAAACAAGCCTAGAGTGTGACTAGTCATGTAAGAGATTTGTAATAAAAGTTTGTTTCTGTTCCTACGAACTAAAGCAAGGTACTAAGCGGGAAAGGGGTTCAGAGCCTTCAGTTAGAAAGATTGAATATAATATCTATATTTCAGAGTATGCGTGCGGTCGCCTTTAATACCGGCACGTCCGGCAATATCGCCTACCACTGGAAAGGAGACACCCGGCACTGAGATCTGGACCAATCCCGAGCCACTGCGAACTCCGCCAGGACCGCAACTGCCCCTGGACCAGAGGATGTCGGAGAATGCCGAGAAGCGGACACATACAGCCCAAAAACGTATCGATCAGCAACGCATAGCTAAGAACATTTTAATTATGGCCAATGCATTCCGGAAACCGGACGCAGATTTGGCCAAGGAATTGAACATTAATCCGGAAAAGGCACCTGCAAAGCAAACCAGCGATTTTATGCCAGAGTGAGTTAATAATCAAGAAATCCTAAATTAACCCCCTAAATATATCTTCATTTATCTATCAGCATGCTTACATAGATGCCTTTTCAAAGAGACTCAGAGGATTATATATACATATATTTTTGCAAAGGAAAATGGAAATTATAATTATAATTATAAACAAAATCGTTATTAAATAGTATTTGATAATAAGCATTGAACGAAAAATTAAATAGTTTGATATAGACATACCAATTTTTAAAAACTCCAAGCTTTTTCGACCGAACATTGTTTAAGCTTTTTCCCCACCCTTGAACCTTTGGAAAAGCTTCATGAAAATCCACAGACAAGCCGGAAAATCGAATCACCATTCCGTGCGCAGCCACACTTTTGTAAATATTGATTTTCCTGCGGCTCTCCAAGAAATACTATCTGCGAAAGGTGAAGCGCATATATTGACTGAGGGCAAATCGAGGGAAATAATAAACACATCGGGTGGATTATTGCAGCTCCCAAGTATTCGGCGGCAGTATAAGCATACCAGCTTCCACCATAGGTCTCGCCGAGACAGCTGTCCTGGACATAATGGCTGCCAATCTGCAACAGCAGCGCTCCATCAACTCGCAGCTCCGACGGGAGGTGGGAATCGAGCGGATGCCCGTGTCGGAGGCCTGCTCCCTGATGATGAAGTACATGCTGGAGAACGAGGAGGAGGACTGCCTCCTCAGCGGCTTCACCCAGAAGGTGAATCCCTTCCGTGAGAAGAGCTCCTGCAGCATCCTGTAGGTCTGCCGCGAGCAGAACCACCCGTTCCTACCAGTATTATCCCATAAATTATACTCAACTGCGACGTAGATTCCAGAGATCAGCAGCCGTGCCCTGTCGTGTCGTGTAACCTATTTGATGTTCGTTGTAAGTGTGTGCTCTGACCTCAATTATGTCTATAAACTGAATATATACATATGTATACAATGGATCGGGCGAGAATTGATGAACGAGTAAACATTGAGAAGAGGAACCGTCTTGAACTAAATGCCTGCACATCTGTGTATAGTATATAGTATCGTGTATTTTGCTAATCCTGTAGCTCTTTATTGGAGAAACTAGCACACATCCTGTCTATACCTATATAAATGTTTCGTATTGAGGTAATCGACAAAAATAAAACTATGTAGTCCGAGATTTTCATGTAAATCGAATTTCTCTCCATTTTTATTTTATAAATATATTGTAAATTTCCGGTTTATTGAAAAAATGTCCTTTGAAAAATACTTGCTAAGCTGCTGCAGCGCTGGATGCGCAGAGGGGGCGACTCACGTTTTGTCTGTGAATCCCTATTTCGTTTTTCTTGCTGAATTCCGAAAGAATCTTAAAAAACGAGGCATTCTCAGCCTGAAGCCGACTTCCGTAGCCAAAATTGCTGGCAGAAAGTGGCGGGAAATGACTCGAGCTCAAAAGTCCGTGTATGTCGAAGCAGCCAAGATTAATCAGGCCAAGATGAAGACCTCAAAACGAGCAGTCCGCAGATTGATGAGGTTAAACAATTCCAAGTTAAAGGGGAACAAAATTTTACCAGAGAATTTGTAATTACAAATTCAAGTCTATCCCAAAATTTATTTTAAATTTCCTGTAACGTTTTACAACACCTGGGAGGCACACAAGCAAACTTCAATTATGTTCGAGTGTTGGAAAATCTCAAGTGCGTAGCTGTTCAGCTGCAATCGAAGTGTTGGAAAAGGTATAACGTGGTCTGTGACCTGCCAAAAAGTAAATTGTTAAATAAAAACATGAGTTCTGGCTTTGTCACTGAAGCTGAGGCTGCCGAGCAAAGGCAGAGACGTCAGGAGGAATGGGAGCGTGTACGTCAACCGGAAGATCCAGTCGAACGACCCGAGGAGCCTTACGACGCACGCTCACTGTACGAACGCCTCAAAGAGAATAAGGATAAGAAAGACATGGAGTACGAGGAGGCCCACAAGCTAAGTAGGTGATCGAAGGACTGCCAATAGCCGGGTCATAACATACATTCAAAATTCAGAGAACCTGATACGCGGCCTGGACGATGACGAGGTGCAGTTCCTGGAGCTGGTCGATGCTCACAAAATGAACGCGGAGCGTCAACAAATGCGCGATGAAGAGCTTGAACTAAGGGACTTCCGCAATCGCGTTGAAAAGCTGCAGGAGGAGAGCGTGGATAAGGTAAAGCTTATCATTAGAAAACTTATTAATGCCACAGAATCAATCATCTGGAACCCACAGAAACTGCAGGCGGAGCTGAAGACCACGGCCAAATCCGCAGGAGCCCCCGTTGTTGGGCGCAGCACTCAAAAGTCGCTTCTTGGACAGGGCATTAAGCGAAAAAACGGGGAACTGCCTACCACCAGCAAGATGGCCAAGACAGCTGAAGAGGGGGCGAAGGAGCCGGAGGAGAAGACTGCACCCACATCAACGCCCCATACACTTATCACAGACAAATATAATTCAGGCGCATTAAAGTGCATCGGCCTGCTGCCGGGCATCGGATCTTACACAGAGTCCAGCGACTCGGAGGCCAGCACGGACGATGATGAGCACTCATCGTGCACCCGTACAGATCTGTGCGGCCGCAAGATACTAAAGAAGAAACAGTGCTCCGAGTAGGATAAAACAGTTTACTTGGATTCTTAATATGTAGTTTCTCTTTCCTTGCAACAGAATATAGCCTAGAGTGTAAACGTAGATGATGCGTTACGTCTCCTTCTTCTTGTTCCGATTGCGATTCTTCACATTCGTCATCTCGTAAAAGTTGCTACCAATCTTCTTGCGCTTCTGGCTGCGCTCCAGGGCTCGTTTCTGCTTGGCTGTCAGCCGGGGCGCCTTTGAGGTGCTGGGGCCGTCGTCATCGGAGCTGTTGCCCGCGTCGTCCGAATCTCCAGGCTGCATCTTGGCTATGCGGAACTTGCCAGACGACGTGATGGCCAGCGCTTGGGTCTTCTTCACCTTGGCCTTCTTGTGAACCACGCGCTGCAGGTCCTCGTTGTACTCATCCTCCGAGTAAAAATCGTCGGCGCCGTCACTGGACTCTTCCTCCTCTTCGCCGAGGTGGTGGAGGCGTGCCTTTTTGCGTGCCGCTCTCTCGGCCTTCTGCTGCTCCAGCAGCTCCAGATCGATGTGGTCCAGCTCCTTTACATCCTGTTGCTCGTACTCAAGACCCACGCGAATTTTGCGGAAGTCCTGTATCTGCTTGAACTCACGTGCCTTCTTCACCGATTCGCTAACAAAGGTTGGCGCCTCGGACTTGGCATCGTCATTGGGCTCCTCAGGTGTAACCTCTGCCTGCTTGCCCTCCTGGGATTTGGGAATGGCGAATCCCTCGGGAGGGACGTAGAAAGGCAACTTGCCGCGCTGCCAGTCGTTAAGCACCATGCGAGCAGATTGCGTGACATCCGGCTCGCCTCCTTTTAACAGTTTGCCTGACTTTTGGGCAAGCTGTTCTAGGAAGTGCTTTGACGTGTTCCAGTGATCGATTTTGTAGTTCTTCGAGATGTATTCAGGTCGCACGCGTTGGAGTAGGGTGTCCACATAGTCTTCGGGATTGGTTACCAGCTCCACGCGCACAACACCCTTCAGCACCTTTTCTGTGTCCGTCTCGGCCGAGGGATACACCACACCAGGACAATCGATGAGGAAGATGCGCTTCATCAGCGTAATGTACTGCCAAACCTTGGTTTCCCCGGCAATGGGAGCCACATTGCAGACCTTCTTGGAGCGCAGAGCATTGATCACAGAGGATTTGCCGACATTGGGGTACCCGATGAAGCCCACGCTGATTTGCTTCTTGTCCATATGCAGCTTGCCGAGCTGGCGGAACAGATTGATGAGAGCACCTACAAATGAATGGGATAATTAAGCACCTTCCAGAGAATTCCCATTAAATTTACTCACCCTTGCCGAAGGGATGCTGAAGAGACGCATGGAAGGCTATGGTCGGATATTCGGCACTTAAAATTGCCACCCATCGCTGGGTAACCCACACTGGCACCAGATCCACTTTGTTAAGGATGAAAAACAGATGTTTGTGGGGCTTCTCCTTGCGCAGGAACTCCTCAATGTACTTGGAGCGCGTGCCCATGGGATCGCGAGCATCCAGGACCTGGAGCAGCACATCGGACGCATCTACCACCTTGTGAAGCTCGTTCCAGATGCGTTTGCTCTGGCCGGCTCCGAATACCCAATCTCGCACAGCTTTCTTTTCGCCCGTGTCCTCCCGAACCAAATCCAGATCCTTGGCAGAGTCGTATTTCTCATGCTGCTCATCCGCAGCCTTGCTCAGATCCTCTAAATCCCGCACTTTAAGACTGACTCGCTTGCGCTGCTTCTTCGGTCCAAAGGTGCTGTCAAAGCTCTCGGTATCCAGCAGATGAACCCTCTTGTATTTGGCGGCCTCGTTCAGCAGCGTTACTGGCAGCTGCGATGGCTTCATGATGACCTGATAGGGATCCTTGACTGCCTTGCCGATCTCATCTTGGAACTTTTGCAGTGCCGATTGTGAGATGACGCGGGAATTGCTGAACCATTTGGGCGTAGGCTCCACTCTGGCCATTGTTCCAGCCGGTAGGCGCCCCTATAAGAAAGACATTAGTATATCTTTAAAGGAGATTGGTTAAAATCTAATTTGAGTTTAATGGGTCAATGGGTATTGGTTTACAAAAGCAAGAGCAAATAAGATTCGAATTTATAAAGTCTACCTTTTTTAAAGAGGAAACATCGTAAATTAGTTTATTCAAACTTAGCGCCATGCATTCTTAGAAGGATACTATCGATCGATAATATCGCGATAGTCGAGCTTATTGCGACTGCAGTCGATCACCGATTAATGTTTTGAGCTGCCAACTTTGCTAATTTTATTGCGTTTTGCGTTATTGGAACAAAGACTAAAGTTCGCACGTGTTTTAAAAGGGGGAAAAACAGCATTAAAACTGTCTATCTGCAATGTCCGAGAGGCCATCAACGTCGAAAAACTTGAAGCGGGAACTATCTGGCGAAGCTCCACTATCGCAGCAAATGAAGCAGAATGCAAAGAAAATGAACGATTTGGTGGAGGAGCTGCAACAGGAGAACTCGGTGCGGAACCGGCAGCCGGAGCACCACAACGCCCAGATGGAGCAGTTCAACAGGGAGCGCGAGGGCATTCTACTGCAACTGCAACAGGAAATGTCCAACTATGTGACCATTCAGGAAAAGTTTCAGGAGCAGGAGCAATCCATGCAGTTAATAATTCAAGAACTGGAGCGTGACCGCTTGGACTTGCTAGACGAGCTTGCGGTTAATGATGTCATGAGCGCGGATAGCATTGACGACCTAAGTGAGGAGCTAAATGGGCTAAATGACAAGCTAAATGGGATGTCCGAGGATATCAACTGCCCCATTTGCATGTCCCCGTGGCAGGGTGAGGGCGCCCATCGTCCGGTGGTGCTGCGCTGCGGCCATCTCTTTGGAAACAATTGCATACGCACGGCTTTGCGTCGGTCGCGTCAGTGCCCGATCTGCATGAAACGGGCTCATCCTGCCGACGTGCGTAAGATCTACGGCTGCAACGTATTGCCAAATTGAACATTTGCTGCGACCATTGGAATCATGAATCATGTAATTGCATTTACAGTTTTGTTTTTAATTTACGAATGAAATTTAATTTTAAAAGTTTAATTATTGAAGTTACAAATTCTTTGTAATCAAGACGCTACATTAAATATCGCAATAAAGTGGGTTTTCTCAAAATAATATTTAAGAATATGAATATTTAAATTAGGCTTGCTTTAAATAATTATTACACTGTTCTACTTGGGAATTATTGATATCAACATCATAATCATAAACATACATAACAGTCCCTCAGCCCTCAGAATGCCACCTGTGGGAGTGAACTCACCTGGAAGGGGGCCGGCGTGAGGATCTTTCCAGTGCGATCACGCTTGGCCTTGAAGTTACGGTACATCTGCAGCCGCTTGATCGTTCCCTTGGTACGGGGGTGGGCGACTCCTTTAAGTCCCTCCTTGGAGCGCTCCGGGTTCATCGAGTGGTTGGAGTGGTTGAACCCCTGCGTCCGGGGCTTACCCGGGGTGCTGCGTACCTTCGGCATGGTGGCTTGATTGAGCCGCTACCTTTTAAATATATTTAAATACAATCACGGCACTATCAGGCCAAGACACACGTGTTTTGGTTGAAATATAAAACAAAAGGGATTTTTCTTTACCCAACACTGCTTGCCGTCGATTTGCAGCACTGGCTAAGAATGCGCTGGCAGAAAATCTCTACCGCGAGGACAGGCCACACTAAAATCAAAACAGCAGGAAAAAAAGTTTAGAATCATATTTTAATTTTCTTTTATTTAAAAAAGAAGCCTAAGTCTAATACTTAAAGTGGCGAAAAATTACAAATGTGATATGAATAGATATTGTGATATGATATTTTCTATCTCTGAGCCAACCGTGGGCCTTGAAAAGCTGTTAACCTTTTCCACCTGGACACAACTGTGTGACCTGAGCTGTGCCTCTGAGGCACTGCCTCAAGAAGCTGGTTTTATATCCGTGTGCATACATATCCGCTTAGCATAATGGCCACGAGCTTCGGCTGCACTTAATAAACTTAAATAATTAGACTAAATACGCTGCTTAGCTCAACAAAGTGATAATGTGAATCAGAGCATTTAAGCCGAACTGTAGTGGTTAGTTGCTACCCATTCGAATAGTGAATTCATATTTCCCAAGCGCGACTTGGAATTGCCAGTTCTAGTGTGTTGGTGTGCGTGTGCCTGCTTGCGTGTGTGAGTGGCGTTTTGGAATGTTGCCCTGCACGAAATTCAAATAGTTACCATCCTTGAGTCGAGCTTTTGCTTCGCTTTGCATAAGTGATCGCGATGGACGCGCACACGCTAAACGACCTGTTGGAGTGCTCCGTCTGCCTGGAGCGGCTGGACACCACCTCGAAGGTGCTGCCCTGCCAGCACACCTTTTGTCGCAAGTGCTTGCAGGTGAGTGTAATGGAATGCAAGTCGGGTTTCCCTGGAAACTAATGTCAATTCTTCGTCGTAGGACATTGTGGCCAGCCAGCACAAGCTACGCTGCCCGGAGTGTCGCATTCTGGTATCGGTGAGAATTGACGAGCTCCCACCGAACGTATTGCTGATGAGAATATTGGAAGGTAACAACGCCGCCGCCCACGCCAATCGCACTCTCATCTGGCATAGCAGCAGCCTACGCTGGAAGTGCGACTGTGTGGCAATGGCAATTGAACTGCTTTTACTTTGCCATGACTATAACACTATATTCACGTCTTTCTTTTTCCTCCCCCTGCATCCTTAGGCATGAAACAGTCCGCAGCTGCTGGTAAAGGCGACAGCAAGAGCGAGGAGTCTGAGTCACAGCCGGAGAAGCAAATATCTCAGCCATCAGCGGAATCGACGGCCCCGCCCGGCAGCCAGCTCCAAAAGAAGCCGCCATCCCAACAGCAGCCACAATCTCAGCAGCAATCTTTGCCGGCACGCCAGAAGCAGCGCCGCTTCCTACTCCCCCACGCCTATGCTCTCTTCGATTTCGCTTCCAATGAAGCCAGCGACCTTAAATTCAAGAAGGGGGATTTGATACTGCTCAAGCATCGCATCGACAACAACTGGTTCGTGGGCCAGGCCAATGGCCAGGAGGGCACCTTCCCCATCAACTACGTGAAGGTGTCGGTGCCGTTGCCCATGCCGCAGTGCATCGCCATGTACGACTTTAAGATGGGGCCCAACGACGAGGAGGGATGCCTTGAGTTCAAGAAGAGCACGGTGATCCATGTCCTGCGACGTGTCGATCACAATTGGGCCGAGGGACGCATCGGCCAGACTATCGGCATATTCCCTATAGCATTTGTTGAGCTAAACGCAGCGGCCAAGAAACTATTGGATGGCGGCTTGGTTAACCATCCACCGTGCCAGCCGTCGCAGCAGAAGGGTCAGCGTGCGCTTCCTCCTGTCCCCCTGATCGATCCCACAGTCGTCACGGAGTCCAGCTCGGGATCCTCCAACAGCAACAGCACGCCGGCGAGTAGCAACTCCAGCTCCACGTCCAGCTCGAACAATTGCAGCCCGAATCATCAGGCATCATTGCCAAACACTCCGCAGCATATGGTGGCCTCTGGATCTGGATCAGTTCGCTTCCGCGACAAGGGAGCCAAGGAGAAGCGCCACTCGCTGAATGCCTTACTCGGAGCAGGAGCTCCTTTAAGTCTGCTGCAAAATAATCGCCATTCGGCTGAAATCCTCAGTCTGCCGCACGAGCTAAGTCGCCAGGAGGTGGCTTCTAAGCCCACAACCGCCTCGCAGTCGTCGCGCGTGCTTAAGACTAATGTCCAGCAGCAAATGCCGCCCACTCTGCCGTGGGGATACTTGGCCCTCTTCCCGTACAAGCCGCGACAAACAGACGAGTTGGAACTAAAGAAAGGATGCGTATACATTGTAACCGAGCGATGTGTTGACGGTTGGTTTAAGGGCAAAAACTGGCTGGATATAACCGGGGTCTTCCCGGGCAACTACCTGACGCCCTTGCGCACCCGCGACCAACAGCAGCTGATGCATCAGTGGAAATATATTCCCCAGAGCACGGATGCCCAGCAGGTGCTCCCACAGCAGCAACCGGTGACCCAAGATGGGCGGCTCAATAACATGCTGCCAATGCAGCCACCGGATTTGCCGCCGCGTCAGCAGCAAGCTAACATCACGACAACAAGCTGCTCCTCCGTGTGGACAAAGCCGGTAGAGGCGCTGTTCAGCAGAAAGTCTGAACCTAAGCAAGAAATTGCTGCCGCCTCCGCCACAGCTTCGAGCAGCAGCAGTTCAGCCGGGGCAGTGGGCCTTATGCGACGTCTAACGCATATGAAAACGCGCTCAAAATCACCGGGAGCATCGCTCCAGCAAGCTCCGAAGGAAGCCATAAGTCCCAGTGTTGAAAATACAACTAAGCCAACTGCAAAAATACATCCAGTTCACGTGAGGTAAGTGCTTGAAAAAATATTCTATCAAATTTAAAGTTAATATTTTGTTTTGTATCCCTTCAGATCCGGTTCATGTCCCAGTCAACTGCAGCACAGTCAGCCTCTTAATGAATCGCCCATAACGACGGCAGCTACACCGTCTGCAGGTCAACAACCTTTTCTGCCCAAGCAGCTACCAGCACCCACCAGTAGCAGTGTTTCCTATGGATCCCAGCGCATCAAGAGCAACAAGGAGCGTCCACAGTTAATTTGGTAAGTAAATTACACTTCAAAGAGGCTACAAACCCAACTAACTATGGACACTTAACGCAGCGCAAGGCAATCCCTAGATGCAGCCACTTTTCGCAGCATGTACAGCAATGCGGCGTCACCACCACCCCTAGCCCCCACCTCATCTGTGACCCCAACTATCTACTCAGGCGGACAGCAGCAGGCGCTAACGGCAGGAGGAGCTGGTGGCCAGTCTCAGTTGCATGCCAATATGATTATTGCACCCAGCCATCGGAAGTCGCATAGCCTGGACGCGGGCCATGTGCTGTGTCCCAGCAGCAATCTGATCACTGAGGCAGCCATTAAGGCTAGTGCCACCACCAAGTCAGCCTACTGCACGAGGGAAAGGTACGATTTCATCGCGAGTTTTAGGAGTTGAGTGTTTAATTAATATTGTCCGTATTTGCAGTCGCTTTCGGTGCATTGTGCCGTATCCACCCAACAGCGACATCGAACTGGAGTTGCACGTTGGCGACATAATCTACGTGCAGCGCAAGCAGAAGAACGGCTGGTACAAGGGGACGCATGCGCGCACTCACAAAACTGGACTCTTTCCCGCCTCCTTTGTCGAACCGGATCCTTAGGCTGCTGACAAACTAGAATTTTTTGTGCGAAATTCCAAATTTTTTTTCTCAAAATTGATTCAAATCGCCGGTCGATTCGGGCTTCCAATTCGCAATCTCCTAGTGTTCTTTTTGAAAAAGAATTGATTTTGTACTCCTCTTCCGCTCGAATGCGCAGTTCGCCGATGTACTTTTTACGCGATCCCTAATCAAAATAGGTTAGTTATTAACGTATGTATTAAGCCCAGGTTACTTAAGCACTAGCGACTAGTTAGCTAGGCAGAAAAAAGCATGATGAAGAAGGAAAACTAACAATCTGACTAACAGGTTCTCGTTGCCCTTTGTACGGAGTTATTTGTAAAATACGAATTTTCAGTAATAAACATTTCGTACACACACACGAAAGTAGTTCGAACTTAATTTATTCCACCAAGCAAAACATCGAGGATAAAAGTGGTCTACGCTTGCCTAAGTCGAAATTACTCGCTCTTGTCGAACTTAGATCCGTAGATGGGCACATACTGCAGGACCAACTTCCAGTCGGTGTAGTAGAGCACTGCCAGGCCAGCAGCTCCACCAAATCCAGCTCCAGATCGGATGCTACAAATTGAAAGACGTTAGTTTGGAGTTCTATGTGGCGATTATGCAATGTGTGCTCTGCCGTCCGCGTACGAGATTTTCTATGGATCCTGGCTGTACGATTCGAGGCAGCGATTTTATACTCACAAGGACGACGCGATTTCAGCGTGCTTCTTGCCAAAAGGTATGCGGAAGGCCATATTTTCTTCGATTAAAATTACTTTTTTCCTGGACTGAAAGATTCGCAGTAGATGGACAGCTCGAATGTGCTAAAAAACACCACGCCAGTATGGTATCATATAAAAATACCGATCTATCGACTTGAAGAACGCGAATGTTTCTCCACCTCTAGTAGAAACAACAATTTGTCATCAACAATCCGGACCTTTCGGCTAAAAATTACTTACAATTCAAAATATCACAATGAAAGTCTCCGTTTTCGGTGAATTGAACACATTCGAGCTGTTCGTTTTATGCACAGTAATACCGGCTGTCTTTATTTTCCTTTGGTCACTGATTTCCGGCGACATGAAGGTAAGGCTCTAAGTTCTTATCAGTATTTAATCATTTAATGGAACTTACCTACAATGTCTCTATAGAATTTCAAGGGCAGCAAATTGGCTTACTCGGTTTTCACGGCAAAGGATCCAATCAATTGCTATCAGGACTACATTCCAGAAAAACAAAAGGATTCTTAGACTACAGGATCCAATCGCCTGAAAATGTATTAAACTTGTATAAAACAGTGAATCCGGGAGACAAGGGTATTGTGATTTAAAACAATAAATTAATCCTTTCCGTTTCTTGCAAGGAAGAAAAAGACTATTTCAAAATTATATTATTGGGATCGAGGTAAACATCTTGAAGCCATAGGTAAATAATGAAACTAAATGGGGCTTCTGGCAGAAAATTAAAAAAAAAATACCCGGCCTAAAGAATGAAATTGGTTTTTTAATAATTTGTTTATTAAGTTTTTAAAAGTAAACAATTGGCCAATAGCAATATGAATCACCTTTTCAGTCACACTTGGTCACACCTAAACAGTCTAGGGGTTTTCTTGTTAGCCTGCAACGGCCTTACTGAACGACTATTCAGATATTTAACGCAGGTTTTTATTTGTTAATTGTTTAAACTCGCTTTTCCAACGTCGGGTATTGCGGATTTCGATTGCATCCTGCGCCCTTTTTGGTGCCCTTCCGCACCAGCAGACCGACCAACTCGGAATTAGACCAGTGGACTTCCGATAAACACAGACAAAGGAAACAAAACTACGCAGAAGACGAACAAAAACAATGTCGGAAACATACGGTTTGTCACTACAGAAATAACTAATTAGTGACGATCTCTAATTAATTCTGGTGCGGGGCACTTACCTAGATTACCTGTTCAAGTTTCTGATCATCGGCAGTGCTGGCAGTGGCAAGAGTTGTCTGTTGCATCACTTCATTGAGAGCAAGTGTAAGTCAAAGTCAATTTTTACCCTGCAAATCCAGGAATTTCAATTTACAAACGTTATTAACAGTCAAAGACGACAGCTCCCACACCATTGGCGTGGAATTTGGGTCCCGGATCGTGAATGTGGGTGGGAAGTCAGTGAAGCTGCAGATCTGGGACACGGCCGGGCAGGAGAGATTCCGTTCGGTGACGAGATCATACTATCGAGGCGCTGCTGGAGCTCTCCTCGTCTACGATGCCACATCGAGGGATTCTTTCAACGCACTGACAAACTGGTTGAATGATGCCCGCACCTTGGCCAGTCCAAATATTGTGATTCTACTGGTGGGAAACAAGAAGGACCTGGAAGAGGCGCGAGATGTGACCTTCCTAGAGGCCAGCACCTTTGCCCAGGAGAACGGTTTGTTAACTAGCTTTATGTATACTTTCTGTATTGTGTTAATGACATGTCGCCAACTGTAGAACTCATCTTCTTGGAAACCAGCGCCAAGACGGGCGAGAACGTGGAGGAGGCCTTCCTCAAGTGCTCTAAGACAATTCTGGCTAAAATTGAGACCGGTGAGCTGGATCCCGAGCGCATAGGCAGTGGCATTCAGTACGGCGGTGCAGCCCTGCGCAACCTGCAGACCCGACAGCGCAGCATTAACAAACCGGATTGCACCTGTCGCGTGTGAAGCGTGCGCTTAAATGAACAAGCAAATTAATCTTTGCATTATCTCAAACCCGGAGTGCGTCCACTCGTCGCACTCCACCCTAGTTGTATTCCCCGTACTTGTGTGTGTGTCGCACCCTGTTCTAGATTCGTATTTCGTTTTGCTAGATTAATCATTCCAAAATGTAAGCGCATAGTGCGTCTTGGTTCGTTTTAACCTATGTAACCTTAACCATCTTAATTTCTCTTGATTACGGATAACTCCAATTGTTACTTACTATAATTTGTAATTCGCGAAGCACTAGGCCAGTCGAAGAGGGCTCGATGGTAGTGGGTGGAGTAGAATGCACTCGGCATTTTTTATTGTAAATAAGAGGCGCATTAGGTCGTTGACGACGTCGCCGAATGTAAATCTAACTCAAAAGCATGCACGCGGTAAATAAAAACGCTAAATCTTAAAAACACAAATGTTTTTGTTTTAAATGGAATATAAAAATGTTTATTTATATTTAACCTAGGGTACAAGAGTGGTCGCTTGACAATTTTTTATTCTAAATAACGAAAAAACTGTAGATTTTGTTTTGTTGATTTTAAAAATGCAGTTTTTGGTAAAAAAATTTTAAAAATAATATAGTTGAAATTAGATTCTAGTAAAACCAATATCAAATATGATTTGGAAGTTCTTAGTGATCTCAGCAAGCAATACCTTTAAATTTAAAAATAGTATGGTAAATGGTAAAAATGGTAAATACATATATGTATACTAAACATGATAAAATTTGTTTACAAAACTGGCCTAAAAATGCATTAATTGTTTGAAAATATTACTGATTTTCAGTAGGAATTTTTATCATTTTTATCATAGTTTTATCTTTGTATTTAACTACGATGATCTCCATTCCGCTTTCAGATGATCATTCGGTGACCGAGCTATCATTTGAAAGCGTAATGGAGATCTTCGTTGTTAAATACCGAGTTGAGAGCACATTGAATATTGGCCTAGGCATCGCATTTAGCCAACTTTTGAAGCGCGTGCTTGGCAGCCGCCATCTTGGCCTGATCCCTGTTGTTGCCGAATCCATACACCTTGATTGTTTTCTCCATGCAGGTGAACTGGCAGCTTATCATCACCTTCTCTTGGTCAACTATGGGCGAACTAAAGACTGGATTTGCCAGCTTGTGCTCGTAGAGCTGTCGGATCGGGTTGATGGGCACGTTGCGCGAGAATTCCTGTATCTCCGGTTCGAAGAGATTGTAGATGACTTGCCAGGTGCGCGTGAGATCGCGACAGTCGAGATAAACGGCTGCGATTAGAGCCTCCAGGACGTCGCCCAGGGCCTTCGGCACATCCACATTCTGTGACATATTATATTCGCCCTTGACTGGTGCGTTTTCTTTTCCATGCTGTGTAATAGCTGTGGATGCTCCCATCATTTCGGTTATTTCAGAGACATCATCTTCATAGTCCAGAGGAGAGCTCTGGACGTCACTCTCCTCGAGCAGAATGCGCACGTGGTTGGTTACCCGGTGTCCCTGGCTCTCCTGAAAGTTCACAAAATTGGCTATGCTCTCCGATAGCATTGCGTTCTCCGCCAGGATGAACAGGTGGAGCTTGTGCCGCACACAGATGCATGCCAGAGTCGTGTTGTTGACCAGCGCCGATCGCAGATCCGTAAGCTGGCCTGGGGTCATCTTGACGTTATTCTCGAAAATATGCGCAGAGATGAGAAAGTCCAGAATAGAGTCTCCAACAAATTCGAGCTCTTGGTAGCAGCCGGTGACCCGATTGGTGGGATACGAAGGATGTGTGAGGGCCTGCAGCAGATATCCCCGATCCTTGAACGTATAGCCCAGATTATCCTCCAGATGGGTGTGATTGATGAGGAAGCCATCGATCTCCGTGGTGGTCACATTAGCCCGCATCTTGTCACCACTCAATCTGAGGTCCAACAACTGGGAGAGTGGCTTACCAATATCTGCCTTGCACACACCAAAGTACTCCAGCATCTGGAAGCCGTGCTGCAGTCCGTAGTTTTTTACGATCACGCCCAAAAGCGCCTCCAGGGTGTCGGCCACCACCTTGTCGGCGATCTTGGTCTGGCCCACGCAGAAGTTCACCTCGGCGGAAAAGTCAGCGCCAGCGTAATGGCTGTTCACGTTGCCCTGACAGCTCTCGACGAAGTTTCGATAGGTAAGCTCGTCGCAGGTGCCTTTGGTCAGCGACTCCTCCTCGCTCAGTACCAAGGCGCGCAGATTGTGTGGACCCACCAGTTCCGCCAGACCCGGCTTTTCATGCCACAAGGCCAGCACATTATGCGGCAGACTGACGCTGGGCGGTATCCACGTGTATTTCGGAGTAAAAAGCGAGTTACTGATCCTTGTCGGTATGTCCGTTTCGCTGAGACAGTAGAGCAGATTCCGGTTGGACACCAGCTTGGACTTGACCTGCGTAAGGGTACCCTCGTTCCAATCTGGATACTTGCTAGTTAGGTAGAGCGTGGCGCTTAGCTTTAGAAAGGAGTCGCCCAGCAGTTCCAAACGCTCCATATCGTACACATCCGAACAGCCCGCCGAAGTGAGGGCGGCTAGAAATTGTCCCTGCTCCGCTGGCGTTATGTTGTTGTCGGACACGCTCACCTGCAGGACGGAAAGGCGGCTTTCTGTGACGGGGAGAGCTGTCGAGGTGGCGGGCATAAGAGCCGGCACGTCATTGTGGGCCTTTCCTGACGATCTAGTGCCATATATATTCCCTTTGGACATTTTGAACTGCGTCTCCGTCCAAAACTTCTTGTCCGCGAACTCCATATCGTCGATCTTTGATACATGGCCCTGCGTGAAGTTGTAATAGTAGGCCAGTTCCACGGGATAAACGTCCATGATGTTCCGCGACAGATCCCTCGGCTCCATGTACTGCTGCCAGGAAGTCTCAAAGTCGGTGATCTTGAGGCTTTCCATATCCGTCACAAGGGACTTTGTGGGCAATGGCTCCAGCAAGGAGCGCGGCTCCTCAAAGTCCTCGTTGGCCACGGCATTGCCCAGTGGATCTACGTTCCTCTTGAGAGACCAATCGATTTCCAATGCCTTAGGCTTGTAAGCTACTCCATTGATTGGCAGCTTGTCTAGGCCGAGATGGGCATTGAATCGCTTACGCAGGGCCTCGGCATGGAGGAGGTAATGCAAGCGCCGCAGAATACTGGGCAGAAATATGGCCTTCAGCCAGAGATCGCCGGGAAAGCCGAAGTTGAAGCACAGCTCAGGTATGAGCACCACTTTAGCCCTAGCCTTGCTCTGTGCCGAAGTCTTGGTCCGGTTTTGGACGTAAAAGTTGAGCTGCTCCGTGATTTCCCTTACCTCGATAAGGAACTGGTCGCGGTGCACGACGTCCCCGATATAATTGCTGTACTTGGACATGGTGAACTCGTAGTAAGTCTTGTCCTGGTGGTTCTTCTCCATCATGCTTGAGGGAGTGAGCTCTGTGTGCACCTTGGTGACCACCATACGCTTCTCCTCGTAGTTGGCATACCACTGAGTCACAATCTTGCCTACGAAGTCCTCGGGGCGGGGGGCCGGCTGCTGTTTGCGCTGCTGCACACTTACCTTCTGTGGGCGGGGGAGCTTTTGGAACTTTGTGACCAATGGCCAATCGATACCTTTACGCTGACCATTGCTCAGTATAGATAGGGGAACAACCAAATAGGAGTTCTCCTTGCCACGTCGGTCCAGCACGAAGTACGGCTGCCAGATCCTTAGAATATCGCGAAACAGCACGCCGTGGAACTGATGCAGCAACTCCAACTGCTCCTCGTTCTGGATGACTACCTCTAGGGGAGTCTCTGCCACACGGACATCCACTTCGCCCTGGTTGCTGAAAAGCGGCATCTCTGCTAGACGGGGGAGTTTCTTGCGTAGCAACAAGGCATAGTTGCTCGCCGTCTGGAGATTTAGATACATGTGCTCCGTGTAATCGTTTTGTTCAAAACGTGGCTGAAGAAATATCTCGTAGGCGTAGCAAACCTCACCCACGCGGGGTCGCGCGTCGAAGAACTCCTCCGGACAGGCGGTCTTGTAGGATTGTACCTTTGTTGTGTCCTTGCGAACTGTCGCAGTCACTGAAAGGAGTTTCTCCAATGACTAATTTTCGATTGAGCATTGATCGAGAGACTCACCATCGTCGCCGTACTTCTTCCAGTGCTCAAAGTGGATGTCAGCAATGGCAGTCATTCGCTCTTTAAGCGTGAAGGGCAAGAATCTCTCGTTAAGTTCTCCCATAAGATAGAGCTGCTTGCAGACCTTAAAGGCAGCCGAAATTTTGGCGGACTTCACGCAGTCCATAGGATCGCTCTGAAAAATTAAATCCAGCTTAGGAACTTCGATATATTTGCCCACCTTCAGCTGTATCTTACATAAATCGTTTCCTTAAGCCTGGAAGTAAGTGGCATAGTGATGGAGACGACGGGCTTCCGTGCTGCAGAGTTACCAAAGAGCTCATTGCGCTCATGGTCGTCAAGCAAATTGATCCACGGAATTACGAAGCCAAAGGCATCCGACGGCAGGCTTTGGCAATAGCGATGGAGCAGGATGAGGGCGGAGCTGGGCAAAAGAAGGGCGCCATGTTCGTTCTTGAACGGCGGTATTATGTCCCGGAAATGTTCGGTGATCTCGTCTAGTTGCGGCTCAGCTCGGTCCAAAACTCGATCCTTCAGATACTCGGCAATTTCAGCATGAGCCTCGCGATACTGTCCAATTTGCTGTGAGATCTTAGCTGTTTCCACTTCCGACGCGAACAGCACGAACTGAGCCTCCTTGGAGCGAGCTCGTCCCTTCGTCTGCACGTACATGTTGAAGGTTTTGAGGGCATCCAAGATGAGCACATAGTTGCAGGCCTGCACATCGATCCCCTCTTCCAGAACGCTAGAGCACACCATTATGTTGGCTTCGCCATCCCGGAACTGCTGGATGGCCTGCGACAGGTAACAGAAAGGAAATGATAGATGTTATGATACGACTTTGGCACAACCAACCGATTTTTGCCACTTGCGCTCCAGAACGTTCTCAAAATCCTGGGCGATAGAGTTGCGGCCCACCATGAACTGCGGCACCAGCACACCGCGCAGCTCCGGCGAATCCTTGATGAAGGCCAGCAACATGCCTAGAATGCACTTGCAGGAGTAACGGCGCTCCAGGAAGACCAGACAGCAGATATCCTCTGGCTTCTTGCCGGCGAATGTCTTCTTGAGGTATTGTAGGAATCTTTGCACTTTCGGGGCGGAGAAGGTCATGATAACATTCTCAGTGTCCACCGATTCGTTTTCATCCACCAAGTCGTGGAGCTTAGAATCCAACAGATGACGGATATGATCGCACACCTCGATAGCCCCTCTGTACATGGTTTTCAGGGAGAGCGTCTCTGCCTGGCGCTTTTTAATTTCAAACTCGACAATCAGGGAGACAATGGCTATGGAGGCGGGGTATATGCCGTACTCCTTCATCTGGAACAAAAAGTCGTTGAACAGCGTCTTCACAGCTCCTTTCTTGTGGGGATCGCGCTGCGCCTGCAATCCTTTGGACCTGCGAACTGGCTGCTTCCCAATGTTCATTGTGTCCAAGCAACGAAAGAAGGTTTCAATAGTCTCATTAATTCTGATTACAATCGGGAAGGTGTAGATTTGGGATGGATACTTCAACAGAAACTCTTTGGGCTTGGTGGAGTACCTACAAAGCGAGAGAGAAAATCGTGAGGGATTCGCATTAACCAGTCCATAGTCCTTACAGCATCACGTTCTCCATCTCCTTTGAGTCGGACACGGTGATAATTTTCCCGCGAAAGGTTGTCTCTAGCTCCTGGAGCTTCTTCGCCACCTGCTTGATTTCACTGCCCTTGATCAGGACTCCCGTGAGGCCCACTACGCGCGGCAGCTTCTGGCCTTGGCCAACGCATAGAAAAAGGCGCATGAATTCGCGGTAAGGATGATGCCCAGTACCGTGGTGACACTCGTCTATTATCACAATGCTCACGGAGCCCAGCTCCAAGTAGCGCTGAGCGAGCATATCCAGAATCACCTGGGCGGTGCCCACCATAACCTATTGAAAGTACATGTAGTTTTTAAAAGTGGGGATTCTTATTATGGTACTAAAATTAAATTCTCAGGCTATGTTGCCTTGATTTTCTTAGTTTTTCTTAGTTTGTAAAATTGACTAACGATATTCCTAATGGTATAAAATGCAAATTAATTTGTTTACCAAATATTGCCCTGAAATGTATTTGCCCTTTTCTAGGCAAGCTTAGCCCTCAGTTTTGAGGATTCTGATAGGCACTTGACCTTCTTATTTGATATGATTTGTTTGGTCTATGAAAATGTAAGAAATGTGAGTGGAAGCCTAAAAACTCATTGAAATCCAATTCCCAGTGCGGTCGTAAAATTGCTGATCCCATTTCCCTCAACGGTCTTCTACCAAGACCGCATATGTATATAAGTTGTACATGTATTTGTGTACTCTTATGTATTCCAAACGTGCCGATTTGCAATTGCGACACGTCATCGCTTCCCCATCTCCTTTCTTATTCCGCTAGCCGGTACTCACTTGCTTATCGCGAATTTCGTCCGTCCATTTGCCTCGAGGCCAATCGTCCACGCCCTGCTCGCCCACATAGAATCCGACTTTAAAGTTGGTGTGGCGCCTTAGCGCCACCGCCTGCTGGCGAGCCAGCTCCACTGTGTTGCACATGAAAAGGGCTCGCTTGCCGCCATCTTCGAGGGTTCTGATGAAATAATTAAAGTAAACAAATCAGCCAAGAAGTTTTTCAAAGAGAGTCTTAATCCAAATTAATAGCTAGAAAGTATCACTCACTTATCCATGTCCTGGGAGAAGCGCTTGAGGGCCAGAATGGCTACATAGGTCTTGCCGGATCCGGTGGGCAAGTAGACGATGCCATTATGCTTTTGTAGGTAGTCCACCAAACGCAATTGATAGTCGCGAGGCTGTGGGGGATCACAATGCTAATGGGAATCCAATACGCAGTGAAGGGACGATGAAGACGAACCCACCTTTATTTCAATGGTCTGAATGTTGTTTCCGCTATCTTCCATGATGAATTGCTAGTCCGTTATAGTTAACCTTTCCAAAGATTAAAAATTGTAAAATAGAATTGTTCACTTCTGCACGGACCGTGTTTCATTCGTGCCTTTTCTCGAGGAGTGTTTTCTCAAACTAAGATGACGTTCGGGCCGATTATTGCTGACGTGGCTACTTGACAGCTTGCTGGATTTCGTTATGCCTAGGGTTGTTTGCACACAAATTCGGGGAATCACCAGTTTTTGTCACACACAAAGAATATAAGTTACATGGAGTCCACAACCACCTGTGCGCACACCTACTTCACCTGAAAAGTGCTAAGGACGCTATGCAATGTGCCCGGCTCTTCTATGTATTTTACACTTAGTAAAAACTATTATCTTCAAAATGGGGAAGTTCCTTTAACACTTTAATAAAAAGCTTGATTAAAATATAAACTTAACAAAGAGAACACTAAACAGCCGGTCGTGGCGTGTGACCAGGGTGTCTAGCAGTAACGCTGTCAAGCCGGCACCAAATGTATATTTTAAAGCGCCAATTGGGCACACTGTGAAGGCGGGAAAAGATTCATGGTTTGGATTATATATTCTTATCACCTTTTTTCCCTAAAATTTACTTAAAAAACTAGACCGAAATAATTTGGTTATTTTATATATAGAATTAATTGTACGATGAGATTTTCCTTGTTATATTAAATTTGAAACAATAAAAAATGTCCCCTGAGCAAATAGATATGCCCTTTCAATTTGCATGTATTCAAATATATTAACTAGAAGGCATTAGGTTGTATTGAATATATATATTTTACTTTATTGATCAGGAACGTCACATCTTACACAAAACTTTTCCCTACTGGCTTAAAAAGAGAACATGAAAAATAGTATCCTAGAGAAATAGTATCACGTCTTGTTCTCGTCTTCTGTCTTCTCCACCTTGCCGCCGGAGAGCATGTGTTGGATCTCGATTATCGTCTTGCCCTTGGTCTCCGGCACGAAGAACAGCGTGTAGAGGAAGGAGAGCACAGCGATCACGGTGAAGATCCAGAAGGTGGGCCCTGGGTGAATCGCTTCCTTGAGGATCGGGAAGAGCAGCGTGACCATGAAGGCTGACAGCCAGTTGCTGGTGCCTCCAATTGATCCAGCCACACTTTTTACATCCTCTGAGAAGAGTTCGGCATTGATCAGCCACGGCACAGGCCCGAATCCGATCGAGAAGAACACGATGAAGAGGCAGATGCTGGAGATGGGCAGCCACCCAAAGTCATCCATTGATCCCGGATTGCTCTCCTTTAGCTGGAAGTATACGCCCATCGCAGCAGTGGTCACGGCCATCATGAAGCCGGAGATCAGGAGCAGAATACGTCGGCCAGCCTTGTCGATAATAAGCACTCCAACTAGCGTGCTTAGAACTTGAGTGACTCCGATGATGATGGAGGCATCGCTACCGGTAATTCCAGAACCAGTATCCTCAAAAATGGAGCTGGAATAGAACAGGATGGCATTGATTCCCGTCCACTGTTGGAAAACCTGCAGCAGCACAGCAATGCTGAGACCCTTCAAGACAATAGGGCGACGCAGGGCAGCTAGGATATTAGTCTGCAATTTAGAAGGATAATGCTCGTTATTTTACAAATGAAATTTTTATAAAACAATATAAAATAATATAGAGTAGTTAAACGGAAACTTAAGATTTTTGAATAGATGATACTACTTTATCCGTAGTATCCTGTGTTTAAAATAAGGGTCAGCAAATAACATTTTCAAATCACAGGAAATATAAATAACGATAACTACTGCTCAGAAACTGTCATACAAGGGTTATCAACTATCTATATAGATTACATTTTAAAATAGAGAGTTAATAGTTTCATAAGACTCCGGAAATATTACTCTGGCAAGCCTTAACAGATGTTCAAATTTAATATTGTGTTTTGTTTCAGTTCCAAGATAATCTGAATCTTGAATTCAATTTTATAATACATACCTTCGGTTGGTCATTCTGCCTCTGGGTCTCCTCCATGATCTCCTTGAACTCGTCATCGATGTCGGCATTCTTGCCGCGGAGCCACTGCAGGGCGGCGGCAGCATCCTCATTTCGTCCCTTGATGGCCAAGTAGACGGGCGACTCCGGCATAAAGAAGTGCACGATGGCAAAGATCAGGGGCAGGATGGCACACAGGATGTTGATGGTTGTCAGTGGCAGGAAGGCCCCAACCAAATAACCATAGAACACGCCCGACACGATCAGCAGCTGGAAGAAGGCGCCTATGGAGCCTCTTACCGCCGTCTGGCTGATTTCCGTACAATACATGGGCGCAGTCACACAAAAGGCCCCTCCACACATGCCCAGGATGAAGCGTCCGCAGTACAGCATGGCCACGTTATTTGCCCAGATCATCAGGACCCATCCGACCATATAGGGCGGGATCAGTGCCAGCATAGTGGGTCTGCGTCCAATCCAGTCGATGGAAAAGCCAATGGGTATGCATATCACTGTGGCGCCCAGTGTCAGTAGCGAGGATATCCATCCAAACTGGCTGCTCGTGATCGGGAAGCCATAGTCGTAGTCCTTTGTTATCATCGACTCCACGGGCGATGACCAACCGATGCTGGCGCCCATGCAAAGGGCGCCGAAGCTGGCCGACAGCCCAGCAATATATTGCGGCAGAACCGATCCCTTGGACATGATTGATGCTTTCTCCTCGATCGTTGCAAGTGAACTGAATTCCCCACGCGACCGTTATTTGGCTGGAAAAATCGCTTTCCATGCGATAACTAAAGCGCCGCCGCCGACAGCGACGTCAACTGCGAACCACTGCAAGTCATAGTCGTAAATCAGTGGCTAGCAGTTAGTACTTCTCTCGATCGGTGCAGGAAGAGTAGGAGGAGGTTCTGAAGTGGGTGGAGGGGGTGGAGGTACAGCGTCATTGAAAGCCCCGAAAATCAGTTGAAAGCCGAGGCAGCTAATTAAACGTCTGCCGATACGCTTGTCCCGCTTCCACCAACACACGTCGTTAAAAGAGCAATCAAGTGTTTCTATACAGCAGTTCCCCGATTATGCCCTGCGGGGGGGTATCCCCACTAGCCCTACCAACTGGTTAAGTAGGTGGATTCGGTTCTGGAACTGCCCTGGTATTTAAATACTTGCTCGATCCGCTTCCCTTTTGTGGGTGTTGAAACTTTGAACATATTAATTTTCTGAAGATTTATATTGAAGTATAGAATTAAGAGAATTCGTTTATCAGTACACTCCTGGAAATTGTTAAAAAATTTCTACTATATCCCGTTACAAATTGAAATTTGAATTTCCCTAAATTAAAGTTTGTTTTATTTTTTAGATTCATAATTATTAAACAAAATAATATAGCACAGAATATTATGAAATTGATTAGATTACTTTATTTAATAATTATGAGTCTAAAAAATAAAAAACTTTAATTGAAGGAAATTTGAATAAAATTTATTTAGACCGTATTAAATTTCGGTTATTCGACTTGAGGTTTGTTTTTATTAGTTAGGGCGTTATTTGTGCAACTAAACGATGCAAGTATAATACCAAATTTGATAATACATCTTAATTTACGTAAATTATTAAGAGCATTCATTATCGCATTCACTTTTCGGTGCTAAAATCAGAGTTAAAGTGACATTTTCGATTGTTCTCCTTTATACAAAAAGTATTACTGATTTCCTATGAAAGCCAAGGTATGAACAATAAAAAAGTATTGAAAAAGTTTAATTAGTCTTAATATTCTTCTAAAAAAATAAAATCTGCGACTAAACAACCAATTTAAAGCAAACAACTCTACGAACTTTTGGAAACAAATATATATGTTGCCAGATTTCATAGTTATTTTTACCTGCATAGGATAGTGTAACTCATCTTCGGCTTGAGCAAGCTTTTATTTCCGGTATGTTGTGATTTACGACTAAACAATTGGTTCTGGGCTGCCGTGTGAAAACTAGATAATGAGAGAGACCCTACGACGAAACAAAATAATTCAATGGGCGTAAATCGACGGAGTTCATCTAATCTCTCTGAACAAAAACATGGCAGTGAGCATCACGCTTAAAACACATGTAGAGGAGGTTGAGATTGGCTCGGACCCCGAGAACTGTGACAAATTCCCGGCATAACCGGCCCCACTTGAGAGCCAACGGTCACCTGGCGGTCAAGCGGGCTATCTGCAGTAGAGGACTCTCCGATAGCCAGGAACGGAGAGCGGGCTCGGCCGCAGCAGATAAGAGATTACCGCGATTGATAATATTCGGCTGAATAACCCAGTGTGAAGAGGTCCCGAGGGGTCTCCTTGTGGCCCAATAAACATGTAATAAGCCTTATCGAGGCAAAGTCACCAACCACCCCACCCGCCGATGCAGGCACTTCGATTGCAGTTGTTTTCGAGCGATAATGGACTTCGAAATGCATTTCGAGTATCCCCCGGTGCCGCCGCATCACAGGTATTTCCTGATGATTTACAGTCGTAAACACTTATCGTATCCTCGATTCGAGTGTTTTTCGGTTAACAATACAACAAGTCTTTATTACGTCGCATACAAATACAGAACGGTTGGGTTAGTCACTCCCGCGTTAGGAGCACCGGGAGATGCGTTTGTTTGTTTGCCTCCGGTTATGTAACGAGGGATTAGCTCCAGTTGGGGATCTGGATCAGGATATCTACTTCTTGCGCTCTGCCTCCTCCATGGCCTTCAACATTTTGGCGTCGTGCTGGGCATGATGCTCTCGGATCGCCCGCTGCAGCTCTTCGTGGTGGCTTTTGCTTTCCGGTGGATACAGCTCACGCTTCTTTTTGGTCACCCATTCCTCGAAATACTCGGGCTGGTTGAAGATGTGGAAAAGTGCCACGGGGAAGGTCATGTACAAGCCCATCTTGGCCACCTCCAGCACCCAGGTTCCCATTTCGTTTGGTTTAGTGACTGGTTTTGTTTGAAAATCAAAGAAAAGATTGAATTTCGGGCAAATAATTTGTGTTTTTCGGCAAACTATCAACAAAAGTCAGCTGTTTGTCGGCTGAAACAGTGTTGACGACCGCTTGCTGGGCAGCATAATAAGTGTTGAAAAACGTAAGAGTTGAGTTGGGACAAGTGTACTAAAAACGTTATTGGGACAATTTTTGAAAAACTTGTTAATTAATTATTTTATGTCGGCTTTTGATTTTATAAAATTTAAAAAGGGTATTCTATATTTCCCCGACACTTGAACGAATTATAAGTAAATAAATAACGATCTTACTGTTTTGATTTATGATCTTAATGGTATTCATAGACATCTTATGAAACTTACAAATTTTTCAGTCTTCGCTCTTGAATAATTCTTTAGTTGGCCTCGAAGCAGCACAATGCGGTATTTTTCCCCACTACAAACTGCAAAATGCTATCTCAAGCACTTGTAAACACATTATTCAACCAGCACCTAATCAGTGCGGAAACTCTCACTTACCCCCAACGTTGCCTTAACACCTTTAATCCTCACATAAAGAACGCCACTTATTTTCCGATTATATATAATTATATATGTGTTTTATAGTTTTTTAAGCATGCATTTATAATGTTAGGTCTTAGGCTAAAACTGTAGAACGCGGCCAATTTAAAACGAGTGAACGTGTCATACCGAAAATGTTTTTTGTATTATTCTTGTTTTACGGAAGCAATCTTTTTCTTAAACATTTTGATGAGAGATGATTTTTTAAAACCGTACAACGGTTTTAACGTTATATTATGCAAATATCTTAGGAGTGCGATTAGCTCGACTTAAAGCTAGAGGGCCGTTTCGCCCGGATACTCCGTGGGAGAAGTAATTAGCAGCTTTTTGGTGCGCGAATGGTGCTCCTCCTGAACATTTTCCATGTTCTCTTTGTTGTTAGACTCATCATCGTCGTCATTTGGAATAAGGACAGACTTCAACGGCGCGCCCGCCGATCGCTTTCGCCCATTGCTGTTGGCAAACGGAGATGCCAAGGTGGGCTCGTTTCCGTCGAGGCAGTACAGCAAGCTTGGACTCAGATCAGATTCGTCCAAGTCATCGATGTCCTGCGTGGTGCTTGCCCCACCAAAGTCATCGGAGCGACTGGCGAACGACAAGTCCGCCGGGCTGGCTGTCAGCACGCTGCGTGTGAGCAAATATTCCCTAAGGATCAACCATAGAAACAAGTTAAAACCAATTCTCCACTCATCGTTATCGTAACTCACTTGAAATCACTGGATAGGGCATTCGAGGGCTTGGAATCTTCATTGCTGTTGCTGCTGCTCGTCGTCCGCTGGCGGGAGTTATGGAGGGCAAAGCTGTGCTGGTGCCTCAAGATCTCCGCATAGCCGCCCAGGGATGTGGCATCCTCGCTGTGCAGCGAGGGCGGATCTCGCTGCTTAGTGGGTGTGCCACCAATGGAGTCCTGTTCCTCCTGCTCGGAAAGGCTCAAGTTTAGCTGCTTTTCGCCATTGGCAGCCAAGGCTGTCAGCAGCATCACGGGCTTCCGGGAACGCGGGGTCATTATAGATTCCTTAGAGAGGAGTAAAGATTATATAAGGTTAAGTTTAAGAGACTAAATCAAAAGATGTTAATTGATTACTTGACAGGCAATTCACAAATTGATTTAAATGCATTAAATTATATATTCCAAGGTAAATAAATCAAAGCTGTTGTGTGCAAAAATCTAAGATAATATACTTTATACCAAGAATTCTTGCAATATTTTTAATAAGAACCTAGTTTTCATCCACTTAAGAGGAATTTATCGCACCTGCATCGCCTTGGGCATGCGTTGAGTCGATTTGGTAATGGGCGACATGGAACGCCGTCCCATATGGAGAGCTGGTGTGCTTGTTATGAGATCCATGTTTCGGTACACGCTGCTCTGCAGGATCTGCTGATAGCCCAGACTAAGGGCTGGCAGTTCATTCGAATTGTTTTCCGACAACGTATCATCGTCATCCTCCTCGTCTGCTTGGTGTGCCGCTTCGTCCTCATCACTGTCATCCACATCCTCCAGTAGAGGCGCGTGCTTGGCCTCTTCACCACTGGGACGCCTTCGTAGAGTGGCAGAAACACTTCGCACCAATCGTTTTGTTGTCTCCGGCGTGCTGAAGGGGAATCTGAGATTACCCATGCTGACCCCCTTCATCAGCTTTCTGGTTATCGAACGACCAACGTGGTTGCTGCTCGCAGCCATTGTGCTGGCGCCCTCGACAATGGGAGTGAGTGCTCCGTCGTCGTCGTCGTGATCCTCGCCGGCATGCACCTGTGGCAGTATACTTGAGAGATTAGGCTCCGACTTGTAGCGCGAGGATTGCTGCACGGGCGTGGAGGGATTCGAGTACTCCTCGACCTCCAGCAGCCGGTGCTCGTCCCAGGCCACGCTCTTCTTGTCCATTAGCTGCCTGGCAGCCGCCGACATGATTTTTAGTGGCGTCACACAGCAATCAGCATCGATTTCGTCTGCATCCTGTCCGGGAACAGCAGTTCCACCGACCGCTCCTTGCGGCAACTCCTTCGACTGCTGGCGACTCACTGGAGCCGAGATGCTGCCGCCAGGTGCACAGCTAGAGCTGCTGTCCGAGGACGAGGATTCAATCTTAAGGGAGACGGATGAGATGGATTTCTGAAGCGGATGCCTGGGGTTTGGGGCAAGAGTAACGCTGGTGATGGTCGATGATGTGGGTGTGGGTGGCGTAGGGCTCTGAAATAGCACTCGCAGCTTGGGCTGTTTCACATGCGACAGGTTGGGCGTCTAGCGATGGGTAGGAACGATGAAATAGATGAGAAGACATGCTGTTAGTTACTAAACACAGAAATGCATGCTACTAAACCCAGACTCACCTCGGCACCACCTGCCAGGTGGAAGCTGGGCGGCGGCACTCTCTTCGGAGTGCGCGACATGAGGCTCTTGTGGAAAATGTGCTTCTTGATGGAATCACCCAGTGACTTGGCACTCCGTGTAGCCTCATTGTTCTTCAGGCGATTCATTACCACCAACTGCAACGGTGTGCCTAAGTAATAAAGGTAATTACTATACAAACCTCAATTAATCCATGCTCTTCTTACCCTGTCCGTTCTGTTTGTTAAATTGCTTGATTAGTCGCCTCTTCTTGGACGATTCCGGCATGCTCTGGATATGCGCATAAAGTTGCGCCAGCTCAGTGTCCGTGTTATTAGTGTTTGTGGCCGCTGCGGTGGCGGCGCGATCTACAAAAGTGTACACCGTGTTGACCGTCGAGACGTCCGAGATGGACTCGTCGAGCGTTTGTTCCGGCGACATGGTTTTCTTGCGTTTGCGCTCAAGAAAGTACGCCCGGATGTCGGTGGACAGCTTGCCGGGCACCTCGAAGATGTCTACACCGCGGACGATCATGTAGGACACGATGCTAGACATTTTCTTGGCCTGATAGTGCAGAACCTCTGGCGGTAATTGCCGGGGGCATATCAAGTGCGGCGTAAATAAGGTGGCCAAATTCTCTGCGCTCATCTTGTTGCTCTTCTCGTGCTGTGCAACCGCATGAAGCATTTCTATGATATGTCGCAGCAGATCGCGATGTTCCTCAGGTAGGAGCAAAAGCAGGAGTTGCACGGAGTTGAGAAGGTGCTGCTGACGTTCGCCAGTGGCCGCCACCTGTCCATTAAGGGCATGGCAGAGAGGTGCTATCTGCAGATGAGCTGGATAGTGGGCATCGGTGAGTAAGGGCTCCGGCAGTTCGGCCAGGAAACTTTTAAAAACGGTGGCGCAGTCGTGGGCGGAGAAGCCGGCCAGCTCGAGGTCCAGGGGCTTGTCGTGCTGGATGTGTAGACGGAGTTCATTTTGTCGGGACACGGCTCCTGCTTTGCGGAACAGGCCCTCCTGTGTGAGATCTGTCAGGGAAGCATAATAAATTAAACTATATTTTAGGGTCTTCCTATAAGACTCACTCTTTTCCAGCATGAGGAACTCCTTGAGCTCCTGCAGATGCATCAAAAAGCCTGGGTCGATTTGCTGCTGTAGAGTTTCTGTGGGACTATTTCCCACAGATTTGCTGCCCGAGCCCTGAGCGCAAGCGGTGGCAGCTCCCCCTCCATGCCCCAGGCGATGTTTTTTGGACAGGCGGTTCCACTTCTTCAGCTTACCCTTCTCTTCATACACAATCTCGTGGCAGGGGAGATCAAACCTGAAATTGGATGATTAGTTACACGATCTACACCCAAGGTCAATTCACTTACTCATCCGTGTTAAGTTCCAATTCAAAGGAGAGGTGCATGCGCACCAAGGATTTGTACTTCTCATAGTTGCAGCGACGCATGCGCGCTGCCAAATCCCGGTCCCTGGGTTCACTTGGGCTCGCATGGTCCGTGTCCATCGTGGAATCCTCTTATTCGTGCTTATCGAGTCAACACTGTACAACAACCACAACAACAAAAACAATGACACTGACAGGGGGAACGCAAAAACAACAACAACAACGGAGAGTTGTAGCAAGGACGACAAGTTTGTTCACAAATCCCGAAGGTTGCTTCTCTCAAATTCCGGCCGTCGTTATTCCCGTCTTAGGAGCGTTGTTTAATTGCCGATCATTTGTCGCCCGGGCACTTATTTTCGTTTTTAACCCGAATTTTAACTGCTGAAAATTGAACGAGACGCTACCGAACAGTGTGACCACGGCTAGAGCGCCAAGTTATGCCCATTTCAGGAGATCTGGTAGCACGCAAAAACAACTAGTTTATTAAGTTGCAATGGGATTCATGTCATTTTCCAGGTGCAAAATCACACTGAAAATTTTCCCAAGTTCCATACAAAGAATTTTCCACACAAAGGCACCTGTAAAATTGTGGAAAATTCAATCCGGCGTTGCCAGACTTGTCAGAGAACCACTCTGTACGCGCGTTCCCAACACCTAAGATATAGGGAAATATTTTCCAACACCAAATAAATAATTGCACATTTTGGCCCATTGTTTGATCGCATTTATAAACTATTCCTGTATTAAAATGGTGCTGATAATGCCCGTTTCACCGCCGGAGCACGGCTTGATGTACACGGCCAACAACATCAAGCTCAAACTGGGCGACAAAGTGGTCGGCGAAGGCACCATTTACATTGCCCAAAAGTAAGCTTTTTCGCACAAAGCCGGCGTCCGCCGCGCTGTTGTTATTGTTCATGTTAAAACATCCCCCGGCTTTTCAGCACGCTCTCATGGCAGCCGAGCGACCTGGCCGAGGGCATCTCTATTGAGTGGAAGCAGGTGAGTCTGCACGGGATTTCCTCAAACCCGCGGAAATGCATCTACTTCATGCTGGACCACAAGGTGGAGTGGAACGGGGTCTATGGCGATCCGCCCCAGCCGGCGGTGAATGGCCAGAACGGAGCTGCAGCTGAAGGCGGTAATGACGCCGAGGTGGATGAGGGCAATGGTAGCGACGAGCACGACGAGGAGGACAATTTCGAGGACGCCGTGGACGAGCAGTTTGAGGAGGTAACAGAGTGCTGGCTGCTGCCCGACGACATTCACACCGTGGACACCATGTACAGCGCCATGACCACTTGTCAGGCGTTGCATCCGGACTCTGCGGACAGCAACTCGGAGGACAGTGACCCCATGGAGGATGCCGGCGGCATGGACGACGAGGACATGGAGCATGATGCGCACACACTAGGCCGCAATGGTGGCGAGGTTGGCGGCATGCAAAACCTCAGTCTGGACGACGACGACGAACGATTCGAGGATGCCGACGAGTGAGGCCATCACCACTACCACCTACTTATAAGCGGAATCTTTTATACCAGCTTAAGTGTACGAATTGTGAAGATACATCTGTATTTGATTAGCTTTTGGAATACTATATAATAAACGCTATAAGCGCGCTTAAGAACTGAAGGCTAGGGACTCTCTTTGGTGTTTTCCTTGTTCCGTGCAATTTCCGCCTCCAAATCTTGTTCGCTGATCGGCTGGGACAACTGTGGGTGAGAAAAGAGAGAGTTACTAAAGGTCTCCTGAGAAGGTAAATTAACCTACAGCCTGGGCTACATCTGCCATGACAAGAGCCTGTCGGTAGGCATCGCCATTGGAGGGCACCTTGTCGTAGTTCCAGTAGGTAAACTCTTCGAAAACGCCAGTGAGCCGCAGCTGCCGGTCCGATGACTCGCTTAGCGGCTTGTCCGTCTCCTGGAGCACCAGTCCCTGGAATCCCTGGGGCACTTTCAGTCGCTCGCCCACTAACGGATAGCCGCGCAAAGCGTTTGTTAGAATTCCAGCACCAAACTCGGACGCTTCCCTCGTGTAGTTGTTGAAGTACTCCTGCACGTTGGCCTCGCCATCGCCGTCTACCTTGGCCGGCAAGTAGTGAAGATCCAACGACTTGCTTTTAGCCAAGTTTTTGCCATTGAAATCGAGAGTAATCGACATTTGTTTATTTCAGAAAATAACAAAACAAAGTATTTATTTGGGCGCCGCTTAACACTAAAACAAGAACGAAAATACCAAAGAAGTAAAAGAAATCTGAGCATTTCAAGATTTTCACTAAACGGTCACGCTGCCAAAAAAGGCTGATTGCCGAGGAAAAACAGTTAAGAAAAAAGCTGATCTTTATTAAAAATTTTCGTTTATTTTCTTTTTAATAATAAAGACATATTTTAATATATGAAATACTTATTATTACATGTTTTATTAATACAAAGTTATAAAATATTTAAAAGGTTGTCAATGTTTTCTTTGTCATCATTTTCATTCGGGAATACCGTCGACTTTCTATTATTTGTAGGCAGCTGAGTGGTACTTTATAATTAAAACAGCAATTGTCGCGTCGGCGCAGTCTGTACCTTAAATTTTAAGTAAATTAATTTCAAATTTAAAATTAAATTTAAGTACACACCTTATGCTTAAAAAATCGTTCAACGTTTAACCCCTTTCGGAGTTTAGTTTTAATTAAAAAAAACTTGGCTAAATATCGTAATATCGATACTTTGCCGATAGAAATAACACTTGTAATATCTCAACGTTTAAAGTCAAATAACTATCGCCAATTTATGTAAGGAAATTATTTGATAAACGTTTAAATCGATAGTTTGCCGAGGGGAATAACTTTTCTAGTAATTCAACGGCCTAAATCCAATTAAATTTACTTTTAAAATCGAGTACGGCATGAATTAAAACAAGAAAGAAAGCTAACTTCGGCACGCCGAAGTTTGTATACCCTCGCAGCTTACAATTGGATCATTATGAACATAACATTTTATTAAATGGAAAGTAAATCTAACAGGAATTGTATACAACATTTATACATATAAAAATTTGGTTTAACATTGCGTATGCGTAATATTTCCCCAACATTCCTATGGCAGCTATATGATATAGTAGTCCGATTTCGATCAAATTAAAACCGAAATTCTAGAAAAAATATAAAATGACCGTGTTTTAAATTATATGAAAATATGTTGAAAATTGAACAGGTTATAATTTTTTTTCTAAAAATTTACCGCTCGTTCCTATGGCAGCTATATGATATAGTCGTCCGATCCGGCCCGTTCCGACTTATATAGCAGTGAGAGCATATACAAGACTATTTGCAAAGTTTCATTAAGATAGCTTTAAAACTGAGGGACTAGTTTGCGTAGAAACGGACAGACGCACAGGCGGACAGAAGGACATGGCTAGATCGCCTCGGCTGTTGATGCTGATCAAGAATATATATACATTAATGGGTCGGAAATGTCTCCTTCACTGCGTTGCAAACTTCTGACTGAAATTATAATACCCTGCAAGGGTATAAAAATGCTGCTTAAATTTGCTAAAAAAGCCAGAATTCCCGCTGCCCGCTGTTTTCGAATTTTTCCTGCTTTGACACTTCAAAAACAGCCAAATCTGGCTGGAAAAAAGTTGAAATGACACCACTGAGTGGCAACGCCAATCCTATTCGATTTATATCGACTTTACTTGACAATTGATGATATCGGCTTATCGAATGCCAAATCGAATCCAACCGCCGAAAAAAGCAGAAGCGACGCGCAACGCGCATAATTTCGAATGCAAACCGACGCGCAGCCCGCAAGTGATAAATAAACAAGAGTGCAGTACAGTAACAGTAAGTCCGGTATTTAAGTGCGCGCAACTACAAATCGCATTTGCATTCGCAGCAAAAGCAGCAACAACAACAACAATGGACGAGTTTACTCAGGTACGAAGGCTGCGCACACACAATGAAGCCCTTTGTCTGCGATGCACGAGTGTTAGTAATTGCATCCATCTATCTTCATTTTCATGGGAATTTCCGTTTTCCAGCTCATGCTCGAGAAGGCGGAACAGCGCAGTCGCGCACTCGGCATCAGCAACGCCAGCAAATTCCCCCTCTCCGAGTGCAGCGTTGCGACGTCGGACGTCGCCGTGGTGGCCCCAAGGAGCCACTCTCCGGGTGTGCAGAGCAGCGCGAGTGGCAGTGGCAAGGTCGTGGTCCTAGACAAGGCTTCTCTGGAGGCGTCGCCGTCCAAGCCGCTGCGTCACTATGCGGCGGTCAAAGACAAGGAGAACATGGAGATGGGCATAGAGATAAACATAACCACAGACAAACCAATTGGGGTAAGTTTCGCTCAAGCACCCCCTGCCCCGTTCGGCGCTCCTTTGCTTATCTCCTGTGTGCTGGAATTCGGTTCCTCCAGGTGCAAGTTGAGATCCAAGAACAAGAGGTAACCGACGACGACGAGGAGGCGGAGACTCCCAGTCCAGCCTTGGAGCCAGTGAACCAGCCGCTGGCGAGACTCAGGGACACTTCTCGTAGCAGACTGCAGCGCATGGGTGCCTTGTACTCGAACACCGACGACCTCTCCTCGCCCATACATCGCACGGAAGGGCAGTTTCATGCGGGCGATGAAGACGATATGACCAGCCGCTGTAGCAGGCAGCCGAAGCAGAAATTTGGAAAACTAGCCGCTTTGGCTGACACTATTAACCAGTGGGAGGACGACACGGCGCATCACGATGTGCACAGACCCATTGAGGCGCCGCCACCGAAACCGGATTTGCCCAGTCGGCGGACGGAGAAGAAGCCTGCACCGCAACCCCCGCGAAAGGACGAAGTCGACGAGGGCGTCCGGACCAAGCAGCTAAAGTGGGATCCAAAGGTACTGAGCTCACTGGAGGCCCAAGGTTTTCAGCGCCGCGAGTCGTCGACCATTAAACACACATATGATTATGCCAAACAGGGAGAGGCGGCGCCAGCGGTCAAGCCACCAGTGCCGGAGAAATCGACGGCCGTCAGCCAGGTGGCCAAAACCTTTGGGTCCTCGGCAACTCAGCCGGCCAAGCCTGCACCAGCATCAGTGCCTGCGGTTAGCGTGAAGTCCGGTTTGGTTTCCGGGCGAGCAGCCATTTTCGAGAATAAAGCCGTTGCCGGTGGACAGTTGCAAGGCAGTCAGCGTAACCAGAAGGATCCCTGCGAGCTGTCGCTAAAGGAGCGCATGAAGCTATTCGAAACGGGAAATAACAAGGCTATGCTGCCTAAGGCGCCCATTGGAACTGCTCCCAGTATTAGCCAGATCAGGCCCGAGGAGGCCAAACGTAAGTATTCTGAGGCCTTAATGCTCTAGTTTCACATTCAATAGGTGTTTCTAATCTGATTTAATAACAGCGCATGTGGCGGCAGTGCATCCGGTGACCGCTGCGGCTGCTACCACGGTAACTTCTGCGGCTAAACCAAAGCCGGAAAATAAGCTGCGCGACAAGGTGGCCGCTCTAGTGGCCAACGCGCAGTCCAGCGCTGAGAACCGGGCCAAGGAAATCGATCGCCAGAGACAGGAAGACATGCAGATCATTTCGAATCGCTTCAACAAGCAAAAAGAACTCTTCGACATCCAGCCAGCGGCCAGTGTTGGGCCTGCGCCGGTTTCAGCACCTGCGCCAGCACCAAGTAGATTGGTGCGTCCCATGCCGCCACCTCCGCCACCGCCCATCGCAGGACTTTCACCCGCATCGGCCAGCAGCAAGAGGCGTTCACGTAAGCGAATACGAATAATACGGGGAAATTCGGAAACCTTCAGCTGATATTCCCGTAATTTCAGCTGGTGATGCGCCCATCACTGACGAGGACTCCAAGAGAGCCCGCACATCTCATTCCGATCGCCTGTATCCGGCTCTGTCCGACCTCGATTCCAGCGGCGACAACTGCTGTGCCACGGAAACGGCCTCCGCCACCGATGACAGTCATCATCAGGACGAGGAGGAAACTGAAAGGTGCGCTGACAAATGCTACTCCTGCTTGCTATTCCTGCTCTGCATCGAGTAGTGTTCCCCGACCGATAGGCATAAGACATGCATAGCTTTAAACCCCACAACCACCCCCTAGACAAGACCTACAAATAAAATCGCAATCGCTTAACTAACCGCTTATCTTTGATTCGTGCAGTTGCATGGATGAGTCGGAGGACCAGTCGCAGACTGAGGACAGCAGCGCCGGCATGTGCAATGGCAGCCTGGGCCGCGAGATAATGAGCGCTGTGCAGCGCAACGAGGCGGAGCATCAGCAGTGTTCCAAAAAGGTAAGAGAACAGGTATAAAACACGCAACCCAGCGGGCGGTCCTCATTAATCCCTTTTGTTTCCTTTCAGACGGTGCACTATGCAGACCAGGACATGTACTACAGCCACGAGGCTCACGAGGACAGCTCGTTGAACTCGTCGCAGGCTTCGGGAATGGATGATTATTTGAATCAAGCGCTGGGCGAGGATTACGGCAGCACCCAGGATGATGATGAGAGCTTGAGCGGGGACGATCAGAATACCAGTCGGCTGTCCTTAGGCGTAAGTTATCTTTGAAAAAGTGAGAAATTCCCTATAATTTCCCCTATTTTTACAGAGCAAAGGAACCACGGCCTCGAATAGCTTCTCCTTCCGAAAGAATCCGGCCGCCAGCACTTGCACGCCCATCGATGAGCACTCTGAGATCATGGACGTGCAGACGCCGCTGCCCAGTGGAGCGCAGCCGGTGAAGTCAGAGCTGAGCGTGAACCAGGATAACGACAACCTGGTCACCTTGGTGCACACTGTGAGCTTCTACCGTCGCCAGCAGAGCGCCAACGTTAGTACGATCATTCCAACAGACTTTACAGATTAATAAAAAACTTTTCGCTTTCAGAGCTCCAACTCTACGCCCGTGCGCAAGATCTGTCGCGAGCAGCAGGTGATGCGATCAGCTCTCGCCGGGGACTGCCATGCCAAGCACAGGCTGGAATATGACTCACCGCAGCAGGGTGAAAATGGGGCAGCTAGTATGGACGAGCAGACCGATGAGGACGATGAGCTGGCTCAGAACGCGCGCGACTCTAGCGAGGCATCGCAGGCCCAGGATAAGATCAAGAAGCTGCTGGGCGAGGTGTGCAAGCAGCAGCAGGTAATCGGCCAGGCAAGCCAGGCCCTCAATCTGTGCGCGGCCACTGTCGAGTTTTCGGGTTCTACGGAGTCCGTGGAGGGAGAGCGGTATCTCCTGCTGGCAAGTAAGTTATTAAATCCAGCTTTAAATCGATTATTGCTTACGTTTAATCTCTTGGCAGCCCATCGTCGCCAGGCCTGTTTGGACGAGGTCCAACGATTACGGGTGGAGAACAGCATACGTCCCGTGGGCGCACCCAAGGAAAAAGGACTGCTGACGGTGAAGGACATCACCATTCCCCTGCGCCAGGAGTATGTGCGTAAAATGGCTTCGGGCAATATTAATGGGCATCATTTGGTGTGCCTGCTGAAGTACAATGAGCACGTACTGGCCACCAAGACAGTTCCCACAATGCCAGGCCTGCTGTCGGTTAAGTTCCCTGATGTGCTGCAGCTCAACAATGTGTACGCCGACTTTCGGGTAAGCCATTAAGCTGCTTTCAGATATCCATTATGCTTTAATTCGATTTATTTGTTCTGCAGATCACGCTGGAAATCTATGGCATGCTGGCGCAACGAGATCAGCTACCCCATGAGCTCAAGTACCACATCAACGTAAACAAGAAGGGCGGTGTGAAGACGCCCAAGAAGAAGGGTGGCGAGAATCGACTCGTAATGCCGCCGGTTCAGAGTCCGGCCGGGCCGCATGTGGTGCGAAAGCCACAGTTGGTGCAGTATGGCTTTGCCATCTTCTCGCTGCGTGAGATCCAGCGCACGAGCTGGACGCTGACCCAGGTCTTGGGCGTCAGCCCCCTGGAGGGCGTTGTCCATATGAAGGTCAACTGTGAGCTGTCTGTGAGCGTGGAATACAAGGGATTCCTCACCATGTTCGAGGACATCTCCGGCTTCGGGGCCTGGCATCGCCGCTGGTGCTATCTGAACGGCTCGGTACTCAACTTCTGGAAATATCCGGACGATGAGAAGCGCAAGACGCCCATGGGCAGCATCGACCTGAATGCCTGCAGCTCGCAGAAGGTGTCAACCGCACCTCGTGACATTTGCGCCCGCCTCAACACCATGCTGCTGGAGTGCGAGCGCCCTGCGATGGACACGGACCAGGAGTCGCTGATAATAGTGCCCAACGGGCACACAACCACGGTGCGGCATCTGCTCTCCGCCGACACGAAGGAGGAGCGCGAAGAGTGGTGCGCCTACTTCAACAAGGCACTCACACTGCTGCGCGCCTGGGGAAATACCCACTAGACCCACTCACCAGCGATTGCAATTGCTGTCAGACCACGGAGCACGAACGGTCGGGTTTGTTTAAAGTTTTATCTTTATAAGTTTTACTAACCTTATTACTTTAATTGCGTTTGTCTTATTTTTGTTTAATGTTTCCCACTCAAATTAAGTGCATTTCTGTATTCGTTTTCGCTAGGCCTTGCTTGGATATAACTTTTAAATTTATGTATATTGTAGGATGACTCGCTAAAAATCTATACATATAAATATATATATTAAATACATGTAAATCCCAGTAAAAAGGCTGCCGCCTGCTCTATACACTGAATCGTTTATTGTTTATTGAATACTATTATACACGTACACATATACATTCACATACATATATCGTTTGCAAGAACTCGTGGCTATGAAGGAAGTATTGGCTACGTGGCTTCCGTGTGTTAACTATCTTTGTACCTCCCGAATCGAAAAGAACAACAAGTGAGAGTTAAAGCTTGCGTGTTATCACGACCCCGACTTGCCCCGCTCCGGCTGTTCTAGTGCCAAACTCCGACCCGGCACCAGGCTCGCTTTGTTTTTTTCTGTACTGTGTAGGTGGTTCATGTCAGGTAGTTCAGTGTGTCTTTTGTTTTGCCATCGGAATTGACTCTAGTTTGGAGATAACTTCCTTACGTATGTATGTCAGTTGTAAAGGCTATCTACAAAAAGTGGATTACGCGTTGCCTTCGTCCTGATACTTGAGTGTGGGTGTCCGCTAGTTCACAACACTATCAATTGTATAGAGATATATATTTCATATAGGTATATATATAATATTGTATTTTCGACTCGAATATCTGCTGCTAGTTGTAAATTCTCCAAAATTATTACAGTTTGCCAGATATGCAGGATATACTTGTGTGTACTTTGTACAACAGTAGCGCGCCTCTCGCTCTCGCTGGATCGGGTACGGAATATGTACATATATTTATAAATATATGCAAGTTATTTACACAATCTCGCTGTCGGAAGGAGGAAGGAGGGAAATATAGAAGTCGAGAGCCCGGCTACCGCTACGGTTCGATAATGCATTCGCTGGATTTGGATAGACACCGCTTCAAACTGCTTTGGATAACTCCCTATGGCAATAAAACTGTCAACGTTCGCTAGAATACAATGGGGCTAGGCTAGGCTATAGTATATAATACTGAGAGAAGGATACTTCCATATATATGTGTATCTGTGCTCGTGTCTCTGTGGCGGTGGCTGTGGTGCAGTTTGCAACGCAAAGATAAAGCCGAATTTCGATGCAAGTCTTGATGTTGCTGAATTGATATATTCACTCATAACCTAAGCACTAAACCTTAAACAGTTGCCAATATATAAAATTGAAAAAATAATGCACTAAGCTTACTTATATTCGTGGTGTGTTTGTGTTTGTGTCGGGTTGGTGTGTGGGTGTTTGTGTTTGTGTGTTGCTAAGCACCTTTAATGAACATTTTAAAATTCAACACTTAAGGCTACAACGGAATGTACAGTAAACAATGAAATAAATTAAACAGTAAAACGATATGCGTAGAATACTATACATAAAACACAGCCACCAGCTATCACTCCCCTGTCCTGGTGGCTGAATTAGTGTTTCAGGGGCGAGTTCCTTACGGATTTGCAGCCACACCGGCGGCGGGCGAGGTCACCTGGGCATTCTGCCGCCGCAGATCCGACTGAGTGGTGGCCGTAATGATAGTGCCCACAATCAGCATCACAGCCATGGTTATGTTGGCGGCAATATCACCGAACGTGGTGAAGAGCTCCGAGTAGAACAGGGTGAAACAGATGCCGAAGGTCTGGGCGGAGGCGTTCAGCAGTCCGGAGGAAGTGCCCTCGGGCTCTGGGAACGTCAGCTCGGCCCCGAACTCAAAGCCCACCGGCAGGTAGCCAGTCATAAAGAATCTGGAAATAGGGAGGGGATTTGAATGGTATTTATTATTTCTTGTTAATAAAAGCTTTTTCCATAAATCGGTTTAATTAATGAAAATATTTTAAAAGAGTTTTACGTTTCTATATTAATAAATATAAAAATAATCAAATTAATAATAGTAAGCTAGCATTATATCATGACTTACCCCAGCAGCGAAGCTGTCAGATACACCACCGCAATGTGACCCGTGTCCAAAGTGAAAGTGAAGATCCACATGCCCACCATGGATAGCGCATAGACCGCCAGCGTCGTCTCCCTAGAGAGAGAGAGAGAGAGAGTGAGGGGGAGAGAACAACCATGATGAGTACCGCTCATTAAACATCGAGTGCCTCCCATTCAATTAATAACAACTCCTGCAGCTGCCGTGCCAAAACTTTCTCAAGCAGCTCTCATCTACGGCCGGCCACACGGCGGATACGTAATGAGCTCGCCTTGTGCCCTCATGGAAAGCCCTTCAGCTGTTGATGGTTGTACTTACTTGAATTTATGCGTCTTATCCAGCACAATGCCAGAGACCACGGAGCCCAGCATTCCGGCCAGCACAATGCTGAGGCCAATGCGCCCAGCGTCCACTTCGTGACCGGGATAATACTTCAGGACCACCTGTAAACAAATCCGCGTCATTAGCCCCCATTAACCGCTCATTAAACGAGTGGGCTCGTTCTCATACCGGATTCAGGAGCGTGGAAATGGCGTAGAAGACGCCCACATTGATGCCGTAGGACAGGAGCAGGAAGATGAAGTTCCGGTTGGTCATCAGGTTCTTCAGCGACTGCATGAAGCTGACCTGCTCGGCTTCCGAGTTCTCCAAGCGCTGGGCCTCCTCCTGGGCTGCGGATGGAGGCGTGGGCGGTCTGTCCTGGAAAACTGAGGAAGCATAGGACATGTTACCCGATGGTCAATTGAGAGTTCTCCGAAGATTAAGGCCTTTGCTTACATATCACCATCAGGACAAGCAGGATGCTGGTGAGTCCGGCCACCAAATAGAACATCATCTGCAGATCACGGCCCACTGTCTCCAGATCCGGGGAATTTGGCACCAGCATGGGTGGCAGCACAAAGCCAACGGCCACGCCCAGCTGCAAGAAGAGACAGAGAGGGAGAAAGGCGGAGTTCGCCATTGTACACACAAGTTGCTTAAAGCGGAATCTGTTTCCGGATCCGTTTCAGCCTCGGAATCCGCTGGCATTTCTGCTACGCTTCCGGACCTCAGCTTTCTCCTCGCCCGCCATATCCCCTTATCTGACATTATTTACGCTGCAACTGTGAAATTGATTTATAGTGGGCAAGACCCTGCTAGATATCCTGCTCCTTTCCCTTTCCAAATCTCCATTCCCCTTCCGAAAACCCAGCTGCACTAGATGCTTCTCTGTTGCCGTTGTGTTTTTGTTTTCGTCAAAGTTTGTGGCGTTGTTCTACGGCGGAAAAAATAGATGTACACCCCGGGCCCGGCAGTGACAGCTCCGTTTTTTTCCCCCGTACACACGCCATTGCACAAAAGTTGAGCCATGCAATTTTTAGTTATTTTCCTTGATTTTTTATGGGAGGTTGCCGCGAGGGTATCTCATGGGGATTGTGTAAGGGATACCTGTTCGCCTAACAAGCTACAAAATAATAATGATAACAATAAATCGAAATGTTAGTACAGGTAGCTGGATTTTGCACAAGTAGCCGCTTCTTCAGATTCCCTTTTTCATATTATTATTTCTATATTTTCATTTTAAAGGGTATCCCCCTGCGAGTCACCATTTCCTTTTTGTTTACCATATGGTTGGAACCCCCTCTATAAATCGGTTTTAGTGGCAGTGGCCGTATTTAAAACCAAGTGACATTTGACAGTCAGGAAAATAAATTGCACCGTAAAAGCACGTAAAAGCGATTTTTCAACCAAATTGAGTTAAATTGTGTCTCAAAGGGAGATATGTTTAAGCGAAATTGCTATGCAATTTAATTACACCGGAGCTGGGGTCAATTAATAACAGCCTCTGAGGTATTTCGTTATTTCAATTGAATTGAAACACCTTGTGTGCACCTTTTGAATTGCAAATAATCGGATGAACTCGAATTGTATTCATTAAAGCAAACAACAAAGGTGAAAACTGTTCAGTTTCACACACAATAAACCAAACGAAGCTCTTTTCTTTTGGTTTGCAAAAGAACAAAAGAAAGGGGTGGTTGGGTTGAGGTTGAGGTTGGGTTGGAGACAACCCAATTTCCCGCTGTCGTTAAGTGAATACCTTTGGCAGTGTCGTGACCAGGCAGACCATCAGACATCGATTGCTGTAACCGTGGCTGCAGGTGGTCTCCAGATTGTGCCACCCGTTTCATGGCTGCAAACAGAATCAGTTTTTACATCTTTGCTTAAGGAAACCTCATTTTCGAATGGATTTCTGAACTGAGCCACGGATGTCGAGTTTTCCCCGTTAATCTAGGTTAATCTGGTAGGAATCTGTGAGAATTTGAAGGTGGAAAAACCAGCAGGGAAAATTGTACTAAGGCAAACACATGGGGAAATTTTAAAGCGGTTTTCAGCTACTCTCCAAAATATATATCCGTCCTCTTTAAACTAAACTAAGTATTTTATTTTCTATCAACACTTTTATTTACCTATTTCCAATTATCCGAATAATCCACCCGTAAAATATAAAATATAAGTTCAAAAACCATCAACCTTTGCGCCCATATTTCAGAAAAATGTATACCAATAACTGTCAAGGCTTGCCCGCCCTGGTCTTATTTTATAGCTGACAATAAATTTGAATAATTCTATTTGATTCCGGCAATGGAGCTCGGCATGGGCATAATCGAGTAAAAACAGAAATACGATTTCGAAATACACTCCTGCCATACATATAAGGATGAGGAGGAGAATCATAGAATTGCAGCAATTTGCATAAATGTATTCAAGAGATGGGCCATAAACCAGGCAGATGCCAGGAGCTCATCTGCATTTCCACTTCCCTGCACTGCGCTGCCTCTTGTCCGTTTCCTTTGTCCTGGCTATTTGGGCTTTTACGAGGAGGCGCAAAAGGACATTCGAGTGGGACTCGCTGGCTGCTCACCCACTGCAGTCTGAGCCTCTCCGCGGTATCAAGAATAAATATTTGAGCCGCCTGGAGACGGGCTTGGAAAAAATCGAACGCCGCGTCTGAGCTTCGCTAGCTGCTCGTCAGGCCATACCGGAATGGCATTCGCATTCGCATTCGGCCCTGGAGAATGTTATTTTCGACTTGGCTGGCTTGGGGAACTCGTTCCGGCCGTGTTTACATGACCATCCGGAAAAAAAACAACGTGCAAAAAGCAAGAGAAAAAATGGTGGAAAAGAAACTGTGTTTGCTCAGCACTCTGGCAACAATGCTCCTCCGCCAAATCCGCTTCAGCCCGGCTCAGCCAGTCAGGAATCACAGATTTGAGGGCGGGGGTGGCTGCGAGAGCGCGTGGTGCGTCGTCCTTGCCAGATAAGGCAGGCAGCCAAGGCGATTGGGCGAAGGAAGGAGCAAAGGCGCGGAGGGGTCGGACTGGCCCATTCAATGTCACACGGTATGTGGGCCATCTACGTGGCCCCCGCTGGGTTTTTTATGAAGGCTCTTCTTTTTTTGGGGCAGAAGTTCGGCTTGGCGTTTCGACAAGAGATTAACCGGGCTGGGAGCTGGCTTTAAGCCTTGCCTTCGCCATATTTGACCCACTGTTCCGTTATCCTCCACGTACTACATCACGTGGCCCACACATTGTCACATCCCATTGTGACTTCCTACCTGTGACAAGCGGAAATTATAAGCCTTTTCATCTGCACTCGAGTGAAAGGCAAATATGAGAGTCCCCCCGGCACCCTCGCAGGTGCGTTTAGGATGCAATGCCTCCTGCCTGGATGTCAGCGGAGCAGAGGTGCTGCATGCGGCTGTTCGAGTCGCATATTTGCACTCACAGACCGACGGCCCCGATGCGCTCGTAAATCAACATTAAGAGCAAACGGGGCACCCAGCCTTTCGCCTCACATTTCCCGGCCAGGCGGGACCCGTTTCCCCCACTTACCCATTGTGCCACGCTTCCACTTCCACCTGCCATTGTCATTCATCACCGCCGCACCTGACACTGTTGGCTAATGGCTAAGCAAGCGGCCTAATTGTTTTGCGGCGTTTAAGCCCATAGCCTGGCCAGGGCAAAGATTGCAGACATTGTGGATCGGCATGAGTTGTTTACGTTAAGTGCTTGTGCTAGTTTTTAATACAAGGGGTATTGTAGCTATAGTTTAAATAAATCAAAAAGATAGACTTGCTTTCATTAAACATCTCAACCTGAGTTAAAGGTTATTAAAGGTTCACATGTATGTGACAACTTACTAGACTTAAGCTTTGTTGTGATAGAAAGTTAATTATTAAATTAAGGGTATTTTTAACATTGTTCGATTAGAGATGGAGAGGTGTCTTTCTTTATTTTAAAATGTATCAATTGTAAATCAATCAAAATTCGTGTTTTTGGAGCTCTACTTTTGTTTACGAAGTCACAATTTCATTGTATTCAGTTCGTAACTTTTTATAGCTTAATTTCTCTGATATTTCAACTGCTTAATCCCTTTAATTTTAATATTTTATTTGATTTATACGGTTTTATTCTGGCTGTAATATACATATAATATCTAGCTCATTCTCCTATATACCTTTCGACCCCAAGAATAATGGATAAAATAACAAAACTTAATTTAAGTAAAATACCTACATTCACCTCAAATGCCTGGCTAATTAGTGTATGGTATTTCAATGTGAGTGGCTTATTGCATTTTGCGGTTCCCGAAATTCTCAAGAATCAAATATTCAACTGGTTGGACACACACACACTCCCGGGGCGAGCTCTTGAAACCGCATAATGCACGACACCTCGTCCCAGATTTGCCTCCTCGTTGACATTTCAATGGTCCAGAGCGTGTGGAAGGTATCCCAGCCGGGTGATCACTTAAAGCGCTACTGAATTTCGGAGAGGTCATTTCGTTTTGTTTGCCACTACTGAATAAATTGAACCTAGGCCCGCGGCCCAGATGCGGATGCAGTGCGCCAAATTGAATCCACTCAAAGAGTCTTTCGCATGCATTACCATTGCTGCCATTGAGGCGAATGAGGGGGCGTGGCATTGGGACGACCCTGTCGTTGTCAGTTTTGTTTAACTTCCCGAACTCTTTTTGGGCAATTTCATGATTGCCTGGCCAGGCCAGCAGAGTAGAGCAGAATGTCAGAGCAGGCCACTTCCGCCCTCCGGATGTGGGCCTGGCTCTCACGTTCTCCCATTTGCCTGCGTCCTGATTTCGTCCTTAGTGCATCAATCTGGCGAGCTGGAAAGCCTTGCAGCCTTTTCTATGTTAATGCAAATTCAACGGCTCACTAACTCACAAGACAATGTCGGAGCAGGCTAACATGGCAATTGGCCATCAATAACGCAAGTAAGTGCAACGTGGCGTATACTTGTCGCCGGTTCTTTGCCGGGCTCCCCCACCACACTCACCTGATTGCCGAACACTCCCACGCTGGTGGCCGACGACACCTGGTCGGGGCCGAACCAGACGGCCGCCAAACGGGCCGGCAGTGACAGGATGCACACCTGGGCCAGGGCGACGATCGCCTGGCCAATGAAGCCCACGTAAAAGAGGGATGGATCCACCGAGAAGACCTTGATCCAGGCGCCCACACAGGTGCCCACGATGCCAACCAGGGCGGTTATGCGAAGGCCCTGTTAGGTGAGACAATAGAAGTAAGAATAAAAGATTCTGGGTTTCTATATCTTTTCTATATTTGATTATTATATAATTAGGTATAATAAATTAAAATAAATCTTTCCATTTAGAGACTTTAGTTCCTCTATCAATTTGATTATTTTCCCTCTTTAATCTATTTCTTCAGTCCCTTAACTCACCACTTTGTCCAAAAACCAACTGCCAGGGAATATGAGCGGTATGTACAGGATCATATAAATCATGGACGTCCAGTCCACCCATTTATCGCTGATGCCATAGTAGCTGGGGAACAAAAAGAGACACCATTAGAACGGGGAATCCCCCACGGGTGTGCACTTGACAGCCGGGCAAGCGGGTGGGATGCGGGAGTTAATTTATTCAACCCCATTCATTTGGTGGCCCACAGAGCCCCTCCGCAGTCTAGCTGTTTAATGAGCTTTATGAAAACTTTTAATGAAATGTGAGGCACTGTTCGCCGGAATCGCCGGAGCACCCCTCGCTGTTTGGTTCACTCACCGTGTTATTATGTTGTTGATGATGGTGTATTGTATCCACTGCATGGCATTCGAGGATGAATAGAACACAAAGAGAATCAGCACCGCCCAGCGACGGGCGTAGACTTTGTAGCCTGCAAAAATGGAAATAGAATGCGTTCAGGTGAAAGCCACTTCAGGAGAAGGCTTGAGGAGCGGCTCAAGGCTTCTCCGGCCTGAGCCGTAGGAGGACCCCATGTAGCTGCACCAGGATTAACCGGATTAGGGACAGGCTTACCTGCCGCGTAGCACTACTTACTCACTACTTACTCGTTGGGGATAACACTCTCTCACCCTGCCCGAGCTGATATTCATGCAAATGGTTGTGCCCACCCTCGGACCCATTATCATAATACGTTTTCCACCCTCGCCCTTTTGTTAGTGATTGCCTGGCCTTAAAGGGATTTCATGGGAACCTTTCTCAAGGTCGCAATTTAAGGCATTGATTGCCAAAAGTTCGGCAGTCAAAAGCTAAACAGCCAAAAACGCAATGATACGAACATTGTGTAGGTAATGGCTAAGGAAGCCTTAATATACCCTGATTCTTTATAGTTTTCTAAGGGGGTTTGAAATTGGTTTTTCTTTTAACGAAATGAGTTATATTTTGTTAAAAAAAAGGGGTTATAACAGTGCCTTGTGGATATTATAAATTTTATTATGGAACTTATTGTAATGTCATAAAACCATGAAGAATTTAAATATAAAAATATTTAAATAAATACTGAGGCTTAAAATAAATAAGTTTTTGAATGGGTTATCATTTCTTTGAATCCCACTATTGGGGTTATGATTCTGCATTAATAAAAGACATTTTTATCAGTATATAACTGTGGTAGTCTCATAAATGATAACTTTTAAAAAGGTATATTTAATTTTAAACTTTTTCAATTTCGTGCAAGTATTTTATCCTGAATGTATGCCTTACAAATAGGCTATAATTAGCTTTTAAGTAAAATAAAAATTAAAAATCCTGTTAAGTAAAATAGTTTCCTATTCCAGCAGTATAAATAGCTCAATCTGACGTTTGAAAATAGCCATTTCACCTCCTGCACTGATTTGCTTCCAGCAGAAATCAATACTCAAGAGTTCGATTAATGACGTTCATTACCAAGCCAACGACGTGCAAGGACTTCCAAAGGTCCTCTTGAATCTACCATTTATTTTCCTGCATACTAAGCAGCTAACTGGATACAAGTGCGAACTGTAACTTTCATTCAAATGAAGTGGAAAACTAGCTTTAAACGCAGATAAATGCTCTCCTGGCATTCGCCTTCCTTTCGCGCATTTTGTGCGCACTCAAACTCTGGCCCAAGGGACACATTTGTGCGTCCCTGGCACACTAACAAATATATATGCACATATATGATTAAATAAATGTTTGCTTCCGTATAATCCCCGTTCGAAATTAAAACGGCTTGTTTAAGAGCATTCGGGCGTATAGTATAGATATATGGTATGTGCCATGCATCAGATCTCGTGTGCATTGGCTTTTCTGCTATTTATAGACATCCTTTTTTGTTCCAATTTGTGACAATTCAGAAGCGACGTCACTAACTTTTCGGCTTGCATGGCATTGAAAGTACAAAACGCTTTGAAGCCGTTTTTTACTTGTGTTTTTTTCTATATACATATATAGTTTAAAATACACAGGTGTGCACAAACACAAGCAGGTGCAATACCTATGCATATGTTTACTGTGCACAGAAACTGCAGTTTTTGGTTTTAAAATAGATAAGATAGTTTTTATAACGAAATCCTGATTAGGAAAAAATTACTCATTACAAAATGTATGTAAAAGATTAAGAACTAGGTGGAAAGTTTAATTTGGAAAGATATACAATTTTGAAACAAATAAGAAAGAAGGCTTTTCTAAGGAAAGCCGTAGTTTGTATATCCTTGCAGTTTAAAATTTGATGATAGCATCGAACATAAGTGAGCCAGAATTGCTTTAATTTTAATTCGGAAAGCTTATTAACAAATCAGCATATTAAATGTAAAATTAAATAAAAGAATATCTATATTTTATAGGGTCGGAAATGACTCCTTCTCTGCGTTGCACACATCTGACTAAAATTATTACAAGGTTATAAAAAAGGCACGGACAAACCTAAATCGATTCGGCTTTTGATGCTGGTCAAGAAGAATACCCTGTCTCCTGCCTCCAGCAAGGACATTAATAACTATTTAGCTTCCTTATTCATTTCTTTACCAAATAAATATTAAAATGTAAGAAATTTGTAAAAGTAAAATATACAAAAATCTAATTATATTGTTTGCATTTTTCTCCGTGTCCTGCGAGCAGGTATGCATTTAAGTGAATGTGCGGCGTGCTGTGGCTTTGGCAGGCTTTTGCCAAGTGCATTTGTGTGTGGTTGTGCGGTGCTCGGATTGCACTGAATACAAATGGCAGCCGCTGTGGGTGGGCACATCCAAACACTCCGCCCACAAACCCAAACACAAACACTGCGCAACTATTGCCTACCTTGAGGTGCAGTTAAGCCAAAATGGTGGCTCATGTCTGACATGCAAAGTGCATGTGCCACACAACTATATGCATGTTTGTATATATGTTGTAGAACACAGCAGGGAAATGCAAACGGGGCGTGTGTTTGGGTAATATAACACAAAACATAACTCAAACAGACTGGGGAACTTAGTGGAGTAATCACTAAGAGCATCAGGCCATTTTATAAAATAAATCACCATTTTGAAGTTACTTAACCGCCCAAAAAAAAACAGATAATGGCATAACCATATCAGTTTCATGTTGCCAACTCAGTTATTTCACTCCCTTCCATTAGTATCTTAATCATTTTAATCATAGTTGGGTGGTTCGAATCAAACATTTAATCACCTTTTAATAATTTTTGGCACTACGACATCAAATATTTTTGACATTCTCAAGTGCTTACGTTCAGATTAAACTATAATGATATAGATAGAGCTGTCCGCTCTAATGACCTATAGGGTGATACTTTATTGTGTGTTAAAAAAGGATGCAAATGATCTGACTTTTTTGATATAAATACTATCCATGTTAATGGTAAGTTCGGTAATTTTTTTATATTCTAAAATAGAAAAAGAAAGCTCCTAAGCGGGAATATTTACTTCATCTCGGTTAATGCTAGTTTCCAAATTAAGACCTTTTGATCCCACATAGTTTTTTTAAACCTCCAAAAATAGTTTCCCTGGATAACTCACCTTCAGCTGGGGCATTGGCCCCGGTCGCCTTGGCCGCCTTGCCCTCCTTGTCCTTGGGCGTGATCATGTCTGTGGATTTGCTGGTGACTATATAGGTCTCGGTACTTTCGGCGGCACCGCTGGCGCTGTGCTTTAGATCCATCCAATGGGTGGTATTGGTGGGGGGTCAAAGGTCGTTCTGCGTGCCTCGTGCTTGCGTGCAGGTGTAAATTCTGGGCGGTTGTGCTGTGGCAGCGATTGCCGTGATCGGTGGTGTCGTTCAATTGCTGGGTGGATTGCTCTCTGTTCTCGATTTGGACAGTTCGTAGTCTCTTAAAGCTGATTTCCAAAAAGAGTTCTAAAAAGAAACGCAGAAGAAAATGAAACAGATTAGAGGGAAAAACGGCCTAGAAATTGCTATTAAATTGCTGTCTCGCCTAAAACCAATTTAAACCGCGACGAATTTTCATAAAAGATACTTTTTTTGTTGTTGTGGTCTCGGCAAGTAACACATAGAATATTGTGGTTATTGGTTCAAGGTTACTGGCAGATTAGGGGAAAATTATGTAAATAATGCGGTTATTGTTAGCTGACCCTGAACTTGGGAAAACTCAATTTTAAATCCCTCAAATGAGCTCAAAAAGCTTTGGAAACTTTCAGGTAAGGCAGCTGATTAAATAATAAAAAACCTTTTCAGCTTGGCGGAGTGCGTAGAACTCTCGGTTAAGCTCTGGATAATTTATTACTTTAATATGTGTTTTTCTACTTAAAACATTACCATGCCTAATAGCTGAAATTACTTGCAAAAACAAGCTGAACTACCATTAACAACCATAACTGTAGAGTTAGAGTAAATAACTAGACTAACCCTAATATATTTTTTGTTTGTTTTCCCCTGTAAATATTAAAAAATAAGCAAAAAGCCATAAATCATTTAATACACCCATCTCTATAGAAGCCACTAAAAATCATGTTCGGTTTCCCTGCATTGATTTAATTTCAGCTTTTAACGAACAATTCAATGTGGTTTTGGGGTAAGGCAAACAAACGCAATCCCCGGATATTAATACGCCTTAATTAGCTTGTTGACCGTTGGGTGATTACACGCGAATTTTCCATCTGCCGCTGTTGTTGTGACACTGCAATTCGCGGATGCTCTCCAGTGCTTTAATAAAGCCATTGAATCAAATTTAAGCACGGAATTCACCCTCAGGGCCACTTGTTGCCGCACTATTCCGCATTTTCAGTTATTTCAGCTCCGGCTTTGCATTCAGCTCCAGCTTTGGGCTTAGCTCTGGCTTTGGCTTTGGCTTTGGCTTTGGCTTTCTGGGAAAAATGCAATCAGCGACAGATGACTGACTTTGACTGCGTCTGCCGCCAAATGAATTGAGTGGATTGCCGAATTGGAATGCCGGGTATTCCGGTCGCTGGGATACTGACTTTTATTTGGGTCGCTTTTTTGGGTTTCATTTTCGCTGATAGTTTTCGCTCCGCCAACTCATTTGGCACGTGCGAAGAGTGCACTTCTGGCATGGCTTAATGCCATTAGCTCTGGGATTAAATTGTTTTTCCCAAGTGATGTGCCGTGACGGATTGACAAATTGTGCAAACCGTTTTTCCTCATTTCCATATCGGCTAATTAGACCGTTCGTTAGCCACGTAATGGGTTTTAAAATTGATAATCACTGCATTTGAATCAATTTGCGTTTTTCAAAGGGCACTGGCTATAGTTAGCTTTTCGCACAATCGGAGGCCGTCGCTCGAGCAGAGATAATTACGGCTCTGCCTTGGAAAGGTTCTTCAACGCCCCCAAAAGTTCGGATTGCTGTGAGTCGCAGGAATTTGAATTGTTTTTATTCGCGTCGGAACACTCAAGATTAGCGTCATCGCCGATGGTTGCCCAACGGCCATTACCTTTGCTGGGAGGTGGGTGGGTCTCTTCGTCGAGATAAATACTCGTAAATGGAGTGGTATATCACTACAACTCGAAGATAAGACGGATTCTAGACGCTGCACTGAGAATAAACTACTGCCCAAGGCAAGGAATTTGATTGGCATTTTCTTTAAGTTTTTTAATGTACCTTCTCGTTTATTTGTTTATTTAAGTCCCTATTAGCGGGGCTTAACATAAGTGAAGAGGCTTTAGCTTTTGGGTTTAAGCTGGCATTACATAAAGTACTACACTTGGAAAAAAATATTCATTAAACTTATTGGGACTGAAAATGGTAAGGGAAAAGATTTATGTAAATATTAAGTAAAAAATTAAAGTAAATTAATAAGTAACAAAGATCTAAATCTAATTAAATTGAAGATCAAGAACATTTTACTATAAATCGTCATTGATATAGATTATAGTTTGTTTTGCCTTTTTTATCACAAATTTTATGTAACGAATTCTGTGTAAACTCATTTATAAAGAATTCAAAGAAAAATAATATAAAATAAATGCAAAACTTGTTATCTTGAAACCTGTTTTATTTTGACCCACTTCTTCTGTTTCTCTTACTGATTTATAAAAACAAACAAAAAGCTCACAAAAATAATAAGGAAAAACCTCTAGTTCTCATTGCAAAAAACTTGAATTGTTTTGTTTAATTTATTTATTATTATTTCTTGTTATTGTTTTACTTTTAAAACTATTTTCTTTGTTTGTAAAAGTTTTCATGATACATATGTATTTCCCCATCCGACACATTTAGACCTTATCTTTAATGATTACTTTCAGTACTTGCTCTCTTCTTTCTTGTAAAATTTTCTCTCAGTGCAGCTTAGTTGGGGTCTCCGAATCAACGTAAATAACTTCCCGAAAAGTCTGGGCATCGGAAATTGACTTTCAACCGCCCGGCCCACCTCCGCCAATAACACGCACGTACACTTTTCATGGGGATTTTCGCGGGGCCAATGAAACTCGCACTGGAAGCTTAATTTTTAGGTGGGGATTATTGTGGGCCTGACCTGACTTTTAAGCCCCCACAACTCCACCTCCTGAGTGCATTCTGCACTGTGCACTCTCCACATTCACACTCTTCACCTTCCACTCTCCACTCTTCGCTTTACTCACATGTCACTCTTTGCTCTTTCTTGGCACGTTCTTCTTTGCGAACTTTTAAAACTAAGTACTGAGTACTGGAATAGCGGAGAACTGGAATACCGGAGTACTGGAATACCAGATTACCGGAGTACTGAAATACCGGAGTACTGGAATACCAGAGTACTGGACTACCGGAGTACTGGAATTCCGGAGTATTGGTATAGCGGAGTACTGGAATACCGGAGTAGTGGAATACCAGAGTACTGGAGTACTGGAATACCGTAGTACTGGAGTACCGGAATACCGCTACCGGTACTTAAACAGAAGAAAATAAAAAACCGAGCAAAGACCCGGAGCACGCAAACGCGAACGGACAAAGCGGTACTGAAACTGATTCCGAAAAGCGCTCAGCTCTCGGTCATAAGCAGCGATGTTGATTTGCAAAACGCTTTCGGCTCGCCGCTGCCTGCTAGTTGTTATTGCTATTGCTGTTGTGATTGCTGCAAACAGCTGATTTAGCGGCAGCGATGACAACAAAGTAAACCAAATACACTCACTTCGAGGGCCCGCGATTAAGGAAACGTGTGTGCGCTATGTATTGTATAAATTGTATATAGATTGTAAAACATTCAAGAGCCGCCGGCAGGTGTTTGATTGTTTTACGGTCCCCTAGAGTATTCCGTCGTCATTGCCGCCAATTTTTTTTTTATTTTGCCTTTCTCATTATCACCAAAAAAAAAAAAAACAAAATCGAAACACGTTTGCCCAGAGTCTGCCAAGGCGAGTGCTTCAACCTTAAAGCGTAGTGCTGCGACTTTTGGCGCTCACTGTATACGTCTGGGAGCCCCACCAGCACCAGCACCAGCACGGACACTCGTTTCTGGGTAACGCCGTAAAAACAAGTCCAGCTGTCGTGAATCAGAGGGAATTACTGGGGGCACCGGCTTGGTTGAACTCGGACTTGGAAAATGGGATTTTTAAATATAAATAATCTCCCTTTGTTTGGTTTTTTGGGAAAAGGATTTAAATGTTTTTTTCTTCTTTTTTTGGGAAAACCAATTGTAATTAAATATGTATTTTTAAATAAGAACAAAAATTGTTCTGGAACCATTACCAGTACAGGTTATATATATATATTTTAAGCTTCTTGACCTTTGGTTTTATATCAAAAAGTTCTTAAAATGAAATGGACTTTGTGAATGCTTTAAAAATACAATATTACTTGGTGACCTAGTTACCAAAGAGTTCTAAAATTAGCTTTAGATAAACATGTATTTTTGTAACATTCAAAAGATATTTCGTGAAATCAGCGATGATATCTTTAAATAAGTGAAATTTTTGGAATCTTACATTAAATATAATATGGAAAAAATTTGTTTTATGCATTTTTCCAATTAATGGTATACAAATCTAAATGGATATTCTGGTATTGTTCTGAAATTTGTTGTTTTATTTCAGGAACGTTATAAATATGAGAAATCTCTTGATAAGCTTAAAGGAAAAATTCCGGCTAATAAGATATTCAAGCAATGCCAAGTATCTTATTCAAATTATCAAATTAATTTTAGATTGACAAGTATTTAATTAATCTTTAAGTACATTACCGACGAATTGCCGAAATCATTTTAAATATAAAATTCTTGTTAAAATTCAACATAAAACAAGACGGAAAGCTAACTTCGGTAACCGAACTTCGTATACCCTCGCAGCTAGCAATAGGATCATGAAAATCGCTCATAACTCAGCCAAAAATGCATTAATTTCAATTCGGAAAGCTGTTCTGGGCTAGTTTTTATTGGGTTAACAAATCTGCATACTTAGTTGAAAATTTTTGAAAATTTAAATATTTTTCAATTTTTGGCAATTTTGACGATGTAACCCCTTACATTTTTTTGAAAAAATTGGTCACATTTTTTTTTTGCCCAGACATGGCTAGTTCGATTCAGCTGTTGATGCTGATCAATAATATATATGGTTTATAGGGTCGGAAATGAGTCCTTCACTGCTTAGTGAGCTTTTGTCTGAAATGAGAATACCCTGCAAGGTATAGCAAGTCTCTCTTTAATATTAATCCTTAAAAATATATTAAATTAAAATCTTCGTTTTATTTAAAGAAAAAGTTTCTAAAATCAATTAGCCCTCGGTGGGTTATGGAAATCAAAGTGCGTCTAATTAGATATTCAAGCATTGCTAATGCTCCAATTTCCACGGTTCCCCCTGTACGTGGGACACAATTGCACTTGCAATCAATTTTAAAATTCTTTTATTTGCTTAGCTCTCCCCTTTATTGTGCTCCCTTTATTCTCATATATATTTTTTTTATCACTGCCGTAGCACGTGTATTCCCGTCCAGGTCGCTTCATATTTTTCATTTCGCTGTTTTTGTGGTTTTTATTGAATAATTTGCCTGCGGGAACTTCCACTTTCCTAGTCGGGCTCTCTGCCGTCCAGACGACGACGACGACCACAGGTCCAACGGGTCCGTCGGATCCGACGGTGCCCGCAGCGTGGTAGCGACGCCATCGCCGTGGCCGGGGGTCATTATTCGATTAAGGCAAATTATTATGTTTTATTATTTATAATGCAAATATCAGCACAGACATGGCCAGACGCGGCCCGTCGGTGGGACAGAAAATCGCTGCGGGGGTGAGGTGAAAGTGCTTTCGTTTTGTTTCGAGTGCCTCCCATGGGCCATGCACTGGGCGGAAAAATTGTTTCCTCAAATTAGAAATAAAAACTGAGGTAGAACTTAAATATTCTTGGACAAAACTATTCATTTTGGGTCTTAAAAAGAATTAAATTGTTAAAATGGATTTTGTTTTTAGTTTAATACATTCCTATAATTTCCAACTAGTTCCAGCAATATTTTACGGTTTATTCTGGCATTTATTAATAGTAAACTGTTCATGGATATTATTAAATTTTTAAATTTGTTTAATAACTTTGAGCCATGTTAAGGTTCCTTCTTTGTTATAAAGATCCAAATATAATACTTTTCTTGTTCTACAACATATTTTCCTCAGTGCATTTATAGCTGGGATTCCAGACTTATCACTGATTTGTACTTTGTCACTCGGCAATGCGAATTTTTCGCGCGACTTCATCTGTTCCCCACAGTCGTTCGCCGATAATGACCTCGTAATTCAAGTGCTGATAAGAATTTAACATGACATTACCGCCGATTAGTGTATTAGGGGGGAATTACTATTATTAAACGATGGCAGCCCGTTTGATCGGATGTTTTCCACTGATTTTCCCCTGTCATTTCGAGTGGTTACGATTCAGAGGCTTCAGGCCTTAATATAGCAATCAGGTGGACTTATGTAATTTGAGTGCTAGAGAGCCTCCTTTAAGTTAGTTAATTTATAAGTCACTCAGGTATAAGTGATAAGTTCTGTATAGGTTTGACTTTATGCCTTGAGGCCATTGAAGATGGCACTCTTAAAGATTTGCATTGCAATGCTGTCTTTTATTAGATTTTATTTTAGAAACAAGGTCGAAATTTGTACATTAGGATAACATCAATAACAAAATGAGTGACTAGCTAAATTTAATTTAATCCTAGTCTTACCTTAAATTATGATTTCAATAAAAAATTTCTACGGCATCCAGGACTTTTATTTATTATTACCATTCCGCACAGAGCCTAAGTCAATCTATTATTCTTCCGACAAACTAACAGCCAGCCGGATGATATGGCCAGCTGTGAAAGGAGCAATTCGCACGGCTCCTTGCCAGGGTACTCAGCCAGGACACCCCAGCCTCTCCACCCCCCGCCATGGCACCTCGCTGGCGCTAGTGCGAGCCACGCTCTTTGGCGGAATCAACAGCCGTACTCGCTACTAATGGATTCTCACTGCGCCACCAGCTCGTAATCCTTTTAAATCCCCATCCTAACCCAACAACAGCAGCACACCCGTGCACTTGAGAAGTGCGCCCGAGGGTCGATTGCAACGTTCCTCATGCGCCGTCCTGCACTGGGCTGCTGGGAACGGAAAACAATTGCATTCGAGCTGCAGCCATCCGGCTTTTGTCTTGATTTCACTTTCGCCGGACTGCTGAATTCGAAATGCAATTTGCAGCTGACAAGTGGCCGGCGGACACAATGAATCGCAAATCCAGCGCAATCCTAGCGCCAATTAGGCGAAGGACCCGCGGAAAGGGAAATATTTATGCAGCCAATTTGAACGCGAACGTGCTCCACACCTCCGGGCCATTTGCGGCCAAGCTCATCTAATGCCAGCTTCAAATCATAATCAGGAAGAGGGGCAGGAGGAGGCGGAGGAGGTGACAGAGGATAGCCCGGGATAAATACGTTTTCACGCTTCCTTGGAGCGGAAGTGCCAGGCAAAATAATCGGGCAATATTAATCGTCCACAGTTGGACTTCAATAACTCAAACTGGGAACCTTAATTACATAGCTGGGTAATAAAAGTCCTTACGACTTTGATTAATTACAGAAGATCAATAAATAAGTTTACGATTTATGTAAAAACATTAAAGGAGAATTTTTAATCATTATATTTGAAGAACATAAAAAGGTAATAAATCCTTACTAAAATCTTTTTAATTTTTTAACAGGTTAAGGTTTTCTATAAAACTTTGAATAAATTTACTTTATACTTTATATTAAAAGTCGTTTACATCATTACAATTACTTTTCCAATTAAAAACTTAAATTATTGTCTGTACTATCGAATTCTAAAATAATAAGAAACTTAAATATCAGTAATAAAATCTCAGTATTCCCCTGGAACTGGAACTAAGCAACATTTTTGTAAGAGTAATATTTGCTTCTTAAATTATGCTTATTCTGTTTTTAGTTTTGGCTACCTTTTCCATATGTTTAGAAATTTGAAAATCAAAGGTGAATGCTTAAGGAAATCACTGCCCTTTGATCTTTAATTGAAATCTCTCAGAGGTAGGCCTATAGTAAAAACGTTTCTCTGGGCTAGAACCTACTTCAAGTTGAGGCATTCAATGCTATCTAATTCATCTCAAAGGAGTTCAAGCCAAGGAAGCTCCTCCGTATTTGTTTTGCTCTGTATGTGTATGTGTTTCTTTGAGCGGGATAAGTGGCATCCCGTCCCTTTATGTCGACGCGTCCCTCCTTTGTGGCTCACCGGCGGCTGTGTTGGGGCGTGGGGCGGCTCATTAATGCGTCCTTGGTGAGGCAGCACAACATTTGTCAGCCCCGTCTCTTAATCCCCAGCAAATCGCGTAATTATATGCGTACACAATGCGCACAAAAAGCCCGCCCCCACCGGGCGCCCGGCCTAACTGCGATATAATTTCCGCAACATTTATTTATTAATTAAAAAATTTGTGCCATTGACGATGGGGGCTTACGGCTAAGCTAGATAAATTACCATAAATTGTATTTTATTGCCCAAGTTTCTAAATCACAAAGAAAATTCGGAGCGGAGCTTTTCGCCAGTTTGGAACCTGAAAGTGTGTAGCATGCTTCCCAGCGCATTGCAAATTTCCTATTATCAGGCGAAAAGTTTTCGCCGCAGCAGCTGGAGGCAGCTCTTGTACCCTTTTTTACGCCTCGGCCACATGCTGGGCTGCTCTGCGGTTCGGCTTGGTCTACTTTAAATGGCGGGCGACGGGAGGGCGGCGGGATTTTCGGCCCCAATTATGCAATTCTCGACCGGGCAGCGAGATTAGTGTGCAGTTTTGTTCGGTTCTCTGCGGCCAGATGCGTTTTTAATTGCATCAAAGACGACTTCCGTGGACGCCGTCCTGGCCTTGTCAGTTTCCTAATTGGACATTTGTAATTAACTTCACTGGCAGTCACTGGCGATTCAGTTTTTCTTGCCCCCGGTTTCCTGTCTCCTGCGCGTCCTCCCCCGGCTCATTTTTCACCGTGCAGTTGGCATTTAATGCACTTGACTCTTGTCCCCCCGGTTTTGCCGGGTTATTTATGTATCGCTCGTTAGTTTTCGGCGGACTCTTATTTATTGGCTACCCTGAGGTGGCTGGACAAGGTCGGATTTGGTTTTTTAAGCTCGTGCTGGACACTCGTCCGCTCGCCCGTCCTTGACTAATGGCCAGCGCCGTCGAGTGGCCCAGGGAAACAAAGCGGTCTAATTGCGCTGGGCGAATGTCTCCCGTTTGTCATAATTAACCCAGACGGAGGGCACAGAAAGTGCATTTTGTGGTCAAGCGGCGACTTTATGCATTCATTTGTGCTGCCACCAGGAAGTGTCCTACTTTCTGTCCGAGGCAAATCAATAATTTCTGACCTCTTTCGGTCTTCTAGTCTCGCTGCTGCCCTCCTGCCAATCGACCATTAAAGTTGCATGTCTTTGGCTGTGCCGCAGCTCTCGAGCACTCAATTACGTGGCGAAAGTTCTTTTGCCCCCAATCCCGGTCCTCTTCCCATGCCCCTCTATTGTGGCAAGAAGGTGGCAATCGAACTATTCAATAAATAGTTGGGGGTTAACTGGGCCAACTGATAAATTCAATTGGTTATGTCTGGCAATTGCAATTGGTCGTATTTGGTGCAGTCTCTTTGTGGGAGGGTCGTTTTTTCTAGCTTTTACTGTCTAATTCATAGCATTTATTTCTTTTATAAATATTTTTACTTTAAGAGCCTGAACATTTGTCTCGTTTTATTCCTCCAAGAAAGAAAATACCAAGTCAAAATGTAGACTTGTGGTAATAATAGCTGACTTTTCCTTTTTCCCTTCAAAGACTCAACTTTTCACTTCTTTAGATCCTAAGTTTAGTGAAGAGGTAATGTTGATTTTTCAAAAAGGTAAAGGCAATTACAGGTGTGTGTCAGTGAAAACAGAATAAAGGTTATTGCTGTCGTATTCCCTCCACTGCACTCACTGAAAATTAATTCTGTGCCACAATGTTGACTTTTCAAACATAAATTTACACTTGAAATGTTTGCAAATAAAAAATAAACATTATAAACTCAGGGAACAAAGGAAACAAACCTTTTATTACCTACATGAATAAATGTTTTATGCTTATAAAAAATGTGCTTTATTACTTAAAAGCATACCCATAAAGTTATTTGTAAACGTAAACGTTATATACGTATTAAAACAAATATTACTTTTATGTAAAATCAAGCTAGTAATATTCTGAGAGTTTTTATAGGCTAGTAAACTTAAAGTTTCTTAATTTATGGGAAAGAGGGGAATAAATTCTGTGAAATGAAAACCATTTCCATGAATATCCTTATTAAATTTATGACCCTAGACAGAGTGCCTTTAACAGCGAACACTCTAATGAGCACATGATGAGACCTTTAGTTTATTTCTAATTTAATAAATAAATAAATAAAATAAAAACCAATCAGAGGATGCGCTTACATAGAAGTGGCAAGTGCTGAGGCTGGCCAGGTAAGATAAATTCCCTGACGTACCCCCATTCACTTCAAAATGCAAGCCTTTCCATTGGATATCCTGATTAAAGGTGAGAATAAATGGCCCTGGGCAGAGTGCCTATTAAAGCTAAAACCGTAATGAGCTTAAGCATTCAGTGCGCCTTCGTATTGGGGTTGAGACCCACTACTTGTGTGTGGGAGTGTGTGAGAGTGCTTCAGTTCAAAAACCTCCAAAACATTACGTCACAAGCTCGGGCCACACACAGACATGGAGGCAGCACACACTGAAAAGTGCTGCGGGCCAGACACTAACACAAGACCGATGTAGCACGGCGACGGCTGCTCTGGCACATCTTTTGGCGAGCTTTGGACGGGGCCAGGCAGCTGTGTGTGGGTTAAGGGCGGCGACGGCGACAGCGACAGCGGCGGCCAGGGGTTAAGGGTGTGGAGAGACAAATGGGCAGATGGAGACGATGATGGCCCTGCTGCTGCTGCTTCGTCTGTGTTTTGCGATTGTCTAGCTCAGCTGGCTGGCTGACTGACTGAGTAAGCCACACACAAGCAGAAACCAGAGGGAACATGGAAAAGTGAAGACACCTGGACCCGGATCTGGGCAACACTTCTGTCTGTTGTTCCTCTCGGTTTTCGCAGGCGGAAAAATCAATTTATGGATTTTAGTTTCCTGCATATTTGTTTTTATTCTCGCCCTCTGCCTCTGCTGGTTCTTGTGCCTTTGACACGTTCGCGCCTCTTGAGCGTTTCAGTGCGTCTGGGAGGCAGCTTGTTGATGCCGCTGCAGCGGTGCAGATCTGGAGGCGACTGCTGGGGCGCCACACTAGGAAGCTCAACAGCCCGACAACTCGCAATTAAAGCAATTTCTTTTAATTGCAATCAAATGAGACGAGAACCTGAGCTGCTGCCTTACTTACCCCTTCTCCAGGGCGCTGTGTGGCCTCGCTCCTTGCTCGCAGGATGCAGGATATAGTCGGAGATCTTCCGTTGGCGCGCTAAAGTGCCGTGACAGTTGTCGTCGTGTGTGTGCATAGTGCGTGAGTGTGTGTGCCAGGGTTTTGTGAATGGAACAAAAGAGCGAAACGGAATTCATTTATTAAAGGGGGTTGGGTGAGACTTGTTCTTGGATTTCACTGCACTGGCAACTCGCTTTCGCACACGTACTTGGGCACTTTAAATATTTGCTCGGCACTGCAAAAAGTTCCCTCCTTTTCTGCTGCGGCTGCTGCTGCTGCTACTGCTTCTGCTTCTGCCAAAGAGCCAACACCTTGGGAGGAATCGCTGAACAGGACTACTGGAATCCTATTGCCTCCGTCCATTTTATACGCCAGGCGCTTGCGATCCACACGCGGCAATCAGCTGGCCAGGATGCTGTGGATGCTGGGCTCTCTCGGTGCCATCGGATACTGCGCAGGTACAAACAAGGCAGCGCGCTGGAGCCTGAACCGACCGCAGCATAATTAATATTTAGTGCTAAGTGGGAAAGTTGCGAAATTAAATATATAAAATAAACTTACGCTCGAGGGGAGAATATTAAAGCGAGTGGCCTGAAAGTAGGCAATAGTTTTCGCAGTGGCTAGCCACATGAACAGGGTGATTCGTGCCTAATGGAGGGAAGATAATGTCGGAGCCACTTGTTGCTTTTCATTCTCTTTGTTGGTAGAGTTTCCTTGCTCAGTTAAGCTTTAATTAAGTTGTTAATTGATTGTTACTTTAGAAATAATTTATTATTAAATATTTAAAACTGTTTTGTTTGTATCAAGAGATACAAAATTACTTAATCGTGCTTTGTTTTTATTTTAAGACAGAAGAAAAACATAAATGGGTTTTTGATTCTGATGACTTACAGAATGTATTTGATTTCTCTTAATAACCCTCATGGGAAGATATTAATTAATCTTTAAATGGTCTTAATAATAAAAATTGAATTACTATTTTTAAATAATGTTTAATAACAGACTTATTTAACAGGATGGATTTATACAATAACATATATTTACACGACTTGCACAATTCCAATTAACCTATTTGCTTTCTTAATATCTTTATAATTAATTAAATGTAGTCGCCAAATTAAAACCCAAAATGCAATTAAAAATATTTCGAAATTAAATTCTCTCTAAACACAATTCTCAGGCCCCGAAAGTTTAGCAATTTGCATAAATCATAAAAAATGATCCGCCAGCATTTGATGGATGCAAACGAATTACTGCCATCTATCTACTGGCATCGAAAGTGGTGGTCGATGAAATGCTTTCACCGATCGCGGCGCCAGCGAATTTAATTGGCCACTGAATAAACTTCTTTGATATGGGAGATCGGTCCCACGTTTCGACCATAAACAACCGAATATATGGGATATAAACAATGGCTTGGCAGCAAGCACACCTCTTCCTCATTCGCGCACCCCAACCATTCGCCCCGTTCACCCGTTCGCGCATTCATTGATGATTATCTTAACGGTTAACATAGGTTCTGCGCCGCATTCCATATCTCGCGGGACCATGAGTTGGGGAATTCCGAACTAAGAGTCATCTAGGGAGTTCAGTTTTCGCATTTTTCCTGTTGCGGCCAGAGGCGTATCATCAGCAGAACTAAAAGAGTGCGAAAAAATGTGTAAAACATAAGTTATGAACAAAAGACCGAAACTAAAACTTGAAATAAGCTGGCTTCATTGAGTTGTCATTGCGCACTGAAAGAAAAATGGCATATATTATGTTTTTTAATTGAAAATTTTTTAAAATATGGGGCAAATTCGAGTCTAGTAGGAATATTTTCCAAAAGGTTCTAACAGTAAACAATGTATTGTTTATCTTAAAGTCTGTTATCGATCTTGTCGCTCTTTAACCTTTCCTTGCAGTGTAAAGCTTGTTGTCCATCCCAGGTGAGTGTGTCAGGTGCAATGTGCTGCTGGCCAAAAGAAAGAGCAACAACAACGGCAGAGGGAGTGTCGACGAAAAGTACATAAAGTGTACAAAAATAAACTCCGGCAAAGCTCCTATCGTCTCGTCTCGGGCCAAGTATCGAATGTCTCTCAAAAGGTAGTTAAACGCTTCCTACTCCACGCAACGCCAAGTGGGTCGGAGGAGCGGACAAGGGGGGGCACTAGACGTACATAGATCATGCCCAGCCCGCTTTACGACTGTCGCCGTCTCTCTCCTGAGTGGTAGGGTATTCCTCGAACCGCCTGGCCGGCCCATTAACTATTTATAGCTGTCTGTCTCCGCTTTCGCGGGACTTCCTTCTAACTGAACTTGTGTAACCGAATCTGCCGTGGTCAGTCTCCGTCTCCATCTGTTTCTCTCTCTGTCCCCATCTGAGTACCTCTTCTTCTGACCCTTGCCTGGCTGTCACTCCCTCTCGCCTTCCCTGCAGTCGCTCGCCTTCAATTGCTTCCTTATGCATACAAATTAACGTTTTAGCACACGTCGCGCTAAGTGGAAAAGTTACCAGCGGGCGAAAGACAGGACAGGAAGAAAGAATGCAAAACAGAGAAAGAGAGATGGGGAGAGCAAGAGCAAAGCAAAAGAAAAAGCAGATAGGAAGAAAGCTTTAGCCAAGTACTTGCGACAAGAATTATAGGTATTTAAATGTTTAACCCACTGAATACCCTTGGGCTTAAATAAATCCTAAAGGCTGGTTACTTAAAATTCGGATTTCTCCGGATAATGATTATAATATTTGTTTACGCTTAATGGACTCAAAATTTCCTAATTAGTTAGACAAATTAAGAGAAGTAGGCAATACTTTTTTGAACCAAGGATCCCAATAAAAACTGGATTTCTTAAACACCCCTCTTTTCTGCCAAAATATAACCCTGCAGCCACCTGGGTCCCTCTGGCATTATAAGCTCAGAAGGTTAACGGTGCAATCCCTTGTTAGAATCGCACTTTCCATGCCCTAGACCCGCGCCGAACTTGAAATCGGAACCCGTTCCGCTGCAACCTCCCCCTCCTCCGGGAAACGAGTTCCATCCCCGAAAGCTGCAGCAAATAGCAAATAGCGAAAGAGGAACGCCGCCGACGAGTGCAGAACAAAAGTTTGCCGCTAAATTTTTGTGACAGCTGTTGAGCAGCGACAATAAAGAGAGTGGAGAGTGAACTAGCAAGAGAGAGAGAGCGGAAATTTGGTACACTGATCACTATAGTTACCTTTTCTAAGCCCTTAATTTAAACGAAGAAATTAAATGGGTTATTTTTAATACAAATATTAATCAAACTTTAAAACGAAAGGCAAGAAAAAATTTGTCCCTAGCTACATTGCTACATTTCCATTATATCTTATTTTTCGGGGAATTTTTCTTAACTGAAACAGACTAGTTATTTTGCTGAGTGTAAAGCAACTTCGGTAAGCCAGACTCGCAGCTCAAAGTTAGCGGCTCTCCGCTCGCTGGCTCATTCGCGTTTCAACCTTCTTCCACACCGGAGTGGCGCTTGAGCACGGAGAGTATGTGTAATTGCTTTTGTCGAACGATCTTTTACGAGCTTCAGGCGATAAGTGGAACCTCGAACCCCGAACCCCTTAGCCCCGAGCCCCCAGCCCTGAACCTCGAGCCGTTGAAGCGCAACCTCGAAGGGCAGCGCAGCCTCTCCTCGGTGTCGGAGCCTTGTCCCAAAGCCGAAACATTATAGTGCTTTACCTAGCGTGTGTCTCTGTGTTTGTGTCTGTGTCCGCGAGAGAGCCCTGCACCTCCTGCCGTTTTGTATCTGTGTGTGTGTTTTGTGTATATAATAGGTCACTGGAGCGTGCGATATGCCCAAAGTGACAGCAACAACAACAAGAGCAATGGGAGCTAACTAAACGTGCGACTCATGCGCAAAGCAAATGACAATAAAGAGCAGGAGGCAACAAACGAAAAACGGAAAGAATAAATGGCAGCCCAGGGAGGAATCGAAGGGGTTACCAGGTGACCGGGCAGTGACAGGTGAACAGGTGTCAATGTCAGCCAAAAAAATAACAAAACAGTATGCGATCGAAAGAGTGCACTAATTAATAATTAGAGTGTTTCATTAATTTGTTTTTGGACGACAGCCTTCAAAATTCCAATAGTGTAATTAAATTAACCAGAAAAAGAATACAGGCTGAACAACAACGGTTTTATTGTCGCAGTACAAGATCGTCAGAGGTAACTAATTAAAAAGAATTGTGTGGGATCTGCCAAGTAAATCAAGTTTATAGATTAGAGTCACGCAACTAAAGTTTTTATAACATTTTACCCACAAGACTTTATCAGCCAATGAACAAGAGACTTTTAATTGCTTTACAAGATCAAAGTTATGTCGAGATAGATTCTAAAACTTGATGAGAGATGTTTTGATCTTACTATAAATTAACAATTATTAATTAAAGAACCTCTTTCCTTAAAAACCCTTGAGAAATATCATGTTACCTGCATTAAAGCTTTCATAATTTTTTATAAACTTAATTAAACCAGGGAACTTGTATTTTAATACAATTATTTACTTTAAAGGCACTAAGTTTCCAGTTACCAAATTAATCATTTTAACTGTTAAAACTGCTTTGCAAAGTCCAAAACAACTCTGTTCGCCCTTTCGATAGACCACTGTACTTAAAGTTAGTCTGCCCTTTGGATTCGAACCTGGGAGCAACCCCTGCGAGTGTGGGAAATGGCAACAAGTTGCACTTCCGCCGGCATCCAATCGTTGCCATTGATTTCTGCGCGTGTGTGCCTTATTTTTTGTTCATTATTTTCTTGTTAGCCGAGCCAGCGAAAACAACTTTTACAAACGAAACAAAAACAAAACAAAAAACAACAACTAAAAAAGAAGTAACAGCCATTTCACCCGTAAATTGAAAACGAACAAAAGTAAGCAAGTAGTAACAGCGAGAAAAAATGAGAAAAATAAGAAAACTGAGGTAACCAAAACCAATCGGACAGCATCGGTTAACAGTATTAACCAGCGACTGGCGTCTGCTTTGTCGACTTCCGTTCGTTTAAGCAGATTGTTGTTGCTGCACGGGGGGTGGTGAGAGGGGCCAGGGGGGGCCAAAGGTGCGAGGGAAGGTGAACTGAGCTGTTCACCACAAAAAGAAACTCGGCGGAGCAACGCATCATTGGCGTGGAATTGCTTTGACTAATTTCCCAATGAATCGGCAGTTGCGGCTGCGCCCTGCGGCTCCATGACTGATGCATCAGTGTTGGTCTTACCATGTGTCTGTATGCGTGTGGCAATTAAACCTGGCCGGGAAGCGAGTGTGAAACCGTTAGTAAAAGCCACCTTGATAGCGGGCTCACCTCTCTCACCTCAGTCGACATCTCTGCAACGCAGACTCCACCCGCTGCTTGATAAATAGCTTTACCTTCAAATATTTGCAAGGGTCCACCGAGAAAAAATAAGGTATAGCAAATAGAGCTAGAAAAGAGGATAGTAAAATTAATATAAAAAAATAATTATAAATTTAAAGCCATTAAAAATTTATTTTATATTTTTCTTTGTTAAAGAACTTGAACTAATGGTTGTTAAGTCTATACCTTTTAAGCACATTTCCTTTTTGAAAATCACTTAGAACTTTCCAAATATTGATAACACATTCATAGATGTTATCAATATAATGAGATACCTAAAAACATCTAATATAATAAGGAAATAAAATTAAAATTTAATTCTATTTGTTATGATTAAAATTTCCATCTTTTCAAACGTGCTAAAAGAAAGAATTTTTGTGACAATTTCTATCTTATCATTTAATCTCTGATAAAGAACTCTCTATGAATCATAAAATGTCTAGAATTTCTTTTCAAAAACAAACTCAATTTACTTAGTCATGTCCAAATAAAACCCCCATCATTATATCTCTCTGTGTAGTTAAAACGCTGTCATAATTAATTGAGCCATCAGCTAGCCCCGGCATGCGGCATGAGATGAGGTCTTTAGCCAGTTCTCCGGATGGAGTTGACCCATTTACCGGGCGACCCAATTGCATTTGAAATTGTTGTCTAATTAATCATCAGATTAGTTACTGTAACAACTTAATTCGACATGCCATGCGAATGCCGCGAACAATTGTGTGAAAATTGCACAAATCCAAGCTGGTGGATATGAAAACATACTTGCAAAGCGAGGGATATATACTATATTCAGGCAACACAGTTGCATATTGAGTAATGCACTTGGATTTGAAATCAATTTCAGTTGACCAACCCCGAACGAAATGATATGCAAAACGCTGCTAACGGATTTGGGACCGGGGATATATGCATATGGCAAATGCATTTTTAATTGCTGCATTGTTTGGGAACTGCATATCATCATGCAGTGTGTGTGTGTTGCACGGCCTAAATTATCTTCCAAATCCCCAGCAAATCCCATTCACAGAATTTCAACATTTCCACATTTTGTAGTCTGACTTTCTGGTTTTCACTCAATAGAAATTTCTTTGGTGGCCCGCAGGCGAGCTCTTTTTTTTATATTTCTTTGGTTTTTGGTATTCGGTTTTTGGCTTGTCTCTGGACAAGATTTGAACACTGAACAGCGAACACTAAACTCTGAACAACAAGTGCGTCAAATGCGGCACAAAATCGTAATCATCTTGTTTGGTCCAACCAACAATCCAGCTGTCCGTCGGTATATGTATCCATCCATCCATAGATACTCTGGCAGACACACTGTCAGCATTTCAAGTCAACCATTTAACTGGCCAAAAATAATGGAGAAAAAGAGCCGTGCGGTTCAAGAATTTCTCTTTTTTCCAATTTGCTGGGATTTCTGTTTCTGGCTTCTTTTTTTTGCCAAACAAATATTTTCACACACGCGCACGCACGGCTGGGATGCTGGCCCGTTCGCCCGAGGGCTCTCGGTAGATGAAGATGAAGCGTTGAGCCACTTAACCCATTGCGGCGCAGGCCGTACCCAAATGGGTTAACTGGCCCCAATCGATGCACTCTGCGTAATTACGTGCCCGAAATCTACATATTTGGGCGTGCGGTGTGCATATTTCAGTCTGGGTGCAGCCCCATAGATGCTACATATCTCACGGGTCTCGTCTCGAAGGTGACAACAGACCAACGCAGGGCTAACGTCAAGAGATGGGGAAATGGGGCGGGGGCAAGACTCTGGCTATCTGGCAGCTGAGCTGGGGGCGAGAAGTTCGTTATCTGTTGCCGCATTTGTTTATGGGTCCCGGCCAGAGCCAGCAGCAGTAAAAATAAACCGAAAATTCCCTTGATTGCAGTACGAAAGCGAACGCTCCCAGGCACAAACCAAGCACGGCACACCACACACACGCACACTCTCGATGGGAAGTCTGTGCGAAGAATTTGTATATCGCGCCGGCTGATAAGCTGCTCCGTAAGCGACTTTTTTGGGTGCCCAAGACGAAGGCAGTGCTGGCTGGCCCGCTTCCAGTGGCAAAACAATGGTCGTAACCGGCGCGTAATTAACACACAAAAAGCAGAGTGAACAACAGAAAGGCGACACATACAGAAAATAAAAGCAAAGCGAAGCGAATTTGTTTGCCAAAAGCGTTCCATGTGCGTGAGAGGTGAAGTGACAGCTTGCACTCGCATCCATGGGATACACGAGTGCGGAAATGGCTTAGGGCTAATCTGAGTACGCAAACAAACTGCATACACGCACACCACACGGACTCACAATCACACAAGCCGGCGACATGGCAGGTGAAGCCTCCCCAGCAGCAGCAACATCGCCTGCGGGCTGCCTCTCTAGCAGCCATAGCAACGCCAGCAAGGAGAGCAGTCCTGTCCAGCAGCAGCTAAACAGCAGCGTGGACAGCGGAATCGCGGTCCTGGAGACGGAAACGCCGACCTTGCGGAGGCGCCAGCGATTGCAGCAGTGCCACCGCATCCTTCAGGTGTTGCAGCGGGACCATCTCAACCATCAGCAGCTGCGCGATAGATTAAGGTGAGTGTTTGCAGAGAGAAAAATAAATGATCATAAAAGTTGATATTTATTAAATATATTCGATATAAAATTAACTTATTTTGATTTTTTTAATAATTGAATATGCAATTTAAGGTGTGTTTTTTATGTATTAGAAAAGCCTTTTTATACTTTTTAGCCTTCTAAGTTGAAAACGTGGGGGAATCTATGCCCTAATCTGGTATTTATTTTGCATTGTTTGGACTCTTTTAATAGCATTTCTTTGCCTAATCTGATGAAGAGATAATCTCAAACAAATACCCTTACAAAAGGTAACACAACATTGGCTAAACATTGCATAAATGTTCCCAAAATACTTTAAATTCGAACTCCAATGCCAGAAAGTAGAACAGATAATGACAATGACAATCAATTTGAAGTATAAACATGAACAAGAAGTGTTTTGACTTTGAACTTTGAAACTTTCTATATATCTAAAATCCATAATCCAGAATCCCTGCCTCATTTCTCTCTCCCTGTGGCCAGAACGGAAGCAACTGGCAGCTGGGTTTGGCCAACCCAATGCTGTCTTGGGTGCGCTTTAGTGCCCACAAGCTTATTGCCAATGCATTTGGTTGCATGCCTCTCCAGCTCTCTGGCTGCGGGCGGATATCAATTTATGTAAATTTTGCCGACCTCAAAATGGAAATGACAAAATCTCGGGCGCAGTCAGTCACTCAGCCAGCCAGTCAGCCCGCCAGCCAGCCAGTCAGCCATGTCATTCATGCAGCCAGAAGTCATTCCGTGAGCAGTTTTGCGAATCCATTTCTGGGAATCCGTTTCGACAATTGTCAAAGAGAAACCCAGCAGAGCTCTCAAATGAGTTTGCAATTTGTTTGAGGCAAATGTAAAGTGGCGGGGAAGTTCCATTAGAATGATAATGGGTGACCAACCCAGTTTTGCCGATCATAATTGAAGAAACCTCTTTAAACTTTATGGCCTGTCTGTTGATAGAGGGGATATGTGAACTTTATTAGGGCGGTAAGTGTACTTTATAGGATGGAATTCCAAGAAGTTAAAGGGGAAGCAATGAAATAAAGAAATACAATTTAATGTAAATAAAGGGATTCCCAAAATGGAGTTGCTTCTTGATCAAGTTCTGTCTCTGGATCAAACTGAGTTAGATTTTTTTAGATTTTAAAAACTATAAATATCTTTGGGATCATTAAATATCGATTTCCATAGGGCATTCAAGAATCGACTGGTTATTAGGCTCCGAAACCCGTTAGCCACTCCATGGCAATTCCGCTTCTCCGCACGAGTATCGCCGCCCGAGGAGAAGTGGAGCCGCAATCTTATCGTATATTTCATAATTAAGTTGATTAATACCAATTAATTGCCGTGAGCTTTGCATGGCCAATGGCAGGGCCAATCGATTCGCCGCTTTTTTCTTTCGGGCCACCAACTCTTGCCACAAGCCGAGCCGCGGACAAGCGGACATGTGACTGGCAGCTGCCAAGTGGCATTTGGATTTGCATAAGGTCCGTTGGACAATGCGAAATGCCAATAAATATGGACGGAGGAGGAGGAGGTGGAGGCATAACTGCCACATCTTTTTTGCCCCTCGTACTTTAGGCGGCGGCTCAATGGGGATTTGTTTTCCACCCTCTTGTTGCATGGGCCACAAAGCTCTGGCCCAATAAGGGCCAGTTCCATTTTGGTTACTCGCCAGCAACGCACATAAAAAAAATCTAAAAAAAAATAAACAAATTTCGACAAAAACCCTACGAAATTATAAATATTCGAAACAATATTATGCTAGAGAATTAACCCACTTGGAAAGAGTATATATGAGTAGAGATACCTCGTTGTGACTTAACCCGAGACGTAGACTTGACACTTATCTGTGAATTTTTCGTCGCGATACCCTTATATACAGATACAGATATATATATTTATCACTGGACGCGAGCGGAACTCTTATCAAATCAACTGTTGCCTTATATACGCGATCCGCAATAACGAAATGGACAAACAAAATCCATTATAATGCCCATATAGCCCAGTTATATATATTGCAAGGCACCGAGCAAACAAAGCCGAATATAACTTGGCTAAAACAAACCTGTCGCCGCTCTCCAGTCGCTGTCGCCGCAGTCGGAGTCAGCTGCTCCAATCGCCAACTTGAAGATCGTCGTGGAGAAGGCCCTTATGGCCCCGGACCCGTGATCTTAATCAGTTTTTTTGTAGCGTGTAAATAGCCGCGATTTATTTCAATTTCTGCCTCGGTTTGTCGTCGGTATTTTTTGAAGATCGCGGCCGCAGGAGGGGTGATCGGAGCGGCGGGGGCGATGGCAATTAGCGAGCGGAGTTTGTGTGCCAAACACCTCCGAAAAACACATGTACAGGAAAAGATATTCCCCCGACAAGTGATTGATAATCGTCGTACATAACTGAAAACATAAATAACAAGCCCGACGAAAAATCAAAAAAGTTGTGGTAATTATTTATTCAGATATTCGCCAGTGAAGTTCACTTCGGTTCATTTGAAAAATTCCACCAATAAAAAAACCCCATAAAACACTACCCAAAAAATACTCAAAGTTTAATGCCCAGTGAAGTGAATAACGCGATAATTAAGCTATCTTTTTCCTAGAAGCACACTCAGGCCCAAGAAGCTATTATTTTGTTAAATTATTTATGCAAAGCCCAGCAAAGTTATGCAACGCTCGTCAAAGATCTCTCAGGGAAAAAAGCAATAAGTCGATAAGAAGTTTGCACAAAAAACACATTCGTACATTTATCAACTTTAATTAGTGCTAATCGCGGTGTGCAAAAAATAAACACAAAGAAAAACACTTAAGTAAATAAATAAACGAGTAAATAACTGGCAGACTACGTGATTCAAATTATTGCGACTGCAGTTAGAGTTCTCTTCAGATCCCCACTGTGGGATAAGATTTATAGACCTCTCTTTAAGTGATTAAAAAATTGAAGATTATTTTTCTCTTTCAATAAAGAATAATACTTCAAATGCCTTGTCATTAGCTAAAGTCACGACTTCAAAGAGTATTACTCAGCTTATAGGACTGAACATTAAAGTATTTATAGACGTGATGTTTTTCAAATGATTTTTGCCACCTGACTTCATAAAGTTCAATATTTTCCATTTAAAATCTCAGCTGCAAACAAAAAACTTGTAGGAATTCAAATGCCCTGCAAAGGGTATTCACAAACACTGCTGCACGTCCGAATCTTGGTAAATTAAACCGAACAAACAAAAACTTTTTGATAAGACTGAGGCCAAAGTATGAATTGGCCAAGAAACACGTAAAATACTCACCCAACACAGCGAAGAGAGAATGATACGAAAATAACTTTTGGGTCTGATAATACGAAATAGTTTTATGGAGGGGCAAATTCTTTGACTTAGTCAGTTTGAAGATTTCGAAAGGATTGGTATTAAATCCGCGAGCGTGTGTGTGCTTCTGGGGGAAATGCATCATAATCGAATATAAAATTTAATTAAATGCGAACTCCGCAGTGCTTAAAGCGCTGGATGCGCCCCTATATCTCTCTCATGGAGCTGCCAATCAATCGACCGGGAAGCGGGAACCTGCTGCTGGGCCTCACATCCGTGGTGGGTCTCATCGGAGGAGCCTACCTGCTGCAGTGTGGCGCCCAGTGCCTCGTGAGGTGAGTTAATCGAACCGAGATAAGCGGATTAATGCGTCCCAATGCCGTCCAATGGTTCAAGTTCGGATACGTGAGCTGAGCCCGGGACTCGCACGTGCGGATGCAATCGCAGATGCAGATGCATTTCGAGCTAGAGATGCAGATACTTGTATATTCAGCTGGAGATAAACACAAATAGAAACCGAAACTGAACTCTCCGGGTTACGTGTCCATCGTTTCGCATGACTTGATTGCGTTTGCGTGTGGGAAATGGCAAGAGAAAGAGCATTTCGCTCAAAAAGAGATTTGACATAATTGTTGCCATTTTTCCAGCTGCCACTTGCCACTTGCCGCCGTTGCACCGAAGCAGTTTCCCTCGCAATTGCTTTCTTTGGGCATCGAGTACGTAGCTTCGCCTTAATTAAGGATTGCGCAATCCAATCCCCGGCACCTGTTTCGAATTTACGCTGCACCTGTTGTAATAATGCTCGATCGATGGGGTCTGGCCGGGTCCGTTAGACGTTTCATAACATTACTGGTCCGTTGACTTTCCACAAATTTGGCGCTAAGAACCATAACCAATAGAATCTTGAGGCACGGCAAGCGGAAGTCGTTGGCCAACAAAGGGCACGGCCTCCACTTTCCTCTATTATTCGCATTTTTTTACTCCGCTAAAAAGCGTCACGAATTGCCAATTACAATTAGCCGGAGCTAACAACGCCCCCGCATTGTTTGCCTTTCGTCACCATTCAATGGGAAGTTAATTAGGCGTTTTGTTGACATTTTTATTAGCATTACCATTGTGGCGGCGGCCTTACTTCACTTTGAAGGGAGTTTACTATATGTTTCGCAACTGTAAGATACTTGTAGTTTGAGTTCGATTTTCAGATCTAATCTTCTCTAAAAAGAAGCCTAAGTAGTTACCTATCTCGGCTTTTAATTGAAATGCGTCTTGGCACTTGGAAAAGCGGCTAGAGCTGGCGGCAAAACAAGTTGTGAAGTTGTGGAAAGCCAGGCAAATGCAATTAACGCTGGACGATGCCGCAGTAGAGATATGCACAGATATTCTCCGTTTTTATTTGCTATTAAAGTAAGAACAAAACGGGTTATGTTATACATGTGGCAAGTGAAAAGCCACAAAAAGTTGGAGCTATATGCCAAGCATTTGCAAAGCTGGAAAGTGGGTTTAAAGCCAACCTGTGAGAGTAAGAACAATGTCAAGTGGGCTGCAGACCAAAAACCGAGTATGAAATATTTAAACATAGTTTTCCTTAACCATATATATGATTTAGGTGTTATATCAGGCCAATTATGTGGCTATAAAGGTCTGCAAAATGTGGTTTAGGTTGCATGCTTTTAGGCTTTAATAAAATATTATCAGTTTTAATAGTTTTGAAGATTGCTATATTGGCAAAGAGATAAAGATAAAGACCAAGTCGTTGATGATCTCACACCAATTATTTCTTAGTCAGCAAAAGTGACACCGACTCCTCGGTTATCTGGAATTTACTGAGCTCATATCAATAAAACGATTTAGTGAATCCACTTAATAAACTCCTCCTTCAGTCTTGTGACAAGAATTTAAGAGTCTTGAAGTTCAACTTCAACTTCTGGGAAAACAAAGTTATCAATGAAGCGTTTGTGAAAGCTGATTTGTATTAAGAAAAGAACAGAGAACCTGAGGGCCTGACGCTTTCTCGTGCGGGAATATGCTAATGGGCCACATGAGACTTACATATATTAACCCAGATTCTTAGCACAGATTTCAAGGGAATCTCGAGAGAGATCTGTGTTCTCGGGAATAATGCCACCCCGCAGTTTAGGCCCAAAACCTATGTAATCCGATGAAAGTGTTGCCGGGTTGGGGCGCCGTTTATGGCCGAAATAATAATTAAAATAAACTCGAATCCAGTCACCGCTCGATTGATTAGTTAATAAACCGCTCGGAGCATGCATACATTAAATTCGCCAGACAAGAATCGCGCCAACTCGTTTGCGGAATGTTTCTCACAATTAGCATTTGGAAATTAATGAAGTTCAGGCCAAGCGACGCCGAGCGGGAAAAATATTGCCAAAAATAAATTAGTAGACAAATGAATGCATAGTGCGGATAGTGATGATGATGATGATGATGCTGTCGTCGAATTTCGGAGTATCGGTGTGTTCCCCTGGCGACACACACGGTTCCTGTTTGACCACATCCCAGCTCTCTTGCACCGGAGAATTCTCTTCCAGCCGAAGAAGAAAGGCTATAAATCTGCATGAAAATATGCCCAGTCATGGCTGAGATTCCGCTATATAGTATATAGGGAGAGACCCGTTCGGATCGGGGGGAGTACTCGTATCTTACGTCATTGACGAGTTCGCTGCGAGAGAGCTCCACGCTCTGGACGCTTCTCCCGCTCTCCGCCAGCGAAAAAACCGGCATGGAGCCCAGTGATATAGTCATAGATATAGAGAGGCTATGCCTGAGGAGACCCGATACCCGATCTCAGCTGTTGACCGCCGACTCTCAAAGCCAACTGCGCATAACAAAGGCAAACCTTGTGCGAGAAAGTTGTCAGTGTCGCGGGACGCGGATCGCGAATTGGATTTAGATTTGGATTTGGATTTGGATGCGGATTCGAAGCCGATAGCGCTATCGAATTGACATTTATGAGCTTCCACTGGCGAAAAGGCGAACGATTCAACGCGGGTGCCATGCCAAGTCCCAGCAAACAGAGCGGAGCCACTCACCCGACAAACACTTCGACTACCTGAGAGCACTGTCACATTGTACCTGGAGCAGGAACACAAGCCAGCCCAGGCCCAATCGGAGATCGAAGGAGAGATCCTCAGAATGCTGTTCGCCGCGTCGCTCATCTGCCAGGTGGAGCGGCTGATGTGCCTGCCCATCAGCTTCGCGGTGCTGGGATTCCTCTTCATGGCCTGCACCATGGAGGTGGTGCTGCTCAAGATGACCACCAGCGATCCGGTCTTTGGAAGATCAGGCCCAGCCGACGACTGGGAGGAGGGCGGCGGACCGGAGGGCGACGAGGAGCAGATCTACTACGAGAATCTGGAGAACAACTACGAACACTGGGCGCGTCGGAGGATGCGCTTCCACCAGCGCCAGCAGCAGCGCATCCAGCAGCAGCAGCAGCAGCAGCTGGTGGCTTAGTTTACTGGAGTCTAGGCTTAATTTAGGCTTAAGACTAGTAGTAGGGCCTCCAAGTAGGTGCACATACTGACTGAGCCTTTCTCTACGACGACACCTACATTATTTCCATGGCGTTTAATGGCGCATACCAATTATTGAAATGTTTCAAGTGTGTAATGTTTTCGCTCTCTGTTTATGGCTGACGCTTTTTTTCTCATTAAATTTATTTGTATTTGTTTGTTTGTAAGCGAAATTGCGAAATTTGCCATTTGAATAAGTTAGGCAGCAGCGATTGCTCAGTGCGAGCACGTACAGGACGCCCAGGTATTCCCTCCTTGGCTCGTCTTGTGTAAGAACTGTAAGTGACTGACATAATCCGAGTGCATATCTCTGTCCCCCTAGCCCGTAAGCCGCGTGATACAGCTACGTACTACATAGATACTTGTATTTTAAGTTGCCCGGTACTGATACTGGATGCCGATACCGCACACTGGATACCACTGCCTCAGTGAGTTGAATAAACTTGGCTATTAAAGCAACCGAACCATTGATTTTTGTTTGCCTGGTCCAACGGGTTTAGCGTGTTATGCAATCGGGAGGCGGGAGAGCGATGGAGAAAGTCAATTGCCGCCGACTGCAATTGCAGTCGGGCTGTGGCCCAAAAAAATACTTATTGAAACGGGAAGTGTTTTCGGGGCTCAGAAGTTAGGCAACCCCGATCGCTAATTAGCTGCTGCTGTTTTTTTATCTCGACCTTCTGGCCGTTGAATAACCCCAGCTGTTGGCTAGAACTGACCTGACTAAGCGCTTGGTTTTCGTCGAAACCAACTACAAACGTTCTCGGAATAACATCTGCGAAATTCTTCCGCCTTTTTCTTGCAGTAAACTAGCCAATAAGAAGTGGAGGAAGGAGGAGACCAGCGAGGATCACAGCTGCAACGTCTGCTGTGCAGACTTGGATCTGAGCAGTGCCAAAAAGTGAGTAAGCCCAAGAACTAGTTAGCAAGAAAGAATTTACCAAAAAACTAAAACTAAACAGATAAAGATATTCTGATAAGTTAACCTTTGAGTCAAACATAAAACAAGCTTGAAGACCCACTTTCTCCGGTTCTGATTAAAACGAGTTATTTAAATAATTAAAATGTTTGTTTGATATTTCGAAAGAGAACAATATAAATCAGAAAGAAGTCATTGAATACAAATGTTTGGAGAACTCTTTACTATTTTTAAATATTTTCTAAAGGAATAAAATTCAATAAATAACAGTATATTCCCCGTCGAATATTAACAATTTTAAAGATTGCAGTAAGAGGTCACCAAGAGCATCCAATTTATTGCCATCTTTTTTATATATTTTACCCTCTCCCTTTCCAGCTACGTGACATGTCGCACCTGCGGGAAGTCCGTCTGTCGGGGTCTCAAGTGCGCCGACTGGCGGCCCAAGGACGCCTCGTGGGAGTGCCAGCTGTGCCAGAGCTCCAAGGAATCCCTGGCTCACACCTCCTCCTGGGTGGCCGAGCAAATGTCCTTCAATCAGCACAAGTTCGTCTATCCGATGAGGGCCAGGAGCGAGGTCTACATACCCATAGTGGGCAACGATGGCAACGACAGCAGCATGCGTAAGGACAATGCAGTCTGTACATGGGGATGTAGGAGATGTATCTTAGATATCCTTGCAGAATTCGAGAGCGTTAGCCAGATCGGACTGCCTGCCAACTCGGAGGACAGGGCCAAGATCCGCGAGTATGTGGAGGAGATTGTGGCCGAAATGCTGGGCGGCAATCTGGACCACATCAAAGTGGGCCAGCTGTCCAAGAGCGAGAACTGTAAGTACACAGCGGGCAGATTGCCCCAGATTCAGTGAGTGCAAAAATGCAACGAAAATTGTTATAAATTTAATTCAATTGGCTCGGCACATTTCAGAGTCCAGCAACATGTGTCTAAAGAAACTTACTCATGTTGCCGGGCAGCCAAACCGAAACGTAAAGCATACTTTCCGGTGAGCTTTCGAGCGAGAGAGCTTGCTGGAAAGTCTTTTCTTTGCCTACTTTGTGTTTTACGCTTTTTAACCAAACAAACTTTGCACACCCCAAACACACTCACACATGACACACACACACACACACTCTGTACACCTGATTCATTCAAATGCAAATCAGACTTGCAACTCTTCGATAAGTACCACGCCAAGCTGAGTAACCTGCTTATCAATGTGGAGAACGGTTTGTGCGCGCGTGCGCTCAAGGGAGGTAAGTAATCGGTAATCGATAGTCACTAATCGATCGAGCACGCACGCTGTAATCGTTATAGTAATCGCCTGTTATTTGTGTGCTAACTATTTTCCGATTCTATTTAATTTGTAGTTCTTGTAGACAGTGATTTGGAAAGGGAGTCAAAATTATTAAATAAAAATAAATTTATATAAGTGCTATAATATATCAATAATTTATTCTGATTAGGTGTTAAACCTTTTCCATCACTCTGTCAGTACTTCTCTTAGCCTTGGCATGCATACATAACTTGATAGGCTGTCATGTAGACCATAAAACGAATCTATAATCACTGATTGCAGGCTGTAGTAAATGCTAATTCTTATCAGTAGGCCATAAACTGAGAGTCTAAATAAAATGGCACTCTCTCTCTCACTCTCTCTCTTGATTTTTGAACCTACTGACAACCAATCTGAGAAATCGCGGTCAGTGTTCATTGATAAGGCGCAATGATAAGGCCCAAAACACGGTGATAAGGTGGCTGGGCCATTGAAGTGCCGCTAGCATTGAGAACATTATGATACAACACTCAAGCGCTGGATTTTAGCCTTAACTCAGATGACGGGTTGCGATAGGCATTAATCATACGCACCGTTGGCGCATTGCTCACCAACACGTTCGCGGGCAGTAAATTGGCGTAAATGTCTTACTTACACGATCACTCAGGCCTCTCAGGGGTTGTGTCTTAACAGCCGATTGATTTGGTCACGCTTACAACTTGGCCAAGCAATTTGAGCAAAGCGCGCTGGCCTGTGAATTACAAAGCCAAACTCCCAGCTCCGGGCACCGCTGCTCTCAACCAATAATCATCACAATCGGGCCCACTGTAGGGTCTCCGCCACACACAGATACGGCGGCGTATTAGCCCCGCCGTGTGAGCGAGCGTTTAGACGCTCACCGCTCGGCAATCGCACGGCACCGCTTCAGTTGCCAGAAGCGACGCGCCGCGATCGTAACGCAGGTTGAATGCTACGGGCCGGGCCCACGGAATGTGTTGCGATTTTGGCCGCCATATGACGCGAGTGATAACCGGGAACATAACTAGAGCACAAGAACAAGACATTTGGCCAGCAGACCAGATATAGAAGTAAAATTCCATCTAGCCAGATAAGGCCCTTAAGTAAACACCGAGCGAGAAAGCGTCCGCATTGGGTTGTGAGTTATCACCAAACCTTGACCCGGCACCAAGCTTGCGAATATGAAATAGACAAAAATAGACAAAATAGGAATAAAATCAATAATCGTGAGTTAAGACAAAGCGACAGGCGAGGAAGAGGCCTTAATCAACGCTAATAAATATTAATGATCCCCGAGATCCCCGCTCTGAGCTCTGAATGAATGTGTCTGTAACCGATCCCGAGATTAGCAACAAATTATGATCGTGGAGTCTCATCATCGTGGACTTTTAGCCCGGCTAATGAAACTACCTGGCTGAGCTTTATCTCTGACCTTAACAAATATAAACCTTTTGGCGTAGTAAAACCTTGTGCACCCAACTTATCGTGGGCCACATTTAATTGATCGAAGTCGTCGGCGCAATCTGGAGGGGCATTATCAGAGGCAGCCACTCACAGGGCAGGAGTATTAAGTTATAGTTATTAAAAGTGGAAAAAAGCCAGCTCGACTCTGCCGGGTGATAATTGTCCGGGTGATTTCCGCTGAACCCTGAACTTTGGAGTCCGACGAGCAACAGTTGTCGCTGAGAAGTGATCCGGCTGGTTCTGTTCCTAGGCTTCCATCCGTCCAGTTTCTGGGGCTATTTCCATTGATGACTCGCACGCAAATGTATGCTCCGATCTGGACACAAAAGCCTCGAGATTTGACATTTTTTCGCACACCTGAATGACTAACGGGGGACTAACGATTCAGACAGGTAACCAGGTAAATGCCAGCGGGCCTGCAGATAAAGAAATATGGGCGGGCTTTGTAACGCAAAATAGATAACTCGGGGTTATTCATTATGCGATGTGGTATTTACCGCAATTCGTTAATAGACTTAGCATGTCAAAAGAAATGATGAATATGCGAACCGTATAGTATCGCGATTTTCAGCCTGACTGGAGCTCGGTCCGCTGGAGTTTAGAGATCTCCCCCGATCGCTGGAGCGTGCTTGGGGAGGCGGTGACAAATTTATGTTCGGAGCTCAATTAGGGGAGACAAAGCGAAAACACAACTCAAATATTAACTCAATATAATTAACAGCTCAGCCGGTCGGCCGTTATATCAATGAGAGCCCCGGACAAGGCCCAAATGCCAAATACAAATACGAGCTTTGCATTCGGACAGCGACGGCGGCAGACGTAAATAAACAAATAGGCGAGATATCAGCGATTCAGCAATATCGGTCCCGGTCGCCTACGATATTGGGGAACAACCCTAGTCCTATACCATATAGATAAATACGTATATGTGCATGCAGCATGGACTTTACTTTGGGCCTAGTCACGGGCATGTATGCCGTTGTGGCCGTAATTGTCTTTTACGTGGTTTACGTCATTGAGGTGAAATTAGGTATGGCTAAAACAACACTCACACACTCTAGCTCACACACTCACACACTTACTTTCTTCGCCTTTCACACACTCGGCTCACACTCGCTCACCTCGCTTACCTAGAAGTAACCGAGTTTTCACTTTTTATTGTATCGATCTTTGCTAACCAAGCACATTGTTGCCCTGCCATTCTGGCTCTCGTTTTGCACTAATCAAGCTCCGTACTTACACCTGCTTTCAGATCTGCCGGCCATCGTGAATGGCCATCACAATGGGACCGGGAATGGTAACCACAATAATAACAACAACAATAACAATGGCGACTCCGAGCTGGCGGACATCTCGCAGACCCGACTACGTAGTCTCATCGAGACCATCATAGCGGAGACCCTGCGGAGCTCGTCCCTGAGCGCCAGCGGTGCCGTCTCAGAGATCAGTCTGGCTACGCGCTCCCAACTGGGAGCACAGGAGCTGGCCAATGGGAATGGCCTGAAGCGACGCCATCGCACGGAGCACTACTTTGAGCCGAAGATCTACCAGGATCTGCTGGCCACGGCGGTGCTGAATAAGGTAGGAGAACTACCTTTCTTACAAATAAGATGGAAGCTTGAGCTCCATAAATATGCCTCCTCACTGACCTATGTCCCAGCCACCACCTGTGGTACCCAACCCTTACCCCTTAGGGTCGACCATTTTGTAAGCCGTGTTCTGGCCACTTCCGCCATTTTCACTGGCTCACTTCGTTCAGTTTTCGCTTTCATTCGACCTGCACTTGAGCGGCTTCGATTGAGCAGTCACCACATAGTAGAAGCGGACCAGGTTAATTAGTTGCAGCCCATTGTCTCAACCGTGCAGACGTTTCGTCCAGCCAACAGTAGTACTACCAGCAGAGGAATACTGAAATCAATTCCAGCGCTAATTGGATAAATCTATTTAGGGGAAAATCAAAGAGGGCTGAAGGAGGAGAATTTACCAAACAGGACCATGTCAGATCCAGGGGATAATGTAAATATTTCCAAGGACTTGATAAGCAGCTATTGCTATCAGGGTTGGCTGATGATATGACTCAACTAATCCCATCAGCCGCGTCGAGGAATTCAGATCTTATCGCGGCGTCACTGATCCAGTCACCGTTTAACAGCCCAATTTTCTAATCATTTCGCCTTCTGCAACGTGGCCAGTAATTGCCTCTGTCACGACACTCAATCAATACGGCGAGTTCTCCCTGGCAATCGGTGACGTCGCCCTGCAGAGTGAATCGCCGAGAAACGGTCGTCAAGAGTCGTCGAGTGGCCAGCTACAGACATAGATAGATACCCGCCGTAGTGCCGGGTCTAATCTGCTTAAGGGCTTTCCGCTTTCGGTGTCACAAACAATCGGTTGACCCACAACAAATCGCAAACTCTGGGGTTCAACAACACTTTTATTGCACAATGCCAAGGCCGATGGGCTGACACAAGTTTCTGTCGTTTGTCTCTTTTGCAGATTGCGGATAAGGAAGGGAATACAAGGCTTTTGGCGGAGAGCACCCCGGACTTGAGTGGTCGCCACATTGACGAGAATTTCAATGCCGAGGCGCTGAGCACCACGTCCGGAAGTTCGATAGAACCGCGCAGCGATTGCAGCCTGACTGATCATGAGATCGTACTGGATGTAAGGATATTCGAAGGGTAGTATGGAAATCAGAGCTAAGCTTGTACCATTTCTTCACAGAATGGCAAATCCCAATCCCTGCAGGCCGATTTGGAGAGGGAATCTGTCCTCAGTGATTATATAGCCGCGCACATGGTGCCACTACCTGACTTTTCAGCCTCCGTTACCGAGTCCGAGGAAGGTGAGTTCTTGCTGAAAGCCTTACTGTCCATTTTTAATAGACTTTCTGCTACTTCTTTCCAGACATAGGATCCATCTCCTCGAGCATGATCGGTGACGGTAACTGGGAGGACAACTGGCTCTTCAAGAAGAAGAGGAGCTCGGTCACTCCAAGCAGCACTGGCATGCTAGTGCCGGCACCCAAGGAGAATATCCGGGCCCAGATTGGAGACAAGACCGCTGACGAGGTCAGCGATCTGTCCGAGATGGGCTCGGACGCCGAGGACAGTTCCCTGGACCTGTTGCGCAGCAACGACCTCAACGATCGCCTGCTAAGCAAACACCTGATTGGTGGCCAGAACACGAAGCTTGTCCTGGACGAGCTTGTGGATCGCACCAGCCTCACGTCCCACACATTGCCAGAGGAGCACGAACCGGCATTTACGGAGACAACTAATGCCTTTGTGGTGTCTCCGCCAGCAGTGCCATCCGTGCCACCACCTCCCATGATATTCCAGGATGATTCTTTGAATGAGGAGTTAACCCACACTCCCATTGCAGGTCAGCCAATTTCCATGTACCTTCAAGCATTGTATATCATCCTTCTTGCTAATATTTGGATTAACCTTTAGCCCTAAGACCATTAATCCCTTAGACGATTGAAACCGTCCTTTATGTAGAAACTCCGGAGACCCCATGTTGTAGCTCAGTCAGCCACCTTGTGCGTGATCTTAAAGCATCGCCACTTAGCAGTCGTTTGTGTTACAGCCCAAGCCGAAAGCGAGGAGCTTTCCAGCCTCGATGGCTGCACTGGTTTCAGCACAGTCGAGTATATCGACGAAGAGCAGATGCACGAGAATGTGCCGTCGGTTATAGAGATCCTGGCCGCCATGGCCCTGGGACCGATGCTAGCAGTTCCGGCCTCGGAACAGCCAGGCGCAATGACACCCAGTGAGATGCATACCCTCAAGGAGCTCAGTGACCTGGCCCTCGCCGAGATAAATGCTCGCACAATGGACCTGGCGCATCATCACTCGCTGGACATAATTGAAGAGGAAAATACCGATCTCACAGATACAGCACAATTTTCTTTAGAAGCATCCGCGGCGCCCGAAGTCGTTTCCGAGTGTAATTCCCTCTCCGTGGAACTGCCAGCAAGCGTCGAAGAAAATCCACAGACTGAATCTGGCCTTTCTGTGGATCCACTAGATCCTCCGTCAACTGACGCATGTCCACAAACTCATATTTTGTCACAAGCAATCCCTGAAGCCAAAATAGTCGAAGTAGATCCCACAGATCTTCCACATGCAGCGACAGGAGGCACTATTTCTCCATCTGAAACAGTCGCAGCGCCTGTTGAAACACAATTTATCGATGTAGACCCTCCAGCGCCTTTAGAGGTCCTCCCTAAATCAGAATCCAGCAGTTTGCAACCCACAGCGACAAATGACTCTGCGACTGACATGGATCCTCTAGCTACAATGCATGTGGAACCTCCATTACCTGAAAAAGTGCATTCTGAAACTGAGAATAATAGGGAACCTCCAGCTTCCTTAAAAGAACTTTATGATCTTCAGCCTCAAAAGGAATTAGTTGCTGCGGAACCTGTCGTCCTGGTGGAAACAATTTCTGAAACACAACCAGTCGAAAATACGGCGCTCTTAGAGATTGCTCCCGATCTGGGACCTACAGCACCTGCCGAAATCCTTCCTGAATCACAATCTACCCATGTGGAGCCCCCAGCGACAGAAGAAACTATTCCTGAAGAGGAATTAGTGGCGGTGGAACCTGCTGCACCCGCAGAAATAATTCCTGAAACACAAACAGTCCAACCTGCGGCTCCGTTGGAGGTCCTTCCTGATGTGGATCCTCCTGCACCGGCCGAAATTCTTCCTAAATCGCAATCTATCGATGTCGAGCCCCCAGCGACAAAAGAAACTATTCCTCAAGAGGCGGTGGAACCTGCTGCACCCGCAGAAATAATTCCTGAAACACAAACAGTCGAACCTGTGGCTCCGTTAGAGGCCCTTCCTGATGTGGAACCTGCAGCACCTGCCGAAATTCTTCCTAACTCGCAATCTATCAATGTGGAGCCCCCAGCGACAAAAGAAACTATTCCTCAAGAGGCGGTGGAACCTGCTGCACCCGCAGAAATAATTCCTGAAACACAAACAGTCGAACCTGCGGCTCCGTTAGAGGTCCTTCCTGATGTGGAACCTCCCGCGGCAGCTGAAATCCTTCCTGAATCGCAGTCTACCGATGTGGAGCCCCAAGCGACAGAAGAAACTATTCCTCAAGAGGAATTAGTTGCAGTGGAACCTGCTGCACCCGTAGAAATAATTCCTGAAACACAAACAGTCGAACCTGCGGCTCCGTTAGAGGTCCTTCCTGATGTGGAACCTCCCGCGGCAGCTGAAATCCTTCCTGAATCGCAGTCTACCGATGTGGAGCCCCAAGCGACAGAAGAAACTATTCCTCAAGAGGAATTAGTTGCAGTGGAACCTGCTGCACCCGTAGAAATAATTCCTGAAACACAAACAGTCGAACCTGCGGCTCCGTTAGAGGTCCTTCCTGATGTGGAACCTCCCGCGGCAGCTGAAATCCTTCCTGAATCGCAATCCATCGATGTGGAGCCCCCAGCGACAAAAGAAACTATTCCTCAAAAGGAAACAGTGGCTGTGGAACCGGCTGGCCCCTTAGAAATAATTCCTGAAACACAAACCGTCGAACCTGCGGCTCCGTTAGAGGTCCTTCCTGATGTGGAACCTGCAGCACCTGCCGAAATCCTTCCTGAATCGCAATCTATCGATGTGGAGCCCCCAGCGACAGAAGAAACTATTCCTCAAGAGGCGGTGGAACCTGCTGCACCCGCAGAAATAATTCCTGAAACACAAACAGTCGAACCTGCGGCTCCGTTAGAGGTCCTTCCTGATGTGGAACCTGCAGCAGCTGCCGAAATCCTTCCTGAATCGCAATCCATCGATGTGGAGCCCCAAGCGACAGAAGAAAGCATTCCTCAAGAGGAAACAGTGGCGGTGGAACCTGCTGGCCCCGTAGAAATAATTCCTGAAACACAAACAGTCGAACCTGCGGCTCCGTTAGAGGTCCTTCCTGATGTGGAACCTCCCGCGGCAGCTGAAATCCTTCCTGAATCGCAGTCTACCGATGTGGAGCCCCAAGCGACAGAAGAAACTATTCCTCAAGAGGAATTAGTTGCAGTGGAACCTGCTGCACCCGTAGAAATAATTCCTGAAACACAAACAGTCGAACCTGCGGCTCCGTTAGAGGTCCTTCCTGATGTGGAACCTCCCGCGGCAGCTGAAATCCTTCCTGAATCGCAGTCTACCGATGTGGAGCCCCAAGCGACGGAAGAAACTATTCCTCAAGAGGAATTAGTTGCAGTGGAACCTGCTGCACCCGTAGAAATAATTCCTGAAACACAAACAGTCGAACCTGCGGCTCCGTTAGAGGTCCTTCCTGATGTGGAACCTCCCGCGGCAGCTGAAATCCTTCCTGAATCGCAATCCATCGATGTGGAGCCCCCAGCGACAAAAGAAACTATTCCTCAAAAGGAAACAGTGGCTGTGGAACCGGCTGGCCCCTTAGAAATAATTCCTGAAACACAAACCGTCGAACCTGCGGCTCCGTTAGAGGTCCTTCCTGATGTGGAACCTGCAGCACCTGCCGAAATCCTTCCTGAATCGCAATCTATCGATGTGGAGCCCCCAGCGACAGAAGAAACTATTCCTCAAGAGGCGGTGGAACCTGCTGCACCCGCAGAAATAATTCCTGAAACACAAACAGTCGAACCTGCGGCTCCGTTCGAGGTCCTTCCTGATGTGGAACCTGCAGCACCTGCCGAAATCCTTCCTGAATCGCAATCTATCGATGTGGAGCCCCCAGCGACAGAAGAAACTATTCCTCAAGAAGCGGTGGAACCTGCTGGCCCCGCAGAAATAATTCCTGAAACACAAACAGTCGAACCTGCGGCTCCGTTAGAGGTCCTTCCTGATGTGGAACCTGCAGCAGCTGCCGAAATCCTTCCTGAATCGCAATCTATCGATGTGGAGCCCCCAGCGACAGAAGAAACTATTCCTCAAGAGGCGGTGGAACCTGCTGCACCCGCAGAAATAATTCCTGAAACACAAACAGTCGAACCTGCGACTCCGTTCGAGGTCCTTCCTGATGTGGAACCTGCAGCACCTGCCGAAATCCTTCCTGAATCGCAATCTATCGATGTGGAGCCCCCAGCGACAGAAGAAACTATTCCTCAAGAGGCGGTGGAACCTGCTGCACCCGCAGAAATAATTCCTGAAACACAAACAGTCGAACCTGCGACTCCGTTCGAGGTCCTTCCTGATGTGGAACCTGCAGCACCTGCCGAAATCCTTCCTGAATCGCAATCTATCGATGTGGAGCCCCCAGCGACAGAAGAAACTATTCCTCAAGAGGCGGTGGAACCTGCTGCACCCGCAGAAATAATTCCTGAAACACAAACAGTCGAACCTGCGACTCCGTTCGAGGTCCTTCCTGATGTGGAACCTGCAGCACCTGCCGAAATCCTTCCTGAATCGCAATCTATCGATGTGGAGCCCCCAGCGACAGAAGAAACTATTCCTCAAGAGGCGGTGGAACCTGCTGCACCCGCAGAAATAATTCCTGAAACACAAACAGTCGAACCTGCGACTCCGTTCGAGGTCCTTCCTGATGTGGAACCTGCAGCACCTGCCGAAATCCTTTCTGAATCGCTGTCTGCCAATGTGGAGCCCCAAGCGACAGATGAAACTATTCCTCAAGAGGAATTAGTGGCGGTGGAACCTGCTGCACCCGTAGAAATAATTCCTGAAACACAAACCGTCGAACCAGCGGCTCCGTTAGAGGTCCTTCCTGATGTGGAACCTGCAGCACCTGCCGAAATCCTTTCTGAATCGCTGTCTGCCAATGTGGAGCCCCAAGCGACAGATGAAACTATTCCTCAAGAGGAATTAGTGGCGGTGGAACCGGCTGCACCCGCAGAAATAATTCCTGAAACACAAACAGTCGAACCTGTGGCTCCGTTAGAGGTCCTTCCTGATGTGGAACCTCCGTTAGAGGTCCTTTCTGATGTGGAACCTGCAGCACCTGCCGAAATCCTTCCTGAATCGCAATCTATCGATGTGGAGCCCCCAGCGACAGAAGAAACTATTCCTCAAGAGGCGGTGGAACCTGCTGCACCCGCAGAAATAATTCCTGAAACACAAACAGTCGAACCTGCGACTCCGTTCGAGGTCCTTCCTGATGTGGAACCTGCAGCACCTGCCGAAATCCTTCCTGAATCGCAATCTATCGATGTGGAGCCCCCAGCGACAGAAGAAACTATTCCTCAAGAAGCGGTGGAACCTGCTGGCCCCGCAGAAATAATTCCTGAAACACAAACAGTCGAACCTGCGGCTCCGTTAGAGGTCCTTCCTGATGTGGAACCTGCAGCAGCTGCCGAAATCCTTCCTGAATCGCAATCTATCGATGTGGAGCCCCCAGCGACAGAAGAAACTATTCCTCAAGAAGCGGTGGAACCTGCTGGCCCCGCAGAAATAATTCCTGAAACACAAACAGTCGAACCTGCGGCTCCGTTAGAGGTCCTTCCTGATGTGGAACCTGCAGCAGCTGCCGAAATCCTTCCTGAATCGCAATCTATCGATGTGGAGCCCCCAGCGACAGAAGAAACTATTCCTCAAGAGGCGGTGGAACCTGCTGCACCCGCAGAAATAATTCCTGAAACACAAACAGTCGAACCTGCGACTCCGTTCGAGGTCCTTCCTGATGTGGAACCTGCAGCACCTGCCGAAATCCTTCCTGAATCGCAATCCATCGATGTGGAGCCCCCAGCGACAGAAGAAACTATTCCTCAAGAGGAATTAGTTTCAGTGGAACCTGCAGCACCCGTAGAAATAATTCCTGAAACACAAACAGTCGAACCTGCGGCTCCGATAGAGGTCCTTCCTGATGTGGAACCTGCAGCACCTGCCGAAATCCTTCCTGAATCGCAATCCATCGATGTGGAGCCCCCAGCGACAGAAGAAACTATTCCTCAAGAGGAATTATTGGCAGTGGAACCTGCTGCACCCGTAGAAATAATTCCTGAAACACAAACAGTCGAACCTGCGGCTCCGATAGAGGTCCTTCCAGATGTGGAACCCCTCGCACCTGCCGAAATCCTTCCTGAATCGCAATCCATCGATGTGGAGCCCCCAGCGACAGAAGAAACTATTCCTCAAGAGGAAACAGTGGCGGTGGAACCTGCTGGCCCCGTAGAAATAATTCCTGAAACACAAACAGTCGAACCTGCGGCTCCGATAGAGGTCCTTCCTGATGTGGAACCTGCAGCACCTGCCGAAATCCTTCCTGAATCGCAATCTATCGATGTGGAGCCCCCAGCGACAGAAGAAACTATTCCTCAAGAGGAATTAGTTGCAGTGGAACCTGCTGCACCCGCAGAAATAATTCCTGAAACACAAACAGTCGAACCTGCGGCTCCGATAGAGGTCCTTCCTGATGTGGAACCTGCAGCACCTGCCGAAATCCTTCCTGAATCGCAATCTATCGATGTGGAGCCCCAAGCGACGGAAGAAACTATTCCTGAAGAGGAATTAGTGGCGGTGGAACCTGCTGCCCCCGTAGAAATAATTCCTGAAACACAAACAGTCGAACCTGCGGCTCCGATAGAGGTCCTTCCTGATGTGGAACCTGCAGCACCTGTTGAAATCCTTCCTGAATCGCAGTCAACCGATGCGGAGCCCCAAGCGACAGAAGAAAGCATTCCTCAAGAGGAAACAGTGGCGGTGGAACCTGCTGGCCCCGTAGAAATAATTCCTGAAACACAAACAGTCGAACCTGCGGCTCCGATAGAGGTCCTTCCTGATGTGGAACCTGCAGCACCTGCCGAAATCCTTCCTGAATCGCAATCTATCGATGTGGAGCCCCCAGCGACAGAAGAAACTATTCCTCAAGAGGAATTAGTTGCAGTGGAACCTGCTGCACCCGCAGAAATAATTCCTGAAACACAAACAGTCGAACCTGCGGCTCCGATAGAGGTCCTTCCTGATGTGGAACCTGCAGCACCTGCCGAAATCCTTCCTGAATCGCAATCCATTGATGTGGAGCCCCAAGCGACAGAAGAAACTATTTCTCAAGAGGAATTATTGGCAGTGGAACCTGCTGCACCCGTAGAAATAATTCCTGAAACACAAACAGTCGAACCTGCGGCTCCGATAGAGGTCCTTCCAGATGTGGAACCCCTCGCACCTGCCGAAATCCTTCCTGAATCGCAATCCATCGATGTGGAGCCCCCAGCGACAGAAGAAACTATTCCTCAAGAGGAATTAGTTGCAGTGGAACCTGCTCCACCCGTAGAAATAATTCCTGAAACACAAACAGTCGAACCTGCGGCTCCGACAGAGGTCCTTCCTGATGTGGAACCTGCAGCACCTGCCGAAATCCTTCCTGAATCGCAATGTACAGATGTGGAGCCCCAAGCGACAGAAGAAAGCATTCCTCAAGAGGAATTAGTTGCAATGGAACCTGCTGCACCCGTAGAAATAATTCCTGAAACACAAACAGTCGAACCTGCGGCTCCGATAGAGGTCCTTCCTGATGTGGAACCTGCAGCACCTGCCGAAATCCCTCCTGAATCGCAATCCATCGATGTGGAGCCCCTAGCGACAGAAGAAAGCATTCCTCAAGAGGAATTAGTGGCAGTGGAACCTGCTGCACCCGTAGAAATAATTCCTGAAACACAAACAGTCGAACCTGCGGCTCCGTTAGAGGTCCTTCCTGATGTGCAACCTGCAGCACCTGCTGAAATCCTTCCTGAATCGCAATCCATCGATGTGGAGCCCCCAGCGACAGAAAAAACTATTCCTCAAAAGGAATTAGTTGCTGTAGAACCTGCTGCTCCCGTGGAAATAATTTCTGAGACACAAACAGTTGAACCAGCGCCGCCCTTAGAGATTGCTCCCAATCTAGAACATCCAGCACCTGCCAAAATCCTTCATGAAACGCTGTCTACCAATGTGGAACCCCCATCGACAGAAAAAACAATTCCTGGGGAAGTCATTTGCAAGTCACAATCTATAGATGAGGAAGCTCAATTAGGTAATGTTGTTCCTGAAGCACAATCTATCGTAATTACACCAAAAGGTGTTACCCGGGTTGAATCTGTCACTGAAGATGCTCACGCGATACAGGAGCTCTCTGATTCATCACTACCAGAGAATGAATCTGTCGCCAGAAAAACTGATCTAAAAACACAAACCATCGAAATGGATGCAAAACTTTTGCCGTCTGAAGAGCCCACAAAGAATCAACCGATTCCCAGTACAGGAGATCAGTTACCAGACGAGAAGCCTGTAGTGGAGCCAGACTCCTTCAAGATCGACTGCTCCGCTTTAGGTAAAACGCCTCAGAAGTGCCTGCGAAGACAGCCAAATATTCTAGACACAACACCGAGCGATGGAAACTCACCTGTGAAATCCGAGTCCTTGAATCTCTTGGGAACCATTTGCAAGTTTTACATAAAAGACAAGAGACTGCTGGCCACAATCGAACGCAGGCGCCGCCGCTCTTTGATCATGCACAAGTACCTTAGTTCCTTTGACTCCACGGAAGATAGCATAGACGAGGAAACCTATCCCAGCAGTTTTGAAGAAATAATCGAAGATAGCTTAGACTTGCAACCCCCAACAGAAAGAGCACCTACCCCAACTTTTGAAACCGACCCATTAGATACATTTGAGACTAACATCGACTCGATAGATAATGTTAGGGAAGACGTTGAAGAGCCCGAAAACAAACCGGAATGTCATTCAATTCTTCATTTAACATCTGAAGCTATAGCTGAGGATAATTCGCACCATTTCACTAGCATGAACGATAAGCTTGAATCGCATTTAAATCATTTAGAAGATGATGTCACCCAAAGAGTTTATTCTGCAGCCTCCGTTAGATTAGATATGGCCAGCCAAACTTCCTGTGATATGTCATTTGAGCAAGATGTAGAGACTGACTCCCTCGTTGTGTTCAGTTTGAGTGACATTACCTATAATTTTATCAATGAAATTCTCTTCTCAGATCAATTAAGTACAGAGTCGCATTACAGCGACGACAGTGAACCCTCCACCGCCTATGAGACCTTCAACGGAGACGGTGACTCAGAGCAGGAGTTTGTTAGTCAGGCGGTTTTAGTCCTGGACGAGCATCGGTCCTTGAATACTAACACTAACTCTAACAGCACTCTGCCCTCCGACTTGCATCTTCCCCTAACCCAAACTAACAACATCCCCTCGGGTAGCAGACGCACTAACGGAAAACTAACAAATGGTTCCCTAAAATGGTCCGGTGGCTACACCACCGACCAGTCAATCGGTGGCCCTGTGGCTGCCCAACAAGACGATGATGATGATGTTGTACTCTTGCGGCGCTTTGTGCCAGGTAACACACGGTTATGGCCATAACTCGGTGTTTGTTGTCCTCCCTGTTTCCTCTGGTTTGCTATATTGTGTCTATGTTAGACTGGTCTAAAGCCAGCTGTGTGTTTTGTTACCAATCCACTTGATGTTCAGGTGGGTCGATCCTAAGAAGCGAAAAGTAATCTTTGGGATTAATGGAGGATCAAAAATTCATCGGTTTCAAACATTTCCAAGTGCAAAATAAAAAATTCACAAATTTGTAAAAGAAAAACCAAAAATATTCAGATTGAATTTAAAGATTAAGTTTATTTAAATACACACTTTATAATACGACAGATTTTACTAACATACTATTAACCAATTTACCAAATTTAAATAAACTTTGTTGTTCTGATATGGTATTCAATGAATATAAAAGAAATTTTGGTTTTTCTTTTAAATTTGGGAGGTCGGTCCACTGATTACTATTCGCTCCTGGGAGTTGACAGCTTTGTAATTTCCACCTTTCATAGTCCCTGAATCAAAATTCCCCCTTAAACCACTTGCAGGTTCCATTGCTGAGCGCGAGGTGAAGAAATGGTATAATGCCGTCGAGATGCCGAACAATCCATACGCTCCCGAGGCCCTGAAGCAGCGCATCAGTGGCACCCAGGAGCGGTACATGGACGTTCCAAATATCAGTCCCAGCGCAGAGCAAAAGGCTTTGGCCACTGCACTCACGGAAAACACGGATCCACCGTCGCCCCAAACGGATTACAAGCGGTTGGTGCCCGAATCCATTTGTCCAACTAACCCTACCTCACCGTCCACTGTTGCTTTCAATCCTCCAGGTATAGCCGCGATTACTACATCAATAATGCCCCCAAAGACAGCCCGGGAAATGTGAGGGCCCCAGCCTCCAGCTCCTTTGCGGATCAGCAGCGGAGTGGTGCTGAGGACGTGGAGGACATCGTGATCAACGAGGTAAATCAAGAACCAGAACCACTTCCACCGCATGGCCGCATTTCAAGTAGCGCTCAGAGTAACGTTGCCGACCTCTCTCATTGGACCCTATCCACGCCAGTGCGCCGTAGCAGCTCGCTTAAGTTCATTAACAGCCGCCCCTCTCCCCGTACCTCTGCCTCCACCGCCCCCCACTCATTGGCTTACGAAAGGTCAGCGACCCTTGAACGACCCTCAACCTCGGCATCCCATTACCGGGAGTCGGGTCTGGGCGACGACATAGACGATGACTTTGACGTGAGGTCACAGCGCTCCTGGCGGAGCAGCTACAGTTCACTGCCCAAGCGGCACACGCAGTCCAGTCTGAGTCTCCACAGCAATGGTAGTGGGATGTCCTTTGGCTCGTCCGTGTCGAAGCGGCGTCAGGCGGGGGGAGGTGGAGGACCCTCCGCCGGGGTCCTGACCCAGTTCGAAAAGCAACTGCTGCACAAGGACCTCAAGCGGAACAGTTTCCGAGCGGTGTCCTCCACCTCAAAGGACTTCGTGATGAATCCGCTGTTCGAGAGCGAGGCGCTGGGCGGGAAGCTGACACTCCGTCCGGAAACAGAGGACCAGGGCGACTCGGGGGTGGACAGCTGCCTGAACGGCTTCAGCGGTGCGGACGCCAAGTATAGCAACAATAGTCTGCTCTTCTAGATATTACCTGATGGGGAACGGGAACCAGTGGGGCCTTAGCCTTAGCCTGGAGGGATATTTGCCAAATCACGCTTAGCATAGTCAAATCAGAAGTTAAACACTAGTCAGTATAGCAAAGCCAATTTTCTTGTACATAGAAACGAGATGGGCAGGGGCGGGAACAGAAACTAAATCAAAAAGCACACCGAATCTCCCGCACTGGACGGGGATCTGATGGCAAGGACCGAGTCCTGGCCCAGATCTATCCACTGCACCACCACTTGCACCAACAACCAGCAGCCAACCAGCGGCAACAACAAGCTAACTTTGCATTTCAACCAACGAGAGTGTCGAGCTAGTGTTTTAATTGTAATTTAGAAAATACTATATACTTGCGTATTGCTAATGCTACGTTTGTTTTTAATATTCATTATCTTGCTGTTAATTTTACAAACACACAAAATTATATATTAATTCCTGTACCGTATCTGTATGCACTCCGCTAATGCTCTTTTCTTATAAACAACTATACACGTATGCCTAGCGATATCTATAATGCATTAATTCCAAATAAAGCCAAACGTTAAACAAATCGAACACTGAACCGCAGAAACAAATGTTTTTAGTACCGTATCCATCCAAGAACCCATCGAATTGGTGAGTACAGTATCGAGAATTAACCGAAATAGTCAACTTTGTGTTTGGGGTTGCTTTGGATTTGACTAACAGCATTTGTTTCGAGATCATTGCCGGCGATCGTAACTACCTGAATGACCGTAATTGTGTAACTAAGATAGTTTGCCTGCATGCTGCTGCCTGAGCGTTTTCACCCACCACATCACACACTCAACTACAAGTTCCACGCCCACCTACACCTACACCTACACCCACACTAATGTTTTGGTACTAAAACACTTCTTCTTTTTATTTAAACCCTAACCGTAACTATCCTGCACTAACCAACAAAACAACACACAAAACACCTACAAACAAACCAAAACAACCTACTACCAAACCGAAAATGTTTAATCAAAAGGCTCGAAAAGCAAGCCAGGCTGCCACAGAGCAGGATCAGCCACTGGAATCGGTGTATAAAGCCTTGCCAGTTCAGGTCCTGGACGAGTCCTTGGACTCCCAGTCGAATCCCTCGTTGCACTCGCTGCAAACGACGACCACCACAACCAGCGATGAGTCCGACACGGTGCGCATCTACGATTTTAATAAGCAGGAAACGACGGTTATCAGGGCTGCTCCAGCCTCGGAACAGCCTCAGCCTCCCAGTAGCACCCCCACATCGTCCATGGAGTCCGCGCAGAGTGCTTCGGCTTCTGTGTCCTCCATCGATTCATCAGTCTCGAAGAAACGAGAGCGCCCTGTAGTCCTTCAGTTTGGGCCCGAAGACTCGGCGCCCACCATAGGTTCCCCTGCTAGTACACCTACCCGGGGATCTACACCTCCAGCTTTCAGATTTTTGCAGCCCAAACGCCGCCTCATCGATCCAAGTCAGGTTCTATCTGTCGACGAAGATGATGTGGTGAGTGTGTACGGAAAGTATGAGAGTCCAAGCACTTGATAACCCACATAATCTCCCCTCACCAGCCCGAACCAACCACTCCGGCGGCGGAGAGGCCGGTCATCGAAGTTGAATTGGGCCATGCCATGCCATCTGTGAAGGCTCTGGCTCAGGCTTTCCTCCTGACCAGCAAGCGCACGCAACCCCAGCGCAGGTGGCGTCAGGTGAGAGTTAAATGGAAAAGGCAGCTTGAGTCCAGAATAAGAAATGGTATGGTTATCGTTCTCCAGGTTAGAATAGCTGCCCCAGCAAATGCATCCGACAAGCCAGGCACGTCACTGCCTAAGCGTCACAGACTGGAGCACGCCGTCTCCATGGCTGAGGTAGCAGATGAGTCCACGATTGCCTCGGACCTGTCATCACTCGAAACGTATGTCCTTAAAGTCTTTTGAGCGCGATTATCAAAAAATATATTTAATTTCAGCGATCCATCATCACACTCCGAGGGCAATCTACCCATAGCCTCGCCAGCGAGTCCTGTGCCCGTGCGGCACGGCTTCCTCCGGAGCAATATTGCTTTCTTTGAGAATTTAAAGTTCAAGTAAATATGCGAATGGGGGCTTGTGTGCGGTGTGCAGCTATTGTTTGATCTTCCCAGAGTGGGAAAATACACGATAATGGTGAGGCACACCTAGAGTCCGTAATCGAAAACAAAACTTCGCCAAATACCAAGTGCCATGGATGGCCTCCATTCCCCAGACCGAAATTATCACACACAACAAAGAACTTAACTTCAATCGGCACCCAGCGTGTGCCATTTGTTAATTGTAGTCCGTATTTACTATTACGTAAATCTTATATCCATGGATACTATTTATTTAGCTCTAAGATATGTATCATGTACTTGTTAGGCGTAAGCGAACAATGCTACATTACACCCGTTTACTAGTTTAAATGTTACATAATTGTACTCAATAAAACATATAGAAAAGTACATATTTTTGAGGCTTTACAGCTACGCGAATTCACAACACAATCGGATCTTAGGCTGGTTCATAAGTTAGTTTGGTTTGGCCAACAGTGATGTCGAGCATACATAGCTTAAACATTTCCTATGCTATGTGTGGAAGCACCCAAATCGTAGTTCTTTAGAATTGTACGGAGTACAGTGCAAAGAGTTATTATTTCGACAAAAGTCCGTTTATAAAAGTCTACGTTTAGATATAAAAATAAATTCCATCGTCTGAGCAGCATTCTTAATGCGAGACAGACTGAGCTGAAGAGTGTGAGAAAGTGAGAGGTTTAGGAGTTGCCGGTACATTTGGAATGATGATCACTTCGGGTGTAGGCATTAACCATTGGAGGCCGGCCACCGAGCTACTGGGGGCTGTGATTGTGGTGCGGATGCTCCGCCAGGTAGATGACGTACACAAGCGGTATGACGACGCACAGGGCGAGTATGAAGATCAGCAGGCAGATCCAGGACAAGTCACAGTCGGACCCGGACCAATCGATGGCACTCAGCGAGGGTCCTGGGATGGGACGCACCAAGGGAGCATGTCGGTCCACCAGCAGGCCAACAGTTTCCTCGAACGGCTGCTCCATATTAGCTGGGGATAAGGTAATATGATTAATTGCGCATAATACTTTGATGAAAGTGAAAGCATAAAATAAGTCTGTAAGTTGACAATTTATGGAGGTATAGTTCTATCGTTTTATTCAATGAATTGCCAGCTGCAGATGTTTTACAGTTTCTCTCGCTGAGGATACAAAATAGTGCCGCTAAATATAAACTTAATTGTAGGTCATATAGCGTGGGGTGGCGCTAAACTTGGCGTAGCTCTTGATAACCTTGTTGACGGCCTCGAGGAAGTCCTTCTCGGTGGCCACCTTACGACGCGCCCGAATGGCAAACATGCCGGCTTCCGTGCACACCGAACGGATCTCAGCACCAGTGGAGTTGGGGCAGAGACGAGCCAGCAGATCAAAACGAATGTCGCGCTCCACGGACATGGAGCGGGCGTGGATCTTGAAGATGTGCGAGCGGCCATCCTGATCGGGCAGACCAAACTCCACCTTTCGGTCCAGACGACCGGGACGCATCAGCGCCGGGTCCAGGGTATCAGGTCGGTTGGTGGCCATAAGCACCTTGATGTTGCCACGCGGATCGAAACCATCCAGCTGATTGATCAGCTCTAACATGGTGCGCTGCACCTCGTTATCGCCACCGGCACCATCATCAAAACGCGCTCCACCGATGGCGTCGATTTCGTCGAAGAAGATAAGGCAGGCCTTCTTGGAGCGGGCCATCTCGAATAGCTCACGAACCATGCGAGCACCTTCGCCCACATACTTCTGCACTAGCTCGGAGCCAATGACACGGATGAAGCAGGCGTCCGTACGATTGGCGACGGCTCGGGCGCACAGGGTCTTGCCAGTGCCAGGGGGGCCGAACAGCAACACTCCCTTTGGTGGCTCAATGCCCAGGTTTACGAACTTCTCCGGGTGCAGCAGCGGCGTCTCTACCACTTCCCGCAGCTTCTCGATTTGCTCCTTGCAACCGCCCACGTCGCTGTACGTTACATCTGGCTTGTCCTCGACCTGCATCATGGTCACTGTGGGATCAATTTTCGGTGGTAGTGGAATATGAATCTGGTACTTGTTGCGGTCGACGCCTACACGCATTCCCTCTTCGATATCGGTGGGGGCCACTGAATCAGCCAGATCCACCACGAACTTGGCGAACTGCTTCACATTAATGATGTACTTGGGGTCGTCGGAGTCCGCATTGATGATCTTGGTGCAGCGGGCCACCTGCAGCGGCTGTTCGTTCTGCAGGATCTGCTTGTCCGCAGCCAGATCCCAGAGCGCGGGCGGCGCCAGTCCCGTGTCGCTCTCCTTGATCCCGGTCAGCTCGTTGACCTGCTTCACCGCCTTCTGGATGTCCTCCTCGATGGTCTTTATGGACTTGTGGTACTGGCTCTGGCCGTAAGTCTTCAGCAGCTCAATGTCGCCCTCATCCAGAGACTTGATCTCCTTATCCTCCTTCTCGTCGTGCTTCACCTTGCGCTGGTCGTCTCCCAGATAGTCCGGCATCTTGCTTAGTTGCGGATTAGTATGTTTTTAACGGTGAACAGTAAGTCCAAGTTATGTTTTTCTTTTGTTTTACGGATAGGAATGACTAAACAATTTGGCAAAACGCTCTGTCAAATAGTGCTGTCACAGCCTCGATTGCACTATCGATATAAGCGTTGACGTGACCGGCAGTATCGCATGTTTTTAGACCCTCGCCATACTTAAATTTTTCGCTACAAGCCTATTGAAGTTTTTAGGAGCTATTTTTAAGAACACACATTTTTTAGATGTTGAAATATTAAGAAAACAACAAACGCCGTAAACATATCGATGTAACTATCGCAAGACAATTCAGACCAAAATATATGCCTGCAGAACTTTCCAACACTGTCAACTTGAAGTTTACTAAAAACCGCGATGATTTCCAATCCAAACTCAACCAGCTTTTGGACTCACCTTCGTCGCTGGGCGAACCCTGCGCTCCCTCGTAGAACTGTCTTGCTGCCTTACTCGTTGACGGCTGCTCGCCAACAGCGCCGGAAGCGTTAACCGCTGCGACCAGAAGACGCTCGTCCAGCATTTGGCGCGCATCCTCCAGAGGATTGCGTTCTGGAGCTGGTTCCCTCTCTATATTGTGCCTGGGACTGTTGTTGCCACTCTTGTGGACGGCGGGCAGGGCGTCGGGACCGCCGTTGCCCAGCAGAACGTTGTGCACTGTGACCGGAATTCGGATGACGCGATGCGCATGGATCTCGTTCTCGCGGTCGATCTTGTTTAGTCGCTTGATGTCCGCCACGGAGCAGTGGAAGCGCAGGGCCAGAGCCTGCAGTGTATCGCCCTCTTGGACCTTCACTTCAAGCGTGTTCTCGAAGCGTCCCAGCCTGGCATGGCCGTTGGGTCTCCGGGCCAGTGGCAACAGGTCGACGAACTCATCGTCGTCGTAGGCGGGACGGGCGAAAATGTCCTCCACGTCGTCGGGATCCACTTCGTCCAGATTGTGATGCTGCGGGCGCCTTTTAGAAGAAAAACACTTGTCAAATACGTCTCGCTTTAAACTCGCCTTGAAGCAACTGAAAAGCAACAGTCGAGTTGGCGTTGACTTACGCATTGCGTCGCATTGTTGTCCCGTCCGTGTTGAGGGTATTTTCTATGTGAGCTCTCAGGTATCAACTTGGTTGGAGCTGCAGGTGCTCTTTGTTGTGCAGCGAAGGCAATTAATTAACAAAATTAGATTATTTACGTGTAAACTTCTCAGTCATCAAAAAACAACAACAAAGCTCAGTCACAGATGATGAAGATATCGATAGTCTAATATCGATAACTGTTTGCACAGCTAGTCCAACTCGTTTTATTTATTATTTTCAAAACATGTCTTTATTTGCGTTTTTAAGGAGCCGCGCCGTGTTCTGGCTTAGTGTGACTGGAACCACGGTCGGCGTGGCCTGCGGCATAAAGTAGGTGCTCGCTCTTTCATTCGAAAAGTTAAGTTTTGACCCGAGCTCACTTTCCAGAGATCTTATGCAAGGCGGCAAGTTCACCAAGGAAACTGATGAGACCGGCAAAGTATTCGTTGTAACGGGCGCAAATACTGGAATTGGCAAGGAGACGGTTCGGGAGATTGCTAAACGAGGAGGAACCGTATATATGGCTTGCCGAGACTTAAAGAAATGTGAAGAGGTACGCTCTACAGTCTAGATGGACGCGTTATAAACAACTCGTACTTCCCAACAGGCCCGCGAGGAAATCGTTCTGGAAACAAAAAATAAATACGTATATTGCAGGGAATGTGATCTCGCCTCCCAGGAGTCCATCCGTCACTTTGTCGCATCGTGAGTCCCGAAAAACTTTGAACACACATGTGGAAATATGACCAACAAGCGATTTCCATATCCCCAGCTTCAAACGGGAGCAGCAGCGCCTTAACGTCCTCATCAATAATGCCGGTGTTATGCGGTGTCCACGATCCCTGACGCTGGATGGTATTGAGTTGCAGCTAGGCGTCAATCACATGGGTCACTTCCTGCTCACGAACTTGCTGTTGGACCTACTTAAGGTATAACTTCTTAAACACCATAGCCTGCTAACCTAAACATATCCTCGCAGAAATCAGCTCCCAGCCGGATTGTGAATGTGTCCAGCTTAGCGCACACTCGCGGCGAAATCAACACTGGCGACGTAAACAGCGACAAGAGCTACGACGAAGGCAAGGCCTACAGCCAGAGTAAGTTGGCCAATGTCCTGTTCACACGGGAGTTGTCCAAGCGATTAGAGGGAACTAATGTGACTGCTAACGCGCTACATCCTGGTGTAGTGAATACGCAAATTATTAGGCACATGGGCTTCTTCAACAGCTTCTTTGCTGGGTATGTACTTGGTTTCTCACTTCGTGCACTGTTTAATTAAATATCTCTCTCTGCAGGCTATTTGTGAAGCCCCTGTTTTGGCCATTTGTTAAGACTCCCAAGAACGGTGCCCAGACCACCTTGTATGTGGCCCTAGAACCAGAATTGGAAAAGGTGACGGGGCAATACTTCAGCGACTGTAAGATGAAGGAAATGGCGCCGGCTGCCACAGATTCACAAACAGCCAAGTGGCTCTGGGCGGTTAGTGAAAAGTGGACACAGCCCACGATTATAAAAGTAGACAACTCTACCGTATAGTTTTTGATTTACGAAAGACTTTATATTACTTCGCATAAATTTATGGTTTTTTACAGTTTACAAATGAGTGTTTCTACTTTATTGCGGTTATGTTAACTTGGCTAACAGCAGTAAGCCGGCGAAATTCCCGTTGTCATCTAGTGAATCAAGTGTGTTCGTTCATATGTGCACTGCGAAACCGGTTGTTGGGCAAATTCTACATCATTTGTTTAAAATAGATATGTATATCCATTACATTTTTAACCCGTGCCTTCGGTCCAAAAGTTTGGGTTCATTTGGTTCAGTCGGAAACATTGAAACGCCCGTGACGGTGACTCGCTTTTCGGGCTCTTGGCGAAATTATCTATGCTAAATGTGCTGAAGAGCTGTGTTTAGATTACGGGCTGCCCATAGCTACCCCTGTACTATCAGTTTATCAGTTGTCGTTCGGAAATCACTTATTAGCCCACAACATTTCGGCCGCCGACGCATTCAAGAAAAGACCACGATTTGGTTCGGACCAGAGCGCTGCTAAGCTCAATATGGAAATAATAGTCAATTTTCTGCAAAAAATTGCCCCTGCACTTCTTACGCATGGCATTCTCGGCCTTATCGCTTTCTGTGTGAGGTGAGTAGTGAGGCGTCGATTTGAAATGTAACGTTGAAAAAGCGTTATCAACGACGTAGGCCAGTGACGACAACGTACATAGTAATCATTGATGAACTGCATAACTTTCCTTCAATTTAGGCTGTATATGCAGGGGGGGAAGTTCAGGAAGCAGACCGATGAAACGGGAAAAGTGGTAATCGTTACAGGAGGAAATACGGGTCTTGGCAAGGAGACTGTGATGGAGTTGGCCAGGAGAGGAGCTACCGTTTACATGGCGTGTCGGGATAAAGAAAAAGGAGAAAAGGCCTGTCGGGAGATCGTCAAAAAAACGGGGAACTCAAACGTTTTCTCTCGGGAATGCGACTTGTCCTCTCAGGATTCCATTCGAGCATTCGTCGAGGGGTGAGTCACACTTTAAACCCAATGAAAACCATCAATCTGATAACTTATTGACCAACAGCTTCAAGAAAGAGCAAAGGGAGCTGCACATTCTGATCAATAATGCCGGTGTCTTTTGGGTGCCGCACAGCCTCACCAAGGAAGGTTTCGAAATGCACCTGGGAGTGAACCACATTGGCCACTTTCTGCTTACCCACCTGCTGCTGGATGTGTTGAAGAGATCAGCCCCAAGTCGGGTGGTTGTGGTTTCAAGCAAGGCTCATCAACGCGGCCAAATCCAATCGGAGGACATAAACAGCAACATATCCTACGATGAGGGAGTGGCTTACTGCCAAAGCAAGTTGGCTAATATATTGTTTGCCCGCGAATTGGCCAAACGCCTTGATGGAACCGGAGTCACGGTTAACGCCCTCAATCCAGGGATTGCAGACACGGAGATAGCAAGGAATGTGATCTTCTTTCAAACCAAGTTTGCCCAGTATGTGGTAGAGTGTGTTCTCTTCGAAATGCTCCCTCTAATACAAGGTGAATTAATTGTCTGTATATTTTCAGAACCATTCTGAGGCCGCTGCTTTGGTCCCTGATGAAAACGCCGAGAAATGGGGCCCAGACCACTCTGTACGCTGCCTTAGATCCCGATCTCGAAACAATATCCGGCCAATACTTCAGCGACTGCCAGCCGGCCTCGGTGTCCCCAGCTGCCCTTGACGATCAGATGGGCCAATGGCTGTGGGCAAAGAGCGAGAAATGGGCTGGAATTCCTCTCTGATTTGGGCGGGCAGGGTAGTATTAGACAGCTAGTCGCTATTAAAGCCAAGTTAATTGTTCTAAAAGTCACTCTTAGTTATAAAAAAAATTAAATAAAACGAATACTCCAAAAGTTGTTGTAGTTAAGTGGGCCAATAAAATATCTTTCATACGAGTCAGCGATAAAGACCAGCGACTTAAATGATAAAATGAAAAATTAAATGGCTTTATGAAAAGCCATAAAATAATTAACTTACCTACAATCACTTATTGGGGATTCGTTTGCTGCGTGATTCAATCATTCAGTTAACGATAATCACTTTGTCTAACATCTGGCTCTGCCTCTGTTTAACTATTATATCAACAACTAAAATGGTTTTGATGATACTCCGTTCCTGATCTTTGGCCTGATAAAAACGAGTCTCTGAAACATCTACTTGTCTCCTAATTGTAACCATCATAAACCCTATAATCTCACAGCTACTACCCTGCTTTTATACCGGTCTGTGGAGGTTTATTTCTCTTTTAGAGGCATCGAAGTCAAATGTTAATATACAAATATAGAAAAATGCTAGGGGCTCCGACTTGGTAGTCGACACTTGGTGCTGAACGTAATCAGAGCGAAAAAAATGAGTGAAATTCGCAAACGTCTGTTACGCCCTTTAGTATATGGACCAGCCCTATCCGCTGTGGGAATTTATTTTCTCAGGTGAATATACTTGTCAGACTTTGGGCTATGGTTCAAAAACTTCCACCTTAGGCGCTATATGCAGGGAGGACAGTTTACCAAGAAAACAAATGAGACAGGACGAGTGGCGATTGTAACCGGATGTAATACGGGAATCGGCAAGGAGACTGTACTGGAGTTGGCTCGCCGAGGAGCCACTATATATATGGCATGTCGCGATATGCAAAAGTGCGAGCAGGCCCGCAAGGAGATAGTTCAGGCAACTAGAAACCCAAATGTGTTTGCACGCGAATTGGATCTGTGCTCCATGGAATCCATAAGGAAATTCGCAGCTGGGTTAGTAGTTTCAAGGTTAATTCCGAATTGGGAGCTATATATATTAATTTATTTTACTTACTAAGGTTCAAAAAGGAGCAAAATAAACTGCACATACTCATCAACAATGCCGGCATCATGGACTGTCCCAAGATGCTAACAAAGGATGGCTTTGAAATGCAAATAGGAGTAAATCACATGGGTCATTTCCTGCTCACACTCCTGCTCCTGGATGTGCTCAAGAGTTCTGCGCCCAGTCGAATTGTAGTCCTGTCCAGTATTGCCCACCGCTTCGGAACAATAAACCAGGATGATCTGAACAGCGAAGAATCCTATGATCGAAAGAAGGCCTACTGCCAGAGCAAGTTGGCTAACATTATGTTTACACGGGAGCTGTCCAAAAGGCTGCGGGGAACTCGAGTCACGGTAAATGCCTTGCATCCGGGTGTTGTCAACACGGAGCTCTTCCGGAACACGTTCTTCTTGCGAACCAAACTTGGAAAGTGAGTGCTTTCTTGACGTGCATGGTTTGGGTTTAATAATGGTGTAATTCCAGATTGCTCATCGCCCCGATTATTTGGATTTTCGTAAAAACTGTCAGAAGTGGAGCTCAAACATCCCTATATGCAGCTTTGGATCCTATTCTGAAAGAGGTCTCCGGACAATACTTTAGCGATTGCAGGCCCAAAAGAGTGGGATCCGCTGCCCTGGACGATGATGCTGCCGAATTTCTTTGGACAGAGTCCGAGAAGTGGACGGGAGTGCATCTTTAAACAACTTGTTATGATTTTAACATTTAACCTTTCCTTGGTATGCTTAATATGATGTTACGTTTTATTAGCTAGCGCCAGACAAAGTCTACAGAGCAACTATTCGAGAAAATTATGAATACTTTGTGTGAGGACCATAAATTAAAGTTAATAGACAATTTTATATACCTATAAAACTTTGAAATAAAATTTAAATATGTTCAAACTTTAAATAAACCCCTAATATTTTGCAGTGCTTCCAATAGTCTAACAAAAATCAATCTATATTTATAGCACTCTCTTAAGTAAACAAATACACATACTCTTATCTTAGATGACCATTCTGGGACTTCAACAAAAAAGAGCGAGGTCATCAAATGGTTTTCCTTATTACCAGATAATTGCCAAGAAGTATATTTATTAGTCGAGAGCATGACTACTCGAGGTCGAGAGCATGACTACTCTCTTTTTTTTCGATAATTTGCTCCGATGTTGTTCTCTTGCACTTTTACGGGGTAAAGAAACCTATCAGCATGACTTGCGGTTCATACCTAGCAAAGAGCATTTATATAAAAAGAGAACTGAAATGTTACTGGCTTATAACATAGCAAAACTCGCCAGCAAGCGCACCAAACAGTCCTAACCAATTATATAATAGCCGTTGAGATGAGTGCCTTAATGGGTTGTTTGTTGAGTCCGGTAATAATACTTCCCGCCATACTTGGAGCAGTTATTTACTATGTCAAGTAAGTTTTAAATATGGAATTACATATTTATTATACAAAATGATATCTAATAGAAATTTCTTATTCTTCAGGCGACATAAGCAAGGCATCCAGTTCAAGAAACACACCGATGAAACGGGAAAGGTATTTATTGTTACAGGATCAAATACAGGAATCGGAAAGGAGACTGTCCGGGAATTGGCCAAACGAGGCGGAACTGTCTATATGGCTTGCCGAGACTTGAAAAGATGCGAAGAGGCCCGCCTGGAAATTGTCAGAGAATCGAATAATCCCAATGTTTTCTCACGCGAATTGGATTTGAATTCGCTGAACTCCGTTCGCAAATTTGTTGCTGGGTGAGCTATATTTTAGAAGTCGGGAATGCCAAAACTTGTATACCCTTGCAGCAGAGCCAAAAATGGCAACATTTTTATTTTGAAAGTGTTTTCTCTGCTAGTTTTTATTCGGTTAACAAACCAGCATATTTGAAGTCGTAATTCATATGATAATTTTTTTGGGAAAATCAATGTTTATAAATCTCATAACTAAGCAAAAAATACACTAATTTCACTTTTGAAAGCTAAACTAAAATGCTTATATATAAATAATGGAAATATTAGTATTTTCGATACATTTAATAAAACAAAACAGCATGGGCCTTATAAAATCATTCATAACTTTTCCAAAAATGCATTAATTTCAATTCGGAAAGCTGTCCTGTGCTAGTTCTTATTACCTTTAAAAATCTGCATACAGGATATAACATTTTCTTTCAATAATTTTTTTTCAATTTTTGACAATTTTAACGATGTAACCCCTTATAAAATTTTGAAAAAATCCAAAATTTTTTTTTTACAACCAAACATGGCTTAATCGACTTGCCTTTTGATGCTGATCAAGAATATATATGCTTTATAGGGTCGGAAATGACTCCTTTAATGTTATTTAAGCTTTTGACTGAAATGATACAAGCATAAGCCACTAAGGAACTACATTTAAAATACTATAGTATTTTTTATACTTAAACAGCTTCAAGAGAGAGCAGGACAAACTGCATGTGCTGATCAACAACGCTGGCATCATGCGTTGTCCTCGAAGGCTAACCAAGGATGGATTTGAGTCCCAGTTGGGTGTCAATCATATGGGTCACTTTCTGCTAACCAACCTATTGCTGGATGTTCTCAAGGTACTGAAAATACTGCGCATTTAAGACTCATGATTAATCCAGGTTTATTTTTAGAAATCTGCACCCAGCCGTGTTGTCGTCCTATCCAGTGTGGCCCACACCAAGGGCAGCATCAACTTCAGCGATTTGAATAGCGAAGAGTCCTACGATGAGATCGATGCCTACAGTCAGAGCAAGTTGGCCAACGTTCTTTTCGCCCGGGAGTTGGCGAAACGATTGGAGGGATCCGGAGTCACGGTCAACGCCCTAAATCCGGGATCTGTGAACACGGAACTGACCAGGGATTGGAACAGTCCCAAGGGTTACTTCATTAGGTAAGGTTAATACTGCTCGGCCTTTTTATGGAAACTAAAACAATATGTTCATAATGCTTAGGTATGTCCTGAAGCCTCTAATGTGGCCAATTCTGAAAACACCGAAAAGTGGAGCTCAGACCTCCATATACCTATCCCTGGATCCTGATTTGGTGAACGTAACAGGACGTTACTTCCATAATTGCCAGGAGGAAGAACCGGCTGCCGCCGCTCAGGATGACACAACTGCCAAGCGGCTGTGGGCTGAGAGTGAAAAGTGGACAGGCTTGGATACATCCAAATTGGATTAGGATGATGTCATAAATAGGTAATGTTTTTTTATAAATCAATTTGCATTTGTTTTGCCAAAGCCATTTTACTAGTAATATCAAAGAGTAAATTTGTATTAGCTTGGCTAATTTATGAACTTGAGTTCGCAGCAATTCTCTTAAAACGATCGAATTCGGGAGTACACGTCGTATACGCAATCTCTTACTGCAATTCATATAATGTCCCAAAATGAATTCTAAATTATATCTAAACTGTGTAATAAGAAAAATATGATCTAAATCCCTTGTCATAAAAAAGTTTTCTATTCTCTTAAAAATTATACCATATGGCATAAGCTTGTTGGCTGCATTCCGTTGTTTTACGGTGATAATTGGTTATAGCACACAAAAATATACGTTTGTATATATAAACAACAGTGTTTAGGCTAATTGCTTAACAAGCTTCGGCGGGCTTCGGCCCATTTCGGTTCGTTCTCTTAAATTCGATTCGCTGGGAGGCCTTGTCGTATGCGTGATATTTTCCCAATATGTTTGATTCGCCTGCTTCTCTTCTTTTCAAAATCGTTTCGGCTCTTTCTTCTGGTAGTTTCGAATCGCATTCATGGTGAGTAAGCATTTTTGAACATGTCGTGTATTCCCTCACAGATAACGCCCAAACGTATTTAAGCGACAGCTGGAACCGGCTTTACTTTCATTCTGTTTGAGAACTCTCAATCGTAAACAACGGCCGGGACACCAAAATATAAGAAGCCAAAATGAGTTGTTTATCGAGTTGCTTGTGTTGCCCCCTAGTTTTTTGGCCGGCTCTCATTGGCGCGGCTATGTATTTTTTGAGGTAATGATGAAACTTCTAATGAGTAAGAAACCCATGACTCGCAGTTATGCTTGGAAACTGTTTATAAAATCGCATGGAGTATTAATACTTGTGTTTCAATTTCAGAAAATACATGCAGGGTGGCCAGTTCACCAAGCAGACCAATGAAACCGGTAAGGTGTTCATCGTCACGGGAGCCAACACAGGAATCGGCAAGGAGACGGTGCTGGAAATAGCGAAGCGCGGAGGAACCGTCTACATGGCGTGCAGGGATATGAACCGGTGTAATAAGGCCCGCGATGAGATCATCAGGGAGACGAACAACCAAAATATATTCTCCCGCGAATTGGACTTGAGTTCCTTCGATTCAATTCGCAAATTCGCAGCTGGGTAAGCTACTTCGCCTTATTAAAAATTCAATTGGATAATACAACTTCAACTTTCATTTTATAGTTTCAAACGCGAACAGGATAAGCTCCATGTCCTGATTAACAATGCCGGGGTAATGCACTGCCCGAAATCTCTGACCAAGGATGGCATCGAAATGCAGCTTGGTGTTAATCACGTGGGTCATTTCCTGCTCACCCATTTGCTGCTGGACGTTTTGAAGGTATTGTAACCATTGGACTGTTTCCATTGACAACATTATGAATCCGAAATTCCTTGCAGAAAACTGCTCCGAGTCGCATCGTCAACGTTTCGAGCTTGGCCCACACACAAGGATCCATTAATGTTACTGACCTGAATAGCGAGAAGTCCTACAGTAGAATCGGGGCCTATAGCCAGAGCAAATTGGCCAACATTCTGTTCACTCGGGAATTGGCCAAGCGCTTGGAGGGTACTGGAGTCACGGTAAACTCCCTGCATCCCGGCGCTGTGGATACTGAGCTCCTGAGAAATTGGGGATTCCTGCAGAACGACATTGCACAGTACGTAGAAAGCTAGCCGCTAAGTGGATTGAATATTAATAATTGGATTTTGTTAGGCTCTTGGTAAGGCCGCTCCTTTGGACGCTTTTCAAGACAGCTAAGTCTGGGGCACAGACTTCCTTGTATGCCGCCCTGGATCCTGAGTTGAAGAAGGTGTCTGGTCTCTACTTCAGCGACTGCCAGGCCAAGGACGTGGCTCCAGCTGCCAAGGATGAGAAAACGGCCAAGTTCTTGTGGGCTGAAAGCGAGAAATGGACTGGCGTGGGAACATCCAAAGTGGATTAATTTTTCGGTGTTTTGTGTATTCCCCCATTTCATTATTTATTTTGCTAATCATTTGTATAATAAAATCAATTGTTAAACATTTATATGTCATTTTCGCCTTTAACCAGCCAACATTTAACCAGCTAATTTGAATTTCCATTCAAGAATGTTTTAAATATAGTTTTGTTAGGGCCCTATGGGTTATCTCCATATAATCTTTGGATTAGCTTAAGAGAAGATCAGTAAAACTCTCCCTATTCTAAGTAAATTTCGTTCTCCCTTAAGCTTTCCACTGAATGAGCGTTCTCTTACCCTACACACATATTTACAAAAAGAGCGCTTATCTCTGTAGCTCTCACATGTACTCATTGTGAATCAGTTGGTGTATCTAAGGTGGTCGTAGTAGCATTCAGAAGTATATCAACAGCTGCTCTGACTGCTTTGCTCGCATTCTACGAGGAAACTCCCAGCTGATCACCACCCTAAGGACTGACAAAGAAAATTCCCTCTATCCAAAATGTGCATTTTCATCGACTGTTTGCTAAGCCCGATATTTCTGTGGCCGGCTGCTATTGGCGCAGCTATCTATTTTTTGAAGTAAGTCAATTATAATACGCATAATGACTTGTAAATGTTTGTTATGAAATTCGGTATGACGAGTTCATGACTTTCCAGAAGTAGTATCGGATTTGTAGCTTCCATGATAATGGAGCGTGATTATTGATTACAGGGAATACATGCAGGGCGGCCAGTTCACCAAGGAGACCGATGAAACCGGTAAGGTGTTCATCGTCACGGGAGCCAACACAGGAATTGGCAAGGAGACTGTCCTGGAGATCGCGAGGCGCGGAGGAACCGTTTATATGGCATGCAGGGATTTGAACCGGTGTAACAAGGCCCGTGATGAGATTATCAAGCAGACTTACAACCAGAAAATCTACTCACGTCAGTTGGATTTGTCTTCCCTAGACTCTGTTCGGAAATTCGCTGCTGGGTGAGGTCTTCTGAGAACCCTTTTACGCTCTTTCAGGTTTAAACCTAAATCTTTTCGATTAGCTTTAAGCAAGAGCAACAGAAACTCGATGTTTTGATCAATAATGCTGGAGTGATGCGCTGCCCGAAGATGTTAACCAAGGATGGTTTCGAAATGCAGTTGGGTGTCAACCACATTGGCCACTTCCTGTTGACCAACTTGCTGCTGGATGTGCTCAAGGTAAGGGAGACGGTATACAGACCAAATTCATCTCATAACAAGCTGATAAACTTCACAGAAATCTGCTCCCAGTCGGATTGTGGTCGTCTCCAGCCTGGCGCATACCCGTGGGACCATCAACGTGCAGGACTTGAACAGCGAGAAGTCGTATGATGAGGGCGCAGCCTATAGCCAGAGCAAGTTGGCCAATGTGCTGTTCACCCGAGAACTGGCTAAGCGATTGGAGGGTACAGGAGTCACTGTAAACTCCCTGCATCCCGGTGTTGTGGACACGGAACTGGCGAGGAACTGGGCCTTCTTCCAAACGAGCTTTGTGCAGTAAGTAGAAATCGCCTCATTAAGGAAATCGGTGTTAATATTCCCAATTTTAGATACTTCCTAAAACCAATGATTTGGCCGCTCCTGAAGACACCGAAGAGTGGTGCACAGACGTCGATATACGCAGCACTGGATCCTGAACTAAAAGAGGTTACTGGTTTGTACTTTAGCGATTGCAAACCCAAGGAAGTGGCTCCAGCTGCAAAAGACAAAAAATTCGCCAAGTTTCTCTGGGAGGAGAGCGAGAAGTGGACAGGCTTGGAAACCCCCAAACTGGATAAGACGTCCGATTAGGGTTAGAACAAGCGGTTTATTCAACAGTAATACTAGCTGCTTTTCCACGAGTAGATTAATTCAATAAATACATATATATAACATAGTTGCCTAGCTTTCAGAAAGCGCCTTTTAGTTGCAGTTAAGTTCGATTAGTATACCATACGGATAAATAGGTTTCAATTTCAGTTGGCCTTCTGACCAGTAGCTCCCGCATTAATGAACACCCTCGAGTAAAGTGCGTGGGTGGTGGGCTCCTTCTTCTCGGGAGCATTGGTCACGGTGTTGACATACGTGTACTGCATGGCGAAGCCCAGGACCACTTCCGTATTCGTAGGCAACTCCTCGGCCGGAGTGAACTGCAGCCGAATGAGCACCTTGTTGCCCTTGCGCCATACAATAAACTTTGGCTCTTCAGTGGGCAGCTGAACGTACTCGTCGAACTCCTTGGAGTCGTCGCGCTGGCTAAGCACAAACTCGCTTTCCAAAGGCACAATCTCAGCATTGGACACATCCGTCACCTCGCGCTTCACCTCCCGAGTGGAATTTTGCCTCGACAAGGTGATACCCGCAGCTCTAAGGAGTGGGGACGCGGAAACAGGCTCCTCCTTGACGCGGCTGCTCTCGGCAGCTGGTTCGAGATCCTCGGCCGGAACTGTGGTCAGAAGTCGAATCGTCATGTCGTACATGGTCGGATTAGTGAACTTTAGGAGGATGGCGTTGCTCTTGCCGGACGCCAGCGGTTGCTCGCAGCGCACCATTACCACCTCAGGCACATGGCAGCTGGCGAAGAGCTGGATGCGGTACTTGATCGATGTGGGATGGTACTCCGGCTTGATAAGGTTGTGCTCACACTGGCGGCAGCGAAGCGACCTCTTGATCCACAGCGTACGTCGCTGTGGGTAAAGGCTGCTAACGGCCGTCGGCTGATCTGCCGGCTGGCTGTGGCGCTGAGCGATCGTCGTCACGTTCCGCAGATTCAGCGGCTCCGTGAAGATGTTGGCCGGCAACTCCTCCACCTCGGCCGTTGCCTCCGCCGGCGTGATCACAGCCTTAGCTTTGGGAATGGTCTTGTCGTTCCAGCCCATCTGACGACGAATGAGGGACACCGTCAGACCAGTGCGATCCGTGAGACTGGGGAACTTGTGCTGTTTGGGCGTTTTGCGGCGCATGAACTCCATCTTTTCCTGTTTCTCCTGCAGCACAACCGCCTGGAAGTACTCCACCAAGGAGTTAAAGCGCGCCTGGTACAGGCACTCGTTGTCTGGCCAGGTGCCCGTGGCCACGCCCTGGTCTGGAATGCCCGCATCGCGTGAGGTCCAGCGGCAGGACAGGCACGACAGGTAATACATCTTCTTGGTGGTGGGCACCGCCGAGGGCTTGCTACTCGCCGGGGTGGGCGGCGTAGATGCTGCGGTAGGGGAGTCCCCAATTTCATCATCAGGTTTCTTGGCGTCCTTCGGTTCCTCGGACTTGCGCACCACCGGCACCGTTGTGGCCCTGGCCGAGAGCGTGTGATGGCAGCAGGGACAGTCGAAGCAGTTGGCACAGCAGTTCTTCTTGTGCCGCGCCTCCGTGGACGGAATATTCTCCAGGCAGTTGGAGCAGAAGTGGGATTCGATTTCGTGCGTCACACAGTAGCCGCAGCGCAGCTTCGGGCAGTGGCGGCAGAAAAAGAGTTTGTTGATCGGGTTCAGGATGCCGCAGGAGCACGCGTATTTCACGGGACACGGTTGCATGAAGCTCATCTTGGCAAATTTCTTTTCTTTATTGTAAATTTGCAAATTTTCTTGTTCTTCCACGAATGACGACAGCAGTGTGCGAGCAGCTTTCTCCTCTCAAAATACCAAAACGCTTTAACAAAGCGGGTGGAAAAGGCAGAAGCTGGTCACACTTTTCGTACCGGAAATGGACATTACAAAAGGGAAATTCCTCAAAATAAAACAAAATGGTTTTTAATACAGAGTTACCGAGTTCAAAAATGATTCGCATGAAATGTTTAAAGAAAGAAACCAAAAAAGGGGGAAATATGGGTATTAAATTAAAGAATAAATGTAAATAGACATGGCGGGGCTAAATGAGCATCATTTTTTGCCTACAACAACTTTATTATTAAAATAATATTTTTATGACAGCATCTTTACAACCACAACACTTTCCCATCCAATATCCCGAAAATGCGCGAGCAAATTGTCCATTTCCCGATTATGGCTAACAGGCGAACAGAAACCAGGAGACCGAAGACAGAAACTGGAATAAACTGTTTTTATTATAAATTAATAAATTAAAATTGATTTATACAATTGTCCATTTCCCGATTTCGGGTAACAGGCGAACAGAAACCAGGAAAGTGACGACAAAAACAGGTATATACATTTATTATTTTGAATAGCAAAGTTAAAAGTTATTTACCTGACCGCAGGCCACTACCGTGTTGCCACAATCATGTTGGCTTACGAATTTTCTATTTTAATTGCTCACCTCATCCCAAATGATTTATTATACATCGTTTTGAAAGATGCCCAAGAATAAATACTTTTTGGATTATAATAAATCGCCTAAGTGGTCAATTAGCACCGAATCGCCAAATGGAGTAGACACTTTATGGATGATCGAGTTCCATGTGCTGCCTTTCATTTAGAGGTGTGGGAGTGATCAGCGGAAGTCAATGTTGCTAAAATGTAAAATATTTATTTATTGTGGATTGAACAGAGCAAACGGCTTCACTGCCCATAACCGAATGTATCCGGGGGGGAGCAAAGACTTATTTCCATTTCTAAATATTTTAAGCAATAGGCAAACTGTACATTTCCAACTCAACGGCTGTGTTTCGCCATTTCCTTTCTAAAAATAACTTTTAATTCAAATTTCACGATCCCAGCTCATGTGGTATTTTGTAGAAAAATTATTTCATGACTTTGGTTATATGTTTGTATATTTAGAATGTTTTGGGTATATAAATATAATTTGGTCAGCGTATAAAATAGGTAACAGTATAAGGTACTTTTTGGTGTGCGAGCCACGCGACTAATTCTACAACTAAGTTTAAGCTAATCATCCTCAGTCTGTACTCTCAGCCCCGGCAGAAGGACCAGCACCGTCTAGCCGAAGAAGTTGGGCACGAACAGCTTCTTGCGCTTGGTCTTGGTCTGTCGGACGCGAACGATGGGAGTGAACTTGACGTTGTAGGGCAGGGCGCCGCCGTTTTGCGGGCTGGGATCCTCGCGGCGGGTACTGGTTCCGGCACTGGCCGAGACGGGTGCGATGTAGCCATCATCCACGTAGTAGTAGCCCGGGTTTAGCTTTTTTAGGCGGTTCTCCGTCAGGGGTTTCCCGTAAGTCAGGGCGTACGAGCTGCCGCTGTCGTAGCGATCGGTATCGTATGCCTCGTAGCTATCCAGGTCATAGTAGGTAGGCTTGGCCGCGGTCTGGGACACTTTGCAGATGATGATGCTGACCAGCAGGCAGACCCAAGAGTACAATTGCTGAGGGGAAAGTGGCAGGTGAGTTATATTTTTTTAAAGATCTCTGTATAAGCGATGCTTACCTTAAGATCCATTGTGTGTGTGTTGCGGTTTGAACTGGTTATAATTTGTAAAATCCGTTAAAGGGGAAGGTGGAGCTATTATCCTTTGGTTTTTGGCTTGGCCGTTTGCTGTGATTGCTTTGAACGTCTGGCGAGTTCTGTGTGCTGTTTCGCGAAGAACCCTTCCTTTATATACGCACCGGTCGCCATATTCGCACCCAAATGTGAAAATTTGCTTTCGGGCCGAGCCGACGGATGCTCCGGGCTGTGACGCAAGTCCGGAGGAAACGCAGCGACATTTTCGACGTCCCTCCAACTCTCTTTCGTTGACGCCAATCAATGTGTCGTATGTGTCTGGCTTTTGCGCATGCGGGGCTGTTGTGACTTCAATTTCGAGTTGGATTGGATCGGAGATCGGAGATCTCTGCGGTGGGCTGTTGTCTTATCTCTATGGGATTCCATGGGACGAAAGGCTCTAATTGCCGGGTGCAGTGTTTCGGTTAGCGTGGCCGGGGGCCAGTTTGATTCGGAAAAGTTTTTACAATGCGGAAAGATACACGGACCCCCAAAATTCCCATTGTCTGCGACTATTTTGTTTTGATTTGGCTAAATTAATTATTGATTTTTAGGTGCTCTGACGTCGACAGTGGAGCGGATAGCGGACTGGACGACAACGACGTCGATGGAGATGACAGAGAGATGAAAGTAATTAGGTGTGCTTTCGGGTGGAAAGGTTTGCGGCGCACTCGAATTTTGGCACACGGCGTATGAGTAATGTGAGTTGTACCAGGCGCTGTGGTCCCCGAGTGGTAATTTTTGTGTGGTCACACGCTAAGTCTAAATCCAGACCTCGATGTCGTTGTAACGAAATTCGTTGCTTTTATCATAAATCAGCATAGACACGCAAATAAGCCGGAGTCTAAAAATACAGCCCAGACTTTATAAATATCCAACCGCAGTGGTTCATGCGATGGTTAATCAATTCGTCGTGAAAATGTGGCTGACTCAGGAAGTGAGAAATACCGCAATTTTCTAGAAAAACATGATTCGACACCGGGAGCAGTAAAACAATTAACAAATACACTCGACCCGGCGGCGCCTGCGGTCAGAGCTTGGAATCCAGGCTTCAAAAAGGGGCATGACTTCAGCTTTTGGGGCCTGCACTCGGGGATGAATCAGGCTTCGAGTCTTAGATACTAGTCACTAGACTGTGTAATAAATCGTTAATCAGACGGAATTGAGGAAAAGACCTGGCTTGGACCCAATACTAATTCACACTTTATTATCCCAATCCCCGGCTTTGGTTTCGAAAATGCTCTGGCGTAAATATAAACCCGCTAATGAAATGAATTTATACAATTATATAAATATAAATCCGAAGTAGCCGCAGCCGCGGCGGGGCAATAACAAAATAATCTGTTGTTTTCCACAACTCCACCTTTTTCCATGCCACCCCAACTGGGGGTAAATATTTTTGCACACCCAAGCATCGTCAACAACAACAGAAAGGTGCGAGATTTGGCCAAGATAAAGGAAACATAAACAATCCAGTTGGAATCAGATCGCATTACGTATACGCACGGTTGGCAGCTGCATTGAAGCAGCTCGGCGCAGCAGCGAACTCTGCCTTTTGATTAAGAGCTCGCCAGCGGAGGCACGTTCCTTTCTGCACGTTTTCGATCGCCCCCGCTCAGCAGAGAGTCCGCGAAACTCGAAAGACGGTGTCAAATTTCATATACCTCGGCTAATTCATGCAAGAAGTGCGACAAACATCTTGCAGGCCGTCCGCTCTTTGATCGCGGATCGCAACCTATCATCTGCTTAGAAAATTTCCTCAGACTTGATTTCTTTGTTAGCTCAATGTGCGAATGTAAACATCTAAATTTGCGCCCTGCAATATATGAATATTGATCATGGCACATTATCCGTTTATTTAATTGCCACTTTTACCCATTTCGACCTGGTGTGACTTGGCGGAGCACAAAACGTTATGGAAATTTTTACGTCTGCCACCTAGAGGGATCAATGGATCTCCCTTGTTGATGCTGATGTTTTTCTCGGGAAGTGCGAAGCTCAGCTCGCTGAAATGGGGTGTTTCTAAGCCTTGATACAGAACCTTAGTAGATACTTGTTACATTATTAATAGAATTATTCGCTTGATTGAAAATAAGTTAAATTATTTATACGAGTCTTAACCCATTGAAAGTACATTAATTTGTTCTGCAAGCCAGGCCAGGCCAATATGGAGCACATTTCTGTGGGTTTTATTTTGGCCTGTTATTGGATTTATGACCGAGGCGAAGGCAAACATTTGAGTGCCGTGCAAAATTCTTGATCTCCTAACCGAAAAGTCAAACACTCGGAAAAACAAGGGAGCACTGGGCAAGGTGTGCAAATATTTAGCTGGTAAACGGTTGTTCATATTTACTTATGATAATGCCAAACACCAGCAGGCCTCATATTTGTTACGCTCGGTTAGCTCCGCTGGCACGATCGATCCATTAACCTCTCTGGAGTGATTGCTCCCACCACGCTGCCCCACATTGCGCTGGCCGGAAGAGGAGGACCGACCGAGCCAGCTTGTAACTGGCCTTCGACAACCGCTTACAAATAAACAACTTAAGCGCCGCACCGACTGACTTCCTTGTTGACAAAAATAGTTTGAGGAGTGACTCGAATGTGCGAGCGTAGGCCTCGTATTAGCAGCAAATGTGTGAATAGGAGCCCATAAAATGGGATGCGATGGAATGGGCTACGTTGCCCCATCAAGGGTTAAATTTAGAGTACTCGGAAAAGCGGGCATCGCTTTCATCTCAACTAAATGCCAGGACACGGTGCCACGGCAAGTGCGTCACTGGCGTTTTAACACTCAATTAACGTGCAGCAGATGTGTCGCCAAGGGGTGTCCGCTATTAGTTGCAATTAAATCATCATTAGCGGGCCGCCGTCTAATGAAGCGACGACTGCGCCACGCTTGCTGTTTGAGGAACGTTTTTGAAACGTGTTTTCGGCAAACATGTGTCCACATCACAAGACCCATCGTATAATTTTGTCTTCATTCACTAAGCGACTTATGATAACTTATACACAGGCAACAACGAGTAAAACTATGCAGGAAGCTCCGTTGGCGACTGGCTTCTACTTCTGCTTGAGCAGCAGGTGACCCTTGGGCTTTAGTTTGTTTTGGATGATGCGCTGCTTCTCGGCTGCGGCCTCTGCCTTAAGGCGTTCATGACGCTGCTTAGCAAACTCCAGCTCCCCACTAAGTTCCACGATCTTGGAGGCGATCTCTTGCTGCTTCAGCAGGCGTCTCTTCTGGTTGGACTACAAGGCAATGAGAGATAAACAAAGTTCATACGGTGATTAGGGGCCACTTACACCCAGGGGCGTGGTCCTGCCGTCCAGGAACGTGTAATCAGGCATGTTGGTGAGGGGTCCAAAGGCATTCGGGTTTTCCGGCAGTCCCTTGTCTGCACGCCATTTCTGATCGATGCAGCGTGCGGCTGTAACAGCGATATTACGCTGTGCTGGATTAGGAAAAACGGTGTTATTGAATGAAGAGACCATTACTGTGAAGTGCGGGACTCACCTGTGGTTGAGGCACTGCTGGCCAGGCAGAACTTCGATATTTTCAGCATTACTTATTAAAATTATTATGAAAACTTTGAATATAATTCACATAACCAAAAACAGCTGACGGCGGCAGTATGACCGTGCTCGCCCCCTGGTGAAATGCCTAAAATTACAGCTACAGACATAACCCCATTGCAGTGCCAGTGCGGGTTGAAACTTTTATTGGGGATTTGTAAAGAAAAAAGCTAACTGTTCAGTTGGCAGGACACTAAATTTGACACAAGGAACAGAAAATCGAAGCTGAGCATGGCGCCTCCGGCCACCGTCCTCCAGATGCTGCGCAGCCTGAGCACGCCGCGAGTCCTCACAACCATCCACTACCACGGTGCATTGGGTAATCATCACCTGCAGCAGCGCCGTTCAATACCAACATCGCCGTCAATTCCCTCACCGCTTTTCTCGCTTTCTCCAGTGCTCCACACAGCCCGCAGCTATAGCTCGAGCAACAAGCAGGAAGCCGGTTCCACCGGTGGAGAAGCAGCAGCAGGAGCAGCAGCATCTCACGGACCGACAGTGAGTAATGCCAATGCCCCGCTGCTGGCCAAGCTGTTTCCACAGACCTCTCCGGAGGTAGACCGCGGCGGAGAGGAGGAGCGCAAGAAGCGCGAAGAGGAGGAAGCCAAGGAGAATGAGCGCGCCTGGAAGCGAATGAAATTGGGCTTCGCAATCTTCGGCGGAGGAGGCTTGGCCACAGCCCTATGGGCTGTCTACGAGTTTGGCAAGCCCCAGGTGGACGAAAATGGGCAGGTCATCGAGGATGAGTTGATGGATAAGCCACTTGTGCAACAGTACATACAGCGCATGTGGAAGAGCATGTACTATTACCAGAAGATGATCCAGGAACCGTCGCGGGACAAGCTTCTGCCCGATCCGCTCAAGCCGCCGTATATACAGCCTCGATATACGCTTGTCCTGGAGATGAAGGACGTGCTGGTGCATCCGGACTGGACATACCATACGGGCTGGCGCTTCAAGAAGCGACCCGGTGTCGATCACTTCCTGGCCGAGTGCGCTAAGGAGTTTGAGATCGTTGTCTTTACCGCCGAACAGGGCATGACTGTGTTTCCTATTCTGGATGCCTTGGATCCTAACGGCTACATAATGTACCGCCTGGTCAGGGATGCCACGCACTTTGTGGACGGCCATCATGTCAAGAACCTGGACAACTTGAACCGTGACTTGAGCAAAGTAATTGTCATTGACTGGGATGCGAATGCTACCAAAATGCATCCGGATAACACGTTCGGCATTTCCCGCTGGCACGGCAACGACGACGACGGCCAATTGCTGGACCTGATTTCCTTCCTCAAACTAATTGCCCAGAGCAATGTGGACGATGTGCGCGAGGTGCTGCACTACTATCGCCAGTTCGACGATCCCATTAGCCAGTTCAGGGAGAATCAACGCAAGTTGGCCGAGCAAATGGAGGAGGCGGAACGCATCGAGCAGACCAAGGCCAAGCCGATGGTCAAGCAGTGGTCGCGCAACATTCTGGGGCGTTAGGAGATACACCAGCCAGCCCGAGACATCATTCTTCTGCCATATATTTGTTGTCTTAAAAATAGAAGGATGCTTAAATACCAAAGTTGTTGTTTCTTTTAAATTTATTCACTAAGCTTGCTTGTTTTTGTTTGTTTTGCTTAAAGTGTGACCGTTTAGTGAGAACGGTAAAAACACACATGTTTGTCGCTTTATCTGGTATTTTCTTCTAAAAGGTGTAACTGTGTCAACTGATAGTGAAAAAATTAATTAACAAAATAATTTAAAGTGAATTGTCAAAACCTGAATCAAACAATGGCCACCAAAACGAGCACTGTGGAGCGCACCGCTAACGGAGCGGCCAAGTCATCCAGCCTGCGAGAAATTTGCGCGCGCGCTATCACAAAATCGGAATGGGAGGACAAGGTGAGCAAAGTTCCGCGCACACGGCGAAGTCTTCGGTCCCGGGTCGTAAACCCAAACCGTGCTAACCCTTTCGATGCCCGCAGGAGGAGTTTCTGGACGTCATCTACTGGGCCCGCCAGGTGTTTGGCATTATCCTGGGAGTAATCTGGGGCATCATCCCGCTAAAAGGCTTCCTGGGCCTCGTACTGTGAGTAGCTACCTATAACCTATAAATAGCCACCGCCACTCAAACGTCCGTTTGCTTTATCCCACAGCTTTGCCGGCATCAGCTGCGGTATTGTTTATCTGTACGCCATAAACTTCCAGAACGTGGATGAGGACGCTTTTGGCGGGGTTTGGGAGCTGGTAAAGGAGGGCTTTATGACCTCGTTCGCCGGCTTCCTGGTGACGTGGATCATCTTCTATACGGGCTTGCACTACGACACCATAATGGCGGCGAAGGCCTCATAATACTCGCCCATCACGCCAGCCGCCGCCACCGCAGCACCCAAGCAATAACGATTCCAGAACCAGGTTACGATTTCAGTCCCTTCACTTTCCCGCAGGTCCAATTGCGAAGCCAAATAATATAACCGCTCCTCCTGTTTTGTCCCCTTTAAACTCGGTGTAGATTGTTAAACTTTTAGCTAATTACTGTCATGTACACGAATTTCTAAGATGGCCATCGACAACGCTAGACCTTTCCGTGAAAGGTCCCAGCCAGCGGCCTAGTTGAGAACAAAAAGATACTTTATATTTGTGTATGTCTAGAATGCAGAATACGATGAAACAACTTGTTACGGTGTTTTATTATAAAATATTGGTCTACGGTTATAAGGTAGCTGACAGATGATCGGTATCCTAGTACTCCATGGCCACTGCCACGGATCCGGAGCCGTTGTGAGCGCCTCCATTCTGCCCGACCTCCTGCTCGTGCTGAAACTTCTCCGGTAGCTGGCCACTCTGCAGGATCTGCGACAGGCGCTCCACCTCCGCCAGGGAGCTGGCGCGCTTGATTGCTTCGCGGATGCGCTGCATGTCCTCCGGATTGGCCAAACGCCCGCCATCCGACCCTCTGCCCTTTCCGTTGCTCGCCTCTGCGGCCAGGGCGGCGGCGGCGCTTAGCTTTGACTTCCGGCTGACCTCCTTTAGCATATCCTTTCCCTGCTTGGTGCGGAAAAATTCATGGGCCGCTGCCCGGTCCTTCTGCTTGATCTTGCGGAAGTCGAGTAGCCGCAGCTGTGGGAACTTGTAGGCCATGTACTCGCGGTAGTTGGGCTTTGTGGACACCGGATTGATGAGCAGGCAGATGGTCTCCAGCTTGGTGAACGCCGCGAGCGGCTCCAAGTCACTCAGCTCTTGCAGGTTGTTGCCCGTCAGGATGATAGAACTCAGGTTGGGCACGACCTCCTCCAGGCCGTCGCTGAGGCGCAGAATGCGGTTGTTGTTCAGCAGCAGGCACTTGAGGCGCGGCAGATGCGGCAGGTTGTCCAGCTTTCGGAGATCGTTGTCAGACAGATCAATCGTGTCGAACTGATCCAGTGTGGCGCCCAGGTTCTCTATTTGTGGAATCTTGTAGCCGCGCAAATCTAGCTCGCGCTCACGGCACGGGTTTATGTGCTGCATCGACTGATTGATCAACTCCGGCGTTAGCTTCACCATTGTGGCAGTGTGTAAGTACGGTCGAGCGGCCGAAAGAGGCTATTTATTAGATCTTTTCGCCTTTTTCTCTGAAAATCAGAAAAACGAAACAATTTACAGACGCGAGATGAGACAGAGTGACCGCATCTGGACCGGTAAAAGAAACCGGTGCAACAAGGATAGATGGCCACACTGAAAAACTAACGTATTAATGGCCTTATGACACAGTAGTGGCGCATGACACTGTTGTGCAATTTTTATTCATTAGAGACTACTAAAACCTTTAATGAGATAATTTATTGATAAAGCACAGTATCTAAAAAACCGTTTCTAAGAAATTTAAAAAGTTTTGGGAAAATCCATGTCTAAAATTGTCATAACTTAGCCAAAAATTCATTAAGCAGCAGGAGCTGACTGAAAATTGTTATAAACTGTTGTAAACTGTTATAAAAACTGCGCCAGCGAATTGATTTTATAGTATACTTTTGGGGTGTAGTGTAGCATTCTTTTAGGCAGTTTTGGAAAGACCCATGTTTGAAATTGTCATAACTTAGCCAAAAATGCATTAATTTTAAATCGGAAAACGTAATTATGTTAGTTTTTATAAGGTTAATAAATCTGCATACTAAATTTTAGCTTTTGAAAAATTCAAATTTTTGTCAATTTTTGAGAATTTTAACGATGTAACCCCTTACATTTTTTTCAAAAAATGGGTCAAATTTTTTTTCTTGCCGGACATGGCTAGATCGATTCGGCTGTCGATGCTGATCAAGAATATATATGGTTTATAGGGTCGCAAATGACTACTTTGCCTGTAATACCCTTCCAAAATTAGCAAAATCATCAAAAAACGAAGAAAACCGAGAAACCTTGTTCAAAAGTGATTTTCTTTCAATATAAATGGTTTTTCACAAGTACTATATATCCAAGAGATAATGCTACTCCCCTGCGGATCCAGCCGGAGTGTCCCCACAATGAAAGCCAAGGCGGAAAGCTGCTGAGGCACCGACGCATCCGCCTGCAGACACTGCTCCGGGAGTGGACTGCACGTGAAGAGCGGCGGCGGCTGCTCTGGAACAATGCGGATGCCACCCGCCGCCAGGAGCTGCTAAAATTGTCCATTTATCGATTTGGGGTAACAGGCGAACAGAAAGCAGCAGGAGGCGACCGAAAACTGTTATAAACTGTTATAAAAACTGCGCCAGCGAATTGATTTTATAGTATACTTTTGGGGTGTAGTGTAGCATTCTTTTAGGCAGTTTTGGAAAGACCCATGTTTGAAATTGTCATAACTTAGCCAAAAATGCATTAATTTTAAATCGGAAAACGTAATTATGTTAGTTTTTATAAGGTTAATAAATCTGCATACTAAATTTTAGCTTTTGAAAAATTCAAATTTTTGTCAATTTTTGAGAATTTTAACGATGTAACCCCTTACATTTTTTTCAAAAAATGGGTCAAATTTTTTTCTTTGCCGGACATGGCTAGATCGATTCGGCTGTCGATGCTGATCAAGAATATATATGGTTTATAGGGTCGCAAATGACTACTTTGCCTGTAATACCCTTCCAAAATTAGCAAAATCATCAAAAAACGAAGAAAACCGAGAAACCTTGTTCAAAAGTGATTTTATTTCAATATAAATGGTTTTTCACAAGTACTATATATCCAAGAGATAATGCTACTCCCCTGCGGATCCAGCCGGAGTGTCCCCACAATGAAAGCCAAGGCGGAAAGCTGCTGAGGCACCGACGCATCCGCCTGCAGACACTGCTCCGGGAGTGGACTGCACGTGAAGAGCGGCGGCGGCTGCTCTGGAACAATGCGGAATGCCACCCGCCGCCAGGAGCTGCTAAAATTGTCCATTTATCGATTTGGGGTAACAGGCGAACAGAAAGCAGCAGGAGGCGACCGAAAACTGTTATAAACTGTTATAAAAACTGCGCCAGCGAATTGATTTTATAGTATACTTTTGGGGTGTAGTGTAGCATTCTTTTAGGCAGTTTTGGAAAGACCCATGTTTGAAATTGTCATAACTTAGCCAAAAATGCATTAATTTTAAATCGGAAAACGTAATTATGTTAGTTTTTATAAGGTTAATAAATCTGCATACTAAATTTTAGCTTTTGAAAAATTCAAATTTTTGTCAATTTTTGAGAATTTTAACGATGTAACCCCTTACATTTTTTTCAAAAAATGGGTCAAATTTGTTTTCTTGCCGGACATGGCTAGATCGATTCGGCTGTCGATGCTGATCAAGAATATATAGGGTTTATAGGGTCGCAAATGACTACTTTGCCTGTAATACCCTTCCAAAATTAGCAAAATCATCAAAAAACGAAGAAAACCGAGAAACCTTGTTCAAAAGTGATTTTATTTCAATATAAATGGTTTTTCACAAGTACTATATATCCAAGAGATAATGCTACTCCCCTGCGGATCCAGCCGGAGTGTCCCCACAATGAAAGCCAAGGCGGAAAGCTGCTGAGGCACCGACGCATCCGCCTGCAGACACTGCTCCGGGAGTGGACTGCACGTGAAGAGCGGCGGCGGCTGCTCTGGAACAATGCGGAATGCCACCCGCCGCCAGGAGCTGCTAAAATTGTCCATTTATCGATTTGGGGTAACAGGCGAACAGAAAGCAGCAGGAGGCGACCGAAAACTGTTATAAACTGTTATAAAAACTGCGCCAGCGAATTGATTTTATAGTATACTTCTGGGGTGTAGTGTAGCATTCTTTTAGGCAGTTTTGGAAAGACCCATGTTTGAAATTGTCATAACTTAGCCAAAAATGCATTAATTTTAAATTGGAAAACGTTTTTATGTTAGTTTTTATAAGGTTAATAAATCTGCATACTAAATTTTAGCTTTTGAAAAATTCAAATTTTTGTCAATTTTTGAGAATTTTAACGATGTAACCCCTTACATTTTTTTCAAAAAATGGGTCAAATTTTTTTTCTTGCCGGACATGGCTAGATCGATTCGGCTGTCGATGCTGATCAAGAATATATATGGTTTATAGGGTCGCAAATGACTACTTTGCCTGTAATACCCTTCCAAAATTAGCAAAATCATCAAAAAACGAAGAAAACCGAGAAACCTTGTTCAAAAGTGATTTTATTTCAATATAAATGGTTTTTCACAAGTACTATATATCCAAGAGATAATGCTACTCCCCTGCGGATCCAGCCGGAGTGTCCCCACAATGAAAGCCAAGGCGGAAAGCTGCTGAGGCACCGACGCATCCGCCTGCAGACACTGCTCCGGGAGTGGACTGCACGTGAAGAGCGGCGGCGGCTGCTCTGGAACAATGCGGATGCCACCCGCCGCCAGGAGCTGCTAAAATTGTCCATTTATCGATTTGGGGTAACAGGCGAACAGAAAGCAGCAGGAGGCGACCGAAAACTGTTATAAACTGTTATAAAAACTGCGCCAGCGAATTGATTTTATAGTATACTTTTGGGGTGTAGTGTAGCATTCTTTTAGGCAGTTTTGGAAAGACCCATGTTTGAAATTGTCATAACTTAGCCAAAAATGCATTAATTTTAAATCGGAAAACGTTCTTATGTTAGTTTTTATAAGGTTAATAAATCTGCATACTAAATTTTAGCTTTTGAAAAATTCAAATTTTTTTCAATTTTTGAGAATTTTAAAGATGTAACCCCTTACATTTTTTTCAAAAAATGGGTCAAATTTTTTTTCTTGCCGGACATGGCTAGATCGATTCGGCTGTCGATGCTGATCAAGAATATATATGGTTTATAGGGTCGCAAATGACTACTTTGCCTGTAATACCCTTCCAAAATTAGCAAAATCATCAAAAAACGAAGAAAACCGAGAAACCTTGTTCAAAAGTGATTTTATTTCAATATAAATGGTTTTTCACAAGTACTATATATCCAAGAGATAATGCTACTCCCCTGCGGATCCAGCCGAAGTGTCCCCACAATGAAAGCCAAGGCGGAAAGCTGCTGAGGCACCGACGCATCCGCCTGCAGACACTGCTCCGGGAGTGGACTGCACGTGAAGAGCGGCGGCGGCTGCTCTGGAACAATGCGGAATGCCACCCGCCGCCAGGAGCTGCTAAAATTGTCCATTTATCGATTTGGGGTAACAGGCGAACAGAAAGCAGCAGGAGGCGACCGAAAACTGTTATAAACTGTTATAAAAACTGCGCCAGCGAATTGATTTTATAGTATACTTTTGGGGTGTAGTGTAGCATTCTTTTAGGCAGTTTTGGAAAGACCCATGTTTGAAATTGTCATAACTTAGCCAAAAATGCATTAATTTTAAATCGGAAAACGTTCTTATGTTAGTTTTTATAAGGTTAATAAATCTGCATACTAAATTTTAGCTTTTGAAAAATTCAAATTTTTTTCAATTTTTGAGAATTTTAACGATGTAACCCCTTACATTTTTTTCAAAAAATGGGTCAAATTTTTTTTCTTGCCGGACATGGCTAGATCGATTCGGCTGTCGATGCTGATCAAGAATATATAGGGTTTATAGGGTCGCAAATGACTACTTTGCCTGTAATACCCTTCCAAAATTAGCAAAATCATCAAAAAACGAAGAAAACCGAGAAACCTTTTTCAAAAGTGATTTTATTTCAATATAAATGGTTTTTCACAAGTACTATATATCCAAGAGATAATGCTACTCCCCTGCGGATCCAGCCGGAGTGTCCCCACAATGAAAGCCAAGGCGGAAAGCTGCTGAGGCACCGACGCATCCGCCTGCAGACACTGCTCCGGGAGTGGACTGCACGTGAAGAGCGGCGGCGGCTGCTCTGGAACAATGCGGAATGCCACCCGCCGCCAGGAGCTGCTAAAATTGTCCATTTATCGATTTGGGGTAACAGGCGAACAGAAAGCAGCAGGAGGCGACCGAAAACTGTTATAAACTGTTATAAAAACTGCGCCAGCGAATTGATTTTATAGTATACTTTTGGGGTGTAGTGTAGCATTCTTTTAGGCAGTTTTGGAAAGACCCATGTTTGAAATTGTCATAACTTAGCCAAAAATGCATTAATTTTAAATCGGAAAACGTTCTTATGTTAGTTTTTATAAGGTTAATAAATCTGCATACTAAATTTTAGCTTTTGAAAAATTCAAATTTTTTTCAATTTTTGAGAATTTTAACGATGTAACCCCTTACATTTTTTTCAAAAAATGGGTCAAATTTTTTTTCTTGCCGGACATGGCTAGATCGATTCGGCTGTCGATGCTGATCAAGAATATATAGGGTTTATAGGGTCGCAAATGACTACTTTGCCTGTAATACCCTTCCAAAATTAGCAAAATCATCAAAAAACGAAGAAAACCGAGAAACCTTTTTCAAAAGTGATTTTATTTCAATATAAATGGTTTTTCACAAGTACTATATATCCAAGAGATAATGCTACTCCCCTGCGGATCCAGCCGGAGTGTCCCCACAATGAAAGCCAAGGCGGAAAGCTGCTGAGGCACCGACGCATCCGCCTGCAGACACTGCTCCGGGAGTGGACTGCACGTGAAGAGCGGCGGCGGCTGCTCTGGAACAATGCGGATGCCACCCGCCGCCAGGAGCTGCTAAAATTGTCCATTTATCGATTTGGGGTAACAGGCGAACAGAAAGCAGCAGGAGGCGACCGAAAACTGTTATAAACTTTTATAAAAACTGCGCCAGCGAATTGATTTTATAGTATACTTTTGGGGTGTAGTGTAGCATTCTTTTAGGCAGTTTTGGAAAGACCCATGTTTGAAATTGTCATAACTTAGCCAAAAATGCATTAATTTTAAATCGGAAAACGATCTTATGTTAGTTTTTATAAGGTTAATAAATCTGCATACTAAATTTTAGCTTTTGAAAAATTCAAATTTTTGTCAATTTTTGAGAATTTTAACGATGTAACCCCTTACATTTTTTTCAAAAAATAGGTCAAATTTTTTTTCTTGCCGGACATGGCTAGATCGATTCGGCTGTCGATGCTGATCAAGAATATATATGGTTTATAGGGTCGCAAATGACTACTTTGCCTGTAATACCCTTCCAAAATTAGCAAAATCATCAAAAAACGAAGAAAACCGAGAAACCTTGTTCAAAAGTGATTTTATTTCAATATAAATGGTTTTTCACAAGTACTATATATCCAAGAGATAATGCTACTCCCCTGCGGATCCAGCCGGAGTGTCCCCACAATGAAAGCCAAGGCGGAAAGCTGCTGAGGCACTGACGCATCCGCCTGCAGACACTGCTCCGGGAGTGGACTGCACGTGAAGAGCGGCGGCGGCTGCTCTGGAACAATGCGGAATGCCACCCGCCGCCAGGAGCTGCTAAAATTGTCCATTTATCGATTTGGGGTAACAGGCGAACAGAAAGCAGCAGGAGGCGACCGAAAACTGTTATAAACTGTTATAAAAACTGCGCCAGCGAATTGATTTTATAGTATACTTTTGGGGTGTAGTGTAGCATTCTTTTAGGCAGTTTTGGAAAGACCCATGTTTGAAATTGTCATAACTTAGCCAAAAATGCATTAATTTTAAATTGGAAAACGTTCTTATGTTAGTTTTTATAAGGTTAATAAATCTGCATACTAAATTTTAGCTTTTGAAAAATTCAAATTTTTGTCAATTTTTGAGAATTTTAACGATGTAACCCCTTACATTTTTTTCAAAAAATGGGTCAAATTTTTTTCTTGCCGGGCATGGCTAGATCGATTCGGCTGTCGATGCTGATCAAGAATATATATGGTTTATAGGGTCGCAAATGACTACTTTGCCTGTAATACCCTTCCAAAATTAGCAAAATCATCAAAAAACGAAGAAAACCGAGAAACCTTGTTCAAAAGTGATTTTATTTCAATATAAATGGTTTTTCACAAGTACTATATATCCAAGAGATAATGCTACTCCCCTGCGGATCCAGCCGGAGTGTCCCCACAATGAAAGCCAAGGCGGAAAGCTGCTGAGGCACCGACGCATCCGCCTGCAGACACTGCTCCGGGAGTGGACTGCACGTGAAGAGCGGCGGCGGCTGCTCTGGAACAATGCGGAATGCCACCCGCCGCCAGGAGCTGCTAAAATTCTCCATTTATCGATTTGGGGTAACAGGCGAACAGAAAGCAGCAGGAGGCGACCGAAAACTGTTATAAACTGTTATAAAAACTGCGCCAGCGAATTGATTTTATAGTATACTTTTGGGGTGTAGTGTAGCATTCTTTTAGGCAGTTTTGGAAAGACCCATGTTTGAAATTGTCATAACTTAGCCAAAAATGCATTAATTTTAAATCGGAAAACGTTCTTATGTTAGTTTTTATAAGGTTAATAAATCTGCATACTAAATTTTAGCTTTTGAAAAATTCAAATTTTTGTCAATTTTTGAGAATTTTAACGATGTAACCCCTTACATTTTTTTCAAAAAATGGGTCAAATTTTTTTCTTGCCGGACATGGCTAGATCGATTCGGCTGTCGATGCTGATCAAGAATATATATGGTTTATAGGGTCGCAAATGACTACTTTGCCTGTAATACCCTTCCAAAATTAGCAAAATCATCAAAAAACGAAGAAAACCGAGAAACCTTGTTCAAAAGTGATTTTATTTCAATATAAATGGTTTTTCACAAGTACTATATATCCAAGAGATAATGCTACTCCCCTGCGGATCCAGCCGGAGTGTCCCCACAATGAAAGCCAAGGCGGAAAGCTGCTGAGGCACCGACGCATCCGCCTGCAGACACTGCTCCGGGAGTGGACTGCACGTGAAGAGCGGCGGCGGCTGCTCTGGAACAATGCGGAATGCCACCCGCCGCCAGGAGCTGCTAAAATTCTCCATTTATCGATTTGGGGTAACAGGCGAACAGAAAGCAGCAGGAGGCGACCGAAAACTGTTATAAACTGTTATAAAAACTGCGCCAGCGAATTGATTTTATAGTATACTTTTGGGGTGTAGTGTAGCATTCTTTTAGGCAGTTTTGGAAAGACCCATGTTTGAAATTGTCATAACTTAGCCAAAAATGCATTAATTTTAAATCGGAAAACGTTCTTATGTTAGTTTTTATAAGGTTAATAAATCTGCATACTAAATTTTAGCTTTTGAAAAATTCAAATTTTTGTCAATTTTTGAGAATTTTAACGATGTAACCCCTTACATTTTTTTCAAAAAATGGGTCAAATTTTTTTTCTTGCCGGGCATGGCTAGATCGATTCGGCTGTCGATGCTGATCAAGAATATATATGGTTTATAGGGTCGCAAATGACTACTTTGCCTGTAATACCCTTCCAAAATTAGCAAAATCATCAAAAAACGAAGAAAACCGAGAAACCTTGTTCAAAAGTGATTTTATTTCAGTATAGGTGGTTTTTACATGTTCTATATATCCAAGAGGTAAAGCTACTCCCCTGCGGATCCAGCCGACGCATCCGCCTGCAGACGCTTCTTCTGGAGTGGACTTCACGTGAAGAGCGGCGGCGGCTGCTCTGGAACAATGCGGAATGCCATCCGCCGCCAGGAGCTGCCAAAATTGTCCATTTATCGATTTGGGGTAACAGGCGAACAGAAAGCAGACGACTGAAAACTGTTATAAACTGTTATAAAAACTGCGAGAGCGAATTGATTGTATAGTATACTTTTGGGATGTACTGTAGCATTCTTTTAGGCAGTGCTAATTTAAGCAATTTAACGCAAAAATATAAAAAGTCTTGGGAAAATCCATGTCTAAAATTGTCATAACTTGGCCAAAAATTCACTAAATTCAAATCGGAAAACGTTCATATGTTAGTTTTTATACGGTTAATAAATCTGCGTACTGGATTTCACCGTTTTATTATTGGATACTCCCCGAAAGTATGACACTAAAAATATACAAGAGCGGTTCAGTTATCTGGCCATATAACCGATTTTAAAATGTTTTAAGGTTTTCAATCACTAAATTAGTTCAAATAGCCACCCATTAATATATAGTTTTTCATGTTCTCCAATTATAAAATAAAACACACAACTTATCGTTTTCCGTTTAATTTGAATTTCAATAGATTACAATAAAGTTTTAATTGCTTAACTTTAATGAACACGTTAAGTTTTTCGTATTTCTGAAATTTAATGGGAATCGGGTAACACTCAAACTTGAAGTGTGTGTGGTCGGTGGTGGTGGACTGGGTTAAACGCTTCTCGTAAAATTTCCTGTGTCGTTGGTGCAAACTACTTGATGATCTTCAAAATTGAAATCGATCGATTCGCGGTTATAGTAATTATTTACTTGTCTTATCAGTTTACGGGGATTGGTGTTCTGTCGTTTATTTTTTGTTAAATGCATTCAGTAATTTGTCAATTTGTTGGTATCCATCCGTCGTCTGGCCTAGTTTCTTAGCGTAAATTGTTAACTTTTTAGAAAATAATCAATAATATCGCCCGTCTCCGTTTCGTTTAAATAAATGCATTCGTTTCTGGCGGTATATTGCGCCCGAGAATTTGAAAACGGATTGTCGCTTGAATACTATAAGTATGTTGTATAGGTAAGGTAAATAAAAATCAATAAATAATAAATGATAAAGTGTTTGTATTTGGAAGCAGTTATAAAAAATATTGTTTTTCACTTAGATTTGTTTAAAGATTTCTTTAGGTTTTAGGCCTTTAAAATAGTTCTTAGTTTCGCACGCAATCGATTTACATAATATGTATATATAGATAGTATCATTTCATTGCGTTATCTTCGTTAGTTTCCATTGAAATTGTTGTTTAGCATGCGCTAAAAATAGATTTCTGGTTGTATGTATATAATTGGCACTTAACTCATTTAAAATACATAAAAATATAAAATATAGTACACACAAAACATCTTTATAAATATGCAAAGGTTAATTTGGATAAAAGTATCAATAAATAATCACGTTCATTCTAAATTGCCAAATGAAAACAATACACACGCGAGCCATTGCACATAAATTAATGTTTCAGTACGAATAAGTTGCAACCTCGTTTTCCATCTATCTGTTTCCTTCTCCATCACCGTCATCCTCTCATCATCATCATCGCATCGCTTAATCTTATCATCCCCCCGACGATCGATCTCGCCACAGGAGGGGCTGTGGCAGGTTGGGCGGCGGGCTGAGGGGCCGGATGTGAGGGAATGTTGAGCATATAACACTAGAAACACTTATAAATCAACGACATCCTCCTTCGTGTACGCCGAGTCTCTAAACATGCGCCTGGTCGCCATGCTCTGCTGCAGTTCTTCAACTAATGTCTCCTGTGGGGAAGCGGGAAAGTTATTCCACATTATTAGGCGGTTCAAAGGCAACACAGCGTTTCAACAGGCAGATACGGATACTAGATGAAATACAGGCAACATGCTTCTTACTTGCTAGCTGACATAACTTAAGGACTACACACACACTAAGTAACAAATGCGGATGTTAGACGCACGGGATGAGCACCGAAATCAACGAAGCAACGTCGCCACCAAATTTTGAGCGATGATCAATGCAGAAAGCTGTCGGAATGCAGCTTTGGCTTCAGCTCCAGCCTCGGAGAAGTTCAAACCTCGAATAGTGTGGATATCTCCTTGCCGGCGATCCGCTTAACGCCGCCGCTCTCCGCGCAGCTGCCAGACTTGGTGCCCAATTGGCCGTTGCGCATGCTCAGAATCTCGTTGCTAATCAGACTCGCACAAGCCATGGCATGCCGCTGCTCGTGGCTACTGGAAGAGCTGCTACTGGTGCTGCTCTTCTCCGTGACGGTCTCGCTGCTGCCACCAGTGCTGCTCGTCGAGGTCACGATCCTTGATCGCGTCTGGCTCTGGTTTAATACTGTGGTAGATGATGTGCTGGTTGTCGTGGATGCAGTGACCGGCGCTCCGTTGGAGGAGCCCGTGGATGAGGTGCTCGTGCGCGCACTGGCCGCGTTCAGGAGGGTTCTGGGCATAACAGGCGGTTTGAGGGGGAGTTCTTTACAAGTAACGAGGAGTACAACAAATCAATCAAAATATGAAAATAAATAAGATACAAAACGAAATAAATCAAAACTACTGCTAATAAGGGTTCCAAGTGACAGAGCAAGCAGGCATCTCAAACAACAACTACTCGTGCGCGTGCGAGGAATCTAAACTTACCCAATCTGTTGAGTCCCGCTGCCAGTTCTCGCACGGACTTCTTCTCCAGGGCAGCTCCTAAGAGGTTTAAATGTATCAGCAAGCTTTTGAAGCAGTTTAAGAGATCTCACTCACCAGGTGTAATGCCTACGATGCTGCCACCACCTCCGCCACCTCCTATGGCAATGCCCGGCGTAATGCCCACAATCGAGCCACCGCTACTAGCTCCAAAGGTCACGATCTCGACGTCATCTAAGCGGGGAAAAGGAATTCGGTGAATTACACAACCTTTGAGCTTATAATAATCTGTACCGACCTTCTTCAAGTTTGTCAGGCGTTGTCTTGCTGGAGTCCGCGTTACCGTTGCCGTTGCTGTTGCCTGTAATCAGCTCTCCGCTCTTTGGCTCGCTGCCCACCACTGACCACGGTCGGGGTTTCTGCAGTACAATTGGCGTTCGCAGGATACCGTTTCCGGTCTTCACAATCACGCTACCCTCGCCGGTGGCATGGCTCTTGATAGAGTCGCTGCTGGGCGAGCGCATTTTATCCTCACGACCGGTCGCCTTCAGGAGATTGGAGTTCGCAGTCTCCTCAGAGCCAGCTCCAGCTGCTCCTGAACCTGGCCCACCCTCAGTGCGCATCTTCACCAGCGGCGATTTGCGACCCACTAACGGTGAATACTTTTCCAGGTTGTCTGTGGACCGGGAGCGGGTAGCCCAGGAGGCACCTAAACGATGAAAGAAATTCTTTATTAGTCTTCCCTTTAAAGCTAGTTAGGTCTTTCACTTACTTTTGAGCAGTGGCGACTGGCGTTCCAATTTAATTGGTCGGCGCTCCTCCAGAATTGGCGTCGTCTCCTCGGAGGTCATGTGGCCGTTGCCATCGCGGCTCATCGTGGGACTGTCCACAAAGGACAACGAGCTGCACTCCTCCGACGTGGGCGAAACGAGGGGCGTTAGCGTGGTGGGTGTCACCGAGCCTGGCCGAAAGAAGTGCTCCAGCCCCTCGCCGATCTCACGGCTCCCTCCGGCACTGCACTCTGCACTGACCAGCGGCCGGGTGGGAGCCCGCGTCTTTGCCCTCTTCGGTCGACCCTTGACCAAATGCTGCAGCTGAAAAGAGGCGCTGGGCAGCTCGGTTATGGAGTCACAGCACTCGTCCACGCCGCCATCATCCATGACAGCCAGGCTGTCGGTCATGTTGGAGGCGGCGGCCACGGCAGCGGCTCCAGCAGCCCCGCGGGCAGACAACTGGGAGGTGGAGCGGTGCGAAGAGGGCGACTCCAGGAGGTCGGGGAAGTGGCCCAGGCTGAGATTCTCCACTACGGACTGGGGACGCACCTTCTTAGCAAGGCTGCGCCGTTTGGTGGGCAGATGCGGCGTGGCCTATTGGTGGGGATTGAAAGCAGGATTAGAAGGATTCGTTTTCGGCATATTGTGGTATGTTTCATGATTCATTGTGTGTGAAATAATGAAAATTGTTTTTGGTTTTGTTTTACTTTTTTGGGGGGTTCTACAACAGCTACAAATCATAATGGTCACATAGATAGAGACAGTCTACGGAAACGAAGCTACAGGCTACAGAGGGATAACTATAAGGATAGGATTAAGATCTCAAAAAACAAGGCCCAACCCAGGGGAATCCCAGGAGAAGTCCCGAATTCCCCGCAGGTCTAAGAGCCACTGTCCCAGAGAAGATGTTGATAGAGACTGATAGATAGACGTAAGATCAAGACAAAAACTACTTACAAGGTTGAGATATTCCAATTTCTTTTTTGTGTTTGTTTGTTTGGATTTTGAAATGCAAATTATGTAAATGAGTTGGAGACAAGGTTTATTATAGTATGTTTTTAAGAACAAGAACGAGTATTTGCGATATGGTACAGATTCGGATTCGGTTTTGGATTGCGGTTGGTGGTGGTGATGATGATGATGATCAGATCGGGGCAGGAAGACACGAGAAAAATAATGAGCATGAGCATTTGGTGTACACATTTAAGTAATTTATTAATGAGATTCGATGTATAATGTGATGCATGTGTGTCGACTACTTTCAGCTAGTTGGGCTTGGAGTGTGGAGTATGGTATGAGTTCATTTTACACATGAATGTACTAAGCGTTTGGGGGATCGCTGCGTGTGTTTTCGGTGACTGTATGGGATGAGTGTGGGTGATATATCTTCTCGACACTTGACACTCTCTACTGCTCGCAGATACTCTTTAATATATGCTGTTCGTTACGATCTAATTCTGTTTCGGCGGACTCTATTGCATCCACTTGGGTAGCGACAGATTTTCAACACTTACGGTGGGCGATTCCAGGCCCAGTTTGGGCAATATCGAGCCTCGTCCCCCAGGCCGTATGATCAATCCATCCGCATCCTAAACGGGAGAGAGAGAAGGTGTGTGTTTCAGTCTAGGTCCACTCTAAATAGTTCTTCGATTCGGCAACTCCCCAAAGTGGGTGAAAGAAATATTTCTGTAATCGAATGCGGTGAGCTGCAGCTGATAAGCGGAGCTAAGGCACAGAAGCACCACCGATCACAAAAACAACTGCCTCAATTTCGTCGTTCGAGAGCGAAAGTGAACCCGCCCGAGGGGCTTAGGGCCATGACATCACATTTGTCATTACCCGGCCCCGTTAGCAGTGCTGACCGTTTGTTTATTTTCTTTGAACTTAGATGGGAAATTATGTATTTAAATTCGAAGTAAGCTAAAAACCAGTTTGAAACGTTTTATAAAATATTATAATTAAAGATCGTAATTAAATTGTTGTTTGGATTCTGTGCCCAGTCGTTTCCTAAGCATTTTTCCAGCTTAGTAGGTAGAAGCCTAGACAGCAAAAAAAAACCCAAACTGTCAGCACTTTCCCACCCTTTCCAGCTAGCCATGGCTGATAAGAGCCACCCACTCGATAGGCTCGATCGATACCCCGAAACGAATAATAAACTTACATGGCTGGAGCGACTGCGTACGATATCTGGCGTCTGTGGCTCGTCCAGCAGCACCGATGGCGACTCGGCGATGCCCATGCCCCGGCGATAGCGGGTCAAAGCCTCCAGCACCTCATCCGTGGCCCGGTCCGAGATGGCGGCCGCCAGGGATTGTTCAATCTCACTGAAAGGGGATAGAAGGAAAATATTTCAAGTTAGAAATTTAGGAAATTTTTAGGAAATATATATATAAGTTTCCCTGAAAAAATACTTCTTATTAGAAGGATCCTCTGTTTGTGGCTGCTCCTCCAGCTCCTCCAATGGCTCTTCATCGGGGCACTCCTTGTAGGCGGGACTACTGTCCGAAGCCTTGGAGTTCTGGCCACCGAAGCAGCAGCACAAGGCACGCATCAGACCCATTTTTCCTGGAGAGAGAGGCTCGCTGGCAGGCTGGCAGCTGGAAGCTAACTGAAAGGGCTGTGTGCGCTAAGCTCTGATGGAACCACGATTTGTCGTAACCCGCAAACAGAAGTGATTGGCTCCGAAATCCCGGCTACAGTGGGAAGTGCATTCAGCTGTTTTTCGATTTTTTCGGTGTGTTGTTTTTTAATCTTATCTAAGCGCTGGCTAGCGCTCTCCCTCGCTCGCAGATACACCAGCACAACTGAAGTAAATACTATATCTTTTCTAGTGAATGTGGGAGCTAAAAGAGCGCTGAGAGGGCTGAGAGTTGGAAGCTTGTTTTCGGAATTTGAGTATACAAAACAGAAACGGAAAGCAAATGTTTGTTTTTGGCTCTCATTTCTTGTCTCCCATTCCAGACGATGTGCGAAATGTGAACAATATTGCGAATTGCGGCGAACAGCATTGAAATGTGATAACTTCTAGGGTTTTTACTCTTAATTCCAAGTGTTTTTACACTTGATCATTCCTTTCCCTTTAAATCTCAATGTTTCCTTACTTTTTTTGTTAATTAGAATTAAGTTATTCCTATTAACCCTCTTAGTTTACTTTGTTCTTATCACGAATCACCACGAAAGTAGCTTATTTATTCAAATTACTCATCGGGAAATGTTTAACCTGGAAATTCCTAATAAAAAGCAGTATAAATATTTATTTTGCGGAACTGTAGTAGAGGGCAAAATAAGTTTTTATATATAAATTTACATATTTACTGCCCATTCTGTTCACTTTCCTCTCTTTTTGAAATTCTCTTCAGTCAATCTCACCGCGTTTCTTTGTCTCATCTAACCTCTCGGTTTTGGTGTATCTTTTCTGACTGGAGCTCATTTAAAAAACCCCCTATTTACTCTTTTTCCTACCAATTTCCCAGTTCTTCTTTCCTCTCTTTTAAAATATTGTATTAGCTGGTTTGGAACTCACCCAACTTTGTTCATGATCTCGCTGCCGGCATTGTTGAGAAGACAGGCCTGCAGAAATTCCTCGGGAATAACCAGACGTTCGGCAAGACCCTTGCGCAGGTCCTGCACCACAATTTGGTTTCCCAGGGTCTTGGGACACTGCTCAATGCCCGTGCGCATCATCGTCTCCAGCGTCTCCTCCAGATAGCTCTTGATCGTGTATCCCAGCTCGCTGGCCACTCGGGTCAGCTTCATTTCGATGGGGTGGGAATCGTTGCGAACAGCCTCTTGCAATTTGGGCATCAATTGCTTGCAGTTCTCGGCGTCTGTGATCAGACGCTGCACCGCCGAAGCGGAGTCGCTGCCACCCTTGGCCAGCGATATGGTGTCCTGGGTCTCGCCCACTAGCTTGTCTACCAGCTGGTGCGTGGAGGACAGCATGAAGCCGTGCTGCAGACGGAAACCCTGTCCCGTGGCCCGCTTCAAGCCATTACAGTTGCGCTGAAGCAGTTCCTGCATTTTCCTCATTACCGCATCCGTCTTATCCGGATGGCTCTTCAAGTGCGGAGCGATATCGAAGACGGGGAAGGGAATGGTGCGCATGCTGTGGTTGTGCTCCAAAGCGTACACGATGTCCGCATATCCCTGCAGCGTCACCCCGTTCTTGTCCATGTAAATGGTCCGCAGTCTGTTGTTGATCTGCAGAGCTTTCGCCAGGAGTCGAGCACCCACATCGCCCATGTAATTGCCGCTGATATCGAGCTTCTGGAGGCTTTGGTTGCTGCCCAGCGCATTGATGAAGTCGTGCAGATCGTGCTTCAGCTTATTCTCAGACAAAACCAGCTCGGCCAACGGGAAGTCATCTTTCTGGATGAGGTTGACCAGGGCGTCCATCACGGGAGGAATGTGCTTGGGCTTCATGCCCGTGAGGCTGCGGGTGAGGTGGAGTGTCCGGATCGAGGGGTTCTTCGAAATGGCAGTCAGCACAGGCGCTAGCTCAGCGTCCAAATCTAAGGATACATAAGGGATTAGCTTACAGTTTATATAAGATTCTTGCTAGACTCACTGTTGTCGCTGATATCCAGGCTTTGCAGCACTCTCACTCCATGGATGCAGGACTCGAGGACGTGGGCACCTTGGGCGCCCAGCGTATTGCTGCTGAGATCCAGATAGAGACCAGCCGTGGACTCGTTGCAGGCCAGACCGAGCAGGAGGTTCTTCAGAGCCTCCATGGGCAGTTTGCAGCCTGCTATGTTAAGGTGCTTCAGACTCAGGGTGCTGGTGAAGAACTGTTTGAACGACGGCGGGATCTCCTTGCCCTTCTTGGTACTGAACGAGTTGTGCGAGACGTTCAGGTGGGCCAAATGCGTGGCACAGCCGCGCAGCAGAGCGCCAAATAACTAAAATAAATAGATTGTTAGACTTTTAGAATGTCGATTAATAGATAATAGAGATTTAACATACATTTTCCAGCGTGATGTCAGTCGAGGCAAGGTCCAAGTGCTCCAGCACATTGGGTTGAGCCAGGAAATTGTGCAGATTCTGCAGAAATAAACATATATTTTAGCAATTCCATAAACCTTTATCAGTTTAACTTACGGTTATATCATCTTTGAGACTATTACCACTAAGGTCTAAATACGTGAGCGAGTTGGAAATACTTTGATTGAGCGTCAGCGAGTGCGACATCTGGTTGACTCCCTTGGATGTAAGTCCGCAGTGGGCCAGGGCCAGTTTGCACAGGCCCTTGGACACCTTTGCTATGGGTCCTGCCAGATGAATGGCACCTGATACAGAGAAGATGTAAAATATTGTTCATTAACTCTCAACTCTGTTAAATTTCGTCCACAACGACAGTGAGATGAAGAATAAATAAATTTGGTAACCAATTCGAGTGTGATAAGTTTATTTTGGGGTCGAATGATATAATATGGTTGCTTAAATCAGAGAATTTATTATATATATGAAGAAGTATATGAAGAGTACATGAAAAATCCTTTTCGAATGCGTTTAAACCTGTGTGGCTATTGTCGATGGTTGTTGGTAGTGGAGAGGAAAAGGAACTCAAGGATTCGTCAAGTGGATAGCCTCAACAATGGCCACACAAAGGGCAAAACTAATATAGAAGCAAGCTTATTGGGAAATTAAGAACAATGATGTCAACAGCAACGATAACAATGCAAGATTATTTTTGGGCTTAGAGTAAGTGGCTGTGGTGCTATGGTGTCTATTTTGGTGGCTGCAAACCTTGTACAATCTTTCCAAGTAGGGCGCACAACGAACTGGCTCCTACACAAGCCACAAAACAAAATGGCAAAATGACAAACGACAAATGACAAACGGGAGAAGAGAAACGATAGCAGAGAGGTAGACAAAAATTGGATTAATTGGTTTACACGAGGCGGCGGGTCTCGATTACAACTCGGTGGAAGGCAGCGCAGGGTGGGCCTGGGGCCGGGGCATATACATGGGTTCAAGACAGTTGACTGGCCTCCAGGGATTTTAAAGTACGCACCTTTATCCTCAATTATATTGTGGCTCAGATCGATGGTGCGAATGGCGGGATTGCTATTCGTTATCACAGATATAGATAACTTGTTCAGGAAATCCCATCTGCAGGAGAAATATACGATATAATCCCAGTTTATATTGGCTAAATAACAACTCACCTTAGGCCCAGTGCCTCAAGATGCAGCTCCTCTAGCCACATTGATCGCTTGAGCACGTGCAGGATGCGTTCCAGGGTCTCGTGGGACAGTCGCATATGGGCAGCCTTTAGGCCACGAAAAAACGTGTTGTACTCCAGCGCCGAAACGATGGCCATCAAGTCTCTGTTTTGAAAAAGAACAAAATTAGTAATAAGAATAATCTTCACCGATAGAAGAACTCACTTTGGTTCCAGGTGATCGAAATCGCGCAGGTTGAGGACTCGCGTATCGTGTGACAGGTAAATGGTGTCCACATCCCAGGCCACCTCCTCGCGATACGGCACGCCATGGAAGTCGCACATGCAGGCGTACTGGGCACTGAATCCCCCACAGGGGCCGACATTGCGCGGATCGGAGGGTCGGAATTCCTCAGAGAATATGGTCTCTCGCTCCGGCGGCTGTATATCGATCTGGAAGAGGGGAGAGTGGAGAAACAGTTCACTGACCTGATGCAAAAATTCATTTAAAAAGTTTTTAGGTCTCAAGTGTCCGCCTTTGTTGTTCAGCAGCAGCAACTGAAGTTGACCAACTTGAGCAGGAACAATGCAAAGTTTTCGGACTGCCTGCTAACCTCCTTGAGCAGCACAGCCCTTCGGTATCCCCCCGCTTGAAACTTAACTTAATCTCGCATTTAACACTCCTGCTGAATGTGAGTCTTGATGGCTACATTTTAAGGCGTCAACCTGATGACGCCCAGGTCGCGTGCCCGCCGGCAATTATCTAAGCTTCAATGGTTGTTGCTGCCACTTCCAAGTCGAATTGCCAGATAAAAGTCGCACAACAAATGGCTGAGGGAACTATAAACTACATGCAGTCGTGGGTGTATTGTTGGCTCTCCAACTCCCCTGCCGATTAGCATAAACGTAGTCGGCATAATTTACATCGTGCTGGGGCCAGGAGCATTACAAATGCATTGAATTATTAACCCCCAACCCAACGGCTGCAGATGGCGACGTTTATGCACTTACAGCCTAATTGGACAGGGGCGGGGAAGACACTGTGGGTGAGATGCCACATTCATACGTATGTACATATGTGCGTTCATGTCCCACATGGACAGCAGATACCCGCAATTGTTCACTAAATATTTAATTAAACATTAATTAAAGCCCAACGTGAGTCAGAGGCGGTGAAGCAGCACCACTCAACGCTGCCCTGTAGGTTAAAGTGATGGGTCACCATTTTTCTACAGAAAGCATATTTAAGCTTCATATACACATACATTTTCTTATTGTGGATTTTTGAGTATAGAAAATACATTTTAATTCTTGAATCTATCCCCTTATCATTATTGTTAGTACACTTGCCTTGCGGATGATGTATTTCAGAGGAACTGTTGGGAATATCTGCTTGATGGCCGAGGCCAGATCGGTCAGGATGACATCAGCGTTCTGCAGAATGAACACAAACAGAACCCAGATAATTACATATGGAACAAATGATTACAGCAAGCGGTGCTTTTACCGAGCTGAAATTGCCCGCATCGCCGGTGGTGGCGAACGAGTATGGCCGATCGTTGGTGACGATGGAGAAGTGGGTGGACCTCTTGCTCTCGACTCCCACAATGTCCAGGTAGTGGAAATGGCATTCGATCTGGAAGGAGTACGTATTCATTATTAATTTGTGTGCATAATATATAGATCATCAACTCACCTTGGTGGGCACTTTGGCACTGAGCAAATAGACCCTCACGGGGGTAAAGACCTGCGGGGAAAGGTAGAGACAGAGATGAGGTGCAGCACGTGAGTGAAAAGTGTTGTAATTGGCAAACAAGAAAAACACGAGCCAGACATGCGTGCCAACATGCACGGCTAAGACCTCAAGGAGATGGGGGTGGGCTGATGGAGCCCATTTCTCAGACAGTCAGTGGAGTATAACTCCATTATCAGAGGACTGAAACTCAATTTGGCCAGCCTTTGTCTTGCGAGAATTGATTGAGGAAAGTTCGCAGCTTTTAATGGCAAATCAAAGTGCGTCAACTAATTCGATTAGCTACTCAAATGCAGGGGCCAAACGGCAGCTGCTGGAGTTGGGGAATCCACGGAGGAGTTGGCCCCATCGACTTTGGTAATTGGACACTTTGTCTCTGCCACCTTGTAAGCCGCTTGCACAAATCAATTTTCCAGCTGTGTGCGCTCTCCAAGCGGCCGTACAAGTGGCTAGTCAGGGAATTAGCATAGCTGTAGTCCGTGGCCTCGGGAAAAGCCCAGGTGGCGTAGGATACAAGTCGTGCCCGCCGCCGCTAAGTATGCCATAAAATATCAATTACGGTTCTGGGCCAGTTGCAGGCCTCCGGGCAAGTGCAAATCGGTTGCCCGCCAACGGAATGTACAAGACTTGGGGGACTTAGCTAACTTGGCAGCTTAATAGATATATTAGACCGCGTTCTATTATGTTGTCCGGGGTGGAAGGTGCCATTTGAAGCGGTAAGGTGGGAAATTGTTTACCTTTTAAGCTCTTTTCTTGCCAAGTTTACGGTTTCACTTTAATAAAATTCACTTAAGCTTTTTATTGAATTGAAAGGTGTAGTTCTATCTTGAACTATGCTAAATTCCTTCTTTAAGAGGACGTTTCGGCTCTGGCAGCCAGATATTCATTACTTGAATGAAACTCGAGGCGAAACGGTAGCCTCCTGCTAGTTTGTGGCAATTAGGCTGGAGGAGGATGCAATTTCCATGCACAAATTGGACGCTGACTGCCCCCAGATGGAGCAATTTGAATCTGTGCCGCTGACAGGCGGCGTCTGCTGCCCGTCGGCACTGCCACAGAGGCAGAGACAACATTGCAGTAGCAGCTGAAAGCCAGGGGATCCACTTACCAAAACACGATTCTCCGTCTTATCGCCTTTCGTCTCCAATTTGACCATATACTTGACCAGTATCTTTGTGTGGCGACCCAGTATGGATTTGACGCTTTCTGCAAAGAGAGAGAACAGAGAGAATGCGATTAAGATTGTGAATCAGACTTGGAATCGAAATCGGAATTGGAGCGAGAAGTGGAACGAAGATCGCTCGCAGACAGAACGGAAATGCAATTAAAAGCCTCTGTGGCATTCCATGGTAAATACAGATCAATATCTTTTGGTTGGCAAACGAAAAACACAATTAAATTTTATTAACGTAACGTTAAATGGAAACATAAGTAAACAGCAAAGAAATTTCAGGAGGAGACAATGCAAAAATTGGTTTTGGGAGCTCAAGTTTTTCTTTGGAGGCTAAGGCTTTTCCCTGGTAAAGTCTCAGAAACAATTTATTTTCGAATAGCTGCTTGGAATCCCTTGTAGTCCACCACGGGTTTGGATTTATTGGCTGGGTAGGGAGTGGCAACAGCGGACTTTGTGGTTTGCGTTATGGAAGATGAAGCTCCCTTAAGGGGCAACTTGGCGTCTTTTAACTGGTTCAGTTTCTGACTAGGCATCAGCACGCGCTGGGTGGTGTTGCGAACAGCTGGAGGTGGTTTCAGGGATTTCAGGCTGCTCGATGTCTTTGGAACCGCATTTTTGCTCGATGGATTCGGGAGCTTGTTCAATGGCTGCAGCGAAAGTTGCGAGGACGACTTGTGCAGTGACCCTGAGGAGCTGGACAAGGCTGACATGTTGCCCTGAGCAGGCGGTTCTATGCTCTTATCGGCCAAAACTGTTGCCTTCTTGCGGAAGCTGTGCTGCTTGGTCTGGCGATGCTGCTTCCAGTCGTCGGCCATGCGCTTCAATATGTTGTCGCCGTGCACTAGGAACGGAGTGTTCTCGCGGGTCTCGTAGGCCAGCACCAGAGCTGTGATTTCCTGCTCGATCTGGGACAGCTTGGAGGTAACGACCTTGCGCTCCTTTTCCTCTTTCAGCAGCTGGGCGCCGCGGTTGTTGAAGCGGTTGGGAGCGCTGACGTTGGCCTCCAGTGCCACCATGCGCTCCCAAAGCTCTGTCCGGGCTTTGTACAGTTTGAAGATCTCTTTGTTCTTGTTGTAGAATGTCTGGAGGTCGTCGAGCTCCAACTCGTGCAGCTCCAGCAGGTCCGGATACCAGTCGTTGTGGTAGAATCGTTTGCGCTCCTGAGTGCTCTTCAGGGTGAGATCCCACAGCTCCTTGATCTCCAGGCGCAGCTGTTCAATGAAGGTCTTCATCTTGTTCCTCCGGAGACCCTGGCAGCGGTGCAGCTCCTCCAGGAGGACATCGTGGGTATACTGTGTATAGGCCACCGATTCTTGTACCCGCTTCTTGGCATTTTCATCTGTATCCTGAATTTGATCCCATAAAATGTGAATCTTCTCGCGCATGTCGTCAATGCGCTCTCGCAGCTCCTGCCTCTGGTCGGCGTAGTCCTTCTGCATTTGACGCAGCTGCTCCAAGGTATCGGGCGTGAGGCAGGGATTCGCCGAGTTCAGCAAACGCTTCTCGGAGTCTGCCAGCGGAGTGCACTCCAGCAGCTTCATATCTTGCTTGATGCTAAGGCGCAGTTGGTCGACCTCGTTTGTGCGTTGTTCTCGCAGGTCAAGCAGCTGCTCGAGGTGATCCTGGAAGGCTTCCAATTCATCTGGCAGAGGCAGTGGATCTACTGGTAGTGCAAGAGGCAGCTCACCCAATTCCTGGCAGACCTGTTCCTGCTGAAGTAGCAGCTCGCAGATTTCCGCTCGACGCTTGACCAGCTTTTCCTGCAGGAGCTCGATGCTCTTTTCCAGCTTTAGCTGCCAAATGACCAGAGGAACGTCAGTTGGCCGCTCGTTTTTGTCCAATGGCTCGCGAAGCTGGCTCCTAATGTCACTGACCTGTCCCTCCAGTCTGGCGATATCGTCTTGGATGGTCTGATGCTTCTCACGCGACTCGACTAGCAAATCGCCATAAAATTCGTTCACATGCTGCTTGAGCCTTCGGAGGTGCTCCTCGCAGGTCTCGGGTGGGAACATCTGCTCCCACAGTCCATGCAGCTGGTCCACTTGGTCCCTGGTCGTATCCAGAATCTGCGATTTGAGCGACTTGGCATTGAGAGTAGTCATTATTGATTTCTTTTTTTAACAAATGAAGCGAAGTTGTTCTTTTTTTCGTGATTGCGGTGATATTGACAGCTGATTATGATAGATATTGTTGTGGATTTTTTTGACAAGTATACCGAAGGTTGCCTTTTAAATTTCCCCTTAAACTATAAATAACTTATAAAGTCATGGGATTCAGATTGTAATACGGTCATATTTAGTACAAAGCTTCGCTTTTCTCATGAGTATCTCTGATTTAGCGTGCATTGCTGGTATAGGAATTATTAAATCGTTGAATTAGTCACATCCGAGGTCGTTGTAAAGTGTCTCTGAAAAATGGCGTCTTACGATAACAATGTTAAATATCAACACAGTTGCAAATGCATAGGAAAATCTTAATAAGTTTGTCTTGATTGATAATGTAAAAACGTAATATTTATTTTTTTAAGCAATACATTCAAAACTTGCAAACCGAATTGATGACGAATATCGTTGATATCTTTCCTGTGCACAACTGCAAGCATTTAATCAGATACATGTATAAAATATACATATATATGACATTATATACCCACTTTGGGGCTTTGTTGTGCATGCAAAATTCGAGTATTATATCATTGCCCGCCGCCAGTGAAACGATTTGATTCAAACCGTATTCAAACGAGCCACGTAGAGGAGACAATTTTGAGTCGATGGCACCCCTGTGCCACCACAAATCCCTGCCTCCACAACAACAGCTACTTAGCATATACTCCAACACACGACACCCCCGATTCTCCTCGCCACCACACACAACCAACACTCGTGCCGGCGATGACGAATTATTTAGAGTGAGATATCATTTCGTAAGGGGGAAGCGAGCCGAGGAGGCTCCTTGGGGGTGACATTATTATGTCATGCTACAGGCATGCCGGATTCCCAGGCACCTCCAACACAAAGCCGAGAGTTATGACTCCCCGTCTGGGCATGTTAGAGAGCACAAAGGAACGAAAAAGGAGCAAAGGACAAGTGCCAAAGGCAAAAGCGGAATTGAAATGTCGAAAATTCTGACTGCCAGCAAGGTTAGCCTGGCATGCATGCATACAAGCCAAAATCCAAAGCCTAAGCATGAAATGTTGAGAAATGTGGACATGTTGATACCCTGGAAGAGGGTATTTAATAAGCTATGAATAATCCTAAAAAATAGAGTTAGCTATAAATTCTTTTATCAATAAAGTTCCTTAGTAAAGAAGAATGCCTTTCTAAAAACAAAACTTTCTGGGAAACTCTCAGGGTATTTAATTAAAAACCACTGAGTACCAAGGTTAGGCTCCACAAGTGATTTAGAAAAATAACCGATGAATCAGAACCCAAGCCGTTCTCCAGCAATTACCGAAATGCTCTGAAAGTGAAAAGCTGGACGGGAAAAAACGTCCATTAGCTCCACAATGGATTTGCATGAAGTGGGCCATAAAACAGGGCTTCGCCGCGGGGCAATATACATATATGTAGATGGAATCCTGACCACACTCACGCGGCGAAAGCCCAAAGTGAGGCCAAAATAAATAAAGCGACAGTTTGTCTTTATGGCCAGCTTGGGGAGTGGGTGACTATGATAATGAGTGCCAATTGCGCGTTATGACCAAAATAGATTGTTAAGACGTTTCGGCACGCACGGCACACACCACACACACTCTACACTATAAGCACTACAAACCCTATACACACTCTACACACGCACCCGCAGTGGCTTTGCGATAAAAATCAAGCGAGCATAATCTACAACAGCTCACTGATTCCCTCTTAATTATTGCTCAAGCGCGTCGAAATGTGAATGAACTTGGGCAGGCAGAACGCCGCCAGAGATGAACTTTGGGTGCCACTATGTCAATATCAGGCGGGGGGAGAGGAGCTGCCAACAAAGCGGCTCACAGACGGGGAACGGAAATTACCGAACTTTTCGTGCGTTTCCACAAAGTGTCAAGTTTAGTTACTTTTGTTATCTGATTAGGAAAACCTTATAATAAGCCCACATACCAACGAAGTTCACTTAGAGGGGGAAAAGCTACTTTTCAGGGGTTCAAATAAATAGTTGCAGTTATCTTCAAGTATCATGCCCTGACAAACTTTGAATCCGGTTAATTTATAGATTTATTTATGACATCTGCAAAAACAGGAAAATGTTCCACTTATCTTAGCAATGTATTACATTTAACTACTACATTACATCGTCAAATCCAGTCATAGTTTAAAAATACCCCGCGTTGTGAGGTCATAACTACAATTACATGCCTTGCTGCCAAGTCAGCAGCAGAAGAAGAGCCGCTGTGGAGGCGAAAAGTGCAAACATTGAACTCTGGCAAGGGCGTGTGGATGTTTACCTGCACAGAAATATGTACACATTGTACACTCGAGCTCGGCTGTGGCTCTGCCTGTGATATTTGTTATTTGTCATTGGAGCTGACCGTATTTCGGGTGGCATTTGAGAGGTGCATCGTGTTGCAGCATAGCTTCTTTGGCCATGATTACCAGTCTGCGCCGGACATGGTCCGTCTGTTTGTGTCGCGACTCCATTTCCGTCAGAAGGAAATTTGACTTTAATTGGCTTTTGCGGTTATTTTGCTCGAAGGCCACGATAAGCTCAGAAAATGACATCTCTGAATGGACAAGTACACTTGGGGAAAATAGGAAATTCATCAGAGATCAAGGAAAATATTTGTTGTATTAAGAATTTATGTTTTAAAGAATATTGTTGAGATACAATTAATATAAGAATATTATTTGTGTTTTAATACTTTAAATGCTTTCTTTTGTTAAGCTCAGATATTAAAATGAAGTCACAGACCGACCTTTAGATAGTATAAACCCTAAGTACAAGATCAAGTGAGTTTCCCCCATTCATCGACTTTTTCCAAGTGCATGTTTCCATTTAGCCTGGGGGGTTCAAGGAACTGATACTCAAAAAGTTAGTCAAAAAAGTTTCCACTCGGTTGGGAGAGCTGGTAGCCGAGGTGGAGGCGGAGGCATTGACAACAATCTAAGCTGGCATAAAAGCCAACGAGTGTGTGACCCAATTCAGCGCATTTTTTCACTTTTTTTGCAGCTGCAAAGCTCAGCACAATGGCAGAGATTACACGAGTTCAAAATACCCGGACTGCCAGATACAAGTATCTGTATCTGTAGCTGTATCTATGTGGCGTGCAGTGTGTAGTTCTGGGCCGTGTGGTGTGCCTGTGTCATCTGTCCGCAGCGCCTTTCGTTTAACACCGTGTTTGCAGCAGTCCGTGTTTTCATTGTCTCGTTTCCCCGAGTCTGCAGCTGAGTGTACACTTTCCGTTTGCTGCAGGTTCTAAGTGGACCTCATCGTTGCCTATGCAAATACAAAGGCTGTCAAAACTGGTCGGCAAACAAATGCATAAATAGGACCCACAAAGTGGACAGAGAGTCGCCTCGCAGTTTGACGGCAATTGCCCGGAGGTGAGGATGAGCTCAAGAGGTTCATAATTCCAAACTGGGGAACATACTTAATGTATCTTCAAGAAAAGAAACTATATATATAAATCCAGTATTTCCTAATATCTTTAATTTGCTTTCAATAAATTTGAAACTTTATTTATACACTGGATTATTGAATAAGAAGTTATGTACCCTTTTTAGGCGGCAAAACAATATAAAACTCAACTATTTGTAGAAAGACACTGATAAATGGTACTTGTAATAGTAACTCCAATATTAACCTTCAAACACAAAGTCTCTTCAACTTCTTCAATCTGAAACTCTTTATATTACAAGTAGCTAACATTGTGGATCTCTGTGTACATATATGACATCTATGATTACTCGTGTAAATGCGGTCTTAACGTTTGAATAAGGCAAACATTTAAATGGAATATCGTCGCCAACGCAAATTCCATTTGAGTTTCTGTAATTCCGACTTTTGGGAAGTTCCGTCTGCTGTGATAATCGGAAGTTTGAGCACAACAATAACGCTCCCCTAACGGCAAACGCGCTTAAGGCCAAGAAAGAAAAATCAAAGACAACAATGGCAAGGCCTCTGCCTCAGTCGGCGGCAAAGCTGAGCGTCGCACAAAAGAAAGTTAAACGAAGATTTTTATTTTCGTTTTTCTTTGCACAAAGTTGCGATTACTTTACGTTATGTTAATTATATTTGCACAATGAGGCAGACAGTGGGCCAAGTGAAGGGGCCAAAGAGAGTGGGAGGTTGGAAGAGAAATACAGATGTTTTAGACAGAAGAACTCTGGAGAAGGGAACTAATTAAGATTATAGATAATATATTCTACTACTCTAACTAAAAATATATACTTATAAAACCAGAACTAATACCTTAATTGTTTACTCAAATCAATTGAACATATAACATTCATGGTCCCTAGAAGATACAGATATTTCATCTCAGATGTTTTCCGTTAAACAAAGTTTTTCCCACTTTTCGAGATCTCACTTTAGCTACTCCTGCTTGCCGGGACTGTAAAGATATCAGAAATGCAAATTGTTGCATTTATTGCTTTTAACAGAGTTTACGATTTCCGTAATCAGGTCACTTTCCCAGAAGTCGGAACATTTGCTCCTGTCCGATAATGTAAACAACTAACAAAGTTTAAATTGTATCATTGCCTTGTGAGTCACTATACTTTTTGAGGTTGATCTAATTGCCTAACGAGTTGTGACGCCCAACTGTATGTACGGATGGGGGGCGGCTGTCTTGTTGTGGGCGTGGCAAGTGGCGAGTTTAATTCGCTTGACCTCAAAACTCAATTTATTGTGCGAAATTTTCGTTCGGCTCTTTGTGCAGAGTAATAGAAAGCGACAGGTTCAGGTTCTCCTACGACTCGTGAGCTCTCTCTCTCTTTCTGAGTCTCGTTCTCTATCTCTTTCCCTGCCCGTAAGCCCCTCTCTTTCCCGGTCTCCCCAAAAAAGAAGTGGGCCAAAAGCAGCTGCTGGCCAACCGAGGAAGAAGCAGCAGCTCTGAGGCAGCAGCCAGGTCAGGGATGCGATGCGATGCGAGCGGCGTCATTAACGTCACTTCTTGGGTGACACAATTTCACCAAACACCACAGAGAGATGCAGAAAGAGAGGGGCTCACACCGGGAGAAAGAGAGGGGCATACAGCCAGAGAAAGAGAGGGGGACATTCGCATTTGGCTATTGGAAAATGGAGCACATGAGCGTGTGTTTCGGCTTTTGTGAATTCTGCGTGCGTTCTTTCTGTGGCCCGCCTCTCTCGTTTTGTGTTATCATTTTTTTTAATGGCTTTTCGGAGACGTTGTCAAACTAGTTTCCCCAAATCGGGTGGAAAGTATAGTATGCGCGCCACTAATGAGCGGCGAGGAGGACAACTGGGGCGCAGGTATCGCCCAATTGGAGCACCGAAAGCGAGAGTGAAACGCGGAGGCTGAGAACACGCTTATAGGTCACTGGAAACCAGCTGGAGGATGCCGGTGGATTAAGTATGTATGTATGGACAGCGATTAAATATGCGCTCTAATTGCGGACAATTTGCCACTTAGTTGCATGGCAAATGGCCAGCAAACGCTTAATTGCTGGCATAAATTATCGACCGGCGCATTGATAGCCACGGGATGGATATACATATCGAGGCTATAAGTGGGTCAGCCAGAGGTCAGAGCATCGGCTTTCGCAATTGGGGCAATCCAAGTCCCTTTGTTTCTGCTCGAATGGAATTTGTATAAAATTCAAAACCTTTTGCATTTTGCATCGACTCTGGGAATTTTCTCACACACATCTTCATCATCTCCTCCTCGACGGGTAGACGGGAGCAATCAATTTTATTGCGTCCACTTTGCCACGAAGCCGGGAAGGTCAAACGATTTGAATCTGCATTTTAAATTTTGCAGCTACAGGCGAAACTCAGCTTGGATGAACATGAAAACAGCTAGGAATCCGGGCTAATGGAAGGGTGGCTTCAGGGGTTAAATAGGCCTTTATGGAAATGGGGAAAAGAATACAAAAATCTCTGTCAGATGGCCAAGGAGGCTGTCTTTTCTATTTGCCTTCTAGCTTACTTTAATAATGTTTCTTTCTTTTGTTAGGGTTTTATGTATCTATGTTTAATATAAAATAAGTTTTTGGTATATTTATCAAAAGACTATTGATTGGCATGACAAAGTTTAGCATTAATTATATACTTTAGTAAGTCAACAATAATCTTCAAAAAATCAAAAGTAGCACCTTTCTTGGAAATATTTTGTTTTGTTATTCCAACAAAAGCTACAAATGAAATCACTTTTTCCGCATAATTTCACCATAATGCACTTTGTTTCAAGAATATATTATTTACAATTTTGAATAAACTATCTGTGGGGAAATTTGTGTATTCTTTGGTGAATTTTTCCATTAACTTATCTCAGAAACTCAATTGTCTTCCTCCCACTCAATGCCTTTCAGAATGTTGCCCATTTATGGTTTAAGTAGATCACGTTGAAGTCCCACAAGACACACACTCAATTCATTTGTTTATTTGCCTTATTGCATGCGTAGATATGTACTATATAGGAGATGTATATATGTACATATTGTAAGCCTTGGCGTAAGCGATTGCTACAACAACAACAACAATAATAACAAAAACAACAGCTGGCATATCTCGGGGGCTTTACATACAATATAAGTATACACTCGGTACAAGAAACTGTCTTCTGGATGAGTAAACGGAGTCGGAACGCTCGAGATAAGCCTTTGAAGGCAGGCCAAACAAATAAATAAACAAACAAAGAGAGTTGCCCGCAACAGGCAGAACAACAACAATAACAATATATTCAACAACAGCAGGAACAACAACCACAACAACAACAACAGCGATGAGAAACCATCAATAAACTTTCAACAAGTCAATTTCCGTTGTGCAAGGTGCGGTCAGAGGCGTTGGTAAAGGGGTTGGGTGGGGACTGAATAACAAACTTTATGAAGTGCAAAATGGTCTGAGCAATCACACCTGACTGAAAAATAAAACCAGAGATCGATCGGTCACGACCAGTGTTGGCAGTCTTTACCGAATGAAAAGGAACAGATCTGTCAACAAATAATACTACAAAGAGATAAATGATGACCATTAAGCGAAAAGTTATTTAGGTAGTTGCATAACTCTTTCTTTACACTCATTTACATATCAAAAGAATATGAGAGACTTGGATAATGTTGGCTCATTACAGAGCTTAGAAACTGGTTGTTAATAACTTAATTTGGGCAACAACTTTTTACTATAATAAATCTCATAAAAAACTAACTTTAGCCATAACTAAACCCGTCAACACTGATTACGAGTCAGGGTTTGGGAAGTGTATTTATCAGATACATGGAAAATGTGCATTTCGCCCGGGCATGACGCATCGCGTAAACAAAGGGGGCACCAAAGCCCTGACGATCTGGGAGATCTTCTATTGCTCACCTTGGTCGCGATTCTGCTTGACCACGGCGCGTATCTGCAGCTCCATTATGCGGCGCAGGTACTGATCGATGTGAGTCATCATCTCCATCGTGTACATGTCAGCCATTTGCGGGCTCTAGCGGTTGCGATCGCAATTACCACTTATCAGACAATGCTATGATATATATATATATATCTTTATGCGACGGACGAAGAGGTCTTAACGGATTTGCGGCCAGGCCAATTAGCCTTGGTAGTGCACTGCCACTTGGCCACTTTCAAAAAGCAGGCCAGGCACCGAACGCGGCGATTTCAGCACTGAACGCTGATAGCCGCGCGATCGCCTTATCAGTATATTTGAGCTTATCAATACTGAGAGAGGGAGCGGTGTTCAGCAAGAGAATTTTAGAAGGAAATACAGTCAAGTTTACAGGGTGATCTAACAGGCAGTGTTACTAGAGGCTTAGGAATAATTAATAGATTCAATCAATATATTTGACTTATTTCTCGGTACTTGTAAACAGCTAAATTTTTAATGTAAAAAGCTGAGTTAGTTAGTTAGTTATCTAATGCTTAAGTGCGAAAACGATTTAAATCAAACCAAAAACAATGATATCAACATTATATTGAAGGAATCATTGGAATAGATCACATATATGGAAAACTTGCCGTTAGCACATTCATTAATTGCCTCAATAAACAATAAAAAAGTAATATAAACAACAGAAACTATTGCATACAAATTGTTATTGAACAATTTTACAATTTTTACAATTACAATTTTTATTAATTTCAAATTTAAAGAATCCTATTGTCAAGGTTTAATCAAGAGGAAAATAATCCAAGAAGCAAATAAGTATTCTCCTTAAGATTACATTGTTCTTATTAATTTTCAACTTGATGGGGAGTTTTTCAAATCTTGAGAGTGATAGCAGGCCGCGATTGATTTGACTGATTGGAACCCAATTGCCAACAGTGTCATTGTTCTATGCATCATACTTTGGGCGTTTTATAGATATAAGTACAATTAATTTTACCAAGCTTTATGGCAAGTCTAGATCAGCTTGGGTTGTTGTTAAACAGTATCATGATTGTATAGATCATTCTCCTGGGGGTTCACTCTTTCTTATCGTTTTCCATAAATCGGTCAAAGCGCTGGTCGCCTTCTTTTTTGTTGTTTCTTCGCTGCTAGACAAAGGACAAACAATTTGGTCGATGATTTATGGGGTCGATCGCTGGCGACAGGTGTCCAAACAGTAAAAATTAAATTAAATAAACAAGAAATGGAGCCATGCGAAGCGAAGACAGCGACAGGGAAATAATGACAACAGAACCCGGTCCAAATTGCATAAATCAGGCAGCCGATCGCGCCCATTATATAATGCCCAATTGGGTTTCGGGTGCAGCCACCGCCTCCAAGCGGAATCGAGTTTATTTTGGACAGCCAACTGGAACCGGAGCAGCGCTGCTCTACCAACGCCGTCATAAATAAAATTGTCAATGCTCAACTTGGAGCGAGTGCTCCAGATTCCGGTGGATTCCCTGTAGTTGCTGCAGCTGCCGTTGGAATTAAAACATTTCGTAAATGATGGGCATTGAGGCGGTTGTGCAAGGCCCGCCCAGCCACTTAATCAGAGCTCGTTAATTGGCAGACGGAAAACAAACTCTGTTCTGGAGCCTAAATGGGACAGAGCAACAAGACGGATGGATGGGATGGGTATCCGACAGGTAGAGCAAACAAACCAGCTAGCGAGCAAACAAACAGCTAAAGGTGTCAACGCCCACACCTGGGAACAGGAGTCATGGATGGGAACATGGAGCTAGGAGCTAAGAACTGTCAGCTTGGGGCAGGAGCTGGTGCTGGAGCAGGAGCTGGAAAAGTTGCTGTCACTGCACTCAAATTAAATTACTCAGCATGGCGACGAGTTGGGGTTAAATTCCTGATGACAGGCACTGTGGTTCCACGGAAAGGGATTTTGGTTATACATTTTCAATAAATGTATATATTAATATGAAATACCAGAAATATAGTTAAAAAACTAGGTTAATTACACAATTTTTTAAATATTTCCGTATACCTACTCAATTTAAACTGAAAACACTTGAAACAAAGGCTCTGTTATCAGCCCAGTGTAATTTATTATACCCTTTCCATCTAGTACATATTATGCATATTGCACCAATTAAAATGAATTTATTGGCTAGCGTTATCAGTCAATTAAAATTAATAATTCGCTTGCTTTGTAAACGGGTTCAAATCCCCGCCAGCGACTGGAATTCCAGTCGAAAGAGTTCTGGGGCCACAAAAAAGTATGTATAAGTGGAGCAGCAGCAGCTCTTCCGGTTTTCCCCAGTCGATTCGAAACCAATGTGGATGGCCCATGGAGGATGACTGCGATTGGGCCAGACACCTGTCATGGGGCATGCCGCCGCCGCCGCCGGGTGATTCGGCCTTTGTCAGATCGCTTTTCACGCCCCGCGGAGATGGCAACCACGAGCCGCCGAGCGTTAACCGATTTCCGTAGGAACCAGAACTTTAATTGGTAACCATGTGGCTTGTTTATACATTTTTATGTGAAAATAATGCTTACTGGCAGCGAATGCACAATGGGTCTGTCTGTCCGTTTACTGTTTTCCCCCATTCACACTGATATCAATAGCGGCGGGGGCTTTGGCTTTGAGTGTCATTTATATGGAAACCCTTGCTGACTTACTGCTTTTTATTTACCAAAAGTGTTTTATTATGTACTCGCTTAATATATTTATTTTTGGTTTTTTTTTTTCGCTTATCGTGTGCGCGGTCTATTGCGATTTCCACTTTCTGACTTTGGCATTGTTTTGCGTTTGCTTTCAGCTCAATTAAATATCACGGAATCATCAGCAGACGAACTTTCATAACTCGAATAGACATTTTCTTATATAAAATGCAAATTTATTTGCAAGTAAAGGGGATTTTTACGGCAAAAGTTGCAGTATTAGACAGTTTGTGGGTTTTTGAGATCGAAATTGTGTTAAATGCAGGGCTTCGAAAAAGGTTAGCAGCTAATGATAATTAAATGATTCTAATCAAGTTGATAAACTATGTATGTATATACCAATGTTTATAAATTTAATATCAAAACAAAAATGTAATATACCAACTTCAGAATAAAATGAAAATAAAGTGTTAAAAGAGCCATAAAAACAGTGATTAATTGCTCATTTTTATATTTATTTATGTAGGTTTATCAATTAAAAATGCCGTTCTTGCAAATAATTTCCACTCGACATCAATTTTTTCCCGTTAAAAGAACATTAATTAAAACCTACTCCAATGCTAGGGTTTTGGAGCCACTGACGACCTAGTGCCTGCCAAACTGCAAGTGGGAGGGAGTTTCGCAGCGGGTGGGTGGAAATGTCACAGAATCGCTGAGCGTGTGTGTGTGTGTGCATGTGTTTGGGGTGTCGCATTGAGGAAAACGGAAGCCGGCGGCCCAAACATAAAAGTAAAGAGCGAAAACAAAACGTCGGCGCTTGGGACGGGGGATGCACTCATCTGCATCTGCATTTGTTTTTGTTCATGCGTTGCTCAAAACAAAGAACGGACAAAGCACGAAGGAGGAGGGTAAGGAGTGGGAGGAGAAGCACGGGGGAGAGCAAGAGAGAGAGAGGATTACTCACCGTTGAGGTCCTTGGTTAATTGCGAGCGCGTCGACATTTTGTCTTCCGAAATTCTTCTCTGGCGAAAGTGGCGAACAGCGAGCCGGAGTGAAAATGAAGTCAAACAGGAATAACCAGGAAAAGGGCCAATGAATTTGGCTCAAAGCAGCCGCCGCTCCACCGCTGCCGCCGTCGCCGCTGCTGCTGCTCTCGTTGTTGTTGCTGCCGCTTCTGCTGCTGTTTTCAGCCTTGTTGTTGGTGTGCTTGCTGTTGTTGTTGGTGGTGGTGGTTGGATTTCAATCCTGATGACACGCCTTGCAGCCCGAAACTGGATTTTTGAGCTGCTCCCGCACTAAAAATCGGCGATCGGACATTCCGCTTTTTTTCGCCACTTTTTTTCATCAACTTTTCTTTTCTCTTTGGCCGAATTTTATTCACACCATTTTTGCACACACACGCACGATTTTCGTTTCGGTTTTTCACGCGTTTCCACCCTCGTCGCGGGGTCGGAAAACTCGGAAAAGTCGCACTCTCGCCGAGACGCCGCCGCACAGACAGCCGTTGGATTTTCCCCCAGGCACTTTGCCTTTAACCTTGCCGCCCCTTCGCTGTGAATTTTTCGTTGATTAGCCCCTCGTTCCACTTAGCACTTGACACTTCTGAGCCAAATCGGCCAAATCGGCGAGCGCACTTTTAATTAATGACTAAAACTAAGTCCGGGCAAAATTTCACGAAACAACAACACGAGACGGTGTGACCGACCGACATTTTGACAAAATAGGGAATAATTCGACCATTTGCAGTATTATTTCATCAGTTCCTCTGGCAGCACTGATGGCGTTTTGTTTCAACGAAGAATAGGTCACACTAGTAACTCTCCCTGGTTCGATAATGGCAATCGAAGTTGTCATCGAGGTTCTCCCACCTCCAATTTCAATCGTCCGCTACATTTCAAGTCGTTAAAATGGCCAATGTGCGCTGTTTGCAGAAACTAATTCGCCTGCAGAAGCTGCTGCTGCCCCTCAGTAAGTAGAGCAAGTCCCCCCATTCACCTGTTAGCTCCGCGATACCTGCGTGCGGGCGTTACGAAAGACAGCCCGCAACAAGAATCAGCTGTTCGATCGAGTTCTGTGCGCGTGTGAGTGAGAGTGAGAGGGAGGGGAGAAAAGTTGAAAGCCAAATGCCGGCGGCCGTCGTCAACTTGTCACTATTTTCCCCCAAAATTATTCTTATTTGAGAAGTGATACATAAAAAGCGTGTTAGAAAACGGGAACAGAAAATGCTGGAGCAGGAGATGGAGTTGGAGGAGGAGGTGGAGGCGCAGGCGGCGGATCCCGGCGAGGCGGCCAATCTGCTGAAGCTCATCAAGCGCCTGCTGTTGGAGAAGGCCTACGACGGCGTGCGGATGCTCTTCAACAGTCCCCAGGAGGCGGAACGGAACAGCCGGCACCTGCCGCTGATAGCCATGGAACTGTTCCACGACGTGTGCGACCCGAACCTCACGGACGACGTGAACTGCGAGGACTCGGAGCTGTTCGACTGCGCGGACGAGCTGCTCAAGCTGCTGGCCAAGTACGCTCCTCTGCAGGACCTAATGCTGGAGCTGATGGAGCGCGTGGGGGAGAGCAGCAGCATCAGTGTGTTCGGAGTCTACCTGCGCGCCCTGCAGGTGCTCATCCAGCGGCAAGGGCGCAACAAGCCTCAGGCGGTCGAGTGGTGTCTGCACAGCGTCTACAGCCGGCTGCAGGAGCTGCCGTTGCCGAAATATCTGAGCGAGGGCTACGACGAGGCCCAGGCCAAGCTAATAGAGCAGGAGGAGGAAGTGGAGGACCTGCTGGCCCACTACATAACCGTGGGGCTGTTTCGCACACCCATTGTTGCGGAAATCCTGCAGGAGGATGTGCGTCCTGCCGACCAAACCTTCAGGAACTGCGGACTGAACCGCCGCAACGTCTTCGCCTGCTTCTTTATCCAACTTTTGGGACGTCCGCTGGCGCTGCTGGAGATGGGCTCCGTAAAGGAGGGCATGACGCGCACCTATGTGCAGCAGGTGGTGGAGGGCTTCACCAAAGACGCCAGCCAGTGCCTGGGGGATCCCTTGTACCTTCTCAATCTGGTGGAGCAGCGTGCCAGATGGCAAAGGAAGCTGGATGCCTCCAAGGGGGTCTTCGAAATGAGCAGCCGGAACGTGTTCCTTATCGAGGAGAAGCTGCCGCTGCACGCCCTGGCCATGTACTATCACTCGCTCTTCGTGGGAAATCAACTGCCGCCCACAGCGCCCAAGATATACGCACCGCTCTTCCTGTTCGAGTCGATTGTCTACCTGGCCGAAGTGCTGCTCAAGCAGCAGGAGCCACCGCTGCAGAATTGCGGCCTCCGATTGGTGGAGTATCTGCTGACCACCCTGGGGGAACCCGTTCCGTATTCCTCGCTGCAGCTGGACGTGCACAAGCGTTTTTTCGAGGCGCTATGCAAGATTGTTGGATATTCGCCGCAGGTCTCCCTCCGCCAGTTGGGGATCCATGTGCTCCGGCAATACGTGCTGGCCTTCGAGGACCAAGGGAAGTACTTGATCATTAAGAACCTGCTGGAGACCCAGCAACACGATGGACTGATGGGCTACCTGGCTGGAATGTACAAGGATCTGGTGCACGAGTCGCTGCTTAAATCCTCCGCCATGCCTGACGTCTACAGCGGCAAGCTGTTCCGGGAGATGCTTCTGTTGTGCGTCTGCGTGCTGCCCCACGATGTGAAATCCGATCTGCTGCTGCACTCGGATCGCCTATGTGGTGCTCTTAATATAGTGAGATACTTTGCGCTGAAGGACAAACAGGATGTGACTGGTTTCTGGCAGGCTCTGCCGGAGATCGAACGAAGATTCATGATTCCGCTCGGAAAGGCCCTGGACTTCTCGATGGCCCACTACAAGGCGTACAAGGAGCGTGTGGAAAACGGACAGAGTGCCTCGGACGATGCCCTGATGCAGCGTCAGCTCAACCTTCTGGCGGTGAACATCACCAACAGTGGAATGGCTGCGAAAGATGGCGACAACAACCTGCCCGACATTGGCACCAAGGAGAAGCTCGAGGTGCTGGCCAGCTCAATCACAGGACTGGAGTCGCTGCTGGCCCTGTACCTGCGGGCCAACGAGTGCATTGAACAGTCCGCCCGTCAGCGCCGCGTCATACCGCCCATCCCCCAGGCTTTGGAAGCTTAACTCATATTTGTCCATATTTTTTCCGCAACAAAAGCAAAATAGTAGCGTAAACTTTGTGTGTAAACAGAACAGAAATCGAAATCTAAACGAAAACGAAACTGAAACTGAATCTTCTTGGCTGGGGGACGATAATTAACCGGCTAATTGAGCCAGTTTGTGGGGTGCTAATGATTTGAGCACAAATGCGGATTCTGCATTGCGATATTACGGGAAGTATCTGCGTATGCGAATGCATATATCAGAACTTGGCACTTAACACTTAGCTTAAAAAATACCCCAGCTAGTAGCAAATATTGTAAACAAAGGAGGAATTGTTCCAATAACCTCAAAGTTAGCCTTTTTTTTGTCTCTTCTATTAAGATTCTTATTATTTGCAGATGCACAAAGCCCCCGCCAGTTGGCTTCCCTGCAGCCCAGACCGCTTACCTTCCTGCTGGCTAGGAGGAACTATTCCAATGATGAAAAGAAAACCACCAATCTAGACGACTTTCGGGCACGAGAAGAACAGCGCGAGAGAGAACGCGATGCCGCCGATGAAGCGGCAGCTAAGGCCGCACAAAAAGAGGCTGGCACGGCAGGCGGAGGTGCTGGAACAGGAACAGGGGCAAGTGGACAACAGGACGATGCCAAGCAGGCAAAAGTTGATGCCATAAGAATCAAGATCCTGGACGCCGCCCTGCAGCATGTCCCACAGCACGGCTGGACCCGACAGGCCATTGTCCAGGGCGCGGAGGACAGTGGCTATCCCAGCGTGATACACGGCATGTTTCCCGAAGGTGGCTTCGCCCTGGTCTCTCACTTCAATGGCAAATGTAATGCTCAACTTGTGGCGAGCCTGGAGCAAAAAACTGATGGCGGTAAGCTAGAGGTGGAGAATCCTCTGGACTTCCTGGTGCAGGCGGTCCGCGAGCGCCTGGAGATGGTTGCCCCCTATAAGGCGCAGTGGCCTCAGGCGATGGGTTTAATAGCGCAGCCACAGCATGCGCCCACAGCTCTGGCCCAGGTCTTGACCTTGGTGGATGACATCTGCTACTACTCCGGGGATCGATCTGTCGACGTGAGTCATCCTTTTTAATTTAAGAAAGAATCTATTTTAACATAATTTGTTTTCAGTTCGGTTGGTACACAAGGCGCGTGGGCTTGGCGACCATCATGAAGATGACCGAGCTGTACTTCCTGCAGGATACCTCCCAAGGACACGCCCAGACCTGGGAATTCCTCAAGAACCGCATGGACGAGGCCGTACAGCTGCAGATGATGCTCTCGCAAACGGAGGGCATGACCCACACGTTCCAGCGTTCCTTCAACTCTGCGTTCATAACGGTGAGGCGCCTGCTAACTGAGTAATTTAAGTAATGACTCATCCTGGCTTAACTTCCATATATTCCACAGGCGCGTAATATACTCGGTCTGGGTTATAACCGCAACTAGCAAGGAAGCTAAGAGATTCTGTGATCCTAGCAAGCCGCATGCAGTCCAAAGATGAATAATTCAGGTGGGAGAGACCCACCTAAAGACCTACACTTATGTTTAAAATCCCTATGTATATACTGTGCATAAAGGTAAACCTTTGTACGAGAAACTGTTGATCTTTAGGGGATATTCTTGGGGTTTTCATATAAAAAGATTTGCTTTCAGAAAAGATAGCCTTAAGATATTTGCAAACAAAAATGACAAAAAATAAGCACGCACTGGAAAACCCGGCACCTTTTAGCGTTTGAACTTGTTTATTATTTGCTAGTTTTATTATCATACTCTCGTGTCTAGCTTTATAAATGGTAAATGACTTATTGTGCACTTAGGGTTCGGGTTGACCTTAGTGCTTCAGAGGTGACAGTTTTAACGCTTTAGAAGTGATTATTCAGAGCTAAAATTTCCGGGAATGAAGCGACGATAACACATTAAAAAATTAATGGAATTTAATTGACTCACCAACGACTTTTTAATTTAAAAACAATTCTTTTTTCGTTTACTTTTTTCTCAAATACTAAAACCACATATACATTGATCAATTTACGGACCCCAGAGAGCCACCAATGGCTAGTCAAACTGTTCCAAACTTCTGCCAAGTCGGATCAGTTGGCATAACCATCACCTGGCTACCTGCCGGCTAACGATTTCCCTGACGCGAAACGAGCTCTATCGGCACCGGACATATCCCCATACGCTCTTTTTTTGCACTGACTTTGCCTTTTACAGAATATCCAGCTCCCGCTCTATGCCCGTGTCCATGGAACGCCGCACTCGACGCTTGGTCATTTGACCATTCGGAAGTACTCGCTCGGAGACCGAGTGGCGGGTGCGGCAAGTGGAGCTCCTCTTTGAGTCAGAAGACTTATGAAAGAACCTTGGCATCCCAACCTGCAAGTAGGCAGGGGGCGTTTCTCCAGGCACGAACTCGCTCATCATTGTTCCTTTGACACCGCACTCGACGATTGGCACTTCGGCCACCCGAGCGTCCTGTGTCCACCTTTCCTTTCCATTCATTGCCCTTGTTGTTCGGTTTGGGCTGAGGGTTTTTTGGTTGAGTGACAGTGCGTATTGTTACCTCTTGGATTTGATTTCCAGAAACGCTACTGCCGCCTAACGAAGTTTTCTTGGACTTGTAGGGATTTACCACCTCCGAATAGAGATCAGATATACTTTTTACCGGCCAAAGCCACATTTCTGACGTTGCCTTGCCGAATAAATAGTTAAAGTTCAGGTCACTGAGGGCTTGCAGGAGCTTCGAAATGGGCACCACATCGCTGTTCCCAAAAAGTTCCCTCAACAGACGCACTAGTTGATCCTGTTCACCCAACAGGCAGAGTATTTCTTCCCGATCCTCGCCATTCGCGTACCATTTGAACTTCTTGTTCAGCTGCCTCAGCCCGGATATATAATCCTGGAGCATGCGAAGTAGCTTGCCCAGAGTGTTCGGAGCCATGGGATCGTTGAGGAAGCCAGCGTCGTTAAAAAGCGGTCCCCTGGTAGAGAAGAGTTCCTGTTCCGACGAGCCACAACGAGCTACCTGGAAAGATCGTTGTTTTCGATCTACCAGATTCACTTTGCCATAGTTGGCGTGGAGCAAAAACAACGCCGCGTAATGAGCTGCTTCCGGGGATCGGTTCATTCTCTTAGCCAGGGCGTTGATCACCCGGCTATTCACCTCCAGCCATTGTGCTGGCCATTTCTCACGCGGATCAGACGGCGGGTCCAGAGGCCTCGCCGTCAGAAAGGGATCCTCGCCGGAGGAACGACGGCTCAGCGGACAGCTGCTGGAGATGGTGCGCACCGGGCAATGGGGGCAGCTGTAGGGGATTGGGGGACATGGTGTCCGGCGTAGGCGGCAGCAGTGGATGCACATGGAGGGCACTTGAAGCAGCTGAGACGACTTCAAATTTTGAATTTATAATGCAATGAGCTACACCTTCGCCGGTGGGTAGGTACTTCTTGGTATGTCTACTTGTTGTTGCTAAAAAACTGATTTCGAGGAGCAGTTGGCCCCCAAAATGATGACACAAATAGCGAAGCCATAGCTAAGTCATTCGAAATGGATCTGGGGTCTTATCTCAGGGTTTGTTGGTATATTGAAATCCCTTCTTTAAAATTAATGAATCATCAAAACCCCAAATTATTTACTTAAATCTAATTTTACTGTTTATTTTCAGGAAAACTTTATGTAGCTGCTTATTAGCTTTGTCTGAATTGTGTCTCGATTTCTAGGATATCTTTTGCTGTCCAACTATTTTCTATATAACTATCTCGTATTGCACTTAAGATGTTCATCTGAGCGTAGAACTTATTGCAGGGGCTCCAAGTAGGGCTCCTCCTCGGAGGACATCTGCTCCATTTTGCTAAGAAGAGGGAAGGATTACCCCGAGGTCTCCATTAGGCCTTAAACTCACCAGGACTCCATTTTGGCTTGCAGTTGCTGTAGCCTCTGGGGCATATCATTGGTGGCCGCGATCATTGCACCCAGCTTATCCTTGAGTCCGGTGAAAGTCGGTCTGTGCGAGGGAACGGAACACCAGCAGCTTTCCATCAAAGCGAACCTGAAAATTAAAGAGGGATGGTAGGTAATTTCCACTCATAAGTCTTGGTACCCTACTAATGGTAGAACTCACATCTCATTGGTGCATCCTTCAGGTCGCTTCATCCTGTGACCCTGCCGCAGCAGCTGTAGCAGATCGCTGGGTGACACAGATGGATAGGGCATTCCACCAAGCGTAGTGATCTCATACAGCAAGACGCCAAAAGACCAGCTGAGCAGGGAAGGTATAATCACAGTTTTGAGCAGAGAATAATATCAGGGCAACACTTACACATCGCTCTGGCTGGTGTACACCTGGTGGGTGAGGGACTCCAGGGCCAGCCATTTGATGGGCAGCTTGCCACTGCCTCCGGACTTTCGGTAGACATTCTCATGGTAAACATCACGACTCAATCTATTCAGAAAGATGCTAAGCACATGGTTTTTTGTGATCCCCAAAGAAAACATACCCAAAATCTGCAATTTTGATGCTGCGATCCAAGGAGATCAGCACATTTCGGGCAGCCAAATCGCGATGCACTACCTTGTTTTGGGCCAGAAACTCCTGGAAAAAGTGAGTGAGAAATTGTATTTTGTATGGGTTTAAATACTTTTAGTAACTTACCATTCCCACTGCCACTTGCTGGGCAATGTCCAGTAAATCTGCATATTTCAGTGGAACTCTGGGCTTGGCTTCTATGGAGTTCAGAGAATCAAAGTATTCTTTGTTCTCAAAGGTTCGGCTCTTGCTCTCCAGCTTCGACTCTAGCTTTGTCTTTATACTTGACTCCTCCTTTGTCTCCGGGCATTGCTCCCCTTTGGACTCATTCCTGGCAGCCTCTACAGCTTTGTGGTTATGATTAGAACCAATATTTTCAATATCCTCCAGTCCGTATCCCTTATTGTCCGCTGCATTTGTGATTCGAGTGAGTGTGTAGGTCTCCACTCGACTGCTGTTGTGCGTCTGATCCGCCTCACTTTCCTCCTCCACGGTGGACAACATGGAGCCGTTGATGTCCTCTATGCGATCGTGGATAGAAAGTCGATTGGGTCGCTGAAACCGTCGCTTGTCCGCGTTCTGGTCGAGATTATGCTTGAGACCAACTACACTGCGTTCCTGTCGGAACTTCCACTCCTCTCTTAATTCAAGAGGATTAGGTGTTATTTGGGAAATATGTTTAGGTGGTTTTAATATTCCGGCTTACCTCAGGAAGTTCTGAAGGCTACCCAGGCTGCAGTACTCGATGAGCAACATCATCCGATTGCTGCAGCGTGTGGAATAGCCCACAATGCCCACAATATTCGGGTGCTTGCCCACAGCCTTTAGCATCTGGATCTCGCACTTGAAGGCATACACGTCCTCGTCATTGGGTTCATCTGGGAAATTTTAAATTAATAATATTTATTATATATCGATAGAGCTACTCACCTTTCAGCAACTTGACGGCCACCTGTCGCTTCTTGTAAACTCCGCGTCGGACCAAACCAAAGGCGCCCTCTCCCAGAACATCCTGCAGGAGGACTGATCGCGGCTCTACCTCCAGCTCATCGGTGAAGTCCATGCTCTCGTTGGCAGATAAGGTCACCAGCAAGCCACTGCTGTCCATCAACGAGAGGTGGAAATCACTGGCCTTTGCCTCCTTGGCCTCCATTTCAAAGGCCTGGCAATCCGACCTATTCCGTCTGCAAAAGGTCAAGGAGCACAGCATCAAAATGCAGAAGATGGGCACTATGATGAAGAGAATCAGCTTGACCAGGTTCCCCTCTGTTTTGGGAAGAAAATTATTATAAATTCAAACATGTAATTCTCCTTACACTCACCACTCAACCAGGCATCTCGTGGCGCCTTGTCTAGGGTCAGAACACTGAAATTTTTGCCACCCTGCGACAGAGCTCCCAAATGCACCTCAAAGTGGGAGCCCAAGACCGTGATTCGGGGTATAAAGAAGTGGCTTGTGCTCTTGTCCAGCGTGAAGTTCACCTCCTTGCTGCCCAGAAACAAATCGAAGATGCGAAGCGTGTAGTTGTCTGGCAAAAGACTAGGTCGCGACCAGCTGATATTCAGGGCCAACGTATTACGCTCATACTGTTCCTGCAGGACGCTTAGATTTTCAGGCTTATGGGGAGCTATTAAGGGATTTAGTATTTTAAATTAAGTGAGTGCAAGTAGAACTCACCGCAAAGTGTGTAGTTAAAGGGATACCAATCCAAACAACTGGGCGCCTCTACAGTCAGCCACTCCACTTCGCTCTCCAGTCGGTTCAATATATTCACCGTTCTCACGCCCACTACATAGGTTTTGTCGAACTCCATATTGTCCACGGTGTGCCTGTACAGCTTCCGTAGCTGGAGGATTGGGTAGGTTAGTATCTATGATATGGGAGATATGTTTAGACTCACATCTCGGAACTCCACCTGCCGTGGCTCGTCCATATTCACGCTGTTGGTTGAGTAGGACACCATGTCGAAGTAGCAATTGCGCTCTGGAATTGGAAAGGTGTGTTTCATTAGTCGGTTTAAAGGATTAAAATTCTACTAAGTTCATAGGTGGACATAGATTCCTACCCGCTGAAGGCTGCCACTCAATCTTAGCAGCTACTCGATGAGTCTCATTCCTCTGGGGCACGAATCCTCGCAGGCTCACGGCTCCCATTTTGCTGGGCTGATAGCCACGTTGCAGGGTCACAAAGCTCTGATCCCGGGCTATCAGGGAATAGCTACCATCTCCGTGCACCGCCAGAGCAGTTATATTGTGGCTGGAGTTTGACTCCAATTGGGACAGTATAAGGAAGTTCTCGTCGGACTAAAAGATATTTGGAGTGTGGTTAGTGTTCTTTAGTATCTGAAGGATTTCCTTACCAAGTAAAGTTTCGTCTCTGTAATTTTCTCCCTGGCCACCTTGATAATATAGGTGGCATTGGGCGCTGTCTCGTTTCCTCCGCTGTGCTGGACCCAATCTATATGAAAAACTAGCTGCGACTCTGTGCGACACAGCATGTGTAGTTGAAAGTTTTCCTGAACTTTGCGTAGAGGACCAGGAGCAGTTCCATTGGCCTTGCAGTCGTTGTAACAGCCTCGAAAGTCCTGAGGTAGGAGAAGATAAATTATCAAGAAAATATGATATTTTAACCAAGGCTTCTATTTAGTATGCTAATTTAAATTTACTATAAAAGGGACATTAATTTAATAATTAAGATTGCTGAATTATTTCCAAGAAATAATTCAATAGAAAAATAGGTTTCTCGTAGAAAATTCTAGCAGAAAAAGAGAGAGCCGCCTTAAGGTATGCTTGACTTCCATTTCTATGGTTGGGGCACATCGTTAGCCCCATGTTTCTCTCAATTCTTAATACTTAAAAAGAAATTCCCTTCAAATCAAGCAATTCAAATCCAACTTTGACTACAACCAAGCCAAACGGTCGGCACTGCCTCGTGGAGCTCCTACCTGGTTGCCCGTTTCCAGACAATTCTGGGTGCAGGCGGTCACATTGAGCAGGGTATTGTCGTGGGCGATCTGCTGCATCAGGAGCACTTCACCTTTATTGGTGCCCAGGAAGAACCAGAAGAGGAATGCATATTTGCCGTAAAAAATAAGCATTTTCTTGTTATTGTTTCCAAATTGGGTTCTTTAGTTCTGTGAAGCTTTTGTTTGCATGCAAAGTGTTTGTTTTTCTTTTCAAGCTTGCTCTCGGTTTATTGCACTTTTGCCGTGCACTTTGATACTCGAATTTATTGCACTTAATCACTTCTTTGTTTTTATGGAATTTACTAAGATCTTAGGTCCCGAAGCAAGATCAGATAGATCAATAGCAACCGCTGCTCTCGGTTTATCTGGGCAAACTGCGACCCAAAATGTGAGAGAGGAAACCAAAGGAAAAGGTACGAAGAAAAACGGTGGACTTGCTGAATATATTTTCTGCTATTTTGTTTTGCTTTGTTATTCACTTCTTCGACGGGGTCTTCCCTTCCATGCAGTGGAGTGGATTGGACTAGGGGTCATTTGAAATGCAAAAATCGGTACTTCGTCATCGTAGCGCCAAGGAGGATTTCGAAATTCATTCACACTACTACAACTGTCTGATAAAATAATCATATATCCATAATATAAAATAAGATAAAAATCTTAGAGATTTTCCACGGATACTAGTTTATTTTGTAAGCTTGGTTAACTTGGTTTTAAGGTTTCAGAAGGGAATCCTTGAAAACGATTTTCTGCGAAACTTGAATAATTATATATATTTTTTTAAACATTTTAAAATTTTCATAAATTTCTTGGAATAAGGGAGAAAATTTTTCATTTCTGAGCTTACTATTTTGTTGATAATTTAAGTAGAGTTCAGTTCTTTGGAACGGTTTCTCAATGTAAAGTTAAGACTCAAATAGATGTTCTTTAATTATTTTAACGGGTCGATTTTTTTGGCGACTTAAAACTTTAATTAATAAGAAAAACAAATCAAAAAAGCTAAATACTGACGTAAATTTATTTTATTTATTTTGCACACTTTTTTTTAAATGTATTTTAAACAAAAAAAAAACATTTTTCTACTCCACTTATATCGAATTTTCTAGGTCTTCTCAAGAGCATAAAATCTCCGAAAATCAATTGATTGCTAAAAGTCATGTATTTTCCGATTCGTCATTAAAATCTCTTTTTATAGAAAATAAAATATTCAGAAAATAAATTTTTTAAATTTTACCCAATTTTTCAAAATTTTATAAGGGGTTACTCATTAAAATTTTCAAAAATTCAAAAAAAAAATTAATGTTTTAAAATTTTAAATTCAGTATGCAGACTGGTTGGCCTTTTAAAACCTAACATAGAAAACCTTTCCGAATTAAATTTAATACGTTTTTGAATAAGTTATGGCTTTTTTTGAGTTTGAGTTTTCCATAAAAGTTTTCCTATAAAAATATCGATTTAAGGAATCGGGATATTTTAGGTTTTCCAGGGGGCATAAGTCCAAAATTACCAAAAGTCGTTAAAATCCTAGTTAATTAATAATTACTCAGAAAATTCAAACAAAACTTTCCCAGTTTCCCATTATTAAAATAGGTTAAAATTTACAAAATTTAGTAGAAATTTTAAACTTAAAATTCAGTTTTATTTCAGAATTAAAATTTATGTTGCTTTTACTTGGTAACGATTTTATTCTGGCTGCGAACATCAATGGTTTTCCACCTCCTCTGCAGTGTTGATCAGCACCAGAATTTAATCACAGCTTAGCGCCAACATTTGAATATAAATGGCAGAGCCATTTGCTGATTCTACAACCTAGTCACTGAATACGCTAATTTTAAGTATTTAATTATACCCGCTTTCCTCGGTTCAGTTTCGAATTAGAATAGTTGCATATCTAGTTAGGAACAGGCCTTCCTCCTGACCCCAGTTGCCCCTGATTCACTTTATATCGTCTAGAAGTCGCAATTACGTCTGTGAGTGAGTCAGTTGTTGCATGGCAATCGGGTAATGCCATGCCTTCTATAGGAAAATCTCGTGCATTACGCTCCGGCTTCTCGGCGAGCGCGTTCGGTCGTCTTTTTAGTTAAATATTGCACGCTCGCGGCGTCGGTTCTGCTCTCAAAATGCGATAACGATCCATTACGTGTGTAAACATTTGAGCAGCGCGCGCTGTTCCAAACAAAAATAAATAAATACAACTGGGAGAGTGTTCTATGACAGAGCTTTGGAGGTCAATAAATATATAGTTTTTATAGTAATTAAAGAAATTCAGGGTAAAGCTAATTGTTTATCAATGAAAGCTTGCTCCGTGTAGTAATTATCATTGATGACATTTAAATGAGAGTTAAATTATAAAACCAAATCGCTTAAAACTAACTTATCTCCTCTACTATGTATTATATAAACAAAAAGTCTGCTACATTTAATTTGTTTCAACTGTCGGCTTTTAACAATGATAAGACTATATCTCAGTTGCAGCCAGACTTCTATTAAAAGCAAATCATTATCTTGATTGCCAGAATTTTTTAACGCCCCAAGCAAATAACTATTAAATCGGTGGTATTTTTTTTAACAACTGTTACCGATAGCCGCCAACCCGCGCCATCGACGGTCACCGATAAGGATAAGAAATGGGTACTAAACATTAAAACAATTTTCAGTCGCTGGAGGACCGTGCTAAGAGTCGCTACCTTATAATTGGACAGCAGGCAACATGAAAATCGAGTGGGCTCCCAGAGAAGTACCCATGGAGCGGCGTCGCCAGACGTTTGCCGTGGCCTTTTTTATTGTGTCCTTCATGATCCTGTCCCTAGGATCCTACTTACTATGTGCCGCTCTGCTGGTGAGTCAAAAACATATTAATAAAAATATAATAATTTATTGTAATTTCCTTAGATCTACGGTGGCCTCATGATTCGGAGCGTAGTGCTAATATACCTGGTCTATGTCTATGTGAATCACAGCCGAACCCACTCCATCATGGATGGCAACGGGTGAGCATTAAGTAATTCCAATGAAAACCTAAAAAAAAACCAATTAAAATTCAGCTGGAAGATTAACCGCAATAACTGGCTGTTTCGGCACTATCGGGACTACTTTCCCGTGCAGCTGGTTAAAACAGCCGAGCTGCCCCCGAACAAAAACTACATCATGGCCAGCTTTCCCCACGGAATTCTGGGGTAAGCTTGTTGACTGATAGCCAATCTTATCGATGGCCGCTCAAGTGACGAAACTTTATGTAAATATTGAAACCCGCGATAGGACTGGCATTTCCATCAACATGGGTCTAGACATCTCCAAGTGGCTGGAGCTGTTCCCCCAGGTCAGACCGAAGGTGGCCACCCTGGATCAGAACTTCCTGGTGCCGATTGTGCGCGGCCTGCTGCGATCCTGGGGCTTGGTCTCGGTCTCCAAGGAGGCCCTGGTCTATCTGCTGACCAAATCTAATGATCCCAAGCACAAGGACAATCGGGATGGCTTCACCTCCAATGCGGTGGCCATACTGGTGGGCGGGGCTCAGGAGGCACTGGACTCGCATCCTGGAAAATACATTTTGACCCTGAAGAATCGCAAGGGATTCGTCAAAATGGCCATTCGAACGGGGTGAGTATTGAAGTGGCTTAAACTGACAGAGATTTATAAAGGATTCATACTTCTATAGGTCTTCGATTGTGCCCACATTTTCCTTTGGCGAGGTGGACATTCTGGATCAGGTGGCCAATCCCCCGAACTCTCCAATCCGTCGTTTCCAAGACTTTGTGAAAAAGTTCACAGGCATTTCCCCGCTCATACCCAAGGGTCGTGGCGTCTTCAACTACAGCTTTGGCTTCCTGCCCAATCGTCGCCGCATCGTCCAAGTTGGTGAGTCTCTAATAGGATTTCTGGTAACGCCTTTACTTAGGGAGTTCTTTTCAGTGGGCTCTCCCATCGATGTGGTGCAAAGTGATCAGCCGGATGCTGCTTATGTGGACAAAATTCATAAGCAGGTCATTGAGGCCCTGGAAAAGATGTTCGAAAAGTACAAGGATGAATATATTCCCAACTCCAAGCAGAGCAAGCTGATAATTCACTAGTCACCACAGCGTTTCCTGTTATTTTGTTTTAAAGAAATTGTGATCAAACTAATGCTTTATAAGCATTTATAAGAAACAAACATTCTTAATCTTACAAGTCTGACGTTATTGTTTGTTTAATTGATTTTTCGGGGGAAGCTTTTAATAACTGTGAGTAGGGATTGCATTTTTGAATAAGTTGTTATCGATCAACCGATTGATCGAAAGTGAAAGCTTTCGATAAGACCGATCATTTGCAGTGCGGGTAAACGCAATAGAAAATTGGTTTTAAAACTTAATTAGCGGAAAATGTTTAAATATTAAGGAAATGTTTTAAATTAAAAGAATTGAATTGGTTGGATATTGATTTAAATATTTTAAATGAATTTCCAAAAAATCTTTAACTTTACAACTTTAATTGCTCTATCAACTTATTTAATGCACTATAAAAACAATAACCTGTTCTACAAATATTGGACTCTGTGCACTACCAGCAATTACCATAGCTTGGCCAATCATTTCATCATCGAGGCATTAGTAATCACTCGTTGTTTGCTTTGGATTAAAATTAACTACATTTTCTTATCTCGAACTTAACTCTTTTATGTAGTTAGTCAGATGAAACACAACCCCAACATAATAATAAGCTAATTGAATCACTCCTTTGCTTAGGTGCAAATATTAAGTAGCCGCCGCATTGGAATCGCCGCCTACCTTTGCACCTGCGATCGTGATTGCCCGTCTGCGATTATGGGCCAACCTTTATCATCTTTATCACTCTAATCGCACATTCCCATCAGACCCAACACAAGGAACAACTACTGCCTGGTTGGTGGGCAAACGATTAGCCCCTAATGCGGGCGCCCGCCATCGGACCCAAGAGCGATAAGGATAAGTATAAGTTTAATGCAGAAACTGACCGTTGCTGGCTCGCATATCGTTCAGTCGTGGGTGAACCGCCGAAAGAGCAGCTACTGGATTACTGGACACTCACTGAATAGGGAGTGAAAATGAAGATCGAATGGGCACCACTTCGGGTTCCTCTGGAGCGTCGTCTGCAGATAATGGTCACTGCATTCTTTACCTCCATGCTGCCCATTCTGCTATCAGTTTCCTTTCTGTTGACAGCTGGATCGCTGGTAAAAGAGTTAATAATCGTTATAAAGACTCGATAATGATAAAGATTGTATTCTATAGATCTATGGAGGACTGTTGCTGCGCAGTCTTATGCTGATGTACTTGGTTTACGTCTATGTGCATCACAAGAACACGCAATCCGTAGTGGACGACAATGGGTAAGGATCATTTTAAGGATAATATCAGTCGAAAGCTCATGAAATAATCATTTCCGACCCTATAAATCATATATATTCTTGATCAGCTTCAACAGGGGAGTCGATCTGGGCATGTCAGGAAGATAAAAAAAAATTTGACCAAATTTTCCAAATTTTATAAGGGGTTACATCGTTAAAATTGCCAAAAATTAAAAAAAAAAAATTAATTAAAAAATTTTTTAAATGAATATCCAGATTTATTAACCTAATAAAAACTAGCACAGAGAAACTTAAAATTAATGCATTTTTGGCATAGTTATGATAGATTTTCATGATTCAGTTGCAAGCTGCAAGGGTATACAAGCTTCGGTTTTCCGAAGATAGCTTTCCTTCTTGTTTTAACTTTAAAAAATCTTTCAAATTAACCCCCTCTGACAACTCCTCAGCTGGATGATAACCCGCACCAATCGCTATCATCGCTACTATCGGGATTACTTTCCCGTGGAGTTGGTCAAGACTGCCGAACTTCCCCCCAACAAGAACTACATCTTGGCCAGCTTTCCCCATGGCATTTTGGGGTAAGTACATTGACAGATAGCCAATCTTATCGTTTAAATATAAATAGACACTGATTTGGCTTGTAGAACAGGCATTGGTATCAACATGGGTGTGGAGATCTCCAAGTGGCTGGAGCTGTTCCCCCAGGTTCGACCAAAGCTGGGCACTTTGGACCAGCACTTCCATGTTCCCTTTATGCGCGAGGTCCTGCGCTGCTGGGGATTGGTCTCCGTCTCTAAGGAGGCTCTGATCCGCATGCTGAGCAAGTCGAATGATCCCAAGCACGAAGAGAATCGCGATGGTTTCACCTCCAATGCGGTGGCTATTTTGGTGGGTGGTGCCCAGGAGGCCATGGACTCGCATCCTGGCCAGTACATTTTGACCGTGAAGAGCCGCAAGGGTTTCGTCAAGATGGCCATTCGAACGGGGTGAGTGTTTGGGAAGTCAACTTAAAAGATATCTCTAATGAGCTGTTCTTTTGTAGGTCTTCGATTGTGCCCTCGTTTTCCTTTGGCGAAGTGGACATTTTCGATCAGGTGGCCAATCCTCCGGATTCCCTGCTCCGCCGGTTTCAGAATGTGGTAAAGAAAATGACTGGTGTATCTCCGCTGATTCCAGTGGGCCGTGGTTTCTTCAACTATACTTTTGGCTTTCTGCCATTCCGCCGGCGAATTGTTCAAGTTGGTAAGTTACTTCCTTTATTGTACCCTTGCAAGGTGTTATAAATTTAACCAGAAGTTTGCAATGGAAGTTAGCTCCCTTCTTCCCTTTTATTTATTATTTTTAATGTTTTAATTTTTATTTGTTTCTCGCAGTTGGTTCTCCTATTGATGTGGTAAAGAGTGATCAACCCGATCCTGAGTATGTGGATAAGATTCATGCGCAGGTTATCGAGGCTCTGGAAAAGTTATTCGACCAGCATAAAGATAAATATTTGAAGAACTCTGAAAATGCCAAGCTAGTTATACAGTAACTGGAAACGAGTTACCAATATTGTGAATACAAGAGATTATGGAGCTGCTTTTTTAGCAAGATTTAGTTTTAAGACCTTGGAATGTTATTATGTTTTAACTACACCAACTGCAGTTTTGGTGTGAGAATGAACGAGAAAGCAATATTAAACATATAAAACCATTAAACAATTAAATGAAATTTAGTGTTTATATTTATAAGGGTTAAAAGTTAAATATTTGATTTGTTGTTCAAACAATATGGGTAATTTTAAAGGTGTATATTCCTAAATTGTGTATATAAAAACCAATAATATTCCGACCTTATCAATTCAATTATGTAGCTTATAAAGCGAGATAATGTCTTCTTTGTGTTTCGTGAGAACATTAACATTTAAAAAACCAAAACCAACCAAAAAATAAAAGAGACACTTTAGCATATAAATTTAAGTAATTTAAAGAAGCTCCCATAAAAAAGTGTCAATGTTCGTAATACAATTACATCACTTTATTTACACTTCATTGTAATAGCGTCTGCGTGAGTCAGCACTTGTTCGTCGGAGACAATCGACGCCTGATAAGAGCGACACAAATCTATAGTAAAAATACAACAACAAAAAATAAAAAAATCAAACCCATACTCTTATCAAAAAAGAACAATAATAATATAGTAAAATTTCGGCTGTTGCGAACCAGCCCCAACACGAGTGACATAAAAAAAAATGTTCTAAAGGTCAAGAATTTTTTGTGATACGACAGTGACTGTGCCCAACATGGGAATCGTACCCAAGACCCATATAACCCGAACCCGAGATATGATTCAGCGTTCGGCGATCGTTTACCACCTGTTATGGTCGTCATTATCGCAATTTAGAGACCCTCTTAAATCGCACTATTAGAGGTGCCTTATCGCTTTAATAATGCCTATTGATTTGACTATAATTTCTGCATATAAATCTGTATGGAAGGCTCTTGGCCACACATTGTACATCTTGTACATCTGCAGTGAGTGACGTAATCTCACTCAACACTCTGTTTGTCCGCTGTCTAGTGCCTGGCTTAGACATTTATCTGTGGCTTATCGCCGCCTGGAGTGAGGTCCTCCTCCACCACGCCCCGAAGAGGAGGCGGCGGGTCGTGGCATTGATAAGGATAAGTACTGCTGTTACACACTGGAAATCGCTTGTGGCTGCTATGCGATCGCTCAGTCGCTGGAAAGACGTCGCCAGAGTCGCTACTTTGTGTCCGAAGATCGGTCTCAAGATTTCAACATGAAAATCGAGTGGGCTCCCCTCAGAGTTCCGCTATCGCGGCGGCTCCAGACCCTGGTCACGGCTTGCTTTACCTACACAATTATCTCCATGCCGCTGCTATCCTGGATCATGACAGGCCTGCTGCTGGTAAAACTTGAAAACAGTGACTTTTATCCAACAGAAATGTGAAAAAAATTAAGTGTGAAGTTGAAAGTTAACTTCTTATGTGAACGTAGTGTTTCCAAATGTTAATCTTAGTGTAATAAAAAATAAATAAATTGTGAATTCTTGATTTTAAAATAATATAATTAAATGAAAAGGAGTGCCATGTGGAAAATTTTAGAATAAATTTAAAATTATAGGCTGATTTCCCTAATTCTGGTGATTAAAAAATATGTTTTTCGGGGCTTGGAAGCGGGGGCTTCTGTCCAAGGGTCAAAAGTCAGGATCTCTGTCTACATAGGCTTCTTAAAAACTATTAAAAAATTTTCTTGAATGCCTTTTAATATCATCAACTTTTTTACCTAAAGATTTTTCAACTCAATTTATTATATATTGAAAAATATTTCTAAAAAGGATTTTCGTTTGTATTTTTTATTGTAGATTATTCTTTATGTTTCCCTTGTTTCCTTTATTTATTATTTCTATATTACTTTATTTTAAACTTTTTAACATGCTGATAAAGTTAATAATATAATTATCTGTTATTTCTATCATATATTCCTATATTTTCTTTAGTACTATGGAGGTCTTATTTTACGCAGTTTACTTATGGTTTATTTTGTAATCATCTATAAGGATTACAAGAAAAACTATGGCACTATGGAGGGCAATGGGTAAGTAGTGTGTTACACATTTTACAATTTACCTACTTCAAAGATAATGCCATTATCAATTTCCCTTAGGTGGTCTTTTTACCGCAGCAATCCAAAATATCGCAGCTACTTTCCAGTGGAACTTGTAAAGACCGTTGAGTTGCCGGCAAACAAAAACTATATCCTGGCTTGCTTTCCTCACGGACTGCTTGGGTAAGCATTATAAAAAATGTAAGATCCTAGAACCCATGATAAACTAATTAATTTTCAAGAACTGGAATCTGTTTAAACATGGGCATGGATATTGCAAGGTGGCTGGATTTATTTCCACAAGTTCGTCCTAAAATTGCCACACTGGATCATCATTTCAAGACCCCTATCCTGCGTGATATCGTTCGCTGTTGGGGCATGGTGTCAGTTTCCAAGGAGTCTCTGGCTTACTTGCTCAGCAAATCAAATGATCCCAAGCACAAGGATAATCGGGATGGTTTTACCTCCAATGCGGTGGCCATACTGGTGGGTGGGGCCCAGGAGGCCATGGATTCGTATCCTGGCCAGTACATATTGACCCTGAAAAACCGCAAAGGATTCGTTAAGATGGCCATTCGAACAGGGTGAGTTGCAACTTAAATTTAAAATAGAAACTGGCATTTATATTTCGCTGCTTATAGGTCATCGATAGTGCCCACGTTTTCCTTTGGCGAGGTGGATATATACGATCAGGTGGCCAATCCTCCGGAATCCCTGCTCCGTCGCTTCCAAAATGTGTTCAAGAAATTCACTGGCATTTCACCGCTGCTGCCCAAAGGTCGTGGCATGTTCAACTACAACTTTGGATTACTGCCTCACCGCAGACGCATCGTGCAAGTTGGTGAGTCCTCAACAAGGATTCTTCTTTTACCTTTAAATCAAATATTTAATTCAAATATAAAACATTCCAGTTGGCTCCCCCATCGAGGTGGTGAAGAGCGATCAACCCGATGCCGCCTACGTGGACCAAGTCCATGGCGAGGTGATGAAGGCGCTGGAGAAGATGTTCGAGGAGTACAAGGACAAGTACATACCGAACGCCAAGCAGAACAAGTTGATTATTCAGTAACTGGGAGTAATACCTCGGATATCTGCTGTACAATGTGATTTTCAATAGAGTTTTAAGGAATATCCTAGAAGAGCAATACAGGACACAGTCGAGAGATTATTTTTAACGAAACTAGCATTGTTTTTGTTGTTTTTCTTTTATTAATTACCAATTAAATTTGTTACCTTGTGTGTACTTATATATACAAAAAGAACAAGGAGCTTGGATTCTCGAATTTTTGGAAAAACTTAACTTAGTTTCGCATTTTGTGCCACGATTCTCGATCTTGATTCCGATTTAACAACTATAAGGAATTTGTGCTACGCTAGGAAAGAATCAATCGCAGAATTCCTTTCAAAGGTACAATTTCATTAATTTAGCAACAAATCATCGTCATCAGTTTTCAATCAATTTTTTATTAGCTTTTCTTTGGTTTGGTTTTGTTTTGTGAATTTATTCTTGTTTTTAACGCTAAAGCAATAGCAATATTAGAAGGGGAAAATTTGGGAAATATTTAGATTCAATGAGAGATTACTAGTTACTCGTAGTTGGCTTCACTATTCAATGATCGACCTTAGATTTATCTACAAATATTCAAATATTACGAAAAGTATTCGTCTAAATATATACTTTTAGAAAGGAACACTTGGCATAACATGGGGTCTCGATTTGGGTTTGACCTCCCTCAGGAGGGGTTCTCTGCTTCGTATTATTAATTATCGTTTAATTTTTCAATAACAGTTGAGAGTAAGCGCCATAGATATATGTAATTATGCAGGTATATCCCGATTGTTGTACTCCTGTAAGGTGGTTCTCATACAAGCATAACTTTTGAGTAGACTGTACTTGCAGGCTAGTTTGAGTAGTAATTGCTGTGACTCCTTAGCTTCCCCATCGCACTCTGATTAATTTTTACCTAAATTCTTTCGGTGAGGCAATACAAAATACATGTAATTGGCGTATAATTGTATGGGCGAGGACATCCTCGGATGAACGTATGTACTTATAAGAACGTTTCCAAAAACTATCTTCTCTCTGTGGTTTCGCTATAACTCTACTTGATTTCTCGTTTTAGGTACTAGCCAGGCTGCCGATTGTGGTTCTCGGGGAAAGCGCATTGTCGATATCTAAAATTGTTTAATTTCTTTAGCTTTTTGTTTCGTTTTGGATTTACTTTTGGTTTTTGGTTTTAAATCAATCCCTGAGTGCATTTTACTTTGCATGTAATTGCGTAGTTGCAAAATCAACTGCTGGTGTTTGCTGTGGCTGTTTGGCGGCTTCTGGCTTCTGGTTTGAGTGTGGCTCTGATTCTGATTGCTGCCGATTGCTGCGAGTGCCATAATTGGTTCGACTAATTACCTAGGTATATATGTGTATCTCACAATTACAAATATATATATTTGTATATATATTGTGTATAGCAGTGGCGTGCTATTGGCTTTGATTCTGGGTTTCTTTTGAGCGCAAACGGTGCATGGAAGATAAAGGGGACGTGTCTCGAGTTCGAAATCTCCTGCGCCTCAACATACTCTCCTATCAAAGTTGAACATTTAACATACAGTACTCAGTAATCAGTAATCAGTAATCAGTAATGCGTAATCAGTATTCAGTATTCAGTATTCATTATTCATTATTCATTACTAGTTATTCGTTAGGTTCTTTATTGGTGTTTCGATTCCTGGGAGGGGCCTTACGGTGAGCTCTAGTAAGTATCTACAAAAGGTTCGGCAGGCTCCGTGCTGCACTCATTTACATATCCTTCGCCTGAGCTTCAAAATATATATGCTATATGCGTCTCTCCGAGCGTGGTTTTGGTTGTTTCGTTTAATTTATTAGTGGTGTATATTTAGTATATATAGTTATGTATAAATACAATTGAATTATAGTACGTATGTGTGTATATATCGGGGGATCAAACTGCATACGCTTTAGCTCTAGTATTAATACATTAATAATACAATTTGTAATTGCAAAGATAACTAACAATATGTATACTTATTCAGTAGTTTTGTTTCCTTTCCGTTTAATCAAGTACAATTTATCAATTTTGATATTTAGAATAATCTTGTATATATCGGTATATGCAGGTTCTCTAATCAAATTTCATTTTGTTCAGCATTGCCAACGTTTTTGGTTTCTTTTGGTATCCTTGCCTCGTCAACGAGTCCTTACCCCATACCCTCTGCCCTGTCACCTACCAATAGTTCAACATCTAGTTTTTGTAGCGAATTAACAAGGGTGTTTGCTGGTTCAATCAATTGCCAATGCCAACTAATTAACTAATTTCCATGCACTTCATAAGAATGTTTTACACAATTATCTGGTTTTGGTTTTGCTTTTGGGATGCCGATTTTAATATTTTAGCTAATTGGTTTTTGGTTGATTCTTTTGTTATTTTTTTTTGTTTGGGGGGAGGATCGGGCGACTCTGCCACTCCCATAAAAGTATGCTACACAATGTTCAACAAACTTGCGGCAAGTCAATCGATAAACGACAACATCGAAAGTTATGCGCAAGTAAACAAATATTACTTATCAAGAAAACAAAATACGTTCTATATAAAATCTATAAAAACTTCACAAGTGTGTGTGTATCTATATATATGTATGTATCTATGTATATATATGCTATGGTGGCTGATCACTGTCTCTAGACAGCTACAATGACCGCCATCTACGAGGCAGTCGGCACAGGATTGAAGTAATGCAGGCCATTGGTCTGTAAGAAATAAAGAATATTCATAAACAATCTTTTTAATATTAGGTTTAAAAGCTATCCCCACTTACCGCCATGTCGTATTCGGTGATGTAGGCGGGAATTTCCAGCTGATCCTTTGTGATGGCCGAGTACAGGTGCTCCACACCCGGCAGCGAATGCACTTTAGCCTTGATGGCTGGCGCCATGAAGGTGGTGAACCACCAGGTCATCATCTTAGTCCAGAATGTGGGATGCACAATGTAGAAGGCCTTCAGGTTCTTCTTGTACCTAAAGTGGAAGCAATTGGGATTAGTGAATAATTCTCTCAGAGAGTATCTAGTATTAAGGACTCACTTGTAGGGCAACACACTGTAGACCTCGCGCAGCCAGTGCAGCGAAGGATAATTGTTGGTGGACGTCAGCGTGTGGAAGTACGAAATGACATAGTCTCCTTTAACGATGGGATCCAGTAGCTTAATCAGATATAGCAAGGCCTGCAGAGCAACAAAAATTAGCTTTTGTTTTTAAGGATTTTAAAGATGAGGTGTACTTTACCTTCTCCAGGTCGATGTTCTGGGCGGGGAACCATTTGCCGCAGAACACAATCACAGGCCGGCCCAGGCGGTCCACGCCGCTCTGGTAAAGGCAGCCGATGCCGGAGACCTCCGTCAAGTCCTCGACTTGGGCGCGACGCAAAAGGCGTTCGTATCTGGAGAAAGAGGAAAGAGGAAGGTTAGATTTATGCAAAATTTTATGTGGGATACTTAGCTAAGTTAATCGGAATCTTAATTTGAGATTAGTTCACATAAATCCCTTCCTAAAACCTTCATATTTCAATAAGTCGAGTTAAATAAATTGCATTAATAATTACTTTTATATTTATTTCTTGACACGTATAGCTTCTTGTTTATAATTTTATTTATTACCAGGTGGCTTCTTTGATTCCCTAGATTGATTCAATGTTTATCTTTTCTTTATTCTGAGAAATTCAATACAGAATAAACAATGGCACCTAAGATCGATTGCAATATGGTCTGTACGCTTGGCTGCCTCTATTTCAAATTCCTTTCGCTTTGTTTACACCCTGGCCTCTGACTTTTCAAGTACTACGAATATATATATCCATTAAACATAATAGACATGTGGAGGCCTGAAAGGGAAGGGGAGGTTCGATCGATTATTATGTGGCGTCACGCAATATTCCAGGCCATATACGCAGCATTTCATGACAGCAATGTGGCAGTGTCACTGCCCGAGTGTCTGTCACGACCAGAAGCTGCTGTTAGTCGCCTTGGCCGACTGCTGCTTGAAATTCACCTGGCAAAAAAACACTGAACATCATGTTTATCTGCCTGGCGAATTATAAATTTGAAAGGCGTGCTAAGCTGATGTTTTAGCTGGCTGGCTTTTTATTTGCTTAGTGTGCTAAATTCGAGGCAAATATTTGCCAGATAAAAGTACAAAATTAGAATGGGAACGGGGGCGGGCACACAAAATGGGTCATCCAATTAAATGTGCATGAAAAACTTGCATTCGCTGGGTAATTAGATAAATGCGCAGATTGCCCAGGATGAGTCACTAATGAAATTGGAAAAATTATCAATATATATGTCCATGTTTGTACTTTTTAAAGGTGCCCTACAGTTGTGTTAAACTGATTAACAACTTTCGCAGCCACACGCCGGAATGCAAACTTTCGAGCGGGCTAATTGAACACCTCAGCCTCCGCTAAATCAAGACTAATGTGAGTCGATTTTCAGCTGACTGAATGCCATGATTAAGCCGAGTGCTTTTGGACCGGATTGTGAATGTGATGTTTGGCCGCCTCGTGCCGCAGTAAGCTGCGGTAGCAGCAACCGATAAGCCTTTTAGGACTGCAGAGGGGAAACCAGATAAAGATCGAGATAAAAGTACCCAAAAGTGACGCATTGTGACGCAGTCTCTTAGCCAACTCAATCTCCATCCCAAACTCATTGCTTGTGTTTGCCCAGGCAAAGAGATACAGATACAGATACAGCTGCGGATACGGATGCAGGTAGATTGGGCTGGTGCCGGGGCGCTGCCCCCGTGAATGTGATTATCGTGCGAAAAACACAATGAATATTAAAGCGCAATGCTAATCCGCAGAATAAATCTCACACTTAAACCAGTCAACGCCACGGAGAAGTAATAACATTATTATTAGATCACATTTCCTGGGCCGCACATGTCGCGTTGCATGTTATTTGTTCACTGGCACGTACGGGAAAAACAAGGCCGCACGTGGCGGGCTTGTATTTTTGGGAGGGATTGAAGGTTGGATGATTAAACTGGAAGTCAGGGGCAAACTGTAGGATGCACGGACTAAAGGATGCACGAACTAAAGGATGCACAAACTGTAGGATGCACAATTCTATAAATGGAATTCAAAGCAGCTCTCTCAAGGAAAATGGAACAGTGGAACTGAGGGATTTGACTTTTATTATAAGCCATAAAAACTCGAAACTTTAACTGGTCACAAATCTTGAACTAATGATAATTTAAATGATTATTACAATTGTTTAAGAAAAGTACTATTACATTTTGAAGTATAAACATATTTCATTTTAAATCTTAATTATACAAGTAATTATTTGGTAAACTAATGAGCATTTTGTAGAGTTAATATTTAGCAAGATATTCTTTAAATAATATTTTCTCTTGTAAGGAAAGATACAACTCTGCAACCCCAAATTCAATTCTAGGAAATTCACCATAAATAAATAGACTAGAAACCAGGTCGATGATTCGTTTGCCTGTAATTCTGACAATTCCTGACAAAACCCACTATATTCTCCTGACAGTTATGACTTTGATTTGGTTGGTTCTGCCCGTGTAATGCACCCCCGCCCACCGCTGACGTCATTAACCCTTGGCAAGGACCACCAATTGTTTACTGCAAGGAGGGGGTCGCCCGAGATGGGCGGCGGTGATAGCCTGTCCAACTCCGTGACTGACACGTTTCAATATAAACTTCCGACACGGCGCGGCGCGGCGCGGCGCGGAAGGCCCTCTATTACCTTTCCTCCGGCGTCTCCATGAGCTCATCGGGCAGAACGTCGTTCATGTCGCCCGTAGTTTCTTGCATGGGACTGGAGCCCAGGTCAATCGACGTCATTCCTTCCAGCATTGTCATAGTTTACACTAGTCTGTAGTTGTGGTTGTGGCTGTAGGCGTTAGTGGCTTTGTTGGTGGGTGGCACTGTTTTTGTTCCTTGCTTGCTTCTTGTTCCCTTTGACTTTGCTGGCCGCTCGCCCTCGCGCACAATTACTGTTTATCGATTTTAAGTCAAAATAGAAATTCGGGTTTTACGGTTGGCTCCAACTGTCCGTTTTTGATTTGCTTGCCGCGGTCTTCAGCCCGATTTCGTATTCAATTGACGCAAATAGTTTCGTTTGTTTTTGCCTCTTTTGCTAAATATTTATAAATAGTTCAGGGTGCTTTTGTTGAAAAAATTATTAAGTTATATGTACAGTGTGTGGGCAGCTTGGTGGCCAGACTTTTGCGTTGTACGGAAGCCGCGAGTCGAAATGCAAAAATAGTTCTCCTTTATGCCTTTAACTGTTCGCTCTGGGTGACTTTATGGATTTATCACCGATGGATTCACATATAGAATTGGCGCCAGCACTGGGGATTTGGTTCGGTGCACGTCCGTTCGCCGCGAGTGGAGCTTTTCGATTGAGCGAGTTGGCGGCGAGTGGCACTGCTCTTGAATCTTTTTGCCGCCCCACAACGGCATCTGAACAGCACTGAGCAACAAAGCAGAGGTTTTTGAGTTGTTCGTGGGAGGAAACGAAGCGGTAATATAATTTTTTTAGGCTCACAACCAAAAAAATACATTAAAATTACCCAAATTAAAGTTTATTACTAAGGTCCTTTAAAAAGAATATATTAAAAATATTAAATATTTATTAAGAATTTTGTGAATTTCATCAGAACTTAGAGAGTACCCAAAAGTACAAAACCACTGTAGCATAGTGTAGCAGCAGCCACTTAGGAGAGAAAGGCAGAGCGAGAGCTTGAGAGAGCGGCGATGTCGCGATGAAAGGAAGGCGAAGAAAGCTCTCGCACTCTCACGCCGTGATGCTTTCAGCCGCTCTCACTCTTTGAGTTTGCGCCCTTTTTGCCTCCTCAATGACATCAGTTACAACACCAAGAGAGTTGGTTGCAAAGACAGTAACAACAATGCGAATGAGCCAAGGACATCGGTTTAGCCGCTTTATTTGCCCTAATGTCAGTTGGGGCTAAAACAAAACTGTCCAAAAAATGAAATCAGTTCAAATGTTTGCTCTGTCGGTTGCCAGCTAAATGCGCAAAAAACGAAAACACACGAATTCTATTTCGGTTCTTCCTCCCATCCCACCCACACAAATACATATAGCGAACTTGCGTACGCGTGCAATGTGCAACATTTCCATCAAATTGGAATGCTAAAACAATACCGTTGCCATAAACAACAACAATGTTGAGTCATTCGATTAACATAAAATGGCAATGATACATATTCTCTGACGAAATGGGAAGATTTCAATCCAAAAATAGGTTTTCAGATGGAAAACTAGGAAAATAACAATTAGGATAGCCTTGAGAAAGAGTTGATTGTTAAAAGTTAGCAAATTCTATAAGTTTCCCATGTCTCTATTGGATCTTTAAATAGGGAAAACTAAAGAACAAATATTTTAATATTAATTTCTGAGCTAATATTAAGTCTTATAGTTTGAGTATTCATAAAATATTTCTTAATATTTAAAATCACGAGTTAATAATATTTTTCTGCCTATATAAGATGACCTCAGTCTGTAATTAATCGAAGACCTCGTCGAAGAAGAAGCTGCACAGTGGGGTGCATTCCCCCCGCACGCACTCGGAAAACGCGGGGATAAAAAACTCGTCCAGGAAGCGGGGCCCACTTGTCACCACCCCGCCGCTTCCGCCCGCCCTCTTGCTCCGCGGTTGAATAAATTAAGATGCCTGGGAGATGTTACATTTAAATGTCTACAAAATGTGTGCGAGGCATTTGTGCGGTTTCATTCAATGAACTGCAACGGTTCGATATTCTGATTATACTGCCACCGGCCGATCCGGTTACCTTCGCAGTCTCCCAACACATTCCCACACCGATCTCAGCTGTCATTTTAATTATTTTAATTAGCAAAATGGACAATATGCGGCTGAAATAAACAATAAAATAACGCGAGATAACATTTCTCAATTTTTTTATGAATAATTTTTGGGGAATTACAAAGGCCAGCTTTTTTGAATATTCATAGATTTAATCAGGGATTAATCTAATTTTAGAAATGGATTACGAATATTTAACATTTTGCATTTGGGGCATTAGTTTGATTTAGATCACTTGGAGTTTTGTACCTCTCTAGCGTTTATCTATTCTTTCGGAAAGCCCATCTCGCTTGCTTTCGTCACAGACATTATCTGCGCTCGTATGAGCATTTGTAAATATTCATAAATATTTACCACTAAGCTTTATTTTTTTAGCTACCACGTAAAACGTAAAAATAAATGTGTTTTTCAGCAGATTTTAAGAGTTGTTTTTATAAAATAATGCATAGAACTTTGTACTTAGATTAATTATTAAATATTAATTTTTTCAATGGAATATTACAAAGTTAATTATCATTTCTGTAAAACTCAATTAAATAACATTACAAAGTCCTCTTTCGTAAAACCATATTGTCCCGACAAAGACTTTTTAGGGTCCCTTGCTGGTCATAAAATGAATTAAACTCTTTTTTTAGACCTGCCCCCGAAATGGGACTGACCAAAGGGACTATAAATACGAATATTCCCCAGCTGGGTCGCTTGGGTATTTTTTTCATGCAAACTATGACGCCACAGCCTTTCATATTCATACGTCATAGTGGACGACGTCACAAGGAAAAGCACAGAAAGGCACTTGGCCCGTCCAATTAGCATTGTGCAGGACGATGGCCAAGCAAGCACTTTCCTTGTGCCACTCCACTTCAATTCAATTCAATTTGAGCCCGAGTCCGAGCTCCCGGATTGCGTGCCACGGGTCTCTAAAATTTCGACAAGCGGCGGAATTTCCATAGAGCGGATGGCTTAGGAATAGGCATTTGCCAGACGGTTAAGATATTTCCGGCAAGCTCTTGTAATAAATATGCTGGGCCAAAAGGCTCGCTTACGAGGTGTTTATGAGGAGCTGGAGGTGGCCTGCGAGTCATTCTGCGTGCCTTTCCGGCGGTTTTATGAACTGCAGATGTCAGCCTGGGACAGCGCTTAATCTGAAATCACTCGAGATCTACACCGATAAATCCATAAAAGTCCATAAGTGATCCCTTTATCTGGGCAAGTGCCAGCGTTTAAGCAACCAGGGGATATTTGGATATAAATATTATGATCTTAAGCAGCCTGATTGTTCGTCTTTTGATTGGAATGGGGAATTATAATACTTCTATTAGTATAGTTTGGTATAAAAGAACTTTGTTTTAACCAAAAATAAAGGGAAGCCCTGACCTATTAGGGGTTTCTTTGGTTATAAGAAATTTCTTAAGCATTATTATATACAATTTTTAAAATATCTCTCTTTATAACAATATGTTTCTTGTCTCTTAACTAAACAATATCTCAACTGTTTTAAATTTCACAACCTTGGTAACATTTAATATAATTTTTAATAGTTTTAAAAGAGTTTTTGAAGCTTATCGAAATCCTCTCGCTGTGTGAGCCTCTTTGCTTGAATATCTCTTAGTATTTATTGAATATTTATATATGTAACTTGTAACTCCTAAAGGAACCCTCGACACTCACCTCTCTTGGTGCTCGATGCCTTCTACTCCTTCAGATATGACATTCTCGTAGACTCCAGTGCGCGGTCGATCGCTGAGCAGATGCTGTCGGTCCAAATCCCGCTGTTTTAAGAGTTTAAAGAGATCAAAACATTAGGAAACTGGTTTCATCAGAAGGTATTTAAATGAAACTTACTTGAAGCTGTGCCTGTAAGCCGCTGCTGTAGGAATTCAGGCTGAGACCGTTCATATCCCGAGCTCCGTACTCCAGATCCGAACTGTTACCTTCCATGTCGTGCGGACTGACGTCTGAATCGTCGTCGGCTAATCAAAGAAAATAAGGAAAATAAATACTTTTATTAGTTTTTTGTAAGAAATAATATTATGGTAAATGGGAAAAATAAAAGTTGAATCTAGAATGATGTTGGAAAAGATCAAAATTGACCTTTCTAGAGGTATATTTAATGATGAGAAGTAAAAGTATCAATAATTTCTTAGTTAAATATGGAAAAACTACCATTATTTTGAAGGCTAAGAGAGACTTTTATATAAACGTCCTTCCTACAAAAATCATGTTTAATAATCTTATAGAATAATCTTTATAGAACTTCCTATAAAATGCTTTCTTATATGTACATATATCTCTTCCTATTAAAAACCTGTATTATATTAAGTATATTTTAACGTGTCCTCCTAATGCCAGCTTAATCCCTTTTGATCATGTTAAGAATATAATTTATATTTATTCTTATGCACTGTAGGTCATAAGGCTAGCAAAGGGGAATAGAGTTTGTGGTGTTTACACGAGAACTCGAACGAGTTGTTTATCATTCTGCGCTGGATTTTGGTTATCGGCGCAGAGCTAACTTTTATTGCACTTTTGTATCTTTTCCGAACTTCGGCACTGCGGAATGTGAGTTGAACGGAACACAAGCTCTGGCCAAATGAGGCACTGACAAAGCGACGGCGAGCGGTGAAACGCACACGAGCGCCGAGCAAAAACTGGATGCTGAACGCCCCCTCACACAACAAGCTCCCCTTCTGACTCTACATCTGGGGAGATCTCTTTCTCTCTCGAGAGGGAGATAAACTGATAACTCTGATAACGCGTTGACATGATTTAGGCCCGAAAAGAAAACTTGGCCCACACACAGATGCACAAGTGAGTGACACTCGTCGTGATAAGCAGGGCTTCCCAGGCAAGTTAGCTAACTGGTTGATAAACTAACAATTAATACAAATACAAAAATGTTTTGTAGTTAGGTCAACACGATGAAATAACTAAATAATTAAACGTAAGCCAAAAAGGTTTTTAATCTAAGGTGAAATCAACTAATCAGGATTTTTGTATGGGATGTTCTAAAAATTGCACAAAAACAGAAAATTAAAAATTTAATAATTATTGATTAGAGTATTATTATTTATTGTATAATTATTTGTTGTATAATTATTTGTTATATTTAATATTCTTTGTGTTACACAGCTTTCGAAGGTTAGGAATCAAAAAGAGATTTAAAATTTGTTATTTAAATTAATCTTAATATTTCTTTCTTTGTATTCTTTTGATCACTTTTATATTTAGCACATAACAATAGAGAATACTTCTTCAAACTCAGTATAATTAACTTGTAATACTTTAGTTGGCTTTGAATTATATATTTTTCCTGTTAATTTAAAAAATGTATGTTTATTCCATAGTATCTATGTATAGTTTTCTGCAAATTTCACACTTTAGCAGTATTTTCATTAAGTAACACAAGTAAATATATTTGTATATATATTCACATAATTAAAACATTTAATTCTCAATTAATTCAGTTGATTTTAAATTGCAACGCATATTTAAAACATAATTAAAACATTTAATTCCCAATTAATTCAGTTGCTTTTAAATTGCACTTTCCCTCTACATGTAAAAGTAATGACTTTTACAATACACCATTTTCCCCGCAAAAGTATGCTACAAAATATGCTACACTTTCACAGCACTCAGCCTGCTGTCGTTCAGCCCAAGGGAACTGCGACATCGGGTGATAAATATGTCTTGAAGTCTTAAATTTCACAATTTCACTTTAAAAGGGACTCCAAAGTGTCTAGAAATAATATCCCTGGTCAAAGCACTTACTAGTAAACTGTGGAGTTTATAAATTATTTAAGCAAGTAAATATTAAAACCAAAATAAACCGAAAACGCGCGACTTTTGGCTGACCAATCGAATGCAGCTACTGCCAAGTGACCCGCACACAACCGACTTTGCAACGTAACTGAAGCCCCACAAGTGGAACAGTCAGTCAAGATACATAGCTGACGAGCGAAATTTTTCTCCCATTTATTCCCAGTATGCGTATTCTCTTGTGTTTTTTCGGTACTAATCTTATCGACAGCCAACAATGGCACTGTATATACTTCAAACGGAATCATTGCCAGGTGATAAGACAGTCGTTATCATCGACAGTCGATTGATAAGCAGACGATGAGCTAACAGTGACGGAGTTCGCAATCGCGAAGCCACAATCTCTAAAGGTGCACAGAAAGAAAAACTAAGAGCTAAAAAAATACTAATAAATTGCAATAAACAATGATTAATTTCTTGCTATTTATAGATCAATAGATTAACTAAACAACGATCAACCTTTGACTATTTTATATAATATTTTCCCTGAGTTTTTGTAATCAGTTATGAGTAACACCCAAGATCATCTGCCAAAGTATGAATATATTTATAAAACCCCCTTTATATTATTATATTTAATGCCTTTTCTGATTATTAACTCACCCTGGCGATGACGCATGTGGACACTGTGCTGGGGATTGCGGATAATGCGTATCTGGCGATCGGGGTCCGGGTGCTGTGGCTCACCGAACTCGCCGCCAATGTCCTTGGGCAGCTGCCACAGGGCACTGCGCTCCTCCAGCTGATCCCGCGGGAAGTAAAGTGGGGCCAAGACCTCGTACGTGCCACGCTCGTTGCTACCCACGCACAATATCACAACCTGCAGGGTGCACTTGTCCAGATATCGTCGGATAGTGCCTGTTTATGAGATAAAAAAAAGAATTAAAATAGAGTTGGATAAAAAGTCCTTGGAAATGACTCACGCAGGGCAATGTGGGCGGCCACATCCGCGGGAAAACTCTTCTGGTTGGCACTAATGTTGCACAGGGCAATGGTGTGCAGGTTCAGCTCCTTCGCCTTGCACAGGACATTTCTAAGGAAGAAAGAAATTGTAAGTATTTAAATTCAAAATAAATTATTATTAATAAGTAAACTTATAGCATAATGATTTTTAAAGAATTTTTCAAGGACTTTGTATTCAAATTAATATTTAAAAGTAATCCTTTAAACTTATTATTATTTCTAATTCACCTGTAACAACAGTGCAGTGTGTTCTCCGCCGCTGTCTTAAACTTTTCCCTATAGGCAGGTGCCACCGTATGCAGCACGTACTTGGCGGGCAGATTGTATCCACGCGTTATGCGCACATCCCCAGTGCGGCACTCTAAACAGGAGAGATTATATGAGTCAGCTGGCTATATGGATAATCCCTAAACCCTAGACTTACCCTTGACAGTGGTGCTCAGCTCCTCGCGCAGCTGGTTGCCAGCCACGGCGAAGATGCGCTCCGATATGCTATTGCTTTCAGTCAGAGTCTCATTGCTGGTATTTGTGATGGCGTCCACATCCAATGTGGTCATGTCACCGTCCCTGTAGCACACATTAAGTTAAGTAAGCTTCTTCTGATTGATATTTTCTTGATTTTCTCACCATATTACGAAGCGATTGTTGACATCTTTGGACAGGGGAAACGGACTGCGGTTGTGCCGTGGTCCGCCCAAGGACGAATAGTCCGTGATCGGCAGCCGTGTGTCTGTTTTCTGTGAGCCACCCCAGGTGGCCAGGTTATCCAGTTTGACGAGCTGAAAGATCATAAGCAATGAGTGACTCTCTCCGCCAAAAACATATATGTTTGACTTACACATGGGCTGGAGCTGGATTCGAATGCTTTGAAGTCCACATTTGAGTTCGTGTCGAGACGCATCGCTCTGTGGATTGGAGACAGAAGAGAATTAAGTTAGTTATATGCACTTCAATCAATCTCTCAATCAGTCTTCAACTGGCTAAATTTAGTTATCCCCTAACATAACCTGTTCTGCTCACTCGATTCGAGGTGGTGCCGTTCCCATTTCGGTCGACAAATTTGTTTACAAACCAACTCTTTGTCCGGCTTCAGCCAGTTTCAGCCCGAACAATCTGAGTATATATGAATGTGAGTATGAGTGCGATTGGGTACAAGTTATCTGCGAGTGTCCAGAACTCCGCGAATGAATCACAGCGACTGAAGCAAGTCGACACCTCTCTCGCCAGAAAGGCATTTAGTTCGCTTTGGAGCCAAAAAGGCAGTGAATGAAATCTATAAATATTTACTTTCTAATTGTCATCGTTAGTTGTCATCGCGTAGACGGAAGATCTTAATTCGCGGGTAAACACAAAAAACGTCGAGAAAAACGGCTCAAATTGTGTTCTACAATGCTGAGAAGGGTGTGACCATATTAAATCGTATATATTTTATATATCAATGCGAGTTATCACCATAAATAAAAGGAGAATATTTAACATAATAATAATTAGAAATTAACATTTCATCTTGATCGGGATTTATTTATTTAAATAATTTCGAAGTTAGAGAAGAAAGAATATGTTTTGTTGGGCAATCAGATAAGTTTCAAGTTAGTTTTTACTTAAGAAAAAGTTTGAAATTACAAAATCCTTAAATATATTAAAAATATTAATGTTTTTAGTATGTCAAAACAATGTTTCTAAATAGTTTAAGTCTTATTTAGAAATTGATAGACTTTTAAGCTTAAAACCTATTACAAGTTTCTAAAAGAAAACCTTAAATCAAAGTGCAATTCCAGTGAAAAAAAAATACTTCCCATCACTATAGCTTTATAGAACGTTGTAACCTAAGGGCTGAGGCTGCAGTGGGTCCCTCCCCCACAGCTTCCTCCTCTCCTCCTTCATCTCACAGCACACCTGAATGTGCGTCACTCGAGCCGAGTGAAAGGTGAAAACAAAAGCAACGGCTAGAATAGCTGGCAAGTGCAAACTGCAGCTGCGCTCTTAATTGCCATATCAGACGCTCGAGGGCGGTACCACACCGCCCACGTCCACGCCCACGCCCACCAGTTGAGCCCGCCGCCGCCCTTTGCCCTTTGCCCCATACAGGTGTAGAAACCTCAAAATGGACGCAAGACTCTGACCCAAATTGGCTCTTTGGGAATCGAGGGGATATACATACATCTCTACATCATGGACTGGATCGCTGGCATTGTCACGGATTTGTGTCGAGTGGTTCGGGGGACTGGGCTATCGCTCAGAGCAAAACTTTCCACAGTCGCATTATCCACGCTACCGCACTTGAGTAAACAATGTTGATTTGAAGGGAATATACTAAGTTTAAGTTATAAGTTTAAGTTATAAGTTTAAGTTATAAGTTTAAGTTATAAGTTTAAGTTATAAGTTTAAGTTATAAGTTATAAGTTATTTATAAATGCTCGTTATCTGGCTTAACTGAGGGTTAATTGGTTATAATCAAATAAATAAAGCTTGATCTTAGAGCTGAGAAACAAAAGCAAAACAATGAGATCTATACAAAAATGTTTAAAAACATTATCTTTGAAATACTTTGTTAATTTCAACTAAAGATTGCAAAGTAGCTATAAGGCAGAAGTAAAAACTAGCACTAATTGTAATATATAAGGCCTTTAAAGAACCTTGAATTTTTTTTCTTTACTATAAATTAAGTGAACGGTTAAGGTAATTACTGTTTAGTACAGGGAAAATGCCAAAGTTATGAGCTTTAAAAGAAAAACTCTAGGTCATTTAAGAATGTTTACTGAAAAGCTTCATAATTGAGAACTTTACCTTAACTTAACTCATTATGAAGTAGATATTTTTCTTATTTAATTACTCATTATTAAGTGAATCTCTTTCTTATTTAGTTAAATTTATTAAAAAGCTTCATAGTTCAGAACTTTACCCTCACTTTTTTTCTTACTTAAATACCATTCCATCTCTATGCATGCACATCTTATTCTTATTTAATAACCTTTCCTTATTTTAAATATAAAAAAATATCCCCTCAAAACAAAAATATCGTTAGCAAGTTAAAAATAAATGTTGAATCAGCATGGAAAAAACCTTCTTTCTCGTCGCTTGCCTCACTAAGAAACTGCGAAGCATCTTTCGAATCTTTATTGGCATCTTAAGCCCCCACACAGCAGATACTCAAGAGGGAAGATAAGAAAGTTGTAAACAGAGGGATATATATACCTTCCTGGCCTCCATTATGTGTATAATGAGTTTCATTCAACGTGTCCCCGTATATGGAAGCCACTATAACGTCATTTCAATTGCCAGATCGACCAACGAACGGCAATTAGCCGCACATTCAAATGTTCTTAATGGGCCCAAGAAACAGGGGGGCGTAACTATACGTGATCTGTTGCTGATCGTGGGTCTTACATAAGTTTGGCAAGCTTTGTTTTTACATTTTTTTTTGTATTTTTTTTTTTTTTTTTGTATTTGCTATTTTATATATTGTATTTTGTATTCACCTCTGATCAAGCACCCTGTATACAAGTCAGACTGGTCTAACAACCGATCAAAATTGACAAACACTTTATAGAATACTTAAGGTTGTTGTTGTTTTGTAGCTAACTGAAAGGCAAATGACGTCTTAACTGAGTTGGCCTTTTGACCAGCAGCGGGGATACCAACACTTATCGAGAAACAAATAAACAAAGTGGCTGTTGAACACAGTACAAAGCATAGTAAAGTCTGGGCTCATCGCTGAGGAATTTCATATTTTGCAAGTAATTCTTATCTACTTTGTTTAAAACTATCTTAAATATATTTTTAAATTTAGAGAAGCTGTTTAAGTCAGAGAAAATTAGGTGCATTGTCCTGTGTTACAGCTGTTTTTACAGCACTTTTTTGAAAATTTCTCCTAAAGAGTTTTTAAGACTTGAAAATTTGAATTTTTTATCAGTTATTAAGTAAAATGTAAAGTATTTTTAGACATTTTTTCATATTAAAATATTGACAGATTTCTGGAATACAGGGTGTGAAGTACTACACTAAGAAAAGGGTAAGGGCGTAAATTTAGTGAAGCTGCTTAAGTCAGAGGAAGTTAAGTGCATTGTCCTGTGTTACAGCTGTTATTTTTAGCACTTTTTTTAAATTTCTTCCTAAGGAGCTTTTAAGACTTAGCAATTTGAATTTTTTATCTGTTATATATTAAGGCTTACGATATTTTTTGACATTTTTCTTCATGTTAAAATATTAGCAGATTTCTGGAATACAGGGAGTGAAGTACTATACCGATAATAGGGTACTGTCTTTAAAGGAAAAACTCTTGGGAGTAAACTTTATCTTTAGGAAACTGTTTGAAAAATATATTCCTGCTTTCACAAGGTCTCTTAAAAGTTATTTTAAAATATTAATTTCTTACAAATTTTTAATTTCTATTATAAATATAAATAAATAAATGTCCCAAACAACTCTACAATTTGTTCTTGTTTATTTTAACTAACTTGCATTTAATTTTTAATGTCCTAAACAACTTTAACCTTTGTTCTTGTTTATTTTAACTAACTTGCATTTAATTTTTAATCCCAGTCTAAATGTTTATTGTTAATTTTATGTTTTTGTCCTTTGCAATATATCCGCTTTAAGCTGTGGTTGCAACTACGCCCAGCCATGTGGCAGGCCCGGCTCCTGCTGATAACTGGCTTGGCAGCAAAGTCCTCGGATTGCATTCGGCATGAGCAGTCAGTAGCCAGACCAGGACAGACCAGGCCAGAACAGCCCACCTCAACCGGCAGCAGTTACGTTACCCAACTGGTTAAAGTCCATTGGGGGGTGCACATGTGATTCCCAGCTTTCCTTCGCCTCGCCTTGATTTGTCTTGCCAGTTGGCGTGCCCGAGTCAATTACATTATTTCAACTGTGCTGCATGACATGATTTCTGCCTCAACAATTCCTCCTCTCTGTGCCCCCTGGAGAGTGGGACAGAAAGGTGGGTGGGTTTCGGAAATTGTGAAAAGTTGCAGGAGGCAAACAACTTGAATGTAAATAGAGAAGGGGTGTGGGAGGAGTATATTGGTTCAATGATACCCAAATCTGATGAAGGCTAAAACACTATAATTGGTTTTCAAATTAGCAAAGATACATAAATTACCAAGAACTCTTTTAATATAGTATTTCAAAGCCCTGTCTATATGTTGTTTCCTGCTATTTTATCGATTAAATAATGTTATGATAATAGATTAGATGGAAGTACTTCAATTGAGCGCTTATTAATAATGCAAACAAACACTGGACTTGTTGGAGAGTAAGCGTGAAAATCAATAAAAATGGATTTCAATTTAATAAGCTCTACTTGAGGGTGTTGGCATTCAGACAGAGTTTGAAAGATTAAATGTAATTTCAATTTAATAAGCTCTACTTGAGGGTGTTGGCATACAGAAAGAGTTTGAAAGATTAAATGTAAATCTTTAAAAGAAGTTTCCTCTATAAGTATTTCCTACTTTGTGTAAACTATTTCCAATTTCCTATAAATATTTTACTTATTAGAAAAGTTATTAAAGGTAAAAAACTGTTTATTTTAGGAGAGTGCGTGCAGGATATAAGAATCTTAAGTATATAAGCTAAAAAATTATTCTTTTTCTATAAATATTTTACTTATTAAAGAAGTTATTTAAGGTAAAAATCTGTTTACTTTAGGAGAGTTCATGCAGGAAATGAGAATCTAACAAATACTATCCAAAGAATTAAATATAGCAATTAAGAAAGATCTCTCAGTAGATTTTATGAGCCTTTCCCCTGAGCCCTAAAACTTCCTACGAAACTTGTATTTTGAAGAATAAAACCTACCCTAATTTGAAGGGTACTTCCCCGTCGATCATCGCTCTCACCGCCTCCATATATGGGCCTCGTTATGGGACTCTCGACGCGATGCCCTTCGCCACCCGTTCTCATTTCGGCAAGAATTGCTGCCAGCAAGTTTGTTTACGCTACACGCTCAATCCGCCAAACTGTTGCATAATAAATGCGAAATTGTCGCCCACATGCCGAGGCCTCTGCCAAGCTGGGCATGTTCCAAAAAAAAACAAAAACACAAAAAAAATCAGAAAGAATAAAGTAAAAAAAAATGCTGCAAAAATACAAAATACTTGGGTTTTGTTGGCGTCGTGGGGCATGTAAAACTACAGGGGCGACAGTGGCACTGGCAGTAGTAGGTGGCATTGGTATTACCACACCGGCAGTAGTGGATGGGAGCCAAGTTAGCTGGCAAATCCAACTGGGCTGCGCTTGGCACGGACCGAAACCGAACGAACACATATTAAGTATACGGCGTGTGTGCCGACTCTGTATGAGCAGGTTGTTGGCATTGTCCTTTGCCTTTTGATCTCTCGACCGGCCCCAGAGAAACGGGCCAAAAGCAAATCCAATCCCGCCCCCGAAACACACAGTGCCAGCCGGGAAGCGGTCCCCGATTTGTGTATCTTTGGAATTTTAGCGTCAAGTCACCGCCGCCCAAATATTTGTTGTTTATATTTACTTCGGATGCGTCATAGGCGAGGCCTAACCTCGTCGCCAGTCGCGACTATATGGCCATATAGCGTTCCAATCATTAGCCAATGGCTTAGTGTTTGGCAACAACAATGCCCCGGCCCTGACGTCACCGAGATTAATTTCCCAATTTCCCAGTTCGCAGTTAGCAGTTCTCAGTTCCCAGTTCCCAGTTCACGATCCCGCACTACAACCATCAATGCCATTGTTAACGACAAATTGCAGCAATTTTCTGGGCATTATCTGCCACCAAATTGTGTCAAATTGTCGCACAGGTCCCCAAAAACTAATTATAATTTGCAGCAGTCAGCCGAGTCTTCTTGGGGCATAACATAGTATATTCCTCCTGCCGATGAGCCACAATCCGTGGCAAATGCATTTATATAATGGCACTTGCCGGAGCATTAAATGGATGGTCAAATACCCTGCCTTGGCATGTCGGAACAATGGCTCCACTCGGTAATTGTCCATGCCGTGCTCGGCCAGCTCCAATGACCCCAATAAGCTGGCCAGGCCCGAAGCACAATAACTCCAATATACGGCTATAATGCTGATTGGTCGGGGGAAATTACATTTCTATTAAGGAAATTCCACAAACATGTGTATGTTTATGTGTGCTGAGTACACATATTGTATGGCGGCGGCAAATGCTAAAACGCTTATTAATAATTGTCAGTTGCTGGAATGAGGTGCACAGTGGGGCCAACAGAGTGGCAAATGGGTCAAGTTCAGGGGGAACTCTAAAAATTAGCAAAGTATCTGGAAGTATGTGTAACTTCTACTCTAATTTTGGATAACCAAATTCAGTTGGGAGTTTAAAATATTTACCCGAAACTTATGTTAAGTTAATTGCGGAAAAAAACATTTTCGAAAACTGTAGAACTATCTTAAAAAAATTAATGATTCACATTTATTTTTATTGCCGAGAAATGACTTATGACAGGAGCTTGAGTAATTAGCTTTTCACCATATTTCTTTCTGTCTTTTAATCAGTTTTATTAGCAATTTAACTTGAAAGGTAATTATAAAAGATTAAGGATAGATAATCTATAAATTAGGAAAATTATGGCTAAACTCATGACAGTTTTTTAATTGGAAATTTGACTTATTAGAAAATTAAAATTATTATTATTTATTTTATTTTATTACTAAAATGAGAGCTACTTGAAAAATAATCACTAACTCTCAAAGACTTTAAACATAGTTTTTCATTATAAAACTAGCAATGTAGATGATTTTAAATTTGTTTTGAAGTTAATGTTACTATTTTTAGGGGAACAAAGTTATCATACTGAATATTTCTAATAATCTAATAGACATAAAAGCCATAAAATATGTTTAAAAAAAAAAAATAATAATAATAATAATAAATAAATATCTACAAAAGCAAACTTCCTTAGTAAAAACATAAGCTAGTCGTAGAAACCAGTGCTGAGAATTCCTTATAAACATTTTTCAGTGTTGTAAAGTCCATTTTAAACATAAATGGCAAAAACTTTACTAGTTATTTAGCACCAAAACTGTAATTATGGCATTTTACAGCCAACTACTTGGCCCAATGCGATTTCCCTGGCTGTCTCTGAGCAATTTCCCTATCGCTTGATAATGGAGCTGCGCTCAGTCTGGGGGAGCCTCGAGGGTTTGAGTTGGACATTGCACTGGCAATTAACCGGCAGTCTCGAGGGGATCCAGCCATGCAGCCATGCAGCCATGCCTGTAACCCTTGCAGCTGGTTCCGGCGGAGGATTGATGGCTTGATGGGGCCCAAACTGCAGTCATATTTGATATTCAGCACACAGAGGAAGAGGAGGCGCAAGGAAAAGCCCCGCGGCGGGGGAAATGGCAATGGAAATGGTGGTGAAAGCTGGCAGTATTTTCTTTTTTTGGGTCCGGTTCTCTGGGCTCAATCAAAATGCTTCGCCACCACTCGCTTATTTATGTATTTTTCGTATAAATTCCTAATGCATTCGCAGCCGATGTTGCAGCACGTACGAATGCGGGGGCGAAGGGGGCGGGCTGGGGCTCAAGCTGAAGCTGTCTGTATGGGTGTGCGTGCGTGTGTCTGTGTGTGGAAAATGGGTCTGAGCAGCATTTCCCGCTGCGAGGTAAAATGTTGTCAGTGAATAAACCTGTCACTGAATGAACTTAGCGCCACCCACAGCGACTGGCCACCAAGCCAACGCCGAAGCCGAAGCGCTCGCTATTAAACCGAAATCATAAATAATTAGTGGCATAGCAAGTGGAAGTTGCACAAGCTCGGCTCTTGAAGGTTATTCCACACTCTTTTTTGTTGCTTTCCGTTTCTGTTTCTGTTCAAAACGTGCGACTGTGTGCGCGTGTCTCTCAGTAATTGCTTCGATGTGTGTGTGTGTGTGTGGCTTGGTTTTCGTATTTATATTCACCCTGTCGTAATAAAAGAACGCTTTCCTGCTTACGGCTTACTGCTTTTCCACAAAAATAAAATCAAAATACTGGTTATTGTATAACCCCCGCAGGAGGATCCAGGCAACTGGCCTCGTTTCTTTCTTGCTTTTCTTCGTTTTCTTCTTTCTTTCTTTCTTTCTTTTTTCAAAAAACTGCACACAACTTTTTTGTTTTTTCAAAATGAAAACACCAAAAGACAACACGCACACACTGTACTCTGTGGCTCACTCACACACACACAGATACTCGAAGCGGGCGCGAGGCGGCAAGGGGGGGTGGTGTGAGATAAAGGGAAAACGCGGTAGGCGCGGCGGCGGTCGCTCAGGTAACTCTGCCCTCGCGCGCTTCTCTATATATGAGTACGAGTACGAGTATGTGTGTGTGTGTGAGTGCGTGGGTGCCCTGGTGTGCGTGTGTGTATTTGCAATCCCAACTTTACGGGCTTTACGCACTCGGTTTCCGTCAATCAATGAATCAAACTCCAACTCCTTGTAGCAGCTGCGGCGCACTCGCAAATCACTTTTTGTCTCGCGTCCCGTTTCGCTCAGTGTCTCTCAACTCCACTTTTGTGCACGGATTGTGTGTGTGTCTGTGTGTTTGAGTGTCTGTGTCTGTGTCTGTGGTGTCCGTGTGTGTTTTTGGTGTGTTGCAAGTTTCTGTGTGGCTCACAAAATCGGCTCGAATCGCTTCTTCTTGCTTTTGGGCCACCGCACTTCTCGTCTGAAATCCGCGTTCGACACTGAAGTTGGGAAGAGCTTTTGGGCCAGCTTTAAACTTTCGAAAACTTGACTGACAGAGTGGCCATGGCATGCGCTTAGAAATTAACTACTTTTTGCATAGATACTTTTAGGAAAATAATTCTGAAGTGATTTTAAATACCATAAAATGTGACTTTGGTGTTAAGCCCGGTATCCAGTCCTTAAATCTTTTTCGCAGCCAAAAAATTATTAACTTTATTTAAATAATAACTTATCGGTGCTATCAGCTTTATATATAGGATATAGGTTAATAATCTTGGTTTAGACTTACCCGCAGTTCAGGATGCCCAGTAATCTTTCACCGCCACACCGCAGACTTGGCCGTCATTCATCGATGATTAAGTCCTTTGGAATCCAGTAATAAACACACTTATTAACACAAGATAATTAACACATTATTTACAGCTGAGTGAACGGGTGGAAAGCCGCGGACAGACTGAGGCTGCGGCGGCGAGTCACCTCTATTTATAGGAGAGATGGAGAGAGAGACATGGATAAATCGAGACAAAAAAAAATAGAGAGAGAGAGAGAGAGAGAGAGAGCTAGAGAGCTAGAGGGAAATAGAGAGATTGAGAACGAAAAAGAGTGATATTTCGAATATTTAAATATGTATTTACGATGTGATTAGCCAACGCAAGCTATGGTGCTAAGGCCTTTGAGTTAATGCCTGCCCTATCCTGTATTGTTGCCACAGCATAAATAATAAATAAATAATAATAAAAAAAGTTGAAATATTTAAAAACTAATTTCATTAATAAAAATAACATACTAAAAATACCAAGAGTGCGTCGAAATAAAGACAAAAGCTGACTGACATAAAACACAAAGCTTTTAAAAAAGCTCCTCTAGTCACATGGCGCGTATACTTAATATTTTCAAAAACTGCGTATACTTGATATTTGTTTTGCGAAAATTACGTATACGCACCAAGTCGAAGTCGAAGTTTTAATGACTTACTAAAGACAATATATTTGGCTAACTAGCAGGTGTCTGTGCCCCAGCTATTGGTTTTGCTTGAAATTGTGGGTCTGTATGTATGCCTGCCGCTGTTGGCTGGCGCTCATCTGCATAGACTTGTTATCTATTTTTGGCTCGCTTAGTATCTTTTCAGGCACGCGAAAAACTCTTTGGGCCATTAACGGGCTAATCAAAATGCATAAATCACCGATATCCCAGATGCCAACTATAAAGCCGCTGCCGCCGCATGGCGAACCGCTCACCTGCGCCGCTCGCGGCTTCCAATCCAATGTGTACTTGTCATATTTCCAACCTATCAACATCTTCATGGGTCATATAACATAGCCAGACGGCATAGACGGCTGCAGTTGTTTGAGAAAAACAAAAAATTATACAATTACCCGAAAACACATGCGAATTAAATTGTACTCTCGTAGAAAAAGTGAAACCGGGCGGCAGAAGAAGCGAAAGCGAAGATGAAGTTGTAGTCCGAGTTGGAGCTCCAGTCCCAGGCCATGGATGTGGATGTGGATGTGGATGCACTTCGGCTTGTCTCCATCGGAGTCGCCTCTCTCATAATCGGCAGATGTTAGCCATAAAAATTGGAAAGGAGGAAACAGTTGGCCGAATGGAATGGCCAACTGGTTATAGATGGCGAATCTGCCAACGAACTTCTGTGTCCACCATATAACGCCAGATCCCCTCAGCCACCCCGCCTCATTCCCAAACCGAGAGTGATAAATGCTTGAGCGGGGATTTATATTTTTTGTTTTTTTTTATATATATTTTTTTTAGCATTTTTCGTTGGTTTTATACTTTTTAGGTATTTTTGTTTGTTTTTATTGAAATTCCTTAGATCGCAAGAAGCGCACAGAAGTAATATGTATGGTAATTGTTTGTATATGGTATAGATATAGATACATTATTATTATTATCATTTATAGATATAATGTAATATGTAAGTAATATTTATATATTGTTGTGTGTGGTGTGTGGGTGTGTTTCGGGTGTGTGTGTGAGCGTTGGGCGTGTTTGGTGTGTGTGTGTGTGTTGGTATAATAATTAGATATACGTAATTAAGTATATATTATATACAAATCTCAATGGATTGTTGATTGATTTGCTTGAATTTACAATTATATCTGGTATCTGTATCTTGTATCTGGTATCTTTATCTGTATATATATGTAGATGTAGATGTATAAATTTAAGATTACACGCTAGAGATATTTCAAAAAATGTCCACTTCTCTACAGGCTTATCCAACTAACATACAGCTAAATAATATATATATATGTATATATATATATATATGTGTATATATCTATATTTTATTGTTATTGTATTGTATTGTATGGTATTGTATTGTATGTAAAACCCAGGCATTATGTTGCTGTGGGACCCAAACATATTAAAAATAAACCCTTTTCTTTTCTGCAACTGGCAAAACCAAAGGATTCTACCGACAGTTTCCCTTCGCTTCGTTCTTCTTTCATCTCTATTTTCATCCCTTTTTTTTTGTAATTTTCGCTTTTTGGTTTAGGATTTTGATTCAGTTTTAGTTTCGCGGTTTCAGTGTTCAGTTTTCAGTGTTTGTTTATTTTTTTTTTTTAGGTTTTCTTCACGTTTTAAAGTTTGCACTAAGTAAAATGTTTTGCAGACTGCAAATTGGAATACGTTCGCTTTGGACCTTGTCGAATATGCATTAGATAATCTGGATATATACACATACATACAGCGTACATCGTACATTATGTCACAATGTTTAAACTAAAGTTAATACATAAATTCAAAACACAAGTTCAGGGGGTTAACATTATACAAAAGAGTGTGTTGTGTGTGTGTCTGGTGTTGGGTGTGTGATTGGTAAAAAATTCTCAAAGAATGCACACAGAGAGGAAACATCGTAATCATCAACGTCGTTCAACATCATCATCGTGGACCGTTTGTCTTTCATTTTTTTTGTGTTGTGGATATAAATATATATACTATATATTTATTATGTGAATACATATATATATATATATATTTTCTTGTATTTTTGTTGCAATTGCAAAAAGAGGAGACTTACACTTAAAGCAAACACTTCTTGAGGGTTTTTTTTGTTGTTTTCTTTTCGTTTGTAGCATTCAAAGTATAAATATTTTTGTTGTTTAGAGAATATTTATGTTTCATATGCATAAATATATATATATATGTATAGTTAAACATTCATGCATTATCACCCTTCTTCTCTCCAATCAATCAATCAATCAATCATTCACATACATGTTGCTGTTGCTTGACACACCGAAAATGTTCTACAAAATATTACACTTTTAGATATTTCCCTATATATTTGTTTTTTTTTAGGTTTTGTTGCTTGATTTTCTACAAATTACTTTATTACATTACATTTACTTCAGTTTCTTGTGTTTTGTGAATTGAATTTCATTGAGCAACTCTTTCGATGCCTAGATACATCCTCTGAATATCCGCCTCCTCGTCGTCTAGTTCAATTTGACTAATATTTACATAAATCATCGTTGAATTTATCATCGTTTCAGCCTGCAATTAGATTGTTGCTTGGAATTTCCAGACTGGAAGAGAGCCCAACACTCGCTGCACTTGGCCTACAAAAAGGTCAATTCATAATTAACAGGCTGCTGTTGCTTAGCTTTTTTTCTGTGTGTGTGTGTGTGTCGGTTTGTTTATTTAAAAAAATACAATGTAGGTGGTGGATTCCAAAATTAACTCATTCTTAGCTTTAGGGTTTTAGGGGTTCGTTTATTACAAAAGAAAAAAAAGATGATGGGCAAAGTTGGAAAAAGATGAAAACGATTTTGGACCGAGCAAACAGACTAAATTTTGGCATTACATAATTTTTCTTTAAGTGTCTACTTTTTTTTTGGGTTTTACAAATTAAAATTTAGTTCTAGACACACAAGTAACGTGACAGAGAGAGCCCAGTGACGACAATCCTTAACTATGATGGGTTCGATTCGAAATCGTTTTCAATCCTTCTTGGCGCGGCTTGTTTCGGGGATGGTATACGTGGTCGGTGTGAGTCTCTTTACAACATCTAACAGCGGCTGAAAGTTCAGTCTGGTGTGTCAGGGGTACATATTATTAAAGTAGGAGCGTGTGCCAAGGGTGTCGGTGGTGGAAAGTCTTCTTGCAGTCGACGGGTCACATTGAATATACATACATATACATACATATATATATATACCGATTGAATTGCATTAGAAAAGAGCAGTTGTTAAGTCAGACCTCTTATCGTACACAGATAACGAAAATAATTAGCCAACCGAATGAATAACGACGAATCAACAACAGTAATCGAACAGTATACGTTGGGGCAAGACAGGGCAAGCCAACATGAATGACCCCCTTCCCCTTTCCTCTCTCCTCTCTCTGATTCCTCCTAGACAAACTGAAGTTGCTGCTGCTGCTGCTGCTCCTGCTGCTCGGTCACGTTGAGGTAGGAGTCCTCGCCCAGTAGCAGCACACTGGGCGCCGAGCCATCGTGCGGATAGAAGTAGGCAAATTGTCCGCTGTATGTGCCAGCCGCCGATCTTCCGCCGTCATCCAGTTGACTGTAGACGGGCAGTCCGTTGATCTGCTGAGGAGTCAGCACCAAGCTGCCCGTAATACCGCCGCCCCCTGCTCCTGGTTCTGCTGCTTCCGTTGATGATGCTGCTGCTGCTGCTACCTCCTGATCCTGCTTCTTCGCTGTCCTTGTCATGGTTGCTGCTGCTACTGCTACTATTGATGCCTCTGTTCCTGTACTGCTCTCTCCTGCCGGGAAAGTTGCTCCAGTTCCTAGCTGAGTCTGGGGCTGGGTCCTGGCCTTCTTGCTCTTCTTCTTGCTGCTATTGCTGGTGCTGATTGGTTGACTTGTCGCGGGTCTGTTAGGGTACGGGACTTGGGTTCCGGGTGCTGTTAGTGATGGTGACTGTGATGGTAATGGTGCTATCGGTGCTGTTTCTAGTGGTGGTTCCGTTTCAGTTTCAGCCAAAAGCGTCGATCCCACTGTATGCTCTGACCACTGTTGATGTTGCTGATGGAACTGCTGCTGTTGCTGCTGATGATGATGCTGCTGCTGCTGATGCTGCTGCTGCTCCAATCACGTGCTCAGCCAGGTGGAGTTGCACGTGCAGATGGTGCTGGGGATCACAGGTGCATAGTAGACGCCGTTGGCGTAGATGAGTCCCGGCGGACCGGCCTGTATCTGTATGGTCTGTGGTGCGGCCGTCGCCGTCTGATCTGTGCTGCTCGTGCAGCAGACGGCAGCGGGAGCGGCCTGCTGCACGTAGATGGTCTGCGGCGCCTGGGCCGTTGGCGGTGCCTGCGAGACCAGAGTCAATGTGGTGGCTTGCTGCGGCTGCTGTTGCGTCTGTGCCTGATGCTGCTGCTGCGCTGTGTCCAGGAACTGATGCTGCTGCTGCTGACGTTGCTGCTGCTGGTGTTGCTGCTGCTGGTGCTGATGCTGATGCTGATGCTGCTGGTGCTGGTGTTGCTGCTGCTGCTGTTGCTGGTACTGTTCCTGCTGTTGCTTCTCCTGCTTGTTGAAGAGCACCTGGGCGGCCAGCGACTGAATGAGATGGAGCGTCTGGCGCCGCTCGTGCCCCATCAGGCAGACAGTGGACATCTCGACCACCTCGCGTAAATGCATCAGGTACTGATACTGCAGCGGTTCCTCATCGACGCCCCAGAAATGGTTACGCAAGTAGGCCTCCAGCTTGGTCGTCTGCGTATTGATGTCCGGGAAGTCGATGAAGAAGCGCGAGCACATGTATCGCTCAAGGGTCTTGATGAGCTGCGAGTCGACGGCCTTGTAGTTGCGCACCAATAGATTGCAGTACTTGAGCAGGCCGCCGCCTCGTATCTCCTCCGGTTGACGCGTTGAGATCAGTTTCTTTTGCAAATGGTAGAGTGCCTCCTGGAAGTCTCCGTATACCGATTCGCCGACCACCGTCGGATAGAAGTTCTCCGAGATGGGCAGTGCGGCGCAGTCGTAGAAGAGCAGCAGCGAGTCGAGTACTATCTGGAAGGAGTCCACGGAGAACTCGAACTGTCGCCGCATGGTGTCGACGAACTTCAGCTCGACGTTCTTGTGGCCGGGCGAGTTGCCCAGCGAGATGAGCGACCAGCGGTCGCCGTCATTGTTATTGTTCACCTTCACCATCTTGCCGACATAGGCATCCTTTAGGGAGGACGTGAAGATGCGCCGCTTGCAGACGCCCTCGGGCATCAGGTCGAGCAGTGTGTTGAGCACGGCCACCTTGACGCGATCGAAGACGCGCGGCGAACTCAGCTCGATGGCGAATATCAGGTCCAGGTCATTGTACGGCTGATCCTCGCTGGCTAAAACATGACTAGCTGCCCCGCCGTTGAGACGGATGTCCTTAACTAACACCCCGGCGCCGCCGGCGTTAACCTCTGCCTCCAACTTGTGGCGCACCAGATTGACCAAATCCTTCAGCATCACCTCCAAGGTGGGAAAGTTGCCGCGTCCATGTATGGCCACCTTCTCGTCCATCACACTGTGCAGCTTGCTCACCTGCTCGAACGAGAGCACGGCCAGCCGCTGCGTCCCACCGGTGTCGACGCTCTCCAGGGATCCATGGTCCGATGTTGAGGCAATCGATGATCCAGAGCTGGGTGACGGCGGCGGTGTCTCGGTGCCGCCGTCCGAGTGGAATCCATCGTCGATCTGGTAGACGTCCATTCTGTTGCTTCGCTGCTGATGATATAACGGTTCGGCTCCGTCTAGTGTCCCGCACTGTAATGATAAAGGAAAAATGCTGTAATTAGTTTCTAGTTTTTGGTACAGATTTACTTTGTTTGGTAATAAGAATATACCTATTTTAGATCTCTTTGTTATGCTATTGTATCTATTATATCTTATGCTGATGCTGGCTGGTTAGAATACCATCGTTCTTGTTATTGTAACTAATGCGGTTGGCTCGTTTTCTACGGTTTTGTTGGAAAAAACCGAATTTTGTATTAGGAATTTTGGGTGGAAGTGGAAATGTCGAGGTCAAACGAATGAAGTCTGGTTAAAAAGCAAGTGATTATCAATCAATAGCCTAGCTTGATGGTTTAAAAAATGTTTTAAAAAAGTATAAAGCAGAGAACTGTGTCACTGAATAATAAAGGTATACAAGTCTTTAAAAATATAATGAAATATCTAGAAAACTCAAGATAACAACTATTTATAGTGCTTTTTGGTATATAATTATTTGTCTACTCCCATAATGTACTTTTCTAGACTCTTTCCCTTAATTTCCTGCCAATTTGTTGATTATTTTGCTTTTCAGAGCGTGTATGTACGTCTGCGTTCCCTTCTATTTCCAAATTTATCACTTTGCTTTTTTGATTCTATTTGTTTTTATGTTTTTGCGCTTTGTTGTCTTTTGTCGTTTCATCATCATGATATTGTCACTGTTATTTATTTATTTATTTTTGCCATTTTATCTAGCCAATGCCAAATGCCGCCCGGGGGCTTCTTTTAATTAATTAATTTGCTTTAAATTCGCTAAATTTGTGCCTCGGTGTGTTGTGAGTGCGGCCTACGCGCTGCTAAACATTTAATTCTGTGCTATTTATTGCTTATTTTATTTTAGTGTTTTTTTGTTGTTGTTATGTTTCTCGCGGTGTGTGTTTTATTTGATTGTTTCTGCCTACGACATCGGTTTTTGGCATCGCCACGAATCGGATCGTATCGTATCGGTTCGAAAAATGTTCGAGACGAAAGTTCCGCGTTGTTATCGAGCAGACGACGTCTCTCTGATACTGATTCTGTTTCGGTTTCGGTTCAGTTTCTGTTCAGTTTCTGTTCAGTTTTCTTTTCCTTTTATTTTTCTGTTTCGATTTCGGTCCCCCCAAAAATCCCCTACCATATTCTACAGTCTCGCGCTCCCTATTCCCATCCCCCGAGTTTTCGCCTTCCGTTTCGCGCTACTGTTATACATGGGCTATTATATCGTTTAGCTCTATCTCTTGTATAAGTTTTATCTGTGTGCCTGTGTGAGTTTTGGGTTCTCGTTTTTTCTCTTTTTTCTTTCTTTTTTTTTTATCATTTTGTTTGTGCGTTCACTCACACACAAAAAAAAAGGCAGAAAAAAAGAAAGAATTTAATTTTCTGGCATAACTGGCCGCCAACCACAAAATATATACATAATATAGTTATAGTGTGTGTGTGTAGGGGTTAGATGGATGAACGAGTTAAGGAAGCCACTTTGCCGATTGCCATAATCCAATTCAAATTCAAATGGACTCTTCGGATCGCATGATTCACAGTACAGTTCAAAACAACTTAGTTAACCCCGGGAATATGCCGCGGGTACCGATTTCGGACGACCTGCCGATTTGCACAATATATAGTCGGTCTGTCACCCAGTCGCATGCAAGTCTAAGTGAAGGCAAATAAAAAATACAAAAAAAAAATACATTCACACGGCGTAAAAAGTAAAGAAAAATATAAACTGAGATCAGAGCAGAGCTGGATCTTTAGCTACAATAGATCTAATACATCTGATGGAACCAAATCAGAGCTGAGCACTTCTTAGGGGTTCTTTTTGATCCCAGATATCTTTTTCTTTCAGCTTCAAACTGTATTCTAATCTGATCTGATCCATTAAACCTATATCATTCCTAAGGGTGATAGATCTAATACACCAGATGGAACCGAATCAGAGCTGAGCACTTCTTAGGGGTTCTTTTTGATCCCAGATATCTTTTTCTTTCAGCTTTAAACTGTATTCTGTTCTGATCTGATCCATAAAACCTATATCATTCCTAAGAATGATAGATCTAGTACACCAGATGGAACCGAATCAGAGCTGAGCACTTCTTAGGGGTTCTTTTTGATCCCAGATATCATTTTCTTTCAGCTTTAAACTGTATTGATCCCCAGATATCTTTTTCTTTCAGCTTCAAACTGTATTCTAATCTGATCTGATCTATAAAATCTATATCATTCCTAAGGAATCTTGTTCAAAGTACAAAATTATATCCGGGTATTTGCACACTTTCAACTTTAGGTCTATGTATGTACTTTCTATTATTTAGCAATATCGCGCTTAAAGCTGATGCAATAATTGCTTATCGCCTTTTTTATTGCCTAATGATAATGATTATATGTGCCGGAGTAGAGACAGACCATGTTTGGGAAGTTCCAATATAGTTTTGTTAGGCTTGAAAGGTCAAAATAAGATGATAAACCCATAACAAATATAATTCTTTAATTAAATTATTCAGTGGTTATTTTACAATTTTGAAATAGATCAATGTATGTGAAATATACTTTTTTAATTAGATTATTCAGTGATTAATTTGTATTTTTTTAATAGATCAAGGTATGTTAAAACTATTACTTCTATATTTATAATGTCGCTCAATAAGTTTAGCTTTAATTAGTTTAGACAGCTTCCGTATTTTACTACCGGAAATAAAATGAATATAATCAAATTCAGACTTGTTGTTAAAGTATTTTCCTTTAACCGACTATTTTTACTATCTTTATACTACTATATATAATAAGTAATCTCATATTTTTCTTTATTCTATTATATATATAATATATTTCCCTATTTTGTTTTCCCTGCTATATTTAATATATAATCCCCTATTTTCCTTTATCCTACTATATTTAATATATAATCTACTATTTTCCCTGCTAATATACCGACAACACTGCCTGCTTTTCAAAACCCACGAGGGCGAGTGCATTAATTTGTGGTCGCTTTTCGTGTGAATTGGGTAATATAACTAAAATTTGTTTTGGTCCCCCCCATGGATCTTTGCATCTTGGGAACCTAGAGCTGAGCCGAGAGAACTGCCGCGTGGCTGGGTTCACACTTCTGAATGGGGTATTGGGTATATGCACGAGCACATTGTTATTCACTCAGTTCCAGTTAAAAGTCTGGCTTCTTTGTTTTTTTTTGTGTTTTTTTTTCTGCCGGACAATTAGTTATTTATTAATTGCTATTGACGTCTCCGCCGCACACAGCACAAATTGCCGCTACTAGCTGTCGCGCTCTGCTGTCATGTATTTATTGTAATTGTTTAAACTGCATTTTCATGAGGCATTCGCCAATCGAAATTGTGAAGAATTCGCCCTTGAAGATCTGCAGCCAGGAGCTGCCCTGGCGAGCATTAGTTTTCTCCCTTTTCAAATTTAATTAACACCGCTGCGCTAGTTAATGGCTTAGACAAAGTGTGAAATCAAATCAAATTTGTTAATTTTTTTGTTAATTACTTTCTATAGTTTCGACTGTGCACGGACAATAATATTTTATAACTTGCTTGAAAATTAAGCGGGTCTTAAGAAAGTTTACTTAAGGCTTAAATTTGTAGAATTACAAATAATTTTACTACTTATTTCTGATTGAAATTAGGTTTCTTAAGTGGTTTCATATTATTTAAATTAAAATAATTCTCCGTTAGCAATGTTAACATAATAATTTTATTTTATATTTATCAATTTCACCATATTGTCTTGAAATTATAATTTCGAACCGATTTATTAATGCAATCTTATCTCTTTTTTATTATATAAAATATTTGTATAATTTTTCTGTAGAAATATTTTATTAAAAAATGCTCAAAAATATAGATTTTACAGCTTTAGATTTTAATTGCCTTGATTTAATTTAATTATCTCTTAATTTAGTATACCAAATCTTTGTTGTCAAGAAGCACTATAATTTCACAATAAACCTATATTGAAATTTTAAAAATTCTTAAAATTCATCTATATTGAATATAATATAATACCGCAGCTTGGTAATTAAATTTTATAGGCTTTTCTATATAAGAAAAATATTAAAGTTATGAGGAAAATTTTAAAAAGGATCATTTATTTTTAACTCATTGATTTCAAAATTGAATTTAAGACTTTAAATCATTGATTTCCTTAGGAAAATTTGATTCTACGCCTCTATTTCACCTAGTATTATACTTTTTCCCCAAACTATAGAATTTAATTTCACAATTAAACAAACACGCACGCACGCACACACACACACACACTGTTAGATAAATACACCAGCAAATTAGCGGTGTAATTTTCACCAATTTCTGTGGCTAAATTCGTAAACTTCAAACTTTGCAGTTGTAGTTTGTAAATGCACTATCATCATTATCATTAGCTTTATCATTATTATAACGGGGCTTCAGTGGCAGTGTGCAGCTGCCGCTGCCTCACATGCAAACAGGTGCAAGCTCTCGTACGTGAGTGCTGTGCGTGCTCTGTGTGTATGTGTTGGTGTTGGCCTAGACTGGTCTCAAATAAAAGTGAAAATCGTTGTTGTTGTCTTTCTCTCTACTCTTTCGCCGCTGAGGAAAGCAGCAGCAGCAGCAAACAACAGTCCAAGTCCGACAATGGCAGAAAGTCTCTTACACGAAATTCAAAGCCTACACACAAACACACTTAAATGCACGGAGAAACAAGTGTAAAGGCTTAGTTTTTTTTTTTAACGTACCGAGTGCAAAGTAAGGCAAAAAACAAATATGGATTCCGTGTGGATTTTGTTTTAGCACCGCATCACCATTGAACGAGAAGAAGCAGCAGAAGGAGGACTAGGAAAGAAGGCGATGGGCGGCGGCGACTGCGACGGCGGGTGCCCAATTGGCGCCTACTAAACGCGACTAAGCGACTCCGATTTTTCCCCCGTTCCGAATTCAAATTAATTCGCGCGTCTGGTTGTTAATTTCTTTGGCAAATCACAAGCACACACACTTATCCTTCTTATTATTGCACTTTTGAACCTTTTGCGTACACACAACTTGATATTATTTCAGGCGATTTTGTACTTTATCTTTCGAAAATATATTTTTCTATTTTATTTCTTTGGCCGCCGTCGACCGTTAAGTTGCGCGTTCGAAAACCATTTGACGTTGACGTCGCCGACTGGCTGTGCTTGCGAGCTCCCCCTTGGCGGAGCTGCCTCTGCCGACGTCGCTGTCGCAGCGCTTAGAATATTGGCGAGTGAGCGGGAGAGAGAGAGAGGCCCCATGATAAAAGCTCCCCGCTGACGTCACAAGGCTTGAGTGGAATTGGAATGCTGTTTGAGTGAGTTTGTAGCTGCTTGGGCTTTTTTAGAAGGGCACACACACATACGCACACCACTGTGGGTTAGTCGGTCGATCTCTCTCTCTCTCTCTCTCTCTCGCTCTCTCTCTCTCTCTCGCTCTCTCTCTCGCTCTCCCTCTCTCTGTTTCTCTGCAATATGCGGGTGCTGCTCGCTCAGCTGATAAAGCGATCAAGAAGAAGCAGCACTATGTCTAGGTGCGCAAGTTTGTCTACGGGCAGGTGTGTGTGTGTGTGTGCGATGTGTTTGCGTGTGAGCCGCTTTTATGCCATTTTTGTAATGCATTTTTGCAGGCCGTCAGTTTTCGATTTCATTATTTTGTATGCAGCAAGCAGCACTTCACTTGTTGCTGTTGCTTTTTAAGTATGCACCGAGAGAAAAAAAAGGTCATGTGATTGGGTTTTACAATTATTTAAAAATTACTTTGGAATTCTAAATTTTTGTTTAGTATTTAAGTATTTAATATATTTTTATGTTTGAATATAATTAAATATTTTTGTTTAGTAAGTATTTAATTTATTTTTATGTTTGAATGTTACTTAATTTTTGAAGGATATAAAAATGTTATAAATATATTTTTTTTAATTTACAAAAAGTTTTTATATTTTGCGAAATCAAAAATTTTGAACCTAAAAAAAAATTAATTCATAATAATCATAGCTTTATAAATATAAGTTTAAAAATTGAAAAAATTCAAGTCATTTAAGAATGAAATTATCAAGTTTATTTAATATTATTATAGGAAACATTTAGTATTTTTTTAGTTTAAAATCCCTTGACTTTCAAATTCCTATATTTTCGACTTTCATACGTATTCCGACTTCAAAACAAAGAAAAATCAAACTGAAAACATAAGAAACCACCACACAAGGGGCAACATTTTCAGATAAGCGGGGAAAAGGCGGCCCTCTGCTGATAAGGCCTATATTATTATTTCTATTCCTATTCCGAATCCGTCTCGTGCACACAGATTAGTGTTTATGATAATTGGGGAGACCGTCGCCGCTATCGAGAGAGCCGAAAATAGACCGAAAATTATGTGAATAATAATTATTTAGTAGCGACAGCGACGACAACACAAAGCATGGCAACAATAATCAGTCGCTGTGTTTGTGTATATAGAGTATTTATCTGATGTTTACTTAATATATGTACATGTATGTATACATAATATACATTTTATACTTGTTTCGACTGCTCCCAGCTCATTTGAATTGGATGCGTTTGGCCTTTATAATAACAGTAATGAGATGAGCGCAAAAATTTCGATGCCATAATATACATACTTATATACGAATAATATATATTCATAAAATAAAGCTTCATTAGCTTTACCGTTACTTCGCGGCAGAATAACTGTCGATTGGGGTGGCTCAATGTTATAATTTACCAAAACCTTTGAACGAAAACCGTTTGGCAACGATTTTGTTTTCGTTTTCTTTTTGGGATTTGTTGATTTTTTTTGTGTTTTTTGGGGTTTCTGAAAGGTTGTTTTGGATATTGCTTGATTAATGCCTATTCGCTCGTGATGGACGCCTAAAAAAGTAATACTCGCGGTAGCATTGAGGCAAGCGAGCGTTAATGTATCTTGCAGATACAAAAGCCATCTTGCACTGCAGCGGCAGCATACGAGAAATATAATATAAAACGCTGAGAGCTGAGGTCGAAGTCAGGCCAAGCTTGTTGCCATTATTAAGGCTATTGTTGTTGCCGCTGCGCCGCTGCGCCGCTGCCTTAGCTGTTTGTTAGCCGTATCTGTATCTGCGGCTGATGATGTCTGTTGGCTGTTTGGCAAGACGCAGACTCATTCAGGGCGACCCTGACCCAATAAGCCGTGTCCATTGCGAATGTATCTGTATCTCTCACGCTCTGGGCACCCTGTGTGCAGATCAGATACTTCAGTTCCGCGGTTACTCAGCGGGCTTCAAAAACGAAAGTGTGCTGTGTGCTGGCCAAATTCTAGACCCATCATCGATCCGCAACAAATGCAAATCGCTTAACTAATTGCTATGCCAAGCGGCTACGAATTCCCCAAACCCAAAAACCAGTTCGACCGACATTTCAAATACGCATTCAATTCCAATTCCATTCGATTCCAGCGTCAAACACGCGGACAAAATCAGAAATCAGATTCAGATACACTTGCGTTTTTGGCATAGCTTCACATACTGGCATTACCAAGCCAGACTGAAAATGAAAGTGCCCAAGAATCAAGGGAAAACTTTAAATAAAACCAAAACGAAGTGGGGAATGCTCTTTGAAAGTATAAAGGTAAGTAGAAGGGTTGATAGAATGGTTAAGATATTCTATAAAGAGGGTAAGTTCTTGAGTTTATAAAGAATTCGTAAGACAGTAAAGTTAAGTTATCTATCTCAGGCCTAATTAAGAAAGTTAAAATACATTTCCCCTCATGACTCAAGCTGTCATTTGTAAAACTCATTTCGTCAGTCATTGTCATATTTATTAACACAATTTTTCCATATAAAAATTCCCTGATACTTGCAGTAGTTAAAGCTTACAAATATATATAATACTTGCATTGGTAATTGCATTGAAAAACTGCTGATCGGAAGTGTTTAGCCCTTTGCTGTTTATGACAAAGCGGAAATTGAATTTCTTTAAACTAAAAGCTAGCTTCCTTTCTTTCTTTTTTATTTTTAATTTTTCCCCTCTGTATCTTTGTATCTTTTCTATGCAACTTTTATTGGTTTTGCGCTTCACCTTCTTGACTTTCGGTTTTGCCTGTCTGGCGGCGTGGCTCCACTTTGGTCGGGTTTAATTTTCCTTTCCTCATTTTCTGTGTCAAAAAAAAGTGTGGAACCGAGTCACAAACGTGACACCGAGGTAGAGAGTCGTCTAAATTTGATTTGGATTTGATTGGACAACCGACACTCTCGGTTAATTTAATTCATTTCGTGGGCTTGTCTTTCTTTTCTCGACTTTTGGTTACGACTTTCCACCATCGCTTAGATTATGCAATCACAAACAAAAAAAATACAACAAATAAAAAGGCCCATTTGGGACTCGTGTTTGGCACTGGCAATAAAATAAACGATGGCAGCACAATATTCAGAACTTAATTATTGGCACACAGCTAAATTACAATACAAATTGAGATTGGGCAAATTTAGATTAAGCCATTTAATTGAAGTTCATTAAAACGGATAGAAAAATAGAAAGTTACTGCCAAAAAAAAGGGGGGAAAATTGTATGTGATTTAGTTAATAGATATGAAATTAGGGGGAACCCGCCGAATGGTTAGAATTTACCATAATATATGTACTATCCGCTCTCTACAAAAACTCAATTTTTCAATCCGAAAAGATTCTGATCAAACAGGTGGCCAGAATAAGTGACATTTGTGCAAATATTATTCCTCACAAAAAGTTGAGTTTAAGAAATTTTGTTGTATTATTTCCTTAGCTTTGTTTCTTGGTGTCATAATATTTAGTAAATATTTGTTACTTTACCGCTCGAAGCAAACAAATGAAAGGCGAAAAATATTTACCTGCCATGAAAGAAAAGGAAACAAAGGCTTTAGAATCAAACATTTAAGAGGGAATTTTTTTTCTTTACCACAAAGGAAATCATGCTGTTTTTATTTAACTTAATTATTTCACTTAATTATATCTGCTTGAGACTTTGAATTCATTTATAGTTAATTTCTTAGACTTCAAAAATGGTTTACAATATTCTATTCTGGTGGCCTGAATTTAATTAAGTTTTGATTTGAGTTTTGATTGCAATTTTAGTTTATTTATTCTGGCTTTAATCTCTTGACAAAGCCGAGATTAAAATGGTATTTATTTACCTGGCTGCTGTTAACTATTATGGCGGCTTTAATTGAGTTAAATTTAATTTCGCTTAGCGTATCAACTGATTTCAATTAAGCGATTAAAGCCACAGATAAACAACTAACTTTCAATTGCAAATGGTTGTTTATTGTTTTCGCTGCTCGTCTTTTTGCGTAGTTCTTGTCTATTTTTTATTCGGGTTTCTTTTTTTTTTTTCTGGCATTTGTTATTGTGTTTCAAACTCTGCTCATTGTTGATGGCTTTGAAAATGGCGTTCGCCTAGTTTTGATATCATTTTGATGTGCTTTATGTGTTGTCTGGAGTGCTGTTCGGTTGTTGTTCCTCTTTTGTTGGTGCTTTTTTGACTGCTCATTGTTTTCTAGCGTGACTTTTCAGAATCATGCAACTTATAATTACAGCAATGTGACGATGAGTATCTAAGTATCCGAGTATCCATGGGATACGGCGATACAAGCAAACACTCGCTCGAATAGTAATGAAGTTTCGGCATGCGGATTTAGCAGGGTGTGTGCGTGTGCGCCCCTGTGTGCTTTTTTCTATTTCTACCTGCCCTGTCGACGTGCCTTCCATCTATCAGCTAATGGCAATTTGACTCGGAATCAATTAAAATCGCTTACATCGAGAAACTCCGAGACACTTTCGATGTGTGTGCCGTGAGACCTTGAGGCGCAACAGCCTACAACAGCAGAGTTCCCCTTGTTTTCGCTTCGACATTTGAAAGGCAGGGCAGAAAAAGCAAAAGCAAAAGCAAGAGCAAGAGCAAGAGCAACAACAGCCAAAGCAAGAGCAACAACAGCCAAAGCAAAAGCACAAACAACAAACTTTGAAATTTCGTTTGTAATTAAAATTGATAAATGACTTCGTGCCACTAAAACTGTTCTTTAGCCACTATCAATTGCTTCCTGGGAATCGAATCAAAGTGGCATCTGCTCAAATCAAGTTAATATATGTATCTATATACAAAGCTGACAGACAGCCAGGTGAAAAATAAACACAATGCCTGTGTCTGCTGTGGGGGATGCACTTCAATCGAGGTATGGTTTCTCCACAAAAAAAAAATAATAATAATTGCATTGTTCATACTGTACTTAATTAATCTTCACAGGCCCTGAGAAGCCATATATCATAGTAAGTTCGCACATTTATGGCAGTCTTAAGTACTCTATTATTGATAGAAATTCTAGGTTGGTTTAGGGTACTTATTATAGACTTAATGAGTGTTTTAAATAGTATTTAAAAATGAGAAATAAGTCTGTGCTAAGTCGAAGTATTCTCCATCAAGTCAAGATTTTTAAAGTAATTACTTCTGCTAAAAGATATTTTTCTTATTTTCTTTTGAGGAGATTTTAAAATATATTTTAAGAATTTACTTTGTTTAATAGGATTTCAATATCTTTCTAATATAAAAACACTTTAGACTGTCTTTCCTTCACTCAAATATATTTCTCTTAGTTCTGCCTTAATTTCTTTCCTGTCTTAAATAGTTTTCCTATTAAAAACTTAACCTATTCATCACTTTTTTTACCCCAAAAATATTTCCCAAATTTGTTTGCATCAACAAATTGTCTGTTTAAATTTTTTTTCCATGGCTCCATTTACTTCCGCTATCGACATCAACAAAAAAATTTGGTTACCTCCCAAGATACACACTATTTCCGCTGGCAGAGTGATAAGGTACAAACTCAAACCACAGTCAGAAAAGACAGCAACTAAAATGGAACATGCCAGGTAAGCTAAGATAAAATGTCAACTGAAACAATCTGTATCTATATATAAAGTAAAGTATGATATATAAATAGGGGGAAAAACAGTTGTATCAACAGTTGGCGATTGTGCCAGATTCAGGTGCGGATTAGCCAGCTTGTTAAGCACGAAATATAAGCACGAAAAAAAGTATCTCCGAGAGGTGTAGCACTTTTTTTACAGATTCTGTGAGATGACACTGCGGATGCCATTAATTGCAATCCTCAGTTCGCATTGAGCGGTGGGTATCGACCACCCACAAATGTGAGAAATACCTGGCCCGAGATGTGGGCCGAGATGTTGACTGACTAATACCGATTGGGATTTGCCTGGCCCAGATGATCGCGAGGTTGATTCACCACCAGCTAACTGGGGAACACAAACAAGCAAGGCAATTATAACTCATCGCAACTCACAACTAAATCCAGCATCTGATTTATGTTGCCAACGTTAAGTGTCCCCTAAGTGCTCAAGATTTGGGCCATCCTAAAAACCCATTTAAATAACAATTTAATAAACGTATTTTTTTGCTTTGAGCAACTGATTTGAACCCAGCACATCAACATCATCATCGCTCTCCATATGTCAGCGTGCAAAAGTCGGCGAGGGTTTATTGCCCCCTTAAACATTATATACACATATATAAATTAATAAATATGTATATATAGTACTTGTAGCATGTAAGCAAATAATACAATAAAGAAAATAAAAATTGAGATGGCAGAGACTCGGCAACAGCTTTCGAGAAGACGCTGGAATTAAATATAAAATTAAATTGCTTGCACAAACAAAATTCAGAAAACAAATTATTGCTTATTACATCTTATGTACGAACTGTATGTAAGCGTGGGTATTTATTAATCCGGGTCTGGCGTGCACTTTTCGGTGCCTTATCACCATTAATCACCTCGGCTCAGATGATGCTGAAGATGATTGGGTTCCACAGTGCCAGAGTGCCAGAGTGCCAGAGTGCCAGAGTGTCAGAGTGCCCGAGTGCCAGTACCTGCGGCCAGCACGTGCAGGCCAAATCGGTTAATGGCCCCAACAAATCACGATCGCTCGACACTATAATCACCTGCACAATCTGCTGTTTACAAATCTATATAATCGGGATTCGGAAATCTACAATGGACAGTAGTTTTCATTGAGGCAAGATTTATAAATCGAAGCTGGACTATTGGAATTTGCTGGCTGACCTGCCGGCGAGTGTCTGCCCTTTTTACAGCTCAACTTTATATATTTTTTTTGTTGTTTTTATTTTTAGGTCTCTTGTTCGATTTTTCAAATTTTGTAATTTCACTTTCTTCGACGTGACAACAACTCTTGACAGCTACGTGGCTGCCATTTCAAATAGATCGTTAAAAGACGTCGGTTATGCAATAACAGGGAAAAATGTATTAAAAAAATAGTTTCATTTCGCTGGCCGAAAGAAAATTGTTAAACGAATTATAAGATTATAAAATCCAAGAAAGTTGCGTCATTAAGCCTGCTCTGAATCTCTTTAATTTTTGATTTGCTTTTTGATTTTTTTTTTGGTAATTTTTCTTTGTTTAATTTGGCAGATTCTTGAGGCTGAAGAAGTGGCTCTTGTTGAGCTGCTGTCGAGGATTGGCCGCTGTGTGGGCATTCAAGTGCGAGCTGCGTAATCTGCTTATTAGACATGAGCCGATGCCTTCGCCTTCGCTTTTTGCTCTGTGCTCAGCTCAGCTCCACTCGAGTGCGCACCCATCACAATCATCAAATAATCGTAAAAATAGAAACCCCATTTCAATTATAGTTCTCTCTCTGTATCCGAGTGAGTCTACCTAGCTACCTAGCTACATAACTACCTAGCAGATACATTTGTTGCGCTTGGCCAAGCATTTTCGTGTCAGATTCGTCTAGAGTGGATCAAGCTGGATCAAGGAATGTGTCTTGAACTGGGTAGAGAAGCCCATTAAGTAAGCTTAAAATTAAAAATTAATATTAATATTCAAATAAAGAATCTTTATAAATAAATTATTAATTATAAAATAAGAATTTATATTTTTTACAGCTAAAAATGTGTTCTTTCAGGCTGCCTAGTTATATTTTAAAGTATTTTATATTTTTCCAGTATTTTTACCTATCTGTATGTATCTGTATCTATCTATCTCTATCTCCATTTCATGCTTTATATCTTTTACCCCTCATCATCAGTATCTTATTTTTTTTTCTTGGTGTACCAAATAATACACTTCTCGGAAAGGTTAGTAGCTGTAACTATACATATAACAAAACATGCGAAAGTTCGTTCAACGCTGGGCTTTGCATTTGTATCTGTATCTAGCAGATACTCGCACTTCGGCTTCGTTTCTCGTTTCTCGCGATTCGTTTTTTGATTCGTTTCGCTTCGCGTTGCGTTTTTGCGTTGCGCTTTAGTTGGTCTCTGTGTCAGTGGAACTCTGAAATGCCACCTTGCCGCGTGTATCTGTATCTGTATCTGTAGTATCTGTGGCAATGTGGCAAACATTCTGCGAGTTTGCCGACGCTGCTGCTGCAGGCAATGCTTCGTTGCACGACACCAACAACAACAACAACAACAACGACGGATTGGTTTCAACTTTTCAAAAAAGTGAAAGGAGTTTTCAAACATTTGTATATTTATTATTATTATTATTATTATTATTCTGCTGTTTACAGTTGCCAAATTAAATTTAAAGAAGAGGAAAAATGTGCAGAAGAAATACGAAATTTAATTTGACATTTACAATGGACGCTCGATAAAGTTAACACATTAAGAGGAAGGGTTTAAGTTGGAATTGTAAAAATTTTAAACAGTAAAAACAATAGTTAAGCTCTTTAAATAAATCATTTTTATTAAGGCGACTAATGTATTGAAGCAATCAAAAATATGTAATATTTCACTTTAACCATGATATCAATTATTAAAAAAAAATTATAATCGACGTAAAGAATCTTTCAAAAGCTTAAAACAGTGTAAATAATTTTACAATTTATTGAAAAATAAATAATAATAAAATATTTAACAAAAATATTTTAAATCTTATTAAAGTATTTAAACCATTTATATTAAGACAGATTATGTATTTAAGCATTCAAAAATATGACTTTTTTCATATTAATTTTTACAAATTAAAATTTTGGTCTTGTAAATAATTTTTTAAAAGTTCTAAAATGTGTAAAAAAAATTTACAATTTATTGAAAAATAAAATAATCAACAGACATATTCAAAATCCTAAAAAAAAAACTTTGAATCATTATAAATATTATTTATTTAAGCAATTAAAATATTTCATCATTTACTATAACATGATTATAGTTATTAAAAATTTAATTTTCGCCTTGTAAACAATTTATTTAAAGCTGTAAAAATAAGTGCTTATTTTTTAATGTATTTTGTTATTATTTAATTTATTATTTATTTATTTAATTTATTATTTATTAGTATTTTTCACCAAAGTAAAGCATTTACTCTTCCAGAATTATGTTTATTTCTGCAGTTAGTATAATAATTTTAATACAATTCCCCACTAAACTTTATGTTCACCCCATCAGGTCCCCACTGTACAAGGAAAACACAGCACACGGTGAAAGGGAAAAATCAATGAACTAAATTGATTGCGTGGGCGCCACATAATTAAATCATTACCTTTGCTTTAAAATCCCCGGCTAACGACGACTGGCTGACTGTTGAACCCCAACAAAAGCGGCTACCAATGGCTAATGGTGAAAATGACTGGAAAACAAAACAAGGCTTTTCACTTAGCAAACACAACAGCAAGAAATGAAATGAAATGAAATGAAAAAAAAAAATACAAAAATACAAGAAAGACCAAAACAAAAACAAAAACAAACCAAAGCCCAACCCAAAAGCCAAACAAGCCACAAATTGTTGCCGCTGCCCGTTGAACGCTGCTGCTGCTAATGTTGTGGCAATTGTTCATGTGTGTTGTTTGCCTTTGCCTTTGTGTGTTGTACAATGCACTCGAGTCATGCACATGAACATGCACATGCCAAAGCGTTGCGCCACCACAACGGCCAGCTTTAGAGCCATGCAGACATCCAGCCATCTAGCCATCTAGCCGCAATAAAGGTAGAAGCACCTGAGAGCCAAGAGACAAGACTTAATCTCACCCAGTCAGAGCCAAAAGCCACTGCAAATGCACCTGAAACCGAAACCGAAACCGAAACTGAAACTGAAACTAACTGTCGTCGAGAGGGATCCCAGCCAGAGTTGTGAGATCGCTACCAGATCTCTTGGCCAACTTTTAAAATATGCAACGCTTTTTGGGGATTCCAAGAAAGAAAAAAAAAAAAGACAAAGTTACACACTTTACTAATTAGCCGGAAAATAACAGAAGCCCGTTTTTACGCATAAAAATTAATATAATGAAGTTGTGGGTATTAATATAAGCAGTTTTCGGGGGGTTTATTATAAACCAAGATATAAAACATAAGCTAACATTAACACATAAATTATTGAATGGAAATTATTATTAATAATATATAAGACATAGGAGCCTACAAAAAGTTGGTGCTTGTAAACATAATTGAATGAATAAGAATATTGCATTTTAGTTATATTTTATTTACTTATAATAAAGATATTATTTGAAGATAGTTAAAAATGAAGCTTATTATTTTCTTAAAGAGGAAATCAAGAATTGAATTAAATCAAGTAATTAAATTATTAACTTAACAAAAACTCTCTAAGAAAATATATGAAATATTCCTTCTCACTAAAATGTAAACCTTTTCTTTTTGAAGCCACACAGCTTCTAAAATAAGTTCATATAAACTAATATAATAAATTGTAAACTATTCAAAAACAATGAAATAAAATGTACTAAATATTTATATCCTTTAAAAGTAAATCTTTTTCATTTTTAAAGCACTTCTATATTACAAAAGTTAATACAAAATTAATTCAAATTGATATAGAAAATTGTAAACTATTTAAAAACAGTCAAATAAAATGTAGTAAATATTTCTAACCTTTAAAATGCAAACCTTTTTATTTTTTAAGCACATTTATTCTACAAAAGTTAATAAAAATTAACATAATGAAGTTGTACATATTAATATATGCACTTTTAAGGAGTTCAGATGATTTAAGGATATAAAAAAGGCTTCTTAAAAAAAGAAATCAATGAATGGAAATTATAATAATTATACAGAAATTAGTTGCTTGCAAAAATGTACTTGAACATAAAATATATTATAACTAATAACAATAAAGACTGTATTTCAAGCAAGTTCAAAATAAAGTTCAAAGGTTTCCTAAAGAGGAAATTCCAAAATAAAATGTATAATTAAATAAACTAACCAAAAACCCTCAAAATAAAATATAGGAAATATTTCCCCCCATTAAAATGTAAACCTTTCCTTGTTAAAAACTACAATTCTCTTCTACAACAGCTTCCAAATGAAATCATGGTAAATTTCTGGAAACTGCTAGGCCACTTGATATAAATTCAGACTCTACCATACATACTGATGGTAATAAAATTAAATTTAATTTAAATGAAATAAAATCCCCCCAGGCTGGACCTCAACTTTTGTGGAATATGCACTATTATTCCATGTGGAGAGCTCGCTTGCTTTTGACTTTTCGCTGTGAAAGCCGCAGGCACTGATGAAATTGGCTGGCAAAAGCCGCAGCAGCAGCAGCAGCAGTGGCACAGCAAAAATTTCATCTTCACTTTTGCGGCCAGTGGAACTTCTATGTGCAATTGAAGTTGCCACTGCCACTGCCGCAACGGCAACTGACATTGCAACTGCAACAAAGTATCTGTGACTGGCTGCGTTTTGCCGTTTAAAGCGTGAAAGTGAAATCTATTTTTTTCTCGCTTTTTGTTGGATTTTCTTCAAAACGCGCTTTTCTTTGATTTCTGTCTGTCGGTCAAACAGCAGAAATCTCTTTTCTTGGCTGGTTGGTCAGTGAACCTTTTGGAAAACAATAAAAAAAAACAATAACAGTCTCGATACTTACACAATATCGAGGAAAACGATAACCGATTACAGCCGCGATAGTTTTGGGGCTTACCTGCAAAGAAAGCAGAGATGGGGGGAAAGGTTAATAAAATAAAGTAGAACTCGGGCAGCTCGAAGGAAATTTATTATGCATACGACAGATAAACGTGTGTCGCTGCTAAAAAGATACAGAAAATAGAAAAATGTATTTAAAAATATACAAAGGCGAGGAAACTTGGCGGCGCTTGGCAACGAAAAAATTAAGAAAGAAAGAAAAAAAAACAAGAAAATGTAAAAAGAAAATAGAAACGATCTCCGAGGAAGACATAGAAATCAGAATGTGATTCTGCCAAGGCGCACATTTTCTTTTCAATTAATTTGGCTCATTTTTCTTGTTGTTTTTCGCCCATAAAGTGAAGTATCCGATACGATAAACCCTCGGTTTTGTTAGCCAACACCCTCAGGCTGTTAGCCACCTTTCACTGTACCCTGTGCACCCTCTCTTGTTGTATTCAAAAATTGTCACATTCCTGGCCACAATCTAGGACAGCATTTGTGCTCTACATACGAATGGCTATATCTATAATGTATACCCAATTTCTACGTTTCTACTTTTATATTTTATTTAGGCTTTTGAGTGCTATTTAAACAGCTGAAAGTTGTTCGTTCATTTGCCATTGTTTAAGGCCCAAACAAAGCGAAGCACTTGCACTGGGGAAACTAAGGCAACATGTCGGGAGCAATACACATATATTTTACGATATATATTTAGTTCTTGTTCAATAATTTGGGGAAACGGCCCGCAGGTAACCCCGACTCGCAGATACCTTTTGTGTGTGTGCCCCAGGTATCTACGCAAGCTCTCACCTTAATTCAATTAGCCGCGAGTCCGTCCTTAACTTGAACGTATCCATTTTTAATTAGAACGGTGCAAATTTCGCGCCGTCGCCTGCCTACGCCAATTGCATGCACACTCGGGCCCCATCTCTGTACATATATGTACATTTGCACACATATATACAATCAAAGTCAAAGATATATAGACTGTCTGCCTGTCTGCGGTATCCAAATGTATGTAAATGCATATAGCTCAAAGCTCGTTCAGTTCGGTTCAGTTCAGTTTTAGTTTTTTAGCTTTTTTGGTTTTTTTGTGCATGAAATAAATGCCGATAGGCCGGGCGACAACAAACAACAAAAACAGCAATAACAGTAGCAGCTGCATTAGAAACAACAACAATGATAGACATAATATGCACAGGGAAAATTTATTACTCAATTAGAAAAATTTTAATATTTTTAGTAATTTTTTAAGAATATTCTTTAATTATTTCCAAGTATAAATTATATGAGAAAAGTAAAAAAAATACTAGAACTCTATTTAGAATGTATTTTGCAAGATACAATTTTAAACATATCAAACATTTATTTGTCTTAATATTTAACTATCCTTTTTAACCTACTAAAAAAACTATATATATTTATTGAAAAATATATATCTCTCTTTATTTTAAGTATAGATCTCTTTCAGCTCTTGTTTAAAAATTAAGTCTTGAAATTAAGATATTTTTAAAAATTATAATAAAAACAAATGATAGAATCACCAAATTTAAGCAATTTATTCTGCATTTTATTTATCAATACCCTTGAGACCCACATTAAATAGTTTTTATATAGATTTTTATTATTCTAACCTGAGACTGAATATACATACTTCGGGTTAAAACAATTTTAGTATAAGAAAAATGTAAAGTTTTGTATATTTTCGAGCTCTTCTTAAAGTCCAAAAGCTATTTTACAAAGATCCCTACTCTTTGAAACCTTTGCTTTATTTGTATTCCAAAGATGTTTACTACTTCAGACCTACAAATACTTCAATTGTTTATCGATTTAAAATCGATTTTAGTATTAGAAAATATCTAAATATTGAAAGCTTGGTATAGGTTCCAGGTCTATTTAAATTTCAAGGGTTGATATACGATTTAAATGTTCTGAATATATATATTTTTAGTTCTTTTATAATTTAAAATAAAACAAAATTCTAATTTCAATAAAATTTCTATTTCCAACAAAACTATTATCTATTTTATTTCAAGTGTAATGGCAAATGCGACGGACAACGAACGCAGTGGCCGACCTTCGCCGTGTGCGGCATACAACGTTGTTCGCTGAAGGTTGACAATCAATAACAACAACAACAACAACAAAAGCAACAACAACACCAACAACTGCAGCAGTAGCAGCCACAACAACAATCCTATAGATACTACAACTAAATAGAGCACAATAAAAACAACAACGAAAGTTATCAAAGTTGATTGCATTTAAAAAACAACAACAAAAAAACGAAAAAAGGGTTTTGTTATAGCATCTTGAAGCTAAAGTTGTGTTGTTGCCCAATGCAACTCTGATTAGGCTACTCATGCATAATGGAAAATGTGTTAAAGCCCGATGTCGTGTGCCAAATGCAAACGAAACCCGATAGAGAAAACCACCTTTCTCAACAAATGGGTTGATATGCAAATTATGGTATTTTTTTCTATTTTTTTAGGTAGCGGAAAAATAGGTTAACAAATGGGGGGAACAAAAAAACTAGAGCAAGGAGATCATCATTCGTAGTTAAAGAAAAGATCTAGGTAAAAAAAAAAACTAAGAATAATGAGAACATCGTCTGTTTTAAACTGATAAATATAACCGAAGAACAACAAAACTAAAAACGTTTTTTATTGTTTAAAGAGCTTAAATGAGTTTATTAATGAAATTTCCAGATATTGATAAATTTAGGAACCAGCAAAGCGATCAAGGGAGTAAGGGAGTTAAGGTTGTTTAAGAATTATTTATATATTTTATAGATCTTCTTGAAAAAAAGATTTTAAAAAATTATTTTATAGCTTTTTATATATTTTACTTATGGAATTTTCAGAAAACATGTTTGTAATTATCTAGATATAATCTTGGAATCATGATTTAAAACCCTATTTAATACCATTTAATATTTTCTTCTTCTGGATTTGTCATTGAGGAAGTTTTTAAGCTATGTTAAGGGATAAGCAAGTATATAATTATTTATATAAATTCTTTAAATAAAGATTTTAAGCCTTCTTTTAAACCCTTGTATATATTTTTGGAATTTCCATATATTGTATTTTAAGGAAGTTTCTTAGCATTGTTTATAGGTAATTAAGTATATAATTATCTATATTAACTCTTGGAATCAAGATTCAAAACCTTATTTACTAATTTATTTCAGTACCACTTAATATTTTTTACTTCTGGTATTGCCATTTTTGGAAGTTTTTAAGCTATGTTTAGGGCTAAACAAATATACATATAATAATAGATAATCATCTATCCTATCTTCAAAGAATCAAGATTATAAACCTATTTTTACACCTTTTTATATTTCATTTTCATCACTCAACACTTTGCTTACAAATATCCTATTAAAATGACTTTAAAATTATTTAAAAAGTCATAAAAGCAACCAAGATAAAAAAGGTTTTTCACAGTCAAGTGTAAGATATAAGTATAACCCTAGATAACAGTTAGTTTCCAATGACTTTGATAAGAGATGAGGCATTGCATAACATCACTTAGAGGGAGATACGAAACGTGAGGCACTCGGTTCCCTTCTCCAGCGGCAATCAAAAGAATTATTCAACACGCAGTTTTATAGCTCTTTGCCGCTACACTACACACATATATGTCTATCTATATATGTATCTGCATCATTAGGCCAAAACGCTTTTGTTGTTTTCGCCATGATTTCTGTTATTTACAAGTCACGAAGTCGGGCCACGCAAACTGCAATTAGGCTGTTGTGGCAACAACCTGCTGCTGCCGCTGCCGCTGCTCAGGTGGGAAAACTGGCCAAAACAGAGCGCTTGAGATCTCCGATCTGCAACGATCCTCTCTCTGGAGGAATAAATCAAACGCCCCCGTTGGCGGGGAATCTCAACAAAGAGATGGCTCTTGTTGCATAATTAAATGTTGTTCTTTTTTTTTGGGTTGAGATTCCCGAATCTCCGTTTGTAAAATAGACAAGCGAGGCATAATCAGCTTACGTTCTTTCTGGCAAGACACGTTCTGGGCCCGGCCCTCGTAATTAATATCTGCGAGATAAATACACTTCACGGATTTGCCCCGGAGCTGGAATTATTATGTATTCGTATTCGGTTTGGGATTCGGACTCGGATTCGGATTCTGATTGGGGTCAGAAGCCAGCAAACATCGTAACGGGGAACGGGGAGCGTCGAAGCGGGGCTTGAAGCTCAAGATACAGATACATCAGCAACTCAGGTAGAGCTGGCGGCTGAGCTTGGCTAATTTAAAGTCAGGTTATTAACCTCAGCTTACAAAAAAAAAAAATAAATAAAGAAAACAGAAAAAAAAAAACTGAGCAAAAAAACAGAGAAAAATGGTAAAGAAAAATATAAAGCTCGCGTGGTCAACTAAGCAAATATGTGCCAGACATTTGCATGCGCGACAGTGACAGATACAGATACAGATACCTTTAGAGATACATTTCGATTGTTTTCGAGGAACAAGTGCAGCGGGATTGGATAGAAACAATGTTGCCATAGACCCCCATTGAGTGTGTTCGTGGAGCAACCGACAATCGACGTTCAAATAAATAAACTGCAAACTGTTTAAACAAAAACACAACCGAATGTTCTGTGCCCCAAACAATAAGGCTTGACAAACGAAAACTTCGTATTGAAGTGCCTGTATCTCGTGGTATTTATTATTTACCTTTCCCCATTCTCCACCAACGCCACCAACTATTGTTTACATAATTTCTTTTATGGGGACGACCGCTGCCTAGTATCAAATGCGTCTTGGCGAACAAACTAAAAAAATTTAAATTCCAATTCAGGTGACACAACGTGAACGAAATACAAATAGCCATTGCGCCAAGTGTTATATATAATGTAATGTAATTAGTGAGGGTTGCTTCAGTTGCCTCAGTTGTTCGATGTTGTAGTTGCTGCTGCTGTTGCATGCAACGTCAAATGTAATTTGCGTTTGTTGGCCTACGCTACACGTGACCAGACAAACGGTGGCCCAGACCAGTAAAAGAAAAACACAAATAACTAAAATAAAATACGACACAACAAAAAAATAATACAAAAAAACAGTGACCAAGACCAAGTCGTGAGGTTTCACTGCAAAACACTGCAAAAACTAAGGCTGAAGCCGAAACTGACGTAGCTGGTGAACCCGGATATGTGCCGGGCCCTAGGTACTTGTACTCGGTATATAGACTGCGTGTGTGCAGACGACATTATGTGTTCGAAATCGAATTTGAATACCAATTTCGAATTCCGATTCCGAATCCGTTTTAAAATTCCATCGACGCTGGTGATATGCATTGCATTCGCTTGAATGTCGTACGAAAAACTTTAGTTGTACTATGCCAATAAAACTACGCAGTATTGCGTTCAAGGAGTTTTCTAAATTATATTTTTTTTTAAATGCCACAATAATGATGAAATACTTTGATGGATCTCTTAAAAAATCATTTGAAAGATTCCCCAGAAAAATGAGCAATTATGTGGAATGTTTTCCATAGAAACGGTTGACATGTGTGTCACTAAAAAACTAAACAGAAAAAGCATTTAAACATATTTATGTCAAGAAGACTGATTAAAAAAGTATTTCATTCATATAAAAAGTTTTGAATATTTAGTTTACGAGTTGTAGAATTAATTATATATTTTCAACAGAAATAAATTTGTATTTTAGACTGAGTAAAATTATATTTACTGATAAGGCTCTTCAGAAACTGAAGCAAAAACAGAAAAGTTTAACAACAAAGAAGACTTTGAAAAGAATTAGCAGAGTTAAAAAAGTGTTTCTGATAAAAGTTAGAAGTAAATATTTTTTTTTTTTGCAAAATTTATAGATTCTTTTTGTATATATGTAAATAATTTTTAATATAGTTTTGTAAGAGTTAACAAAGCATTTGTATTGTAAGTTATCATAAAACAAATCTTCTTATTAAAATAATAAGATATTTTTTGTATATAAACTTTAATATAATTTTTTAAAAGTAAACTGAAATTTTGTAATGAAAGTTATTATAAAATATATCTCGTTATTAAAATAATAAATACTTTTTGTAAAGAAACTTTAATATAGTTTTTTAAGAGTACACTGAAACTTTGTAATGGAAGTTATCATAAAATATATCTTATTATTAAAATAATAAATACTTTTTGTAAAGAAACTTGTATTTAGTTTAGTAAAAATTAACTAATTGTTTGTAAAGAATTTATCATTAAATATATCTGCTTTTTAAAGTTATAGATACTTTTTTGCATAGACACTTTTTAGAATATAAATTTCCTCATTTTAATTGTTCCTTTTTATTTAAAATTTATAAGCTTATATATTTATTAAGATACATGACCTCAAGTCGAAAGATTTATCGGATATAGATCGTTGCTAACAGAAACACATTTAGAATACATTTAAAATCTCCAAATTCAGATTACATTGACTTTGTATAAACACTTTAAAACGGATTACCAACATTCTTAGCACCAAAAAAGGCGACAATTGTCATTGACAATTCGATATCAAAGCATTAATTCCCATTCCAATCCATATAACCCTTTTTCAATGCCAATCTGCATCGTCTTGGGCCTCCTGCCACGCGAAACATCTGTTGCTTATGCTTCTACTTTAGAGGAAATTCAATACGAGACCAATAAGCCAGCGGCGGGCAACAATAATCATTGCGAATTCTTCAAACCTAATGAGCCAAGACCGAACTACAACAATAAACAGTTGAGAGAGTCGAGTCGGATGCCATAAACGCACTTAAAGATACATAAAAAAGATACAAACAGAAAACAACTTTAACGAGATTTGTCATTGATAGAGAGAGCGAGCGAGCAGCGGCAGCAGCCGCAGAGGCGCGATACAGATACAGATACAAAATCAGATTCAGATGGATTTTTGCGCATTTAAGTTTCGCCATATGCTGCAGCATGAATGGGGCTGGATGGGCAGTGGGTGGCTGGTGGGTGCTTGTGGTGTGCGGTGTGTGGTGTCTTTTTTGTGGGCGTGGTCTTGACATTTACCTTTGCATTGTACGATTCATGCCAATTTTCCGGTTTCATAAGAATGCTGCTGGATGCGACGAGCGACAGGATATACAATATATACACAGGTGTATGCACTCTCCAGATGGTTCCTTTTTGCGGCCTTAGCAATTAGCACTGCCTTTGCCAACTTCGTTTTTCTATTTTCGCTTTAATTGCACTTCCTTGCACCACTCGACGAAGGTACTTGTACTCACAAATAAATGCAACACACGCGCACTCGCAAAATTTTCTGCTGTTTTATATCTTTTCTTTTTTTCTATCTCGTTTTTTATTTCGTATTTTTTTGGGAGATGTATCAGTGTATATTTTTTTGGTCACACGGCGCACACGAAACAACGCAGTAGAAGGAGGCAGCGACAGCAGCTCCTGGCCAACAACATATGGTCCGAAAGGTATCTCAGCTTGGGTGTAGCCAGGCGAACATATGTTGGGTGCGCTTGAGCCACTTGAGCCAGTGAGCGATGGAAGCAACAGTCCTGTCGCCAGTTGCCAGTTTCTAGAATGTTCTCCTCCTCGCTTTTCCCTTGTTATTTAAAGGGGCTTTTCTCAACTTTTCCCTGCTATTTTTTGAGGAGTGATTGAGATTTCGGTTTCGGTGCTTCTTCCTGGGCTTGTATCTGCGCCTTAGCACTCTTATTCGAATTTTATATATATACTATATAGGCTTTAGCTATAGTACGGCGCTGCTGAGCTGTGTGGCTGATGGGTCTTGATTCTGGCTTTCGCACGCGGTCACTCTCGTTGAACGACTGATTTCAACGGCATTCGGCGTTGGCATGAAACTTGACTACGCGGCCACCATTCCAATTGAGTGGGAAAAGCTCTGCGGCAAAAAGGCGGCGGAAAGCTCGCTCGCTCAATTGAGTGAAAATCAAATAAAATGAAACTGCAAGAGCTGCGTCGGCTGCTGCTGCTGCTGCTGCTGCTGTTGCTGCTGCGGCTGCTGCTGCTGTAGCTGCTGCTGATCCCATTCGAAAGTTTAATTATATTTACGCCACCGCCACTAGTTGCTATGCTGTGTGCTGTGTCTTGTCGATTTATTTTATATATATATATGTACATACATACTTATATATTTTGTTATTTGTTCGTTTTCTTTGCCGTTTTTTTTTCTCTTCAATTTTTTCTTTCGATTTTTTCTCTCGCTTTGTTGTTGCCTTTTCGAAACCGGCAAAGCGAGCAAACTTCGATCAGAAGAAGTCTGTGTGAGTGAGTGCTTTGTTTTTGCTTTGGCCTCTTGGTAACGGCAACAATTACGTCAGAAGCAGCGTCGGAGGAGCTTTTTTGTGGCCACACAAAAAACATAAATTAATTAAATATAACAAAATTATCGGAAAATGTCCATTAATCAATGCCCTAATCAATGCAGTTTGCTCCGAAAGCTTAACAGTTTTAAAAGCTTTACTTAATAGTTTTAACACGATTTTTTTGTTGTTGCTTTTGATTATTTTTTTTTTGTATTTTATTATTTTTTCTTGTTGCCTTTTTTTGCGCTTTTGGCTTTGTTTGGTAAACTATTTCGCTCGATTTACTTTATTTTTAGAAATAAACAATGTATTTTTAAACGAGGATCTCGCTATTTGTTCTGCTCTTCAATGAGTTGTTTATTTTCGTCAAATCACTTGAGATTATGTATACGCCGTGTGGGTTGCAAATTGGTAGAAAAGACGGCAAAGTTGAGAGAACACACGAAAGGCTTCTTAGAAAGAATTACTTTTGAAGAAGAGCATTTGAAGCTGTCTTCAACAATTTGTTAACAATTTAATCGATTTTAAGGCTTTTAAAAATAAATTCAAAAGATCACAACGATATTTCTGGAGAAAATACCAAATATTGCGTATACGCCCGGTTATACTCTGATTATATATTATTTTTAATATATATATATATTCTATTCAAACAACTGGTTCTTTAAAGAATTAAGATATTTAATTAAAAATTTTGCATATATTAATTTAAATAAGCTGATAATAAAAAATTTAAATTTATTAAAATAACAATATTATTCATACGCCCTGTGATCTATTTATGAATGCCAAAATTCTAAAACTGGAAATAAACATTGATATATTTTATTTAAATTTATTTATAGATAAAAATAAATGTAATATATATTTTTTTAAGAAAAATTAAGAATACTCTAAATAAAGTAAACCACATTAATGTAAAAACTGAGTAAAATAAATCAAATTAAAGCTTTTCTATAAATCGTATATATTATTGAAAAATATAATGACATAATGATTTAATATTTTATAAGCAAATTCTGCACAATCTCCTAGTGGATGTTAATTCTGCTGATGATTTTTAGTCATGTTGGTGTCCTATCACCATTTAAATTAATGGAAAGAAAAACATATTTTCGAAATCCCCGACTATGAGACAACCAGCAGTAGCGTTTACAATTATTTATTAAGTTTACTGTTATGCATATTTAAAAAATTTTAACAATTTACGATAAGTTACCAAGATAATCATATTATGTCAAATTTTAAATGGTAAAATACAGTCTTTTAGAAGATAATGAGGAAAATAATTATATACATCAAAATATATACATCACATGAAATGCCTATCAAATATCGATATTTCTATTGAATTTCACTTCCTATATCTATGTGATTATTACATTTTGATACTTTTCTAACTAGAAATAGTATTAACAATAAATCCAATAAGGTACTAGTTTTAATTTGGGCTTAAAATCCTTTAATCCTTTAAAACATATAACTGATTTAATTTTTCCTTGTAAGTTTTCTATATCTACCGATTTTCAATAAAATATATAGATTTTTTATAAAATCTTTATAAAGACTTGGTATAAACTAGATCAAAAATTGTTCTTGCCATAGATCAGTGAGAGCAAACCTCCCAAGTGCCATGTTAACACCCACTAATGATCACCCAGAGAGTATCAGGACCCAGCGGCTTATCGTGCTGTTGCACACGCCAGATACCCCGGAGAAGCTATCGCTGATATATGGTTTGCTGTTCTTTTTTTCCCTGTTGCTACTGCTGCTTCTGTGGGCCTTGCTAATTGCAATTAGTTGCCGGTGACGTCGAGGACGCTGACAGACACGTGCCAAAGCAGCGTTACCTCTTCCGTGGGTGGCAAGGGAATGGCTGTTGGGGTGGTGGCATTGCTATCTCAAACATATGCATTTTCCATTTTCGCATTCTGTGTGCCCTTTTGTTTGTTTGTTGCCCATGTAAAAATAGTTTAAAGCCCTACAAAGCAAATGAGAACGGTGGTAAAAAAAAAAAAAACGACAAACGGCTAAAATTGTTAATACGTTTTCAGATAGATGGCAGAGCGCGCTCGAATTCGTGGCCCAAACATGTGACTCCGGCCAATAATTAATTTATAAATTACGTTCTAAACTAAAAGTCCGAAGCTTAAAGGTACAACGGCGGCAACAATAACAACAACAACAACAGCACTACAATCTTGTCTGCAGAAAAGACCTTGCTTTCGATTTTCAAAATGTGTTTACTACGCTCTCAGTCAAACACACATAAACACACTCGCACCAATAGTCGCAAAACAAGAAACGTTCAAATTGCTTTTTTATTCACTGAAATCCGCGACGTTGAATACCAAAAAGCGCCAATAAAAAACAACAAGAAATAAATAACAAAAATTAATATTGAAAAAAAGGAGATAACAAAACTGAAACCTCAGACAAGTGAATTTGATTAGGAAAATACTTTAAGAATTAAAGTGCAAAGGTATGCATAGTAATTTTATATAAACTTAATTATAAAGGTGAGAAGGTGGAAGGAAACACGGAGAAAGGTTAAAATAAAGCAACAAAAAGGCATTTATATTTTAAATAATTTTTATTTAAAGCCAAAGGAACTTTAATTAAATCAATAAATAATTAAAAAAAAAACTTTAAATACCTACTTAAATAGAGTCAATAAATAAGTTTAAAAATACTTATAAAACCTCTCAAATTCGTAAAGAAAGTATTTAACTGAAACCTTTTCAGACAATCAATTCAAAAATAAAATAAGCGAATTAAAATATAAAAAAAAAATTAAAAATTAAGTTGGATAATAATAGAGATAGCTTAAAAAGCCAAAAAAGGCAAAAAAGAACTCTTTAAGAATAAAAATTAAATACATAATCACTTATAAATGGCCCAAAGTTTTATAAAAAAACTGAAGAAAACAATATTTAATGAGACAATTAATTTAAAATACCAACTTAAATGATTTCTGGTCCAAAAATATTAGATAATCTGATTGGATAGGCCAACATTAAAAAACTAATCATTTACCGAAAGGGATTTGGAAAACGTTGAGTCACGAAATCGGAAATTAATAATGATTATAACCAACGAGTTGGAATTTAGGCAATCCCTGGAAAATTAATCATTAAGTAAATGGTTAAATCATTGTGTAACATTCAGTTACTGAAAAATATTAATCTTGGGATAACAGATAATTTTTAAGTACCTCCCATTGGGAGTCAACCTGCTATTGATTTAGTTCACCACCCCCTACATTTTTTAACCACCAGCTTTAATACCTTTTTCTGTAGATTCCACCCCCTCTCGTTATTTTTAAAATACATTCTTATTTATTTATTTATTTTTGTCAAGTCCCAACCGCAGTCGTCTGATTTTTTATAAAGCAAATAGCATGGTATGCTCCAGTGCTTTGGTTTAACCGCAGAAACAACAATAACTGGCAGAGTAAAAACCTCAAGACAACCAATAAACAACAACAGCAACAAGTTCTGGTTGGAACTTGTTGACGCGACTGAGACTTTACTTTTGCTCGGCTGGCCAAAAAGTGTTTTGCTTTACTTTTGGTCTCTATATGTATATAGATGTGTGTGTGTGTATCGATGTCTCAGTGCCAGGTTAATATAGATAGATATATAAAAGACACCTTTCAAGACTGGTTTAGTTTGCCCAGCTCAGCTCGGCTCAGTTCAGTTGAGCTGAGTTGGGTTCAGATCAGCCCGCTTCTGTTGCATTTTCCAACAGAAATTTGTGCTGTTGTACACCCCACCCCCTGGGGCTGCAGCGACTCTAATGCAATCAAATCTGCTCCCGAGTATGTGTTAGTGTGTGTCTGTGTTAGCCATATTGGGTGTTGGCCAGCAGCTGTTACTAGTTGTTGTTGCCGTTCTTTAGTGGCTTTAGTGGAAAAAAATGTCGTTTGATTATGGCTGCTGGCCGAGAGAATGCAAAGTGAATTGTTGAAATATTGAATTAAGACCAAAGTCTAGTGGGTCCAAGAATTGTGAGTGAATGTAGGCATAGTTCTTTTAGTTTAGCCACACTTTCAGGGCCGCACTTTTTACTCACTTAAAAACTGATTAAATATTTTCTGTTTTTTTTTTATTTTTACGTTACTTAACCGATAATTGCATTCGCTTTTTATGCAAGAATTTCAAATTGCAAACACACTGCCAGCCAGCCAGCCAGCCAGCCAAAGGCAAACAAAAAGTGAAAGTCAAAAGGCAGCTGGAGAGACCCGGCTCAAATATTACGTATACGCCGCGTGGATCGGCCAAAAGGCCTGAGGCTGGCTGAGCAGAAGATTGGGGAACAGAATGAACGGTTTGGCTGGTTTTGGTAAGTGGCAAGCATCCCGGATTCCAGACACGTTCTAGCCGCCGGCGGAGGCAGATTTACGATCTCCTCATCATCGCACGCCCACGCAGAAACGACCTTAATTGTGTCCGTGTCGGAGTTTCGGAAAGTGTGAGTGTTTTTATTTCTTACTTTTATTTATTTGTTGTTATATTTGTATTTTTTTTTTTTTTTGCAGCACGTCAAGAAACGACTCCAAGGGCAATCGCAGTAAGAGCAGCAACACACCAGCCATGCAACGCATGCACTCCACATAAATTGCAGACAGTCAGGACTCGTTAAAGGGAATAAATTGGTAAGAAAGTGGTTTTTTTAAAAGGTTTTACTAAGCAAAAAATAATAGAAACTATAAAACTGCATTGCATAATGAATTCTTAAGCTTTTGAGGTATTTAAAATAATATTTATGATATATGAGAGAATTTATATATAGTGAAAAAATGAACATGAACAAGATGTCAAGCCCAAAAGGCTTCTTATAAATATTGAAATACTTGAATAATCAAAGAAAAACTTTATAAAGTTGACTTTCCAATTTAAATTTATACTTTTTCTTAACAAATAAATATATATCAAAATATTACTATTTATGCTTACGCATTTTTGTTTTATGATGATAAACAAAATCTTAATATTTTGGGTTTTTAAATTTAATTTTTAATCATAATTCCTTATGAAATTGTAATTATTTCATCCTATTCTCTTATACCGAATATCCACTGTGGCAACGCTCACTTTGCAGACACGGACACATTAGAATGGCTTGAGGCTGGAACTGGTTGCAGCTGCTGTGTGTCCTAACACTCTTCAGCCGCTGGCGGGCCGAGTAACCAAGTCACCAAGTAACCAACAACGCCTCCATGGAGGCAACAGCCTCCGCTAACGAGCTCGTGCAGCTCCAGCTCCAGCTTCAGCTTCAGCTTCAGCTCCAACTCCCAGCTCCTAGCTCCCTCTGCGTCTCCATTTGCAACTCCAATCGCAACTGCCACGGCGGCACACAAAACGCACAAGAATTGCCATGAACCAATTTGATAATACAAAGCCCCAGCTACTCACACACACGCACAACAATTATTATTTTATTTCTTTTTTTTTTGTATATATGTATATATATTTTGTTGCCACTTTTGGTTGGAAATTGAAAGTTGGTCTGCGGCAAATCGTCGAAGAGCGAGTGGAGCGTGAAACAGCGACACTTGGGCAACACCTAAGCCAAGTGGATAATATCCTGTCGCCTGCCTGACGCCGGTAAGCCGAGGACACCATAAGGCCATGCCCAGAGGCAGGGTCAGGGATTTGGGTTTTGTGGAGAGACTAAGGAGGAACCGCGGCAAATTACAAGCTGGAACTGGGTTTTCTCTCTCACTTTCGTAGAGCTTTGGTTCACTCAAAGAAATTGTAGTTTTGTTTTGAAATTAAATATATAGATTTTATAGTGAGATTAGATGATAAATTAAATAACAAACTAATTAAGAAAGTTAAAACCTTTACTGCACCTACTTTGCACCCTTAAAACCCCAAATGCAATCAATTAAATACTTGACAGCTCAGCCATAAGGGAACTTGGCAAATATTTCTTTTTTTTTCGAGTGATTTCGCGTGGGTGTCAAGTGCAAAATACTCGTAAATTGGTGCTAAGCATTTACACGTTTTATCACAACGACCCACATGGGCCCAAAGGCTCCGGACCGCAGATTAACCCAAGCTGAATCCGTATCTGGTCCTGGATCTGTGGCCACCATCCTGCTGCTTCCTCAAATTCGATTCCAATTTCAGAGTGCGCTGGTATTATTCTCGACTGAGTGACTCGCCTTATTTGCAATTTAGTTAGCTAAAAATAGAATCCCATTGACGCTGGCGTGGGCAGCGCATAAAAAAAAGAAAGGAAAATAGAAGAAAACGAAATCAGCAAACACACGCAAAGAAAAGAAAATGAAGAGACCAGGACCGACAAAGGAAAAGCGTGAAAACCGTAAGGGAATGTTATTGCCGATGAATATGTATAAAGAATTTTAGATACTCTTTAGAAACCTGCTTTACATCCTGAAGGAGAGTTACTAAGAGTTAAATAAGTATATCGTATTATTTGAAAAACTTGAAAATATATTAAGAAATATAGTGAAAGGTTCAAAGATACCAAATTCCTACCTACAATACCTACATATTTTCAATTAGTACCAGAATCCACTCTCCTCCTTTTAATCCCCATCTCTTAACAAGAAATGCAACAATTTACCCTCTTAACTAATCCCTAAAGCTATTCCCGGCAAGGACTACAACTTTCACCTTCATTTTAATTGCCGACTTTGGCCAAAAACTTTTTAGCCCATCTAGGATAAACCTTTTCTGTTTTTTTTTTTTTTTACTGCCACAAACGCCAACGCAAAAGTGTGTTGCCAAATGCAAAAAGGGGAAGTCCAAGGGCGGCGGAGACGTTGAACAAGGACCGCAGATTCGCACATCCTCACAGCAACCTGCCACAGATCCCCAAACGACGTCAACGTTAAATTGAGTAAGTAATGAAAAATCGATAAGCCGGCTCACAACTGGCGTCCATACGGCCGAAAAGGGAGGAAAATCCAAGGGAGTAGGTACGTAGGTGGAGCGGGAGTAGACAAGTAGGAGGTGGAGTAGGTGATGGAGGAGGTCCTTCGCCAGTCAACAGGAGGTTGGCAGCCGACAGGCGCCCATTGGCCCTTGTGGTTTTGTCGTGCACTCAAAGGAAATTTGTGGAAATGGGACCTTAGATTTATGTATTTATGTTTTTTTTATAGAAGAGTGTTTTTTATTTTATATAGTAATTAGACTTTAGGGACTTGTAGTACAGGATTTAATTCAATATTATTTCTTTACTTCCCAGAAAACTGTATAGATTATGTTTTTACGAGTGTCCAAGACCTAACTGCAACACAGACAAGAGTCGGCAAAGCTGCCGGCGCCTGCTGCCAGCATGAACAGGAGCCGAGAACAAGGACGACAGGGGACTCTGGCAAGTGGGCGGCAGGCGGCAGGCGGCAGGCAGTTGGCAGTCACAGGGGCGTGTCCTTTGCCCGTGCATGGCGCCGGAGTAACGTCGTGGGCGTGCGCATGACCAGCAATATAACATTCAATTAAGTGCAATTTAAGCTTAACTAGTGCATTACGTAAGTCCTGTACGGAGAGGGGACTTGTGAGTAGGGGCGCGAGTCGGGGCTGGGAGTGAAGAATTTGGCCAAATGTGAGCTACACATATAATTATCGTTCGATGTTGTTGCTGCCCAAAGGAACACTGATGTAATCATAAATGCGTTACTTCCTTTCGATTGTAAAATGAACTGAAGTGGGGTTTAACCCAAAGACCCAGGGGACACATCTCTTTATATGTGTGTTTCCTTTAAGGTTTGCATTTATAAATATTTTATTACATAATTTTTTCCTCTTTTGATAATGTTTTATTTCCCACTTCGTATTACTCAAATTTTATTTGAAAACGTCACAGAGCACAGGGCATCCCAAACGTCGTGCCATAGTTTCAGTATCAATGTAAGAACTTATAATTCCGAACATTTAGTACGTAAGTAATACCCAATAGGTCTTAGGGGCAGTAAATTCCCGGTATTGATCTGCAGATCGATCTTGACTGGGAAAATCTCAACTCTAGTTGAAACTCCCCTTTCCTGGCCGATCTATAAGCCCGCTCAAGTGAACTGCAAACAGATTCCTTTGTGCGCCAGTGGTTCTTTATCTTCCAACCACATCCGCTCGGATACCACCCACATTCCGTACTCCCCCGGGTGGATGTTATCTGATGTTTTCAGTCACAACAACATATGCGAATTATGACAAATCACGCCGTCGTTTGCCGCTCTTTTGCGTAAGTTATACGGAACGGTTGTTGCATGAGACCATGCCCACGCTAACGCCCACGCGTTTGGGAATTACGCATGCTGACGTCACCGTGAATGGTGGCCCAAAACGAGAGTTATACAGGGAAGATAAAGCAACAAAACAAAGCAGAGAGAAAGAGAGACAGTTAGAACCTTCTAGCAGACGCCAGAAACTGCGTCATTCATTCATGGATACCCACAATTTTTGTCGTAGGTTGGGCACAAGATGGAGCGAGAGAGCCGCAAAGGCTTTCGGGTGATAGGAGTGGGTGGAGGTGGAGGGGGGGGGGCGCTGTGCATTTCATTCATAAAATCCCATCGAGTGGGAGCGAAAGAGCAAGTCCTTCGATGACCTTCGCCACTGCGCAGGCCTTGAGTGAAATGCCCAGCTTTGAGTGAAAGCTTCTCAAGAGCAAAAAGGGAAACACGAAACTAGTGACCTTTCGGCACAAACTTACTCGTAAATCGGTAAAAAAAAAAAACAAAAAAAAAAAAGAACAAAAATTCCAGCCGGCTTTAGCATATGGCCAGAATCGCTATTACACATTTTACCAAACCCTCAAAACATATTGCCATAAACCGATGAATTTATGGTTCAAGGGGGATGGATGTCTGGTTTTAAGAAGGGGGGGGCGGGCGGTCGGCTTGCAAATCTCACTCGCTCGTTCCGATTTCAAGGTTGATTCGAAATGTCAAAATTGCAGATGCGACGTCTTCGAATCAAGTTTGCACTTGGCTGCGAATCGAAACGAGTTATCCAATCCCAATCCAATCGCAAAGAGCATTGGAGCAAAATAATACTAATGATGATGATGATGATCAGATAATACGCCATGATGATCATGAGGGGGGCGCCAAAGCAGGCGAAACCTTTTGGATTCCACAGCAAACCCGTATTATAATTTATTGTGTAATGAATGCAACAAATGCTTGGCGACAGCAAAAGCACTCAAGTCGATGGGGAAATACCCAGCAATATCGTTAAATTTAAGGGTTATGGTCAGATTTTACTTTTAAAGAGGTAAAGTTCTGACTAGTTTTTTTTTTCTTTTTTAAATAAATTTATAGGCACATCTAGAATGTTTAAAGAATTTATATACTAATGAAAAACTTTGGTCATTTTTCCTATCTATCAGTATCTTAATCAAGATTAAATTTAAACTTTAAAATTTAAAATTTTTAAATCTTAAACGAAATATACAGTTACTTTCAAAGTATTTAAACAAATAAATTCAAAGGAAATATATTATTCGCTGCAGCTTCTCTTGTATACTCTCCCTGGCTTCGCAAAGCTCCTGCAGGATTTACATGGATAGAAGAGAAGTGCCGAAGAATGTACTCCCTCTCATAGTCGATCGACCCTCTCTCACTAGCTTAGGGCAACAGCAACGGCAAATGAAACGAGACAAGTGTGTGTGTGTGTGTTTGTGGCTCCCTCTCGATCTCACTCGCCCGCCCTCCCAATGGGGCAGTGGGAGGTTGGTGGAGGGGAGGGGCATGCAAAGCAAAGATAAGCAAAGCAAAAAGCAAAAACAGTGCAAGCACAATGTACCGTTGCTTTATTGAGCAGCAGCTTCAGGCTCCCAGCATCAGCAGACGAAATAATTGAAAGTCAAATTGAAAGCTTTGGGCGAGGCCTTTCGGTTGAGTTTTTGGGATTTCTTTTGACTCGATCGATCGGTGAATTTGGCAGAGAAGGAAACGGAGAGGGAGCAGGCGGAGGGGGCTCGGAATTGGGTGGAATAAGAAGCAGCTGAAAAACTCCAGTTACTTGCATCCGACGAACTCGAGACGCAAAAATGCAGTTTAGCCCGGCTCAACGTTACTCGCTCAAGAGTTTGTGCCTCTGTTTCTTTTTGGATTTTTGTTGTTTCTTATGTTTTTTTTTTTTTAGTTTATAGTTTTTGTTGTTGTTTTGTTTTCGAGTGGTTCTGTACGAAAATTCATATACATGCATATACTATATGAACGTCGGATAGGCAAAAGTGAATGTCCACCGAAAAGTCCTTGAAACCTGAAACCGATCTTTCCAGTTTGGCGCACAGAGACACAGTGAACTGTTTGCTGTTGCTTTTGTTTTTGCCGCAGCTATGTGGCTCTTACTGCAGGTCCAACACTGGGAGAAATTGTAAGGGATTTTGTGCAATCTTAATATGATTAAATTATTTTTTAATTAATTTTTGTTTTTAAATATAAAGTTTTTTCCTTAAGAGGTTTGATTTGTTGATTTGTGATCAACTCAAAAGTGTCTTTAAAACATGCATTTAATAAATAATTTATGATTTTATGATTGATTTATGATCAGAGTCAGAAAATTGGTCTACAAATTGCCAGAACTGTATTATTTTAACATCTGATTAAACTTACCTAAAATAATTTAGCAAAAATAAACTATTTATCGCTTAATTTTTTAAAATTTTCTATATATTTTCTATTAATTCTATATATACATATTTCTTAAATATAACTAGTTCAATTCAACCCGATATAATTTATTTTATGTTATAAACTTATTAACCAAAAGTTACAAAACAAAAGTTAATAGGTAGTCGTTTGAGATTTTTTCAATCATTGATCAAAATACAAATTTTAATAATATTATTTTCTGTTAGAAGTATTTTTGAACAGTGCACTTCTTAGTGGTACTGCTACTGGTGCTGTCAGCTTTCAGCTTGAAGCTGCAGACAAGCTCCACTTGGCTCAGAAACTTGGACTGGGTGTCGGTTTTGGGGGGCTTTGGGCTTGGGCTTGGGTTTGGGTAATCCTTCATTCACCTGATCAGATCGAGAGGGTGAGAATGGGAGGGCAGGCGGCGATAGAAGGCCGAGAAGTATTTGGGTTGCCAATGGGTGTGGTTTGTTTTGATATAAATCAAAATACAATAACCATTTTGATATGGTGAATGCATAAATGTATATTCGATTAACCGATAAATGGGGTTGCGGAGCCAAGCGGATATACTGAGAGATCCGGTTGGGGTTTTACATATTTATACGGTAAGTAGTGGAGATTCACAGTTCTAAATACCTTTTAGCCTTTAAAGATCATTGTATTGACTGGAAGTAATATAAATATAGTATCAAGAAATGACGCTTTACTAATGGTAGGTAAACTAATCCTAAATAAGACCCATTCAACTACCAATTATATTCTAGCGGAACCCATTCAAAGTACTATTTATAGAACTGGAATCCGCACAAGCCAATCTTTTTCTCCTCTCTCTCTGTCTTTCTAGTTGCCATGGCTATAATGCGATTACATAACATTTGTGATCCGAGCGAAACAATTAAGCGGGCACAGCATCCAGTACTTGGTCAGCGTTACAGATAAATCAACGAGCCAATGGTTTTGACCAAAAACCAAAAGCTTAAGGCTGAAAATGAAAATGAAAATGAAACTGAAGCTGGGGCTCAGACTGAAACTGAATCGAGTTAAGCCAACTGAAATGAACTGAACTGAAGTAAGGTAAAATAAAGCTGGGGCGCAGTCGTAGCCACCTGCATTGAATTGACATTGAAGGTGCTGGTTGTTAACGTTGTTAACCATAGTGTAGTTGTTGTTGCTGCTGTTGTTGTGGCAAAAGACCAAGAGACCAGGCCAAACCTTACCAATGTTTGTTGCTGTTGCAAATGCGTTCAGTTCAGGCCACGTTTGTTGTTGCCAGCTCGCTGGCTGGCTGCCTGCTAGCTTGCCTTTCATTTCTTGCAATTGGCGTTTTAATTTGCCTGTTTAACCACATCACCAGAAACAACAGCAAAAACAAAAACATTAACAAAAACAGTAACGTGGCTCAATGAATATGCATGCAAAACAAAATCAGCTTATACAATGAGATTTATATTCATAAGTATTTATATGTATATAATGACTGTGCGCCCGGCCAGTATGGCTGTCCATAACAGACAAGCCGCAATCAAATTGAACCGATTATATAGTTTTGAAATAAATTTAAGACCCCATAAGTGGCATGCAATTGATTAGAAGCTAAAAACAACACCTACTGGGCAACCGTTTAATTATTACACGAAGGTGTATTTATAGTTTAAATACTTGATGGCACAGTTAAGAATTTGTAACTAAAAAGTGGTAACTTTTATAGATTATCATTTTATAGAATTTCATATTCTTTACTTCATATTCTGCAGTTATTTAGTTATAAATACTTTATATATACAATACGGTTAATTGTTTACAATTTTTTCTATTTCGTCAGTAATAATAACATTAAAACAAAGCCTTTAAATTCCAACCTCAAGCCAATTTAAAATCTGTAATTAAGTGGAGCATTAATTACTCGAGCCAACAAAGTAATTGGTATAAGGTCTCTTGTCTGTCGATGTGTTTCGAGCACATACCACACCACTCGAGTGTTGAAACCCTTCATAATAACTCGAAAAAAATATAAACAAAACGAAGAAAAAAACTTGATACAAAGTGTTTGGCTCTTCTTTAATTTTTATTTTATTTTATTTTTTTTTTTGCGCATTAGCAGCGAAACGAAGTTGGCAAATGGCCGTAAGGCAAAATTCCAAAAATATGGATAGAAAAAGAAGAAGAGAAATAAATAATAACACACACACTTGCACACACCTCAGCTTAGGGCATTCCAGCACCTGTTAAGCCAAGTTTTGCGTGAAGTCGCATCAAAAATTCCAAGAAATCATCACCAAAGCCAAAAGATATAGACAAAAAATCCAAATGCATAAACGGTTTCTTGCACTATATATATATATAAATAAATATATATATACATATATATGAACAAAACTTATATCTTGGCAAACGACCTTGCCAAAGGCAATCTTCAAGCGTAGTCGAAAAAATGACTCTTCGACTTTGGCAATAAAAGAATTAGCGGCTCTAATGCTCAAGCGTAACTGAAAAATTGGCAACATAAAAAGCCAAAAGAAAAAACTGCGTATTTTTTGTTGTTGTATTTTGTTTATTTGTTATTTACCTCCACTTCTTCCTCTTCTTTCAACAATAACCATAGCGGAACAATAAATGATTTGGAGTAAAGTGGATTCGGAGTCATAAATAGATTTTTATATAGAATAACGTCCGTTTCAACACAACATCCGCATTCTAAGAAACGCTCCAAATTAAAAGAATAAAAAACAGAAATACAGAAAAAAAAAATAAAAACCAACCTCAACACCGTTTAATAATTAATATCAAGAGGGAAAAACGCCAAGTCTGATTTCTATTTCAATGCCAACAGTTGAGCAGCACGTGAAACTGACTCACTCGAGATCTGTCGAGGATAGAACTGAATATTCAATTGTTTACTCACGTCGATTACAAGCAAATCGGCGAACGAGTCGGTAGCAATTATAAATCTGATGTTACATGATTTGTGAATTATTCAGAAAACGAATGCCAGTACAAATTGGATGCTGGGTGGGTGGTAGTTTAATATATTTCCTAAATATTAAGCACTACTTTAATGAAGTTTGGGTTCTATCACGTTTTAAGCTTATTTCATAGATAATTATAATTATACAGTTACTTATTACATTTATAATATTGATATTTCACTATACTATGCAACTTATTCCACTATAATTATAATATTTTACTAGAATAATTTTTAGGAACAAAAAACTTTTCAGAAAGTCTTTTAATTTACATTTCTAATTTGGCATTTTTTATATTCCTAATTTTTGCAACCTTTATTTGTTAATTGAGTTTATTGCTGACCGAAGGTCTTAGCCGTCTGTTTTAAGCCATAATCCATAAATCAAAAGGCCAAAAACATACAAAGATCTTGGTCTAAAGGCAGGCCAAAGGCTTTCTGAAGGTGTGCACTAGAAACCTTATCAGTAACATTCAAATGTTGCTAAATTTTTGTGTTGCAAAACCATAATTTTAAAATGTATATCAATTATTTATTTAATGAACTTTAACCCTTCAATCTTTTATAATTTACTGTTTACAATTGAAACATTTATATTTAAGATCTACTTTCTGATTCAATCACCTTAAATAGACTATTTAATAAACCATCTTTTACCCCCAAAAAAATAACTGCTTAGTTATAATTATTACCTTGCCATTTTCTCATTATTGAATGGAGCACCTTTAGACCCATATTTAAAAATCGTTTCATCATCCTCGTAGTACAAATTTGGCAAAACACAATTTTTTTTCTGCTTTGTCATAATTATAGGAAAATTGGTTTGAATTATTTTCTGCGTTTCGGTTGTATATTTCGGTTTTACTTTTTGATTTTTTCTGTTTTTTACTCCTTTTTTGCGAGTCACACTGAAGCGTAAACAAAAACATTTTACGAAAAGCACATTAAATCCGATTCAACCCACTTATTATTGTTGAAATATTTGATTCAACCTTACCACAAATTTTTGTGCATTCGTGTGTGTTCTTTTCATTATTTTTTGACAATAACAAAAAAGACGAAGACAGCCCAAAAATGTTGATAATTGCCGGAAGTAACTTGTGTCACGCACAGACACACAAAAAACCCACAGTGCCCACCACATAGACAATAGATAAATTTGATTCTGTTTTTTTTTTTTTTGTATTTTTTCATCAGAAAGCAATTTGGCAACATTGAAATCTATTTCTAGGCTTTGCTTCTAGGAAACACAATTACACAATTTGTTATCAAGTGAAGAAATACTTCTTGGTTGGACAGGAAAACCGCCATGAAAATATTCCATGGAAATCGATACTAGAAAGGATTTGAATTTCTAGATCTACGGCACTCGGCCAACAGAAGCTGATTTAAATGTCAGAGAGCCGGCTATTAAACGCTAGCTAGTCAAGCATAAATGTTAAATGTCTTTTAAATACCAAATTGAGGAGGCCACTAATAAACACACACAGCCAGAGAACACCTACGAAGGCTAATGAGACAATCGGATGCTCTGAACCCGAAATTAAATGATTTCCCCAAAGGAGAGTGTATCAAATGGAGGCAATAAAAACTTGTTAACAATATTATTATTAAATTATTTTCGGAGACTCAAAATAATCTTTGAAAATTACCCACTCCCCTGGAATCTTTAAATTTGTATACTAACAAAACCTACAACTTATAATTATTAAATTATTTGAAGCTTTCCAGTAAGTAAAGCGATCTTTCCTGCGGCATTTTAACAGGTTATGGCATCATCGTGTATGCCTTCTAAAGTGTACTTTAAATTTTCAAAATCTTCACAATACCCTCTGGTAGTGTATAACAATAACAATAACATGAAACTGAGAAAACTCCAACAACATTAGACTCGGCAGTGGCGGCGGCGGCAAAATGCCGATTGCAAGTCAAACTCAAAGATTAGGCGAAGCTGAAAAAAAAAAAAAAAAAACAAAATAAAAAAAAAATTTGAAAGGTGCACGCGAATGCATTGCAAGGCATTTTGCTGCATTTGCAACTGCAACAAAGGAATGCAAGTGGCAGCGGCTAACAAGTAATTTACGTACACAATCCAAGCCATGAGGCATATATATTCACATGTACATACAACTGGCGTCTGTTTGGCCAACAAACTAACAGGCCAACAAGTAGATGGCTGCCGATTAACATCAAAGACCTTAAGGGAACCCCCAAAACTAAAACCATTACATCTTGCAGATTAAAAACGAAGAAAATGGAAGGTAGTTTGGAAAGAGTGGAACTGGGAATGCCCTTACAGGGTATTATTTTAAAGGGAAACTTAGATTACTTATATTAAAAAATAAATAAGTTCATTCTATGAAATATTCTAATATTAAAAAACATTTCGTATTTTCCTTTTCTTACCTCTATAACATGTAAGATTTTAGAGATTAAAGTTTAGGTGATTTTACCTTTAGGAAAACCTATTCTAAATTAAATAAAGCAAAAAAGTGAAACAAAAACAAAAAATAAAGAAAGTTTACTTTGAAAAAGCCGAAGTTTATACACCCTTACAGTTTGCAAATGAATCAGGACACCGAATTTTTAAATTTATCTTGTAAATATTGGTTTGTTATTTTTTATTTATTAAATCTATATTTTTTTATTGTCAGTGTTTCGCTTTTATGCCCTTATTATACCCCAAGAAGACCTAAAATATTTAATTTAAAGAGGCTTTAAATCGTAATATTTAAATGTATGATCACTTTTTGGGCAAATCAAAATTTTTTAAATATTTAACAAATTGTGTTGCAAACTGCTCACTATGATTAGAATAGATTAGAATCTAAAAGGGTATAAAATCTGATAGGGAAATCCAAACAGCATTCTATTTTTATCAATCAAAAATATATATATATTTCTAGCTCCATTAATTGTTTTATCAATCAAAAATATATATATTTTTAGCTCCATTAATTGTTAAATTTAAAATGCTTAACTAAATATAAAACCTAAAAACTTCCCCAGCTTACAACCTCTAGTTAAAAATACCTATACCCCCTTAAAGTGCATTTAAAATAGCAGCAATTTCGGCTAAGCACAAAATAATCAGCAGCAAGCAGCACCAGCAGCAATTGTGTTTATCACATCGTTCAACCAATTATATCTATAAACAGATTGTTATGAAATTCAATGAGTATATAACGATCGGTTATCCAACAACACAGCGCGGCGAGTTCAACCAACTTTCGGTCAAATCAAGTGCACTCACTGTACTGCGTATTCTGGGAGGATCGATTCATTGAGGAGCCGTGACAGGCGATGTCTACGTTTGAGCCATGGTTATCAGCAGTTACAAACAAAGTATTCGAATTTGCGTTTACGGCAAGTCAAGTCAAGTGGTCTGTCTACACGGTATCAGGAATCAATGCAATCTCGAATCTACGAAAGTGCCTTAAAAATACAAGTACAATTTCGTTGATTGGAATGCCTCTCAATCTCTCAATAAAAAAAGGAAAGAAAAGAAAAAACACACAATCCCTGTCCGTTCGCCTTATCAACATCAAATTGAACTTGTATTTTGTATTTTCTACGATTCCCCCTCGGTCTCATTGTTTTTTCTCGACTCCTTATCGCGCCAGCAACAGGCAGCACAGCACAGCACCTCAAAAGCCAAAATAAATAAATAAATAAAAAGTAATACTTATATGGGAATGTGCAGGCGACCGCAAACATTTCAAGTTCCTCTGCATTTCTACACTTCTTATCGGGCGGGCGACTGACCATTTTCATGGTTTTTGCTTTACTTTTATTTATTTAATTACTTATTGTTGTTATTATTATTATTAGTATTATGCCACACACAGCTAAATATAGGTACTACAACACACACCGAATTCCTCATAGATATGCTGCCAGTATGATGTCAGGTTGGGGGTCATCGTCATCCCAACAGACTTTGCCTCGATTGCCGTCGCCTCTCTGATTTCGCAGGCAAGGCGCCAGGCATTATTCCGGTGGCATTATCTGGTGTCTCCCCCCTAATTGGTGGGTCCATTGTTTGCCCCAATTAGCGGGAATCCAGCCACAAAGAACATTGGTTGGGTAGGGGGTGTGGAAATGGATCTACCTCCTAACGATACTGAGGGAGGACTTGGTATTTACTCTTTAAAATAAATGAAAGTACTAAAAATAAATCAAGGATTTAAGAATTCAAACAAATCTTGATAAAAGTATATTTCATAAACCAAAGTCAGTTCAGGTTTTATAATTTCTCATGTTAGTTAAGGCTGATTCAATAGCTTAATGCCTATATGAGTCATATAAACCTGGGGTTGAACGGACATCATTAATTGCAAAAATACCCTATTCGTTCTGTAATTAAGCTGTTAAATTCTAACCCATTGTATAACGCATGGTAATTAATTTGAATTAAAAGTTAGCGTGTTAACTAAGGAATATTAGAATAATAGAATATTATTTAATATAATAGATTTAAAGGAAATAAAGTAATCAGCTAATTTTAGCTAACTACTTCAATAATAATTACTAATTAATATTAATAACATATTCCCAAAATTAATATACCAAAATATGTAAGTAATATTCATAAACAAAAAATTCTACATAAACTTTACTCTTAAGTAACAAGTAAATCCCATAGTAAAACTTAGTTTGCATTGCCTAATTTTAGGCTGGGCTCAAAAGAGGCAAACAACTCGTGATCTTGGCCTAGGCGCACAATCATCTGAGACCACAGAATTATGGCCATATTCTCGCCTGGGGGGAGCAGAGTGATATGGCAAAGCGATGAGTCCTAAATTTGAATAGTCATGAAACTTTCTAGCCAAGGTAAGAGGCTCTTTTTTCTTTGTGGCTCACGCCATTAAATTTATTATATTTTGCACGCTTTCTGGCAGCACCGATAAGCGTGTAGAATCTCAAGCACACGTGATAGGAACACCCGCCGTTCCACTCCGCGCCTGACAACCCATTTCTTTTTTCTCCGATTCCCAATTGTTCTGCCACTGATTTCCATAATCAAAAAGAATCGCACACTATGGCAGTTTTTGGCCATTTTTGTTTTTTCGTTGCTTTCTGCCAGCAAAATCATATTTTTTTTATAAATGATTTTTACTACGCAGTTGAGTTGAAGCGAACTGAAGCTAAAGTTGGCCACACACAGCTGTGGCAATTTTCGAAAAACAATATGCAATTTGGTAGCTAGCGTAATATTTACTGACTCAAATAATAATACAGAAATATAACAATTAAGAGAAATATAACAAAAAAAAAATAGAAAAAAGCTTTCTGCACGCCATATAGATCGGTGAATATATATTTTTTAATATATTATAGAATATATCTGTACATTTAGATGTAAAAATAAAAAATAAACTGAAAGAGCTGCCTACGAGAGAAAGGAGTTTTATCAGCTGCCTGTGCTGGCAATAGAAAGTTCGTAACTCAAATGGTTCTTTGTTTACATTTCCACCTGTCCATATATAGCACACTCGCCTATGCACATACAGAATCAAGTGAGGCTTGACGTAAGCAGAAGAGTTGCTATATTCCGAAATATAAATATACATATAAATATAAACCGATGTGTGTTCGCCCATTTGCTGTGACTGATAAGCCTCGGAGAATGTTTGCAAAATCTTTGACGAGATTCAAATCAGGTATGGAAATCCCCCGCACGGAAGCACATGTGTGTATGGCATGGGGTTTTTCTTAATATACGTTTCATTAATGTAAAGAGTTTGAACAGATTTACAGATTTTCTATATACCTAAAAGAGGGCAAACAGTATTAGAAATAAAATGTAATACCTAAATTTATTACAAAAACAATTTATAATATAATCTCCGCTTGATTACTTTTTATATTTTTATAATTTCCAACTTCCTGTGATAACTTGTCTTAAGTGGTATCTCTAGGATTTAATTGCTTTTATGATAGCAATATCATCTTAAGTTAGAGTAACTATAACTCAGTCTTGAAAATTTCTAAACAACTTTACAAGTTTAAAATAAAATGAAAATGTCTTCCTCAGATAATGCATGCATAATTCCTTCTAAATTTTTGTTCCTAACCCTTCAATCGGTTGTTTGTTTTTGATAATGATTATAAATTTAGCTATAATTAAATATATCAATTTATAAACTTCTTTAGTGGAGCGCAGCGTTCCTCCCCTTGAAGAGAGATATGCATATATGCCAAATAGAGAGCTATGCCGATGACAAGCTTCAGCACACCCTATCTTATCAAGCGGCTCATTTCCGTTGCCAAAGTGTTTGCCACGTGTGAAGAGAGATTTGTTTCCAGGCCAAAAGCAATTTCACCAGGCTCAGTTTATTATAGAACTTGGCCCACTGTGCGTCAGCATCTGAATTCACGTGGGGCGGCGCGAATTAATGTGTGTCTCGGGGCCCAGAAGAGAGTAAACATAATCATCATCGACTAGCTCTCGAATGAGCGGGCGGCGAGAGATCTAATTCTAATGATTCATTTGAAAACAAAACAAAAAAATGTGTGTTGGGATTGTTTTTCAGAACATTTTCAATGTTTTTGTCTAGTTCTGTTTTTACTATTTTGAAGGCCAGCAAAGGCAATGCTAAGGCTAAGCAAATTGTTGATACAGTTGTACCAATGGGCCAAGACAGCGGAAACTTGGCCAAGAAGTGCCGGGTAATTGAGGAACTCAATGGCTAACTGACTTAGATCTTGTAAATGGCAGGCTTTGTCTACATTTTGTGGCTTTCTAAATTAGCCCTAGGCAACACACGGCTTTTAGGAAATACACATATTGTATTCCAAGACCCAAACAAGTTTCACTTTTCGCATCAATCTGTGCCTTGTTTTTTCCTGATTTCGGTTTTCGGAGTTGTGTTCGGTTCGTTTAGAACTAGTTTTGGTAACTAACTAAGTGCCACAGCACATGCTAATCAAACCACTTTCGGTGGATATTTTTCCACAATAAAAAACCAAATCAAAATCAAAAATGACAAAAACCAAGCCCGACGTCAGCGAGGAATTTGCATAAAATACTTTAGTTGATTCGAACTTCTGGCCGGGCCAGAGGAGATACATACATATTTGGTTACCATTTTATTTTGGATCCCCAGGTGTTGTTGTTGAGGCAGAATATACATAAGCGGCTATTAAGAGTGACGGAGATTCAAGGCGAGCAGACAGTATTTCCGTATATTAGCATCGCATTTGTCTCTCGATTGCACAAAATCGGAGGCGACAAATTGCTTGCTGTCAGCCAGGGCGTATACGTAATATACCGCCCCAAGTGCATAACCGTAAATAACAAACAAAAAGAATACAAATACTAAGGGAAGAGATAACAAATTGCAAAAATGAAAAAAAATGAAAAAAAAAATAAAACAAAAAAACAAAAACCTTCTTCAAATCAGTGCAGAGAACAAATTCTTGTGTTTATTTTCGTTTTGAGAGTTGCAAGAAGTTTCTATACTCCACCCTGCTGCTCTCGGAATGAAATCAGCTTATCAAAAATATATAGATGAGTAAGCACTCACTCGCTTTCTCGCCTTTCTGGCTCTTATCACCTGTTCTTGTTTGTGTGCCATTAATTATGGCTGCTTCCTTCGGTAGCTGCTGAAGCTGATTAGAGGGCCAACTTCTTTACTGTGGCAACAGCCCAACTAATGGAAAGTTACGAAAGCTTCCCCAATTCGAAACAAAATAAAAACTGAGTTAAGGATTTTCCCCTTTTTCCACCAATAAAATTTGAAATATAAATGTCCAGACATTGGTTTTGCAATTTGTCTCAAAAAAACCCAATAGTTTTCATGCAAATAAAGTCATGAAGGATTTCCAATACCAACTTAAATATCAACTTTTGCAAGATTTCAACTTAAGATCAGTTTGATAATAAATAATACATTTAAAATTGGAGTTAGTCCTAATAAGATAAGTAACATCTTAATGCGGAACCAAGCCTTATTATTTATCAACATTTTATTGTTTATAATATTTAAATTATGCATTCTCCGATAAAAAAAAATACTTAAATTTCTGGAGAACGAAAAGCAAACACTTAACAAGCCAGAAAAATCTTTTTCTCAAACAGTTACAGAAAACAATCAACTTGAGCCCTTATCTCAAGTTAATTTCATGGCATTTTGACTGCATATAAAGCGTAAAATTTGTATTTTGTATAATAAAACAAAAAAATATATATACTGTTATACTGATTATGACCTATTCGAATCAATTGCATAATATTGCATAATACCTAGCAGATTACGGAGGGGGCGAAATGATCTCATTGATCTCGCATTTTTTTCATTTCTTTTCCAGTAGCATTATAATGATTTTAAATATTTAATATTGATGGAAATAAATAAATATTAATATAAAAACCAACTTTAAATAGTTAAACAATAGACATTTAACTTAACAAACCAAAAAAAGGAAATGAAATCATAAATTGAACTATAAGACAAAAATTAAAATGAAATTGGAAGTATTGCAAATAATTTTCGAAATCTTTAGATTCTATATAAAATAAAAAAGAGCAACTTATTAAGCTTCAAGAATCAGACTCACCTGCATTATGGGATACGCGACACGTCCTTTGCCAAACCGCTCTATGATCGTCAGCTTGGTGGCACTGGCCATGACTCCGGCTATGTTGGACGACGACAGGACCGGACGCGATGGCGGCACGATGGGCACAAAGTCGCGATTCCTTTCGGCGAAGCTGCGATCGAACGAGTTCCGACGATCGCTGTGTGAGCGTCTGTATGCCACGTGGTTGCCACTGTTGCCCCCGGTGCTGGGCCCGCGACTCGATGCCGATCCCGACTGATACGCATTCACAGAGCCGTTGTACTGGGACACACCCATGTAGGACTTTGACTTGCGATACTGTTTGCCGGAGTAGACGGTGGGTTCCGGATAGTTGAGATCGCTGTAATTGCTGGCGGTCTCAGATCCAGAACTGGACGAGATGGTGGACACCGATGAGGAGGAAACAGAGGACGAGGCGGAGGTGGAGGAGGAGGAGGAGGTAGCGGTCACGGCGGTGGTCAAACTGGAGATCATCGATGGCTTGGAGCATTTGGCACAGGGCACGGCCAGAGCCGCGGTCAGCAGTTCGGCGGGATTAATCTTGGCCACTGCAATGTCCGGTGTGGCCGGTGTGTCCGTAGTGATGCTGCTTGTGTTGCTGCCACTTTTGTTGGTGACATTTTTGTTGTTGCTGCTGCCGTTGCTGTTGCTCCTGTAGTTGCTGGTGTCGCGTGGCAAAGATTGCAGGAAGATCTGTTGCCGCTGCGGCTTTGCTTTTTTGCTGCTGCGCTGTTGCTGCTGCTGTTGTTGTGGTTGCTGTTGTCCTTTGCCTGCATTCTTTTTGTTGGTCTTGGCATTTGAGCCTTTGTTGTTAGTCTTGTTGTTGTTGGTTTTGTTGCTGATAATGTTGCTAGGGTTGCTGACGTTTGATGTGTTGCTAATGTTGGTTGTGGTGCTTGTGTTGCTACTGCTGTTGTTGCCCGCCGCCGGCAACACTGCCGCCTCTCGCTGCCTCTCCTTGTCCTTGTCCGCCTTCTTGCCACTCACCTTGTTTACCATTGTCTCTTTGTGCGCTGCTTCACCCTGGTTAACCGTTATCCGTCCTGCTGCTTTGCTTAGAGTTCCGTTAGTTTTCTCCGTTCTACGTTCCGTGCGCAATTGGCTTTCGGCTTCTGCTTGCGGTTTTGTTTTGTTGTTGTCTCTCACTCGATCGCTCTGCTGCGTCTCTCACGGCTCGGCGTTGCTTTCGTCTGCTTTGCTCTGCTTTTTTCTATCTCACTCGCGCGCGCATTCGCTCTCGTTTTCGTTGGTGGAGCTTTTTTTTGTATTTCGTTTGTGCCACGTTTTGTTGTTGGCGCCGCGATTTTATATTTTGTATATTTCGCTTGCTGTTTGCGTTCTTCTTATTTTTATATTAAATGAGCTTTTGTTGTACCTTTTCAAATGTTTTTAATCACAAAATTCATTAATGTTGTTTCGGCTCGTTGTTGTTATTTGTTTCTTTTTCACTTGCTAACACTTTTTTAATTGCGTCTTTTTGGCGAACTTGCTATTCTCCTCACTGTTGTTGCTTTTGCTATCCCTTTTCGGATGACATTTACCGTAAGAGCGCAGCACAGCATCGTTGAGGAAGAGAAAGACGAAGCAGATGAGAAGAACATGTAAAGAAATGGGAAGAGGAAACCAAATTAGTTATTGGTTATGTATTTGACTTTGCACAATTGTTTTCGCTCTCATGTAGGGCTTTGCTTAAGTGTTCTAAAATCTTGATTTATTTTTATAAAGCCAGCAGATCGTTTAAAATATTGTTTTTGCCATTTCTGAACGCACATTCGATGCGATACGCTCTCCCTTTATATGTGTATGTTTGCCCCACTCTCTCTCCCTCTCTCTAACTAACGATTGCTTAGTTTTTATCACTTTTTTGTTTGCACTTTTTTCTTTGATTAACTGCTGTGATTTCCTGAAGGAGCAGCCAAATGAAATTCCCCCCATTTCCAAACGCGCAATTTATATTACTTATTTGTTGCGTCCAACCGAGAAAACAAAAACAAGAACGCCGAAAAAAAACATTTATATCTATGCCTGTGTGTGGGTGTTTGGATGTACGTTTAGTATGTATATGGGCTGGTATGTAAATGCTTGCCATTTGGCGGGCGCGTTCTCTCTTTCCCTCTCTTTCTATCCCCTAACCGATGATGTAAGTTTCGTATCGGAATTTTTTATTTTATTTTTCACCGCTACTGTTTGTCTGTAGCTGTGTTTGTCTTTGCGAAGAGTAAGCTGATCACAAGATCAATATACTTGCTGAGGTCTCGTAAAAGTGCCTTCGCTAATTTGCCCATAAAAGCTATTTTATCGCCGCACACGACTTGCTGCACTTGATGTACATATGTATGTATCTGTTTACTTCCATTCTTACATGCTTGTACAAAACAACAAACAAACACAACAAATATATACGACAGGTAATATGGCTCCTTGATAAATTAAACAATATCGATACTGTTAATGATTTGATATCTACTTTCCCGTAACGCAGTGACTCAATCGCAGAATGGATATGGGAGAAATTTTAAACAGATCCCCCCTACCAGTCGTAAAACGAGTTAATTACTTATCCAGAATTGTCGAACACTAACCGATCTTGAACCGAAATATGATGGATGGCAATTATTAGCCTAACGAGCGAGCACATCATCACTTTTGAGCTTAAATTATTTGGGTATTCCCGCGTGCGTTAAATTGCTTTATTATTGCACTTTTGGGGACACAAAATACACACACAATCTTCTTAAGTATAACTACGTGGTTTTAACATTATCAAAATTATAAAACTTGCTAATACTTTACGGTTGAAATTTAAATAGAAATCTTGGAAGAAGTACATAAATTTAACAAAGTTTTTCATAGGTTAAAAAGTATAGCTGTTCTAAGAATCGAACCAAATCGAACGCTTTTAATCTTTTAATTGATGATGGCATAAATATTAATGGTACTTTTGTTAGTTAGTTAAAAACGATTTGAGTGCAGTACTTTCATACTTTTAAATACACTTAACAGCAACCAAATAATGGGGAGAATTTGGGGTTGAATAAGATCTGATCTGAAGGTGTTTTCATCCACAAACCTCTGTACACCGCCAAAAAAGAGCGAAACCGGAAATGCCAGATGCCAAGACTACCCACTAAAGTGGGCAACGGGATCGGTCGGAAGGGGGAGGTGAGTGTGTGTCTAGATCGTTATCCGCATTTCTGGTTTGCTTTTCATTTAGGCAGAATACAAAACCATGCGACACGATGCGATCTCAGAAATACAGAATACAGAACACCGAACACCCGGCACACAACTGTGGTGCAGTCACGTAGCCCCACTAATTGAGCGAGATCAATAACGGCGATTGTGCGCGTTCATGTGTATATTTACCTGTACAACTCGGACAGCTCGTGCCCCCAAAAAATCCACGCAGTAAGCGTCTCTTCTGTTTCTCTCAGTGCCGCAGAGCACACGTACTTGCTACCGTTCTATTGGGATTTTCTAGAACCGAACCGAATCCTATCGTATCAAATGCAATCTCTCTGTGGTGGGGCTTTTCTGTTCAGAGAGCAGGCAAAACAAAGAGTTATACACAGCACTGGGAAGTCGACATCGGTTATAGTATCGGTATCGGTATGCTATCGACGACGGGCAGCAGGGTGTGGGTGGAATTCACCGTTCCTTGGAACCGCTGGCAGCCTCACACGAAAAGCGTACGGCTGGCCAGGATGGCGATCGGTATCCGGTAATCGGCTTCGATTCTGGTTTTAGATTGCTACGGTAACGTAGAAACCAAACCGTAAGTCTATTTTTCAAAATTTACTGACAACTAACGCCTGAGATGCTTTCTATCGTTGCTTCTGCGGCTCCTTTATTTTATTCGGGTTTTTCAATACCGTTGCACCGCACGGACACACTTACATACACTGAGAAACAATCACTCACACAGATGCACACGCGATATGGCGCTCACTTAACTCCCAACTTTTTTCGATTTGATTTTGACTTTGAATTCAAATTTCAATTTCACTTTTTCGCTTGCCTTTTTATTTGCTTGTTTGATTTTCGTTATATTTCGTTTTTCGGACCACGCGTTTCGGTTAGCGGAAGCTTGCCGAAAAGCTTCGAGAAATGTGGCGATCGTATTCGATGGGTTTCTGATTGGAGGCAAACGAGGGGCAAGGCGATTGCTTGATTTCTGCTTTGATTACAGCTGCACTTGCTAGCGCACCTGGCTCTCAGTTGGGAGGAGTTACTGTCACTGCCACTGCCACTGTTGCTATTGTTTTCACTGTCTAACGGTGGCTGCTCCACACTCGATCGGTCTTCGGTTGGCGCTCGGCTATTCCTATATTCCTATTCCCTTGGTTTGGCTACTTGAGTGTCGAACATGTGACGAGCAACTAACTGGCGGCGCTGGCACAGCGGCACAGCGGAACGACAGCGTGAAGAGCCAAGCAGAAGACGAGCGCCAAGCGACGGTACGTCGACAGCCGTAATCGCTACAGTGAAGCGTCGCTGTGGTGTCCCTTTTTGTAGATTCTCAAAGAAAATTCAACCCACAGATAAAATATGTTACTACTTTCTCAAGTTTTTAATATAATATTTATAAATTAATAAAATAATTTTCGCTTTTTGGTTCTTTTTATAAGGGTCACACTGTAATTAGTGGGAGCAGAGCAGCGGCGCCGACGATTCTAGAGAGTGCCAAACGAAAAGTTTGCGAAACGGAATTAGCAACAACAATTAAGTCGGAAATGAGCAAAGCACCTCATTCTCAATCTCTCTCTCTTTCGCTCTTTATCTGCCTCCGTCCTCGTATTGCCTCCTTTCCGTTTGCCTTCCCAGCTCTTTCTTGTGGCCACACGCTTCGCTCGAGTGCTTCTTAGCTATTGGGTAGTAGGTCAAGAAATTGCTTGAAGCCATTGGTTTGCTTGGGGTTTTCACTTTTAAGCCTAGTTTTTTGGCTGATTATCCGCGCTTCAAAGAGCGGCTGCGAGAGGGATTGGAAAAAGCTGTACAACGAGCTTTGTGCGATCGAAATGGTGTAAATGTTGTTGTAATAAAATACCGGCCGGCAATTGAGAAAGCGCCGACCTTGCGCTCTCTCTCTCTTTTTGACACTCACCAAGGGAAAGGTGGGGAGTGGGTGGAAGCGGGCGAGAGCGAGAGGGTTGGGGTGGCAACCAAATGGCATGCTAATTAATCGAAAGCTTTCACGCCTTCTCTTTCTAGAAAGCTCCTCGGTAAAAACCAGCGATCGACGTGTTATGACCATTTATGAATATGAATTATATAGGCATTAGTCAGGGAGATGCATAGGGATCGAATAAATCAAATTTGATGTATTGACCAATTATTGTTTCTACATCATATCGAAAATTAAAATAACGGAAAATATATCGCTTACTGCAAAAAAATGTAACCTATTTATTTTTTTCTTATAAACATTTATTAATGTAATATTTATTAAAAAACTACATATAATAAATTAATTTTTCCTTTTTAATTTTTTATAGTCTCACCTATTTTATAAGTTTTTATTTCAACTAAAAATCAATATTTAAGTCGACTTGAAAATCTAAAGACAAGAATATCGACATCGATATAGAAATGTATTTTTAATCCTTCCACATTTATAGGATCTCCCCTGGCGATCCTTAAAGGACAAGTGCAACTGCCGGATGTTGGGAGATGCAGCGGGATCACGATCACGTGACCAAGGCTGCAAAACTGTGGCTAGAAATAAACGTTCGAATGGCTAAAAATCACACCGTTGTGTGTGGGGCGGTACAACGACGGTATTTTCGGCTGTCGCCGCCCCAATAGCGAAGCGACAAAACAAACCCAAAAATATCCACATTCACATCCACCAGTTGATGGGACATAGACATACACCAAAATGCGATGCGTAGTAGTCGCCACGCGGCTAATGAAAAATTTCAATTATTTTGCCAAGCAAAATCGGGCATGTGTGTTGGTATTATTTATAAGACCTGCGTGAATCCACAGTAAACAAAATTTTATCAAATGGGTTTCCTTGGCCCGGGTTCCACCAAAAGGTTTAATTTGTTATTGTTATTGCTCTAGCTTCATTCGCAACTAATAATGATAATAATGCACTTTATTGCAAATCCAAATGGCTGAAAAATTAACACAATACTTACATTTTCTTGTATTAGTCATAAATTATATGACTCATAAAGTACAACATGTTTCCATTCAAAAATATTTCCATTCACAAGAGGAAAACCCCCTCACCTCGTAGGAAAGCTTTCTAGCTGTGGAAAACATTTATAAAATAAGAACAACGAAAGTTTGATTTTATGATCATTTTCAAGAACTCGTAAAACTATTTACTTTAAATTTGTATTTTATATTGAAAAAGCTAATTTACTTTGTTTAGGTTTACAGTAAATCCATTTTCTTTAAATAAATAAAATTCCCTTGCTGTTCTTTTAAATACTGTACTTAAGAGAAATTAAAAAAAAATTAAAATTAAATAATTTGAAGAAGCCTTTGGTTTTTAATATTTACCATTAATAACAATTACAGTTAAAATGAAAAATAAAAATAAAAATATGTTTTTTGGGTCAGCTCTTATGGTTAAAAATTCGTTTTAAAAAATAGCTTATTATATAAATTTAAAAACAATTTTCAAAAATATAAAAAACAGAATTGAAACTAATAAAGCTTAGCAACGTAAAAACCCGGAACATGTTTATAAGCCGGCCATCAACATGAGTACAACTTTGTGCTGCCAGCAACATCAGCTTGGAAACATTTTCACCAATCAACATATAAAACAATTACCTTAATTAAATTTTTAAAATATAATTAATGCATTTATTATTTATGTAGTCTTTATTAAAAAATTAATAAAATAGTTACACATGTCTTCTAGATATTCATTGTCTTTACTGGTTGTATAAAAGCTAGCAAAACTCTCAAGTAAATTATGTTTGTTGATTTTTAGAGCATACTCTTGCGGGCAGATATTTCATCTTTAGATTTACTAGAAAACTTTACAAAACTCTTTTTGCCTGAATCCCTTCCTAAATAAATCGCTTTGCATATATAGCTCCTGCGGCCAGGATAACGCCGAATAGAGTGGCGCCGGAAACGCGCTTTAGCAGCTGATCCTGCCACTTCCTGTTGGCAATGCACTGGCTGTAAGGCATACTGGAGAAGGACACGCTGTTGTAGAGCGGTATCCAGCCGGGGAATAGGCGGAAGAGCAGCGTGTCCAGCCACTTTCGGAGCCGAAAGGAACAGCGCTTGGTTAAGTCACGCATCTGTAACAGACGAAAAATTAAGGATAATTTACATGTTTTTTTTTCTAAGTAATACCCACCTCCACATAGTTGTACATGGCCAGATCACAAATGGCGAAGGCATCCTGCCAGCGAGACTCGGTGAACTGGGCCAGTGCCTTGTCCAGCGGCAGTTGCTTGTCCAGGATTCCGGTTAGCAGCGTAACATCCTCCATTCCCGCGTTCATTCCCTGGCCATAGTACGGAACCATGGCATGAGCGGCATCGCCCAGGATAAGAGCCTTGTCCGCATAGTGATAGGGCCGGCACTTGATGGACACCAGATGCTGTGGTCGTGTCTTAAAGAAGTCCTTGATGAGCTGCTCCTCTCCGATAAGCGGCAGGGCATCCCGGAAGTTCTTCCTAAAGAAATCCAAGAGTTGCTCCTTGTTCTGAATTTCGGCGAAGACCTCAAATGGCATGGAAAGGGTGACCGTGAAGGACTTGTCCTGGTTGGGCAGCGCAATCATCATAAAGGAGTCACGGGGCCAAATGTGTAGGTAATTGGCTGGCATCTGGAAGTCACCCAATTTGGAGGGAATACACAACTCCAAATAGCCGGTTTCGATGTACTCCTGGGAGTAATTAAAGCCTGGCAGGCGGACCAATTGCTGTCGAACACTGCTGAAGGCACCATCACAGCCCACAATCAAATCCGCGCTGGCGAATATCACCTCCTCCTTGGGATTCCGGAACTCCATGGAACCCTCTCGGAGATTGGCCGCCGTCAGCTTGTGCTCAAAGTGACATTGGATATTCGGGAACTTATCGCAGGCGTCCAAAAGGACCTCGTTTAGCTGCCGGCGACCCACGGAGTACAGGCACTGATTGTTGCAAGGATCATACAGGACCACGCTGGTATGTCCTTTGATATTGTGCAGCATGCGGCCCCTCATGGGTATGGCGGTGGCCAGGACCTTCTGCTCCAGACCCACGGCTGCCAGAGCCCGGCGACCTCGCTGGGACAGTGCCAAGTTGATGCTCCTGCCCTGAACCACCAACGCATGTCGGATATCCTCGCGGTACTCGTACAAATCCACATGGTTACCCATGCGAGCAAAGTTTAAGGCCGCCAAAGAGCCCACCTTTTCAAGAAAGAGATAAAAGGAGGAGAAAGTGAAAATCTTAGCTCGATAAGAGAGTACTATCTGAGAAGCAGGGGATTAGGAAACCCCAAAGATAAAGAGCATCTAGATAAGTGTGCATAGTTATGCGGTCACTAAGAGAACAATTGACAATTAACCAAGAACGAATATAAAATAATTATCTTATGAGATGTCTTAAAAATTTGGAAATGCTTAATTTTTAAAGATATCTTAGTACTTTGTGAAGATATTTCGTTAGTTATTGCTCTTTAATTTATTTCTTACTTTCATCATTTCTCTTATGACTTCCTTTGTACTTTAAGTTTGTAATTTAAGAAATTTTGAATAATCCAATAGTAAAATAATTTTATTTTCTTTAGAATTTAGACTTTGACTTACCAATCCCGCTCCCACAACCGCCACCCTGCGCCTCCGTCGCTCATCTCCAGCCTCCTGGCGGCCGTTCGCGTCCGTTAAGATGGCTCCTTGGCTCATGACCGTTCTTTCAGCGTGTCGCCAGCGAAATGAAGTGAGATTGAAGCCAGCCAACTGGCTGGTGAAATTTCTAACCCAAAGATTATGTCGGATGGGCAAGTAAATGCTATCTGTGGTTGTTTGATGTAGCTGCGGGAAGCCAAGCAAATGCAGGGGCGTAGCCCCCAACATTTCTTGGGGGAACTTACCATAGCATGTAGTACATTTTTGTCAATTATTACAGAATCCATTCAAAACATCTAGCAAAAGAGCTATAGTTGAGGGGGCTGGGCTTAGAGATACCCACACCCAGAAATCTTGAGCGGATGCCCTAACCTTTGAGCGGACACTATGTTAATCTAAACATTTTTGAAGTAGGCTCATTAAATGTGTTTTTGTTTTAGCTTTTCGGTGCTGGGGGGATGGGGTTAAACTAATTACAGTGAACATAAATTAAGTCTGATGGTACGACTTTAGGTGGCCGATCCATTATAAATAAATGAAATGTACATAACTTAATTTTTAATATAATATTTATTTCCAATATTAAACTATTGTTTCTTAACTATATTTTTATTGTTTACATAAAATAAATGTTTTTCAAGATATTCGTTCGCATTTGTACCTCAGTAAAATATTTGTACATGAATATTTTCTGTATTAATACAATATTTGTCTTTTTATTATACTTACTGATTATAAAAAATGATTCAGAAATCCATTTATTAAAATATAAAAAGAAAAAATAGTTGTTTGAAGACAAATACAGCTTTTATTGCTGACAACTCAAAAAAAGAGCCGGTTGTTTCAATGCTGCCAGAACTTAAACGTCGGTTTTTTGTTTTAGGACGGAATCCAGTTATTAAATCTGTTTCGCAGCGGAAATATTGACAATATTTGAATTATAATATTTGTTTCCCATAAATAATTCGTTTTAAAATCGGCAAGGCTGATTGTTAATTTTACTATTTCATTCTTGGTCTCTTTAATCCAAATTAATGTAATTGCCTAATTCCCAATATATTGCTCTGTATATAAATCTGTCTCTTTTTATCTATACAACTCTCTCTTTTCGCATCTCTCTCTCTCTCTATTTGTCTCTCTCTCGCTCTTTTTTCCCTATCTCTCTCTATCTCCCTCTCACTTTTGCTGTTTCTCTCTCTCTTTTTATGCTTCTCTCTCTCAATCTATCTCTCTCTCTATCCATCTCTCTTACACCTATAAATAGAGGCGACTCGCCGCAGCAGCCTCAGTATGTTCGCGGCCTTCCACCCGTTCACCCAACTACTGACCATCTCCCATTTCGCTGGAACTGTATCAATAATCTTGTGTTAAATAGTGTGCTAATAATGTGTTAAAAGCCTCTGCACTGGAAAGGACTTAATCATCGATGATTCACGGCCAAGTCTGCGGTGTGGCTATGAAAGGTAACTGGGTGTCCTCTACTGCGGGTAAGTCCGAACCAAGATTATTATCCTATATCCTATATAAAAAAACTGACATCACCAATCGATAAGCGCATAATTGATTAATTTATTTGGGTTGTTTATTTGGTTGAATTGGGTTTTGTTTCTAAGCAGTAAAATAAAAAAGTTCAATTTAAAATAGGTCTTGGTTATAAGACATGCCATTAGCTCAGGGAAAATAATTATTTTAAAACGAATTATTTATGGGAAACAAATATTATAATTCAAATATTGTCAATATTTCCGCTGCGGAATAACAAATATTATGTTTTGAATATTGCGGGTTATTAACAAAGTATGACCGTATCATTTTCCCTTAAAAAAGCCGAGCAACACGTGGAAAGAGCAGTCACACTTCAAAGGAATAAATATTTTTCCGCTGCAAAACAGATTGAAGAACTGGATACCGCACTTAAAGAAAAACTAAAGTAATCAAAGTATTTATTAAATCAGAAATACGTGAAACACATCAATTTGAGCTGTCATTCTCTAAAAATTTAATGTTTTTCTGTGCAACAGCTGTGTTTATTATCGCTAGAGGTGACACAACAGCCATTCGTTACGTGATAAAATTACTGAAATATTTATACAGATTTTTATTAATTTAGTCGCTTAGGAATAATACATTTTAAAATATTTCTTAAAATGTATTCCGTAAAGTAATTAAATAAATTATGCGTCATACTAAAAACAGCCTCGTTAAAATATATTTTCTGTATTTATTGTCACTATCGATGATACCAGTCAAACTATCGATAACATCTACCATGCCTTCTGGCCATCCCTATTAAAGTTATTTAACGGCCGAAGCTTTCGCGAGAACGTTTGTGTTTTATCTTCGCTGTGATTTTCGCCCGCACTGTCGTTACCGCTCTCAGCTGGCCACTGGCGCGCACTTTGGAAAGCGTTGACTGCGAAAGGAAAGGTCATTCGCGTGAGCAAGCGGCGAGTCACAGTGAGTTGCTGCTGCTGCTGTGGAAAAATCAATTCAGGCGGGCTCACGCAGCTCACCTTTGGTGATAAGCACACAGGCCGGAATCATGCCCGTGGGAACGTTCGACGCCTGGGATGCGGCGGTCCTGATTAGCATCCTGGTGATCTCGGCGCTGATTGGCATCTACTACCGCTACACGGGCGGCAAGCAGAAGACCACGCAGGAGTACCTGATGGCCAACCAGAGCATGACCACCTTTCCGGTGTCCTTCAGCCTGATGGCCAGCTTCATGTCCGCCATCTCGCTGATGGGCGTCTCCAACGAGTCGTACCAGTTCGGCACCATGTTCTGTGTGATAAACATTGCCTATTGGATAAGCACACCCATCGCCGCCTACATCTTCCTGCCGGTGTTCTACCGAATGCGAACCACTAGTGTTTACGAGTACCTGGAGCGGCGTTTTGGTCAGGCCACGCGTCTGTCCGCCTCTCTGGCCTTCACCATCCAAATGGTGTTGTACATGGGCATTGCCCTGTATGCCCCCGCTCTGGCACTGGAGGCGGTGACTGGGATACCTCGGACGGCAGCAATTCTGGTCATTGGATTGGTGTGCACTTTCTACTCCACCCTGGGCGGCCTAAAGGCGGTCCTGATCACGGATGTGTTTCAATCGTTTCTTATGTTCGCCGCCATCTACGCGGTGATAGCTGTGTCGGCAATTAAGGCCGGAGGCTTTGCGGCCATCTGGGAAGTGGCTGTGGAGCGTGGACGGGTGTATTTTGATGACTTTTCGCTGGACCCCACCGTGAGACACACCTGGTGGTCGCTCATCATTGGCGGCATGGTCACCTATCTGTCTCTGTACGGCGTCAACCAGACGCAGATCCAGCGACTGCTGAGTGTGCGCAATCTAAAGAGCGCCCAGTCGGCCCTGTGGTGGAACCTGCCCATCCTGGGACTTCTGAGCTTCAGCACCATCTTCAGTGGGTTGGCCATTTTCTACTATTATCGAGACTGTGATCCCCTGCAGGAGGGGCGAATCAAATCTCGCGACCAGCTGATGCCGCTGTTCGCTGTGGACACAATGGGTGAGTGTGGGGGAACCCCGGTCTGGGTAGTTTATCATATGCTAAGTGCCCGTTCTCGCTGCAGGTCAATACCCCGGTCTGTGCGGCCTGTTTGTGTCCGGCATTTTCTCTGCCAGTCTGTCGACGATTTCGTCGGCAGTCACCTCTCTCTCGGCCGTGACGCTGGAGGATTATCTGAAGCCATTGTACAAGGCGATATTTAAGAGAACGCTCATTGACTCCCAGTCTACACTGCCCACCAAGGTGGTGGCCTTCTTCTTTGGCCTGCTCTGCATCGGACTGGCCTTTGGAGCTGGATCCCTGGGCGGCGTTCTACAGGCCTCGCTCACCATCTTCGGAGTTGTGGGCGGCCCGCTGCTGGCCCTCTTCAGCCTGGGTGTTTGCACGACGCGCACAAACCAGCGGGGCGCTCTGCTGGGCTTCCTGGTGTCCCTAATCATCTCCTTCTGGATCGGTTTCGGTGGACCCAAGCCCAGCCCGATACCCCTGAGCTTCAGCATGTCGGGCTGTGAAAATGCCACGGCGCTGGCTGCCCAAGCTCTTGAGCTGAGTTCAAACAGCAGCCCGGTGGTCATCGAACCTCACTACTTCTGGCTGTATCGCCTCTCCTATATGTGGAGCTGTGTGATCGGCTTTATCGTTGCTGTGCTCGTCGGCTATGTGGGCAGCATTTTGCTGGCGCACTTTGGTTGGGCTGAGAACTCGGAAATCTACTTGGACAAGTATCAGAAGCAGCTGGATTACGACCTCTTCGCACCTATTCTGTCGCGTCGCTGGCGGCGCCAGGCGGAGAGGGAACACCACCTAACAACAACTCAGGACGAAGCACTGACCAAACTTACGCGGCAGTAGAAGTTCCTCGAAATTATATCTAGATGTAGAATTAGTATATATTTATGAAGAGCAAAGAATTTCCAGGAGGCGTTCTGCTTGTTACGGATGTCGTACCTAAAAGTGCATAACAATGTGACCTTTTTTTATACCTGTGTGAACGAAGCTGGCATATAGTGGTCAGATCGACCAAAACAGAGTCTTCCATATTTATAAAGGCAACGATAATTATTACATGTTCACAAGAAAATCATACACATACCTCGTAGGAATAGTCAAATTGAATGTTATACTTGTATTTGATGAGGTTTTTGGGGTTTTTCCACTCAGACAATAAATTATTAAGGAAAAAAAACTCACCCCCCATGTTGAGCATTGACAGCCACAATGCCAGACACACATATTATAGATTTCTGTATAGGAATAGCTTAGAATTTTAAATACAACACTTTTATGCTTAACTTTATTTAACATTTTAATAATAAGTTACACGATATTTTGGTATTGCTCCATAATAAGCATTTTTCATTTCACATAATAGACAGCTCTCGAGGTCAGGAGGAGGCTTTAAATATAAACTACAGTGGGAACTCCTATTAATAGTTGCACAGCGCCACATTGTGAATTGTTTTTAGTCATATACCCACACTATATATATATATATTCGTGCCGTGTGTTGCAATCATCTATTGAACAATAATCATTATAAGCAGTAAAAGTTACATGTGTTGGTAAAAAGCAACTGCTGACAATTAAACACAAACTGTTGTACAAAAACAGAGGTTTTAATTATACGCTTTCAATGGAAGCGTGAAGCTGAAATAAAAGCTGTGCTTTGGTTACCTAGAAATCACGATTAGAACAGAGAATTTCCTCCGTCCACCGCGATAAGCAAATTCGTACGCTATCAGCTAAGGTTCTGCGAGGCTCTCCCCTCGATGAGGAATCTATTTTGGAACGAATACATAACTCTTGTGCGTTTACCTTTCCCACTTGACTATTACGCCATGCGGGCACAAAGTCTAATTGAGAAGGCAAATTGCTTAAAATTGGAAATGCTATAGGTCACTATTCGAATCGGTTTGTGTGTGTTTGGCTGTAAACAAACGCCAATTGAAATATGAAGTAACATCAGGCCACCGTTAATGAAACTTGTCTACACACATTTCTCTGACTCGTCGTGGCTGTGGAAAGTTTTCACTGATCGAGGAGGGTTCAAAGTACCAATGGACTCGGATGACACACATTTTTCGGCTAACGTTCTGGCGAAAGAAGAGCCCAAAGAAAAGATAGTTACATTGAGTTTAAACGACTGTGGGTTGCCCTGCATTATTATAAATAATTATAAATCTGTTTATTTTTCAGGCAAATTAATCAGAAGTTCTCTTCACTTACAGAATTTAAAAAAAAATATACAATACAGTATACAATACAATATAAATTATAATAACATTCCAAAAAGGCTTCTCCAATACCAAATACCGGTTGTTGGCGATGATTCGGCACAAATCTTTGGTTTATTTACTCTCATTTGTCTGCCAATTCTGCAACGCCAAGCGATAAATTATACAATTCGTTAGCATTTCATGGAAGCTTTCACAGATAGCCAAATCCAACGGGCGCCCAACAGTTAGTAAATAAATAATTGGACGATAAGAGAGGGCTCTCTGGCACTACCATAAAAAAATAGTGATTCATTCCTGCGCTATTTATTGTGCTCCTTTACAAACTCGAAGAACACATCCTCGAGACCTGTATGGCTGATTGAATAGTGCATTATCTGCAGATCAGTTTTGACACCTTCCATATAGGCAAAAATTTCCGACCAGCGTATATTTTCCTTGGGTATGACGAAGGTTATCATTCCTCGAAAAGAGTACTTCTCCCTGGGAAATTAAAAATTATAAAAAATTAGATAGGAGTCTCAGAAGTTTAAATATATAAATAGTTTGTTGCTTGTATATAGGGGAAATAGGGAGAAAGAAAGAAAATACTAATAACCAAAGGATACCAGAACAGATAATAATAAATTAACAACATAAATAAAATATAAATAATTATGTCTCCAAAGATACAATGTAGAAATGATAAAAAAGTAATGATATTGCACTTATTTACTTACGTTACGATACCTGTCGGATGATCCTCTAAAAACCACTCCTCCACGTCACGCAACAGGATCTCATAATCCTCACGGATATCCGTTTCGGAATCTGCGCAGTTTTTTGTATCATGGTCCATTGACAACCGCAGTATAGATAACTTCAGGGAATCCAGGGTTGAACTTAAGGGGGGCGTTAACACATACAGATTGGTAATTCGTCTAGACTCGTCCCTAAACAAATTCAGTTCCGACATTGTGCCCACCTTAATTTTGACAAAGATACCCTTGTCGAAGCGGGACCTAAGCCGCGCCACAGATCCGTAGCAGAGAAGCGTTCCGCGGTCCAGGATCCCCAAATTGGTGCCCAGAATCTCGCACTCCTCCGAGCTGTTCGTGGTGAGAAATATGGCAAGACCGCCTTTCCGGAGTCTGTCCAAAATGTCCCAGATCTCGTACTTGGCATGCATGTCCACTCCGGCGGTGGGCTCATCTAGACAGAGCAGCGTTGGCGCCAGCGCGGCCACTGCTATCATTAGCTTCCGCTTGGTGCCATTGCTATATGTTCTGATCGGCTTGTCCATGTTGAGCCCTAGGCTAAAGCTTTCTGCCAATGACTTGACCACCATTGGGATGCGATTCTGCCGAATGCCGTTGATCAGGCAAAAGAAACGCAGTGTTTCCCAGCCAGTCATGTACGGTACCAGCATTTCCTCGTGCGGACAGAAACCCAGGAGCTTTAGGCCTTGCTTGGAACGACTCTTGATGCTGAAGCCCTTGATGTGGATGGTGCCCGCGGTAACCGTTCTCTTGCCCACGATCATGTAGAAGGTGCTTGACTTTCCAGCTCCATTCCGGCCCATCAGGCAGAGACACTCGAAGCTGGAACAAAGTGAAGTGGAGTAGTTCGTTGGGCAAAAGATGGGGAGTGGATATTCTCCACATTAAGAGCAACAAAGCTTAGCTACACCACTTTCTTTAAAAATCGTTTACTTACGGGTTTATGTCGAGCGTCAGAGCGCGAACTGCCAGGACGTCGCCATAGCGCTTGGACACATTCTTCATGATGAGTGGAAAACTCTTGAAACTCTTTGTGGTAACTAAGTCCAACCTTTGTCGGATTCGGCCCACTTCTGCATCCTCTTCGTCGACGGCTGGCAGTATTTTTTCGTTCTTGATCGATCTGCATAACGATGTAAAGTTAGTTGACTTACAATAAAAATCATTTTGTTTGAGATTCAACCTGAAACAGTATTTGAGCCGACGCGGAATCCACGACAGAAGGACCATCATGATGTACACCGTTCCGCTTATAAGCATATACCAAATCTCCGAAATGATGTAAGCATTTTTCTCTTTGTAAGTGGGGTACTTTCCCGTCCCTTGCATACTTTGATGAGCACCCAAGTTGTCTTCTACGTAGACGATATCTTGAACGCCGTTAAACAACGCGTAGTGCGGGTGAACCCTGAGCATGTACTCGAAGATTTTGTAGCGATCTACTGTTTTATGGGGATGAATGAAGAAGGACAGCACGCCTGTAAAGGAATCATATTGAATTAACGTTTGAATAATGTTGGAGTCCATTCGGCGGTTGATTACCTATCATGTTCACGTACACAATGATGCTGAACATCTTTCCCAAGTCGTTGGAGAGAAGGCAAACCAGGTAGGTGAACGAAATGACCGCAAAGCCAAAGGACAACAGTAGGGTCGTTATGGGCCCAATTGAGCCCCGAACTATTTCTGCGACAATTATCAATGTCGGGATCATGGCAATAAATACGCAGTAGTCCCAGAACAGGTGGGACATCCAGTAGGTGAATCGGGTCATGCCGCTGGCTAGCTGTTGATGCTGCAGGCTCGTCTGTCGCTCTGTCACTGGCATTACAGCGAAAATGGCGGTGACCACGGTGAGGTAAAGCATTACCGTGAATGCGAAGTCCACGTAGCTGGTCTTCCTCAGTGCCCGCGCTGACTCTTTAATCGTACCCAAGTGCGGCTTGTTCACTATTTTAATTTGCAGCTGTGCCAACGCCAAGGCGAGGGTCTCGTATACAAGGCCCAAGGTGAGGGCCGAGCCGTGCTCCAGCTTCTGGTTCGCCCAGGCGATGATAGACCTATTAACTTGATCGACTGTAGCGCCGGCCGCAATTGATCTATAGTAATTCAATTCGTCCTCCTTTATCCGCTCTATGATATAGTCACCAAGGGGATCGCCCTCTGTGCTAACAGTACTGACTCCGTGTCGACGAGCATTCTGTTTATACAGATCCGATATGGCATCATCTTCTATTGATTCAAGCACCAAGATTGCGGAGGAATAGGAGAGGTCTGTGATGTCGATCTGTTTGGGAGCTTCGGCTATCCACAAGAAGAACATCTCAAATATGACAAGCAGCAAGGCGATGACGAATGGCATCAGGATGATTAGAATGAAGAGCCACCGGTGTCGGCACATAAAGATCAGTTTACGTTCCAAAATAGCCCGCGATTGATTGCAGCATTTCACGTTCTCATCGTCCTCCCGCACCTCAAAGCTGGGCAGTAGATCTGTGGGAGGAAAAACCACGTAGACTGTCAAACTTAAGGATAATTGAAAACGCACTACTACTCACTGATCAGCGATGTCATGGGCGACGAGCGCGTTTGTCCTTCAATAAAGACAACACTTTCCCGTGTGTTATGCAACTCCACACCAATACGCAGAAAGACGTCCCCCAGCGTGGGGGCCCTCACACTGAACTCCTTGATCTGCAATTCATCAACAGTCTCCTCCAACTCGAAAAACAATTTTGAGTATTGGTCAACATATCTGATTGGCAGTTTGTAAATCACGTAAATGCCGTACTCCTGAACCAGCTCGATGTCCGGCAAGCGGATTTGCAGGAAGTGCGTCACATCCGCGACCAGGCAGTTGTCCCTTTTGGTACACATTAGAAAGTACGACGCACCCGAGTCCGCGATCTGGGTGAGAAAGCCGGGGGTGCCGTAGCCTTTCACCTGGCCACCACACAGGATAACGACTCGATCCGCCACCACTTCAGCCTCAAGCATGTTGTGGGTGGACATTATGATGCAGCGTCCCTTCCGCTCCCTTCGCAACAGGTCCCACATTTCGCGACGCAGCAGCGGATCCATGCTGGTGCCGGGCTCATCCAAGAGAACAACCTGGACTTGGTAAGGATTTACATAGACTCAAAGGTAAAAAACAATAATAGACGAACCGTGGAGTGACCACAAAGGGTGCAGCATAGCGCCAGCATTCGCTTCAGGCCGTTGGACAGTTCATTAACCGATTTACTGGCGTATTCCTCCATGTGAGCGATCTCCAGGTACTTGTCCGCCTCGGCAGAGGCCTCCTTCTGATTCATTCCATTCAGCCGGCAATAGAACATGATGTGCCACCTGACCTTCAGCTTCCCGAAGAACATGTTCTGCTGCGGACACATACTCATCGAGTGGAGCGCCTTACGCTCCTGGGTGACCAGGTCAAAGCCATTAATGGTGATGTCACCTCCGCTGAGCTCTTCAATCCCGGCAAGCATTCGGAAGATTGTTGTCTTTCCCGAATCGTTGTGCCCCAGGAACACGGTGATTTCATCCTGGTAGAAGTTCAAGCTTACATCACTGACGACTTTCTGGCCGTTGTAGATTTTCGTCAGATGCCTGGCCCGGACAATGATGGTAGGATTCTTGTGCGACAATAGCTCATAATCCGGTTTCTCCTTAGGTTCCTGGTTCTCAATGTCACTGGCCACATTTCGCGCCCTCCTCGAGCACCAAAAGGAGGGCTGAAATGGAAAGTACCACTTTCTGGTCTTCACACCCTTCAGTTCATCCACGTACCACAGGATGAGGATGCGCAGCGCCGTGCCCAGCAGCATGAAGATTATTATGATGCCCAAACGTACTATGTCCTTGGGATCGCTAGTCGAGAACATGCTATTCCAATGCATGCCCATAAAGAGGTTCTCGTGCTTAATAAACTCCTCCAGACCCATCGCCAAAGAGCTGTTCAGGAACAGGCACGCGAAGTAGGACCGGTTGGAGGTGGTTTGGTAACCCAACACCATGAGCCGCCAGGGCAGCCAGCTAATAATGTGGAAGAACAGGATGGCCATCTGAACGCCGATAGTGTCCGAGAATATAGCGGTGAGCATGAGGGCCGACGACAGGAGCTCCATTATGTAGACGCAAAAGAAGAACAGAATCAGGAACACATTGCTCATCTTATAGAAGCGCCACTTTAGCATGCCCACCAGAAAAATGGTTGGCGCCAAGAAGAGGAGAAAGGCCACAATGAACCAAGACAGCCAGTGCACCCACCCTCGCACTCGGATCAGCCGCATCATCGCCCACATCTTCTTATCCTCAATGATCACCTGAAATATAAAATTCGATTTTGCAAAAACCGGCGCCCAACGGAAGATATATGTTTATGCACCTGTGCCAGATATGCCGAGGAAATGGCGAAGGGCAGAAAGAGAAAACAGGACAGAGCCACCCGCGTCTCCTTGAATGTGCCCTCCATGCGGATAGATTCCGGAAAGTACTTCAGAATCACATCTGGCAGAACGGCGTTCTCTTTCTTTGCCCTGATCAGCGCCTCGCTCAGCTTGATCTGAACCATCAGGAAGCTCTCGACCAAATAGTAATCGATACCCAGATACATGTTCTTGTAATACATCCCTCCGTCCCAGCGCACCTTCGGTATGGTGCGTAAGTGCATTGGGTAGCGCACGGCCACGGACACCTTGTCCGGCAACGAGGTGATCTCTTTAAACGAGTCCTCGAACTCAATGCCAACGAAGGCAGCGTCGTTAATAAGGGCACTCTCCAAGATGGCCGCAGATGGGAAGCCCCTGGTGGCCTTGGCCCCTACTTCGTGGGCTACATCCTTGATGATTTCGTCGACAACACGATTGATGGGCGAGTAGTAAATGTTTCTGATTCGTTTTGGGCACGTGTCAAGGAGAAGGCCTAGATTAGTATGGCAGTCCAAAGCAGTTCGCCCTAGGCGTAACACATAATACATACGGCACGTTTGTTGTTACATTCACCGTCGGATATGTCCTCTGCGGATCTTGGTGCGACCTCCGGAGGACAGCCGTGGCCGAGTAGATGAAGAATACAAGGATGGGACCGACTATGATGATCAAGCTGGTCAGGGTGTTGGCCAGCTGGAACTTGACCGTCTTGCAGATGATCAGCCACAGCACACAGACGCTGCTCTGGGTCCGCCGCGACGACGGACCACCGGATTGATGTAACGACGACATGTAACAACAATTTCGAATGGCGCACGCACGAGCACAGTCTAAATACAACAAACTTCACATGTATACTCCGCACTAAAACGTTCCGGTTTCCGTGTTTTCTTTTATTTTGATGTTGATGTAAAAGTTAAAGTAGAGTCGGCAATCCGGCAGGGAACGTTGCAGCAGCTTACTTCTTCTTGGACACACCCACGGTGCGACCACGGCGACCGGTGGTCTTGGTGTGCTGGCCACGGACACGCAGGCCCCAGTAGTGACGCAGACCGCGGTGGGAGCGGATCTTCTTCAGGCGCTCCAGATCGTCACGCAGCTTCGAGTCCAAGTTGGAGGAGGTCAGCTGCCAGTACTTGCCGTCGATGATGTCCTTCTGCCTGTTGAGGAACCAGTTGGGCACCTTGTACTGCAGGGGGTTCGAGATGATGGTCACCACCTTGTCGACCTGCAAATGCAATGCAAAATTACGAATCAGTGCCTGCCGGCCGCAGATACTAGAGAGCCTAGACTTACCTCTTCCTCGGTGCACTCTCCGGCGCGCTTGGTCAGATCGACATCGGCCTTCTTCAGCACAATGTTGGAGTAGCGACGACCCACACCCTTGATGGCGGTCATGGCGATGCCGACCTTGCGCTTGCCATCGATGTTCGTATTCATGATACGCAGGATGTGCTGGAACTTCTCTGGGATGACGAGCGACTGCAAAACACCGAGACATGATAGGCCGATTTAGTACATTTCAAAACAAACGATTTTCGCATCGGTTTTATGCATTTTCACAACAAAGCGCCCGCCGCATATTCCCCCCATCGCGCACTTCATGTCGTGGCGCATGCATTTTCGTTGCATTTTCACGCTTTTGTTGTTCGATGCACCGAAAATTCGCCGACGAACCATTTTGCCGTTTGTATTTCACAAATACTCGGAAAGAAAGAAACAGGAAGCGGCCCTGACGTTTAGAGCTGCAAAAAGGGTATCGATAAGCTATCGATTCTTTTAAGGTGGCGATGTATCGATTTCTTAAAATCGATGGTAAGTATTTTGAAAATACTATTTTCAATATTGCGCTTGTTTTAATAAAAACCATTTTACAAAACGACTAATTTAATGTTTGCTTTATTTTTCAAGATTTTAATATAAACTGGTTTCCAACAGGTTTGAACTATTTCTTTTGTTTACAACCAGTGCTGCCCATCGCCCGAATTGAGTGCTTTCTGCATTACCCATACTATGGTATCCCTGGTTTCCGCCTAACACCGTTAAGTTTAGGAGCTTTGGAAAATGACTGAAATAAATGGTAATTTAAATTAATATCAAGTCCCAAAGTTCACGCTTATTGTTTTAGCTCTCAGCTGTGTGGGTCAGGACGATGTAGTTTCCCTGCGGATTGTCTGCACCATGGCTCGCGACAAGCAAAACAACCTGGAGCAAATGGACAGCTACGGCAACACAGCCTTGTTAAAGGCCTGTTACCTCGGCCGATACGAATGCGCCCGCACTCTCCTCGAGTTCGGAGGGAATATATTCGCCGTCAACTACTTTGGCCAAAACGCCCTGACCCTGGCCACCTATGCTGGTCATTTGCCGTTGGTTCAGGAGCTGTTGCGCCGGAGATCCTACAAGGACTTCAATCTGTCCTCATTGATTCCGGCTATCTGCGTGGCCACCGTGCAAAAACATGCCGCTCTGGAGCAGTTCTTCGCACAATTGGACCCGAACGGAGTACAGGAAACTCATACAGTTCATGGCGAGTAGATATAAATGATCTGTAGATATATCTATAAAATAAGAACATAATCTTGCTTGCAGGCCTTGGAGTTAAGGAATTACGAGGTATGGCTGTCCAAGCAGAGCGTTCAAGCCCGATTTCACCTCCTACATTTATTCGACATCGATTTCGTTAAAGGGTTTAATGTAAACATTTTGTAATTGTTGTTATGAAACGGTTTAAAAATTATTAAATTGAAAAAGAGCACTTAAATTTCTCCTTCATGGTTTTTATTAAATACATCGATATCCTTATATTTTGGCAAAAAATCACGGTAAAAATATTTTTATGAAAAATATCGATGTATCGATAGGTGTTCCACATCCCTATCCCGCCGGTTTCGCACAATTCCCGCGAAAATTCCGCGTTCGTTTCGTCACTTGTATTAAATTCACCGCCGCGCAAGCATCATTGATCTTTCCTGCCAACCCACTAGCTCCACCTAATAACTGCCCAAAGGAGTTCCCTGCATTCGCATAAATTGCATTTCGTGCTATAGAGTAATACACAAGAGCAAACATGTTTGAGGCACGCCTGGGTCAAGCCACTATTCTGAAGAAGATCCTCGACGCCATCAAGGATCTGCTGAACGAGGCCACCTTCGACTGCAGTGACTCCGGCATCCAGGTAAGTCCCAGCACAATGCCTGCCATGTGGTCTTCGCCACTCACCACTTTTTCATCCATCCACAGCTGCAGGCCATGGACAACTCCCATGTGTCCCTGGTGTCGCTCACACTGCGGTCCGACGGCTTCGACAAGTTCCGCTGCGACCGCAATCTGTCTATGGGCATGAACCTGGGCAGCATGGCCAAGATCCTGAAGTGCGCCAACAACGAGGACAACGTGACGATGAAGGCGCAGGACAACGCCGACACCGTCACCATCATGTTCGAGTCGGCCAACCAGGAGAAGGTCTCCGACTACGAGATGAAGCTGATGAATCTTGACCAGGAGCACCTTGGCATCCCGGAGACGGACTTTTCGTGCGTGGTCCGGATGCCGGCCATGGAATTTGCGCGCATCTGCCGTGATCTTGCCCAGTTCAGCGAATCAGTTGTCATCTGCTGCACCAAGGAGGGCGTCAAGTTCTCGGCCAGCGGCGATGTGGGCACTGCCAACATCAAGCTGGCCCAAACCGGATCGGTGGACAAGGAGGAGGAGGCGGTCATCATCGAAATGCAGGAGCCGGTGACGCTCACATTTGCCTGTCGCTACCTGAACGCCTTCACAAAGGCGACGCCATTGTCTACCCAGGTGCAGCTGTCGATGTGCGCCGACGTGCCCCTGGTGGTGGAGTATGCGATCAAGGACTTGGGCCATATACGCTATTATCTGGCGCCCAAGATTGAGGATAATGAGACATAAGACAGCAGCAGCTGTTCTCCTTATATTTATATCCCTCTCTCGCAACCACTCATCGTCCCTCACGTACAATTCATTCCTAAGTTTAAGCAAATTCCGCAGATTTTGATCAATAAAAAGCGATACTGTATAGTGTTACGTGCTTTAGTTTTGCTTTGGGTCCCCCAGAACTGAAAAGGGGATAAAACTATAGATGAGATTAAATAGAGAAGCCGTAGAATTCCAATTACTGGTTATAACCTTTTATTCGCATTTAATGTTTAACACTGGGTTTAGTTTAAGGAAAGAGATTGCAAACATATATGGTATATATGTAGGTATGTAAAGAGTATTTGTGTATATCTAAAACACCTTGTGTAACGACGATATACATTCAGACGGGATATCGAGTGGGATAGGCAAAGAAAACTAGGCATATCTCCAACATATCTCAAGTTTAACTGGGTTAGCCTCCATACTGGACAAACTATTGGGTGGATTTTGGTCAAAATAAGGGCAATGTAAGCGATTATCCTACACAAATGTATATAAGTACTCGTATCGTATATCAGGCACATATTCGGGAGCTGCTCTCTTAGCGAGTGTGTGCCTGGAATCAAGAGCATTCGTTAGTTGTAAATATAATAAATAGTGCGTGTTTACACGCTTCCAATACTTGCATACTTGGCTTGCTTATGCTAACAGCTACATATATCATATATCCTAAACATATTTTGTGAGTATATAAAACATAGAAAGCAGTGTCATATAAAAGTGTATAAAAAATGTTGAGATTACAAAGTAATAAAAAAAGCAAGAAGAGTGCGTTTAACAATGAACAATTCGTTCCTGCGCATAACAAAACTCGGTCTAAGCACCTATAGCTATGGATGAATCAGTGGGAACAAACAGCTGTTTATTTATCCCCTTCGGGTGTGAGATTCTCCAGACCTATAGGTATATAGACCGATTTAAACTCGTCCTATGAAGCTGCCAGGCTTGCACTGGGACTGGATGACTCCTCGTCCTCGTCCAGGGAGCTGCCTTTGTCATCGGTTGTTTTGTGCTTCTGATTAACCTGAAGCAACGTCTTTAGAGATTTAATGCAGTGCTTGGACCCCTCCATAGCTTCGTTGGATAACTGAATAAAATAAGTTGTTAAGCGTTTTCTTGGGCTTTACAACGGTCTTCTTACCATGGTGAAATTCAGGAAACCATGCGGAAGGCCTTCAAGGATTTCCAAGTTAACTTGGCGGCCCAGTCGTTTTAGCTTTTTGGCAAACATAACGCAGTCATCCAGACAGGGATCCATGTTCAGTGTCTAATTGGAAATAAACAATGAATTAACATTGACTTTAGTTTAATATATTATGAAAACTTACAAGTATCTTGGTCTCCGGCAGCTGGGATAGCCATTCATCGCTGGCCCAGTAGGGCGACAAAAAGGGGTCCTTAGGCACATCGAAGGCAAACTCCTCGCTGGGGCTTCGTGCTATCAGCGCATCCATATTTCGCACGTCCTGCTGGCCCACCGTTGAGCTACCATGGATCTCATAAGATTGCGTGCAGCGGGTTAGGGTATTGGTTATGTTGTTAACTGCTTCCTGCAGTCGTCCCTGCAGCGTGTCTATTGCTATAAGATCGCGTCCCGTCTCAACCAGAATATTGTCATCAGAGCCGACTTTAGCATGTCCATTGGTCTGCACTTGCGATGCCTGGGCAGCCGTCTCTTCGGTCGCCTCCATGGTGGCCGTATCAATTAGATACTTGTCCAGAAAGTTATCTATATAGGCTGCTGAAGTGGCGTCCTTGGGCGTATCGGCTGATATTTCTACTGGGTAGTGGACAATGGGCTGAGAGTCGTCCTCGAAAGAGACACACGAACTGTTATCGTTCTCGCTGTTGGGCAGATCGGTACGCTCCACAGTCTGGCTGTGGTATGAGGCCGAGGCACTGGCAAAAGTATCGCTGCTCTCGTCATCCTGCTCCGTGTTGGCTTCCAGTGGCGTCAGCGGACTTCGGGCAATCGAGGTGCGGCGACTGGAGTTCAGGCTTCCAACATTCGACTTTTGGGCATTGCGAATCTGAGCTGCATCCTCCACATGCTTGGCATTCTCCTGCAGCGTCTCCTGTGCGGGCGCTGCATAGGCACGAAGGCATCGCATCATGAAGCCGAAGGGCAGCAGGGGATCCATCAGGCACAAAAGGCGTGCCGGACTGGGCACGAAGCTGACGAGAGTTGGGCAGTAGGCCAGAAACAGACCGTCCGGCACGCGTACTCCCTGCTCAATGCACTTGAGGGCCACTCCGATGGAGAGATTCGCTCCGGCCGAGTCGCCGGCGCACACAATCCGCTCGGCCGTAGTGCCCAGCAGCTCGGTATTGTTCAGCAGCCAGCAGTACGCATAGTAAACCTCCTGCAAGGCGCGGGGAAACGGTGCCTCCGGAGCCAGACTATAGTCCACCGAAAGAATGGGACAGTCCAGGGCCACGGCCCAGTCGCGTAAGTACAGTTCATGGGACTTTGAGGACTGGGCCACAAAGCCGCCGCCATGGCAGTGAAACAGAATGGAGCGACTCGGCGGAGTGGGTTTGTGCCAGCCGCGATAGCGTCCCTCGCCCAGCATGCCCGCGCGTCTTCTGGCGCTCAACAGCCGCACGGAGACCGGTAGGCCAGGTCCCAGATGAGCCGAAGGCACGGGTATCTCTACGAACTCGTCGTCACCTTGGTTCTGGTTCACGTCACTCCCGAGATTCTCCGAAGGCTTAAAGTCCTTACGTCGCGGCAGCTTCAGAGGCTCCGCTGGCAGCTCAATCAGTCGGTTCACCTTAATGGAGCTGCCCACAATGCTGGGTAGCTTGTGCATCAGCTCTGATTCGGCCAGGAACCAGAAGGACTTGCAAAAGTCGATCTTGGCATTCTGCGAGATGTTCACGATGCGGCGGGCTCGCAGTTCCGGATTCATTAGGTACTTGCCGCTGGTCCACAGGCTGCGGGTGGTCTTGACAATGGTCCCATCGCCCTCCTGCGAGTAATAGGACTCCGAGTAGCTGGCCATGCTGATGCCCAGGAAACGGAGAACGCCGCGTATCGAGTCGCCGTACTGAAAGCCCAGACAGCGACCGTAGAAGCAATACTGATTGATGGTGTCGCCTAGCTCGAAGAGCTGTTCGGCCGTGTGATTGCCGCAGGCGAATAGATCTCCCGTGCTGGCCGACCACTGGCGCAGAATGAGCAGGTACTGCAGGCAGGTGCACAGGGAGGACAGCAGCTGGGAGCACGCCTCCACCTCCTTCATTAAGAGTTTCTTGCGAAAGAAGAGCGTCGATCGGGTAGCCGACAGCTGCTTGCAGATGCTGACACCGTGCGAGATGCAGGCGTTGGTCACGTAGACGAAGCTGCGGTATCCATTTCCCGGCGTATTCTCATCGAAGTCGTACTCGTGGACGAAGGCCTCGATCTGCTGCACCAGCCGGTTGGCCAGCATAATGAAGTCCTGCCAGGCAATGTGGGCAGCATGCAGGCGCTGACCGAATTCGGTGTGGTCCTTGGCGAAGAAGGCGGCATGATCCTGGCAAGCGGCGAACAGGCTGCGGTAAGAGGCCTTCAGCTCGGCGGGTACGTGGGGGGGCGGTGGTGTGGATTGTTTTATAGTTCCTGGTGCCGCCTTTCCATTGCTGGTGGCGACCGGGTGGTGGCCATCGTCCTCGTGCGCCAGTTTCAGATTGTCGTTAAAGAGGGCGCTCAGCTTGGGGCTGACTCGCTCGGCGGAAGCCGCGTCAATCATTGTGTTCTGCCAAGGAAACCGATTATATTAGCCATTATAACTACTTCTTTTGTTAACTCGGCGAACAAGGTCCAAGTTTTACATTGTTTTTACAGAAAGAGAGTGCCTAGCTTTGTGAAGGTCGCTGGACTGACAAATAGAGCCTCCACCAGCTGGCCATAAAGGCCGCGGATTTCTATGGAATCAATGATGCAATCAGGGTAATCTAATAGCGGGCCATTCTGGCTTCGGATAACGAGTTTTCGAAAACATGTCAGTGCAATGGGCTCTTGAGAAATGCAATAAAAACTTTCACTTGACAACTACTACGCACTATCCCAGATACAACGGGTTATTGCACTCTCTTGACACTCTATTCGATAATTTGTGACCTCATACGTACAGAATAATGGTCCTGTGGTTCCAAGTTAATTCATTTTTAATTAGTTCGTTTAAAGCGGCTTCTAACATTACTAAATTGTGGAAAAACTTTGGAACTTAATTGCTGGCCAGTGTGGCCGTTGGCGGCAAACTGAAAATCCCTGAGCTAGCGAACGGGATTTTGGCATTTTTTGAGCTAGAGATGGGAAAGCAAGAATGAAAACATGCGCGGTCTTTCTTGACGTGTCGATAGTGACATCGCTGTTTGCGCTACTCTAAAAAAATGTCGCATACGAGCGGCTCGTGCAATTAATTCAACTACTTTAAATTTTCGCGATGTGCGTTCATTGACCGGCACCTTCGGCAAAGCGGCAACAGCAACATGAGCGTGAGCATTGTCCAATATTTTGGCAGCCAGCTGGGCAAGTGCGGCTACTGCGCCAACACCAACTGCAGCAAGTCGCACGGTAAGAACCCGCCACCCTTCCGGTCCAAGTGCAATGTACTCAAGCCCAAGTATTTCGTCATCATGCAGGCATGCACTCGTATCGGCTGGACTGCCAGGACTATCAGGATCTCATCGATCGGGGCTGGCGGCGCTGCGGCAACTACTGCTACAAGATGCGAAACCGGGAGACCTGTTGCCCGTGTTACACCATCAAATGCGATGCCCTGGAGTTCAAGCTGTCAAAGTCACACAAGCGCATTCTTCGTCGCATGAATCGATTTTTGCGCGACGGGAAGCGTGAGACAAGCACTGCGGCTGGCACGGGCGATGGCAAGGGCGATGACGCGCCTGGAGGTAGCGAGGTAACTGCCAGCGAGCCGCAACCGCAGCTGCCCGATAAGAGTCCGGCCTTGATCAATGTGGAGGAGGTTACGTCACTGGCGCAGGCTCGAAAGCAGAAGCCAGCCAGGCAGGCCCCAGTGTCAGTGCCGCCGGTTGAAGCTCCAACGCTGGGATCCAACAAATGTGGGTATAAAATGAACATTTTACTAATTAAAGCAGATAGATGGAAATGAAAAAAAGCCTAAAAATCTAATTTATAAAATCTTGGAAAGGATTTCGCCCCATTGTTTTCTTGACCTGAAATCTAATACATTATTACCTCTATTTTAGCAGCCGCAGCACCGATCTCAAATGCACCGCGCAAGAAAGCCAAGCAAATGCGACTGGAACGCCGTCAAGCCAAGCTTGGCGACAGCGAACCGCAGCCCCCAAAGGTCTGTCATTCACAGGAGAAGAGCCTGCGAGACTTTTTGTCCACGGCCGACAGCAACACCGGCACCAACAAACATCAGCTAAAGGTGAGTGTCAGGGTAAGGTTAGAGGGTTATAGTTAAGATTCCTTTTTATTCGTTAGACCGTTTGCAAATCTTGGCTAGTTAGCGTGTTCCTTCTGTGTTTTTCGTGTTTTTTTTTTCTGTGTGTGTACGAGTCCCCAACCCTCTACATGTAGACACACTGTCTGTTGTGCTGTTTGTGTTCTTGCAGATCGTTTTGGTCGCTTCCTCAGACACACAGCGCACCTGCTCCGATGCAGTGATAGCCTTGTATCGCAAATACCAAATAGCCATTCACCACGATAACCCCGCACGCCTCACCCTAGCCAGTATGCAGCGGTTTTTGGTCAAATCGTCCTTGGAGGTAATTATCAATCCCAATTTATTTTACCAAACAATTGTATTCGCAGTTGCGACTGGTACCTGTCGATGGCGAGGAATTTAAGCGAACACTGCCCGCGAGCTTTGCGCTGTACTCGAAGTATCAGATATCGATACACAACGATCCGCCGAAAGATCGGGAGGCCTATACGGATCATCTGCAAGTGACGCCTATGAAGGTTGCCCACTCAAATGTTTTCTAATCCCAGCAAATTCTACAGAAATGTTTAATTGTAAACTAACTTTAGCTTTTTCTTTTCTATTGCAGAATGAAAACCCCAGCGAAGGGCCTGAAATGGGCTACGGTTCCTTTCATCAGCAGTATTGGCTGGACGATCAACTGATTGCCGTAGGCGTGATCGACATCCTGCCAGCCTGCGTGAGCTCTGTGTACTTCTTCTACGATCCAGACTACAGCTTTCTGTCGCTGGGCACCTACGGATCACTCAGGTGAGATATATATTGCTTTTAAAGTGGTCCTTTATTAATTCGTGTATACTTTACAGAGAAATTGACTTGGTGCAGACAATTGCCGAGAGTGTTCCCGCCTTAAAATACTACTACATGGGCTTCTATATACACTCCTGTCCAAAAATGCGCTACAAGGGCAAGTTGTCCGCCTCGTATTTGCTCTGCCCAGAGACTTATGACTGGTTTCTGCTTACCGATGGTGAGTTTTGCTATAAGTTCTTTAATTTTAATTAATTAGTATTGATAATTTGTTAAATTTCCCTTTAGCCATTCGTTCTAAGTTAGATGAACAAAAATATCACCGCCTAAATCCAGATCCTAGTGCCCGGGATAAGAACGAGTTCTTGCTGGAGCATTTAAATACTGTCATGCTGCTGTTGGACTCCGCAACCTGCACTGATTACCAGACTTATATGCAGGTAGGTACATATATTTCTTCTACTAAGAAAAACGTAACAAAAATGTATATTTTCCGACAGTTACCAAGTCAGGATAGCGAACTCGAACGCGAAAGCGAACGCGAAACCATTGTAGAGTACAGTAAGCTCGTGGGAAAAGTCTGTGCCAGCCGCATGCTCTTCGTAAATATGTCCTAAATGTCAATTTAAAATTGTTTCGTCTCTCTCTGTTTAAAGTTTGTTTTCTAACTGTTTAAAAAAATGCTCTAATTGTTTATATTCAAAGTCCCTTAGCCAATTATATATCAAAGTAAATCAGCTTTATGAAAGAGCAGTTGTTTTAAATTAAATTCATGGAATGATCGTATCATCAAGGCGGCAAATGGATTTGTCAACAGTCAGCGAGCAGCATGGGAAAAGGTGCTTGTCATTAGTGTAACGTAAGGCAGAGGAAAGATGTTTCCACTCATCATTGTGGTGGCTGCTGCTGCTTATCGGGAACAAGCAGCTAAATGCATCAATTAAGCTTTATGGAGCTGGCAACATACATATCCAACCATCTCTGTTGGTACAGGGAGATAATGTGGCTCATTTTATGGCACACACATCGTGAGATAGTTGGGCCAGGAAGCCAAGTTAAATCGTGGAAAGTCGCCAAAGCGTTCAGAAGGGCTCGGACTCTGACATCAATCTGTGGTATACACCAGGTAAGAGGAGGAGTGTTGAATATTTATTTACTTAATAATTAATAATAAATAAAGCCACCATGTCAATAAAGTGGGCTGTACGCTTCTGTAAATTTTCACTGATCGCTAATTAAGCAAATTATGAAACAACTGAACGGTCAAGTGGAGTTATAGCCACACGTGTTTTTATAGGCGGTATTAATTATTTTTAAAGTTTATTGATCGCAGGACGGGGTTTTTTTTGGCACATAAATAATGAAAATAATCTATTCTAAAATCCACTCAACTGGATAAATTAGTAGAGTGAGTGCGGGATTTATATTTTTGACTATTAGTCACCGTGTTTTTATTGATTTACATTTTAGCACGATTTTGTGACTTTTGTTTAAAAATTTCGCGGCTTTTTGTGGGCAAATCGCATGCGACTTTTGGCACGCTATCAGAAAGCGTTAAAAGCCAGTCGACGACGGCGAGCTTCAACCGTCAACAATTTAAACAATTTTTAACCGTTTTCGCTGCTGCTGCTGCTGCGGCTGCTAGCGCTACCGAGACTGAGACTGAGACTGAGACTGCTGCTGCTGCTGCTGCGGCAGGTGGAAGTTTTGCTTAAAAACGTCGCCCAAGTATATATGCCATTGGCAGTCGGCGATTTAGCTTCATTCACCGCGCTACGTTCTCAGCAGTGTTTGATTCGTGATCCGGCGGCGGGCTCTCTGTTTACCCAAATATATATTAAAGTACTACCAATCAAAAAGTGAGTCCCGGCGCAGTCAAGTTTATTTTGAATATTCGAAAAAGTCTTTAAAGGCGTTTTGAACTTTGTTTTTGGCGCCACAATGGCCTTACAATGATAATCATCATGAGGAGATGGCCGCCAATGTCTTTTTTGGGGCCTCTCTGTGGTGGTGAAAAAATTCCATGCAAAATTTGTGCCACGAAGAAGTACGAGACGAAAACATAAGCAAAGATAAACGGAGATGAAATTTAGTGTTTTGTGATCGCGATTTGTTGTTGTTGTTGAACGGAACAGTGCGTTACATTTCAAAATTTCCGTGTAAAACAAGCGAATTAAGAGTTAAAAATTTATTGTTAATGCACTTTTTAAACCCTTATTAACTTTAAATGCTACTTAAAGCCTAGTATTCTCTATAAACATTTTTAATTACAATATATTCAATATATTTTTTTATGTTTAGATTTCTGTTCTCAATTTTTAATCGATCTTTTACATGTTTTCGCAAAAAGGTCAAGAACAAGAAGTATAAGCCACTTTAGAGAGACAAGCCTTCTTTAAGCTTGTTTAAGATAAACATAAATAAATATTATGTGTGTGTTAAGGCACTTAGAAAAAATTTATATTCGAAATGGGAAATGTAGAATTTTTAAACAAATTAGTTGGGATTTTAAGTAAAAACCGTATCGTTTTCAAGTTTTTATTCGAAATTAACCAATTTTCAGAAAAGTTTTGATCTTGGTAACTATAATATAAAAAGTTTTTGGAAATATAAATAATATATAATCTAAATTATCGATTTTTAGATATTCTCAATATTATCTTTCTGAGTGTGTCGCTAATTTCGACTCTGGCCATTTTCATTTCAGTTAACGAAAAATTTGCATTTGAAATAATAACTGGTTTCGTTATTTCGATTCATTGAACCGCGACCACTATTCGAAACAATTTCGATTTGTTTTGTTTCGGTTTTTGCGCTCTCGGACAAGTGATCTCTGGGTTCCGTTAATTCCAGGCCTTGGCAACCACAGCCGGGAAGCTATAATCCCAATTTGGTGCTGATTTCGGGTTGGCTTGGCCAAGGATTGGGGGGACTTTGGACCGACTGACAGACAGGCGGCTGGCTGATTGAAAGAAGTATCTAGGTTAATGTACAGGTTTGGGTCTTCGCAAAATATTCAGCCAAGTTGGTTTCTTATTTATGCAACGCTATATATTCGGAATTGGTTTTAAATTTTTTTTTCGTTATGTTAAATATTTGAATTATGAAAACAGAGCGCGCGACAATATTTGCGCCACTCGTGATTTTTATTAACATGCGCGTGCAATTTTTAGCAATTGTCGGCATTGATTTCGCATTATTTCATTCCGAAACCAAATCGGTAAGGTGGACAGGTATTTACAATTATTATAGACTCTATGTATATTTTGTGCGCCACGTAATTGTATGTGTGTGTGAGTGTGTTTTTTTCCTAAATTTAATTATAACGTGCAAAAATGCAAAAAACACACAAATTATATGATTTCAATGGGAATTGGTGCAAAATGCCAGTAGGTTTCGAGTGAGAGTGGAGGCTATGAGAACCCGAATTTCGCAAAAACAATAAAAACAATGATCTGATACAATAAAGCTGGCAGCTAACTGGGTTCATTACCTGCCACTGCCTCTGCCTCTGCCTCGATTTGTTTGTTGTCAGAGTTACGCTTGATTGCCGTCAAGAGTTAATTTGCAGAGTTCTACGGCAATTCCCGTTGATAACTGCCAAAGCCTCGACTTGGATTCAAGGCAAAGAAAAAGACCAGAGGGGAGGAGCTGCTGGGACCCACCTCAAACCATGTCAAGTGGCCAAACACACCGCAAGTCTTATGTAAATAACAAACGCGTGTTGTGAATACCCAACATTTTTGCTACATCTTCGCTGTGGCTCAACATATAGTGACTTTGATCCCACGATATAACCGAGCTTCGGCTGTAAATCAAATCATTTATCGGGGCAATACATGAGAGTATAGCCCAGCCGAGAGTCCACCAACAAAAGAGTCCACTGCGATTGCGGCTAATTGACGATTAACCTGACTCTAATGATCGTCGTTTACAAGCTAAATGACTGACTTATCACGACCAGTCCATGCGCCATATATTCGACTATACTTTATATACTTTTTAAGGCCTCTTTATGGGCCATAAATTGTCGAGCTGATTTTATGAAGAGTCAATGGCAACAACGATGTTGATAAAACCGTAACGCTTAAGATTAGAGGAGAGGCTGGCTGGCGTTAACTTAATTTCCTCATATATACACCAGGGAAAACCTGAAAACAAGAAGAGGCTTTAGCCTTAATGCTTTCGTTTTATCGGGACTCCGATCCAGAATTAGCTGTAATGAGTCCGGTAATTAGGGGTTCAGTAACTCACTATTAGGCCCCAAATTAATGCCGAAGGTCAGCCAGCGTTCTTTGATCTTGTCTCGTAAAGTATATACCTATAATTAAAATAATTTCAATTCACCTTCACGTATTTGCGAATCATCAATAATTCCAATCTAGTGACCAAAATATGCTGCGTTCCGATTGTTTGCTTCCAATTAGTTTTTATTTTCCCCCGAATCAATCATCTCTACGGGAATTCACATTCAAGTCACGTTAGTAGTAGGGTCCAAATTGGTGAGGTTTTAGTACCTCCCTTACAGTTATCTCCAGTCGGAGGATACGATATGGTGTATCTGGAATTTTCTATTTTCGGAGTGAGAGAAATAAGCTTACAAGTAGATGCATACCACCTAGGTACTATATCTTTTTATTGCCATTTGTTTGCATCTATATACTTCCCAAAGGGGATCGTGCTGCTGTTAAAGATAAGACCGGCGCTTGTTTTATAGGGTATTTTGGTTCTGGGGCCCTGAGTTTCCTTGGTTCCATTGATAAATTTGATTGGGCGTGTTAGCGATTACTTATCGGATTCGAAGGAAAGCCTGCATAAAACCCATATTTATGGAGCTCTCTCAATGTTAACAATAAAGATTTAAGGAACCATAGGAAATGTTTTGAGAATGTGGCACGATTTTTGGCTTAATCATTTGAGTTTACTTCCACTCTGACAGCCCTACGGCGACGTCATAAATTATCTGTGCCATTGAGCAGGCTTTCATTTCAACTCCCTCCAGAACTCGTTACCCTCTTTATTTAAATATATTGATATACTATATACGACTATATGCACGAGAGAGCTGAAAGGCTTTCGCGCAAACATTTCTTTTGTGCGCGGACTGCAGCGGGGCAGCTGTTTAAATGCTTCAATTACCAGAAATACGTGCGGCTAGCGTTGAGTTCTAAGGTAATACTATCGCGAGATCACTCTGGGATAGGATAATTTGAAAATAAGCTTAGCATGTTGCCGGGCACTTACCAGATCGTACTATCAGGCCGCTTCCTCTCGACTCCGACGACATTGTTGAAACATTGAAATATTATTCGATCGACACTTTTATGGTGGTGATTTGATTTATTTTTGCATTTTGTTATGGCCACCAGCTCGGTCTGGCCCTCACGTGCCAAGTGGTACGTGCTTATAGAATTTATAAAAATTTATAAAATTAGACAAGTGCAGCCAGTGCACGCAGATACCAAAGCTAAAGCGATTTTACGCTACCAACCGCTCTCGAAATGTCGGAAATGAGGGGTTTAATTCTAAACAGAACCCCAACACGTGCAGTTACTATAATCGAGCTGTTATTGTGACATATAGCTGTGTCTGCCCCTAATCGTTCATCACTTTTAAATTGTAATTACATATATTTTAAACTAAATAGAGTGTATACTCGAAAGTTTGACTGCTTTATTGCTACTCAGACTAAACGAACGATATACTCCGCTTTTTGTTACATCAATACTGTATATAAAACAAATTAGCAATTTCAGATAAAAGCTGTAATTTTTGCCCAACAAAATGGGTCACATTTTTAACTAGCAATTCATAAATTAAATTCTGAATATTTTATTATTTATATTCAGGTATTTTTGTGATTATCACAGAATATGTTTAAAACTAATCATAATGACAGCTTTTTGGAGACTAGTTTTCAGCCTGTTCATTTCTAAGGAAAATGGTCTCTTAGTTTTAAAGATTTGAACAATATTTAAAACTAAAAACAAATTTAAAGATTCGAACAATATTTAAAACTAAGTAAAGTGCAATTATTCCAGTAAGTGAAAAGGATAGTTTTGCAATCATAATATTTAAATAACTTTGTATAACTTTACCAAGTAAAATAACTAAATTCATAAGATTTATGGTTTTTAAGATTATGACTTTGCAACTTAACTGGCATTCATCGTAATAGATATAAATTATTTAAAGATGGGACATCAACTTTAATGTCTATTCATTTATTTTCGGCATCTTTTTAACCAATAAATTAATCATTTCTATCAGCTCGTGACATGGCAACCAATAATTTGATTTCAGTTACCCACAATTTGTAAGCAAATTGCTATTTTACTTTTAATTAAATAAAATCTAAAGCCAATGCTAGATTTCACAAAAATTTAAAACTACCTAAAAATAATTAAGCAACATTTTAGGGTGATTAATCAAAAGATAAAGAACATAATTAATTTATTCAATAGATGTTATCTTCATTGACATTTAAAAAACAGTTCTCGGAGAGTTCTAAGCCATTCTAAAACATGCAAACTATTAATACAGATGCTTGATAAATTAATTAAATATATTTTACCTCTTGTTTATGCTATTTTCTGCTTAACTAATTTGAAGAGCGTGTTATTTGTGTATAAGTTGTGACGCCAATCAACATAAAATGTAAATGTATTGATATTAATATACGTCTTGGAGATCAGGTGTTGCCAAAAATAGCTGGAACTTAATAACTTTTTTTTTATTCGGCTAATGCCGCGGGAAGTACCCGGACACCGGAGTGATCTGCATAAATGTCTGGCTAACAGCTTCCTGTTATTTTCGCTTTTCAGCTGACACCTGACGCGCGGCACCCGGAGCCACAACAAAAGCCGCCGAAATGGCCTTCATGCCGTGCTGTAAGTACTCTCCACCTCAAAATGTATTGCCACACGCTCGGGGATTCGCCAATATATCTCATGAATAAAGCCTCACGTGATCTCCGGCGAGGTGAAATTCCCCGTTAATCATATTGAGCCCAAATATTGAAATTCGCGCATGCGCGGCCCATTAGAGATCTGAGTCAGGCGGCAGGGAATAGAGATATTTATCTGGAGATCTCCGATCCGCTAATTGGCCTAATCTGCTGCGAGGGGCTGGTGCCTGATCAATGGTTTGCCGTTGTCAATAACCAATATTTGCTGTCGTTCGCAGTCTATGTGCCCAAGCGGATCAACCTGGCGATCATGCTCTTCATGGCCTGCCTCCTCAGCTACATGATGCGGGTGAATCTCTCGATCAACATCATCGCCATGGTGGATGACCAGAGCAGCCATGAGAACGGAACGGTGGAGGCTCTGCCCGATGTGAGTGTCGAAAATGAAATAAATATACACTCCAGTTATGATTAATATTATTTAGTATTTGCCAAAAAAAAAAGTGTCAGTTTACAATTTACTTTTTTGCTCATTAGGCTTGTGAATTAGCTGCATAAATATTACCTTTTTTTTTAATACCGAAAAATGAAAATATAAAAGTTAATTGACGCAAATTGAATATCTCTGAAAGTGAAAATAAAAACGGCCTAGAAAATATTTCACTGGAAATCGTTGAAATGTTTACTTAACTTTCTCAACCAAAACTCTGGCTCTTGATTTAATATTATTTTTAAATATTTTCTTCATTGAATAACAACTTAAAATTAACAGGAATAATAGAACACGTATTTATAAGACTGTGCTTCAACTCAAAACTCTTAAAAAGATTTTCTTCAAGTTTATAATTGTTTAAAACTTACTTTAAATTTAGGTCTTTTTATGTTACGATTTCCAAATGTTAATTACTTAAAATCAAAAATATATTTCATTAAATCTCCCTTAGTATGGCCCCCGCTACAATTGGACCCAATCAGATCAGGCCCTGCTGCTGGGAGCCTATTTCTATGGCTACATGATCACCTCCCTGCCGGCCGGCACCTTGGCCGAAATGCTTGGAGCCCGTAATGTGGCCGGCTACAGTTGTCTGGTGGCCGGTATCCTTACGGCTCTGACTCCTGCCGCCGCTGCCTGGGACAAGTATGCGGTCTTCGCCGTCCGTTTCTTGATCGGCTTCCTTAATGGAGTGGTGTATCCCTGCTGCCATAGTCTGGTGTCCAAATGGTCACCACCCGATGAGAAGGGCAAGTTTGTGGCCTCTCTGATGGGTGGCACATTCGGAACTGTCATCACTTGGCCCATCAGTGGTGTCATCATCGAGAATCTTGGCTGGGATTGGGCCTTCTACATCGTGGGCATATTCGTGTTGATCGTGGTGGCTGTTTGGTTCTACCTGGTGGCTGATACTCCAGCCCAGCACAGCAGCATCAGTCTCAAGGAGCGGGAATACATCGAGAACAGTTTGGGCGACACGCTGAGCAACAAGAAGGTAAGTTGTTAACCTCGTTTTAGTTCGGAAATATCCCTCAAGTTCGTACAATTTCTCTTCTTCGAAAACGTATAAAATCAACAAAATTATTACGACGTTTATTTGAGTCACAGTGGGGGGATTTTGCCGAAATTAATTAGTATTTATTAAGTTATTACTCAATATTGTGGTTTATCTTTTGAGTTTCTCAATACCACAGTTTGCCCAGAAATAAATAATGAAGACTTGCTTAGTGGATTTCTTTAATATTTATATATTAATTTATATATTTATATTTAAAATTCCTTCCAGAAATGGCCTCCATACAAGGAGCTGGTATTCTCCCTGCCCTTCTGGTCGCTGTTGATGCTCCACTATGGCAGCATGTGGGGCCTGTTCTTCCTGATCACCGCCACGCCCAAGTTCCTGAGCGAGGTGCTGGGCTTCAATCTCTCCTCCGCCGGCTTCCTGTCCAGTCTGCCGCATGTGGCACGCCTGCTCTGTGCCTTCGGTTTCGGTGCTGTGGCGGATTGGATTCGTCGACGCGGCTGGTGGACCGTCACCCGCATGCGCAAGGCCTTCTGTTTGCCCTGTAAGTCAGCTTAAAAACATTTTATTAAAATGAGAAAAATAATTTTAATTATTCTTCCAAACAGCTCACATCTTGCCTGGCATCATGCTGATTATCCTGGCCTACTTCGGCCGTGATCCTTATGTGTGTGTGGCCATTATGACCATCTCGCTGGGCTTCAACGGCGCTGCCACGGCCTCCAATTTGGCCAACTCGCAGGATCTGGCGCCTAACTATGCGGGCACGCTGTATGGCATCATTAACTGCATAGGCACCACTCCTGGAATATTCTCGCCCCTGATTGTGGCAGCCTTTACAAAGAATGAGGTTTGTTATTGGGAACCTTTAAATCTCTTTAAGTAATTTTTATTAATTATTATTTTCCTCACAGAACACCATCGATCAATGGCATTGGGTTTTCATCATTGGTGCCGCTGCCTATATATTGCCTGCCCTATTTTTCTGGGTCTTTGGATCGGGCAAGATCCAAAAGTGGAACGAGGTGCAGACCACCGAGTCGCGAGAGGATATTGTCAACACAAAGTTGTAGTTTGTGCCCTGGCATTCCACCTGTGATGTTGCTTACGTTTAGTATTATGCCATAACTCCGATGTGTGCTTGTTGTTTATGGAGAGTCCTATTAAAGCTTTAGCCGTGTATTTATTAATATTAACAATTATTGTCTTTATTGGGGGCACGTGCGTGAGTGAGTTCTGCCTCCATGAGTCAGGTGTATCCGAAACCAGTTCGTCCAACGACCTTAGCCTGCCTGTGCAGGGGAAGCACTTTGGCGAACTGGTCGGCGGCGGCGGGGATCTGTGCAGAAGTTAATTTGATTTGGCGTTCGCACAAAAAACGGAATTGACACCCATAATTAGTCAAATGCTAATCAAATTAGAGGACACTTTTTAGACTTTTTTGTGCAGCCAATAAATTCCCGATTTTAATTGCAAATTAACGCCATGGCAAGACGTGTTTAGTGTGCCAAGAGCGTAGCTCTAAAACGCAATTTATAAGCTGTTCAAATTCATTCTAGATTTTAAATTGATTCGATTACGCACGGAATTTGAGAGATTATAATATTTATAAGGAATTTTCAAGAGTTCATTGTTAACATTCCTTTAAAAAAAATTGTTGAATTTAATTTTAACAAATACCACAATATGATTTTAATTTGTATTACTTGCAATTTTTATAAATCTTAAAACATATTTCATGAATGGGAAAACGTTTTATTCCGGCAAACAAATTAAATTGTACACAAAAGCTTATTATGTTTTTTTTTTAAGATTTGATTTTTCTTCTGCAAAATTTTAAGCTACTCCCTTCTGGATGTTTATGCAATTAAATTAAATGTAACTATAAGAATTTCAGTTTTAATTTTTTTATATATCTCCATCAGATTATACCGCTTTTTAAGTATTAAATATTTTTCTACATAAGATATATATAATTTTTTTTCTCTTTTAAGAATATTAAAATCTTCTTATTAAACAAACTAACTTATAAATATAAATATAAACAAATTAAATATAAATAAATAATGGTGACCAAATTCAAATTTAACTGATAATATATCTATTACAGGGTTGCCGCAACCCATGCCCACCTATCGAAATGGAGAATGGTCACACCGTGGCTTTTTGTTGTTTTGGTGTTTTGTGAACTGCGGTCACCAAGCGGTGGAATTTACACAATCTTACATACCCGATTCGGAATTCTACCCCAAAAAACCTACCGATTGGGACTTGTACCCCGCCTTTAACATTCCCGTATGAAATTCTACACCGTTATACTTTAAACGTGTAGATGTGTTTTTTGACATTCACGCTTTACCGTTTGGCCGCTTTCGATATATCGATATTTGGGCAAGCAAAAAATCACGACATCATCTTTAGTAAAAAAATATCGATTGATATATCAACAATCTTAATTTTAATTTGTTTAACTAATTTTTAGCCAGTACGCAAGGTAACGCGGCGGCGCACTTACCATTTCTAGCACAATTACCACAAGCAGCGCACAAAATGGCCGAGGTCGAAGCCGTGCAGATAATTGCCGAGTCATTGAAGCAACAGGTAAGCGAGGATCGCGGCCGTCCGTCCGACAACATGTCCCCCCAAAAGTGCACTTTACTGCACTCGCCAATTTATCTTTTGCTGGCGATCTTCGGGCACGCATACCCCCGGCCAGTGCCGAAAATGCCGTGGAATCTTCGGACCTGGCAAGAACAATGGATCGCCCTCTTATCTGGGCACCTGTTTGTTGTGCAAAGTTCAAAAACACTTGGTAGTGGTTGCTTGTGTTTCCCCCGATTATTCCTGTTGTTCACAAGAGGCGAGCAACTGAGAACGGATTGTGATAAAGCCAATGTTCCAAAGGTTTTAGCCCACACAGTACCACGACCCAAACACCCTTGCGGCTTGTTTGCCTGCATACGGCGGCGATTATCGCAGGGGGCCGCCAGATTAAAATCAATAAAACTTTAACCATCCGGCGGGGCAATTCACTTGAAAACGTGTTTGCATATTGGCTTTTGATTTGCACTGTAAATTTCTTGAGTTGTGTTCTTAAATGTTTGATTGATGGATAAGTGGGGCTAGCTACTGGATACTTTGCGGCCCTTTTTGGGGTTAGTTCAGGGGAAACCGTTGGTGCTTGGCGAGTGTGTGGCCATTTGTAATAAATTGAAGGAATTTGATGGGATTTAAAAGCAACAAACTACTGAATTTAATGAATAAATAAAAGTAAATTATTTGTATAATGAATAAATTGCATTTATGCAATTTTAATCGATTTAAGTTGCCTTGCAATTGTAAATATATGTTAATTTTTTACTGTTACATTGCAATTATAATCTACCATTCATCAAAAGTTGATTTAGTTTATTTACCCCACAGAAAGGTTAAAGTTTTAAAAGATAACATCACCCACTTAAGGGTTGTTGCTAAATTTAGACCACAAATGAAGATAGCAATCAATTTCCGTTCATTAAATTTTATCTCAACCCGAACTATGAACTCATCTTGCACCCTTTCTATCGAACAGGGCGTGGAGTATGTCTTTGGCATCATCGGAATCCCTGTCATTGAGCTGTCCATGGCCTTCCAAGCCGCCGGACTGAAGTACATTGGCATGCGGAATGAGCAGGCTGCTTGCTATGCCGCCCAGGCGATTGGCTATCTGACGGGCAAGCCCGGCGTCTGCCTGGTGGTATCCGGACCCGGATTGCTCCATGTAACAGGTAAGGCACTTAACAGATAAGAAACCACATTTAGGTGTGCTAATCACTAACTCTAATCCCGCCAGGTGGCATGGCTAATGCCCAGGTGAACTGCTGGCCGCTGGTTGTTATTGGCGGTGCCACCAATCAGGATCACGAAGGCATCGGCGGCTTCCAGGAGTGCCCGCAGGTGGAGCTTTCGCGGCCTTATTGCAAGTATGCCGCGCGTCCGGCCACCGCTGCCCTTATCCCGCTGCATGTGGAAAAGGCCGTGCGCTATGCCACCTACGGACGTCCCGGTGTTGCCTACCTGGACTTCCCTGGCAATATTTTGCAATCCAAGGCGGTTGAGGATCGCATCTACAAGGTGCAGCCTCATCCGGCGCCGCCACTAGCCTATCCTCCCCATGATGATGTGATTCGGGCAGCCAAGCTGCTCCGCCAGGCTAAGCGACCGCTGGTGATCGTGGGCAAAGGCTCCGCCTATGCCCATGCCGAGAACACGCTGCGCCACTTCATTGAAAACACCAACCTGCCCTTCCTGCCCACACCGATGGGCAAGGGCGTGGTCTCCGACACGGCTCCCCAGTGCGTCTCCTCGGCCCGCACCCTGGCCCTGCAGAAGGCGGATGTGGTGTTGCTGTTGGGCGCTCGCCTCAACTGGATCCTGCACTTTGGCAAGCAGCCGCGCTACGACAAGGACGTGAAGTTCATCCAGGTGGACATCAATCCCGAGGAGCTGCACAACTCGGTGGTGGCCTCGGTGGCCATCCAGGCTGACATCCGTCCCTTCGCCGAGCAGCTGTTCGAGCAGATGAACGCCGTGAACTTCCGCTTTGGCTACGAGCAGGATTGGTGGAAGCAGCTGGCTGTCAAGTGCAAGCAGAACCGCGACACTGTGCAGAAGATGTCGCTGAACACGGAGACGCCACTGAACTACTACGCGGTCTTCCACCATCTGCGCGAGCTGCTGCCGAAGGACACGATCATTGTCAGCGAGGGAGCCAACACCATGGACATTGGCCGATCGATGCTGCTGAACGAGCAGCCACGCCATCGCCTGGATGCCGGCACCTTTGGCACCATGGGCGTGGGTCCCGGATTCGCCGTGGCCGCCGCTCTCTTCTGCCGTGATTTTGCACCCGGCAAGCGTGTCTTGTGCGTGGAGGGCGACAGTGCCTTTGGGTTCTCGGGCATGGAGATCGAGACCATGGTGCGGTACAAGCTGCCAGTGACCATTGTGATCGTGAACAACAACGGCATCTACGGGGGCTTCGACAAGGACACCTTCGAGGCCATTCGCAGTGAGGGCGATCTGACCCAGATGTAAGTGTATATGCCTCATTGGCATCTTATCTCAGCTAATCTGGGAGCAGCAGTACTTATGGCTAATCTTATCTTGCAGAACGCCACCCTCGGCACTGGGTGTTCAGGTGCGATACGAGGAGATGATGAAAATGTTCGGCATGCAGGGCTACTTCTGCACGGAGATCGAGCAGCTGCAGGCGGCTGTCAAGGCGGCCAACCAGCTGACTGACCGGCCAACCATTATCAACGTGGCCATCAGCCCGTCCTCCGACCGCAAGCCGCAGTCTTTCAACTGGCTCACCGAGTCCAAACTGTAGGATACAATATACACCTAGGTCTTAAGCACAAAGTTCACCATTCCGAAAGTTATATTGCCACGAATTTTTCTGTATATACATGCAATTTTTGATAAGCCCTGCTGCCTCTTAACTGTTCGCCCGCTTCAGTTCCTCTTCCAGGCCGAGATAGGCCAGAAACCAGGTGAAGTCCACCAGGCGTCCCTTGTGCAGGAACGGCAGCTTGGGGCATAGCTCGAAGGCGATGTTGAGGGGAGCTATATCCGGCACCTGGTCATTGTGCATATTGAAGAAGGCCAGAAAGTCGCGCACCTCGATCTCGTTTTGTCCATTCCGTTGCAGCACCATCAGTATGTCTTCCACCAGCTCCAGACTAAAGGGCAACCGGCAGCCTCTCAATGTGGATCGAACCTGGGCCTCGCTGATGTATGGCTTGCAGGCCGGATTGATGTGGCTCAGGTGATCGTTCAACTCATCCACGTTGTTCCACAGGGCTCGCTTCAACTCCAGCTGGGCTGCTGCTCGCACTCGGTTCCTGTCGCAGCTGGGAGGCATTGCCTGCTCAGCCGAGAAGTAGCGACACACGGTCACTATTTCGTGGTTGAGCAGGCACTCCTTGGACAGGTACGACAGGAGAGTGGAGCGCAGTGTGTCGAAGCCCACGGTGGTGAAGTCACCGAGATCCCCATCCGGCTTGCATTGGAGAACGAACTGCTTGTACTGGGGACGCACGGCATCACGGATTTTCTGCATAATCCTTTGGATATCTGCCACGGGGAACTAAATATTGGAAAATAAGTAGTTTAAGCTGACTTCAAGAATGAGAAGAATCTTGCTTACCTCGCTGGGATGCTGCTCCATGTACATCAGAGTGAACTCATCAGCCGAAACTATGTGAAAGATGTGATCCTTCAGGGTCATGGTACGTCCTATGTAAAAGTCATTGGCCCTGTAGTACTCTGGTCGCGAGGAGCCGAACATATCCTGACCCGGCAAGGGAACACGAGCCTTTTTGAGGAACTCCCCACCCAGGAAGCCCGAGTTGCGACGCGACGACTCATAGATCTGGACCGTGTCGTCGGCCAGGAAGTAGCTGATGACAAAGTCGCGGTCGGCATTGTCTCGTATGGCGGATATAAGCTTGGCCCCAAAGCGTAGGATGCAGCCGTCGTATTTAAACAGCTTCTTGAAGTCAGCCTGCGGCGGTTTGGGTTCCACTGTGATGCAATTTCCCTCGGAGTCCTCGTGGCTGCCCCAGCCATTGTAAGGAGGCAGGCGGCGGGTTGCCATGCCACCGCCCTGGGTGTAAGGTCGTACATCGCTGCGCTCGGGAATGGGCTGTGGTACGAACTCCTGGATTCCATACTAAACAAAAAACAAGGAATAATGAATTAACCATTTAAAAATCTCCTTTTAAGTCTTCATGAACTCTTATAAACCTTCCATGAACTCACCTTCTCCCTGTAGTAACTCTGGGTGAACTGATCACAGCCCGTGAGGACCACAGTCCTGCCAAATACATTCAGTTCGGCTCCTATTTGCAGATCCTGGTCGTTGTAGTAGTGCAATGGCTTTTGTCCCGTGTTCAACGGGTCGGCTACGTAACGTACATCACGCATATTACTGCCCAGGACATTGAGTAGTGTCACGGCCGTCTGTTGGCCCGGCAGTGGTGGACCCGTGAACTCCTTGGGCAGCTTGCCACGCTTCAGGAAAGTGCTGGGTCCCTCACGTCCCGAGTTCCGTGGGAACTTCTCCTTTATGTCAATGGTGTCGTCTGCCAGGTAGTAACATATCTCCAGCTTACGCACATCCCCAAACTCGCTTCTGTCATTCCAGTAACCCTGGAATTTGAGCACACGCCGGTCGAACTCCAGGAACTGGGCAAAGGAATGCCGTTTGGGCAGTGCCGAAGGACAGGAACTGGCTGACTGCTTCAGACCAGAACGTTTCCGGATTTCCGTGGTGGGATCACTGGGGTTAAGTAAGAAAATGTTTCGAAAAATATGAGTTAATAGAAGGCTTTGAAATAAGCAACATAAAATATATATAGTTTCCCTTGGATCCTCCCAATCCCACCTTGGTTCCTGCTGAGTTTCCGGCACAAATATGCCCGCCCGATTGAGGAATTGCCGCGTGAACACATCGCAGCCGCTGATGTGATAGATCCGATCAAAGATCTGCACATCGGTGTCCACGTTCAGGTCAAAGATGGAGATGAACTCACGGTCCGTGGGCGGAGCCTTGGGAATACGCTGGCGATGCACCAGGCAGCCCTGTGGTATGCCAGAGTTCTCCACCTTCGGTTCGGTGACCTGCATGGTACCATCCTCCAAGTAAAAGTAGATCTTAACCTTGCGCACCTGGTAGGGGGCATGGTAGATCTCGGTGAGGTTCTCCTTGAAGTAGGCACTGAAGCAGAGTACTTGTTTGTCATAGGCCAACCAAGGTGGCAGCTTGGTGGTAACCTTGGGAGCCCACAAGCTGTTGATCTGGGCAGGCACGGGCGGGCACTTGGGATCGGCCACAATGCCATTGGGCTCCACGAGTTCCGGTTCCCGGCGGTCGGACAGCATCTGAATGCCCTGGTAGTGCATCAGGGTCTGCTGCCGCGGATGGCGACGCTTGCCACGCTGTTGGAAGGAGTAAAAGGAGTACAAAGAATCAAGTTTCGGGGTAGGAGTTCTCACGTCATAGAACTGTGCTCCTGGCAGCATGGGCATTCCCGGTAGTCTCATCATCTTGACGGTGAATTTCGTTAGATTTCCGAAATTGGAAAATTTTGTAACTTAGCTCCTTCCCAAAATCCTTTTACCAAATATCGTTGTGGTTACATTTGTGTCGAAGCCAAAACCAACTCTGTGGCAGTTAACGCCACGCAGCAGAAGCCTGGACTGCTCGAGTGTTTCGACATTTCCGCTGCTGTTCGATAAATGGAACAAACGGAACTATGGCAATGGCTCCACTCGCCATGGCAGCCCGAAAAGTCAACTGGCCAACAAGTTAACCAACCACCAGCAACTGGTAGTGGTTTCCATAGAGCCACGACCACTGAGTATACATCGCTATGCGTATGTTTGTTGTGTTAATTGATTAATAATTTGATGATACGTTGTTTTTCTTAATTGAATTAATTTGCTTATTTAGCTTTTTACTAATTAAGGAATTTATTTAAACTTTAATAAAGTAGGTTTTACCTCAGTTTCAAGAAGCAGGATCACTAAAGTCCTAGATTCCCTTATCCTATATGGCAGCTTATAAATCAGAACTGGGTGGGAATTAAAAGCTTGAATAAGTCAAAAGATGGTCAATAACCTTTATAATGGAGATAAGAACTAAAAAGGTTTGACAAACAATGATTTCATATTTTACTAAAGTTTTTTAAACCTAAGAAAAAGGTTTATATGAGTATATAAGGAAAACCTATGCTACTTGGAACTGGAACTTTAATAATATTAATATTTCCTATTCTCTCCTGTCCCTTAAGTGCCAGTCCCACCTGTGCCTGACTCACGTCAAAGCAACTCGTCGTATTTGAACCTGAAAGCATCTCTTCTCAATCGTTGATTGAATTGGTGTCGTGGTCCACTGACTTTCTAGAGTCATGGCCATCGCTGGCCATCGTCAGTGCAGACGTTTTGTTTGCTAATTAGTCTGGCAGGCAAAAGTAGGAAACCCACCGAAGCACGTGCTTTCTCACCTCTCTTTCTCCGAAGAAACTATACACAAATCATAGTAAAACACTGGCCCGGCACCTGGTCTGTAAGAATCCAAGCGGTAAACGTTGTCAAGAGCTCGAGCGGACAGCACTAGAAGCGGCGGAATGAACCTGTTGTGAGTGTTGAACCGTGATGTGATAATTGTGTAAGGTCCAACTGACTGGTTAACCTTCCCTTAGGGCCAAGGCAGTACTTTTCCTTCTGACTCTGGAGGCGGTGGGTGCACTGGAGGCCAATCTGACGGCCTGGCGACATCATCGACGGCAGAAGCGCTTCTTGATCTATCAGAATGGGGGTGTAATCAAGGTCAGACATCAAATATATTTATTGATCATTAACATTTATAGTAATCATTACATTAATTTGTATTCGAACAGTTTGTCTCTGGTTGTGCCTTTCCGGTTCCATTCATGGAGAAGAAGGCCTGGCGCCAGCTGGTCTGGCTGATGAACTTCCACTATCAGTTCAATGAGCCGCAGACGCCCATCTACTGGTGGAAGCTCTGGGACAGTTCCCGGGATCTGAAGGGACCAGCTCCGCCTCCTTCGGTGCCAGCTCGTCTCCTGGTGGATGAGCCGCAGCTCCTGCTCTTCCGTTTCGCCGAGGGCTACATGAATCAGTTGGGTCAGAATGGGACAGCCTGTCTGGAGCGTTTGATTTGCGAAAATGGGCAGGTGGACGAGCACAGTGGACTCTATGCTCAGTTACTGCACAGACTGCTAAGGTGAGATCCTTCTGTCTCTTTAGCCTTAATCAAAGATGACCTTGATCCTTCTTTCCAGACCTCATCGCACGCTGGACAGACGCTACTTGGATGCCTATCGGATGGGTCGTCATGGCGTTGACTGCCGGCGTGCCTATCCCCAGGCAACCCATTGCCTTCTGGATGACTACGTGCACCTCCATGAGCGGGGACCCACACAGAGTTATCTTTAGGTCGTTACCTTACGTTACGTTACGTTACAGGTCGCGGGAGCTTTCTCTTTGGACGAATGGCGCCGGTTGCCAGTAGTTCGTCAATAGCATTTAAATAACATGTACAAAACTAATTAATGGTAATTAAAGATAATAATTAAATAATTCTACATGTACATGTGACTATATACAACGAAGGGGATCTGGCGGAGCCCCTACTTGCCGCCAGATTCGGGTACATAGTCGTCATCATCATCGTCAGAGACTCGCCAGGGTAACTGATAGTATTTCTTGTCATTGCTCGATAACCAGAGGATGGCACAGCGATTGGTGCAGAAGTTGCAGGTGAAGAGCTGCTTGGAGGTGCTGCCGCGCCTGGGAATAATTACAAGAAATAGTTATTTAGAATTACAAATAAAGACTAGAAATGATAGGAAATTAAATGTCCATCTTAGTCAACCTTCACCGTGTTTCTTACGGTTGTGATAGGTCCATTCGCCCCAATTAGAAAGCGAACCGGTTTCGGACGCATCAAAACAATGACCACATGACTAACGTAACCGGGACGCGGACCCACCTCTTCACGACCATGAAGTAGTACGAGGTGTACAGACACCTCGAGCAGGTGGTAGTCGTGCAGCGGGCGATGGGCCCGTTGTTGAGATGACTGCTCATATAGGGTTCCGGGAGCAGGCGATGGAGTGCGGCATTCTCGTAGACGGGCGTGGAGCGGTTCAGCGTTTGCAGGGCATGCAGACAGTCGTCGTAGAGCGTGACCCGGTTCTCCGTGGACGGAACCGGAAATACTGTGCGGGTGCCAACCGGAAGAACCAGGCGGCTATTCGTTTCCAGTTCGCGTATCCAAAAGAGACCCTTGCGACGAACAGCTCTGGCAATAGGGTGAGTGTTAAGGTAAGATTTCTTATTTTAAGATAATGAGGTTATTAAGAACAAAGCTAGTAAGTGCTTCATGGAAATCTAATGAGACTTGAGATCAATGATTAACATAGTATCCCCTAAGTAACCTTACATGGGAGTAATCCTCTGGCGATTATCATAGAAATTCTGATAGAACCTCTCGTACACCATGGGTATATAGTTGATGGCTGTATTGTGGAAGATGCGCACATGGTTCATGAACTTGGAGAGGGCGGCCGGCAGGTAGATGAGAGAGCAACCTGCAAGTGAGCCAATAAAATATGCAAATTTCTGCGACTGCGTCACGATCTCTGCGTTTACTCACGATCGGCGGCGAGGGACTGCAGCATGGGCAGGTTGGAGATGCGCTCGGGGATGTGGACCAGCGCCTCGTTGTCGCTCACGTTCAGCTCGTTGAGGCGGACGCACTCGCTCAGTTGCAGCGGCAGGCGGCGAAATTGGTTCTTGGCGATATTCAGATGCTCCAAATTGCGCAAGCTGCTCAGTTCTGGGAGGGGTAGAATCGGATGCATTGGGTCTAGAAGTCAGTCACTGGTGGCATTCCCACTCACCCACTGGTAGCTCGGTGAGCTGGTTGCCCGCCACGTTCAGCTGCTGGAGGCTCAGCAGGAGACCCAATGTGGGGGGCAGCTCCTTCAACTCATTGTTGGAGACGTCCAGGAACTCAAGATTCTCCAGCATATAGATGTCCGTGGGCAGCTCGCTGAGATTGTTGCCCGCCAGGTGGATGAACTTGAGGGTGGTGATATTCAGCAGCCATTTGGGTATCACCGAGATGAAGTTCTCCTTGAGGTAGACCTCCTCGAGGTCCTCGTACAGGAACAGATCCATGGGCACATCCTTGAAGTTCAGGTAGCTCCAGTGCAGGATGGTCTTGTTCATTTCGGTGCCGTTACAGTTACACAATCCCCTCACGGCTGCTGCTGTTGTTGTTGCTGCTGCTGATGCTGCTGCTGCTGTTTGCTGTTGTTTGGCGGCGTCGCCGTCGGTCTGCTTATACTTTGTTGATTTAATTATATTTATATGCGTCTTTACGCGGTCATGATCATCGTTTGGCACCGCCACCCGCCAGAGAAGCACTGCCACCGCCACCAGCGCCACCACAGCCACCCAGTGGCTCAGGCCCAGTGGCAGTCCCAGCAGCAGCAACAGCAACAGTTTGCTCTGGCCAACAGAGAATCGGAGAATCTCCGCCTCCTCCTCCGCCTCAATGGGGTTCACTTCAATGGGACTCGTCTAAAATTGTCTCTTTCACCGCCGTCTTTCGCAATTTCTCGCGAGCGCCACTGAGATAATTCAATGTCCACCTATATATCGCCTTAATAACGCTCACACAACGTTGCGTATACGTAATGTGTCGTCGGCCCGAAAGTATGCAACTGTTTTCGGTGGCGGGCCAAAGGCCGCCCGAGCTTTGGCACTGACATTGAATTTTCCTGCCTGCATTGATTCGCTTTTCCCGCTGTTGCATTCAAGGTCGTTCGTCGTTGCTGAAAGCCAAAATGCAAAGGGCAAGCTTTTCCGAGCTGCAGTGCAATGAGCTTTATGGCAGTGAGTTTCCATAAAATGGTCAAAGGGAAACTTGATTAGTTGGGGATGCATGTCCAAGTCAAGCTTTCGGGAAAAGTCGTGTGTAAGTATGGAAAATGTATAGGATTTTGTAGAAAGCATTTTTAACTGATATCTTATAAGAAGATAAGAAGATTTTTATGCAGGCTTTTATTAAAATCCATTTAAACGTTTTAAGTTCTTAGGTGGTTTAATTAAACAATATATTAACAATATAAATTACGATAATCTAGGAAAATCGTCAAAACCATAGTAAGAATGTATCACTATTCTTTCTTCATCATTAAAACTCAAACTTAGTTTCTTAACAAATTGTAATAAATATTATTTTATTGTTGCCTTTGAAGACAATACATTAAAAAGCTAAACTCAATGTGTTAACTCCCACGACTCGGTGTCTTCAGTATCCATAGTGACCATACCCATAGCCATAGTCATAGGGACTATGATGATGGTGATGATGATGGTAGTACGATGATGGATAGTACTCGTACGGCGGAGGTGGCGGCGGTACTCCAAATCCCACTCCGATGGGCAGCGGTAGAGGCAAACCCACAACAATGGGTGTTGCTTCTGCTAATCCAAGAACGCAGAGCAAAAAGAGTCCGATTAGCGCGATTACAGCTTTCATGTTTTTTGGCCAAGATCTCTCAACAAACTGAAGCATTCAAGATGCTGCCGATGGCTTTTAAGTCGATTTGGCTTACGTTATCTTTGGGAATTTCAATCCCCCAACGTGAACAAACAAAATCAAGTAAATTTCTCCAGCAGCTTGAAAAGGTGCGAATTACTCAGAGAGATGAGATGTTTTTCCCCCTTCAATGCAAATTGGCAATTGTTCACGATATTTGCTTTATTAAATTATTTGTTTAATGTTTCCAAAAATCCAGTTTTACAATGACCTTTAATATGTATTTTCAGGTCTTAATGATGGTGATGGTAAAGATCCCAATGCACATGGGGAATATATTGCCGAAAGTGGTGAAGACCGTGGTGGTGATCATGATGGGGATCGTAGTGAGGATCGTGATGCGGATCGTAGTGAGGATCGTGATGCGGATCGTGATGCGGATTGTGGTGAGGATCGTGATGCGGATTGTGGTGAGGTAAACCCCATACACCGGCGATAAAGAGAAGAAGTTCTAAAATGACAAACGCCTGCATGTTTTAGTTAAGATTCCAAACGAACTGATGCATCTGCTTGGCCTGCACTGCCTTTTAAATCATTCCTTTTCCTAAATGTTTGTTAATTACACATTAAGGTGAACAAACAGAGGCAAAAGTCAAGTAAATTTCAGCGGCCTTTAAGTGCCAATTAGTTAAAATATCGAAAACAATTTGCTTTATTTCATACAGTTAACTTTGCTTAAATCGTTAAAGCTCTACACCGTTTATCACAAGTCCCACAAGGAAGGGAGAATATTGAATAGAGTATATAAAATTCCCAATCTTTAGATTCCCGATTTCACATTCACAGTCAGCTGCTTGAAGTCCCGATCGCTGAGCAGGCGCCATCTTTCTCTCAGTATCTCTGAGATCTCCCGCTCGACAGCCTCGTAGGATTTGGAATTCCTTTTCAGCCAGGCGTAGAACTCATCGCTCCACTCCGGATGCCTGGGCCAGTCGCACCTGAGAATCACAGCAAAGCGTCGCACGTAGAGATGCCGCAGATTCTTGGCAGTTCGGGCGATCAACAAAAGCGTCGAGGTGGAGACTTTCTCGCGGATTATCTGTGAAGGAAACAAGTAAAGGTGTTAAGTGGAGGGGAATACCCATAAATTAGTCATCAACCACTCACCAGTGTGTCCAGATTGAAGCACTGTCGGCATAGGAGCAGCATCAAACTATCGATGCGGCTGTGAAAGGGCTTGGGGCTGGAGAAGCGTGGCAGGAGCTCATGGCCATAGACGGCCAGGGTGTTGCGGTAGTGGTCCACCATGCGGACCAGCAGGTCAGCCCGAATCCGAGTTTGCGGTGCCCAGTACGTGATGCTGTGGACAGGTGCCTCGGGCTGCAGTACCACCTCGCCCTCCGACAGGTTCTCCAGCCGCAGGTGGACGCGCATGCGTGGATTCGTCTTTTTCAGACTGCGCCAGGCCTTCACGCCGCAGGCACTTATGGTCAGGTGGCTAGGCGTATAGCAGTTTTGAAGCAAATACAGGTGACGCAGCTTGGTGTCCGCCAGCAGGGACAGGACGTCGTCATCTATGTTCTGGGGGGAAATGGTGAGCACCTGGAATTAAGAAAAAAATACACTATAGGGCACTAGAAAATAAGAGTTTAATGCCATTTGTCACCTGCAGATTCAAAAATAAACCCACATGCATTATGGGACAGTGCGTGGTGGTTACATTTACGAGATTCAAGACCCTCATCTTGGTGCAGCAGCTGCAGACGACCTCGTCGAGCAAGTGATTGGCCTCAAAGCGTTCTAGAACAAAGTCCACCAGCTTTAGAGTGTGAAGATCAGTCAGTCGCAGGAGCAGCTCCTTCAAACCCTTTAGGAGCTGACCTCCAGTGCCAAAGAGCTTGATGCCCTCGGGATCGTTGGGCTGCGACATGTTGCAAGGGAAGTGATAGACCAAAGAACGGATACGCCGACCCATGCCCACCAGTTCCGGCGAGGCATTCAGTTCGGTGCCCTTTAAATAGAATATATTTTAAAATTAATTATTATATATTAAATAATAAATATTACAAGTTGTATTACCTTATCCATGCTCCATGATAATAAAGTCATAAACTGATAGATATTGTTGAAGCTGTGCCATGGCCGAAACTCAATTCCTCTCAAATATTTCCCAATCCTCGCCAGACAGTTTTGGGTACGCATGTGATCCAGACAGTACTGCCAGCCGGAGTAGTAGTTGTACTTCGGTCGGGTGAGGGTGCGATCATCCACCACAAAGTTGTTCCAAACCGTGGGCAAGTAAAAGGCGCGATACCATTGCCGGCAAACCTGGAACAAGATCAAAAAGTTGGGAATTTAAAGGTATTTGAAAGATATAGGTAAGATATATATTTAAGAATTATAGAGGGAAATATCTCATAAAAAGATATAGATATGATATATATACAAGAAGATATGGAGAAAAAAATCGAATTACATTTTTAATACAATTAAAGACTTTAATATAATGTAATGTATTTTAAAAACTTAAATCAAAGCATACTAACATATTATTTACCAAACAGGAATAGCTATGAAATATCATTTAATTGTTTTAGTATTGTTTGCCAAATATATCTCGACTCCTTTAAAAATATTTCCTCCAAGAATAATTATTTTCTTTTTATTTCCTTAATATATTTTCGGTAAATATTTCTGGATTTCTAAAGTATTTATGCAATAGCTTTTATTCTTTCAAGAGAACACTCTATACTTTGATTTTACTAATCGGGAATTGTCTTACAAGCTTTGTTTACTTCCTAAAATCCAAACAATGACACATTTATAAAAATAACAACTAAATCGTCTTTCATTAATAACCAAAACAGTTTTGTTTTCCTCAGGGATAGGTTCAGTTTTCATTATATGACAATTTCTCGAAAATCCAATAAGGAAGAAATTTATATACGTATTATAAATTTAAAATTCATGATACATATATCATTTTATATATATCAGGATCTTTGGAGTAAACTTTACTGAATAAAGATAGTAGGCTGCCTTCAATCAATATTAAAATCTTCTTCTAAACCTGTTATTAAGATTACTTACCAATCCTGCATAGTATCTCTCTTTGGGACTAAGGTAAGTGAAGATTTCCTCGAGTATCAGGTCGGGCAGGTAGTTCCATTTTGAGTAAACACGCTTGGATTCATCTGCTCCATCGGCGGCATCGTCATCATCTTCATCCACATCGATATAGCAGGCTGAACATGAACATATTTTTTAGGAGACATTTTTTAGATTATATCTCCGGCATGGACCATTACCTTTCTCATTCTCATCGATCTTCCAGCCAGCTTTTTGCATAACCTCCAGCTGGCCGCTACCCTTGCGACCTGCACTCAGGGCAGACATGTTTTGGCTGATATTTGTAATTTTATTTTAATTATATTATTATTATTATTATTTCTTGTAGAACGAATTATTTACAACGCAAGCGACCGCACATCACTCACTATATGTACTCTAATTTTGAAATTTTTTTGGCACAGCCTGCTCGGACGGCTTCTTCTTGCCTTTCGGTTTCGGTTTGGGTTTATTTTTATATAGTTGGACCGACCGACCGAGATCTCGTCCGCCTGCATTCGCAGTTGCGTCGCGTTTGGCCAGCGACTGTCTCCCGAATAGAGATAGTGGTTCCTTCACAGATTTTCAAATCGCTCTGCTGGCTATTTTCGAAAAAGTGAACTGAAACTGCTCGAAAGCGAACTGAACTGAAAGACCGCCTTCCGCTTTTCCGCTTTCCCGTTCTCGTGTTCGAAATTGTTAGGTTCTCGCAGTTGCCCAAGACCGTGTGCGTTCTCATGTTCTCCGCCTCGGATTTATTTTGGTTAATATTTCTTTGTTGATCTTTTGTTGATGCCTTGGAACTGCGCTCGAGATATGGCAACTGTTGTGATATTCCGATTCCTCTCTCTGTTGTTTTCATTTTCGATTTATAAAATTAGACGACGCCAGGCAAGGTCTAAGGGCCTCCGTATTTGAGGCACGGAACTGGGAACTGGGGCAACTTGTTGCTGCTCTTGATGCTAATGCCGATGTTGATGCCTCTGCCGCCGAGGTGTAAATTATAAATAAACACTCGGGTTGTTTGGACTTGTTGTGATCAGGTCGATCTGCATTTTGTGGCATGTGCATTTCCCGCCAGACATACTTAAGTGTCCATGCACGTGTGTTAGGTCTTTATGCACGGAGAAAAAATATTGTATAATTATATCCTAAAAATTTAATGTATCATCTCTGAGATAATATTAAATTTACTGATGGTTATTTATAAAAAATGGGTAAATAATAACAATTAGATAATTAAATGTTGGGGGAAACTATAAACAATATTATTAGATATATTGATATTTAAATATATAGAAATTTAAAATATGTATGTATCTGAAAAAACTCGAAATTATCGAAATGTCATTTAATTGGTTTATTTATTTTAACCATTATTATAGAAGAAAATTTATCAGAACATCGATTGATCTTATATATAAAGAAATAAAAATATGCATGATTTATCAAAAAATATAGTACAGAAATATCTCGCAGTTGTGTTTACCTTTTGTCATATTTTAAAAAAATCTTTAAAATGATGGTTGACTATTTAAATGTCTTAATTTTTATATACGGTAATTATTCCAATATATTACACAAAATACAGATTTATCGCACTTTTATTGCTAGCTTAATATTAACAAGTTATTTATTGGTTGTCGTATCATTTATTGACCATTTTCTATATCAGTTATTTGTATATTTATACATTCTCACATCACTGCTTAATTTATAGAATAAGGATGTGATGGAATTATTTTTTTAAGGTTGCATTTCCTATAGATTTTCCTTTTAAAGAGAAGAATTAAACAAACTAAAAAAGGCTGTACAGAAAAATAATAATATAATTATAAGATGATACTCATTTTATATCAAAACCTCTTATATAAATTACCAAGGATATGTACTTTTTATATTTTAAGATATTATTATAAAAATACCTTTTCTGCGATTTAAAAATGTGCAAAATGGAACTAATACTGATTCGTTTTTTACAAACAAAAACGTTAATTACCGAAAGTAGATGTACTTTTTAAAATTTTAAATAGTATTATAAAAATATCTTTACATATGTACAAATTGCTCACTAATATTTTTTCTTTTTACACAAAAAAAAAACTCCACATAAAACTGTTCCCCTCTTTCTAAACATTGTCCTGAAGGGAGGCTTCAATTTCAACCATCGGACACGATAAGTACAACATTACTTGCGAGTGCGGCGCTGAAAGTCCTGTAAGCTACTTACCAATCCTGGCGTTATCTTGCTCCTCTTTGGTGACACTTGACACCGCCACTTTGCAGGCAGAAGGCGAAGACGTTGGAAAATTCCATCAGGCCACCGAACGATGCCATCGCCATTGCCGGTTTCCTTGACGACGTTCCCACCAACTGAGCCAGCTGTTATCCCGGCCAGTAGTTTTTCCGATATTCTCCGTTCTCGTCCACTTGTGCATGTCCATTTCCCAGCGCCACACAATGGACCATTGTCATTTTCCTGCGTTCCTCGAGTGTCCAGGTACACTTAGCGGAAACAGCTGTTTATGTTGATGGGGTCGAAGCCAAGCAAGGAATGGAAAAAAAATAGTGCAGTAAGGGAAGGCATTTTTGGCCATTTCACTAAGCGTTGGCCAGCGCCAGCGGCAACTTTGGCGTATTGCCATTTTTTTGCGCCCCTCTCCTCTCCTGCGTTGGTTGCATACTCTTAGGATCAGGGCATTTTTCCGCGCCCAAGCACTTAAAAATATGCTGAATATTGAATGAGCCACGGCTGAGTGGGAAAAGCTGGCTGCTCTGCCGGCAAGCCATACAATGCGCAACACGGCCTTAATTAAAACAATTTTAAAACCAGTTAAAACACACTCACCGGACACCCGCACATATGTGTGTATGTATGTTGTGTGTGATGTGTGTGTGTGCTGGCCGCTTGACAGTTGGCAGCGCCCTTCCGCTTTTGGTTGCGAAAACATCAAATATGACAGGACAGAACAGAGTACGGCCCCGGTTCTGGGCCTCCTGGAGTGCTGGCTACAACCAAAATGTTGCTATGCAAATTTAAATGTCAACAAAAACTTGCAGTTTAACCCAAAAACCTTATTTGTGTCTGCCAGCCCCGGCAGGCAGCCAGTCCGTCCGGCAGTCAGCCATCTCGCAACGCTTTCCAGGGCTGCGTTGCAATGTATGCAAACTCCATTAAAAGCTGGCCGTGATTAGGGATGAGTGCGTGAAGTGAGCCAGGAAAATTATAAAGAAAATGTTAAAAAAATATATTTAATTAATTCTTAAAGGAATTTAAGGTTTTTTTTTATCAAGTAATACGTATATAATTGAACGGGTAAATAAAACAAATGTAACATATTTAAAGAAGAAAATAATTAGGCAGGAGAATAAATTGATGTAATCATGGTTTTCTAGTGTTAAATATTAAAATAAATGATGAGGAGCTAAAATATATTATCAAGAAAATTAAATTCTTTTAAAATTATATACATTTCTAGGTTTTTTGAGATCCATCTAAGCCATTTTGCCAGGATAAAGTTTAAATAGGGAAAACCCTTCCTAAACAATTATTTTCTTTCAAAATATATATTTTTATCTTTCAATTAATTCAATTAAGTTTGTAATGCCTAGTTCCCCATATTATTTTTATTTTTTCTGGATTCATTAGGTAGAAATATATAAAAATAAATTTATACTAAAAATAAAATAAAAATATAATAAATAGCTAATAAAATGTTCGCGTAATTTTAACTACGCGGTAATTTTTCAATAAGAATAATGACATAAATAAATTGAGCTGCTCTTTAATATTTCAATCCTTAAAGTCAACAAATGTTGTGATTTTCGGTGAGAAAATAATTTTATTTAATTTTTTACCAATGCGCATCACTTTAATAATTCATTTCATATATGATAAATAATGTGAGTTTATCTTTTTATAAGTTATAAAAACAATTATCAATTTTACAATGCAAAAGAGACTGTTTCTTGAATATCTATAAAAACTTTAACCGCCTTACAAAATCTCCTATTAAATTTAATTAAAGTTCTATTAAAACGAACCTATTTAAATATATTTTCTTTATCTTGCACCTCTAGCTAGGTGAGTTTTGTGAAAATCATGACTGTGGCTCGCCGGTGTGCATATGCATATGGATATTGCTCCGTGCGTGCAGCTTAAACTGGAAAGCAGGAAGTGGCTGGTTGGCTTGGCTAACTAAGCCAGCCGGACTTGGCCAACGAGTCCTGCTCCTGGGGCCAGGTGAGAGGCGGCGGTGTGTCCTGTTGGCCTTGCTCAGGTGCATCGCACTGGCAGCTGTTTGGGGCCATTGTTTGGCCATCGGATGTTGCCGAGTTTCGCATCGCAATTTAATGTATAATTTTGTAGCATTTTAGCTGCCGTTGTGACCCATTCTGCCATGTGGTTATGCAAATTGTTGACTTCTGCTGAGGGACAGCACTAAGAACTAGAAAAGTTGATGTGTTACTCGGCCATGCTTTTTGTGAATTGCATTTTAATGGCAAAAATCTAGCGAATGGAAGGATTTATAGGTTTTTAAGGCGGAAAAAAGGTGGACTGGAGGCTTTATTTCCATATGAAAATTCGGTTTATGGAAAGCAAAACACTGCTTTAAAAACATATACAAAAATGTTTGATAAACTTTCAATTCCCCAAAATTTTTATTCCAGATTTTCTTATTTAAAACAATTTAATTCCTTACAAATATCTACATTTATTAAAAAAATAAAGCTTACCACAGCTGTTTGCCTTACGTAAGTTTGATGGTAAAACAAATCGAACTCCTTGGCATACATTTTACAACTTTTCCAACTCCCTCAAGATGTTTTTCCTTACTTTTTTTGGTTGCATATGCTACTTTTGTTTGGTTTAAATTTGTTTGATCCGATTGCCAGTTCGTTCGTTTTGTCCATTTGCCAGTAAACTTTTGTGACAGCTCGAACTGCCTAAAATAACAATGAAATTCGGAGGCGCAGCTGCTGCTTATGCCAAAGTTTTTGTGGTGAGTGGATAACTTAAAGCCCCCAAAAAGTTTGCATAAACATATAGGGCGGCTCAATCACATCGGCCATTTGCAGCAGTCCCACTACCCAGTTTCATGGTCGTCCTCGACTTCCGTCCCATCCTGACTCAATTGGTCTGCCATTGTCACAGCCATCCCGGATTCTCCATCCAAGCAATTTGCCTTGACAATAGTCATGCATTTTAATTGTGCAGCAGCTGCGGTTCATCTTCCTTTTTTTTCTGTATTTTTTAGCAGGGCAAGAGAGTGTGAGGGAGGGAATGTCCCCTTTCCCGGCATTGATACACACAGAAAAAAATTAAGCTAAATGTGTGTTAAATTTAATAGAGAGAGAACAAGTAGGAAAGTTGCAGAAGAGAATAATCTACTATAAGATACCCGGTAGTCAAAGCCTTTTTCATTAGTTAAAATATTACTTAATTTAACAAGTCATGTTTCCACAGAACAATTATTTTGTTGGACTTTAAAACAATGTATAATAATAAATAAAAATAACTAGTTTTTTTTGCAGCATCCCAGTTCAAAACCAGGGTTCGAGGCTGGACTGAACGTAGGTGAGTAACTGCCATGTTTACCCTCCGAAAATAATACAATTTTCAAAGCAGGTCTGCAAAACATATTATTTACAAATCTATTTTATTTTTATATTAATTTTAAAATACTTATATCTACATAAATATATCTTAGTTAGCATCATCCCAGTTGGAAACCAAGGTTTAAGGCTGGACTAATTTTAAATGAGTGCAAGGGAGATGGAGGACTTTAAAGTCTTCTAAGTGCCAAGTTTATCATCCGATTATAGTTCGATTTTCAGAGCAACTCTGTGTAAATATGTATTTTTATTTATTCTTACATTGTCATTAAAATATACCTTGTTTTTTTACGATTTGTGAACTCAGAAAACTCTTAAAAATAACTATAATTAAGTCCCAAATTTAACCCGATTTATCCTGGCTAATTTAAGAATTAATTTCTCTTTGTGCACTGCGACTGCTAAACGCAGCAAATTGTGTGGCCATTAAAAAAAAAAAAACTGCGTATAAAATAGAAACTTTTTCCAAAATATTCTTCCTGCAAGGGTGGCGGGAATGATGGCCTGCAATTATTTGTAAAATATTTATTTTACAATTGAATTGAAAAAGTTTCTGCCTGTGGCAGTTGCCGAAGGAACAACTTTGGCCCACTAATCAAATGAATGAAAATTAAGCGGACTCCTGCAAAAGAATATTTTCGCTGGCGTGTGCAAAACAATTAAGCTAAAATTGTTATTGCAATTTGAAAACAATTGTCAAATTATGCAAATTCCGTCTGATTGCCTGGAGTATTTTTCCGCATCCCCCGCGGGCCTCCCCTGTCCCTAACAAGGTAAACAAGCCCGCGCTCGAAACCCACTCGAGGGGTGGTAATAGCTGCTCCAGGATTTATGGCTCCGCCACCCTCATCCTTGTCGTCCTTGTCGTCCCCGTCGTCGAGTGTTTGGCGGAGGTTGGAAAAAGTTTTCGAGTGCGTCGGCAGCTTCACTTGGTGCCGACGTTGTCAACTGCAAGGCGACTGCAATTTGCATAAAAATTCATTGGCCTGGCGGCAAGTTGGCAGTCAAGGTAGGAAAAGAAAGCGCTAAGAGAATTATCCCGAGGATAACAAAATGTTAATGCCTCTCTACGAATATTTTTTGGAAAATTTAAATACCAGAAATGATCACGAAAAGTTTTTATATTTATAGGGGGTTTTGTTTCGTCTCAAGAAAGCGGTAAAGTATTAAAAAATTTGCATTATTAAAGAAGAAAACGAAATAGTCTTACATGGTATATGAAGTTGATAATTTATTTAAGTAGTAAACTCTTGAAAGTATCTATTAATTTATTTATTTTTCTTTTACTTGAAACTGAAAATGTCTCCATTGAATCATACTATTTTTACTTATCTTTACAGTAACCTATTTATTTATGACATCCAAGTGGAAGTCATGGAATTCTGACTATTTAATTATTTTAAACTCATTCAGTTATATGTTCTTGGATATTTTTACTTTCTATCTCTTGAAATTACAGCTAGTAAATTCACTGTCTGATACACTATATACACTGGTGGCCAAAAAAATAAGTACACGAAAATCTGGGTTTCTTCAAGTCTTATAAAACTTGTTAGGTAAACCTAAGGATAAAAACCACTTTACTTTTAGTTTTCGACCATACTCTAGATAATAAAAATAACTACCATGAGAGTTTGGCATTTGAAATGTAAAGACTGCGATCGATTTTATCAAAAAATCATGAAAATGGGTTGGTCACAATAATAAGTACACCTATTCTTCTAAGCCTATAACTTGAAAGGTATTGAATATTTTTCTCCTTTTTCTTCTTATTATTAAACTTATACTAGTATCCGGTAAAACCACTCTTATTTTGAACAATTTTTTCTATTCTTTTTGACATACTAGCATTAAGTTTGTGGCAAGTCACTATTGGTATTTCATACACTGTTTCTTCAAGAAATCTTTACAAAATTTCAAAAATTTGAATTTTTCTGTTTCCAAATCGACTTTTCATGTCTCCCCACAAATTTTCGATGAGTTTAAGTCTGAAGACTGATTTGGCCAACTCATAAGGGTTACATCTCTCTTGCCAAAAAGGACCCCTTCGGTCGTTCAACGCCATTTCCTCCCAAATTGGCAATGAAATTTCTGCCCAAACAGTACGTCGTATTCTGCAAGAGCCAGGACTACTAGGACATATAAACAGAATAGCTCCATTATTTCGAGAAAAAAATTTTTGGATAGGGCAAAAGTTTTGGCGAAAATCAATTGGGTCGGTCGGGACCAAATGGGTAAAAAAAAAGTTAAATATAATACTTTGGAGCTACGGAACAACAATATAACTTTTTAAAACGATACAAGGCACTTGGCACGACTACCCAAGAACAAAGAATTGGATTCTGTGAGACGTTTAAAAAGTCAGTCCCTAGGGCGGGTTTATAATAATCTGGGGCAGTTTTTCTTGTCATACCATTGTGGAGATACATCCAAAAAATTTTATTGTGTCCCATTTAAAACATAAAACTATTTTTATAGTAATCTTCCAACCATTTGCTAGGGGAAACATGCCCTTGCTACGTGTTTTTCAACAGGATAACGATCAAAACCAGACCTTAAAAGTCGTCAAGTCCTGGTTGAAGGACAACAAGGTAAATGTTTTGTGTTAGCCAAGTCAGTCTCTGGAGCTGAACCCAATCGAAAATTTGTGGGAATACTTAATAACTCGAAATGAACCCATTCTATTTTTGAAATTCTGAAGATTTGTGGAGATTTGTTGAAGAAACCGGGTATAACATTCTAGTACTGAGTTGCCATAAACTTATTGCTAGTATACCAAAACGAATAGCGAAATTTGTTCAAAATAAAGGTGGTAATACCGGATACTAGTATAAGTTTACTAATAAGAAGAAAAAAAATTTAAAATATTCAATACCTTTCAAGTTCTAGGCTTAGAAGAATAGGTGTACTTATTATTGTGACCAACCCATTTTCATGATTTTTGGATAAAATCGATCGCAGTCTTTACATTTCAAATGCCAAACTCTCATGGTAGTTATTTTTATTATCTAGAGTATGGTCGAAAACTAAAAGTAAAGTGGTTTTTATCCTTAGGTTTACCTAACAAGTTTTATAAGACTTGAAGAAACCCAGATTTTCGTGTACTTATTTTTTTGGCCACCAGTGTATATATCTCTGAACCGACCCTGATAGGGGCACTTCACCTAATTGCTTCTGGTAAATTGTTACTGCCTTCAGGGTGTGGTGACAAAAGCTTTTAGAGTAGTTATTGGCGGGGCTCCATGTCCAACCAAATACCTCCGCTTAGATGGGCAAGGATTAGGGCCGGATCCAACAGGTTATCCTGGCGGGTCTTGGGATTGACTTTGACATTGAACTTGCTTATAAGCTCCACGATGGCGGCCTTAACTTGAGCTGTGGCAAAGCGCATGCCTATAAAGGTTATAAATAAAAGTTAAAAATCATAAAATCTATAAAATTTAGCACTTTCACTGACCTAAGCACATGCGAGGACCATCTCCAAATGCCATAAACACACCACTTTCGCGGAAATTCTTGGCAGCATCGGGTTCCATGAAGCGTTCAGGCTTGAAGGCCATCGGATCCGGGAAGTACTCCTCATCCATCATATGGCAGTAATGGGGTATCACTAAGACGGTTCCCTTATCCACAGTGAAATTGGGGCCATCCTTATTAGGAAGCTCTATGGGTTCGGTGCAGAGTTTGGAGGTCATAAAACCAGGAGGGAATAAGCGTATGGATTCTGAGAATAAAACGAAATAGAGAATAAACTATATGCAATTCCCATAATTAGGTTTCCTTACCATTTAGGCAGGCATCCAGGTAAGGCAAATCGTTGAGCTTGTCAAATGGTATGTGTCCATCCTTCATGTGAGCTAAAATCTCCTCCCTAAGGCGCTCCTGCACCACCTCATTGCGTCCCAGGGACAAAAGCATATGTGATATTACACCAGCCACCGTCTCGAGGCCGTCTAACAGAAAGACCATGGTATGGGCCAACAGGTGACGCGTATCCAGGTTCCTCTTCTCTCCCAACTGCATTAGATAATCCAGGAAGTCAGCGCGTTGGAAATCACCTGAAGCCAATTGGGTTTTTCGAGATCGCACTGCTGTGGCCATTAGTCCAGTGAAGAATTCCTCCACATGACGAGGCACAAAGCGAAGCTTGATCAGATAGCTCAAAGTGGGAAAGGTGTTGACCAGAGCAAAGAGAACCATAAAGGTCCAGTGGGGATTAAATAGGTCCTTGACGTTGGCCATAACAGGCGTCGGCTTGTCCGAGAAACTTTCCGAGCTGAGACCCAAAACACAATCAGTGACCATTTGCCCCCCTTGGTGAAGCGGAGGGTCAACTGTGGGGAAATATATTTTGTATTGATATCAAAATAATATACTAAATAAATTACTCACATCCTTTGCATTAATACCCTCGGGAGATCCCAAGCGTATCTGCTTTTTCAGCCACTCACTCATTTGTTGGCACACCTTGTTCGTCACTGGATAGACCGACTTTATCTGTAAATTTCAATGGGTTGTTAGTAACTATCTGATAGATAATGATTGCTTATAGTCAGCTTACCCGAACGTTGGTCAGTCCAGGGGATATATCAGCCCTTCGTTGCTTCCACTGTTCGCCATTAAGAGAGAAAGGGTTATTTGATATAAGGAAGTCAGTCTTTTCATCGGTCAGCCTGGACAATGCGTTGTCGTGGAAGTTCTTGAAATTTGTCACAAAGACACGATGTGCCAGCTCGGGACTAACTACTAAGAGTTGGGGTACACGTCCACTGAAGATGCCCACCGCATCGTACTTGTTCTTGTATTGCCTTTTGAGGGAGTTTTGAAATTAAATACACTTCCTCCTAGGGGCTCTACAATTACTCACTTGTATATATCATTCAGATCGTAGATCATATTCCGCTTCATCGTGTACAGGTTGGGATAGTTGCCGGTGAAGATCTTGGGTTTGGGACCCGGCACTCGCCGCTTTCGCCAGTAGTTGAAGTTCCAAATCATTGAGAGGTACAGAAGACCGGCCACAATGAGGCCCAAGGCCAAGGTAATCAGAATCATCTTCTTCCACGTGGATCGATCTCCGTTCGCTTCGAATTTCAGAGAGCGTCTGGGGGAAGCTTCGGCAAATGCTCCTTACTTATACTCACTGCTAACTTGCCCCAGGTCAGGGAAGAAGCTTTCAACTTGGCACTAAAGATAAGAAATTAATACCAATACTCAGAGACATAAATTAGCTAGTGGGAACCCTTGTACTCTGTGGATTTTAAGGCAAGCCAAGGTGTTGAGGGTTTCTCCGTATAATCAAATGTTCTTTTTGCTTATCAAAAATGTTTGCGTTGACCTCTAGATAATCCAAACAAACGTCATTTATCAATTTCACAAACAGAAGCTTTAAGCTTTTAGTAAAAATAACAATGTTGTGAAAATCTATGTTCAAAGATCGAGCAAATTAAAGATTTTTGGTTCTTAAAATAAATAAATACGGTAAACTAATTAAGTAGTCAAAGCCAACCCGCTTAAGTCAGCTTCTTAAACGGAATTTGATTAATATTTAAACGATTTTTCGGAATATTTATAAATTATTCAAACGTACTTCCTATTATAAGATATATAGTATTTTATTTTTAATTAGCGTTCTGTTACCTTGATTGTGTCTACTTAATTTAATCATTGTAAGAAATATAGTATATATTTAAACTTTTAAATCCAACTTCAAAATATACAAATTAAATGATTTTAAAACCATGTTATTTAAAAGAAAACTTATTGTCAGGTCAACTGCAGAAATATATTATCATTATTGGGCTCAGAAAATGTTTTAATAAATCCTTAAAAAAATAACAATTAATACAAACCATAAAGTGTTGTTTAAAAATGCATTTGATAAAACATCTACAACTCTGTTCTTGCGTCACTTTTTCAAGTAGTTTTTGGTTATAATCGATTGCAGTATTGTACATCAACTTATCGCAAAAATTAAAATATCGATAAATCTAAAGTCGACTTAACTGTCAAATCGAAAACATATAAAAGCCTTAAAATTATTTAATAAATTCAGTCTCGCTTCGACTTCTACTGGGTCAACTACTCCGAAATATATTTTCTTTTATTATTTGTTTCTGTTTTTATTTAATAATTTTTTTTGAAATATATTTTGTACGATTGGAGTTGTTGATTATATTTTTAATTATGGTTAAAATGTTTGAAAGAAAATATATATATACAATTTTATTTATTCATTGGAAAACTACAGAAATTTTTTAATGCTTTTCATTCGATGCTTCGTTTAAGAATGAAGAATAAAGAATGAAGATAAAAAATTATATTTATATTTATTTTCATTTCTTTTATTTACTTTCTTATTATTTTATTTTAATTTTTCTTTAATTACTATTTTTTACTTTTAACTACCCTGCAGTACCTGTCTTCAGCATTCATCAACGCAAATGTCTGTGTTGTTCAGCCATTTGACCATTGTTGTCTAAATTTTATTTTAATATATTGTATTACTGAACCTTTCAATTATTTTTTTAGTGATTGTTCAATATTTGATATAAACCATTTTTTTGTTATTGTGACTGGCCGATTTTCAGTCGAATCAAAAAGCAATCGATGAAGGATACTTGTCTTCAGGGTCAACGAGTCTTTAGAGATAAACTTTATTCTCTCAGCGTGGGAAGTAATACTAATTTTTATTGAATTTAACAGATGACTTTTTAGCACAAGTTGCTAATTATAGTCGCAGCAATTAACAACATTTATTTAAGAATACAGCATTTCTTTCTAAATAATAGGTGTATTATTTTGGTAATATTCTCTTTATCAAATAACTAACCAATAAAAGCATTTGTGTAAAAACACCTTGTAATTAATGAACAGACACTAAGCCAGTTGGGTCAGAAGCATCCTTAGCCATATTGAACCCATGTTGAAGGGACTCGGCTCCCAAGTTTTGGTAACTAAAGCTTATAAAAGCATTAATGACGGGCCTCCATATCCAACCAAATGCCTCCGTTAAGGCTGGCAAGGAACAGGGAGGGATCGTACAAGTTGTCCTTGCGGGTCTTGGGATTAATCTTGATATTGAACTGGCTAATAAGCTCCACGATGGCGGCCTTAATTTGAGATTGAGCAAAGCGCATACCTATTGGATTCGAAAACATAAGTAAAATAGTAAAATGCTTAAAAAGAAAGTACTTTTACTCACCTAAGCAAATACGCGGACCATCGCCAAATCCCATGAAGACGCCACGTTCCCGGAATGTTTTCGCGGCGTCGGGTTCCATGAAGCGATCAGGCTTGAAGGCCATCGGATCGGGGAAGTACTCCTCGTCCAGCATGTGACAGGAATGGGGAATTACAATGACGGTTCCCTTATCCACGGTGAAATTGGGGCCATCCTTATTGGGAAGTTCTATGGGTTCGGTGCAGAGTTTGGAGGTCATAAAGCCAGGCGGGAATAAGCGTATGGATTCTGAAAATTTAAGGTTAGTATTAACTATTTGAATTTCCCATCATTATCAAGATTTCTCTTACCATTTAAGCAGGCATCCAGGTATGGCAAGTCATTAAGCTTATCGTAGGGAATACTTCCATCCTGAATAAGAGGCAGAATCTCCTCCCTGAGGCGCTGCTGCACCACCTCATCGCGACCCAGCAACAGAAGCATGTGGGACAAAACTGCGGCCACCGTTTCGAAGCCATCCAGCAGGAAGGTCATGGTGTGGGCCAGCAGATGACGCGTGTCCAGGTTCCTCTTCTCACCCAACTGCAACAGATAATCCAGGAAGTCCGTTCGCTGGAAACCACCCGCCGACTGTTGGGACTTTCGTGATTTCACCGCTGTACCCATCAGACCCACGAAGAAACGCTCCACATGATGGGGCACCATGCGCAGCTTGATCAGGTGTCCCAGAGAGGGAAAGGTGTTGACCAGAGCGAACAAGAGCAAGAAGCTCCAGTGCGGGTTGAAGAGGTCCTTGATGTGGGCCATTATGGGTGTGGGCTTGTCCGAGAAACTCTCGGCACTGAGACCCAGAACGCAATCGGTGACCATTTCGGAGGTGAAGCGGAGGGTCAACTGAGGAGAAATACTTTGTATTGATATCAAAATAATACCTTAAGCTAATTACTTACATCCTTCGCATGAATTCCCTCGGGTGAGCCCAGGCGAATTTGCTTTTTCACCCACTCGGTCATTTGTTGGCACACCTTGTTCGTCACTGGATACACCGACTTTATCTGTTGGTTAAATAATGGGTTATTAGCTACTATCTCACAGATACCGTATCGATTAGTTACACAACATACCCTGTTGTTGGTCAGACCAGGGGTAATATCAGCCCGGCGTTGTTTCCACTTTTCACCCGTGAGGGAGAACGGATTGTTGGATAGAATGAAGTCGCTCTTTTCGTCGGTCAGTTTGGACATCTCGTTGTCGTGGAAGTTCTTGAAATTTGTCACAAATACACGATGAGCCAGCTCGGGGCTAACTATTAGAAGTTGGGGTACACGTCCACTGAAGATGCCCACCGCATCGTACTTGTTCTTGTATTGCCTTGTGAGGGAGTTTTGACATTGAATACATTTCCTCCTAGGGGCTCTACAATTACTCACTTGTATATATCATTCAGATCGTAGATCATATTCCGCTTCATCGTGTACAAGTTGGGATAGTTGCCGGTGAAGATCTTGGGCTTGGGACCCGGCACTCGCCGCTTTCGCCAGTAGTTGAAGTTCCAGATCATGGAGAGATACAGAAGACCGGCCACAATGAGGCCCAAGGCCAAGGTAATCAGAATCATCTTCTTCCAGGTGGATCGATCTCCGTTCACTGTGAATTCCGGGTAGCGTTTGTGGGAAGCTTCAGCAAAAGCCGCTCTATTTGTACTCACCGCGGACTGTTTAGTTGTTTTAGGTCAGGAAAAAAGCTTTCATTAACAATAAACAAACAAAAATATACAGTGTATATTCCGTAAGCGAAACAGTAGTAACTTTTGCTAAGATTTCTGTCTGTTTTAGTAGAAAATGGAACCTTAATCAAAATAAGAAATGAATAAATATTTTGTATTAAGATGAATTTAAATTAAGACCCATTGTGATGGCTTAAGAAATATATGAAATATTTTATTCGTAGCACTTGTTGAAGTTTACCTGTAGTTTCCAATAACACACCTGAGTGTAAGAGCGTAAAGCTCTCTGATAAAGCTCCGTGGCAACGGCAAACACTTGCTCTCGGTGGGGTTATCTGTACTTATCTACTCGATCGATTGGTTGTTTTTTACCATCTTTGTTATCAAAAAAGGTTTGCTGTTGAAATCTGGTAAGTCCACACGAAATTCATTCACGAATTTCACAAACAAAAGCTTTAAGTTTTCCGCAGAGACCCCATAAGATTGTGAAAATCTGAGCTAAAAGATCGAGAAAGCTTACACACTTTAATTTTGGGAGGAGCTTTGCTATTTAACATATTTAAATTTGGGTTTTAATTTAATGTTAAAAGTCTCAAGTGCCACGTTTATAAATATATTAAACATCTTTTTGTTGACCATCTATAAATACAGTGAAATATGCCTAGCAACAAAAGGGTCTAAGCATATAAATAAATTTTATTGGTTGAGATATTGCTGACCTCGTAGTGTGAATTACTGCAGTTGTGAAATAACTTTACAATTGGTATCATAAAAATGTTCAATATAATCGGTGTATTGTAAATTTCCTTTACAAAATGTGAGCTGCTTTGGAAAAAGTTAAGGTAGTCAAATACTTGCAATTTATGTTTTCTGGAAAGTCAGTATTAAAAAAGTCATTTAAAATTAATTTACTTTACCAGTTTGACAATTTATTATTATTGCTAATAAATTTTCAAGCACTCTTTAACGAATAAAAGGATTTTTTAATGTAATTTCTTATTTTTCTTAACATTTTTCGGGGTTTTTAAATTTTATTTCATATTTCAATTTGAACCCTATTAATAGTTTTTATGTGATTTTAAATATTATACGTTTACCATTGAAAATATTTTCTTTATAAGCTTTGTATATTTTGTATCCTTTAAAGTGACTTAAAGAGAAAGCAGCTTTGGAAATAATTTAAACAGTAAAAAGTTTGGCATTAATATATTCTTAAACGACAATATTAAAACAAAAGTATATCAATTTATTAGTACTATTGTTTATACATTTTTAAGCACTCTATAACAATTATTTTTTAAGAGGTTAAAATTTGATTTTCTAGTTGGAACATTCTTTATACTTTTAAAGTGACTTTAAATATTATACCTTTAACATATTAAATATAAATATATAGTTGTGTGTACTTGCTTTAAAGCGATTTAAAATATTTTTACATATTTTCAGGTACTTCCACTGCATATTTTAAGACTTCCTTTTTAAGGAATGAAATATATTACAAATAAAATAAATTATAATAGCATTATAAGACACAGAAAAATACATATACCATAATAAATTATATATATTAAGACATTTTTAATAGACTACATTGCAACATTCTTTTATAATTTTATTTATTTATAGGTATTACTTGTTTTATATGTAGAAGGTACTGTGTTGACCTTAATTTATATTGAATCTATCAATTAGTTTCAGTAGAAGGATGAGCTGCTGGTGTGGACAGGTGCTGCGGCGGCAAAGGACGCAGGGCAAAAAGCATAATGACCAGAATCACAACAAGTGCCACCCGCCGCCCCCCACATTTCCGTTTCGTTAACAAAGTGCCATTGTGCGGCACGAACAGCGGCAACAATAATGGCCAAGTCAAGGGACAGCGGCCAAAATGGCGCACACGCTGCGCTTTACAAGCAAAAACTAGTTCTCTATTTTTTTTTTTTTTTTTTTTTTGCCAAGGAGTGGACAGCAAACATCCGCCCCAACTGGCCAACACACCCCCCGTTTCCTGCCTTCCGCAATGCGTGTGTATTTTTCGGTCAGTTTTGTAATTGAATCACGTTTTGTATTAAATAAACTTTTCAAATTATCGAAAAATTGACTTGCACTACAAACGGCGTCCTGCCTAGTTTAATTTACTTGTGTGTGCGTGCCCCGCTCATGCCAATACACACACACACACAGGCCCAGTGTGCGTGTGTTTTAGCCATTAACATAAAAAAGCGACCTAACTTAAAGTGCTCCCGCTCTCACTCTCAGTTTTTTTTGTTGATTTTTTATGCAAAACACTTGACAGCCTCATTAGTATTGAAACGGTCAAAGTTTTCCGAGTCCTCGCCCTTTCTCCCTATCGAATGTTGCCCTCCTGTTCGCGCATTGACGCGCTCGCACATAAGTATGCTATGCTACGAGTGTGAGGGAAAGTGGCATTAGTGGTGGTAAGCACAAATATCGAAAATATCGATAATATATCGAAGTATTTAATTTTTAATTAATTAATGATGAGGATATTGTTTTTGAAAGTTATTCGCTTTTATTATTATTTGAAAGATAAATAAAGCAGAGATATAATTTAAATATATCGGATTGTATATTAAATCTATCGAACATCGAACTTGTCGTATTGTCAAAATTATAATGTATTAAAAATTTCATATTTAAATTATAATGAATTCGCGCATTGACGAATAACTACGTAACTAGGAGAGTGGTATTAGTAATGGAAAACGCGAATATCGAAAATATCGTTAATATATCGAAAGATTAAATTTTGAACCTAATAAAGAAAAGAAGATTTTCAAGAGCAATTTATTTAAAAAAATAAACAGGTAAAAGACAAATGCTATTTAAACTTATGGAATTGTATATAAAATCTATAGAATTTTATTTAGATCTTATCGTTTTGTATTTTCAACTTATAGAATTTTATATCTACTTTATCGTATTTTATATCACAATTTTTGTAAAACAAATATATTATAAATTGGAATATTGTAATCACTTTATGTTCTCCGATTTTCACATCTCCAATTGGGCGTGGAAAATGATTATTTCGACTTTACAGAATTTTTCCAGCACTGCATGGGTGTGTTTGTGTGGCTGCATTTATTATCGTTTTGGTTGTAGCCGTAATCCCATTGTTTGCGCATAATTGAGATAAAATGAGTTAACAAACAAATGGATTCATTTTTGTGATCACGTGCGGGCAAGGATGACCCGTGCACTTGCTCACTTATTGGGAGCACGGACTGATGTATGTACGTGTTCAGTTGGCAACAACACCACACCGCAAAAAGCCACAACACCAACAACAACAAACACACCAACAACAACACCACCAACACCAACAACTACAACAACAAAACCAACAACTACAACAACAAATGGTGGTAATACACAACAATACAACGTCCGAATTCCTTTCATAACATATTTTGCATGCAACACTGCGTGTCCAGCAAAGCTTGGCGCCATCATTTTCACCCATGCAATGCGTCCCTGTAGCCAGGACCTCCAATATATATACATATATATATGGATATATATGCGTACATATGTAAGCCACTCCCACACACACACACAAACACACTCGCGGGGAAACTTGTTTTCGCGCCATTTGCACGCGTCATGAATTTTTCATAAACATTTAAAGGGGATTTCATTACAGCTCTCGCACACAGGCAAACATCAGCCAGTCCATACGCAGCGATATATATTTAAATCCTTCGACTCGCTCTTCCTGAAAAATATACACAGTCGAACTTCATTAAGTGGAATTTTCATAATTAAACGGTTATAAATATGGCACTCATTGAAGTGTATTTAAATTTTTACTATTTGTACGATTATAAACTTCTTCAGAGACAAATTGAAAGGATTCTTAAAAGTTTAAATCAATTTATTTAAAAAAATTATGTACTAAAATTAAAGAAATCCCCACTATATTTAAAAGGTTTCCCTGGTGTTTTGAACTCTCATTAAAAAGTGCTTAAAAGTATGCTATGAAAAGTAGTTAATCAAATTTTTTAACAACCTATGCAAAAAAATGGTAATATTTTAAGATTTTCAATAGAATATTTTAAATAAAATTAAAACATACAAGACAGCTTTAAATCTCACCTTTAACCAATATTTCGTACTGCAAAATATTTGTATTTTTCAATTATTAATTCGATTTAAAGGACTCCCCCTGTATATTTATAAAGCTCGGTCTCCCTTCAAGTTGCATGTAAATTAAAAATTGAATTCTGTTCACAACATGCGTTTTGCCAACAAGCGAAAACCCAGCTATTGTTGTTGTTTGCCATTGATGCATCATCGCCGGTTGTCCTTCGTCCTGGCACAACCTGGACGTATGCTTACAAAAGACAAATATGTGCATATAAGCCGACCGGAGGTTATGAGTGCGGTTTTCGAGCGGCAATTGCCGCTTCCGAGGCGAGGGAATCGCTGGCAGTTAAATTTGCACGGCCTGCAATGAGATTATTTTTAAGCCATTAAGTAATTAACGTTGAGCGATTTTCCAGTTTGCAAGTGATATAATTTTAAACTGCAGTTACTTCAGCAATGATATTTCGAGGTTTAATTCTGTGCAATTAATATTAACTCAATGGTTACTTATTTAGCAATATGTTTTCTCAGTTATAGTCATTGAGTACTAACTAAATAATTGCCTTTGTTTCCTCATTTTCATTATTCGTTGCAGGTGTACGTGACCCATTTGGCCAAATTTTGTTTAAGTTAATTATAAAATTATTAGCTGGCGAAAATTGGGCTGGCCGGCCTCTAAATAAAATTACAATTCAGGTTTCTGCTTAATATGCAATTTGCATAATATATATGTACATATATATTGTTTAATATGGTGTGTATTTCCAGCATTTGTGAAAAAGAGTTGCCCTTGACAGCGCTGACATGCGGTTCCCGGCGGTGCAGCAGGTCACGCCGACTGACATATCGTGACAGGACTTTGGACGCAGTCCATCCGGAGGATGGCTCCACGAAACATGCGATATTTAATTGCACACTAGGAAAAATATATAAGGCATAGGGTAACGTTTAAGGATCTAAGAAATAAACGAAACTTAATGAGTAACAGAAAATGCTTGAAAATAAAAATGTGTTGAGCAGAGTTTTCCCATTTTCTTGGGTAATTAAATGTTAGTAAAAATGCACAAATAAATATTAAATAAACAAATTAATAGAATATTATAGTTGTAAAGATAGGTTATAAGTCTAAACTCTAAGAAACAAAATTTGTTAGCTTTAAGCAAAATTGGAAAATTATTGTGGAAATTAAAGCAAAATTATTGAATTGAATTGTATTGAATAAGATTTGTACATTGATTTGGGAATTATTTTAAAATAACAACACATACCTGACATATTTAATATTTTTAAATTAATTAATGTTCATAATTTTAAGAGCCTTTCTTCATTCTGAAAATGAATACAATATTTCAGTAATTCAGTATTTATATAGTTTAATCCTGAAAAGTAAATTAAAAGTTCTTTTCATATAAAACCAATTTCTTTTTCGGTGCACAAGCTTTACAAATGCATAAATATTTCCCTATATATTTATAACCTAAACTCGAAATGACTTAAATATTTAAATACACATTTTTGCACTTCGTTAGCTATGACTGAGTCAGAGGGGAAGAAGGCAATTAGTGAATGTCTTTGGACTATTACTTCCGCGTCAGCTTCTCACTAATGCACTCGCATTAAATTTTAATGATTATCCTTGGCACTTGGCAAATCTTTTTATCAAACTCGAGCACACACAAACCTGAGTCATCTTTTAATTACCATCACGTGGCTCCACAAATATTTAACTGCCTGGGTGAAAATGCAAATATTTCTTCCGGTTACTCCGTGCTGCGAGCTCTCTACTCCTGTCACCCGAGATCTTTGGCTGAAAAGTACCCCCAATTTGCAGTTACGAGTCCGTGAAAGTGACTCTCCCTCTCTCTCTAGCCCGGTTTCATTAAAAATAATAATATCTGAACCTTCGCCACGTGAAACTATCAACCCCCGCTGGCTGGGGTTGGTGAAGAATTAAGCGAAATTAGTGGACCCGGGCAGGGGGTACATTAAATGGGTTTAGCAAATACTACGCACATCAAACTCGGCTTTTGGCCAAACTCCATGGCTGCCTGGCTGCCTGGCTGCCTCTGACATTATTCATATTTCATGGTCCCAACGATGGCTGCTGACTGCGACACAAAAAGCGAGGAGAGGAGAACTCAAGTTGCCAAGTACAACAATTATGGTTTCACTCTATTTGCCCTGCACAAGCACGGGCTCCACTTCACAGAGGGAATCATTGGGGTTGGAATTGAGGCTGGTTCTGGTTCGGGTGCTGGGAGCGGGGATTCCCCCGTTTATGGAGGTGTGTTTGTGCTAGCGATTAGCCTGACGTGTGCATAAAAGCCAGCCTGACATTATAATGCCTTTAGTTTTTATGGCCAGTGGAGGAGTGCGGCGGTTGGGTTATGGCAAGACCTCTGCCAACATGCACAATTCTTGCATATTTATGCACTTTTAATTGTGTGTTTGTCTGCACGCGTTTGTGTGCTAATTATTGTCTGTTAGCTGGCGCATATGGATTTTAATTAGCGGGCGGTACGCAGATGGCTCCAAAAGGGTGGCAAATTAGGTACTCTGGGCGAAGAGAGGAGCATTGATTTTGGTTCTTTGTGATTTTTGGGTTAATTTGATGACCTGGTGATGGGGAAGTTAGTCATGTAATTTCTTAAAAATCTGAAAACCAAAACAATCTTCTGGCTTCTGTGTTTATTATATGGTTTAACTAAACATTTATGTTATTTATTAAAGCTGCTCTGCATTGTCTTATGCCAGCTTGTAGTTACTACTTCAGTTTCTGACAGACAAAATTTAATTAAAACCACATGTCCACCCATTGTCAACATATACCTAAACAACCCGGCTTAAGTTCCCTCCTTTTTTTATTATCCTCAACACAAATATGCAATATAAGTTTCACAATTTCTGCAATTCATGTTTATTTCCTAAATTTAAAGCTGACCATAAGAGTCACCCAAACTACTCAAATTTAGATACATATATTTGGGGTTGGCTCTGGCATCCGATTTCGCAGACATACGCATATCAGACACGCATATTGAAATGTAATATACAAAATGTAACTAAAATGTTTTGAAAGACAGCCAAAAACACAAAAATACAAAGGAACCGGCACCACTAGCACCACCAGCACCCCGTTTGAGTCGAAGGGAAGTGCAGGCAACGTTTATTTCATCGTCTAAATGGAGTGCAACGAATGGGGCCTGGGCCCGATGCCATTTGTTAAGTGCAAGTTCAATAGCATTAAGAGTGCAACACAAATAACCATAAATTCGGAAAAGCTGCAAATTTTGCATATTTTTGCAAGTCGCCCTCGCCCCGAATGGGAAAAAGGAGTTCGAGGTGCACAGAGAAATACAAAATGAGGGAGAAGTTTATGTAATTTTAGATTTTGAAAGGGAAAAAGAAAGGAAATTTAGGTTATTTAAGGATAAAATTAGGTTTATAGAGAACATATTTTATTTAAATTATTTAAAAGCTTATAATATTAATATTAAATAATGAAACAACTTCACAAGCTGCTTAGAAATAGTGCCTTTGGTAAGAGAAATTACAATAATAGAGGCTATGCTATAGCTAATTTTTACAACTTAACTTAAATATTTCCTTATTAATTCCCTTTTCTTGGATTATTTTGGTATTTTCAGTGTAGTTTAGCCAGTGATTGGTAAGCCAAAAAATATAAAAAATTGCGTTTACCCGACGCCGGGCAGCTGGAGTGGCATTTGTGTTTGCCAATGCCGTTTTCAAATAGATTACGTATGCGCCCGGTGGGCACTGCGTTCAATGCTCTTTTTCGTGTGATTTATTGGGGCGCCTCGATGTCCACGGCATCGGCCATCGGCAGGACGGCCAGTCAAGGAATTTCTAGCCGACTTCCTTAAGTTATTTCAATATTTACACTCGTGTAACATATGGCCAGATGGACGGGGTGGGGGTGGCACGATAAATGGCCAGGCCAACCACAATGATTTACTGCCCCAGTCTCGGGCTATACATATATATGCAACATATATGCTTATACATACATCAGGGGAGGGAGGATGTAAACGCACCTTTGTGTGGCAAAATGTTGCTATATTTCTATTTTCTACTCAAAACCGCATTTATATTTATTACTTTGGCATAAATCTTGTCGCATTTTCACATTTGTGTCGAATTTGTCGAGTTCGCATGTGTTTATGTATTCACATAAGAGAAGCAGCAGCAGGAGGAGCAGCAGCAGGAGGAGCAGCTCCTGGCAAGGAGCTCCTCCCCATGGCTATCGGCACGTTCACAGTTTTTGCCATTATTCCTCGTGAAGGTAAACAATAAACTGACCCGCAAGTTCGGGTCAACGGGCAAACGTCTGCACCTGATGTGAGTTTCCTTTGGGAGGGGAAAGTGCGAAATATATGGCGTGTTTTTCCTTCGTTATTGTACACGAAATGAAGTGTACATAATTTGGCATCGCACATTGAGTTGCATAAATTTAGTACGGTATCCCAATAAAACCATTGTAGATGTCAAATACCAAAAAGAGGGCGGTGTGTGGAATTTTTATGTAGTACAGGCAAGGAAAGTCAATGAGAAGGACTTCCAGTGAATGAGAAGCACTAAATATTGCTGTTGACATTTTTTCCTGGTAATTGTTTTCTTTATAAGTGCATTTACTAGACAATATGGAGTTCGATGTGAGACAAGGTAGGGGGTTTCTGGTACTGGATTAAAGAGGAAAAATATACATTAAAAGTAGGATCAATTAACTGATTAATTTTTCTATTGCTTTATAGAGTACTTAGTGTAAGTTTTATTTTAATGCTGGTCTTACTTTCAACGTAGTAAATACTTTAACCAATTTAAAGGTGCTTAAACAGACACTATCTTAAAACAAAACCTTTCTTACTATAACTTTACTTTGACAAGATCCCTTGAAGTGCTTCCATTGTCCCACAGAAATCCCTTTAAGTGAACACATCCCTAAACAAACAATTTCAATTATTTAATAAAGCAAATGAAAAACAATTTGAATTTAATTGCTTGACACACGCATGCCGGCAGTGTTAAATTTCTGGTTATAATTTCGAATGTCGACCAAATCAACTGCCAGTCAAATTGTCAAAATATTTGTGCAAAAAGTGTTTGGCCAAAATGTCACACACATAGCCATGAAAAATGCCAACTATTCCTCTCTTCTGACCATGACATGCCCTGTCAAATATGTAAATTTTGTCAGCCAACTAAAAACTGGTTGGGTTTTGGAGTTCCTCCTCCTTGTGGCTGTGGCAATGTAGAAATTGTTGGACAATTATACGGAATCAATTATGGTGTGTCTATGGAGTTTTCGGGCCACTATTAATGCATGTAAAACAAACAAATGCCGATATTAACAACATTAACTGGAAGCAACAAGAATTTGTGTATGAGAAACTTTGAAATCAATTTGGTTTGCGTCAGAGGAGCTCACAACAAAAGCGTCGACAAAGTTAAACTTGTGTCAGCCGGAGGACAGGCAAATTGCCTAACCTCCAAGGGTGTGGCATTATGGCCAAGGAGCACTGGGTGGGCTCAAAGTGGCAGAGGGGCATTTTCGGTTCGCTGGCTCTGCTCAAAAATAACAAACTTATTGTTTAGATTTTGCCAATGACAGTTTTCCATGGCCTTTTGTGTGCATCGAAGTAAAAGTAAAGCATAACACACAGAGGCAGGCAGTCACACAGGCAGGCAGCAGCCAGAAAATACGACCTCCAGCCTTAGCATCATGGCAACTGGCAGCCTTGGTTCTGCCTCTCGAGATCCAGAATAAGAACGGGAACGGTATGGAGAATGGGACCCATAACCAGATTCCCATCCACAGCCTCCACTGTTACCGCTTCCTAAAGAAATCTCAGCATAAATGTGACTAAAATGTAATGCAAACAATTGAAAACTGTCAATGTGGGTGGCTGCCTGATGAAAGGGGACTCAGCTGCATTTGGATGTGGCAACAACTGAAGTAAGAAAATCGGGGATATTCAGATACTTGTGCGGTGGCTTGGTCAATATTATAACTTCTCTTGAAGCCCTTGAATCCAGTTAGTAGAGTGAACCACAATTTTATCAGATTTTAAGATTTTAAGATGGTGGAGTCATTCATAGACTAGGTTTACAGTGAGAAATATATGAAAAATAACAATGTAAGGCTTGATATATTGAAATTATCTATATTCTCGAAAAATATCCGAAGCATCGAATTTATATAAATATAAATTTATAGACCATAGCAACTAATGCTCTCAATAAGAAACTTAAAGTTTATAGTTTATAACCAATTATTAGCTATAGATAAATAAATATACTTTTTTGCGCTTACCGATCGTTGCTATCTGCTTTATATATAGGATATAGGATAATAGTCTTGGTTCGGACTTACCCGCAGTTGAGGACACCCAGTAACCTTTCATCGCCACACCGAAGCCTTGGCCAAGATTCATCGATGATTAAGTCCTTTCCAGTGTAGAGTTAATTAACACAATTATTAGCACATGATTATTAACACAGTTCCAGCAAAATGGGAGATGGTCACTTGTTGGGTGAACGGGTGGAAGGCCGCGGATAGACTGAGGCTGTTGCGGCGAGTCACCTCTATTTATAGGTGTGAGAGAGTTGGATTGAGAGAGAGATAGACCGGGAGAAAGGTACAGAGAGAGAGGGATAGAGCAAGCGAGAAAGGGAGCGAGAGATAGGGATAAATGGAGAGAGAGAGAGAGAGAGAGAGAGAGAGAGAGAGAGAGAGAAAGAGAGAGAGAGAAAGAGAGAGAGAGAGGGAGAGAGGGGAAGAAAGATAGAGAGATAGAGAAAAATACAGAGTGAGAGATAGTGAGAGAGCAAGAGAGAAAGAGAGAGAGAGCGAGAGAGAAAAAAGGAGCCAGAGATAGAGAAATATAAAGAGAGAGAAAGATAGAGAGGGAGAGAGAGAGAAAGAGACGGGGATTTTTCTTTTTATGCAAACCATCCATACGTAGAGAGAGAGAGACAGAGACTTGTCTTTTTATCCATACCATCCATACGTTTAAATATGTGCAGGGCAGAGAGAGACTTTTATTAAATTAGTTATTTTATTCCTATTTTTATTTCTAATAATTGTTTTATATTTTTACTTACAATAATGCTTATTTACTTAAAAAGATTTCCCCAAAGCGGGTTTCTTTAATTAAGTGATCCCAAATTGAGGCACTAATTGCCAGTCTATTGGATGATGGCTTTCAAGGCTAGGAACGCACTTAACTTGTTGGACACCCACAGCCACGCCCAAAGCCCGGCCACGCCTCCAGGCCCACCCACATCAAGGCCCCAGTTGGGAGTAAGGACTGGAAAGCAAGGACTGGGGAGCAAGGACTGGAGAGCAAGGACTGGAGAGCAAGGACTGGGTGACTAAGGACTGGGGGACTGAGGACTGGGGGACTGAGGACTGGGTAACTCAGAACTAAGGACCAAGGACCGTGTGGACTCCCGAGCAGCGTCACTCAAACACACTCCCTTCGCAGACTCTAATTTGATCAGACTCAATCCAAGAGTGCCCGGGGTAGTGACTCCTCGGCAGTGACATGACTGCTGGCGTCCTCGTGGCATACCTTTTGGCATTTGAAAGCTGTTTGCCAGAGCGACAGCTGCTGTCGCATATTCCGTCACTTTGTTATTAACTGCGTTGCCCTTTTATTTCTTTTATTCCATTCCCCTGTCCCCTTTGCAGGCGAATTCCCGTATAATTCAGCGCGAGTTGAGGGGAGGACCTGTCAGGATCCCACGACAGATGACAGGATGGATTCCGCGTGTCTCCGTGGCTGCCGCAAATAAACTAATCTAATGGCAATTTGCATTTGATTGCGAATTGGATTTGATTTGGTTCCGACCCGGTTCGCTTCGGGAGAGAATTAAAAAACCATTGCCAGATCTCAACTTCTCTGCGGTCCCATCCACATGCAGTTTTTGGTCCACTTGCTGCCGCAGCAACCGAAGGACTTCAACTCGATGTAACACGCTTTTCGAACTTTTCGCCGCATTCAGTTGGTATCAGTTGGGTTTTTGTTCAGTACATCAAGGGTACTGAGAACTACACTGAGAACTAGATTTTGAGCGAGAAAAGGGATTGATTAATAAGAAATATTTAAAATAGATACAGAAAATCGCTTGGGAAATATGTATCTAATGATATTTCTTCTTCTCAATTTTCATTTCAAAATTTTATAGACTTTTAATTAATATTTCTGGTGTATATCTGCAGTCAGACTTCAGTGCTGGTTCTTGCCAGATAACTAAATCCAGCTGCCATTCCCCTCTCTACATCCGTCATCGCATAATGGCACACGCTTCCGTTTCCGTTTTGGCCAAAAACAAAATGACGCTCGGCCATCTTTCGGGCCCCATCATCAATAGCTCAAACGGAATAATTTTAATTGCGGGAACAACTCGACAATGGCAAACAAATTGCGAAGTGACAGTACTCGTCCTCATTGCCAACACTACCCACAGCTTCCGCCGGCACTTGGCCAGAAGCTCGTTGGCTTCTGGTCAGCACTTCTCTGCGCTCCAACAATTTTAATTGTAACTTTTGCTGCCAACTGCAACGAAAAACAGGCAGTAAACAGCCTTTGCTCATTGCGGCTTTGGCCAAAAGTTGTGTCTTTAAGCGATACACTCAATATTTGTATTCGAGCTGGAGCTTGAGTTTTCCCTCATTTGAAATGTGCAAGGTGAGAGACTTTAGACATGAAGGTAATTATACACTTTAAAGAGGCTTAGATTTAAATGTTTTTGGACAAATATAAAGAAGTCAATTGTAATATTTTATAACTTCAAATATACTTCTCTCTGCTTAGATTCCTTCTTTTTTTTGTAGAATTTCCTTTTCTTTCTCACAGTCGCCTGGTGTTTTCTTAGAGCTTAGAACACTTTATGAGGCTGACTATCAACACAGACATTTATCGGATGACACATTTTTTTCTCCAGCTACTGGCGATCGGCAAATTTGCGGCTTTGCTTTCTTGTGTCAATTATTTAGCTGCTTTTTCCGCCGGCTGGCCTCTGCCGATTTTAATTGAACCTCATATACAAAGCAGGGCCTCGTATTGTGCTCCCAAGCTCAGCGGCTGCCGGAGTGGAGCTCGAACCCAGATTACGATACGATGCCGATGTCGATGCTGTTCCTACTCGTCGTCGTATCAGGCAGGCACTTTTATCGCCGGCCACATCTGCACCAAATAAAATAATTGAACGTTTTGGCGATAAGCATCGGCAGGAGCAGCATCAGCATCAGCAGCAGCAGCAGAAGTAGGAGCTCCTCTGGAGTAGCTGCCTCCAAACGAGGCAGCTTCTTGGCCGGCTTCGTGTACAGCAAATGTCATGTTTACAGACCGCACTCAGCCGATTTGTGTCAAAGTTGAGTTTAGTATCTATAAAATTATATAATACACTTCCTGATTTCATTTTTTTTTTGTTTGTTTCTGTTGCCATGAAAAATCTAGTTCAGTGTCCGCAGGTTCGGCCACTGTGTGCGCTCGCTTTCCCCCTTGAGTTTTCACAAGCTCTCTGCCGCATTGTATGGCTTTGGCTGGCCCTATGCTGGGACAGAGTCTGGCTCTGGGACTGGACTTGACTTTATACCAATCCCGGTTCCAAGTCCCCTTTCCAGGCCTTGGCCATTGTTATGGTTTTTTGTTAAACTTGCTGGGCAAGTTAATATGGTTACACGGTCGCCACAAGGTGGTGAGCCGGGGTTTATAGCAGGAGGACTAGGAATTTGCTTTAACAATCGATGCCATTTAGTTACCAGATTTATTCACGATTAATTAACACTAATTTGTGGCATAAATAGGGAGGGGGGTGTAAGAGGTAATTAAGGAAGTAATAAGCTGTAAGTTGAGTAGAGTTTGCTATGAGATATGGAAAGTACATATAGAAAATAAGACTTTGTGTATGTTTTCTGCTTGTAATGAAAACATTCAAGTTTATTTAAGAATATTTTTATATACGAATATATTTATTTTATTCTTTTTTAATGGATTTTCCTATTCAATATGATGTGATATTATTATTAACTTTAAAACTAAGCCTTAAACTAGCTTAGACAGATTTTCTGTATTTATTAATTAATGCATTCTTGCCTTAGTTAAGATATATTTTTAATCCATTAATCCAATTGCCAACTCCAAGGGTATTTAAACTTCGTCTTCCCGAAATAAGCTTCCTTTTTTCTTCCTCTATGTTTTAAATAAATTAATTAATTTACCCTTCTTCTTCCTCTAAGTTTCAAATAATTTAATTAATAAACCCTACTTCTTCCTCTATGTTTCAAATAATTGAATTAATGAACCCTTCTTCTTCCTCTATGTTTTAAATAATTTAATTAATAAACCCTTCTTCTTCATCTATGTTTTAAATAATTTAATTAATAAACCCTTCTTTTTCCTCTTTGTTTTAAATAATTTAATTAATAAACCCTTCTTCTTCCTCTATGTTTCAAATAATTTAATTAACAAACCCCTCTTCTTCCTATATGTTTCAAATAATTTAATTAATAAACCCATTGTTTTTCCTCTATGTTTCATATATTTTATATTTAAATAATAAACCCTTTAAAAAGCTTATTTAAAAAGTTATTCAATTAAGAGCTGCTTGAGTTTTTTAATGACACTTGATGCCTTTTAGGCGTAGTGATTTTCCTGCCCTTTAAGTATGGGCGGTCTTTAGATCTCAACGATGTGCCGATACTCGGTTAATAAATAATCACTAAAAATGCTACTCGCTTAATAAATAACCCCCCGAGGTGAAAAAGAAGCTGCATCTGACTTAACCTGGCCCTGTTTTGCTCTGAATTTTGATAAACTGTTGTCATGGTCGGCACGAGCTCCTCTTGGCCGCCTGATGGCTCTCTTCGATGGCCCCTGCTGCAAATTACTTATGCATTATAATCGCTTTGATTTTCGGCTTAAGGAGGACCCAAAGAACATATCTTTAAAGCAAATACAGGCACAGGCTGGGAAGCCAGGGCGCACGCTCGTTTATCTTGATTCGGACGCATCCTCTTCATCTGCTGCTGGAGGAGCGATTTTTCAACAGCGGCGCGTTATGCTGTCTTCATTGTGGCATTATCTCGACCGACTCCTTCGCTGCCTTTGTTTCCTTTCCTCCAGTTTTTTGTTTATTTTTTATTTTTTTGTTGTTGTTGTTGTGGTCTGTTTCGGTTGCATCCGTCAGCGGAGTTGCGACTGATAAGGAAACGCTGCAAAGCTGCTACCATTTTTGCATTGTACGCTAAAATATTTCTCGTGTAAGGGACTCTGATTTGGCCAGTCGATGGGATTCCGCATCTCCTCCTTCCTCCTCCTTCCTCCTCTCGCATTAAGGCAGCAGCACCAAAGGGTAGATCTGCCGTGGCGATAACATTACGTATACGCCGCGCTGTCTTCCTGTATTTGTATTCTCCTCTCCCCTCAGCCGCAGTGTCTGTGAATTATTTTTGACAACTCTCTGGTCATCGATTAAGCAGCTTAAGGCTTATCGGTTGCTTTCAAAAAAAAAAAAAACTAAAAAAAGGAGAGCAATCGAAGGGTCTTGGGGTGACTGACCCCAAAAGCATAAGCTTAAGCCCTGGCCAAATAAAGACGGCTGGGTAAATACTACCTGGAATGTGAGGGAAATCAACAAGACAATATTCTCAGAAGATTGGGGTATTTATAACAAGTTATACAAAGAGTAATGCTTTATTGGTTTGAATTTTTACAGAAATTCAGAAGTTCAGTGAAGGGAACATAAGAACTTAAGCAGCGAATACATTTCGGGAATTCACTTTTAATATATAAAATTTCTAAAATTTTATTTATATTTGAAAATTGTTAACACAATGTGAGTATATTAATATAAACAACAATATTTATTTATTAAATATTAAGGAATTGATTAACAATATAAACTAAGTTTATTAATGTGACCTCTGTCTCCATAATTTCAGTTGGTATTTTTTAGAAATCTTTCTAGTAATTAAAATTTGATAAGTTTGAAACTAAAATTGGATTATATTTTTGTTATAAATCTGAATAATAATTTCATTCAGTATTATTTTCCATAATTTCAATAAATATTTGGAGAATCATCTTAAACTTTCTAGGAATTAAAATTTATTGCTCTTATAAATTAAAATAAACAAATAATTTACGTTTGTGAAATATTTCTCTATAATTGAAGCCTTTATTTAAACATTTTTTTGGCCCTAATTTCATTACCTGTTTCCAAATTAAAATGTAATTTAAATTTGTAATAATTTTGTTTATAACTAAAGCCTGAATTCTAATTTAATGATATATTTTCCAATTATTTTTAATCAACTTTTTTAGTATTTCTAGAAATCAGTTTAGATTTGTTTAAAATTAAAATTCAATACCTGTTTTAAGAGCAAAATTTAAAATACATTTTTCTTATATACCTCCCTAACTTAACCATGTATTTGTAATTATTCTTAAAATTGAAATTTCATTAGCACTCTCCCAATTAATATATAAATATTACGTTATTATCCATAATTTCAATTAGTATTTCATCATTATTTTTCCCATTTTTCCCCCGCTATACCTAATAAGTTTTGAAATAAGTTTGACTAACGACTCTCATTAAAAGCAGGCCACAAATTACAAGACCCGTAACCTTTTGCCTGCAGTAGGCCCCATTCCTGAGCTTGGCAGCTGCATGGGCCCAACTTCAAAGATCGCAATCAGAATCAATTAATACAAGCGACTTTGTAAGGCTTTTTGCTTTACTCCGACCACAAATGCCAAGTTCAAACGGATTGGCATGGAGCTCCCAGCTAAACGATTTATTAATGCAAAACTGTCTATCGCCGCTGATGCGGTTGTGGCTTGATTCGCTTTTTTTGTTTGTTTGTTTAATTGAAATGAATTCATTAAGCCTTTGATTTGCCTTGCAAATGGCATGGATATATCATGGATCACGGAGCTCTGGGGCTCCGACTGCAACTTCAACTGCAGAGACTGCTCCTTGCAACCTTGCTAATGTCTAATGGCTGGATGGGTGATGGGAGCACATCAAAGCGCGGCCAGGTCTGCAATAATTTAAGTTGAATTAAATATACGAAAATTAACTGCAGCAACTGTTGCTCCAGTTGCAGCAACCATTTCCATTTCCATTTCTTGGCAGTCGCAACTGTTGCACGTTTTGCATGTCAGGGAAATTGCTTCATTTGTGTCCGCGCGAATGTCAACAAGGAGCATGATAAAGCGAACGGACATAATGAGAGTGAATGACTTGGAGGGCTTCACCCTTTCGGGCTTAGCCTGGTCAAAGGGTTAGCCAGCCAAACAGGGCTAAAACGAAGTGAGCCAAAAAAAAAAAAAGAACTGGCAGAGGTTTTGCACATTTTAATTATTTCTGGAGGCAGTTGGAGGAAAAGTTGCCTGTGTTCGTCCTGTATAAGGAGTGGATTCTAGGATACCCTTTGGTCTTTGATTATTGCTTTTTATAGATGTAATATCTTAGAATTATTATATTATATTATTATATTATTATAATTTCCTTAAAAATTTGGACTTAAAATATATAAATAGAAAATACTTTATATTTGTTCTAACAAGTTAGTTTCTTTAAAACTTGTATATTATTTATTTTTTATTTGACCCAATCAATAAAATAAGATACAAAGTATCGAGTATCCATCAGATACAAAGTGGATCGTGTTCAAAGTCCAGGTCGAAACCAGAAGTTTTCTGGAAGCTGATTTTGACGACATTCCCGTATCCTCTCTCTCGCCAAAACAAATCCGCCATCCATCCTTCCAGTACACATTGGGCCAGCGAGCCGATATATCGACGAAAATTCAAATTTTTCATAGAAAGTGAACCTTTTTTAATAATAATATTTGAATAGTATATACTTTGACTAAAATGAATCAAATGATTTTAATAGTTTTGATGCATCCCTGAATTTTTGGCAGCCCTTCAAAGTCAGCTGTTTGATTGCATGCTTGCAAAACTAAAAAGCGCGGGTAAGATTTTGTTTACTTGCGAGCGTGCCAAAATTGTTGTGGTTTAACCAATTTTCACGAAAATTATGGAAAAGGAAGACAAAGGTATGTAGAATATTTGAATTAAAAAAAAATTTGTTCATGTTTGATAGTGTGTTCTTTGTGTGCGTTTATTGGTGTTGACCAAAAGTAGAAAAAAGCTAACCTGCTAAGCCATCTGTTGTAGATTATAACAAATTTTGTGCCAACTTGTGCCAAAAAGTAACTATGTGTCATTAAAGTTCAAAGTGTATATAATCTAATTTTATTAAGCTTTTTTGCTCCTTTTTGCCCCTTTACGTATAAATCCGACATATCGTAGCCGTGGTTGAGTTCGCCTATGAGCAACTGCTTGATGTCTATATAGCAAACAATCGTAGCGCATCTGCCGTAACGAGTTGGATTTATGCTCAACTGAAAGAATTCGACTTAAGCACGGAGAAAAAGGATGAAATCAACACCAAAGTGAGAAGCTTTCACCTATACATACATAAGAACGTGGCAAAATGTAACAGAAATATGACAAAATTTAAGATTGGGTCGGCAAAATAAACTACCCCTACCAGCAGACGTAATCGAACTTTTAGAATCACCAAACTTGCCATATTCTTGTAACATGAACAATCTGAACAATGTTCCCGATTTTGATGATAGCAATAGTGATTCAGATTCTGACTCTGAAAATCCGTTTTCAATAGAAATTGATGTAGAAGACGACAGTTAGGAACATTTTTTAATGAAAAAATAATTATTTATAATAATTTTCAACGCATTTTTATGTTTTACTTATTAATAATAAGGTTAAGTGTTAATAAATGAATTAAAAACAATTGTTGAATTTAACGAGTGCTAGCCTTATTTATTATCGTACAAGTATCAATAAGAGGAAACCTATCTTATATGGGCGGCTAGCGAAGGCGTGGTCAGATCGGTCTGAAAGTTAGATATATTTTTATGTGAATCGACACTATTATATGTACCAAATTTGAGGAACCTAGCTTTAAAACTTTAATTTTCGTCGAAATATCGGTTCGCTGGCCCAATGTGCAGTATAGCAAAGCGCCTCTCGCGGAGGTCTTTGGATCTCATTCCAAAAAAAAAAGCGAAACGAAAACAACACGCACGGGATCGCGGCGGTAAAAAAATCAAATTGCAGGGAAAATACGGCGGAAAAGTGCGGGAAAACAGCGGACCCGTGCAGTGAAAAGTGTTTGTGAAGTGGGGGCAAGGCCTGGAGCAGCCCCAAACAAGAAGCCGGGCCGCTGTAGGGTTTTTTCTTAACCCAAAGCCAAATCACGTACGCATGTACCATGAATGTGTACATACATACATATATATGTATATTTGCATGCGTTTCTAGCCAAATATGCATATGTACATACGTATGTACCTATAAGTACATGGCGAAAACAATGCGTTTGATTTGGCTTGTTAATTTTGTTGTTTTTTTTATGTGCAAGTGCAACAAATAAAAAACGTACCGCCAATTTTCAATCGTCTTCTTTTCGTTCGATCGTAAATGCGCGCGCTAATTCGCCGTTGGGAGCAACAACAAATGTAAACGGGTGAGTGAAACAACAACATTTTTATATTCTCTTTTTGCCGTGTTTTCGGGAGCGCATTTTTCTCCTCTCTTGTCCTAGAATGTTCATTTCGTTGAGGGGGAATAGAAAGTGCCGTTAGTAGCTTTGATTGTTCTCACCCCTTGAAAGTGGAACTTAAGAGCGAGAGAGGCACTTAGGGAATACGATCCACTCATGTGGGTGTCAATTTTGATATTTTGGAAGCTGCTGTCTGTGTTTGTTTTTTTTTTTCTTGTGAATCTTAAATGAAACTTAATGAAACTCAATTTATATTATTATATTTTATATTATATTTTCTTATATTATATTATCTACTTTAAGCCTTATATTACTACATTTTAATATTACAAGTTTTATTATAGCCTTCCAGGTAAGATACATTTTTTTTTTTACGAATTTAAAATAATGTTTCGATTTTCATAGAAATATAATTATTGTGAACTATGTATAAATGTTTTATATATCTACTGTCAGTTCTTATTTTCTTTTTGCCAAAATAATGAAGTTACAAACAGCAAGGGTATATAAACTTTGGCTGCCGGAAAACAGTAGAGGATATAATTATTTTTAAAGTATAAATTTCATGAAATAGTTAAATTATCAATATTTTAAAATTTTCCTTATTGAAATCCCTATCAGGCCTTTCATTTTCCTCTTAGTCTTAGGTATTTGCAAGCTCGTTACGACCTCAGAGAAACCTCCATAAAATGTGCCAAGTTTGATGAAAACTATTCCTGGCACTCAAAAGTTTTCAATTTTCTTACCAACTCGTTATGACTACGTGACCGCCCCGAAAACTTTTGGCCAAGAATTCTGGTCGTGCGCCAAATTAAAACTACTTCCCACTCATCCGGCACTCATTGGCTGATGGGCTAATGGCACGTGCTTATCGGCCATATCGGGCGGCATTATGTCACCCATCGAGTATCCGTCGATGCAACGATGAGATAAGTGTTCTATAAAAATTGAATTTGCACTTGAGATCCATCCAGAGCCGTGAGCATTGTATTCATGAGCTAAATCTGCTGAAGCCAGAGCCCCAGGCTGGGCTAAATGCTTGGCCAACAAACTCTCGAGTTGTATAAAGATGCAGGGCAATTATGCAATTGTTTGTGCGGCAAATAAAATCCAGCCAAGTATTCGGGTAGAAACTTTCAGAATGCACTGGAAAATAAATGATTAAAATATTAGAATTGGGAAGAAATTGAACAAAGTAATATTTAAAGTGAGAAAAGGGAACAGGGATCCCCGATTGGTTTTTAGTAATGTTATTTTCGAGCCTAATTGGCACACGTAAAAATATTCTATTTTATACGTACCAAAATGAAAACTTTATATTATTTTAAAAATAATATATAAAGCTTTCTTTTGTTTACTTATTAATTTATATTTTTATTAAATTGTATTTATATTTTCTGGTTTAAAAAACTTCTCAAATAATTCATAAAAATTGTCATAAGTATACATGAAATCCAACAAACTTTAAAAACAAAAGGAAATGTAATAATTTATGTCCTGTTTTGCTGATATTCGGAAAACTTATATCATATTTAAGTTCGTTATATTTTCCTCAGTGTTTCTGAGATAAAAAGACAGTGTATTCTGGCGAACTAAAAACTCCAAATCGATATGCAAATAAATGGATGAGGCGTACACACAAATCGCAAAAACGAGCTGAGCTGCCACGCCCCCCCTTTGGCTCCTTGGGCCCGGCCTCCTCGGCTTTAGCCACAAAAAATAAAACACACAAAAAAAAGAGAAGTAAAGAGGAAGCCGTTTTGACCAAATTCGTCGAGTCTGGGACCTGCATTCGGCCAGATTCCGAGATCCAAGATCCGACTCGAAGCTCTCGCTCTGGTGGTCCTCCGCGGGTATTTTGTTGGGGCTGCCCCGCCGCTGCAATTGCTATTGCTACCAATTGTGCATGCAATTTATTTTTAAAGAAATAATTGCTTTGCCGCATGTTGCCTGCTCCGCCGAGCCGAGCTGCCTGCGATTATGCAAATATTAGTAGACCGTCGCCGTTTTTGCTCTTTTCCGTCGTTCATTCGGCATTCGGCATTCCTATATAATAATAAAGAACGAATGAACGGCAAGTGAAAGACGACGGGCCGGTGTTTGCATATAATCTAATTTGAATTTGAATATGCCACACACAGTGGCAGTGGCAGGCAGGTCTGGGCCCTGGCCTTCTTAGTCCCCCTCTCCGAATGTTACTTTTCGCATAAATCAATTATTGGGCAAACAATTCACATTTCCACACATTGCTTACTTGGGCGAGACTATTTATGACACTGCCTGAAAGTATGCCACAGCAATAAAGCTTAGTTCTTAATTCATAATTCATAAGCCATTAGGGGGAGTTCCCCCGAAGTATAGTAAGAGTATAAACATTGACATGCCACATGAAGACAGCTTGAATTAAAGGGAATGTGGAAGCTACATCTTTGGTTTCTCAGCAGCCAGCTTAATTTTCTTTAAGCTGAATTTCTTGTTTACAAATTAATATATCTTCTGCAATTTATTATTAATATTTAAGCAGGGAGACACCATCTAATTGACACTACAAAATTTGTCAAAACTTAACTTTTGAATTTTAAGTTGAATTTTAAACTGCAATTTCCTTTTCGAAATCAACTATGCTGTACATTTCCCTGGGTTTTATTTCCACTATATACCCTCGTTGAGTTCTCTCTTGAGCTTTCCCTGTAAATAACTGATTGATAGCAATCGCAGAATCTGGAATACAAACCCATTTCATTTGAGTCGAGTCCAGTTCCACGAATCGCAGTCCAAGTCCCTCGTACACTCCCTCCCCAAATGGCCAGAGCAAACATTTTGTGGCCAACCCGCAACTTTCAGCAAGAACTTAAAAACACGCCAATTCGTTTATTTTATTCGAGTTTGATGCTTTTTTTTTTTTCGTCATGGTATGGGATGGGTTTTTCGGGTTGGTTAATGAAAGTGCCAGTAAATGAAATTGGCATCACGTTATCCGAAGTAAGGTTCCTGTTCCTGTGAAGAGGTGCCTCTGTCCAGTGCCTTTGCCTGTATGTGGGTCCCGCAAAAGTTTATCTTATAAAGCAACAACAAGCACTTAAGTGTTATATGCCACCGTATTACAAATGCCGGCCCTCAAAATCGGAATGGGAATGGGTGTGGGTATGGGTATGGGTATGAATATGGGTATGGGTATGGGTATGGGTATGGGTATGGGTATGGGTTGTGATGGTTGGGTCGCTCCCAAAAGGCAACGCAGCATAAATAAAGAAAGCTGATAAGAAGGACGGGGCTAAGGACCAGAGAAATTGCTACACAGCGAGAAAATATCTAAAATAGTGGTTAAGAATTGGAGATTTTTATATGTAAGATATATATGTTAAGAGATTTTTATATGTAAAATTTCAAATTTTAAGAGATTTTTATATGTAAAATATATATTTCAAGAGATTTTTATATATAAAATTTAAATTTTAAGTATAAGTCTTTTTGTCAGGGACTCCTTGAGTCATCCATGACATTTTTCGTCTTATAATGACTATAAAAACCATATTAATGTATTGATTTCAATAGTTTTTATTGATTTTTTTATTAAATCAATAAGAAAATGTCTTATTTTTAAACGAAACATATTAAATAGTGAAAATATAAAACAACTTCCAACACCTTTTCTCTCTCTGCACCCGCATGTGAGAAGAGTTCGAGTTCGAGGTAGAGTTCTCGGCCGAGTTCTCGACCGCGTTCTCGACCAAGTCCTCGGCCGAGTTCAAGTCCCAGCTCAAGACCAAGGTGGAATGAAATCCAAAAATTGAATGCTGGCCAGGTGACAGGCAGCGTTATTCCCCCACAGGTGCAAATCGGGCCCCATATTAGCAATTGCCTGGGGCCCAAACATTTTGACATGGGTTGAGGCCCCGCGTTGGTGTAGGTGAAAATGGATCCACCGCATGGCGGCCCTTTCCGCGAACTGGGTGTTGCACCCATGTCAGGGCCCTCTTGCCGACAACCGGCGTTACCTTTCCCGTGAGGAGAAAGAAAGTCTCGGAGTCGCAAATCATAACGTATCATATCTTGCCATATCGCGGTATAATTTTTAATGAGTGCCGGCACCACCGCCAAATTGTATTTCCGTTCCGTTCATTATTTTTATTTTATTTTTTTTTTGGCAATTCCCTTATCTGTTGCACGTTTATATGCATTCGTTTCATTCCCCATTCTGGGCTGGACTTATCAAGGAAGCGTCATTGTCTGTCCGTCTCTGTCAGGGTGTGTTTACGATGTGTTTGCCAAAAAATTAAGGAAATATATATAAGGAAAATGAAGGGAAAAAACAGATATAACAGGGAAGATTTTTGGGGAAAGCAAGGAGTTCAAGTTCGAAGAGGGAATACCCTTAAGCTTGTCAAATTTTTCCGTATTTAGAGTATTATTTAAATAGAATATAATTTAAACCATTATTAAATAATAAATAAATGAATATTTTATATTAAATGCTTCCAGAAATAAGTATAATCGTTTGATATACTTTATAAAATATCAAAAGTTAATTCTCTATCATATCCTATGCCCTTTCCTTGGCCTTAAAAGTCACTAAAGAAGTCAGAGCAGAGGGACTACCTTCAGGAAAAGGTAAACTCCGCCAATTAGCAGCTGCGACCGTCAATGTGGCATGCACACATTTTGGCCTGTTTGACCAGTTGCAAGTCGGTTGTGGCAAAGCCACTTCCGTCACATAATAAATTCATAACAAATCACACGGACGCAAAACACACATACAAGCTCACTCGGGGCAGAACATGCGACATTATAATGCCACATTATGTTGCTAGTGCGTGAAAGAACCGTACATCAGGACACCGTGGTGGCAATAAATCAAAAATCCATACTCACACATGCAATGTGCGTCCCGAGCTGCATCTCCCTCTCGAAAATCCCCAGTTCCCCAAGGCTGTGCTTCGTGTATCTGCTATTCGCAAAATTATTACACTTGACATGATGGAATATGCCGCTGAGTACCAGTTCCAGAGAGATGTCCGAGTCCAGTCTCAGCTGCTGGTAGTTGCAAGTGGACATATGTATATGTATATAGTTGTTTTTTGTTTTAGCCGCGAACCATTCCCGTTGCCTGATTATATAGTTAGTACGGTTGTTGAGCACTAAGTTAACACTGCTCAAAGTTTTTTAATAACAAAATCTTTGTCAGAAAAACTCTTGCTTAAATAATATACAAACTACAATATGGAAGCCTTGGAATCTAGTGTCAAAGCCAGGCCTTAGTTCACTTCAATCAACATTACAGGGCACACACATCAGCTCCACTCATTCCACACACACTCCACTCTCCATCCCAGTTTCCACATGCACTACACAACCAAATCAGTTCTCTGAAGCGGAGGACCTGAGCTGGACCTAACCATAACCATGAAGTTGACCTTAGCCAAATCCAGGGGCATGGCCCTCATCAGCCAGGGCTACCAGATCCTGGCCGAATACCAAATGGTGAAGGAGCAGCTAATAAACATCTATGCCATCCCCAGCTTCTCCAGCGGACTCCGCTGGTTCGGCGTGGTCTTCATCCATAGTGGAATCTATGCGGGCAGCGTGTTTCGCTTCTCCATTCTGCTGCCCGAAAACTTTCCGGATGACAGTGCCCTGCCCACAGTTGTCTTCTCCATGCCCATCTTTCATCCACACATCTGTCCGGAGACCAAGGTCCTTGATTTGACGCCCGCCTTTAGGAAGTGGCTCAAGGATCAGCATCACATCTGGCATCTGCTCCGCTACATCCAGGCCATCTTCGCCGATCCCGAGGACATCTTAATTGAGGGACCCCAGCTGGAGGTGGTCCTCAACATGCAGGCCCTGGATTTGCTAACCAACAACCGACTGGAGTACTTGCAGCAGGCGCAGGAACAGGCCATTTCCTCGCGGCGCTGCATGTACGATCGTCCGGAGACAGATGATCCGCACTACATTGTCATGGAACCGTACCGGGCGGACAGGCACCGTAAGTTCATGGAGGAGCTGAAGAGCGCCAGCTGGTGGGAGGCCACCTGCATAGACGGCTCCATGCCGGCCGAGTATCTGGGCCAAATTGATTCCTCCGAGCAGCTGGACGAGGAGGAGGTCGGTCAGCGGGAGAAGCTACTCAACGAGTAGAGGCAGCAGCTGAACAGGAAATATACACCGTACTCATGCAGTTTTAATAAATTTGGATGTATTACTAATAAATTTATACTACAAAAATACCAATAAACTAATAAATAATTAAATAAGAATTATAAACTTGTTTAACAATTAAGATAGATACAATTAACAAAATACTCCACTGTCTATTCTGAACTTTAACAGCTCGGAATATGTGATAGAAATTATTAATAACTCACCATAAAAATTATTAATAATCCTTATATTAAATGCTCAGTTTATGTATTATTTAAGTTGCATTTTCAACTACATTTCACATCGATTTCACTGCATTTTCCCTTTCCAAGTTTTTCTGTTTACTAAACAATACAAATGCCATACAATAAACACATGTTAACGTTTTTTTTGCGCGACAGGCTTAAAGCATTGTTCACATTTCAATTAGTTTCATTTAATTATTTGAATTTAAAATCGCTTTCGGGAACAATATAAAATCATTTAATTAAGTGGCCAATTACTGTATATAGTTTCTAAAATGCTGTTAACCACAAATGAGAAACATTACTTTTTTTTTGTGCTTAAATTTCTTTCGGTGATGTGCAATATTTTAAGAGTGTAAATATACGTTCGCATCCTCATCCTCAGTTTCGCCACATTAGTGTTATTAATAATGTCATCTTTCAGGTGCAATAATCAAAATAATAATAATTATGGAACGTGGTCCGTTGGCAAAGTGAAATGCATTCCTGTTCTCGCGTTGCCTGCGCCTTCCTTTTTGGCGAAGGCATTTTAAGGCAGTCGCTTGCATGCGATGCAGGCCATTACGTACAGTGTAGATCATAAAAATAAATCACAATTTATAAGAAGAAAATTATATTAATTTAAAATATATTACAGCCTTATTTAACAGTAATATAAATGGGATATATATATACCTTTCGTGGTAAAAGATCAATGAATAATATTGCTGTGAATCTCCTTTCCTTTTAACTTATAAAATATTCCAGCTTACAGATTAGTATAAAAATTAAATTAATTTATACTACCATATATTTTTCTATTATTTATATATAAGTACCTGTCCTTATACTAATTTCCTTTGCTGTTAATAAACGCATCCAAAAGCCTGCCTGGGCTGCAAGGGAGCAGGAGAACTCGTCGTCAGTTAGCGCAAATATACAAAAGTGACAATCTGATTTATCACTGCACTTTGCACAGAGACCGGAGTCCATGCCGCCATGCGAGCAGGTTTCTCCCTCCTCCGAATCCTCTGGCTTTTCTCCTCCGCCTCTCCACCCCCTCCCTGTTGGCCCCCTGAAATTGCTCATGAAATTATGGCCGATAGCTGGGTGCCATATTTTAGGCCATTTTCGCTAGGAGGCCTGATGCTAAGTGGGCGAACTCTATCGCAGTCACACACCGCATTTGAGCTAATTGCCTGGGAAACAGATCTTGGCCATATATCCGGATCTTACATAGCCGTCTAGGGATGCTGTTGGCCACCAGCGATGGTTTTCCAGCCAGCCGGAAAATGCGTGGGCGAAGGGAGTTTAAATTTATATAGCCTGAATTTGGCTTGAATTGTTTATGGAAAATGTTTTGGGAACTTTTAGGGGAATAGTCGGGAGAACTTTTATAATATTTTTTAAATTCTGAATGTGTTATATTTACTATATTTCTGATTGTGTTTGAATTATCTTTTTTCCTGCATTGCTCTTAGGAAAGTCATCTTATTGATTAAGTTTATTACTCTTTGAATCTCTCCCAGTTATTTTTATTGAAACAAAAAAAAGAAACTTGAATATTGTTCCATTTAATTCTTCGATTTCTTATTCTTCTAAATACAAATTAAGTCACGTCCGGCTGAGGAGCTGAGGACTTGTTCAATACGCACATGTTGTGCGTTTATTGAGTGGGCGTTACGCCAAAAAAAAATTAAGACATATTCGTAAGCTCAACACAGCAGAGACAACAACAAGTTAACGTTTACAATTAAGTTGTAATAAATTTAAGCAGCAGCGCGTGGGCCGGAGCAGTCGGGGCCAATGTTAATGGTTTCAGCTTCAATTAAAGAGCCATAAAGAACCGTGGCCAGACGGGTGACAAAATATAAGTTTCCATTGTATTGAACTCCGTTTTGTCGGGCTTTGTTTTCGGGGTCTCGTCAGTCCCCCAGTGGAACTGGGATCGGGAATGGGATTGGGATCCCCCCTGCGGCTGTAGTTATCAGCGGTCATCAAAACAATTGCCACCATCGTGGCGGATGGCGGATGGCGGATGCGACAATGATCGGGAATGGAATGGAGTTGAAATCCAAGGGGTGACCAGGGTGGGAAATCGGTGGTGGCGATGGCTGTGGTGGTGGCTTCGTTAGCTTCGCATTCGTTTGTCTGACAAGTTGGCGGCGGGCTAACTAAACTAAAACGCCAAAGTCGAAGCCAAAACGTATTCAATTCAAGTTCAATTGCGCCAACAGGTAAACATGGACTGGAAAGACAGCCAGACGTCATCAAACAGTGGGATTGGAAAGTTAACTAAAGGGTTAAAGTTAGTGGCAAATATTACAAAATATATGCTATACAAGGGAAATTTATAAGGAATAGTTTTTGTATATAATATTTATAATACGAGCCGGTGACCTAAGCTGCTATAAGCCCTAAGTTAGCTTTAAGTTTACATCTAATCTTTTGATTTAGATAAATTAATAAATAAATCATTATAATACCTAAGTATTACTTAACTTTTTTTGCCGTAAGAATTTTTTAAATTTCTTAAAATGCAGTAATTTATGTTTTTTGTATGTCTCTTATAATTTAAAATATGTAGGGCATCCTAGCAAACTTACTTATCTTTTTTACTTCAGTTTTAATTTGTGCCTTTTTATTTTTCAATTATATTCCTTTATATATTTTCATTTCGAATATGTTTCCTTCCACTGTGCAGCGTCTGTGGCTTGGACCAGGCTTGTGGGCAGACTGGCTTGAACTCCGGATCTGGGATCCGCGGCAGCTTTTCGATTTCCTTGGAAAACCGCTAGAGACCGCCGACCCGATCTGCTCTGCTTAGCATTCCCAGCTCCCCGACACCCAGCTTTCAGCTTCCTGCCCCCCTCTGTCAGCTCCTTGAACCTCCAACTGTCTGAGGCTGAGAGGCAAAGACACAGATTGGTATTTATATGCAAGTTCATGGCTCGGCCGAAGCGCGCACACACATCATCATCGATTATAATCGAAATGGGATTGTAAATCAAATCGCATTGAATGGTAGTGACTTTAAAATGGGCTTCATTATCGCCAGTGCCCGATGCCGATGCCGGTGCTGGTGCCGGTGTGCTGGGGTGCTTTTGCTCGGATGCAGCCACATCCTGGCTACGGAATCGAACTCGGACTCGGACTCAGACTCAGATTCGGGTTGGGAGCTGGGAGCTGGGAGCAGGGGGTTTGTCGCTGTTGCTATTGTCGGCGTTTCGCGCTCGGTGGCTGAAGTGACATTCAATGCCATAATTTATGAGTTTATCTTTTTCGCGCCGCCAAATCGTACGCTAAATGCTGTCTGCTCCGGCGCGGTCTCGGGTCTGGGGTCTCGGATCTGGGGTCTCTTGGTCTCAGTTTCGATACGAGAAGCATATTGCCGGCTTGCTGGGCTCTCTGGGATGGGGGCATATGCAAACCAACGGCAAACAAACGAAACGTGCGCATATTTTATGGCACTGCGGATTGTAGAGCTCCAGCTAAAGTTCCAACTCGTAGCCGCCGCTGTCGTTGTCGTTGTCGTTGTCGATCGTTTAATGTCGAGCAATTAAAATTGGAGTTTTTCGAGTGGCGGCACATATAGTAGACCCTTGGTATTTTTCGTTACGAGTATGTGCAGCAGCTTATGAGTTATGGCCCTCGTTGTCGGCGCTGTTTCGGCCCTGCATAGCTTTTTGTGCTGTCAATTTGGCCAATGCCATTAGATACGAGCCAGCAGACTGTCGAAGACTTTATGGCAGAGCTGTTGGTAGTGGTGGCATTGAAGGGGTATAAAAGATACAAAATTCTTGTATGGAATTAATAGGGAATTTCCCTAAATATTGTTTTTTTTTTTGTGTTAACTTATTACCTAATTAGTTGCTTAGTTTTATTGCGACTTCAACTCCTTTGAAATATTAACAAAGCCTTAATTCACACACCACACTTCCTGAAACATTCCTAAAGCTGTTAAAAGTGGTTTTCAATGTGAATTTCCTCTGGCCAACAACAACTGCAGCAGCAGCAACATGAGGAGCAACTGCCAGCCATGGTAACAGCCAACATGGCAAACTGGCCAACATAATGCCCACTTCTTTTCAATTTCAACGCACCCCGGCCAAAGGAGAGGAGGTATGTAATCATGGCTTCTAATTCTAAACCGTTTTTCATGGCCGAAATGCGAACTGGTTGGCCAAGTTTAACTAATACATCATTATGCTGGCATTTTCCTGTTACTGCCTCATGTTGCTGGTGTTGCCTGTTCGCTTCGTAATAATCAATTACGCGTCAGGCACGATCTTGGCTAAAAGAGCGCGCGATCTTCGCATGCCAAGCCGCTCAATCATTATCATCATCATCATCATCATCATCATCATCATCCTCATCACCATTATTACCAGCGGGAACTGATGACGATCGTGAAGCCATAAGCTTCCAAACAACTTGAGCTATTTTCCCCGCTTTTCGGCTTGCAACTCATGCGCCAATAATAAATTACAAAACAAAACTCTAAGAACAGGTTCAATTACATTTAACAAGAGCGACGGCCAAACAGCTGATTTGTGGTTTACGAGAGATCGCCAGGGAGTGAAAAGTACTGAGAGAAAATATTAAAAAGCGGGATATTTTTTTAAATATTTATTAAAGAATGAAATACTTGTTTAGAATATCATCACTGACTAGACTTTATTTGCTTTTGCTTCTCTCCAGTACTATTATCTTATAATGTATGCTATCTGGGCACCGAATTTGTACTTGGGAATCATAAGTGTACTCTTTGAAAAATACTTTAAATACTTTTAAGGCAGATAGGTCACAATTTTAGTATGTATTATAAAATTTATTTATTGTAAGATTGAAGCTGAATTTGATGTAAATTATTTATATATAAATATGTATATAAATTATTATAGGCTCAACAAATATTTATAAAATCCTACATATTTATCTTCACTTTTCTCTTTGTGTATGCGATTGCATCGGCCAATGGCAAATTAAATAGATTTACGCTGGTAAAGTGTTGCTGATTGGGATAATCAACGCGCTTGCAGAGATGCTGATGCTGATGTTGCTGCTGATGTTGTCGTTGTTGTTGTTGTTGTTGTTGTTGCTGTTGTTGCTGCAGCTTGATGCTGCTGCTGTCAAGGCATTATTACCGTCCTCTTGTTATTGCGCCTTGTGTTTATGTTGCTGTTGCCTGTTGCTGTTGCGGCAACTAGCTCAGAACAACTTCGCCTGGGACCCGATTGTTGGCAACGTTGTTAATCCCAATTTTGTATTAAAATTTGCATGGTCGTTGACGTCCAGCCGCAGCAGCAGCATCAAGACACACACACACACACATTGACACACTTTCCGCCGCCGTTGTTGCCGCTGCTGTTGTTGCATTTCCGGTGGTGTTGAAGTACGCGTCCGGTTTTAATAAAATTGCTGACTCCGCTCAAGTGTTGCCTGCCGGCTGATGGCAGTGGCAACAGCAACAGCAACAGCAACAGCAACAGCAACAGCAACAGCTACATGTTGCTACGTTACCATGTTGATATCACCCGCAGCGTAAATCTTCTGGATTAATCCAATTTAACACTTTATGCTGCACTGCGCTTTGACCATGTTGCTGCTGCTGTGCTGCTGCTGTGCTTCTGCTGCTGCTGCAACAGCGGCAAGCGGCCAAGTTGCGGTAAGTAACATCAGCGGCAACAGCAGCGTTTGTGTACAAGCGATAGGGTTTGCCGGGTTTTACACGGATATAAAAAATATTGAAAAAAATTAAGGAAATACGTCTTAGTTCAAGGAATTTTTTGACATAAATTATAAAAGTCAATGTTAGTTTTTGTTTTAGAATAAAGCTAAAAAAAAATGCAAAACTAATATGAAATCAAATGTTTTTCATAAAATTGATAAGCGTATTTAAAATAATATGATTATTAAGCCTAACACTATACATATTTTTCTATTAATATTTTAAATTTTCAAAAAAAAAATGTAATGTTACTTTCAATATTCTCTATTTAAACTCATGTAGCTTAGAATCTTTAAAAGATTTAAAAAATGAATGTTATATATAACTTCTTAATAATATCCCAAATATATTTTATTTACATTTTTAAAGTGATTTAATTATTACGCTTTATTAATAATATTCTATTTATATTCTCCATAAAATAGTTGAATTATTCCTGAATTTCATTTTGTAGAAAAACAAAATATTACATTTTACTTTTGCTAAAAAATCAAATTTGCTCTGAAAGAACTGCTGAATATATTTATATATATTTTTTTTTAAGCCATAACTCCCTAATCCGCTGACAATGTAATATTATTCTGTTGCTCTGCTTTCGATTTTTAGTAGAGGATTAATTTTTTAGCTGCTTTTTTTCTCGCAGTGCCCTGCACTGACCTTTCCCACTGGCAGTCACTTTGTGACTCTGTTAGTTGGCTACCTTTGGCCACACACATGGCTGCTGCTGCTGCTGCTGCCTCTGGCCCCGGGAACCCCCCTTGCTGGCCGCTTTTATTTTAAGCCATTCCAGCCAAGTTTCGCCCATGTCTTTTATTTGTGCCCTTTTTTTGCTTGTGTGTGTGTGTGTTTTTGCTTTGCTTTTTGGGGGGAGAGCACCAAATTTAATACGCTTGTGGTCACATGTGTTGCGCGCTTGCTCGCGCTTTTTTCTACATATTTTTTAAAATAGCAAAGACAGCAGCAGCGGCAAAGCACCCCCTCATGGCATCGCTCTTTTGGCGACCGTGTTGCGCTTTCCTCTTTTTTAATTTCGTTTTTTATTCCGGGGAGCAAAGCGCGAATTTAATTAAAATATGCAAATCGCTTTGTGGCATTTTGATCAAGTGTTGAGCTCGCTGCTGCAAGTCCCGCTTAAGCTGCGAGAACTTCCTTCACTGACAATTTTTCCCTTTTTATTCGGCAACTCTGAAGTTTGTCGATAAAACCTGGCGATAACAGCGGACCAAGTCGGGCTCTTCCCAGTCCCAGTCCCAGTTCGAGTCCCAGTCCCAGTTCGAGTTCCAGTTCCCTGCTCTACTTACGAGCATTTCAGCAGACACTCCTCTGTCTGTTGAGGAAGGAAGTCGCACTCCCTGCTCATTCAGGGGAGTGTGATTTTTATTTCGCTGCCAGTGGAAATTAAATTTATTGCACATTTTATTTTCTTTGATGTTCGTTTGTTAACAAAATTGTTTCGAAGAGGGGATTAAGGTAACGGACGCGGATTAGCCGTGGCATTAACCAAACACAGACAACATCGTGATATGGTGTAACTCTTGCACTTCATCACTTCTCTCCTCAGCTCTGCTCTGTCGCGGTACTTCCCCTCTAGCTTTTCCCCGGCGCTTTTCATTTGCATTTTTATGGCAAACGTCGGCCAGAGCTGTGGGTGAGAAGAGGTACATACATAGGTAGGGGAAGGAGAGGAGCAACAAAGTCGCGCAAATGCGATTAAGTCATTTGGCGGGCTTGCTCCGGAGGTTACCTTTACCTGTGCTTTCCCCCAATAGGTCCAACTTTTTGTGTCTCTGTGTTCCTGACGCTCATTGTGCGCTTTGTGCACTTTTAATTTGGTCTAATTAAACTGAGAATGTGTAGAAACAAATGAACAATTCAGTTAAATTCGCAAAGTTCTTGAGCATTTAGATTAAGCGACAACTGCCAAAGAGTGGTGGAGGTTTTTGGCATGAAAATGTGCTTGTTTTTACAATTTTATAGGAAGGAAGCGTATGTACATTATTATTAAATGCAATAGAGCTCTCTCGGTTATTTCTCTTGATAATTCTAGATTACGATAAACTCACATTGTGTCGACAGTTGCCTTAACCAACTGATATTATTTTTGCAGTCACCACGAAACTGAGGGGTAATATTCCAGTTACCAATTCAATTTGCCATCATCCACAGCGAGGGAAGAAAACAAACACATTGTCTTTCAATATTCCGCTGAATGTTTGCGTTATATCCTTGCCATATATATAGTACACTTCATCATACTCAAAAGCCGCCAGCACCTGTGCAAAAGACCATTCGGTTTCAGGCCAAAAGCCCGACTATGTATGTGTTTGTGCTGTGACAATGTGAGCCAAATACGAGTCAAGGAAATTTCCTTTTTGGCAAAACCCTGCAAAGTGGCAACCAGCAGCTGCCAGTCAGCCAGGAAGGAAGGGGAAGTCGAAGGGAATATAGTAGAGCCACATCGAAACGAGAACCTAATTCCGGCGAATTTAGCCGGGGTAACAGGTAACGTCGAAGGAAACGGGGGTAATGTTTGAATTTTCATTTTCTTGGTTACTTTGTTTCCTTTTTTTTCTGTGCTTTTGGAATATTTGCACTGGGTAAATGGTACCAGGATACTTTGCATTGGTAATTTGGCGTCATTTTCAGATAGTTGGCACTACGTGTCCTGCCGCTTCCTGCGTTTGCCTCTCGGGCGAAAGGAATTGACCCAGTTCTTGTGTCAGTCCTGCCAACTGCCTGCTCCTGCTCCTGCTCTTCCTCTTGTCCCTTCTCTGGATACTGAGCAACAAAGCTGTGGCAGAGACAAACAGAAAACCTGCCGCCTGGCCATCGACAAACAGGAATATCCTTGCAACTTGAGCCAGAGCTGTCCGCAACACGTTCGCTCGCACACTGATAGCTGGATAGCTGGAAGCCGGCAACTGGCAACATGCAATGCCAGGACTTGGATGTGACTAAAGGTTTTTCACTATTCCCGGGACCAGGCTCCTCTGTTCCCGCATATCCTTGAGGTCTAAAGGCATTGGACATTGTTGTTTTGCTGTCTTGAAAGACACGGGAAAAAAATAAGAGATACTGGTCAAGACCTAATAAAGATAAACAAAGTAAGAGCTTTAAACAGGGAGTTAAGCAGGGTATAAAAAATGAAATGATATTAAATAACTTTCTAGAATAATATAGATATTTCTTAGAGTGCAGTTGGTGGCAAGCCTCACCTCCCAGCATCTCCTGATTTTCGCATGAGATGCAGCTCAGCAGAATGTTGCTAAAGCTTCTAATCAATTTTTGAAATGGCAGAAATTCTCCGATTCAAGATTTCTATTTTGCTGACCCCAATGCTGTTGTGTTTTAGTCTCGTTTTTTCCCCCGCAATTCGGTTTCTTATTCCTTGTTTGATTTTTCTGTGGTTTCGCTTGACTGTTTTAGAATTCGAGCACTTATACTCGGAGCCGGGCATTGTCAAGTCCTGGGTCCGGAGCAGAGGCCTACACTCGGAACGAACGGCTGTCTTTGTAACTTTGGTAGTTGTCATGTACAGAATGTTTAACATGTCCACTTTTATTTACCTTTGCCTCCGGGAGCGAGTGTGCGGAGGGGGAATCAACGCCCCCAATCCGGCCAGGACACTGGGCACTGTGGCCAGTGGATCGCCTGCATTTGGCTGACAAAACGCACTTTGTATAATCGAAAATTCTTTTAATTGAATGCAACTCGGTTTCCATTCCAACTTTACTTTCGTCCGAGAGAGTGTGCTCGGCTCCTCCTCATCCTCTGGCTGTCCAAATATTTGAGCTTCAATTTAAATTCCGTGTATTCGTAACTGATTTTTATTTCGCCAGGACTGAGATTGCCAAGTGATTGTGTGCGGTCAGTTTTGAAATTAAGTGGAGCAGTTGCGTGCGTGTGTGTGTGCTTCTGGCCAGAAAAGTTTTGTTGGCTTGCTTTTGGTTTCGGGGCTTTGTCCTGAATACGGTTGACCAGCCCACACACAACAGGCCAATTAATTGGGAAAAAAGTGCAACGACGGCCAAAAGTCTAAGAGTTGAGTTGAATGTTAAATGCGGCAAGTGATCCGCGTGGTTAGAAAAATTGGCCTTAATAAAAAGGCTTTAATAGACTTTGACATATTGGTGGAAAGTTGTTTTGCTTTGGCATTATTTAATTTAGATTTGTTGGCAGTTTAGTTATGCTTCTTGACCTTAAATTGTTAAATACCTCAAGATAGTTTTGCTTTTTCTAACCAAAACTATTTCCTTGTTGACTGTCGAAGGCTTCACATATTTTATTTTCATTTTCAAATGCATTTTCTTACACAAGGAGAATATGTTTTTAAATTTTAATAAGAATTGTAAATAAATATAAGACTTGTTAAACTCTGGCATCATAGAAGAAATATAGTTCGGAGTTTTTTTTTTTCCATTAAAAGCAAGCTGATAAATCAGTCTTTTTTAATCCTACTTATTATTCTTTCCCTCACACTTTTCTTTCCCTGTACAATTGCCAACAAAGAGTCAGCAAAAATAGGGAAAACAACTAATTTGTTTTGTGAAATTCCTTTTCAACGTTTGCATTGTTTTTATCTGAAAGCCTCAACCAAAAAATACTGACACAAATTCTATAAATTACTCAAATCAACCATTTATAATGAATTATTCAGAGTGCGGCTGTGTGAGATGTGTGAGCGGAGGACTGGCAGCCACAATAACAAATATTCACATGGAATTTATACGAAACGGCTAATTCAAACCCTCCCGCACACACAAGGTTGGCTTTAAAAATCAATTAAAGTTTCAGATCGGTTCGGAAACCGCAATCCAATAAACTACAATGGCAATTGCAATGCAATTGTTGAAAGTTACGACAAAAATGTGATTTAATGTGAACGATAACCACCGACCTCGATAGGCGGAGAGAGAGAGAACACGGCCTCGGCGGGCGGCCAGAAATCAATTAACCGGAAGAACAAAGGTGAGCTCTGATTTGAAGATAAGCCGCAGCACAGTAATTAATTAAAGCAAAACTGTACTACATACTAGTGTCTAATCAAAATGCCAACAATTGTATTTATGAACAGCAGCGGGTAGGCAGGTCCAAGATTGCAGTTGTGAAATCCATTTCGTTCTAAGTTCGATAGTGTTGGCAGAGCAAATCGATGTTATCGATTGTTGTAATCATAATTTATTATATTAATGGGTTGGGTCTGGGATTGTGTATATTTTTAAAGGATGGAACTTAATGAAATATTTCTACAAATATCTGTAAAATCTATTTTTATAAATTCGATAATATTATCGATATTATCGATTGATGTAATCATAATTAATTGCTTTAATGGGTTGGATTTGGGATTGTGGAGATGGATCTTACGTTCAATAGTGTTGCCAGGGAAATCGATATTATAGATTGATGGAATCATAATGTATGGGTTTGATTGAATTTAAGATTGTTTAGATTTTTTGTTTTATCTGAAATATCTAAATATCTAAGGTCAGGTATATGTATACTTTTGATTGGATTTCCTTTGGTTTTTGGTTAAAAATGAAGTTAACATTTTATGGAAAATGGTATCCAACCGATAGTATCGATTTTTAACGATAACAAATCCACTTAAGCCTTGGGCCACACTTTTCCCAACACTAGTTTTCGGTTAATTGTGGCTGGAAGCTGTCAAGCTGGGAGTTGGCAGTCGGGACTTTTAGAGCTGGGAGCTGCAAGTTGGATAATCAATTTGCGGTCACATAAACATGCATCAATGTCGCCGTTCTGTTTGTTCTGGGCTCTGGCAATCCTGGCAGACTGACAGCCGTGGAATGCCCCGACTGCTGCTTATTTCTGGTAAGATAAGAGCGCGCTGTAGATTTCAGATTTCAGCCAGGCGATCGCTCGGACAAGCCCGGCTACAAGCGCCAATTAGAAAGAGCTGAAAAAATATTTCACTCATTTTCGTTTGTCAACGGGGCAGCGCAGCGACTGGTTCCCGATACCCCAGCCCCAGCCCCGACTGCAACCCCAACTCCAGGCCATCCGTGCTCGGAGCCCATGTTCCAATGTTCTCTGATTACAGGCCAGGAGATGTCTGTGTGTTGCACCACCAGATCATAGATAATAATATTAAATTGGTTAAATGCCGTCTTGGATTACCCGAACCAGACATGGGCATACCATTCTGTTCCGACTGCGACTCCGATTCCTGGACAGGCGACGACCACCCCGGGCGAGGGGTATTCCCCAGTTAACTGCATTTCGGAGCTATCTCTCTCCAGCTCTCTCTCTCTCTGCATATCGATATTATATTTTTTTATGGGGAAAATGAGGAAATCAAGATGGTTTCGGGTCGGTAATTAATACCCAAAGTTCAAAATGTTTGGTCTGACTAAACCGGGCGATAAGTAATCGATTTCGTTGGCCTGCCCTGACATTAATGAATAACCTGACGACATTTGATTAATTTGCATACGACAACAAACTCGTGATCTAAATTATTTCTAGCTTTGCCAACAGACACAGAGAGAGAGAGAGAGGGATCCGTTCTATCCTTCAGCCTGGGCCGGTTCTGCCTTTTATGGCCACTGCAATGGTAGTAGGATGTTAAATGTTTCGGTTTTCCCGGATTTCGGGATCTGTGTGGCGTGATTGAAGTAAAAGGGCATGTTTTCCCCGCCGATGACAAGGCGCCCGCCTAATGAGCTACCATAATTCAATGCCTCAGAACGACCCAAATTTGAATGCCGCCGTTTGTTGGGAAAATTTGTGGAGTTAACCCTCCGCCACCATCACCGTTCCACCTCCTTGGCCTGCCAATAATAAAGAGGATAAATTTCACCAGGAAATCTGTGAACAATGGCAGCGCGATTTTATTGTTTTATTTGATTGTCCAAGATCATGAACTTGCTCGCCGGTCGGTGGTCCTCGGAGCCAGAGCCTTTGTCTTCCGATCAACTTTGGTAGCACAAATCAATACAAAAAAATGAGATTTTAAATGGTCATAATAATGTGCAACAATATTTGGTGACACAAATTCGGGTTTCTCCCTAATTTTTTTTTTTTTTTAGTTGGTAGCGAACTTTGGGTTAACTTTTGTGGTTCATATTATAACGGTTTCTCGCGAGGTAGGTGGTGCAGTCTGAGAAATTAATTATTAATAAGTTAATAAATAAATTATATTGAAGATACTTTATTCTGGGATTAAGTAATTTTTAATTTCTCAAATGAAAATAATTTGTTTACCTTGTTACCTATGATATTTGATGATAAAAGTTTGCAAAAATAAGGCCTTTTATTCGTGGTACAATTCTATATTAAGAATGATTTAATTAAGTGATTAACCTAAGCTCACTCTCTATATTTTTAAATAACATTGTTAATTGTAATGTTTTTTTTTGAGGAAATAAGCTAATTAACAAGAACCTATTACTAGCAGTCCTTTGTTTTCCTTAAAGTGTATTTCTTAGCATTCAACTTTAAATTCAAATGGTAACAACAAAGCGGTTAATTTTGCTATTTTGCTGCTTTTGTTGTCCGATTTCCCCTGCTTTGTTTTTGCAACTGGCACAGTCAGCAAAGTCACAGAAGACAGAGTCACAGCCAAAGTGGGATTTGGACTCGGATTCGGATTCGGAGTGGAAGTGGAAGTGGGAGGAAGCTAGAGCTGGAGCTGGAGTCACAGTCAGGCAATACCTAATTTCATGTCATTAGTTTGTGTGATAACTGTTACCATTGAAAACGGGCCAAAACGGAGAAGCTAGCCATTGCCGGTCTGGCTAACAGTCGTCCTCGTTGGCGTCTGTGTTTCTGCTTTTCTCTCTGTCTCTGAATTGCAGGAGGAGGAGAAGGTGGAGGAGGAGGAGGAGGAGGAGCCACCGCCAGCACCACCGTTGGCAATCCGAGTCGGAGGCAGAGAGCTATTGAAATCATTTAAACCATTTAGACCATTTAAGCTATTTACAATTTGCCATCATCACGACATTTTCGGCTGCCGCTGCAGCCGTTGGCGTTGGCTCTAACGGTCGTTGAGCCAAGAGGGGGAGTCTTGGCCAAAATCAGAGCAATTCAATTGAAAACATTTGTAAAATGTCTCGCTTTTGTATGCTGCAGAGAGAGAAAATGGGTGTTAAGCTATAAGATATATTAATTAAATGATCTTAAGGTCATAAGAAATCATTTAAACTAAAATATATGAGCTAAAATAATAGAAGATATTATTAAATATCAAGACTAGGCTAATTTAAAAGCTAGAATAGGGCTAGAAAGGTATTAAATTAATATATTTTTTACACTGTAACCCAGCCAGCTCTCGGCTGTCCCTATATGAGTGCCTAGCACGACGACGACGACAGCAGCAACAGCCAGCGGAACATGCAACTGCAACGGCAACCCCGGCCCAACATTGCCAACTGTAGCATTGTGGACCAAGTTAAGAAGTCACACAGAGAGCGGCTCCGGCTCTTCGCGGAGCAAGAGCCATATGTCAAGGGGTCAATGCTGATTTTTGTGATTTCCTCCAGCAGTTGCTGCTGCCGTAAAATTTGTTAGCAAAACGTTTGGAATTGCTTAAATGTCAGCTCCGTTGAGCGGCCTAATGGTGACATTTCTTTCAGGAACGGAATCGGGATCGGCAGCACACCAAATTAGCAATGCAGCCGGCTCTTAATAGAGTCAAAGTTGCTCGCTTTTCAACCCTTTTTTTTCGGATTTGCATTTGGCGTGATGCATGATCCGACTGTCATATTAATTAAAGTCGAATGACACGGGACCCCCACACACGAAAGGCACACACAGGACCCCCATGATTCATCGGGGGAGTCTCTCAGTTGGTTTTTCCTTAATTTTGATTGCATTTTGATGCTGAGACTAAGACGGAGACTGCACAGCGATTTGCATTGCTCTGAGTCAGCATCTGCACGCTCTCGGTCATTGATTGAAAGATCGATCGCTTAGACAAAAGCCCCCAAATGAATTTCCAGCCCCAACTCCAGAGCTGGCTCCAGCTCCAGCTCCAGCTCCGTTTGGAGTCTCCTGTCCCGATCCCAGACCCGGCCGCATCATTGTCTTGCCAAATGGAGCAGGAGCCTTGTCAAGATTCTCAAAATGCAAATGCAGAATGCTTTGCCAGAGAGCCAACTGACTTGGCTGGTTGTTTCTTTTGATTTCTTTTGATTTTTTTTTTTTTTAGTTTATTTTTGCCTTTCTTTCATTGCGACTCATTGGGTCGTCTGTCATTGGCTTTGATTAAATTGGCTCAAAAGTTGTTAGCCAGTTTGCACAGCCAGGGCTGGAGCAGGCACAGGATTCATGGGATGATTCAAGCCAAGGATCGTTTAGAACTTGGCTTAGGATTGAGTCATCGTCTAAGAATTTTAAGCAAATTAATTTCTAAGTACATTAAGGTCCTTTTAAAATTCGAAAGAAATATGATTCAAATATCATTAATTACAAATAAATATTAAGGTATCTTTATGTTAATTTATAAAATAATTGTTTTCAAGGGAATAGTGCAAGTTTGAATGGAAAAATATAATCAAATATCGTACTTGATTCTAGATCATTTTTAGAGTATGAAAATGTAATATAAAATATTTATTTATTCCTACAAAAATTATTATTATTCATTAGTCTATCAGATATTAACTAATTTATTCAACAGATTTCCAACCGTAAAGTCTTTATAATTAGTTTACGAAACTTGCAATTTGGCAAATTAATTTGAAAATAAAAACCTCTTTCAACTTTTGGCCAGCCCTGGTTAAATTGTTATCGCTTCACTTTACCGTTTGGCCAAATCGAAATGCAAATTATGATGATCTCTGCTAAATTGCTGGAATTGAACTCCTGCTGTGAGGCCTTTTGCGAGAGTGTGTATTTGTGTGCTGGAATAATTAGTTTGGATGCATGTTTGTTGGCAGCAATAAAAAGCCAGGAGTTTACAGAATTTGTAACCAACTATTTAGCAAACAAAACTTTCGCCGGACTTTTATTGCTGGACCCGGATTTGAGTTTCCAGCCAAGTCAGCGAGCGTGCCTGTAAAGTACCAAAAAAAAGTAATATAAAAGGACATGCGGGTTGCCAAAAAATTATATGCAAATCTAATTAGTAAATTATTTGAAGCGTGAAATTGAAAAATGATTTTGTTTTGTCTGTTCTCTGGCAGAAGGTCCAGCCAAAGCCCAGTCCCAGTCCCCAAACCGTTTACGAACAAGAACTCAAACCCCCTTCGGGGTCCTGGTCCGCTTTATGCAGATTTTTTTAAAATGCGTTCAGCTGTGAGTGCTCAGATACGTAGAATGCAGATGCCGATGGTAAAAGGTTGCTGCAGCGGAAAAAGCGCCTCTGGACATTCAGCTTCAACAGTTTTCATTAATTTAAACACAACTAAAGTATTAAATTTGAACAAATAACTGGTTGTAATACAAATTAGCTGAGAAAAATGGGGATTTTGTAAGTCTTAATTTGAAATAAATGCAGTTTAGCATAAAAAGGTTTTGTTTTATATTTAAAGCTAAATTTTATTTATTATAATAAATATATACGAACAGCAATTGTTTGTATTTAATATTAATAATTTTATTCCAAGGAATATATGTGCTGAACATACCCACTTCTAAATAATACCCATTTCTTAAAATATCTAAGGCTATAAAACTGATCTTTTAAAACAAAAGTGACACCAAAAGATATCTTCAAACCTGATTTTCCTTCCTTGATTTTATGGAGTGCAAGAAACTTGTGGAAAATGTTAATTTTTTACTCGAGGAGACGACAAACTGCAGCTATTTCGAGGTGACGACAGCCTACTAAAATTAAGGCAATTTTCAAATTGAATTCGCATTTATGAATAACAATTGCCGGCAACTGATGATCAACAATTGCAACTGCAAACTGCGAACTGCAAGCTGCAAACTGTTGACTACAAACTGCAGATTTCAGACTGCAACTTCAACTGGCAGCCTGCAACTTGCAACATGCGCCCACGTGAAGTGGAGCTGCTGATCCGGAGGAGAGGCGGTAGGCAGCGCTGCACAGTAGGCAGCTCCGGCTTCAGCGGCAGCAAATTGGTCTATTTTCCAAATGTATTCGCTTCCTTGAATTGCGATACAGCAGCGGCGGCCCCTTCACGTGGGCCGGCGGGTAAGAGCGGCAGCCTAAACGGCGTTGTTGTGCGCGCAATTCATGTCGCCAAGGCAGCAGCATCGTAATCACCAACCAGCACAGACCCCTTCAGAATCCTCATCATCATCGTGATTATACGCAGACGGAGTTTCATCTGCAGCCCCCAATCCCCAATCCCCAATACCCGGCATCTGCATCTGCATCCTCTCACACTCCATTTCGGCGTCATCATTGCTGTTGTCGCCATCGTATATCATGCACAATTGTCGGTCGCCTGCTCGCCGGGGCCGGGCAACAATTGCGGAGGAGATGACAACATAAACAATCCTAAATGTAATCCAACAGTATCATCAAGTCGAGCGCAGGGCGGAGCGGCGCATGGAGGTTCGGGATCGACCCCCAGACAACTGTTCCACGGTGCCCGAAAATATGATTGCATACAAATCAGCCGAAGTTGCTAGCCAGAATGATATTGCACAGTGGAATTGAATGGGATTTAATTAAATATTAGTATAAGGAGGGGAATTTCTTATGAACTTAATTATATTATAACAAATTTAAAATCTTTAACATGTTTGTATTAATTATTTACTAAGATCAACTGAATTTAAAGGGAAATACTTTGAGAAGTGTGTGCATGTCGAAGGAAATATTTTGGGTATAAAATTTTGTGACCTTGGGAAGTATTCAGAATAAGGATATTAAAAAGTATATTATTATATAGATAAATAAAATATAATTAATTATTAATTAGGGATTTTGATTACTTTTATCAAGCTAATTTTTCTGAAAGATCAAAGATCTTAAAAGTATTAAAAAGCTTCAAAGTTCCTCAGCTTTGTAGTCACTTTGAAGAACCTTTTTCTTCTTAGAAGGAGTATCCATGGTATATACGAAAATTTCCCAGTAATAACCTTAATTTCTCTTACCTTTACCCCACTGTACAGTGGCCACTTGGCAGGCAGGCGTGCATTATGCGAAATTCAAATGCCTGACGGCATATTTCACAGCTGTCGCCCGGCTAGCAAAACTTTTCGCAGCCACCACTGGCGTCGTCGTCGTCGTCGTCGTCGTTCTAGTCGTCATCATCATCATCACCATGGTCCCTGGTCCTCTCCTGGTTGGCTTTGGGGTTCTAGGTTCTCGGTTCGCGATTCTCGATTCGGAGTTCTCCATTCTGCAATGCAATCTGCTTGCTGCAGGCGGCTGCTGGCGCGTTGACACTCCCGCGGCACTTCTCCGGGTGCAACGGGGCGGATGGATGGGGCAGTGTCTCTACTGGTGCTGTAAAAAGCACTCAAATTTGTGGGTTAGGGTGTAGATATTCCACTCAAATCGGACGTATGTCCATAGTGGTGTTCAGTGGGTTGGTTGGTTGAAGGAATTGCTCAAAGCTATGGAACAATTCGGTTGGGTATTGAAGGTTAATTGGTATATAGGTACAGGTCTAACTTTGTAGTTCTAACTCTCTTAAAAAACCATTTGATATTTCCTATTGCTTAAAATAAGCATCTGAATTTTTTTCTAGACCCTTGCCATTGAGTTCCCCTACTTGACTCTGCATAAATACCACACACGGACAGAAATTGCACGCAAATTTCATGAGCATCGCCTGCTTCAGATGCATTTGCCAGTTGCAGTTGCAGTGGCAGTGGCAGTTGCCGCTGTTGTTGTCGCTGAATTTTGATTTAGTTACGCAGCATAATGCATGAATTTGGAAGCCGGGAATGCGATACATTGGAGGGGGATCTCTGTAGGGATCTGTGGATGCATTAATTGAAAATTGCGCGCTGTGCGTCGCGGCTGTGAGGCGTTTATGCCGCACTGCATCTGCTTGGTTGGCTGCTCCGCCCGCTCATTACACGTAGCCTGACATGATATGCATATGATATTCGTCGCCTGGCTGCACCCGGATGATGCCTGGCTGCCAGCTCGGCAGCAGATACACAGAGCATCAACACTTAATTTCAATTGTCAAGCGACAGCCCACACTCTGCCGGATATACGCTTGCCAATGTCATATTTAATTATACTAACTCAATTTGCTGTAACCGTGCGGTGGCACAGCGATGGCTTTAAGTGCAAGTGGTGGGCTGATGGGCTGTTAGCCGGTTCCTGGGTGGGATCTGGGTGGCCCTTGGAGGGCATTTCAAAAGCCAAACGGCGAATCGCCGGCATGGCACTGCTTAAAAATAAGCACGGAAGAGGGAATATTAATACTAGACGATTATTGGATACTCTTTTTGCATAATTATATAAATGAGGCTTTGTTTGTTTATATACAAAAATTTATTTCCTAAAGGAGAAAGTATTTGTTAAGCTTTTTTCTTTTAGTTTACTATCATAGTTTGTATAATAATTATACTATTTTCTTTCTGGGTTAAACACCCAGAATTTTAAAACAAAGCACTCTTAACTATAGTAAAAAATATATTAAAAAACCAAAAATAAATAGAACTTTCATCTTAATGGAACAGTCTAAGCTCCCCGCTCGCGGCACTCTCTGTGTGAAATGTGTCCGCGTGTAAAATAAATGAGGAAAAGACATTAAAGAAAGTCATTAATATGCAACAGCAGACTGTCAGGCGGTAACGGACTGGAGACGGAAAAGTCACTGGGACAATCCGACGGCAGCTGTCCGGACAGCTAGGGCAGCCTCCACTTGGATGTGGATATGGATACAGAGGAGGACGTGGCGATGCGGCGATGCTGCGACGCGGCAGAGTATCAATTACTTGAGAAAAATTACTTGTCCATCTTCCGGCGTGTGTGTTCTGGCGGCTATGATCAAAGTAAGTAAGTATATTGGAAAAACCGCTCGAAAACGTATGAATTTTCGTGTGTGCGAAGGTGTGTGCTACGAAAGGCACTGGCGGCCCCCAAAGGAAGTCTTAATTTCCTCCGGGTAAACGTGGCCATTTGTCGTCGTCGTTCGGCTAAATGCTCCTCCATTCATTCATGGCCCTCAATCCCCCTCCGAACGCTATGTGGGGCGGTTCATTTTTTAAGCCTCGTGTTTTGTGTTATATATTTTGCACTTCTAAGACATAAATTTTATGGCGACTGCGGCCCATAAATATGCACTAGTAGTACCAGGAGGAGGGAAAGAGGGAGTCACCCCGTTCAAGTCACAACTCGGGGAGTTCTGGTTGGGCCTCTTTTAGGGAACAGGATTAGCCTGTGTCTTTATACAAACAACTTTAATCTTTTATTAAAGGAAATAATAATTTATTTTATTGGATTTCCATTTTTCTCTCTTTACTTTTAATATTAAGAATTTTATTTATTGTTTCCTATGCTTGAATGTGGCAATTAAATATGGAAATGTGGGTGATAAAATCTATAGTTTTCCTAGGTTTAAAGACGCTTCTAGAAGACATTTTTTTTGGTTAAAAATATTCACTTAATATTGCCTTTTAAAATTTCTATCTTATTTTATTTTGACTATCTTTTCTAATGGGTATTCCTTAGTCCTAAGACTCTTTTTTAACCTCTGCCTCATCCCAACTAGTTTTATCTGCTGACTTTGACTCAATGTCGAAGCCAAAGTCAAGACAACGAAGCTCGGACTCTCAATCCAACTACGAATCCAAATCCAACTCCGACTCCAACTCCGACTCCGACTCTGACTCTGTGTGTCCCTCAGTGCTCTGGGCTCAATGAAAATGTCATCCTGCTGTGTTCCAGTTACTTGGCCCCATGCATTCGCGATTGCCTCGATTGTGTGACTGGGCGATGTATCTTTTGGCGGCCCGCTGCTCCTCGGCTCGATATTGGAACGGTTTATGGTTTTTAGCAACGCACAGGAGGAGGAGGAGGAGCAGGAGTCCACGGGGATACTTATATACGAGAGCAGTATGTCTAGGCTGGGGCCAAACTTGATTTGATTTTTCTTATCGTTTTTGCGTTCGGTTTTTGCATTTTTGGAAGGCAGTTCTCCTCCCTCCAAGTGCACTTGTGCAGTGCGTGGCTTTGGAACGTTCGACTCCGAGTGCGAGTGCGAGTGCGAGTGCTGGTATCTATAACTGCAAATCTTGAACGTGCCTCGGTACACACACACACACACACACACACACTCTTATGTAGTATAGAGCCCAGAGATATGTACATCCCCGGGAAGGCGGCCGAGACGCACATGCTCCACAAAGATTAAGCCAAAATCGTATATCAGGCGCGGTCTTATTGCGCATATGGCCATGTTGTGATTTGTATGGGCAAAGCGTGTGCACACTGAGAAAAATATAGCTTAATTAAAAAGAAAATTAAATAGGAAATAGGTTGCAGGGTATTTTTATTTTAGTCGATAGCTTGCAACGCAGAGATGGAGTAATTTTCGACCCTGTAAATCGAAAATAGTAGTATCAGCATCAACAGACGAGTCAGGACGAGCAATTTTTATCAGATTTTTTTTTTCGATTTTTCTTTGTTAAATTTTTTTAGGATTACATAATTAAACTTTTAAAATTTTTAAGCAAAAATATCAAATTGTAAAATTTTAAACTAAAAATTCAGGTTTATTACCCTCATGAAAACTAGCACAGAAAAGCTTTCCGAATTAAAATTAAAGCCTTTTTGGCTTAGGTATGATATTTTTTCATTTTGATTTTTCCAAAAAATATTGTATGAAAAATATATAAATATCGATTGAAGGAATAAAAATATACATGTCTTCTTGAGGGCAGAGGATGCCCGAAAAGCCAATGATTACGAAAAGTCATATATATTCATATTTGCGTTAAAATTAGTAATTAATTAGAAAAAATATATTAAAAAGAACTTTTTTAAAAAATGTAGGAATTTCTTAACAATTTTTAAAGGGGTTACCTCATAAAAATTGGCAAAAAAATGACAAACATTTTATTTTAAAACCTTTTTAGTTCAATATGCGAATTTATAACCTTAAAAAATCCAACATAGAAAAACCTTCCTAATTAAAATAAATGTCACTTTGGCTTTCGGATGATATTTTTAAGCTTTTATTAATTTTAAAAAGTTAGTATAAAAAATGGTCAATTTAATATTATGACTTCATGGTGGCATCTAGAGACCAAAAAGCGAATTATTACTAAAAATCATATGTATGCATTTATGTGTCTCAATTGTCTTTTTTCCCAGATCAAATCGTAAATTAAAAACCGAAGAAAAATACAAATTATCACCATAACCCAGAGCTCTTTCAGTGTGTAGTTCATATTTCTTTCAGTGCATCAAACCGGCTCAATCCCCTCTGTAAGGCCCTCCCATATCCCATATTCTCTATGCCACTCCGCCGCCACTCGCATATTGGGTGGCATGGCAAACATTAATAATGTCAAAATTGAGACACTCGAAATGAATTCTGTGTCGCTTGTAATTAAAGAGCAGCGCTTGCGGTTATAAATTTCTAACATATTTTTTCCCAACTCCTTCCCCCACGAGGCAGACACTGAGACACAGAGGCAAATCGAAGAATGGCTCAAAGGCTCTGCAGGTTGACTTTCTTTTTCCCATTTTCCTATTTTCTTGGTCGGTTTTTTACGCATCGCCGATTGAATTGTCCGTTGAGCAAACAGAAGACTTACACAACTTTGTTTGTGCATTATGAAGGCATTTGTGAGTGAGTGTATGTTTTCTTTCTTTCCGAGTGGCATTTTTCCCCCCTGTCTCCGAAAACCACATTTGTCAAAAGGCGAATTTTCTCCACTTGACGGCACACGTCGCCGGAGCTTGTGGGTCACACGTGTCAAAGGTGGGCAGTTGCCGGGGATTCCCATTTGTCCGGGGCCACTCGTCCCGCTCGATTCACAATTTCCAGCTCGTACACACTCACTCAATCGGGCCTGACTAATCGAGCATTCAGTTTTTTAATGAAAGCGTATTAATATGACGCTAAGTAAACCCCACTGCCTGGGCATTTGTTGCTCGAACACATTTCTATTTGGCCAAGACTCTGGCAGTCCGTTTAATATTTGTTGTCTATTTTTATAAGCCCCGGTTGACAAGTGAAACATGGTGCGTGGAAATTGGGCAGTAAATACATATGTTGCCCCAATGCCTCATCGACTTTCGCTTTGTTCGGTCAATAGAAAATGAAATGGAAACAACAGATATATTTAATCTGATAAAGAGGGTTAGCTGGGGAGCCGTTCTTTGTCCTAGAGAAAGTCAATAGATTGATTCGCATTCCAGACATTGGATTAGAAACAGATTATCTTTAGAGAACAGGAAAGAATATATGTAAAAACATTTGTTTAATATTTGATTAGGGTTTTTTTTTCTGTAATTGAAATCAATAAAGTGATATAAGGTTAATATTTTATAGTTGAAGAATATTTGGAAACATCAGAACTTTGGAGCAGGGAACATTTGTTTAGGGGTTTTTTGAGACGCAAAGCTTGCTTGGAATCAGTCTTAATTTCTGGACATATTAAATACCTTCTTAAGATCAATTTTCGTTTGAATAAATCGTTTGAATATATATAATTATTATTACAAAATAATGAACATATCCCCAATTTCAGTGATTAATTTAACCCTTGCAGCACTTGGGGAATTAGTCGCCGAATCGCTGATAACTATTTGCCAGCCGAAGCTCCCTTATCTCGGGGAGAACCATCTAAGAACCAGAGGCACCCATCGAATTCTCCCTGGCAAATACATATAAACCAATGCAAACATGCAAGTAAATATCACAAAATTGCCAGGAGTAGGCAGAGGCAGTGGGGACCAGACCAGCAGACCAGCAGAACCCAGAACTTAGAGCCTGGACCAAAAACCTTGAATCTCTCTGGGGGCCCCCGTCGCAAGTGCATAACATAAACATAACTTTGGACTCGGGCTTAATGCCAACGATTTGCGGTCCGATTAGACCAAAATGATGCATCACATGGCATCGGAGCAGGCGGGGGGGGAGGGACTCTACTACTTCCATACTTCCAAACTGGACCCATAGACACACGCAGCGCGAGTTAAGTATGCGCACCGTGGGCACAGCAGATGGCTGATAAGGAAACCCCAAGGAAGCGAAAGCAAAGCAAACCAAGCCATTTCATAGTTAGTTTTGCCTATTTTCAAGGAAACTCGCTCACATAAGGGCTCGGTCCAGGCCGAGGCAATCTGCGTAAGAAATGCAGCAGCCACACTCTCTGCACTCTACTTATGCTGAGCAAATAGCAATTGCTGTTGTTGTTCTTCATCAAGTTGCTGCTGCTGTTGCTGCTGCTGTTGCAGCAAAGCCAAACACAACTATGAATAATCCAAAATTTGCAAATACACCGAGCACGTTGCGGATTGCAGGCATCTTCAGAGGCAACAGAGGCAACAGCAGCAGCATCAGCTTTTGAATGCTGCGAATCTCTGCCACTTTATCTCGGTGGTTTCTCATTTTTCTGGTATCCGCACCCAGCCATTCCATCTCATGCCCAGAATATTTTCACCATTGCTCAGCACTTGAGTGAGTAGTTTTGGTTAGCAGACTCAAATAGTACACGGAAAGGAAAACTGTAGGTGAAATGCAAAAGACATTACAGAATATTATTGTATCTTAGAGATACTCTACGAAGTTCTGGCAAGTCAGAGAAAATGCTAAGTTCTCTCTTATATTATTTTTTAATTTAAACATTTTGAAACTGTACTTGTTTTTGCTTTTGTGTACAACCGGCAGCAACATCAGCCGCTTTTGTTCATCCAGATTTCACTGATAAGCATTTAAATGAGGCTCTGTTCTTGGTCTGGCCGCTTGCTGTTGTTGTTTTGGTCTTTGGTCTATGGTCTTGGTGCTGGCATCAGCTCGGCATCATCTCCAGCTCCAGCTGCAGCTCCCAGCTCCCAGCTCCCAGCTTCATCCAATCTTGTACATACAGATAGATGTGCGTATTATACAAATATTGCACTACTTTAGTTATGGATTTGTGTAACTAGGATGCAACCTTGGCAACATATAAAACAGTTGCTTCTGTATGCGAGTGGCTGGAAAGAGTGGGCACAGTGGTATAAAAGCAAAAAGAATGGAAAATAAAGAGGTATTTCGAATAAAATTGGAATAAAATAAAGGTATTAAAATTATAGAAAATTGTATTAGGTTTTAGAAAGGCTAGAAAATCTAAAAGGGTACAAAGAGCAAAGTGCAAGTTGATGGTTTCTTGAATATATTTAATTATTAACTAAAACAAATATATAAAATTACTTAAACTTTAAATTTACCTAAATATTTATCGTATTTGTAAAGGTTTTCTTACTCCTTATTCAACAATTAAAAGCTCTTAAACTATATACCTTGCTACTTTTAACAATAATAACCAACAATTGGCTTTTAAGAAAGATTCCTTGATGGCCAAATTCTTGGCAATGAAATAAGTCCAAGCTCAAAAGTAATTTTGCCATGAATTCCAGTATATTAAATAACCGAAATTGCCCTGTAAGCTCTTGGTTCCTATGAAAAATGTCCATGGCGGTGGAGCCATTCTTGCAAGTCCCCAACCCACGGCATTGTCCACGTTCCAAGGAAAGCGGTGGCGGCCAGCAGAAAGCACCGGCACCAGACATTCATTGCCCACTTCTAAGTAAAGAAATCGAAACCGGCCAACAATAAAATACGAGGCTGGGGAAAATCAGTGCGCCTCGGTGCCTCCAAGCGATGGATGCGATGCTGTGCAGAGACTGCCAACAAATGGGAAATTCCTTGGTATTTAGTGCAGCGGCAGCAACAAATGCACTTACGACTGATATTATGATTATTATTACGGCCAAGACCACAAGCCCAGGTCCAGGACCAGGACCAGGCCGGGACAGGCAAGGACCAGGACCAGGCCGGTCGGTCCACAACAAAAACAAAGACAATAAATCTGCAGCAGCTTCTTTTCAGCGGCAAATGAAAATGTTTGAAAGCGAATGCTGCAGCAGCAGCAGGAGGAGATTCTTTCAGGAGGAGAATCGCTCGAGGTGCTCAGATGCATACCAGCTGATAAGGAGGAATATCTCATATTTTCTTGGTTTTTTTATTTTATTTTTTTATTTTGTTTCACTCCTGCCTACTGCCAGTTTCTTGGCCCTCTTCGCTTAAGTGCAGTAAGTAAGCCCTTAAAAGTAGTGCAGGCCAATGCACTCGAAGAAAAATTAAGTGGAGTCAATGGTTATGCTGTTAGATTATGAATTTCTGTAGTAATTTTTGATAGGGAAATTTATTATTTAAGATTATAAGCTGGGTTTTGTTAATTTGTATGCTTTTATGGTCAGTTTAAGGCTGAGGACACACTAAATAGTGGTGAATATAGTCTCCAAAAATAAACATAAGATCCTCCTGAAACTGTGTGTTTAAAAACACATTTCTTGAATATAACAACTGGTACTTTAAATATGAAATTAATACTGTTTATTACATATTCCAAGAACCATCAATCTTTTATTCTCAAAATAATAAACCTTAAACCAGATCTTACCTTATAGGTAACCTGTTAGGAGGTTTTCCTAGAATTAAAAAAGGTCCAATAACTTTTATTTATTTGTATTTATATTTCTTTTGGTGTTGTTGGCAATGTTGCTGCTGTGCTGTTGCAGGTTGCCAGTTGCCCGTTGCAAGTTGCCAGTTACAAGTTGCAACTCGGAGTCGTGGCGTTTTTGCAAGCGCGTTATCGCTGAACAACCGCATAAATAATGCGGCTTAAAGAGCAGGTTGACGCCTACAAAAACAAAGGCGACTGTTGGCCAAAAGAACAAGTCGCTCTCGTTCCCAGTCTCCCTATCCCAATCCGAGTGGCGATCCCTTGGCCATACCGTTTTGGTTACCTCGGGTAACCCTAAGTAGTTGTTACTTTTTGGCATTTGTTGAAGTTCCCAGTTCCGGGCGGTGATTAAGTTGGCCATCGTATGGCACTCTGTTCAATAACTTTTTTCGCTGAAAAATAATTGCAGCTCACCTGCTTGTTATTTATAACACTGGCAAAGGCTTTGGTACCGACTTTGGCAGTGGTTTGGGCCCTGACTTTGGCACTCTGTGATTTCAATTAAAATGTCCGCCTGGCGCGCATATAAAAAGCTTGCGCGGAGTGCTCTGGTAGATTGGGATGCACTTTTACCTGTACGAAATGGCATAAAAAGCACCCCGGCAAAATGGAAGTGTGGCTGCATCTTGGCTAAGTAAGCAGCGCAGGCAGCGAACACTTTTTTTATGACAATTTCTCTCTTGGCCAGGTTGGCGCTTCCGTTGCCCGCAGCAGCACCAGCTCTAGGCCCGTTTCTACTCTTGGCCAGAGAGCAATTATACCTGGGCAAAAAGAAAAAAAAAAAGATAAAAAGAACGAACAAGACCAGCAACAACAGATATTTTACGAGGCAGCATTTCGAACTCCATTAGCCGCAGAGTTATGAAAGTTTTATTGCCAGTCAACTGGCTTTGGTTGCTCCTCCTCCGGCCGCCAGTCCAGTTCCAGGTCCAGCTCCAGCTCCGACTCCTACTCCTACTCCTACTCGATTCTGTTAAAGAAGTCATTGGCATTGCGATGAACCGGGATGGAATTGGTTGGGGATGGATGGCATGGGGCTATCTCCTGGCATGCATCTAACTGCACATACACATGTTCGGAGTCCTCTTAAGGCCGGCATCTACCTGTGTATTTTATATATTTTATGTTATTTACGGTTGGCCAAGGAAAAATTGTTTTCCCTGGCAGGCTTCTTGTCCGGAATGAATTTTAATATTTTAGCAAGGAATTAGAGCTTTTGTCAACATTATAAAATATGTATGCACAATGAATAATTCCTCTTCAGGAATTTCTTTTACACTTTCAAGGTGTTTTTTTTACCAAGAAAATATCTGTCACGAAAGCCTAAATTTATTGTCTTAAAGCTAGTTTTAGTTTGTATTCAAGGCGAGTCAGTGTTTTCGTATCTCTGCAAATATTTAATTGGCATTTAATTGCCAAGACAGAAACTAGAAGAACTAAATCAGCAAGTGAACTCTTTCCGTTTCATGGAAACAATGAAAACAGAGTAAATTACCAGCTATTTATTTTAGCAAAGTTCATTTAACTCCTGTCCGCCAGCCAAAAATGCAACAGGTCATTGTGAGCGGGGGAAAAGGCATTGCCAAAAAAGCAAAGAAAAAACTAGCAAGAGAGCCAGACAAATAATTTTTACTGCAAAGTTAAACAACAGAAAATAAAAAATGCGATTCTCAAACATTGTCTGGGCTTGGGCCAAAAGGGAATCGTTTTTGTTTTTCGTTTCAAATGGCGATTTCTTGCCCGCCGGTTTTTATGGCGAACTGCAAAGTTTAGTTTAACGTGCGGTTTTGTGCAGCAATTAAAAGTCACAAGGCAGACATAAACATTCCACCCACACAAGAAATGGGAGTACAAAAGGAAATTCAACTAGCGGCTAAAAAAAGAAAATATTGTTACGAGCTGCTGATGATAAAATACACCAAAGGGCTGGGGTGGAAAACTATGAAGAATATTTGCACAAAGAAAGAAGAATTACAGAAATCGCAAGAGTTTAGAAATTCCCTCAGAAAAGGCTAAGAACTAGGACAACAAAATTTAAATTATAATATTTTATTGCATATATTTAGACATAGTTTTTAGGGATTTGCAAACCAATTCAATCTGTAGAATCAAGAATAAAGATTTCTGAACCTGGTGGTATGAAATTAAGTACAAATTTAGGTCCCCAAAAAGCACCTTAGCACCTTCTATTTTTTAAATATCTTCAAAAATATTACCACTAAAAACTTAATCTAAAATTTCCTTTTCTTATTAAACTCCTCTTTTTTTCCTGTGCACCTGCGGCGGCGTTTGTTTTATGACTTAATTAGTAACTACAGCGCCCAGATCCGCTTAGATTGTTTGTCAAATCAGCGTGAACCATAACGGTGTTCTTGGGGTCCTCGAACACCTTGCTCAGGTGCACAGTTTGCCGCGGTAATTCGTAATTATGCACGCGACACATGTTCCCGCGCAACACTATGCAAAAAAAAAAAAGAAAAGAAAAATAAATAAAAAAAGAAAAAACAAAGCCGCCAGTCTAAACAACCTGCAAGTATGTAGCTCCTTCCTGGAGGTGACCATGGGTTAGTCGTCTTGTCTCATTATCATTACAATAATCACTCGGCGACGGTGTCGGCGGCGTCGACGGGGCTGCTGACGTTGATACCGATCAGCGAACAGCCCAGAGCCCAGCCAAGGCAGCATTATCAGCGTTAACTATCCTCATCATCGTCATGGCAAAAATACTGCAAAATTCCGTCAGTCTAAACAGCTAAGGGAGAAAAAGTGGTAACTGGAAAAAGAACTATTTTCTAGATTTAAAATCAAGTAATTTGGGTAAACTTAAGCTTAAGCTTAGGGCAATTATTTAACAAAATGTAATATTTGTGAGAAATAATTTTAATTAATATTTATACATTAAATATGTAAATATTAGTGATATTAATTTGACTGCCCTAGTACCTAAGATTGTTAAGAGGGAAACATGGGTCCGCCCTCTGACTTAGTGGCGTCACCTTGGAAAAGGAAAAGCACAGGCCTGGTTCACCAAAGGAGTTAACTTTTGGTTCTTAAAATTATAATAATAATATTAAACTTAATGAGAAGGGGAATGTGAAAGACAAGGACAAGACTAAGTAACCTTTCTATTTTCCAGAACCCAAAACTAAAGCTGATAATAATACTTTACTTTATAATTATATCCATTTTATTAAAAGATACTTTACCTCAGCAGTTTATGTTTATGTTAAAGATATTGCAAACATTCAAAATAATCAAAAGAAACCCCATACCTTCTGACATTAAAAATCCATTTCACCTTCAGGCAGCTAAAAACAATAACTTTCCACAAAATTTTCCATAAATTCTCTTATAAAATATAAGCAGTTTTCTTTAAACTTTCTAATGACCAGTCCTTGTTTCTCGAAATGAAAGGTTAACAGATTTAAGGGTCTTTCTTTTCCTTTTCGGCCACGAAACTAAAACTAAACACTTGTCGCCGTCATCTTGCACAGTCGTCGTGGTCGGAGTTGCCTTGGAAATCAGAAAAGTTTAGCAAGTTTTTCATTTCGTTTTTCAGAGACTTGCCTTTCGCACAATTTTCTTTCTCGTGTTGTTTGTCTCTTCCGCTCCGAGCAGCCAGAAGCTTAAAGGGAAATTTTAATTAAACTATTCATGCGGCTGTTCGGGTAAGAATGGGGCGGGACGCCAAGTAGGAATGGGAGCAGCAGTGGCAGCATTAGCCCGGTGTCGAGGTTGTGTGTAACAGCTGCCAGACATAAGTACAGACACTTTTCAAGTGCGTACTTTCTAATTTTCACTGCAACACGCAGCTTGGCAAGCAAACAAACGAGCAACAAGACAATGCAAAAAACAGTGGCAGGCTTATTTGCCAAAGGAGCGCTCCGAAGGAAGGCGGCTTTTGACTTTGGTGCACTGAGGGGAAAAGACTAGACTTTGGGAACATTAATTAAATGTATATAAATCTAAAAATAAATAATACAGAAAAAAAAACATATACTTAACCCGTGGGCTTCTGTTGGCGGTTGCGTATATGAGTTTATTGTTTAATTTGAGATAGTTTTAAATATTAAAACTATTATTACCAAGTAAAATCGATTGAAATCCTAAATATAATTGCAATTGTTTTATGAATTTTTAAGTTCTGTAATAAGATTAGCCAAATATTTATCATTTTTTTAGACTATTTCAAAAGACAAGTCTTGTACTGAGAATATCTTAAGAGATGGATATGATGTAATTCCTATAGAACTCATAAGTAAGGCTAAGTCTCTTGGTATTAATTTGTACATGTTTCTATATATTTTAATTATATATTTCCATATTCTGTAATAAAATCAGTATAATTTATTTTCTTAGATTTTCTAGAATATTTTAAAAGTACAAAATATGGATTACAATATCATAAAATAATATGGTTATGATATCCTTTTTATAGAATAAGTTAAGCTAAATATCTTGATACCTATTTGTACACTTTTCTATTAGTTTGATAAACAAATTCTTTAAAATATTTTTAAAAGTACCTAAAAATTTAAATTTTATGTATTTATGGTAATACCAAGTATTTCCTGCCAGTGTCTGGTTGTGACTTTTGCCCATGACTGGTGGGCGTCTCGGCATTGGTTATTGTGTCTCGTCTCTGAGCTGCTTAGTGGCGGCTCCTCCACCCTCTTCTTCTACTCCTTGCCAGACGCTGGAGGTGATGGTGGTGTCTTCTCGGCGAGATTTCAATGTCGAGACACTGTCTTTCCTCTGTCTTCTGGCCGTTGTCGTGGGCAACAAGTGCAGACGCCTCTGTCAGGGAGCTGCAAAAGTTGGGTTTATCTCAACAGGCTGGCATTACATGTGTATGTGGAAAACGGTCTGAGATGCATATTACCGGCATTTGTGTATGCTCCTGGCTTGTTATCCTTCATAATAATTAGTTCAAGTACAGTTTGGATAGAACAAATTACATACGATTGCTGCATAATAGCCTCTTTAGTTGAAGGGGCCAAAGGGTCTTGTTTACCTCTAGTAGTGGCTTTTGTGTAATGAATGTATTGTGATTTATGGTAATAAAAGAGTAGAGACTGGAGTATTTATTTAAGGAGAAATCAAGAATTTCTTTAATATAAATAACAGAAATCTCCCTTCCCCAATATGATTAATAAAGAAATTAAGTTAAATCTCCACCCTAAAGCTAGAGCTGTCTTTGCGTAACCGCAAATGTGAATAAAACATTTTCAGTTTTTATTCAACAACAACAAAAAATAAACCTTGTAAAACCGCAGCCATCATTATGAGTGGCGTTAAAAACATTTAACACAATCAGAGCCCAGAGCATTCCAACTATAAATCAATAAAGCTGAAAACGCTTTTTCAACATTCCCTTTTTTTTTTTTGGATAGTGCCGAGATGCCCACTGTTTATGACACTAACAAATGGCAAATTGTAATAAAAGGCAGCCAGAATAGGAACAAGTAGATGGGTTGGCCTACAAATTACACTCGGAAAATGTGAAAATGTAGAACAAGTCCCGAAAGAGTTCTCCCCTGGAAACTTTACGATGGAATCGGGCGCTGCAATGTGTTTTTGGACCACTACAAAATTATGTTTTTTTTTTTCGGTTTTACGAGAGATAACAAATTTTTATTGGTGCCGGCAGGCAGGGTGGAGGAGGAGGTGGAGGAGGGGACATGCTAGGAGAGCCTTCAGTGGGCCGAAGGCCGCCGGGTTCAAAATGTCAAGCTGTATACGGTGGAAAGTGGGGCCCCGACAACGAAATCGAATGGCTATATGTACTCTTTAATGTGTAAAAATACACAAAGAGAAAATTAATTTGAGGTTGAAATTTGATAATAATTATATATTGGAAACCCAGTACTTTTTAGAATAATATATTGAATTTTCATAGCTTGTTTTTGAAATATATTTAGGAATTTAGAAAATACTTTTAGGCAGGAAAAATAAAGAGAATTAAACCAAATTAGCATTAAGCATAAAGGAATCAAATCTTGTACAAATTTATATTTAATTTAAATTTAATTTATTTATTTGAAAAATGTAAAATATTATACCTAATTAGTTAAGAGCATTAAGAACAATCAGATATATAACCTTGAAATTTTCCAAGTACAAGAGACTTTGTGTTATAAGAATTGTTATCCCCTTTTCTCTGGCCCTAGAAATACACACTTTCCTTTCATCTCTATCAGTGAATTCTGACTTAATTAAAAAATATAAATATCATGCAACAAATTAAATATTATTATTAACCAAATTTACTTTCTGTGCATTCAGGGGACCTCTTACAACATTTCCAATATTTCAATATGCAAGTCGAAATCGAAGCAAAGTGCTGATAACGATTTCCGCTTTTGTTGGGGTCCCCTTAATGACTTCATCTGGAAAGCGTTTTGTTCAGCTCTTAACTTTTTTTCGTTTTTCTTTATATTTTTTTGTATTTTTTTTGCCGTTTTGTTGGCGATAAGCGTTGACACCATTAAAAATTAAAAAATATATATATTTTTTTCGTTGGCTTCGGCTGCCGCTCCAATTATAATTTCCATCGGCATCATTCATTTGCATTTTTCCCAAACTCGGACTTGGACGAGGCTTTGTCCCGCTGGGCTGCTATCAACGCACAAGTGACAAACTGGAAATTTATGATTTGAAAGTGTGTCGCCAGAGCCTCCGCTCTGGCAGCGGAGTGTCAATGCAATAAACACTTTGGCGGGGACACGTTGCATGTGTCACCAGCAGCAGCAGCATCCCCATTGTCGTCTTGGTCGTGCCTCGGGCACTTAGATAAGACCTGCTCCGAACTCCGGACCTCTTTCACTCCGCTCATCTCGGGCCACACTCCTCCATCCAGCCTACAAATTGTCCACCGAATATGCATTCCCATTGCCTGTAAGCGTCTTATTTGCCTGCAATCAAATAAATTTGGTTGTATCTGTTAATGGGCATGACTCTCTAGCAGTGACCTAGGGCTGCACAGCCTGGGATAATGCTTAGCCAAATAAAATAGATTAATTCTTGGTTATAACCGTTCAATTTGGTGTGGTTTTGATTACAGAATTTACAAAAATAGAGTGCCAAAATTAGTATAATCCCTGATTTATATGGAATCGATGCATCCCTAAGCCGCACATCCTCTAAATTGGCCTCACACAAAGTGCGGTTTAAGTAGCCCGGCTCACAGCAGTTGACAACTGCAAAATGTTGATGATGACTTAATCTTGGCAGGCTGCACACAGCACACAGCTCGTTCCCAGCAGCTGCACCATCTCTCCGACTCCCCATCCCGGGGCTACCAACTCCACAGAATCCGTGGCCAGTAGCAGTTGGCACAAGAGAGTGGCATTCTTGGAGCCATGGCCATACTGCCAGGGCCATTACCAGACGCCATTTGGCTGCCGCATCTCCTGGCTTAACGAGTGTGTCCCTCCTGCCCTCCAGTCGGCTCTGCTGCTGCTCCACAGCTCCACAGCTCCACTGCTCCCCTGCTCCTTTGCTCCTCCCCGACAGTCAACAGTTAATCTGCAATTTTATTATAATTTGATTTTTTAATGCTCAGCGAGCAATGCGCGCGCTTCTTGGCTCGTTATATCCCAATGTCTGTCTGCCTCTAGCCGGGAGAGTTATGCTTTCTTTTAGCCGGAGTCGACGGTTTACGATGCGTTCTACATTGTAGCTACTAGCTACCATCCTCTCCGACTATCAACTATCGAGGCGGCCGCTAAATAATGCACATTTTAATATTCGGCGGCGAGGCAAACTAATTTTTTTTTATTCCGTTTATTGTTTGCAGTGCCGCAGTGTAGCTCAAATGGCATATGAAATGTTTCCGCCTCGGCGACGTTCGTGTTTTAATAAAAACATAAACAATGTTAACACACACAGCCCAGTTGCCAGTTGCCAGTTGCCCGTTGTCCGTTGCCCGATGCCAGTTGTTCAGTTCAGTTCAACTCACATCGGCATAAATATGGATACGGCAATATGGGTATATGGGCTGACGTTCTCTGGCTGCCACGGGCACCGTCTGAATTTATGCAAAAATATGTTTTTTTCCTGACCATTTTTCCCACAACAATCAATCAAAAATCAAGTGACATTCTAAACGGCGGCAGTACGGGACCAGGGAGGAGGCACCAACAAAAAATTGTGATTTTAAATTGCTGCAGGGACGTAGGACTCGAGTTTGGTCAGTTCGTCATTTCGATCAGTCATGTGTAAGCTGCTGTGGGACCTATGGGATCCTGGCCAAAGGAGAATTGGCCATTAGCATATGACGGCGGAGGAGAGGCACTCGAAAAGTTTTGGGCTACTTGAAAGTACGAATCAGCAAGCTTGTTATATTTGTATATACTTTTATTATGGATGAAAGATCTCAAATACTTTTTCCAGAAATTAAAATGATGGGAAAATTAAATTTAACAAAAATATTTTGCTTTGAAAACTACGAAAATATCGTAAGACTTTATAAAGTTAAGCCTCCCAAAACTGTGTAAGCCTTAAATTAAATGTAGGAATAGGTATGCTTATATTTTAGGCAAAATATATTATTATTATAATTTATTTAATTTATGGGCTATTCATTTTTGTTTGTATTTGCATCTTTAGCTTACCTTATCTATTTAATTTAGTATATTTCTGTTAAGAACCCCTTTGAAGATTTCGAAACACTAGATTTTTTAGTCAATTAATTTAAATGAAATGTGGGTTTTATATATTAATTGAATTATTATTTCCCTAATAACTAGTTTTAATGATATTTTCCAAGCTGCTTCACAAAATTATAACTTAAATATTCCCCCATAAACCTTTCAATCTCACCTCATCCCTAGAGCGCTTCATAATATTTTATGTATGGATTATTTTTTGTATATTTTTTTCCCCTCACACAACATTTATGATGTTTCACAAAACAATTCGCATTTATAACTTGTAATATTTCAATCAAAATCTTGCAGCTTTTCAGACATCACAACCCCTTCCCTGCCAGGGTTATTCCCCAATCAATTTTCACTATTCCTGCCAAGATGTTGAAGTGCAAAACCCATCGACTTTGACTCGCGGCCAATCTTGGAGTCTCGTCAAAACGGCATTCTGACGTGAATATACAAAAAACTCCTTTTCTTTTCTTCTGCTCCGCCAGGCTCTGAGCCTCCAAATTGGATTCTGAGCCGGGGTTCTGCCTCTGCCTCTGCCGGGTATGATGCATCCTTATTGCCAACTTTTTCGAAGGCATAACGACGACAGGCAAGTTTCCAGGCGGGTGTAGGTACTCCCTCTCCCTGCAAACAACAAACAAAAAACTGAAAATTCTGAAATGCAATTTGATGTTATTTTGCCCGCTCGCTGATTTGTTGGCTGGCTTCTGTTTCGCCGTTTTGCTGCAATGTCGCCGCTTTTGTTTTAACAAATTCAATTGTATTATACAACACAGCTGCCGCGTATCTAAAACTTAAATTTATACAAATATGCAGTACACGAAGCCGGGAGCCGGGAGCTGAGCCGAGCTGAGCTCCTCGGATCCCTCCGCCGGCAGCATTTATTGCGGGGCATCAATAAAGTTATGTAAACACAGGCACTCACACACGACCGGCTGAGCGCTTTTCGATCCGTTTTACATATGCAACATTTTAGGTTTTTTTTTCTTCATTTCAACGACCCCTGAGCGACCACACCGCTGGCCAGATAGGCACTCAGTTCGTCAGTCCGTCAGTCAGTCGGTCTGTCATTCAGTCAGTCAGTCAGTCAGTCCTTCTGCCAGTTTGCAGGGAAGCAGTCAGGCGGCGAGTGAAATTTACATGAAGTACATCATTGTTCAGCGTTGTCAAGCGCGCAAAATTTGTATGAATGAATGCAGCACAAGCAGTGGCATAAATACACAAAAACAACCATTTTACAATGGGTTTTTGGAAGGACTTATCTGACTTTCAGACACTCTAAGATCGAAAGGGTAAACTTTTCAATATATATTTTCTATAAGATATAGATAATGGTAGTAAATAGAAACAAGAACTTTTACAGAACAAAGAATTTTATGAAAAATCGTTTAAAATTTAGGGGAATAATTACATTTTGTTTTGAAAAAAGATTAAATTTAGGGTTAGAAAAGATTAATTATAGAGTGAAATATATTAGAATTAGGGATTACAGAAAGTATCGATATATGTGTATAATTAAGTATCGATAGTCGATGTGAAGCATTATATTTTTCATAAATAGGAATGCTATTAAATAAATTTAAAAATATATAAGAAGTTTATATGATTTAAATAAGTGAATAAGTTAAATAAGTGAAAAATATAATTCCACATCCAAATAAATTTAAAAACATTAGTTCGATTTATTTCGATAATACAGATATCTAAGATTTCGATATATCAAGCATTACAATATTTTCGATATGTTATTGATATGTATTTATATTTTGATATTGTTTTTATGATACAATATCTATGTTTTTCTACAAAATAGAATATACATTCTTAAAAATTAAATAACATTTTGGATAATAGTATAGAGAATGCAAATTGAATTACCTTTTATTAATTTTAATCGCTTTCCTATAATAACCTGAAGTCCCTCTAAACTAGGCAATGCTTTTTATCCACTAACTCATGGGTATTCCATAGCAAGTAAGAGCACTTCCGATTGCCGAACGACATTTGATAGTTGGCATTCCCCTGCGGGCAAGTGCATTCATAAATCGTTACTTTTGCTACCTTTTTGGCCATATACATGGTGTGGCTGGCTATTGTTGCATGCCGAGAACAAAACGAGCACACACAACAAAGGCGACTCTGGACAGGGCCAGATTGGGTCTTGGGTCTGGAGGTTTGGCTGGGTTTCCACAGGAGAGCAGGCAGGAGGCAGGCAGTCAGTCAGTCAGTCAGTCTCTCGCTCGGTCGGCATTTGCATATGTTTCCTGTGACTTTTGACGATTATATGATTTTTCTGCTCTTTACACGAAGCTGGGCTTCAGTTTTTATTTCGTTTTCGGCTGCCACTTGCGCAACTGGGCTGCTGAGCTCCAAAGTTGCTGCTGCTGCTCCGACTCTGCAACTGCAACTGCAACTGTGGCAGACGCGTTGCATAAAAATAAATCTCCGCACAGAATAGAAACGCTCGGACCTTAGCTCCTCCATGGAGTGGCTGTGGAAATGGAAATGGGAATGGAAATGGTGTCTCTCCCCCGGTGGAGTGCAAAGCCCTGGAGATTTACGTGCAATTCAACAGTTTTATGACTTTACCATCTTTATACTGCACTCGTATATATATAATTCCTCTCGTCTTTTTGGTTTTTATTTCATGTATTTCAATCCCGGCTCTTGGCCCGGCGAGCATGCTTTCTGGCTTGTTACCACGAAGCTGGCCAAGTTTTGCTTTTGGTAAAATAATAACAAGAGATGAGTGCGGGTATATTTCGCAATTTGTGGTGATTTTTCGGGGATAATTGATCAAACTAATTTCCATAGTTGTTAGGAGATTTTACTTAAATTGGAAAAATTTGGGGGGTTTTATTATTGAAAAAAGGAATAAATGAGCTTGGATACTGGTTATAAGAATGAGGAATAACTTTAAAGACTTATGATCGCCTACATAAGGTATTATATCATTGTAAGAATTAAATACATACAAATTCCTACTCTTAGCGATTTTTAAATATATTTAAATATACTTAAAATCTCCGAGCTTACCTATTAATTTGATAGAAAATCATTTGTCAACAAATTATCATCTCAAAGCGAATATTTCCAAGACCACTAACCAAACAAGTATTCAGGAAATTAATGGTAATTTTTCGATGATTCAGGCAAGAGTCTATTCAATGGTTTTCAGTGAATAAGTAAGATGCCGAAGTGGGAGAAACCGAAATGAAACTTCGACTTGCGACTATTTAAGGCAAAGCCGGGGTGACAACCAATTAAATAACCATATTTTTCATTGCCCAAAGAGGCCATTAATATTTCTTAAAAACACCACAACCAGAGCCAAAGCCGATGAACTCGGTAGGTGCTGGGTATAACTCACTAGTAAATGAAGCCATTTAGTTGCCTGTTCTCAGGTTGGTCAGCAATGGATCATGGGATCATCGGATTTTTTAGAGCATTGTCATGTAAATGCGCTTCGGCTGCCGTGTGTTGTGTGCTGTGTGCTCTGCCCTGATGATATATGCCCGAAATCAGAAAAATACGCTCTTTGGAGACAAAAACCCCCCAAAAAAAAATAAACCTTAATTATAAGCCCGGGTTGGAAAACCAGTTACAAAACGTTTTCGGGCCGACTCGTAACCGGGGAGACTTATTTGCATAAGAATCGGCAAGACCAACTACAATGTATTAACTTGTTTTATGTTTGCCATTATTGGCGATTTAACAGACAACTCTCCCGGCTACCGTGCATGGGTGCCGAGATAATTATAGGAGGCCCTCCAGCTCCATCACCGGCTCCGGGTTGGGGCTCTGGCTCCAGCAGTGGCAATGGCACTGGCACTGGCCACAGCAGGTTCAAGATCAACTCCCGCTGCCGTCACCGTCATTAACACGCGGATAGATAGACACTTTGTCCAGGGGGGGAGACACCATCTTCCGTCTCCCATCACCCATAAAACTATGTACACAATTTTTAGTGGGCCTGGGTGCTGCTGGGCCGCTGTGCTAATGAATATTTATGGCACCTTAAACATAAATTATTTTGCATAATATCAAGAAATGCGAAAGCCAGAGAAATTTATAGTTAATTTGATTGATTTTATGTGCAACCAGGAGGGACTAGGGGCACATACATATGTATGTAGGAATCTCTAACTCAATACAATAAGCCTTTTCGTGAACAATTTGTAGGCTTCAAGCTGATTAATGGACCGCGTCTTGAGTACGTGTGATTTCTAGCGAGTCTGTCAAAGATGCGCAATCATTAGGCAGCTGCGATCCTTTCAGCATGACACCGCAGGATCAAAAGGGCTAACACGGGCGAAGTGCCTATTCTCACACTCGCCGCCCGGACAAAAGGCCGCTTAACGATTACAAAACAAATTCGATATTGATTATGGGTCGGCATAAACAAAAACGAAATGCCCGAAACACAATCAAAACGCCTCAAAGTCGAGGGTGCAGAGAGCGTTGCTAGAAAGATCATTAGATTGATTGATGTTCAAGGATGTGGGCTATGTGGGAACTGAGAGTGTTGAGCAGTTTGGCTGGAAAATGTTGAAGGAATAAGAAGAGCATTATTCCTATAAGATCGGTAATACATTTGGGAAAGTCTAGATCAAGTTTACCAGAAAACTCTATTTATTTAAGTTAAGTTTGTTCATTTTTGTAGAAGAAATCTATAGTCTAAAGATATCTTCTAGAAATTAGAAGCATATTTTTGGTATTTCTTAAATAATTTTATCTGATAGAAAGATATATTTATAAACAAAACATTAAAAGCTTATCAAATTACAAATCATTGATATCAAAATTCAAAGGATTCAACGCTTTAAATCAAATTTCACCTCTCCAATTGAAAACCCCCTTTAAAATTGATTTAAATCCAAGTGGGAATCCCTGGCATCTTTAGCTTGGCATTTCCCTCGCTCCCTCCATCTCCGGTAAATACGATTTTCATTCGACAGGGAAAATGAGAAAATTCCAACAGCTCCTCCTTTTCCCCATCTCTCGAGGGCTATGTAAATCGAAGACTTTTGCATTGGCTGCCAGGCGCCCTGCAGCTTTCTAACTAATTAACACTTAATTCTACATCATCCTTTCGATTTGTTGAGGACGAGGACTGAGGGGCAAAAACAAGCAGATGGCTGCCTGGATTTTCCGGGCGGCAGCAAATGCAATGCACTTCATGTTATAAATTTTGTGGCAATGTCTTCGAATTTCGAATCGTTGTTAATCGCATGTTTGCCGAGCGTGTAATGCGCTCCATGCAGCGGTGGCAATTACTTTCGGCCATGGCCATTACAAAGCCCAGACAACTGCCAACTGGCAACTGGCGTGTGTGTGCGGTTCTACACGTGTATGCATAATGAAACAAGCGGCAAAATGTTTGGCCTAATGATTCACAAAATTGTTGAAAGTTTACGGCAAACCGAATGGCGATCTGCCTGTGTGAGAGCCGCATTAATTATATGGCCAAGTTAATGCATCGACCGGACGGCCACACCAGCTACGTATATACAAAGTAACTAATAACTAATTGTTATTTTCTTCACAAATTGGATTTTCATTGGGATTATGGCCATACAGTTTGCACGTCCCTACATGGATTTATTCCCTCAGATATTGATATTATGATGGCTTGCACATATAGACACAGGCTTTGTTGGCTGCCGGCAATTGCAAACATTAGGGCTGGTTTACCTACCATATCCTTAACAGGCTGGGAGCCAAGTATATTAAATTAATAATAATGACGCACCCGGTTATGAGCTCTTGGTCCTATCTCCTCCAGCAGTTTCCAAACTTTCCAGACAGACCTCGGCGGAGACGCGTTGTCCATGTGCAGAATGTTTCTGCAAAGAGCAAAGCCTCGAGGGGCCAGTAAGTTGCAGTCGAAGGAAATGCATTTTCCAAGCTCCAGCCCCGGCGAGTCTCAAATCGTCATCAGCCATATCAACTAGTTAGGGAAACTGCAGTCGAAAGAAAAGCAGTGGAAAGTCCTTCTGATTAACTCAAATGAAATGTTATTAATTTTGTAGTATAAAGAAATTTTAATTGTAAAAGAATTAACTACCCTAAGCCCTTTTTGAGGCCTCCGGGTATTCTGTGGATTCAGCTCTGTTGCAGGATTTTCCTCATTAACTTGTTCTTATTCGCGAAGCTCCACTGTTCATGGCAGACGTGGCGAGGCGCCTCAAACAGAACGGTGGGCGGTGGGGCGTGTAGTGGCGCCCGATTCGCTATCGCCATCGTGTGTATGTATGTCTGTGTGTGTAACGTCGCCTCACGCACAGCCGTCCGTGGGCGGTGGGGTGGCCAGGGGGCGGGATCGGACGCCAATTAGCGTTCAACATTTTATGACAATTCGAGCGTGGCATGAAGAACACTGCAGCGAGTGTGCATTGCTTAGGGGTGCAAGCAGGGGAAAATTGCAGAAGGCAGAGGACTGGCGCTGGCACTGGCAGCGGAGGAAGTCTTCTCCTGCAACGAGGAGACCGCGCAGCCTGCAGGTGCCGCAGGGCGGTGGCAGGAACGGGCAAGCGGCAAAGTAATCGCGCTGCAGCTCTTAATTATAATTATGGCAGCGACTCTAGCACAGAGAGCTGGCACATCCGCCACATGGACATATATATACTGGCCTTATATACACGCATGCAGATATTGCATGTCCTGGGAGGGACGAGGAGACAACTCTTTGACATTGGCGCGACATTGACACAAAATGTCGGTTAATAAATCTCCCCCTGGCTGAAAGAGAAAAGCGAATTTTGTTAGCGTTTTCAGTGTCAAGTGGCAATGACACTTGAGTTTTGTAAGGAAAATGGTGGGAAATGGGGAAGAAGGGGAAATCAGTCTAAAAATCTAAGGCTTTGTATACAATTTTTTTGTTTTTAAAGGTAATATTTTTTATATTTCAAATCAATAGATCAACTCTATTTTAAGACATTGAAAATTAAAAAAAAATAGCAAGCTTCTTAAATGAAGACATTGAGGGGTTTTAAGCAATAGAAAATGCTGATTCAATACGGAATTGTCTTATATATTTTTATTCTTAAATTGTATTCCCTTAAAACCCACAAGCTACAAAGCTAAAAGCCTAAAAATTTATCAGTAATATGAGGAACAAGTAAAAAACTTTACCCGATGATGACAGGTACAAATCCAGCAAATAAATAAGACTTTCATCTCTAAACATCATGTTAACATACTTTTGCCTTGTTATTTTCAAATAATATTATAATAATTAAAGCTTGTATCAAGATAAGTTATTTAGAGTTACCCAGTCCCAAAAAATTCGCTTCGGCTTCGACCGACCTCAAGCAAAGTTCCTGTGCAAATTGAAGTCACACTTAATTAGGCATTCCATTCCTGTTGCTTTCTTCTCACATTTCTTAATTAAAAATAGCTTTGACGTCACGCGTAGCCAGCGAAAAAAATATATCCAACCATGAAGGCAAATAAAAGAAGGCCGAAATTAAATATGAACATGCAGAGCTCCGGCCTTTGTGACGGCTGCTGCTGCGCTGCACTTTTGATATATGGCCACACCTTTAATCACTCCGCCACCGCAAAATCCAGCAGCGGATCGCTGAGTCTCTGACTTTGATGTGGCCGAAATGGAAACGAACTCATTTCGAGCGAGCTTAAGCCTTAAGCAGTTGATTTGTGCCGAGATATTCGACGAATTCGCGGTCGAAAATGATAATTTATTTAGAACAGCAGCCAGGCAGCCAGGCAGCCAGGCAGCCTGGCTGAAAGTGTTGCCAAAAAGAGCTTCTGCTTCTGATTTTTCGTTTGGTTTTGCTTTTACCTTTGCCCCGCACAACAAATGGTAGAAATTCATTCGAATTTTGGGTTTAACTCCGTGAGTAAGTTGCCAGTTTTTGGGGGCTTTGGCATTCCTTTTCCGGCCTCCGACTCCGAAGCGGCCAGGCAATTAAAACAAATCGTTTGGGGCTGAGAGCGTGGAACTAAATCATTGAGAAGTGAGTGGCACCGTTCCGTTTGACGTGGGGCATTCCCCCGATTTGACTTTTGGCCAAAACATTGCTCCATTCTAAGCCTTTAACCATGGCGAAGGGGTTTAGCAGAACGAGAGATCGAAGAGCAGATGAAGATTATAATTATATGAATATGCATTTGATGAACACCGAAAGGGGGTATATTTTGTTTTTATTTATTAATATTTAAATTATGAGTTAAACATCAAATTGAATAGGTAGATTAAATAAAGATAATTCTAACCAATTTATTTGATATTTATCTAAGAAACTAAACTTTTTCTTGAGCTGGTTTTTGAACTTCTTTAATCTTCACGATTTTATTCGCTTGAAAAAGCTTAACTATGCCTTTAACTGCTCCCAAACAATGGCTAACACTTGAGCAATTTATTCGATTATTATTACTCACTTAAAAAGCTATCCAACAAGTTGACCATTAAATTGTCCTTGTTTAACTTTTGGCTAGCGTCAATTATTGCAGCGAACATTGAAGCGCGATTAATGCATTTGACTTGACCATTTAAGCAGTAATTAAATATTGCTTAAAGCCTCTCCGATTGACACTTTGACTGGCCACACACCACATACAGCACACAAAGGCCAAGTCAAAGCCAAATGAATCACGTAAATTGACTGACACTTAAGCCAAATTGGAATAAAACGAGCAGGAAGGCACAGAGCAGCGACAACAAAAGCCCCGAACAACATGACAAAGTTTGATGGAGTGCACTTAAAGTTATGCGAAAACGATTTTCGGGCTTACCATTCATTATCTTGTGGATAAAATGTTGCATATGGTGTGTGGATTCACGAATGGCTTGTTGGCACAGCTGTTGGTGTTATTTTTATCAAAGTCTCTCTGTTGATTTAAAGCGTCCCGGGTCCTGTGTCCTGCGGCGGCCAGGAGCCAACCGCATAAACGTTGCACAAGCTCACCTTGTGAAAAAGGTTTATAATGCATAAAATATATAATTTGCAAAATTAATTAATTTTTACAACACATTAATTTCACCCGGGCCAACACACAACACACAGTATCACACACTCGGTCGCACACACACACGCAACACAACGACTGCGACGACGACGACGACGTAGGCACTCAGTCAGCCGTGCCACATGCACCGTTGCCCCACTGCCATCAGTCCTGGCATACCTCACTCTCACTCCAGGCCATACACACATATATCCCGTATATAGTATCCCTGATCCCCGATTCCCTGGCCACCGACCAGAGTTGCGGTCGTCTGGCCATTGAGGCAGGAGTAACTGGAAAAGCGCTTCCAGCGCTCATTATGCTGCGCCACTTGTATAATTTTTATTTAATTTATTTAAAGGTAGCTGAAAGAATCGTACAATATGACCGCAAATGGACCAGGGCTGCGTAAGAGCCACCAAAAGGACACCAAAAATATGGCAAAAGGCCATCGAAAGGCATTATTTTCATAGGTATTTAAGGGAATTAAAGGTTTGAGAGAGAGATCGGAGGGATTATTATGATATTTTATTAAATAAATATCATTAACTCTTAGTTCTTTCTAGTCCAAAATTCTCTGTTCGTTTTTAAGCATCCCTGGAATACCCACTTCTCTCCCCCTGAAAGTGTGCATCCCGCCTTTGTGTGAGGTGTGCAACACACAAGTTCATGTAGCACTTCGATGTATGTAGATTCTGCGGAGGAAGTATAACTTTTTGAGGCTCCGATCATTAAGCCGGGACAGGACCCCCGACCGGATCGGCCTCCTCTGCCTCAAACTCCCTCTCCTCCTCCTCTGACCAGCTGGTCATGTAGGAAATTATGTCTTTTGACACGCAGGTCTCTGGGTCCATAAGAATGGGAATTCTTCCATTCCCGGGGTGGTCCCTCCTCCGGCCGAGAGGCACACTTTATAGAGTTGTGGGCATTCGTCATACATGAGCTCGCACTCGCACTCGCATTCGTATAGAGCTGTTGTGCGAAACTAAAATGTGCTGCATTCGCATGTTTAATTAATGAAATGTTTGACAATGCTCGCTCCCCGGACCGGGCAGCCGCCGTCTTCCGACCCTTCGCCTTCTGCTTGGCGTCTGCGGTGTAAGCGCTTTGATGGAATGCTTGCGCAAAATGCCAGCGCAGGCACGCACATGGCTATAGGTGTAATGGGTCTCCTGCATTATTGAAATCGACACAATTTTACTTTTAAGCAGCATGTGCAGGCTGAGTGACAGAGAGCGGAGTCAACAGAAAGTCCCAGCAGCAACGCCAACTACACAGGGCCAAAACAAAGGGTTTATAAGAGTTATAAGCTTATGCCATTCTTGGCCAAGACAATGTCTATCGAATGTAGATATCTTTATAGATTCTGGTATCACATTTCGATAATTGTCGATTATAATCGAAGCACACTATTTACTTAAAAAGAACTCATTGGTAAATTAAACTGGCATAACAAAATTTGGATATTTAAAGATCTAAGTTATTTATGAAACACCTAAGGGTAAGCCTTGGAATCGCAAGACTTTTTGTGACTGTTTTTCGATAGTTATCGATAAAAATCAATAAGTAAATACTTATGAAAATAAGAGCTTGGAATGCTTCGAAGGATACATTACTAATTTAAATTTGGAGAAAGTTTCAGAACTTTTCTCATAGTTTTTCGATAAATATCGACTAAAATCGATATGACAATTCTTAAAAACAGACAAACTTTTGGAATTGTTACTAATATAATACTGGTGTATTATTGATATTCTCACTTTCAATCGTTTTATTTATATTGTTTATTATATTTTTTTATTTATATATGTGTGAGTGAGTGTGTTAAAATATTTATCGATTATTAACAATATAAAAATGATTAAGTTCCATAGATTGTTAAAAATGCGATTTATTAAATTCAAAGCAATTTAATAATATCACGTCCCAATTTAATTGAAATAATATTTCTTTGAGTGCATCCCAAGTGCAACAACATATCAACCGCATTGGCAACATGTTGCGTGCATTCTGCCCTGGTGTTGGTAATGTGTGTTCCCCGGCAGACAGACCCGCCATCAAGTTCAAAGTCGAAATGCTTGTAATATGCAAAAATGTTTTAATTAATCACTTTGATGCGCACCGGCATCCCTCCCGGCTCCATCTCCATCACCATCTCCATCGCCATCTCCATCGCCATCTCCAGCTCCTTCCCAGAGCCAATCCGCGGAACAGGCGCAGTGCAGCGAGGCGCAGGCTCGTGACATATTGAGCAAAGATGATGATTTTGCGGGTTCTCCACCGTACAAATGACAACCATGGTAATTTATGTCTTAATAACATCCATTAATCGATACAAGAATTTATCCGGCCCGATATGTTTGCCTGAAACATTTCCAAATGGATTTCTCCGGCAATTTATCAAAGTTTGGGAAATACTAATGAATTTTATTACAAGTTAATTCGAGCTTTAAACAAATTAACGAATTTTAATATCACGATTGAATATTACCTATTACAAAAAAAAAAGAGAAAAACAAATTCGATTGTACGTGTAAATATCAGTTAGCATTTATTACTTATTAATTGTGCCATTCTGTGGCTTTTTCAATCAGAGAATACAAAAAGCTACTAAATTCATTGCCATTTTTAACCGGTCCAATTCGATTTTTCGCCATCAATTTTATGCCAATTTTCCTCATAAAAAATATATTTTGCTTGAAACCTTAATGAAAAACAATATTGGACCATTAGCAACTGACGCTTCCCGCTCCACCACCCACTGTCTCTCCCGCTGACATTTCGCATAAAGTTAAATATGCAGCTGGGCGCGCCCGCCGCAAGTCGGGCTCTGAAGGCTGCAACGGGTTTAATTTCATTTAAATCTCGCCCCATAAAAATTGCAGACCATATAGCCACCAACTGTATAATGCAGCCAGCCGTTGGCTCGGTCACAGCAGTTCAAACTGGGTTAATGACAAGCTTAACGGGCACAGGCGGAAAATTAAAAAAAAAAAAAACAAAACGGCAAGAAAAAATAATAATAAAAATAAAAATAAAATTCTGGGAAGGCAAAAATTCCAGTGAAAGTGTGAAAAATGTCACACCATCTCACCGACTCTCAATATGGCCAACACCGTTGCGTTGTCCTGGCCGAAAAAAGTACGAAAAATATTCAATCCCGCTCGCGGCATTTTCCCTTTTGGCCATTGTGATTTTGGGCGGATTCGACGGGGATTCGGCGTCACCCGAAAATGTAATTTAAGTAGCGCATTTCCACGAACAACAAAGCGCAGAAGCCAAAGCAAAGGGACATTTTTAATCAAAATTCATCGCATCGGATGTGGGCGTCCTTTGTCCTGGCGGACGTTAGAAAATGATGCCATGGATTTGCAATATTAAAACACGGCAGCCGTATTTTTGACATCTCAAAGAGTAGTGGTAGAAAAATATTTTCGTTTTTTCTGGGAGCTCACAATAGGAATATTGAAATTGCATTGCATTTTTTTCTGTCAAGAGGAAATATTAATCCATGGAATAAAAAAACAATTGAACACAACGTTTTAAAAAATTATTTTATAGATTTAAATTTCAAAGGGGAAGTAAAGTACATGTTAACTTAGTAAGAGATATTTAACCTTACGTACAAATAAACGTAGTTTAACTAACATTTTTTAAATAATTTTTTTTAACTATGTATCTTATTTCCCTTAACGAATTTTCAAGCTAATCTGTGAGTGATTTAAACACTAAAACAAACTCAAAGCTTGCAACATTCTTAAAGAATCTCAAACCTCTTAGAAAGGCCTTGAATGACTTGTCTGTAGAACAACCAGGCCTACTATATGCCAAATCGCAACAATAAGAACATAAAATTCCATAAAAAATATGCTTGTCTTGAATGGCTTTTGTGTGCGATATTTCTTAATTTTTTCCCCCGTCTTCAAAATGCGGCTGCCCAAATGCCACACAGAGAGGCCGCGGACAAAGGTCTGTTTTGATCGTAAAATCGTCTCAAAAGCCGAACGCCAATAAATGGAACAAGTCAAACCCTCAGAGGGGACAACCACAACCACAAAAAAAAAAGAATATCTCAAACTTTACCACGAAGAAACATAAATGGAACGGCATATTTTTCTTCTATATAGAATTTTTAGTTGCCTTCGCCTGCAGCCATAAAGCGTAGAAATAAAAGCACTTAAAGTTTGTCATCGCCGCGATCCGAGACATGTTAAAATCGAACTGAAATTGCGGCACTTAAGCGGGCCTAGAGGAGCCCGGAGAAATTTACGACCCAAGTGATAATGGCAGGCGCCGCAAGGTGCGCGCCATAACTGGATTCCGATCTCAGAGACCCCCTCATATGCATTATAATGCCGATAAGGTGACGTGCTGGCAAACTTCCGATTTATCTCAATTGCTGGAAATTGAAACGCCAGCGCATTTAGCATCAATTTGGAACACGAAAACCAGAAAATCGAAGGGTTAACCTGTATCTGAGCGATTCAATTCCAAGAGAATGTCTTCATTTCCAAAGAGTCAGCGGGGAATGACGACGTTGGCTTTCGGCATCATTACGATTAATATAATATATTTTACGTTTTCTGGTTCTAAGGCAGTTAACTCTTTGAAATCGGAGCAGGCATTCAGCGTGTGTAATCAGAGAAGTGGGCAGGTCATTATAATTTCTGGGTGTTTAAACGAAACAAAGGCCCAAATCGATGTGTGATTGTTACCCGGTCGATGTGAATGTCTAATGTTACAAATGCATTGATGAGAAATTATGGAATAAATACCCCAAATTGAGGTTCTTCCTCTGGAGGAGCAGGAGGAGTGCCTGCCAAAGCAGCTGTTGCCGCGGAAGTATACGCCCCGCAATAAAATTGTATTCCTCCGAATAACATATCAAATTATTTGCAAAAAATAATAAATGAATATAATCTGTCCAAACACTTCAAAATAATTTGACATCAGCTCGCTTGATTCCCACAAAAATCTCTAAGCAAGAGCAGATTTCACAGATATCCCCCAGCCGAGGCGAGCCGAAAGATTGTCAAACTAATTTGGCGCAGGTAGTCTGGTTTGTGTGTGCCCCTGCCCGGGATCATTATGAAGATGTTGAATGTGGCATGAAAGTATCCCATGACAACAGACCCTGAAAAAGGTTGACAATCGTCTAGGGTTTCAGCCGGGATCTCCCTGGCTCCCTCTCTCCAGGCTCCTCTCGAGGTCGTGGCTAAGTTTCAATCTGTGGCTAGAGGGTTTATGAAGCGTATAATTTTCATATGCAACACCTGCTGCTGCTGCTGCTGCTGGGACTCCGACTCCGACTCCGATTCCGATTCCTTAATGGCCGCCTCGCCGAGATTCTTGCATAAATAAAAACTTTATAATTGCCGACGGACTCTGTGTACTCTGCATTATTATGCCCATGCCGGGGGTATAGAGGGTGCAGCGGGTGTCCTTATAAATTAAGTCGAGCTCCCACGGCCACGGCTTGTACTGTGCATTAAGGACACTTGATAGCTTAATTTATTGCGAGGCGAGGCGAGGCGATGCGAGGCGAGGCAGGACTCGGCAGGACTCTTGCAGGCTGCAGAAAAGGGCAGTGCAAAGATAATTGCATGCAGGCGCAACTGAAGCCGGGGGGACCATCGCCAGACCACCGCCAGGACAGCATGTCCTTGTTGTGCTCAGCACCCTCTCCACTCGCCATTTTCCCACATGTGTGGGAGCGAGTCCTGCGCTGCAGCCACTGCCACTGCCACTGCCACTGCTGCTGCTGCATAAAACATTTTAAATTGAGCGTTAAAATTAAACGATGCATCGCAAAACTAACAAACGTGGCAGGCAAAAGGGCACCGCCAGCAGGAGCAATCGGAGCGATCCTTGTTGCACTTGTTTATAAGGCCGTTAATCGTATGTGTATATGGCACCATAAGCAGCGCATAAAAGTTCACAATATAAATTCAAAGGTCGAGTGCTTCTCGTCCTCCCTTATTTTCCCATGGAAATTATATGCTCCAGATTTGTTTAGCGTAAGGAATGGCTATCATTTGGGTTAATGTACTTGGGGATATGTTGCAATTGTTTCGAGTTGGTTGCACGCTTTGGTGAAGGGAATTAGGTGGTTCCCGAGGTATTTTTAGCGTCTCTTTAAAAATAAGGAGCCTTGATTAAATTATACATTATTTTAATAATATAATAAAATTATAATATTGTTATAATACATATCAAACATTCGACAATCTGTGAACTTTAAACTAATTTAAGTGTAGGAAAAACCGGTTTATAACTTATAGAAATATTTATTAATAATTATGAGACCTTTTGCTCTGTCTAAAGAATTTTAGTTAGTTGGCGTCTATATATTTTTAAATTCTTTTGAGACTTCTAGGTCTCTAAAATGTATTTATAAAACATTAACGTCAATGTAGAGCTAGCTTTTAAATACTTTTAAATTGCTTATAAAACCTCTAGTTCTTTTCAAATCATTTTTAAGACATAAGCTGGAATATATAAATATATTTTAATTCCTTATGAGACCTCTAGCTACACAACAACATTTTTCTAAATGTAAACTAGAATGCAGAGTTTATACATTTAAAAATTTCTTAAAACTCAGCACTCCTTAAAACACTCAACAGATTTTAATCTTATTTCTTTCTTTGCTCCTGCTTCTGATGCTCCCAAATATTCCCCATCAGAAACTCTAATTTAATTATTATTTTCAACTAGAAAGTAACTTCCCCTCTCTATGATTCTAACTGCCAAACACTTTCACTTTTAGATTTAATTAAAAACTGGGTCGAGCAAATTTCGTGCAGAGTTTTTATTTCTTTCCTTCATAAATGCTCAATGGCTGGCCGAGCCCGAATAAAAAAATCAACAAATCGAGGTCGGAGCCAGAGCCAGAGCCTACAGTTAGTTAGTTGGCCAGTCAGTCAGCAAGTCAGTCACTCATCCAGCTACGTCAGCAGAGCAAACAGACTGATAGATATGTCTAAACAAAAGGGTGCCCGGGTTGACTCGGTTTAAGTCCCGAAAATAACAACATAGTGAAATGGAAATGCTGCCGCTGTTATTGTTGGTATTTTGCCGTTTTCTGCTGTTTTCTGGCCCAATCAAAAACAAGTCAACGAGCAGCGAGCGCGCAAACGATGGCGACCCACTTGGCCCGGCCCGGCAGGTTCGGTTTGCATTTTGGCCAGGCTTGCGTTCAGTTTTGGGGTTTTGGGTTTTGGCCCGCTTGCAAATTGACAATTTAGCCTTTCACCTGTCTAAACGAATCTATCGCACATCAAAATAAATATTAAAAACCAGCTAATAATGGCTGCCCAGGCAGCAGGTAACAAGCACAGAGAGAAAAATGTATTTTTTAAACATATCAAATGAATATTGATTTATGTATATTTCTTTACAGAGGAAGGTTGTTTAGAATTGATTGGGACAAACTATTCAGGGACTATGATTTTGATTAAAATACTTACATTTCTTTCTCTGCACCGGCATTCAGGCAAGGCTAGACAAGGTTGTTGTTGCCAGTCAGTCGGACAGACAGGCAGCCAAGTAGCGCAACGTCACTCAAATGCTCGCTCCGGCGAGGTCTCCTCGGATTCGTTGATCAAATTTTGAAATTTGAGGCCGCCGCATTGCACTCGAGAGTCAAGGCAAAGCCGTGGCCATACTTTTATTGACATTTCGGCGCGTTATCGCCGCGCCGCTCAACAAAAGGAGTCAAGTCGGTTTGAGAGGCTGCCATATAGCCATGGTCGTAGCCACATCTAGACCCATCCAGTCAGTCAGGCAGTCAGGCACTCGGACAGCCCCTAATCAACTCAACGGAGTGGTGGTTAGGGGTCCACATAAAAACTATGCAGTTAGGTGAGCACAGAAAGGAAAACAGGCGAACCGAAAGAGATTCATATTGTGGGACGACTGGGAAATACCCTAGAGGGTATCAGGTATACCTGAAAGATGGGTTAATTAAATAATAGGAACTGACTATATTATAATGCCTTTACTAAGGACAAGAAGAGGCCTTAAATCGTTAAGTAAATGCTCCTAAGAGTCCTGGATTATACCAAAAACCTTAAAGAGAGTTAGAAGAAACGAGCTCTCAGGATTTTTAAGTATGGAAAATACTACCTTTTATATGTACATAGCTAGCTGAGAAAAAGTAAAATAATTATATTCCATATTTTTATATATTAAAAAGACTTCAAATATTTGTTTATGCCTATTGACTTAACTCTCCCAAACTTGTTAGAACATTTTCGGTTTTTTTTTTAGAGGGAAATCATCCAGCTGAGTGAGAGCAAAAACCGGCAAACGGTTCAGCAACAGAAACTGCAACTGCACCGCACATTATAATTTCCATTAGAAGGCAGCAGCGATGGCAACAAGTCGCCAGTCTCCAAGTTGCAAGTTGCAAGTACCAAGTAGCAAGTCCAAGTCCAAAGTGGCGATGCCATGACGACTTGCTGACTGCGGTGATGGCGTAAACAGAGAACTGTCATTATGACAGTTGATTCTTTGTTGCTGTTCCAAGTACTGTTGGTGTGGCAGCGGCTGTTGCAAGTGCTGTTGCTGCTGCTGCTGCTGCTGCTGGTGGTTCTGCCCATTTAAAATTATGGCCACCGACTTGAGTTGCAGTTGCAGTTGCAAGAACTGGCTGGCAGGCCAGCAGAGATATATAATTTTATACTTTCGCATAATGTTTTGCATTAAAATTATAATAAGTTTCAACTTTTGCCTTGCCGCTGCCATTCCCGTTGCTCCATTGAAGGCATACAGCTTTCAGTTTTCCATTTTCAGTCGCGTTCTTTGGGTCAATATCATGGCGTTATCTCGACTGCTCGCAGCGGAAAGTGGAGCAAGTCCAGACCGCAGTGTGACTCTGGATGGACGGAGACGGAGACGGACAGGCTGTCATTTATTTAATGCCGGAATGTGTTTGTGAGAGGGGGGAAATACAGCCATTGCAGGGCATTCATAATAGGTTTTTTAATGGCACTTCCAATAGCTAAAAGGGTCGTTTGGGGGGTGAAATGATTCTCCCAGGGAGTCGCTGTCTATTAACGATATGGACGAAAGTTTTAAATGTGAGCAGTCCTAATGAGTCTTCAGTTGAGTCTGCTTGAGTTTTGCTGGGGTGAAAGGAAAATATATAAAAAGCTTAGGAACTATATATACAAAAGAGCAGCAGAAATTCAGGAAATTATAAATAGTATATTTTATATATTTTACCATAAGCTACCACTACTTTTCCTTTCAACTTTCTTTTCTCTAACTCCAAGTTTAAATGAAAACCATAATTTCCCGCTTGTTGTGCACATTTTTCAATTATTTTCCTCACACCTTTCGCCCCAGCCTATCAATAACAAATTGTCTAATAATCTCCCCTGGCCCGCCCCAAGCGCCTTAAGAATGATTAACACCAAACTTCGACTGGCTGGCTGTCCCCTCCACAAAGTTTATTTTCCATACAACCCAGAGGAAGGCAGTTACAAAATACCCAAAACATCAATTTATTCTCATTAAAAGATATGAAGGTGTTTGCCTCTGTCGCCTTGACAGCGGCCCCAACAAGCCAGCCCCCAAAGAAAAACTTTCTGTGGAAAATCGCAACAAAGGCTTGCAATTTACAAACTGTTGCTGCTGGGATGCAATGTGCCTGCCGTGGCAGGAACTTGAGAAAACAGCTGCTATAGAATTAATGCAACAAATAGACCACAAGTCCCAGGGCGGTTAAACTTGTGAAAGCCAAAGGGGGTTAAGCCAGTGGAGCCAAAGGTAATAAACTTTAATTGAATTTTCATTCTACGCAATTTTTCTAGGCCCGTTTTGTACTGGCCCTTTCAGGGAACATCTCTCTCTCACTCTCCTGCCATGGCTTTGCTGCGCTAATGAAAAATGCATTTCAATATTCAATTACGGTCTTACAAACAAACCTGAAGTTGGCGAGGTGCGTTTGAAAAGTGTAATATTGATCAGTACAATTATTTACTAAAATTATAATATTCAAAGGATCCTATAAATAAATTTCTTTAACTTTATTTTATGGGCTCAAAAATATATATTTATATTTGTTTACTCTTTTATTTTACTTTCAATGGGTCTTATTTTATTTTTTTTTTTATTTTATTTAGAAATGGGAAACGCAGTGAAGATGTCATTTCCGACTCTAAAAATCATAAATATTTTTAATCAGCAACAAAAGGGGAGTCGTTCTAGCAATGTAAAAACAGTTTTAAAAAAATACAACAAAAAATATTTAAAAAAGCAAATTTTTTGTATGAATGCAGCTTTATTAGCCTTAAAAAAACAAACCTAGTAAAGCTTTTCGAATATAAAATGAAGCATTTTTGACTTAGTTATAGGTTTTTTAAATTTAGAGTTATCAAAAAAGTTATCACAAAAAATACCGATTAATATCGGTTGAAAAATTTGAATATTTCGGGTTTTTTGAATGCATAAGATGCCAACAAAATCCAGTGATTGCGGAAAGCTAAATATATATGTTTTTATTAGGATTCTCCTGAAAGGTCTTAAGAAAGTAAAAATACAAAAAATAAAAAAAAAAAAAAAAATATATGTGAACTAATTATTTAAATATATTTATAATTTTTCTCAATCTCATAATTTATTTTCCTTTAAAATTGTTTTTCTAAAGTCTGTAAAAATTAAATATATTTTTTTCATTGTGGAAAACACTAGTTTAAGCGGTATTTAAACCTATAAGTATTCCACTAATCCGTTTCAAGTGAAAATAAGCAGCTTAAGTCCACAATTTAGACTCTTTATTTAGCATTAAGTATATATTTTTATCCGACACCAACTCAGGGAGTGCACCTCTCCCGGCTAGACCTTGCAAGGAGCTGGCTGACATCCTCCGGCCTCCGCAGGCTCCGCCGCTCGCCGGTACAAAGAGCAGCGCGCAATTTGTGTTGCCTTTGTAATGCAAATTCAAGTGGGAGTCAAGTCGCGCTGCTGAGTGCTGCCTGCCACGCCCACCGAGGCAGCAGGCATTTGTTGCCACTTGCGCCCCCAACGGCAGTGGCAACAACAACAGCAATCGCATTGGCATTCATCAACAGCTTGGAAAACACACGTTGCAGGGCCGCATGTTGCATATAAATGTTGCCCTGCCACATATGGCTACACTCTCACACATAGGCAAATCGAATCACAGGCTGCTCATCATCAACGTCATCTGCATCGGCAACATCATCATGAGCAGGCAGCCACTCACAAGGGGCACTGCATCCGACTCCGGGTCTCCCCTGGTGGTGTCAAGTGCAGCATCTAATAAATCATCTTTGTCGGCGGTTTGTTTGCATTTATTTATATAAGTAAGCACCGTGGAAGCTCCGTCGTGGGCCGAGACCAAATTGGTCTCATTAATGGCCCGGCGATGGTTTCACCAAAACTATGCCATCCTCAACGCTTTCTGTCCGCTAAACGCATTATCTGCCACAGACTGTGGCCCGGTGCCGCTCATTAATCAATTTTCAAAACGATATCTATCAAATTTATAAGCAGTTCGATTAATGTTAAACATCATCGAAAGTCACACTAGGCAAGCGTATTTTGGCATGCGCCGTCGCCTGAGATTTACATAAAATTGTATTTTAAATATCTTTTAGATTGATGGCAGGTCCCAGACCCAGGAACGCCCCAAGCAAAACTCGGCGCCTATGGAGGTTGGTTTCTATTTATAGAGCTTGTTTTCTGGGGAGTTAAACATGATTTTTTTGAAAGGCAAAATTAACTTGAAGCTCTTATATTTTAGTGAATATTTATTTAGTTGAAATTTAAATAGTTTGCTTAGCAGATTTTCAAAGAAGATTAATATAAAGTTGAGGTTAGATCTTTGAAAAATCCAATACACAAATAAACCATTAAGTAGATAGTTTTAAATCACGAATTTATACTTCTTGAATTATAAATTTCCATAAACAAATATTTACATAATTCAAGGAGCGCCTTAATATCCTTTGAAACGTAATCTCCAGCTGCTTAGTAAAGTAAACTATACTCAGAAATCAGCTTACAAAAACTAGCTTACGTTACCCTATTTTTCATCAACATTTTCCAACTTTTTACACACCTTTGGAACATTTGATCCCATGCAATAGTTTTCCCCTAATTTTCCTTCTTCCTATCCCCAACCTCGTAATGTTAATTTGGCGTCGCCTGGTCTAAGCGCTTCCTGCACCTTTGACATTTTCAATTTTCCGACCTCCGGACTTTAAAGTGAATGTGCAGCGCCGACTTTAGCGATTTGGAAAGGGAGGAGGTAGAGCTGAACTGAGCTAATGCCGAGGTGTTACGGTCGGTATAAAGCTAAAAGCCGCAACACTATTCCCCACACATTGACAATAAAAAATCTTTATTTAAAACATCTCACGGCTGCGGCAATAAAACACCGAAAAAGTGTTAGGTTCAACCCGAAAACCGCAACATGTTTGGAGCATTTACACGTGCGGCAAACAGAGCGGGCCAAAGGCGATGGCCGGACAGGAAGCCCAAGTATGTGAGCAGTGTAACATGGCAGGACACTGGGCGAAAAAATTCAAGAGACTTGCTAGATTTTACAGATTTATTTGCATTTAAATAAATATATGAGAAATACATATTTATATATAAAAAAAAAAATATATTTATCTAAGCTCAAGTTTTGTCATACTTTTAACTGCTTAAAATATGACGAAAACGTGGGTGCTTTAAATAGGATGGGTATTCTTTATTTAAAAAATTGATGTATATAGTATAGTATATAGAAACCTTCCAGTATTTTAAATAAATAAATAATACCTCTACTTCTACTACTATATAACATAAATCTAACCGATTTAATATAAATGAATAGGAATCTTATAATATTATAAGAAAATAGTAAGCAAACTTTCCCCATCGTTTTCAAGTAAACTTAATGTATTTAAGAAATGAAGGTTCTTATTATATGTTCTAAACAAATTCCCTTATGTTTAAGAGGATTTCTGCTATAAATACCACATTTAAAATCAAGTAAACACAAAAATTCTTAAATATTCTTCAAACTTCCAGATATTCGAAGGTAAAAAACACTTAAAATTCCTTAAACTGTCACATATTTTTTCGTAGTGCACGGGACAAGGGCTCTGTGGCACTGATGTTGGCAACGTTGTTGCCGCTGCAGCCATTTGAGTTCGAAACTGTCTCAACTATAAAGGAAATCAATTACTTTCGCTCCGCACACTGACTGAACGAACCTTGGACTCCGGGGTGGACAGTCGGGGTCCCGGCCAAAATGCACTCACACTTCCGCCCGGCAATGGCGTTTAGATGGGGATATATAGTGCTCCTCAGTTCGATGCCATGGCCCTGGGTTTCCTTTTTCCTATCTTTTTTTTTTTTTTTTCTGTAGGTTTTATTGGGTGGGGTTTGGGTTTGGGTTTGGGGTTCCTTCGCTGCTGCTGCTAGTCTTTCAGCCCGGCTGCAGAGTCACGTGCTTTCGAGAACGCGCTACAAATTTGTTACAACAAATGCGTGGGTGCAATTCGAAATGTGCTGCCTGCATGAATCGAGGGGGGATAGAAGAGTTCAGTAAGCAATTGTATTAAAAAAAGGAAAAATTAGTTCGAATTTAAACTTCTCTCAAAGAACACTCAAAGAATGGAAACTTCTCTCAAAGAACACTCAAAGAATGGAAACTTCATTAAGAGTAAACTCAAAGATTATATCAAAGACAAAGCTAAAGACATGGCTATAAAGATTATTTTGTCACAGTTCTTGTGGATATTAGTATCCTTTTATAAAACCATCAGTTAAGAATTATAGTGAACCGATCAATTTAAGCTTTTTTAAGAAGAAAGCAAAATTATGGTCTTGCATAAAATATTTAATAAATAGAAGAAATAATAAATAAATCAGATATATTCTTATCAATGCAAGTTTTATATTAGTTCCTAAATTTTTGGGAATATAATAACATAGAAATTTTGAATTATTTTAATATTTAGTAATCTTTATTACTCTTCGAGAGACCCCCTTTGTAGTCGCCCTCGCTTTGAACTTTGCACGAAATGGACCCGAAGCGGGCCATGTGAGTTTTAGTGTGCGGCTTCTCGAATGGCACTTTGAATATAGTTACGCTCCATTTGGGTTCGTTGACTTGCCCCCGGGCGTGTCTGCTGTCCGAGATCCGAGCACCCAGATCCCCAGAGATCCACAGAGATCCCAGATCCCAGATCCCTGATCCCAAGCAGCTACTAGTGCCAAGTGCCAAATGCCAAGTGAGGAGAAGTACCAAAGCCGTCGAACCTTCGACGGACACTTTGAAGTGCAGCTCACTTTATCGGAGTTATTTTCGTTCGCGCTTTTGAGTCGCCCAAAGGCCGCGGCCGATAAGATGCGTTAAGTAATTATAAATGTTTAGCGGCCAAATGCGAGAACGCAACATTTGCTATCTGGCATCTTAATGCAAATATTTGACGCGCATACGTGCCGGGCTCTCCATCACCTCCAGATGCCGTTTTGGCCTGACTTTGACTCCTCCCCGTGGAGGAGACTGAGACTTGGCTGGGGTTATCTAATCACGGTAGGAAGATGCCAACTTTCTGTGCTGCCAACTTACCAGTTAACCGGGCCAGAAAACGCAATCCACTTGCCACTGGCAACAGCTAACTGGTGACTTGAAAGTGCACAGGGAAATATATTTAAGTTATTTGAAGGGGTTTGAGTTATATTTACTCATGCAGAATAAGAAACTAGATAAAATAATATATAAATAATATATTAACAAGAACTTGCTGAATTTTTATGAAACATAATTTAATAAGCAACTAATATTCTAGCTTTCTGAATTCAAGAAAATGTTTCTTTCCTACTGGAAAATTAATTATTTTAAACTCTCTCACCTTTTCTTTCCGTGTCCTGTCGGTGGCACATTAAGCCGGAAAAGGTGTCGGTGGCAAGAACCCAATGCCATCAACGCCACTTACACCACACACACACACACACATAAGCACACACTCCAACCAAGCCCAAGGAAGCCCCAAGGGAGTCTCCAAACCAACAAAAACAACAACAAAACGTATAGTGAGCAACGTCAACGACGACCATTATCAACGAGGCGCAACTAAAATATTTTAATTAACGCAATATTTGCACAAAATAACCAACATTACAAGTTCAAGGCGCTAGATAAGCGAACGTATCGCACAAAGTACTGGGCGGATCGGGAATATGGAGAGGGTATGATGGGGTATGCGCCAGTTAAGGGGAAGAGAGGAGACCTCTTATGCAACCCAGAAAGCTTAAAGGAGGTTTAATTAATATAGGAAATGTAGGGGATTCTATATGAAATTAAATGCTTGGACTTAGTATTAAATAATATATAGTAAAGGGTTTCATATCTAAAACTTAATGCAGTAAATAAGTATTAAATAATCTGTTAAATAATATATATATACTATATATGAAATATATGTATATATGAGGTATTGAATAATAAAGGATTTATAGAGGATTGTATTTGAGAATAACGATTACACAAAATAGTAAATATTTATATCAGCTTTAATGCAGTGAATAATGTTTGAAAAGATGAGTATATACAAAGAATTATTTATGGGTTTTAATTCTGGGAATAAATCTTTGAGAAATTAATAATATTATGATATAATTTTACAAGATTTCATGGTATTTAAGAGGAGTGTATATATCGTACTGCAATCAAACTGAGAATCAAACCAAAGGTTCTTTCTTTCTCTTCATGACTTTATTGATTGCAATACTTTAATGATTTTTTATACCCAACTACAGGTTATTTTGACTTTGAGGGTATATTAAAGAAGTGTTTATTTATTATAATAAACTCTTAAAAATTTTAATTGAAATCTTTTTCCTTATTATATTAAAAATAAAATCAATTTAATATCTAAACCCTATTCCTTAAAAGTCACCTAGTCCCATCAAAAAAGCTCACTGGGTTACCTCACTTCTTTGTCGCTAAAGTGTGTGTGTTTCTGCCTGACACATGCGGACTTTTGCTGCACTTGACTTGCCACAACACGCAATGGCCCAGAGCAGTGCGGACCGGGCCAAGACCCCGGCCAAGAGTGGACGCCGAGTGGCCTCCAGAAAGCGGTAGCCACGCAGGCGTACACCACTCAACGCCTCTTGCAGCTGTGCGTGTGTGCCGCCCCAGTGTGTCCAGTGTGTGTGTGTGTGTGTGTGCGCCCATCTAAGATAGACATGCAGATATCATTGTGGCAAGTACTTGCTGGACACTAGCGGAGTACATACATAAGTACGAGTTCGTCGCAGTGCCAGGTCCCAGGTCCCAGGCCGGGGCCAGTCCGCGGCGACTATCGCACTGCAATCAGCGCATGCGTTTACAACGTCCGATCAACTGGCCATCGTCCCTTTCACAGTAGCCATCGCCATCGCCATCGCTCCATGGACTGGTCTCGGCAAGAGTGTTGTCTAGATGGCTTTTTTTTTATTGGGTAGAGGTGAGATTTGAAGGTATTTTACTTTCTTAAGACCTTTTAAAGCTTTTAAATAGCTGGAAAAATATTTAAAGAGCTTGAAATATAGTAATATATACTCTAAAGTTATGCAGGGTTTTGTCAGTAAAATTTATAACAAAAATAGTTCTCAAGTCTTTCTGGGCTACCAATTTTAGTGATAAGCTTCTTGGCATCTCTGACACTCCGGGGTCGCAGTCTAGAGCTGGGAGCTGGGAGCTGAGAGGTAGGAGCTCTGCGCTCTGGTTCGGCAGTTCGGGGACCTGGACTCCTCATCAGCGCGATGCGACGGTCGCGCTCGCACGCTTATCGCATTTTAGTAGTGCAGCGATTTATCAAAGTTAACATAGACTTTTAGCTTGCGCACCGCTCTGTCCCAGAACGAGAACGGGAACTGGGATCCCTCCAAAACCAGATGCCAGAGGGAACCGGAGCCAACCTTCTCGATGTCCATTCGCCTCGAGGGCCGCTGCTGGCTGGCTGGCTGGCTGGCACTTGGCGCTTTTGGCGGCGCTGCAACCTCAACAACGCATTGCGTTATAAATCATTTTTATTTGTTTGCTTTTTTAAGCAGCGCACAAAGGGTGGCCAGGCCAGAGCAGAGTGGAGCATAGCGGAGCTCTAATGTTTTCGGGCTGGTTCTCCGGCGATTCCCATGCGTGGTTATCTGGGCGCAAAATCAAAGCCAGCAAATGCACATTAATGATGCATCTAAAGCCGGCTAGTTAGGCTAATGCACACGGCATCTGCTGCTGCTGCTGCTGCTGCTCCTCCGTAGATTATACAGTCAGATGGCCAGATATGCGGAATGCTGAATTAAATACCCAGTCGTGGAATGTGCCACACCTTTGCGGCGGAGAGTGTTCCTCCTCCTCATAGATCTCTAAAACCCACTCACTCACTCTCACTAAGACTTTAGTATCTTACAATTTCCTTTCAAACTTCCTAGACAAGTTCAGCCTGCGACCTTGAGTGAAAACTTTTCGAAAAGACAAAGAAAAACCACCTTGGAAAAGTTACCTTGCTCAGTGCACACGCACAAAAGCGTAGTTCGTAGGACAACTTAATTACAGGTGGCCCGAGTCCCCGAGTTCCGAGTTCCGAGACCCCAGATTCGAGACCCGAGACCTGAGACCTGAGACCCGAGACTGAAACCCAATTGGCACGCCGGATAGCTGGCGGATAGCTGGGATGTCTGCGCGCGGGCCGTGGTGCCGAAAATATCACTTAATTAACATTTTCGCCTGCACCTCGCATCGAGCCGAGTCGCGTCGCGTCGCGTCGCACGGTGGCGTAATTAACGCGTCCACTTAATGCAAACGCCATTGAATAAACGAGTAATTGGACGACATGTTCCTGTTCCTCCGATGTGGCCCAAAAAGCGAAAGACCAGCACAAAGCGGGCGGCGGAACAGGCCGAGCTTCGGAGCGCCCAGTGGCAAGCGCCAAGCGACAAGCGACTGCTCCTGCTGCTACACTCAAAGAAATATGTTGCTTACTTCAAGATTTTGTTATGAAATCAAAGAAGATGAGACACACTTAATGCTACTTAAATAAAAAGTTAGGATTTTGTTATAAAAATATACAAAATAAAACATAATTAAGCATACGAATTAATTAACAGATCTCAAACCTTTGACTTGGCTTAGAAAAGCTTCATAGACAGTAAACAATTTATCTAAGTGTAATTCCCATTACTCCCATCTTGATTATTATTATTTTTCACTATTATTAGGACTTCTTTATTTATTTAACTAAAATTCCAATATTTTGTTTAGTGGCTTTGCTGATTTTTGCAGCCTGTAGGCCTTGGCTATGCAAATCATTTGGCACTGGCCCCGGCTCCCTTGCTGGCCACTTGCTGGGTGGCCGTGCGACAAAAATTAAAACCAAACAACGATTTCCAATCAAAGCAACAACCTGGCCGGTGCCGGGCCAGGTTCAGGCTCAGTTCCGAGGCTGGACTTTGTTGCCATTCGCGATTCGCGCCCCGTAATTATGCGACAAATGCGTGAGGCAGCCACGGCGGCTGCTGGCGTTCCAAGTTTATAACGTAATTTAATTAATTTATGCACTCGCATTATTCAATGAAGCGCGCCACCTGCATGCGTAATTATCGCCCAGGCACTGGCTGTCCAGGATCGCCAGCCTCGGTGGCTTTCGATTCGATCCTCTCGGCGTCGCGGTGACTGCCGCGGAGGCGCCTCTTTGCATGCCAAAAGGTTGACAGTTGGCGGCGTTGCACCAGGCTGTGGGGCTTACAGGGGGCCATAATACGTTTTACTGCCTTAAAGATATTCAAAAGCTTTTATGATAAAGGTGCCTTAATGGTTCATAAATATCTGAATAAGCGCGTTGGGATACAAGTTGAATTGAAGTTGTTACTTAGGCTAATACCTTGATGTGTAGTTTGGGTAATGGGAAATTTGTTATAAAATCTATAACTGGGTTGTAAAGGTAATAATGGAATATGGAAGGGTATTATATTAGTTATCTTAAGATAAATATAAATTGAACTTAAAGGTGCATCTATAATTCTTGAAAACTTATTTTATAAGAGCTCTTTAAGAAAGCGAATTTCATTGTTTCTGTTCTAGAGCCTCATAAGCACTCAACTTAAAAACAATTTTAATTGCAAATTTATTGAGTAACACTTTCTCCTAACAAGTCTGTAAAAAAACTTGCTAATTTGTTAAAAACTGCCAGAGCTTCTTCACTTCCCTCCATCGATTATCCACTCATCTCAATCAAGCTTAGTCCGGCGTGGCAAAGTATCTTACTATATATTTATCGCTAAATCAAAACAATGCCCACAGATCGCACAATTCACTCATTGTGCTTGTTTCTGTATCTTTTCCACAGACGGGACAGATGGATTCCGAGACACCCAAGGGGCGTGTCGGCTGGCCGGACATGTGCGCGCAATTAGACATGCCTGGCACTGTGTGTAAGCCAAAGTATCTGAGAGATACGCACTGGGAGTGAGCTTCAGGTCGGGCGGGGGATCTGGACGGAGGCTCAGACTCTGGCACCAAATCACAAAATCATAATCCGCCACAAGCCGTTTGTACAATTGAACGCACTGTCGTGGCTGTATTTCTATATATACCCAGAAGTTTAGGGGGTAAATTGGGTATATGGGAAACTTTGGGGGATATAAAAATCATATAAAAATATTTTATGATTTATTTTGTATAAATACATTAATAAGTTCAATGAATTTTAGATATATAACAGGATTGGACAGCTGTTAAGAAGTTTATGTGGAAAACAGCGTAGAAAGTAACTCGTTCTAGTATCTTTAAGATACAAGTCAAGTAACTATCCTCTCATGATACCTTTAAAAAGCAATTTAGTTCTGTCGAATTTGCAGATAATTTAAACTATTTTCAGAGCTTCTGTAACGGGTGTCTCATAGTCGTCACTTGACCACTGGATTTTTCTTTCTAGTTTGTTTTCTGAAATCGCTGCCCCAAGTTGGGCATCGGCCTCTCAAGTTGATTGAATGACTTGTGCGTAGCGGCGAGTGTGTGCGTCTCCCCGTTGCTGTCCCTGACAGCTGGACAGTCGGATAGTTGTAGCTGGTGCCCGGGCCTTTGCTTTTGTTTATGTGAAGTATCTGCAGTTGACGTGGTTGTTGCCGCTGCTGCTGCTGCCGTTGTCGCGTGTGACATGACACAAAGTGGACAGTTTTGATTACTGCTGAAATCGAAAGGGAAATTGTCGTTGAGTTGCAGTCAAAAGCTGCAGCTGTGTGTGAGTGTGTGTCTTTGGGTCAGATGGATGGATTTTAGGCCGCTCCTGGCCCAAATTGGATTTCGGTTACGGGTGCAGTCGGTTGCCTTTCAGAGGGCCTGTCTCCGGTCTTAATCCCCCCTTCAACTGCGGGACAGGTTCTTCGCGTTCGAAGCCAGTTAGGGGATTTTCTTGTCCGAGATAGGGTGGGAATGTTGAGTGAATTTAAGGTTAACTGAAATGTGGAATGCCAGAGAGACACCACCCATTAACCTGGAAAAACTTGAAACTTCAAATCGGAAGATAACAAAGGTTAAAAGTACTTTAAAAAAGAAGTGACACATTTTGTTAAATGAAGAGATTATTATACATCATTGAAAACTTACAAAAAGTGTGGCAAGATTAAAACTATTTAAACTAAAATTATAGAAACAATATTCCAACTTGTCCCCTTCTTAATGCTAGTCTCCAAACCAAACTTCTCTTAATTAAATTACCCACAAATTATTCTGCGCCAACATGTCATAGATATGACACTCCAGTCCTGGCTTATTAGGCCTCTTTAACCATAATGAATGGCATAACCGTTCCAGTTAATCACGATATCTTCCTGGCGACGCTTTTCAGGAATACAGCAAGGAGGAGAATCATTAGATTTCTAATGTTTCCTGCTTCCCGCTTATCTGGAACAAGTCGGGCCCACTCCCAATCGCTTTGTCTTTAATTCAGACCTTGATTTATGATCATTACCATGGCCATGGTCGTCCTCGTTGCCACGAATCAGAGTCGGAGTCGGAGTCGGAGCCATAACCAGAGCCAGAGCCAGCTCCGGGGCATCTATTTAGATGTGCAGTTCGGCATCCATTACTCATAAGCCGGCACTGCCAACGAAAATCAATTAGTGCAACCCACCCAGGCCAAAGTCTTCGAAGAAGGAGTCACCATCACCGTCGTCATCGTCTTGGGAATCCAGGCTGGGATTGGGACCGGGATACCAGAACAGAGTCATCGCTGCAGTCAGCTGGTTGATGAATTGGTTTTAAATCAAAGATAATGCAATAGCGAACGTCACAGTCATAGATACTCGCTTAAAGTCGCGTCGCGTCGCGGACCTGTGTCGCGGCCAAGTTATAAATTCAAATCTCACAACCACGCAAAAATTGAATTCATTCAGCCGGTAGAGAGATGCTGCTGCGGACCATGTGGGCTGGGTTTTGGCTTGGTTTGGTTTGGGGGTTTTGGCCATGGTCCCGGAGTCAGAGCCAGAGACTGAGCCTGAGCCTGAGCCTCAGCCCCAACCCGCTCCCGACACGAGCTGCCCGTTGTTATCGACATGAGCAACATGTTGCCGGTTCCGAGTAGCTAGTTGCACAGGAAAAAATATGGATAAAGAACTGAAAGATACTAAATAAAAGCTCAAAGTATACAGAGTTCTTTTCAGTCTTTGAAATTTTTATATAATTTTGTTTATATTAATTTATATGAATTTTTTCCCTGTGCACTTGTTGATGGTTGTTTGCTTGCGCTTCAGTTGCACATGTTCCTTTTCCAAAAACACGAAACAAAAATATCAATTATGAAGCGAAAGTCGCCAGACGACGACTAGGACCATGATGATGATGATAATGATGATGGGGATGCGGATGAGGCTATATGGCCATGGAATTGCCAGAGACTGGCCTCGTATCATATTAGTCGGACAAGCAATGCAATGCGGTAGTTGCGGGGAGCTGGATGCAACACATGTTGCTACCGTGTTGCAAGTATGACAGTTGTTTTAGCCGCTTATCGCGATGCCAGAGCCTGGCCAAGTCAAGCCAAGGCCTCGCCCATGGCCAGGAGATTGCTATTCTGGCTCCAACTTGGGTTCCCTCATTGATTATGCGCTAAATTCCAATTGCAGCTCATTTATTATGTTGCCAGCCAAATAAGAATACCACACAGCGAAAAAAGGAACTCAAACTTGAGGCTTAACTCGAGCAAATTAAATTGTTTTTAAACTCTTTCTAGTAATTTACCATAGACCCTGCCACAGTGCATCTCTCCATCTGCCTGCCCATGATGAAGGCATCTCTAATTTGTTGGCTTTGCCATGTAATTGATGCATTGAGGTTATGACATAGTTTGTGATAATGTGCTGCGGCTTCCATTCCATAATAACCCTGGCTGCGAGCAGTGTGCAGCAAGCGATTTGCACTGGGCAGTGTACATGGTCACGAGGCGTTTGATTTGGGGCTGCCACGCCCCCTTCTGAAGGCCCTCAGTAGTACGCCGCCCGAGCGAGTGAAGCCCCGGCTCATCCGTCAGCCGCACGCAATTGTTGGATTGTTTGGGTTTCGGTCCTTGGACCGGCGAACACAAACAACATATGCCAATAATAGCAGTTGCTTTAGGCCCGCTTGACAACTTGATAACTGTGTTAGAGAGCCAACATGGAATGTGTTAGGGCCTGGTTGCCGGCATCCTGAATGCCAATTTCCCATGCGGTTTTGCGTAGCCGGACGACACGCAACAACGCTGTGGAAACTAAAAATAATCCCAATGTGTTAGTTCCGACCAGGACCTGATGAAAGGGCTGTCAATGGGGGGAAATATTAATCCGAACACCGACATCGAAGCCACCGCAAATGAGTGAGACTCTTCCCGGCAGCAATTGTTGGCCAATGATAATGGGTTAACTGGTACTGGTACTGGTACTGGTACTGGGAATAGGATATTAACATAATGTCTTTGTTTTCAATGTTTTTTTTTCTTTTATTTACATAATATATAATACTTAATACTTAACATATAGATTTAATTTCTTTCTTTAGAAGGTTTCCTAACTCTTCGTTATATATAATCTTGGTCATTTCTATTACCCATAAAATTGTATGATTTAAGTCAGTTTATGGGTTTAATGGCTTCTCAGTTTAAACACTTTGGAGGAGTTCAACAATATTCCAACCTGAATTTCCAGCATTTTCCTGGCACATTCATCCATGCAATAATTGTAATGGCATTTTGCATGGAAACCAAATCGATGATCATATTTTTTTAATGGCATTCTCGATAAATTAAATGTGATTTTTATGTGCGCTCTTGGAGGGCTGCACAAATAGCCCCTGTCCTTCGTCCGGGGCACTTTCAATTTGTGAAGCAGCCAAAGCCAACCTTTGTGGCATCATAAAAAATCAAAACAGACAAATCTTTATCAGTAAATGCATCTAGAGAGAAGCAGCAGGAGGAGGAGGAGAAGGTAGGACCCACCAACCCAAAGCAAGTTCCTTCTTTGACTCTTTTTTATTAAAAAATAAAAAACATGCATTCCGAATGCAGGTATACACCAAAGAAAGGGAGTGCATGCCAGAGCGCTACTGTTATCTAGTTTTGATTTGATTTTTCCCTTCTTTCCCCACAAAGCTTAGGGAATTTTTTAATATGCATAAATAGCTCGTAAATATGCAACGTTTGCCCGAACCGAGATGAGCTCAGAGCGAGTTCCCAACTATGTGGAATGGCCGGGAATCTTCTCAAACGATTCGAGAAGATGAAGAGGGCTTTGGAGAGAAACAAATTTTCATTCAAATTCGTCCGAAGCACACATATTTCAGGCCATTTTCAATTTATTTAATTCGTTTGGATGTCAATGGAGATGCGACGTTAGATAAGGCGACATCTCTGCCCAATCGGAGTTCTGCCGTCTATCGGTCTCTCGTAATATATTCTAATTTTTTAATTAATTGCTAATGGTTAGGCACATCGACAACGTAGCCCCAATCGCTGCTAATGGCCGAGACTGTCTGTTGGCCGGTAGACTCTTAACGGTTGGCTTATCGCTAAAGATTTCTGGGTAGGAAGGAGAAGCGTCTTCAAGACGCGTCTGAGTTACACCTTAAAAAAATTAGAGGGAGAATATCTCTAGGTACACAAATTTTTTACAAAGGTGCATCACATAATAAATAAAGTTTCGAAGAATATGTTAAAATATAAAATTTGAAATATATTTTTAAATAAATACTTCTTTAAGTCACTCGTATCTTTCCTTTAAGCCAAAATTATAGGATACTGCAGATCAGTTTCTGAAATATTTTAGCTCTATCTCTGAAAGCTAAGATAATGAAAAACCTTTCTACATGATAATTAATTTGTAATGCTTCTCTTGGTTTTATATTTCCAATTATATATATTTTTTTCTTCAGTGCAACTGACTCTCTTTGCCGGATTCTCTCTCTTTAATTAGGGCTGCCTTCGACTTTATGGCCCACAAATCGCGGCGAGTGAATCAGCTGCCGGTTTCCATAAGCCATAAAGCATAACCATTCAATTTGTTGCGGGCCATGATTTTGGCAATACTCCGAACCCTAAAAAAAAGAGGCCCATCCGATGGGTTTATCTCGCTCTTCAAATCGCAAATGTTCCGTTCGGAGGCACTGCCTACCTTTGCACTTTCTTTTCAAGAGCCAAGGAGCCGAGGAGCCAAAGAGCCCCCAAGAATCCGGCTGGAGAACCAGAGAACATCATGTAAATCGCCCAGATATCGAACTTGTTAACAAGTACTTAAGGGCTCTTTATAATTATGGACGGCCCGTTGCCGTTGCCAAAAGGTGTATGCCATAATGAGATTGTGATTTCTTTTTCGTGTGGCACAAAAGCCGGCTACCAACAAATTACGCGGCATGCAAAGAATTTCGCGGCCATTTCAGCTGTAATTTCGCAGAACTCTTCTCCGTATACCTTTGCCGGCCTTTGTTGTTGTTATTCTGCCTTATGGCTCTGTAATTTGGCCATTGGTAGAAGGCAGAAGGCGGGGGTTGGGCCCGAACTGGGGGGGAATCTGTTGCATATCGGTAGCTGTCATCATTTGGGTTTCGTTACCCACTCGCATTGAGGTCAATGCGGGGCTAAAATTAAGCCCAGCGCTTATGCTCTGGATCAGTGTGCAGATTGATGTGAATATCGGCTGGAATTTTTGGGCCCCCAAACGATGGATTTCCGATGGCCTGAATAAGCGCTAAAAATATTTAAATATTTTATGTATTATCTATCTTTAACTCTCTCTCTGGGACATGGCATCATCCTGGGATAAGCATCCATCAAATGCCAAAAGACTTGCATCTTTAGTTACTCTCTCCATTGAAATGTCTCCTGCATACGGAAAACTCTACCCACATCCGCGTACTTATTTATGTAAGAGCCTTTTGCCTTGAGCTTGGGTTTCAGTATATGTAAGTGTCCCCAAAGATAAATCTGCTTAGATACCAGTAAATGCGTAGATATTTGCTTAGATTTTCGTTACTTTCTGGGTTAAAGGTCGCCCGTTTCGCAGGCTTACACACACATGTGATGGCATTGACGCATTTAGAAAGCCGAAACCCTGCCAGGCCTCGGTGCAAGTACAGCCTGAGTGCCAGTGCCGCACCAAGCCCACCTTTTCATAATTCGCCTGGCGGTAAGGTAATACTACACAGGGAATAAAAAGGAAGTTTAGTTAGATTAGTTATATTTGAATATTTTTTATATGGGAATTAGAAGACTGAATTTTATGGCAGAGACAAAGCAATGCCACCTTCTTTGTAGTAAAGGTTTTTAAGAGATTAAGTTTGCTTCTATGAAGACATCCAAGTGAATTCCTTTCAAGATTTTATTATTTCTTAAAGTCAACTTCTTTTCTCTCTGTTTAGCTGCAAGCTCTGCCAAACTATCGGGTCTCCGCCTGTGCCTCTCAATTAATGACGATCATTGTCAAGGCTTCGGCACAGCTAAATAGAGGCAGGCTGCAATGTCGCCGTTGCGTAGGAGTCCACATTGCTGTGGCTCTTGGCTCTGGTTGTTGCCAATGTTGCCGATGATGTTGCTGCTGGGCCGTTAGTGCCGCCTTGTGCTTGTGTGTGGCGCATATTTAGGCTTGTTGCAACATGCCATTTACAAGTGCGCCTGGGATCGCCTTTGTCGTCTTGTCGCTGGATCGTTTGCCTCGAGACCAAGGTATCGAGGTATCGGAGTTTCAGGGTATATCGAGGAGTTTCGGGGAGTATCGGGGAGTATCGGGGAGTATCGGGGAGTATCGCCTTCGGCGTGGCCGATTATGTTGTCGCTTTTGGAGGGTGCGTCAATTTATGAGTTCATTGTGCGTTGCAACGGCACAGGAAATGTTCTGGCGGTGCCAGGGATTTTTCATCGATGGTTTAATAATAGGTCGTAATCATACGCGATTCGGGGGTTTCAAATGAGATTTCTTTGAGTAGTGGAGGTGGTGAAGGTGTGAGCTGAGAGCTGAGCAGGCTCAAAAGAATAAACTGAACTAACTTTTTGGTACTCAAAGTAATTAAGTTTATTAGAGTTTTCCTTTAATATATGTCTCTAAATTCGCTTGGAATTCTACTAAAAAATATATAAAAACCTGGCTTGACAAAAGAGTATACCAAATACCATAATATGAACTAAAATTCAGTCCATTTATGATATATGTTTGGTAGTGCCAAAAGTTTGACTGCAACTCGGCCTTAGTTTTAGGTTTATTACCACGACTCAAACTCAGACTGGCTGCCACTTGTTGCTCGCTTTTCCTGCACATGGAAGGTGCGTAACTCCTGTTGGAAACTTTTCCCAGAAAATATACAAGCGGAGTTCGGTGGCTCCTCTAACTAAGAGGTCCTCCTTAGCTTCGGCAGCTTCATCCATCATCCTTTCAGCTCGTTGAGTCTATTAAACATTTGATAATTTCATTCGGTTTCCTTTGTTTTTGCTGCAGCCTGCAGCCTGCAACCCGAACTTCACAGTTTGGCCAAAGTTGTTCTATTTGAGTTTATGTGTGCGCCGGGGGGAGGAACAGCTGGGGAACAAGCAAATAGTGGGTGTTGGGTGTTTGCTCTGCTTTACGGTTTAGATGTATATATATATCTGTGTCTATATATATATATATATATATTCCGGGTTATGAGTCGTTCAGCGGTGCTTGACTTACGACTTTTGCGGTTGCGAAAGGCGCTCGCCGCTGTTATGATTTTCAAGTTCTCAAGTTTATTACGGCGGAGAAGCAACTTTCCATTGTGGTTAAGGAGCAAATAGGTTCCCGATTTATAAGGTTTTTTTTTTTGGGTTCTGTTCTTGTTACAGTTGAGAGTCTGAGAGTCAATCGATATAATCGATATATATATACTAGAAAAATGTCTAGTACAAAACTCTGTGTTGTTTTACTGAATATTCTTAAAGGATAAGAAACAAAGCTGTGTCTTCATAAAATCAAGAACCTAGTAATCAATTATGAAATAAAGAAGTTATTTAATTGAACATTAAAGATAATTTTTAATATTTTTTTGGGCAGTAAAACTTCTCAAATAAATAACTTAAACAAACTCAAAGACTTTACTTCCAGTTTCCTGAATTTTTAATCAGAAATCTCTCTGACTTTAGGGACTGTCTAATGTAGGTTCGATTTATGCAAGTTCGACTGTATTAGCCGCTTTTTTTTCTAGATTTTTTTTCTGCTAAAGCTATGGCCCACAGAGGGCAAATGCCACATTGTTGTTGAGCGGCGAGAACTTGACAAAACATTTCGACAACGTTGTAACGACGGCCCGCATGCCGATGCAGCTTGATGGGGTCTTGGATGTGGTTGGGGGAACTTGGACTGGGATGTGGTTGGGGGAACTTGGACTTGGATGTGGATGTGGATGTGGTCGCTGATGTTGGTGAGTTTTAGGCGCAGACAACGCCTCAAACTAAACAACAGGAACGGAATGGTGTGGATCGGAGGAGCAGGGCTGCCACAATGCCCGATGCCGCTATGCCGGAGAGTTTGCAACGATTAATGATGCAAATATTTTTTGAAAGCGCGAAAAATTGTGCATAAATTTACCATGACCATGGACAACATCAGCAACACTGAAGACAACAATAACAACAACGACAACAAAAAAAAAAAACACAACTACCAGCGGCAGCAACAACATTTCGCTTGTTTACGAGCTGCACTTTGTAGGATATACCCTTATGGTAAGGTCGTATGAGTAGAGTCATCGAATGAGAATAGAGGGAGAATTTATTCCGAATTTTGTAAAGAATTTAATACTATATTTCTTTGTGAGAAAATTTTTACGAAATAAAATATACACCTAGCTTTAGGGAAAGGTATACATAGGAGATAGAGCTTGAATAGGATTTCCTTTGTATTTTGTGGAATTTATGTTTTAAAAACTTTGTTAAATATATTTTTAGAAAATATTTGCTTATAGGTTTCATATCAAAAACATTGGTGGTGTTTACTTAAAGGGAATACAAATTCTGGGAAAAATAAGTCTTAGAATTTGTAATAAAACCTTTTTTTGATTAACACCTTTTACAATTTGACCAGCGAAGTACTGTCTCGGAACTCTAAAAAATCGAATTATTATTCCTCTTTATTTTATATAAAAACTTAATAAAATACCTTATGTTTATATAGAAGAATAGGTATCTAAATGTTCCCTGAACTTTGCCAAAAAAAAAAAAAAAACGCTTAGACCTGCATCCGTTGAGCTGCTGAAATGATATACCCCCGAGCTGAGAGCTGGCTTTCAAAGAAAACCAAAGGCATCACAGGCTCTATGCCTGTGGAAAAAGGGGACAGATCTCCCCCTCAGCCCAGTTTGTTTGGCATCGAGCTCGAGTTGTTTTCCTGCCCATATGCCGGCGCGATGACACTTAACAAATGATCGCATAAGTGCACACAAAACGCACAACACTGGGGCCATTGATTGGGTTGTTCCAGGTCCAGGTCCGGGATCGGGCACGGGATCGGGACTAGGGATGTGCGGCCTTTGTGTGGGCAAAATTCTCAAGTGGTATCACTGCTCAACCGGCATATTTTGTATCACAACAAGTCGTGCGGATGGCTATTCTATGGTCGAGTGCGATGTGAAATGTTTACAAAATAAATGCGGCACTTGAATTAGGCAGTATTTGTTGCCCGGCCAGTCAGCCAAGTGCATTCTCTTCGTTTTTTATCCCGCCACGAACCTTATTAAACTCAATCTGTTTAATCAAATTAGTGGAAATCAGCGGTGGAGAGGATATGGAGACGTTTCTGGGAGGATCCGAGGGATCGGAGGAGGAGGACTCACGAGGTGCGTTGGCGTTGGCGTTGCCTTTGGACCGAAAGTTGGCAATGGCATTTGGTGCCGCTACACCCACTTTTTATTTTGGCACTGCCACTCCGCGGAGTGGAACCTTTGTCCGCCTGAGCTTGACTCTGAGCTGGAGTCTCTGTGTCGGAGTCGGAGTCTTAGTCTTGGCCTCAGCCAGTCAGCAAGTCAGCCAGTGAGCCAGTCAGCCAGTGAGCCTCTGTGGCACATTAAGCCGTGCATTTAGTCGCCGGCTCTCTGGGCTGGCATTTGAACTTATTGCCACAGTTGGGCGCGCTGTCATAAAACCAAAATAAAAACCGATGAGGGGAAAACAAAACTCTGTAGGTTGGCATATGGTTAAGGAACATGAGCGGGGTTTTAGGGAAAGGAAAGGGGGTTCTACCACAAACTGAACAAATCTAGTTTTTATTTAGTTTAAAATGGTATACAAATTACATAAAATTTTCATTCTATACCTAAGAATTCTAAGAACTTTAACTTAAGCTGACAAATTGTAATTATAAGAAACCATTGCTTAAAAATAACTTAAGAAATAACTAAGTTATATTTTAAGACTCTCTCGTAAGCACTGAACCCTTTTAAAGACCCTTCAAAAAGTCCCCCAAAATCTCCACCAGTGTGAAGTTAACTCAAACGAACACCAACTTTATGGCTAAAAACAAAAGCCACAAAAGCCAAGATACTCTGTGCCATGTGTGCCCTTTGGCACTTTATTTTTCTCCAGCTGCATTCGCTGGAGTCTGTGCGACTTGGTCCCTGCCAGGCTGATCCAGGCTTCGATTTCCTTCGGGAGTGGGTGAAACCTTGACTTGGCTGTGGAAAATCCTTTAGAGCGTAACTAATTAAAATATCAACAATTTAAGAGGCGTAGTGAATGTGTTAAATTGACTTTTCCATCTCTCGAGGTTGGTGGTGTTTTCGGGGGTTTTGTCAACGCGACAATGGCTTTTCCGTGAGTGGCATTTTCCGAGTGGAACTGTGCGAAAACCCGACCCTCGACCCCGCACTTGACTTGACTCCGATGGGGTCAGCGCTGGCATTTTGCGCGGTAAAGTTGCACTCGTGAGAAGTGCTCCATCGGGTCCTCAACTAATTAAGTTGCAATTAAATGTTTTAATAGCCGAGAGTTGGCCCTGCCAGCCACATCCGTCGTTTTGGTAAACGGCCACAAAACTACTCTTACGAAATGCGTGGCGTCCGAATGAGGAGCGCGCCTCATTAAAGCGGGCACGGTCGGCGGGGCTATTACCAAAAGACGTGCAAGGCTCCCAATGCAATTGCAAAAAAAAAAAAAAAGAGGAAAATATGGCACAAAAAAAAAGGAGAAACAAGGAGGGAAAAGGAAAATATTAAAAAAGCCAAGTGATGTACAAATGAGATTAAGGTGACTAAGGAATGCTCTCTATGCACTAAGGAGAAAATATTCTTACTAAGTGGTATGAAATATGCCAGGAGAAAATTATATTCAAAATTTTTAAGCTATTTTTAAGGCGTTTAAATGTTAACTGATTTGATTGAATATAATTTTCTTTTTAATTAAATATTTAAACAAAAACCATAATAAGTTTCAAAGGAAGGTAAATACTTAGCTCAGAAAACCTCCTTAGTTCTCCTCTAAAATTTTACTTGACAGATGGAAATACCCTACTTAAACCTGCTTTTTTAATCAAATAGCATATGGTATCCTTTAGAAAGGGCATTTCACAGAGTCCCGACCAGCTTCCTTTGATACTCGTTGCCTGGCTCCAGCTTGGTCGCCGTCTGTAACTCGATTTCTGTTCTTAAAGGGCTGCGCATGCGCAGAACACATGCCGTGGGCACTGCGCTGCTTCCACAACCGCTGCTGCTGCTTCCACCACTGCTGCTGCGAGTGCTTGCCACTGCTGCAATAAACGTCAAAAAGCGGCCCATTGCTGTCCATTTCATCAACGTGTGAAATAAATCACTCAAAGTGCTGCGGATCCATTAAGGGCAGCCGCAGTCGGGAGCAGCACGGCCCGGGCTTTTGCCTTTGCCTTTGCCTGTGTCTTGTGGTAAATACATTTTTAGCATTTTGTCTGCTGATACCTTTGGGTGTTGTACATGGCAGCGACGACGTCATGACGATGACGATGATGTCGACGGCTGCTCTTTGCTGCAACAATAAAGACTGCATGCCACTGGCCACGCTTTTTGCGGCAGAGCCATGGCTCCAGCTCTGGCTCCAGCTCTGGCTCCAGCTCTGGCTCTGACTCCACATGTTGTTCACCTTTTGCAATTCCAGTCCCTGCCTCACCTTGGTTCTGCCTTCGACTTTGACTTTCCATTGCGGGATTTCGCTTTTCGGCGTGCTACGCGCCATGGCCAGAGCATGCAAAAATCCAAATTATATTTCAGATCTTAAATTCAATTAACGGCCGAGCCAGGAAAATCACTCGAAATTGAAATTACGACAGCCTGCTTGCGCTTTCCTTGCCTCTTATTTATTGTTTCCCCATTTTTTTTTTTTTTTTTTGGTTCGTTCTCACTGAGAGTGTGCATTAAGGCCAGATTCGGACTCGAAACCCAGGCCTGTGCCGCCTGCCACTGGGTAAACAGAAAGTTGATTGAAAGTTCCAGGCCAGCGCCAGCTGGAAAATGAAAATGCCGAAGAAGTGAGGCCGATGAAAATCAGGGGAAGGCGAGAAAAATTAGATTTGGCTCAATTAAATGCAGAAATATGCAAGCGGGCTAAGGAATGTGGGTAAACTTGGCTTATGGAAAAGTGGGAAAAGAAGGAAAACTAACAAGATTGAGGTAGCAAGCGAAGAGGAACGGAAACTTAAGAAAAGCAGTTTAAGAAAGGTAAAGGTAGGAAGGTACTTTAATGGGAATTATTAATTAATATCTAACATATATTTTATAAATTTTATAAATTATTTTAAAGCTCAAAATATTATATTAAGCTTATCCCTGATTTCGATATTGATCCACCTTAGTTCCCAGTAATTTCAGCAATCAATTAGGCAGCCCAAGACATTGTTGTTCTCGGTAATTGTAATAATTAATTCATAATATCTCAATTGTGAAAACAACCTCTGGCTGATATCAATCAAGGTGCACAAATATTTGCCACCTGCCACCACCACCCTCCACTCATTAGGGCACCCTCCGCCCCCCTGGGGCCCCGAATACATATTTTATTCCTCTGCGTTTCGCCCGGGGGACAGTTTGTACTTTCTGGCCATTGTCATAAAATGCAACTAATTGCTTTAATTTGCAGCACTCACACAACGCACACACTTGTGGCAACAATCGTTGATGCATATAAATCTTATAGGAACTCTTTCTACTTAATTAGTTTTAATGTCGCACAAACAAAAGCGCATAACTAACAATTAAGGCAACTATGTGCATACTTCATGTATGTGAATGGAGTATGGAGCATAAATCTTAATTACGCTTCGCCGAGCGTAAATCATCATCAGCGGCAGAGTCTCAGTCTCAGTCCCAAGTCTTGGCTTTTTGGCCTCTGAGGAGCAGGCAGGCGCAGGCTCAGGATTGATTCAGGCGAGGCAGCAAGTCTCCGTCGAACTTTGACATTTTCTAGACCGATTTTTTACGAGCTCAGCTTCCGGACTAACTGGCGACTGCCGGAGATGCTTAACCCTGTTTCGGGACAAGCTAATTTTGGGTGTCCCTAAATCAGAGGCAGAGAGACAGTAACTTGCCTTGTGTCCTTGTGGTTTATGTTTCCAAATCGTATTAAAGAAGCTTCTTATTTTGTTCTTCTTCCTGGAAAGCATCTTAAAACAAATCTAATATCTGCTCTTAGCAGTTAGCGGCAATTCAAAACGAAATTTCTTACAAGTTGTAAAGATTAAAAGTCCATTAGGCAGCGGCGACCGCACGTAGAACTTGTTTGGATGGAGAGGGTCCCTCCCTGGGACCCTCTTCCCAGCCTCCATTTAAATGCTCGCAATGCAATCACTCAAATTGGCCAAAGCGCCGGAACGTGCAGATGGCAGATGGCAGGAGGCAGTGGCAGTGGCATTACGTGAAATATTTTAATCCATAAGATGCAGTTAAGTGCATCCATCAGCGTGTATTTAGAATTTAATAAATACGGAAGCGAGAACACGACTCCGAACACGACTCACTCATTCCCCACTCCCGGCAAATGCACTTCGAGAGGTATTTTAATTTATTTAAATTTCAGCCGCACTGCAATTTGGCCCGGTCCACACGACTTGGCCAAGTAAGAAAAGTGAACATCCATTAGTTGTGCTAATGATGCGCAACCCACTTTGCACTGCTCCGCCCCAAGTAGAACGGAGGAGCTGGAGCTCCTCTATAGCCAGAGTCCCAGTCCGCGTCAAAGCCAGAGTCAAAGTCAAAGCAAAAGCCAGAGCCAGAAGCGAGTGTCCTGTGCCGGGACTTAGCCTTCTACTTTGAAACGCATTTGGCCAGTTTGGTTAGTTAGCTGCGCTCCCTGTGTGTGGGGCTAATGCAAGGGGCCAGGCCAGGCCAGAAAGGTGGAGTGAAAAGTGGCACTAGGAGTGCCTAGCGAAAGAGGTTTCCTCAGCGGTAAAGTGGGAATAGCAAATGCGGTGAGTGTATCCAAAAGCCACTCATTAAAAGGTGACTATTTTTCCAGGATTTTATTGAAAAGCACTTGCACTTTTGTAAAAGAAACAAAGCTTACAAAGTAAAGGAAAATCTTTACATTTATTTGTTCTTCAAACTCAATTTATTTCTTTTACAAATACACCTGTAATAAAAAATAAAAATCTTATTAATTATATTTCTTTTTAAACCAGAGGTTAGACCTACCATTAATTGATTCAAATAGAACTCATAGGGAATGTGTCCACTGATGGGATCTATGGCCACTGGCCACATTTCATCCATTTCCTCTTGGGTAAAGGGTTCGCCCTCCTCCATCATAAGCTTGCCAAAGCCCTCCTTGGTCAGATAGCCCTTGTTCTCAGGATCCAGAATCTTGAAGGCCTGCAGGATCTTCTCAGGAGGAGCAGGCTCCATTCTGTTGAAGGATTATGATTATACATTATAAATATTTAAGAGGTATGGGAGTACAACTCACTTCCTTTCCATGAGCAACTGTGAGACATGGGGCAGAAACTTGGTCAAGTGCACCTCGCCACTGGTCTCCTCCGATTCGGTGGCTGAGATTACCTCATTCACCTCCTGCTCCGTGGGCACACAGCCCAAAAGACGCAGAACTGTGCCCACTTCGCGGACATCTATGAACTTGCCACCATGGTGATCAAAGACACAGAAGGCATCGGAAATGCGCTTCTCCAGGTCGTTGTTTACTAGAAAATATAGTTAAACTTAATTCACTTTCAATCTTATTTGTTAAATTAAACATAAAACTTATTAACTTGCTTTTAGTATGTTTTTTAGAAACTTAAACACTAATTAATAGATATTTAAAGCCTACTTACAATCAGAATCCATGTTTTAGGCTCAAACTCTCCCTGGCAAATAAGCCATAGTCCTGGGTGGGCTGAATTAAATCAATATACGACCGTAAAAACAAACTTTGTTGCCAGGGGCGATGTACTATATGATATATGAACGAGGTAAGGAATGCAGCAGGCAATACAACTACCACTATTCCTGCTTAACGTTTTTATGTACTTCTTATGGCCGATTTCATTTTGGATCGAGCAGATCCAAATCCACACAAGGCGAGAGGCGTCTTCGTCTTCGGCCAGAGCCATCATAGTGCGGCCCATTAGGCAGCTCATGGAGGCCATCATATTGGCCCATTACCATTTCGCCTGGCTCGGTATGGAACACGGAAGTCCTCGCCGCCTTCTTTGGCGCTGCTCTCGGCCAGCAGCAGCAACAAGTGCATTTTGGGAGCTGGGCCCACTTTAATGGAAATTACTGCAGCGCTTGCCATCCCTCACATTTGTCTGGCCATCTAAGACGCAGAAGTTGCTGGCCCGGCTGGCTCTCTCGACGCTTTGGATTCGATTAAAAAATGGCAAAGCCCAGTACGAGACGAGAACTGCTTCATTCACGCTAATGCGTGTCGTGTACAACACGCTTGCCACTTGAGATGAGCGGAGCTGAGATGCTGCCGCATCTCCTAGATGCGATTCAGGGCCCCCGCCTCCAGTCGTCGACGTCGTCGTCGTCGTCCACCCATCAGCACCATCGGATCGGAGCCACGTACTTGCAGCGGCCTATCTGCCGCAATCTCCCTGGCCGGTCTGGGCCCTGAATCTGGACCTAAAACTGAATCTGAATCTGCACTTTAATATTCTTGGGTTAGCTGGTATCTTACATTAAATTAAGCTTGACGTTTTAGGGAAATTTTAAGAGCTTATTAGTGTAAAAATATTATTTATACAACTCCAACGGGTGATTCTTCATTAAGAATAACAATCTCAAGGCTTTACATCTAGTAAAAAATCATTGAATTCTAATTTAATACAGTTTTCTCCTTGTGTAAGCCTGAACTCGGCCTGGGCCTGGGCCTGGGCTACTGCCATAAACACTAAAAGTGTTCGTCATTTGCTGTTCCAGATCCAATTAACCATTTTGATGCATTTGCCTCCATTAACTTTTTCTCTCTCTCTGGCCGCTTAGAGCCCCAGCCGGGGACTGGAGACCGAAGACCCTTTGCCCAGTCGCAGTCTGTTGCAATTTCGCTGCTGACTTACAACGTGATCGGAAGTTTGTCTTGGCCCATCTTCAGCTTACATACCACACAATACTGCCATGGCCATACTGTATTGTGGCCATATCTGACGACGTGGCCGTGACTCGCAGACACTCGTATGAGCCTGGGCCAGGAGTCGGAGTCGGAGTCGGAGTCGGAGCTGTTGCAAAGTACTTTGTAAATGTTGGCATGATTTAAGTCGGCTCTTAGTCTCTTTATTCTGACATTTACCCCGGGTTTGTCTATTAGGCATGCGATTAAAATTTAAATTGAAGTCGCGCTGACTCCGCTCCTCAGCGGGATTGGGTTTCAGCATCTCCACATCGGGGTCTGGGGTGATTTTTTTTATAGAACCAGCCACGCCCGTTGCAATCTCGCTACCCGAGTTCCGGTTAGTGCCCTGCGCTCAGCTCATCTGTCAATTTCGACACCTGTGGCAGACAGGTCGGGGACTTGGACATGGGAAGTGCTTCCTGTCCGGGAAATTACCAGGCTCCAGCGAATAAATGCTATGCAAATAGCTACAAGATTTACGATAGCAATTAAATCGGCGGAGGGATGTAAGATATAGCAGGAAGAGAAATCGAATGGGATATCGAAAAATATCGTAATGAATAAGGAGTGCTTAAGGATGGAAAGAATCAATAAATCGATTAATATGGAGCTTATTTGATTATTGATTAAAAATCTATTTAAAGGTTTAAGAGGCTTTATTGATAATTATCTTGAAAAAATATCAGGACGTTATCGATAATTTATCAATACATTTTGTTCATCCCTATATATTAACTCAAAAATCTTACTTTGCTATTAAATTAGCAAAGGGATTTAAAGAAGAAATTGAGTGTAATATCGTATTGAAAAGTATAAAATACTTAAGCAGCAAAAAATCGATATGTCGATTTAATATCGAACACCTTTTGTAATTTTGTCAAAGCAAATGTATATTAAAAAGAGTTGCAACCTACGGTTTGATCATTCATTATCGATTACAAAAATATGATTATTTGATATACTGGCAAATATCATTTAGTTATCGATAAAATATCGTTTAATTTCCGCTTATGCTAATTTATTTCCCTTAGTTCAAAGATCCAACTTTAGCAATTCTTAAACCATTCACTTGCGCCATGGGCAATCACATATATTGAGGTCACATCCACTCGAATCGATTGCCCTTTTCCAGATGCCAATCGAAAAGGCTATTTTCCATTAATAAACAATTATTATTATGATTTCTTTTTTCCTCTCTTTTTTTTTTGCATTTAATGCCCAATTGGAATTGCGTTACAATGCGTGCGTATGTAGACTGGAGTAATTAAATGGAATTTAATAAACATAAACATCCGAATAATGAACGCTACCTTTCACAGCACCGGCAGCAGGGCCAGTAAGCGGAAAACGCCGGACAAAAGGCGGCCCAGAAACTTTTGTTGAATTAATTAGAGTAAAAAGGCTGCCAGACAGCAGCGGCCGCAGCCTGCGCTACCTTTGTATTCACATACTTTTAAACGATTCGTAAAAAGAATTCAATTCAGGCGAAGTGATATGAAAGAATTGATTAATAATCATAGCTAAAACCACAAAAGACCAACCCAGGGCCCGTCGGAACCCCCCTGCTCGGCATCCGCGAAGACTTGGCTACTGGCAAAAGCCAAAAGACTGGCTGGCCACAAAAGCGCTGACGCCATGGTCCGCTCCCAGCTCTTGGCTCTCAGTTCACATCAAGGCCAATTGGGCTGGCTCCGAGCTCCAAGCTCCAGCAGATCAGAGGGTACACAGAGAAAAGTTCCACATGGATTTTCCAGTTTTCTGAATTAACTATTTACCAAGAATATCTAAAAGATATTGGGCATATTTTATTTTTAAATGGAAAAGAAATAATATTTGAGGTTTTCTTAAAAGCAAACATTTAATGTCAAAATGTTATTATGTAGTATATCTTTCTATGAGCATTTTTGTAAAACAAAAGACCTCCTTCCAATAATGTTTTCTAACACCAATTTCTCTTGTATAAATTTTCACTTAAATCTTAAATTTCTCTTGATTAAGTTCTCCCTTAAATCTAAAATTTTCTGTAGATTTCAAACCTCCTCAAAATATTATTTCCAGTGCACAGCTTCAATTGTAGACCCCCGATCGGAGTACACATGTTGCTAGTTGCTGCCGTGCTCCATATTCTGGATACTCGGAGCTCGGGACTTGACTTTGATTCAATTTCCATATGAAAACATCGATTTGCGTTTGTGCGCCCGCGTTGTCGTAATCAAAGTGTTGTTTATGGAACACGTCCGGCGTGTTTTGCTCTTTTTTTTATATTTCTCGTTGCCGTTCCCGACTTGCTGCTGCCTCGTTGGCTGGCCATAAAAAATTGCTCACGGCAACAATTGCGCGCGTCGGCTGAAAAATATGTAGCAGCGATTACATTTGCCTATTGCACCAAGGCAAAAACGAGTCGGAGTCGAGTCCGAGTCCGAGTCGGAGTCGGAGTCAGAGTCCCGAGTTATGATTGAGTTCTAATGAGTTGAGAAAAATGTATCAAGGAAAACCAGTTCCCGGAATCGCAATTAGATAAGTGGGTTTATTCATGCCACAAACGTGAACAGCAAGAAAGCCAGCAATTGTCCCGCGTCCCAACCAGGAGGCTCGCATCGAATCGAAGTGGATTCGAGTGGTGTGGAGTCAGGAAATGGAAATTGTTTCCACCGAATGGCCTAACAAATGTGTAGCACATTTTATATAATAAGGCGTTACAAATATTTTTCAATTTCATTTATTTATAACAGAGGAAGGGGCTAGGAGAAAAAATTACATTAGAGCAGGAGAAGGAAACTAGTTTAAATGCACAGAAAATAACAAGCAATAAGCGAGGATAAAATGAATAAGTTACTTTTTATATACCTCAACTATATGTTCCACTATATCAGCAAATAAAGCTTAAAATCCAAACCTTTTTCTCCGTGTACCCTCAGACTTATCCGATATGCAAATTAGAAATTATCGAGAATTTACTACAAATAATGACTGCGTATAAAATCGAATGAAGCCATTAGGCCGCCGCATGACTTATGAATTTCCATTAGCTTGCCTGAGTTCCGACTTGGCCATATCGGCCAAGACACCTTTCATTCATTCACCTTTCGGCCAGATTCTGCACTAGTTTAGGCCGCGAACGAAGGGCGTGAAATATTAATACGTTGAGCACGCCTGGTAGCCGCCAAAAGGGAAAGGCAAGGCTACAGGCAAAGGTCTTCAATCGCAGCTCCGATTCTCCCTGCGGTTAATTGCCTCACTTTCTAGCCGTAAAAATCGACTACGCCCTAATGTGCGTGCCTTTCCAATTACCAAGTCGCTGGCCGGCCGGCCCATCATTAGCCACGTTTACTAATGATTTTCAGCCGGGCTAGACCATTGGGGCCTGGGAACTCGAACTGCGACCGAGAACTGTTCCAAGTTTTCGCATGCACATGATAATGGTTGTGGCGGCGCTTTGATTTGGCCGGCGGACGGCAAACAAGACAATAAATCAATAATTATTGCAAAATAATGCCCGGGACTCAATGAGAATGAGAAACTGCAGCCAAAAAAATATGGTACGAGATAAATTGCAGAGCTGGCCGGGCGGGCGTATGACTTAATTTGCCAATTTGAGCGCTAGAGGCTAAAGCGCACTTACTTCTTGGCCCAAAAAGGCCAGACATCTGGCCAACTCCAGCCCCAGCGTTCGTTCTAAACGTCAATTTCCGTGCCAGCAGCAGCAGCCGTTGTCTTATTAAGGCCCAAACGCGTGCGCCGCAAAAAAAAAGAAATATATAAAAACCCAAACAGCAGCCCGCAAATAAGAATTCTATTATGATCATGCCACACAATATGATTAACTTGTTGACCCCGTCGAAAGAGCAAACAATAAAGGTACTGCGGGTATTCTCTCGAATTTAGAACGGATTTCGAGTGGCCCAAATTGTTGCCTTGGCCACCGCATGCACTTCCGTGCCTTGTGGTAAAAATGATTTTATGCAAACAGAAATCGAAGAAACCGAAAGCGATCCGCGAAATTGGCATTCGTTAGGCGTTCTAATAATTGAAAAAAATAAAGAAATATCTCCAAAAAGACCGCAAGAGAAACAAGTTGTAACCATTGCGGCTGCTGGAAACAGGGACGCCCAGGAATGCCACGAAGACCTGTGATTGCATTTGCGCACCTGACTTTTGGGCCAGCTGCGATTTCACAGTGGTCATCGAGGGAAGCAGCAATTGGGGCTTGGGACTTTCCCTTCAGAGCAGGAAAAGACCCTTGAAAATGTAGTCTCCTTTTGAAGGGGAAGTCCTTGAATTACAATTGAATTTGCAGCTTTTGATAAGCATAAGTTTCAAAGCTCCCTTCAATTAATTTTTAAGACTGGAAACTTAGGAATTCTACATTAATTTTCACAGATTCTGAAGGCCTAAATAATATATAATTATTTATAATCAAATAAACAACTAAAACCTGAGACTTGGTACCTTTAACTGCCACGTATATTTGTTTATTTTAAGTAGAAAAAGTCTTGAGCTTTGTGGCATTAATATTATTAGTAAAACCATCAACCCAACTCCTTTCTTTCAAATAAAATATTTTTACAAATAAAAGAGTCCAGTAAAGCCTCCGTTTTCTTTAGGATTTCCTGCTGTTTTATAGCTTCTAAAATATTTACCAGCCCCTGGAAACTTTTCCTTCGAGCAACTAAGTATCTTAGTGCCTCTACAAAATCGTATTCATTCGACATGTTAATTTTCATTGTCAGCTTTCGCTGCAAATTTATGAACACTTCATTGCCAGAGCCAAATGAAAATCCTATTGCAGCGAACACACACTCGCAGGGGAAGGAAAACCTGCTGGAAAATTGATTTTGCCATAGCATGACAATCACTCGGCCCAAAAGCTGCCTTTAGGTAGGAGGCTGACGCCCACCGAAAATACAAAAAAAAAAAAAGAAAAAAAATCGAGAAATCGGCAAATCGCGAAATAATAGCAGAAAAGAGTCATAGTTAAGAGCTTGGGCCAGGCTGCGGCGTTGCTAAGCCAGCTGATTCATGACTTAATCACCGGCAATCGGTAGCTGCGACTTGCGGCCAAGTTGCACCGGGCTGCACCCAAAAAACGGCTTTATCAGTGGGCACCGAGGACGTATCGAGGTATCGCGGCATATCCAGGGAGGTATCGAGTGAGTGGCTTGTGCCCGGAGGCAGCCACCGAGCCACTTGGCTGACTTTGTGGCAGGCCAATTGATTGTTTGCTCCACAACTGCAGGACTTGATTGAGATTTTCGCTTTTAGTTTTTAGTTTTTAGTATTTTTTTTTAGTTGGCCTCGTGCTACGCCGTACTTTAATTGCTGAAATATTACTTGCCCGGCCAAAGTTTTCACTCTTCTGAGCCAACATCCGCTAGAAGCCGGCACAACAGCTTCCACAAACCATAAACAACTGTTCGGTTTGGAGTGATCTCTGCCAGCGATCTTCTCGGATACTCAAACTCCGATCCGCGATCTGCGATCCGCAAGCCCCGATCCGCGCATGCGCACCGCTGCCAAGTTATAAAAGTGTAAATAAGGTAATTAGTGCTTCCGGGCATAATCATACAAACATGACGTAGCTTGGTGGCTCCTGCGCTCAGCTTCAATGTGAGAGCACTGAGGAAAATTAGGGGTGTTTTTGGGGATTAGAGAAAGAAAATTGGGGGATTTATGAGACAGAAAAGAGGGCTTAAAATACAGGAGTATTCAAAGATGGGATTGACATGTAAATAAACTTTTTTTCTCTTGCTCTTTTCTTATGAAATTTTTTTCCTTTTAGTGTTAAATCTTTTGTTAGGTATTTAAGCTCACTTCATATATATAGCTTATATTTTTTCGTAGATTTTTTTCTTAGTGTTTCCTGACTCTTTGCCAGTGTTGTTGTTTGGCTGAGCAGCTAACGAACTGACGCACCGCGCGCGTTCCACAGCTCCAGTCCAGGGCCAGGGGAGATCTGGGCACAACCATGTTGCCGATGACAGCGACGACAATGTTATGCTCCGCCGGCGGAAGAAGGGAATCCGGAGTGAGACGGAGGCAGCAATTGCTGATAAGCAATAAAAACAAATGGCAGAGGCATGGTGCTTCCAGGGGACAGACTGCAATCCGTCCGGTGACGGAGCTGGCCAATAAAAGTCTTAGTTCTCAGTTCTCAGTTCTCGAATCTCGAGTCTCAGTTCCCGAGTCCCAGTTCTCGAGTCTCAGTTCTCGTCTCGTCAGATCTCCACTCCCGGTTATGTGTTGTCGACTTGGCGCTAGCCATTACGACCACGAGATTTGGCTAATTATGATGCCAGCTGATCGGTTAGTTGACTCTCGAGAGGCTCGTGAAGGGAGATGGAGCCATGAGGCTGCTTAATTGGCAGATTGGAGAGGCAATTGATGGGGCTCGTCGCCCGAGAGTCGCAACAAGATTAAAACAAATTTGCTAAAAGCCTCGACACGAAATGAACGCCACAAAGTAGGAAGCTACATGAAATATCAATGATTGGGTTTACGCCCCATAATGGAACCTCTAAAATTAGAACCCAGTGATCTGATGGGAAAAACTCGACTGTGATCGACAGCATTAGGCCGAGATTCTCATTAATATTAACTGTATTCAGGCTTTGGTTATTCAAACTCATGTTGGGAACCTGACAAGTTAATTATGGCCGCTTTTCTCCGGCTGCCACTTGCCACTTCGGTTGTCTCTGACTCTGGCTCTGTCTCTTTCAATCTTTTGTGGGCACATTAAACCATGATTTGTAGTGTTTAAGTTTTGATTTTTTCCCTTTCGAGTTTTATTTCGAAATTAATTAAGCGAAAACTACTGTTAACTGGGGGCATTTGGGCATTGTTTATGCGCAATCGTGGACACAGAAAACGTGATGTTTTGACGGATTTCTCAACTTGTCCAGGGGGCCTGCGGGACCATGTCTCTGGCCGTCGAAAGACCCATTTTGATGTCTTAATTAAAGCTTTATACGAAATGCAGAATCAGTCAGTCTCAGTCTCAGCCTCTCTCCCTAGTATAATTTTATTTATTTTTTATTATTTTTTTTTTTCGTTTTTGCATAGATAGAAATAACTGCAAAAGTGGCTGCTGGCGGTGCGAATCAAAGGCCCCAATTAACATGGAGTTGTTTGGACAAGTTGTGTTTACCCTCGCCCAGTCGAGTGTGAAATTTAATCAGTGTGCGACCGGAGGAGCCATTCGGAATTCATTTTGCCCAACTCTAAATTGTTGTTTATTAATTTTGATGCCAAATTTATTTGCCTAATTAGCATTTTGCCATAATTTTGATAAAACAATTTGTTGTGTCTCAGAAAAACATCGTAGAGATCAGATCGGACACGACACTGGGCCAAGCATTTTATTTTTTTCGTGGCATTTCATTGACTTGCTTCACGTAATTTATGGACACTCCACGGAGACTCCACCGCCCTCGCCAAAATTTTTCATCAGCCTTTTGTGTAAATGAATGAATTGGTAGATATTTGAATATAAAGCTAAGGATAGGTGCCCTTTCTTTGAGAGGTGAGGAATATTATTATATATTCTGAAAGGTATTTGTGGGAGAAGTATCTAACCCTTGAACTGTTTGTATATTTATCTACTATTTATTTATTTGTCTACATAATTTTCCTCTTGAAATAATGTCTTAGATGATTGTTGTCTTACCTTGAACTCTTACATCTCTCTGTAAATATTTAATTTAGTTTAAGTTCTTCCACAAAAGTCAGAGCAATCCGTATTCGTTATATTTATCCCCTTTGGCCATCATTCTTCTCCTATTTAATTGTGTGTTGGTATTGCCATTTCGTATCGCTTTGGCTGTCCTATCATAAATTTGCAGCCTTATCTGCCCAGCCAGATCTCCTGTTTTGTGAGCATTTGTGTTGATTCTCATAATATGCTAATTAAAATCGTCTTCATCTCGGCTGCTTCGGCTGACTGGCTGCTGTGCTTTGCCTTTTGGTCAATTAAACAATATCGACATCTAGTTTTGTTTAAATTAACATAAAATTTTTGGGGCGACAGCCGCACGGCGATGAGGTAACAAATTACGTACAAGCATTTATCATGTTATTGGCATCGAGCTACAAATAGCCGCGCTCCAATAGATTTTTATTCAAATACGTTCGATTAGGCGGACTTTTGGCCGGGGCATAAATTCACTTTGGCTTTCATAAAAGTGACAGTTTCTAATGTCAAACAAAATTCGCCGCCCCACATCCCCCTATCTAGCTCTGGCCATCAATAAGTGTTCGATATTTATTTGACATTTGAGCCGGGTTTTAGTTGGCCTGCAAATTGGCTTATTTATTCGCTCGCCAGTCGTCGTGTGTTAATAGTGTTTCATTTAAATGTTAAATACGTAGTTTAATTAAATTGATTTATTGTGGGTGATCAGGTGATTTGTTGTCCGAGCCGGAGTTCAATTTGCAATTAATAGTCATTTCAATGCAAATCGAGGCTTGAAATTGTCTTCTCGAGCTACGTACTAAAGTAGGCTCCGACTTGAAGTTCTCCCCTGTGAGAGCAGGCTGAAAATGTATCTCTTAAATTTGTTTAAATTGCCCGTAATTGCGTTGGGTTAAATGGGCTGCCAAAAAGCACTCAAAGAGCGGTTTTTAGTGCTGAACTCAACCCTTTACAAGCCTGCAGCCGGCGATCATCATTTAAATACCCGCGAATGCAGACAGCTGCGACGCAAATAACCACTCAAAAATTTATAACTGTGTCTGATCATAGCAATTAGTGTGAATTTGATTTTATTGCCGACTAAGAAAAAACGGAAAGTGTTCAGAACGAGTCAGCCAGCCAGCTAGCAGCAGCGATGCAAGGAGGCCATAAAGGCCGGCCGATCTGAGAAGATCCAATCCAATGCGTAGCTAAAAGGCAGCCAGGCATTCCCAAGTGCAGTTGAGACACAGGAAAAAATAAGATTACTGGGTTTTATGGGGGTTTTTAGTGGATGAAATACTTAAGTATTATGATTGCCACACCTTTGGTGACAGGAAGTTTATTATTTAAGCTCAAGGAAGTACTTCTTTGATATCTACTTGGATTTCTTAAGACAGATACATGTTTAAGATTAGTTATTAAATTTGAAAAATGTTTGTAAACACCTCTAAGGCCTCTTTTATTAATATTAAAATCATGAACTTAATAAATTATAAAACATTCTTGAAAAATATAATAAGTCTAAAAAGACTTCCAACGTTACCCATCCGGTTTCCTACCAAAGGGTTTGCTACTGGTAATAACCCCAATTTTAAGTTAAAGTACTAGTTAGTGGGTCTTATTTTCCCTCAGTGCACACACAGCTGCAAGACTCCGCCCGCCTTGGAGTCCGGAGACAGTTAATTGGGGGCCCGCCTTGTGGTCACACGCAGCAGCCGCCGAGGAACCGCAGTCAAAGTCAAAGTCAAAGTCGGAGTCGCAGTTGAAGTCGAAGCTGAGGCCAAAGCCAAAGCATTCATAATAAAAGCTGAGGAATGAGTAAATTAAGAATTATGGCTTTTGCATGCAAATTTAAAATTTCCGATACACAATAAATTACTTAAGAGCCCAAAAAAACTAAAAAAAAACACAGAGAGGGAGAGAAAAAGGAGGATCAGAGCCAAAAGCCACAGAACGATAACCGAACAAAAGCGTTGAAATACAACTGGCAATGCTTTCAATAAAGAAGTTGTAGACGCTGGCGAACTGTGAGCTAAACATGTGAGTTATAAGCAGAGGAACTGTCTGAATACACAGAGAGAAATGGGGGAAAAATCAAGCTATAACCACTCAAATTATAAGTCATCTTCAGCACTTCAAAAATCCCTCTTCCTAAGATCATTTCTCACAGTGCACCCGTCCAGGCCTTGAACCAAGCTCCCTGGCAGGCTGGAAGATTAAAAGGGTCAGGCATTCGCTTTCATGTGGGTGGCCTCATGTGGAGCATCTGTCAGCCGGAGATCTTGGATTCCGAGCAAATTATGATTTTGCCGAAAGTGCAAAAAAAGGACGATCTTTAATTGTCTCGGGAAGCAAACGCCCATTTTGCCAGCTATTCAGGTCAAGGCAGGAGCTTTATTCCGCCAACCGAACCCATTTCGTTCTCACAGATCGCAAATCGAGTTCCAGCTGGCAAATTAATAGGCCAAATTAAGTGCGACTCCTAGGAAATGGTTAAAAATCGCTTTGGCTTATATCCAGCGGCGTGCAACCGGAGATTTGATATTTTTTTCACCCAGCTACCATTTACATATCCGACTGGAGCAGCACACTCCAGTTCCCACAATGAAATGATAAATGAATTTCAAACTGTGCACGTTATTCAAGGTCCGAGTGTCCGAGTGTCCATCAGCAGCTCTTGGAGGGGCATTTGCCTGCCTGGATTAGAGTAGGAAAATGCAGATACTGGCTGCTCTCTAACTGACTTGGCCAATTTCAAGTAGTTTGGCCAACTAACGGCGGGCTAATACGACCATTTATCTGTATTTTGTATACCTACTACCGACTTCTTGAAGTTAGATTTCCCTATTGTTAAATACTTTGTTGATTAATATTTATAATTACTTGATATTTTGTACTTGTTTTGTAATTGATGTAGTAATTAAGCTCTGGAGTTTGGTATAAACTTTTCTCTTATATATTCTATACATCTTCAATATCTTTTCCTAGTAGAGTATAAAGACTTTCTTTATCCTTTCCATATCGTTTTCAATTACATACTATACATTTTAAATCGGAGTAGTTTTATTTTTCCTACGGCCTCCTGTGTCAGCTACAGTTATGGCCATAAGTATTCATAATACCACGGCCATTATCATTCCGGCCAGCCTTTCCACGTTTGTTAATTGCCTGGGCAGGCCAGCAGAGGTGGAAAGAGGACCTTGCATGCGTGTGCTGGCCATCTAAGAGCACTCGCAATCGCAATCGCAGTCGAAGTCGCAGTCCTGCAGAGCGAACTTTCATCTCCTGCTGATGTGCTAAACGTGCGCCGGTCATTTGGCCAAACGATTGTCGATCAGGGGAGTTAACTATCGGCAAGAAAGTTGCAAGAGCAACGGCAGCCAAGTGGCAGCAATTAAAGTGCAGCTGGGCAGGCGGCAATGCACAGTTAGGGGGATTTGCCGGGGGTGCCGGGGCGCCACATGCCATAAACACTCCGAACGCTGACAGGGCAGCCGCAAGTGTCAAAATGCCTGTCAAAAGCCACCCACATGTCGGCTTGGCGATCGACATCGTCATAATCATTGACGTTGACTTCGAAACTCAGTTCCAGCTCCATAGCCATCACCATCGGAATCAGCATCCCATCTTGCCAGCCGTCAAAAGTCGCGCCCGCAGATTTATTAGCTTGCAGTTTCTTTTGGGGGCCAGTCGATATAATCGGTTGCGGAATCTATAATAAGCAGCTGTCGCCGAGCCACTTGAAATATGTATTTACGAGTATGTATCTCGCAGATACACGTATGCGAACAGTTTGAGAAATAAGGCTGTCTTAGAAGATAGTAAATTGAATCATTCAATGATGGATATTACAAAGACTCAAGTGCAAGAGTCATACTTATTTAAGATATATTTTTAAAGATACTTTCTCATACTTTCTTTGAGAAGATACTCTGAATAAATAGCTCTTAGTGTGCCAGGTCTTGAATCCTCCTAAAACTTGTTGGACAAACATTCTTTAAATTTAAATAATAAACAAATATTTCCCAGTGTTCTTTGCACACATTGCATGACTGTCGGCTTAGATTGACTGTGCGTGCTGATTTTGATTTGCAATAGAAACACAATCTATTTCTTTTGGTTTTTTCTTTTTGTTTTAGTTATTTTGGCCTGGTGGCATTTTCAATTAGTTCTCGTAGCCAAGCCGCTCTGAAGTGTCAAGGTCCCTCGGTGGACTTGATTTATGCTAATGCCCATCTAGCAATTTAAACGATATCCATGCGAGATGAACTCGACTTTCGGCTTGGTCAGGTGTCAGGCGCCCAACTGGGTCAGGTGATTGAAGCTTCGCCTCTAGATAGCACCGTTTTCATCCGTCTTGCGAGTGGCGTATCTCCCCCGAGCATTAATCACTCCCCAGCGGCAGTACTTTCTCCGCAGCGACTGAGTAATCCGCATGTAACACACATCTGGCTGCTGTTTGTTGCCAAAATAGCCACGACTATTTTGGCCAAGACGCTGCGCTGCCAGTGAGCAATGCAAATCCCAAACCGGGGAATGTTAATGCCACCACTGACTGACAGCCGTCCGCTTGGACCGCCTGCAGTTGTTGTGACGACAAATTTATGCTCTACATAGGAATTCCATGGAATGCCTTAAAGTTCTGCTATTGCTGCTATGATGATCTCATTAGGAGTGTATTTTACAAAGACAGAGAAAATATTCAGCTACTTTCAGCGAATGAATGCAAAGACATAATAAAACCTAAATTACCATTGCCTAAATGTGGAATTGTAATTATAATAGTTTCTATTAAAAATATTTAGTAATTTTAAATGGGGCTTGACTTTACTAAACAATTTTTCTTGTTCCTTAAAATAAAATTAGCTTTTTCATTAATAAATTTTTAGCAATTTTACCAACTTATAATATTTTATATATATTTATTTTATTCTTATTATTTCCAATTTATACCCTTGATGGGTAATATAATTATAGTCAGAAGTTTGCATTCCAATGAAGCACTCATTTTCAACCCTATAAACTATATATATTCTTGATAAGTATCAACAGGGGAGTCGATCTAGACCTGTCCGGGAGAAAAATAATTTTTTTGTAATTTTTTCAAAATTTCATAAGGGATCACATCGCTAAAATTGTCAAAAATTGTCAAAAAATGTTAATTTTTTTAAGTTTTAAATTCAGTATGCAGATTTTTTAAGCTTATAAAAACTAATATAAAACAGAATTGAAATTAATGCTTTTTTGACTGAGTTATGGTTTTTTTTAACTATTATATATAAAAAAAATATTATAAAAATATATCTATAAATATAGATTAAGAATATTAATAGACTTCTTGAGGGCATAAAATACCGAAAAAATACATTGATGGCTTTAAAATAGTATATTTCCCATTTTGCCTTTCATATATTAATTAATAAATATAAAAATAATGCAAAAAATAATTTAAAATGTTAAGAAATACTTAAAAATGGTCAACAAATAAAAAAAATCCATTCTATCTATATATATACTATTTTGTTTATTTTTTAAATTCTAATATCTTAATAATAATTTTTTGTTCAAAACAAACATTAAATAGATTTCAAAATTTATAATAATTTAGTTTTTGGCTTAATCATAATACATTTTAATTTTAATGATCAAATAGAAGGGTATACACACATTGACTCTCCAGGGTTTCCTTCTTGTACCATTATATATTTCCTTAAACCGCAATTATATCTGAAATTAGATATTCACTAACGTTTTTTTATGTATCTTAAATTTCCCCTATTTGTATATTGCCACCTTGATGTTGATATTTGTTAAAGTTGTCATATTTGTTATTTCATATTTGCATCTTATTTAACATACGGATAATCAAAAATGTCTGCATATTCTATTTTCTGTCAGCTTAAATTGCAATCTACATATTCAGTATTGATTTCTAGCAGAGAGTTTGACAACTCTTAATTAAATTCGCTATTTTATGAAATCTGTTTGATAAACTTTTGGATTATTTAAATTTGAGATTCTTCACACAATTCGAAATGATGTTGCCACAGAAATGACAGAGCTTTGGGTCTTGATTAGATAATATAGAATTCACTAATATCCCACACTTTGTTTAAATTTCCGATAAAGTTCAAGCAGTGTAGTTACTTAAAAGCGTGTGTTTACCTGGCAAATTAAATTCCCTGTCCCTTGTGAGTCATCTGCCACCGGAATCCGACTGACAGCGGCATCGGTGGCATCGGTGGCGTCTGTGGCGTCTGTGGCCGCATGTCAAAGTCGTCGCGGGAGAGAAATGTGTTGAAAAAAGGGAAAAGTTTTCTAGCCGCAAACGTTAAACGTGAAAGTACGAACTGTAGAAGCTGCAAAATCCACAGAGACAGCACACAGTGCTAAAATTGTACATGTGTTTTAAATGTTTTCTTTTATGGTTTTAATCAGAAAAAGGGGAAATAGTAATATAGTAAAGGCTATCCTAACTTAATAGATCTACTATATACTTTATAATTTCCTCCGGGAGTACCTGTATTTATTTTCTACACACCTAAATATAATTTTCCCTTCAGGTTAGATAACTTTTCCTTCAGTGCACTTGCAGCTTGCTCTGGCTTAGGGCGGAAATCGTGGAAAAGCTCAGCGGACTGCCACATGTGCACTCTGCACCCGAGAGCTCTGAGCACTGAGCACTAAGCACAGTGTGCCCTGGAATTAATTAAGTCACACACGACCCTTGGGCTCTGCTCCGATGGGAGCAGTGCCAGCTGAGCCTCGAGACTGACAACAGTGCGTATGATTTATATGCGTTGACCCACGGCAAATGTCACAATAATAGGAACTCCGCGAAACGAAAAGAAACGGCTCGGAATGGGCACAATTGCATAACTAATCTGCGGCATCATTGGCGGCGACAGAGAGTGACATTTTAATTGTGCCGCCGTGATATATGGACAGAAGTTGGCCAGGCCAACTCGCGATTGCGATTCCCATCGATGCGGCGGCAGTGGAGATAGAAGTGTAGCCATGTAGCTGCCATATGTTGCCGCTGCCAATTAGACAGCGCAAGTTGTTGCCACGTAAATTAATTTAATTATGTCAATGCAGCTTACCTTGGAGCGGGCGAAGTCGCAGCCAAGCTGATGCCGGCTTAGTTTATTTGTCAAGCGGTGTAAAATGGCGTAAACGACATTGGTAGCACAGGGTGAGGGATCATTGAGGGGGGCTAGAACTAGAGGGAATAGGAGCCGCTGACATGCAATCACCTGGGGTGGCTCAAGGAGTCTGCAAAAGGTAGCACAGGAATCTCTGCAGCAGCAGGCTTACTTCACAAGCTACCCTCGCGCCTAATGTCAGCCCGTTGCTGGTCGAGTTCGAGCTGATGTTGCGTTGCCGTTGTTGCTCTTGTTGCATGTTGCTGCTGCGCGGCGCTTTTGTAATTAATCAAACCCAAGCACATTGACAGCGCGTAGACAGAGCACGGAGCGCCGAGCTGGGAGCTTAAGAGAGCTGTCCTCCTCCTCCTCTGGCAAGCAGCCATTTCAGCCCCAAACCGAACCCATTTCCCGTCCAGCTGAGCATGTTCATGTCCATGTCGATGTGTCCCTGACCACCGCAGTGAACTTTAAACTTTTCGGCTGGGACTTTAAGCCAAGTCCGCCCGCAATGTCACAGAGGATGCCAAAATGCCAGTGGCTAGCAGCCAGCAAACCAGCAGCCAAGTGCTGGGGCAGGATCTGGTCCAGCCGAAGGAGAGCTGAGTAAATAAATGACCCGGCATTATCGCACTTGCCATCAAAATAAATTTCCACCTGTACAATTGCAAATTGCAGTGATTCCTCCAATGTCGCTGTATCTGTATCTGCAGCTTGCTACCTCTGCTGGCTTTTCACTCAGCGCAACACCAGTGACATACAATTCAGTGGACAGGACAGGAGGCGAATTTCCTTTTCGTTGGCGGTAACAAGCGACCGGCTTGGGGTTTGTCGTGGTAATTATAAAGCAATTTCCACACGTATCGAACACCGATCGCATTGGGAGCGACAACAACAGGAGTAGCAGCATCAGCAGTTGGCGAAGAAAAAGGAAAAGGAGGCAGAGCCCTCTTGCCGCTGGACAGGGAAATTAACTTAAGCTCCGCCACCAGCGGCAGCTTCATCGGCCGCCAACTAGTTTGTCCAGCTCTCGAGAAATTTATGCTCAGTGCTGGGTTGAAATGTATCTGAGGCTTTAGCAAAAGTGTCTTCTGCACGGGGAGAAAATGGAAAACCAATTGCAGAAGATATATATAAAAATATTAAACTACTAAGGATAAAAGATAATAAGTTCTCGCCTTTAAATCACTTGCATTTCCCTCTGAAACGGTTATTAGTTACCAGTAAAATTTCCAAGCTATCAGTTAGATATTAGTCTCATAGTTTTCCCTCAGTGTACCCCTTCTCAGTGTTGCTTCTGCTGTTGCACTTCAAAGGAAAATGCAGTACGTGCAATTATGCGCCGCGTTGCACATTATTAGAAGTGACTGTCCGACGTCGATGATGTGGTTACATTTGATAGCCGCCGCCCGCCCGCCTATCCGGCGGTGCATGCCAGCGATTAATGCCTGATTAGACACTCGACAGCGGCCGATTTAGATCGAGATTGGCGATATGGATATGGATATGGCCGGGATGACAGCGGGCTACGAGAGCAGCCTCAGATGATTGAAACGTATCCGATGCGAAGTCTGCCACGTACGCGTGTTATTGGGCATTTCCTGGATGCACGTTGTACTTATCGGGCAGTAAAACGTAAAGAAATGTTTCCTAGTCACATGATTCATTCATGCATCCTTCAATTAGCAGAGATAAAGACCACAATTGATTTTGGGGAAAACGCTTGGCTAACCCACTTCCCAGAGGTCACTCATCCACTTGAAGCTGAATCCATATAAAATTCGATATTTTATAGAGTTTCCCTACGCTTTAAGGCGGAAATTTACGAGTGCCTGCCGAATAATTCGCATAAATCACTGGCCCACATTGGGGTCACCGGGCAGAGGCCTATTTAGATGGAATAGCACTTCAGAATCTCCTAAGAAATTGCCTCAGACTCGCTGGAAGCAGCAGTCTGTCCACATCAATGGCGAGAGTCGAGTCCCCAGTCCCACACACCGAAGTCATTCCCCCGCAAGAATGTCCAAACAATCCGTAATGTAACTTGCACAATATTCCGGCGGGGTAAGCAATTATCAGAACCAGATAAACACAGATGAAAGGCAAACGTTAAAAGGCAACAATCACAAATTCAATTGAAATCAAAACCAAGTCGGAATGTATTTCTTTTTTTCCAGCTTTTGCTTTCAATTATTGAATGTATCTGCGAGATACATGTGCGCACATGTACGAACGTGCCACCGTGTCTGCACTGTTCGATTCCGCTGCGTTAATGAAAATTTCACTTTTCAAAATACGCAGCTCTACCATGGACTTGAAGAGCAAACAACCGGCCCATTGTTGGGGCACAGAAATCCACTTGAGCTACTTTTAACGCAACTGCGGGGCAACGGACAGATACAATAATTATTACGATCAATTTAGATGCAGATTGCATGCGGCGGCAATTGAGGTGGGTCCGTCTTGGAACAACGCCCACTAAACACACTCATGGTGTACACGGAAAGAAATTATATGTAACTTTAGGGGTCTTGGAAAATTAATTAATTTATATTTTTAAATTAAATTTAAATACATGAAAACTTTTCAGAATTATTTGAGATATGTTTCAAAGGCATAAAAGATTCAACATTGTCTATTGAAATATTTATTAGGGAGCTATAGGTTTAATTTTGAAAATAATTATTTATTTGATGTGATAGTAAACCAGTTTTATGTTTAGAAAATTCCAAATTGTCTTAAATATGGAGTATCTTTTGGCATAAATAATATTTACTTTTACTTTAAACCTTTCACAAATATTTTAAGCTGCAAAATAAACAAGAAAACTGCTTATATCTTTCAGGAAAAAAAGTTTCTTTAAAACAAAAGCCCTTAAAATATTTTACAAGCACCACATTTTCCTAAACAATTTTCATTTGAATTTTTTCCCCTGTACTTTTATACTCGTCGATACAATTTTTGAAGTCTGCCACTGCCGCGGACTTGATTACTAATGCAGCCAGGGCTGCTTTTCTTGGCCAGCTGGCGACTCGGTCTTGGCCGGGTGTGTTGTTTGCATACCGCCGGCACCGGCAGTACCAGTGGCCCCCGAAACATTGTCATAATAATTATGAACCAAATAAAAGGCCTCGAGTGAAACGCCTTCGTGGTCAGCGGAGCAATTAGAGCGATCTCAGCTGTGAGATACTCGCACTGGCATTAATGAAGTCTGTCTGGAGAATCGGAATGCAATCGAAAAGTCGCCCAAGATAAACAATCCGTATCCATTCATTGTTCGGCCGTTGCTGTATGGATATCGATATCGATATCCTTTGTAATTTGTGCTGAGCTGGCACATCGTGTTGTGTACACTCGAGAGTGTGTAACTCGGTAGCCGTCACTTTAGTGATGTTTTATGGCAAACATTGCGACGAATGTTTCGACTTTAATAAACAAAATGTTCAACAAAAAAATTGAACCGGAAGCTGCGGGCTAATGTTTTACTATTCAAAGAGAAATAACAATCGTATTAATGGCTTGTTATATTTTATGAGATTTTAAATAAATCCCTCGGGCAGGAATACATTTTTTATAACTATTGTTTTGGCTGTATATTAATATTTATTAGCAGAAATGATATGGCAGCCAGGTCAATCATAACTCAACAACTCAGACAGATTGTCAATAGTGCCACTTGAGGCATCTCTCTTTATTCACCGCAACTTCAATCCATTGTAATCAGTGCCGCAGCGATAAGTTTTCCCGGCAGCTGGGGAAACCAATTAGAAGTTGTCGGCGGAAAAATGAATGCAAGAATGCAAACAATGCACTGCTTGATTGGTATTTGTTGGCCACAAACTGACAACTGCAATTTGCCGATAAGACACGCTTAATTTGCTGCTGTTTGGAGATAACTTATATGGGTGACAAGGCAGCACAACATTTTTCCAAGATTAAGAAAGCGAGACTTCCCAGAGTTAGGCTCTACCCATCCATAACCAATTGGCGGCTAATGGAATGCTTCCGGTTTCCAAATATCTTAAGCTCCCCGCCCGCATCCTAGAGGCTGGCTTTAATTGTAAACAAAAATCTTAAGGAAATTAATTTTAAAGTGAAATTCTTGAGACCTCCATGCCGAAGCGAGCATTTATGAAAATGAATGTCAGGTCCGGTTTTTCAGCGGCTCCACGAAAGCCACAAAAACCCGAATTGACAAGCGGAAGTAAGCTGAGGGGGAAACCGTAGAGCTGTGTACATTTAAAGAAAAAATGGACTCTTATTAATTATTTAAGAAATATTTTTACAAGCTGAATTATTTTAAGAAGGAACTTCCTAAAAGAAGAATGATTACAGAGCAAAATCAAGCATCTAATATAGTTAGGTTTCGAGTTAAAATTAAAGTTATACTAGCTTTATGTTTTTTGTTATTTTTACTATAAATTTCCTCCAAGTGTAGCTCTGTCCGGGCGGAAACAGCAGCTTTACGAGCTGGAATAGCTCGACTCAGCTTATACATTTTTAATTTTTCATTTTCCTTCAAACGGATTCCAAATCAATGCAAAGAACCGTGCTGCATGCCACCTGGAATCGGGGAGAGTGCGTCTTCGGTTGGTTGCAACCGCAGCACGTTCAGTCGTACCGTTCGTAGCTCCCGGTAAACCTCGAAGACCCCTCTGGGGTCCCCCACGACAGGTGGCGCTCTTCCTGTCGCCAGTCGCCGGGGTCGTAAAAATTGAGCTATTAAATAATTTCTGTCACACAAATTTGCTTTTATTGTTTATTTCCGTTTTCGGTGCCAGGTGCCGCCCCTTTTATTTAGTTTTTTCTTTGTAGGGAAACCAGCTAGAGTAGGGTCTTCGTCTTTTTAAGCTTCCCAGCTAATTAGCATTATTATGCACAATTCCACATATTTACTTAGTGGCTTGGCCCTGTGTGTTTGTTGTGCCATTAGCTCGTTGAGCGCATTTTCCACTTAAATGTTGCGCACTGGCATTTTGTCTCTTGGCTTCATTTTTGTCACTTTGTGGCCAGTGTTTGGCGTGTGACTCATCCCGGGACAGCGACTTTGATCTCTGTTGTCTTTGCCATTCTGTGCACAGGCCGAAGGCGCCTTTGATGTCTGCCTTTCGGAACAATAAAATCCCGGGTCGCTGCGAAAACTTTCCGCAATTTGCGGTGGCGTGGCGTCTTCCAGGGAAATGCCATTAAAATTCGAAGGGGGGTGGCAGCCAATAGTTTTTCTTCCTGGCATGCAGCACGCAACAAGTGTCAACTTGGGATACGTGAAAGACACTCCGCTCTCCGCGGCATTTTCCCTTTGACTTTCCACCTTCTCCGACTTTATATGATGACAATAAATCCGACCAAGTCCGACTGTCTCCGTCTCCATATAATTGACAAGCTGTTGCCCGACGACGACGACGACGACGACTATTTGTTTGCCCGGCGTTTTTCTCACCCTAGTTATGCCAGTTCCGGGCCAATCCCAATCCCAGGCCCATCTGTTATCACAAAAAATACCCAGGGCCAGAGGAGTCAACAAAAAAAAGAAAAAAAGATGGCAACGAGAACCGAATAAATAACTGGCACAAATCGTTGGCCGTGTAAATATCGCTTTTAAATATTTATGTTTCAATGAAATGAAAATTGCAGGCGAGCAGACGCTGTTTGCGATATTTTTGCACTCATTCGCGTCCCGTAAACAAATAGTTGGAATCTGGATAGTGCACCAGTTGTGACATATTGACCCGAGCCACACCCACCCACCCACCGACCTCCCCTTCCGGATGAGAAAATCGTATCAACTGCACCCCAAAAAGTTTTTCATATTTTTTTGTTTTTTTTTTTTATTATTTGTTTGAATCTCCGGAGCTACAATTGGAAAGTGTGTCAATAATTGCAATGGGGAACAAAGGTGGACAGGAAGAGGGGCAGAGAGTGAGTCATATGGCGGAAAATGCGGAAAATCATATGAATAATATTGGGGCATTTTCATATGATTACCCTGTGCGAACTGCAAGAAAAAAGGACTCAAGTGATCAGCTTGTATAATTAGTTTTCACTGCTTTCATAAATTAATGGAAATGGCCAAGTGAAGCGTAAACAGAGTTTTTATTAAGTTAAATATTTTGTAGCCTATATATTTTTTTCATAAGTTAAATAAACCAAAAATTATATTTTTCATAAGTTAAGTAAACAAAAAATAAATATTTCCTTTTACTATGTAAACTTTTATGGCTGTTGAGTTACTTATTCTATTTGCCAAATTAAATATTTTAAATACTATAAACTTTAAGACTTTTGACTTTTGAAAAACAAGAAGAACCATTGATATTTCTTCTACGATTTTTATTAATTCGTCAATGATTAAAAGTTAATGTAAAATCTGCATTTTAGTTAGAAATAAAATCTAAACACACTAATTTCTTAGTTGAAATTTTTCATACAGAAATACAAATAAATTTAAGACTACCTATCAAACTCCATCAAATTATTAATGTGTTGTTAAAATATTCAAAAGTTAAGCCATAAAAGTGAATCATATTCGGACTTCAAACTTTTGTTATTTAAATCCCTGATTTACTATGACTATTTTATGAATTTTATTGCTCTGAAATATATTTAATTACCCGAATAACTCTTTAATTAACTTATCTTCTTTAACATACCCTTCACTGCATATATTTTATTAAAAACCCAAGATCATTTCCTGCTCTGTATAAATTTGTATCCCCAATAACTCGCAATCAAGATGGTTTTTAAATTTTTTTTCCAAACTTCCTGCAACCACGACTAAAGCCGCTCATCTCTGCCATGGCCGCTTACAATTTTTGGTTTAAACGCATTTCCGCCGATATGCATTTACGTATGCCAGAATATATAAGCATATATATATAAAACCCTATGTGCGGCTGTGTGTGCATTTATGCCTCAACAAAAACAGAAAGATATTATGTATAAATAAACAGCAGTGAACTTAAACAAACTGTTGGGTTTTATGGTGCTCAACAGTCGCCATGCCGCCTTCCCCGTTCGATTTTGATTTCGTTTTCCGATGTGACGACGCATTGATTACGGGCGCACGGCTGTCTGCCACTCGATCCGCCCTCAAAGGTCTCTATATATTTTGATAAATATATATATATATATATATTGGTTATATGTATACGTACTTATAGGTGGCACCATTAAGGCTGACTGCCCTGACCATAACTGGGTTTCCTCCGGAGCAGCGCGGTGTGACGGATAAGATCGCGGACATAACTCATTACTGCATAAGCGATATGATAGACGACACTCCGGCTGCTCTGTTTTTCTGTTTCAGTTTCTGTTTTCCAACTCTTGAGAGCCTCAAAGAGGGGAGTGGGTGACTGTATCGAAAAATACTGAAATCAGTTTCAGAGTGCAACTGCAGATGGTTTTAATTATACACTACACATGACTCTGAGTTGATTAGAACGAGAGAAGCTTTTGAAATAGTTGAAAGATTATGTATTATTTCAAAGAATATTTCTGTATAATATTGCTCTAACTTCTACGTGTACATTTCCCATTTATTTCCCATTTTAATATAATTATATTTGAATTCCTAGCCAGATCCCTTTAATTATACTCAATACATGACTCTGAGTTGATTAGGCCAAGAGAAGCTTTTAAAATAGTTCAAAGATTGCATAGTAATTCATAGAATATTTCAGTATAACATGGCTCTAACTTCTACGTGTCCATTTCCCATTTACTTTTCATTTTATTATAATTATATTTGAATTCCTAGACAGTTTCCTTTACGATAAAATCAGTTAAATAGAATGTTATCTGGGTTTAACCATTTATGGCTTTGAGGGTATATGTTTATGCCGATCCCTCCCAGAGTTTATCTACAACCGCGAGAGTATTTCACACGTCGTCTAGGCAAACATCTCGCATTGGAACTCTCGATTGTCTGTTATTGTTGTTCTTGGACGGCTGGCTGATAATATGATTCGTGCCCATAGCCGATACCTACCACGATATGTCGATAGGAGAAGGGGAAGTAGGAGGTGGAATCCCACTGACTTGGTTTGTTTTTCCATGGAGAGACGGCGTTGTTTTCCTCCAGTGCAGTGGCCTGCATTGTCGCACGAAGAGAAACGCACGCGTTAAGCACACAATTATGCAGACAGTCAGGCATTTGGCATTTGCCACGGTCGATCGCCACAATTCGAGGTCCGGACAGCTCCATTTTACACACCGAAATTAGATAAACAAACAGAGACCCAAATTCAATAAACAAACACACAATACTTTGATTGCACTGCAGATAGACGGTCGAGGGAGAAGATACAGATAGAGTTTCAGGTACAGTCAAAGAAATACTACTTTGGATACAAATTAAAACTTAAGTCAGAGATTTAAGCATTGAAAAATGTTTGAATTACTTTAAAACATAACTTTGATATTGATATTGAACTTAAATATATTTCACTTATATTTTCCAACCATTGGTTTGATTTCCATCAAATTTCTTTCACTGCAGATACAAATATAGCCATAGATACAACTACAGATACATCAACAGATACAAGGCCTTGTCCACATCATTTTTGATGCATCCATCGCAGCTCCATGGCTTTGATTCCACCTCGGGGCAAATATGACTCAATTCCCCGCACCACAGAAAATGGAATCGAGAAATCTTGTAACCTTCTGCTAATATGCAAAATCAATAGCCCCCCGGGGCACTCTGCGGAGTGGGAGTGGGAATTTTCCCCGTGTATGGCTACTGTTTTGAATTTTCCGAGAGGTGTCACACTTGGGGGAGAAATACATATGCATTGCCAAGGCACTTTAATGCATAATTTAAATAATTTAAAATGCATTATTAGCAAATGACAAAAAGCAATTAGCAAGCTTTATAAATCAAACAAATGAATGTCTGTGGGAAGTGAGTGGAGCTCGAACGAGTACACATATCGTGCCACTCAGCCTGGCTTGACTCTGTCACATTTATCGAGACCAAATTGATGGATGTCGGCCAGCTTTTCCAGCAATTATTATTATTCTGTGCTGGATAATTCATGGCACTAGATTATTTAAAGCAAGTCCCTTGCTATTTGTGCCTTTGATCAGAAATATAAATATATTTAAGCTAACTGGGTAGGAAAGTCACTTTAAGTTGTGTCTTCTTTTCAGAACTAAGAGGGAAATATTTAATTTTCTGCTCATTGAGATGAAGGTGAACAATGGCATCTCTTAAGAGTAATTTGACAAAAGTAGAGATTTGTTCTTTGAAATAATTTAAACTTGACTAGGCAACAATATTTTTAAATCGGCTTTAAAAGTAATTTTTCATTTTTAATGAACCTAATAGAATGCCATTCTCCGCACAAATATATTTCTAATATCTCCGACACTTGAGTGCAAACTGCATTTTGTTATGACAAGAAAATTGAGTGTGCTTATTAATAGATACATTTGCCAATCCAATTCAAGCTGTAAGTTGCTTATTTTCCTGAATAGTCTCCACCATGTAATTGCAGCTGGTGATTACGGACAACGATATGAATACTCTGTACTCGATATATGCAAATCTTGGGCAATTGCCGGCGCTAAGAGAGTTTTGCGTCAATGCAATCGTAATGGTTATAAAACGCAACTAATATCGGCTGCATTACAAATCAATTTCTGGCCAGACAGACACCACCGAGTGTGTGTGCGGAGGAGCACTTGGATGCCGGAGGAGGCCTCATGGGTGGGCTGTGGCCTCGTCGAGTGGGCGGTGCACTCCTCGTACTAACTAAACGATAAATATTTAAAAGGCTGTCGAGCAGAGAGCCCAACTCCGGCTCGGGCGGATCAGGCCAGGCTCCAGTTACAGATACAGCGACGTTTCCCTTCCGTTCCGGGATTTCTGTGTGCAATTTAGATAAGTATTATGACATATTTGACACTCTTTCACTTTGCCAAACGGACAGTCAGCCTGTTAGCCAGCCAAGGACTTTGTGTTTATTTACTTGAAATGAAACTGCAATGAACTCGCCGGAGATGCAGTTGTCGAAGGGGCATAAAAATCAATGAAATGCAATTACCGAGAATGCCCTGCCAGACAGGCCTCAGTCGGAGTCGGATTGGTATTATAATAACAATTGTTATTATTGATAAAAAGGGCGTGGGCCCATTCCCAACCCCATTCCATTTTATGTATAAATATATATGCATATATATCGCAGGCGATATTTGTCGTTGTCGCCTAAGCCCTGAGCATAACTGATAAGCTGCAATTACCTGCATTGATAATTTCGAATGTATTTCCATATAATGCATACAAGAGCCAACAATAATAATCGTAATATTGTGCCATAAAGGCCGAATGACAACTCGGAGTCGGGTCTGCGTTCCATCTGTCCCCCGGTTCTCAGGCACCAGAGAGTGCCCTGGGCGCACCCATAATTGAATAGCCCAGCGACGTGTGTGAGATTGCGGGTGTTTTGGGCTCGGATTCGGATTGCCTTTGGTTTGGTTTTATTGGGATAGCCCACTCACCCCGCTCGAGTTTCCAGGTTGCAAGTCGCATGTCGCATGTGGCAGGCGTTCCAAAACTGGCACGTGTAATATGGAATTATATAGGAAGATCTTCGGGGGAAGAACAAGGGTTTGAATAAAAGAAAATATAATGCAGAAAATATATTTCTTTAAAAGAAATAAAGTGTACTTTGAATACAAAAACCATAGTGTAAAACAGTAACCCCTTTTCCCCACACTCTTCAAGATTTGATCAACCTTTGTCCATGTGTTGCAACTGACTGTGGTTCAGCATTTCCTATCAGCTTAGTTTTCCCCACCATTTTTCCAGTAGCTGATATCAGCCGGAACACAATTTCAATTTCCCTGCAACAAGCAGTTTTCGAGAATACAAACACTCCATGCTGCCTGGCTGCTGATCAATGATAATTCTTCGGTTGAAAATACAGCTTTCTCGCACTCTTATCGTTGCTGTGTGGCAACCCAGGGCCTGGGTCTTCGAGTGTTTTGAATTATTAATAATAAATTACAAATTATGGCTGCGAGCCAGAGTGGGCCCAGTGCGCCCCCCCAACGCTAATGAAATTTCAATTAGCTTGTCATGTCGCAGAGGAGGAAGTGACTGGCGCGGGGGCGGGGGCATGGGGCATGCAGCATTAATCAGGCAGATCTTTCGAAATCTTAACCCATTTTATATTGACAAGTGTAATTATGCGCACGACACAATTGTCATGTTGAATATTATCAAACAATTGTTTAAGCCACTGGCTGCAGTGCGGTTGTGCAACGTCGCCCACGTGCAACCAGCTGCAGTCACGTTGCAGTTTGTCATCCTTTCGGGCATGTTGGAAAATGCTAAATGGAAAATGGTAGCGAGAGTGCCGGGAGCGGGGAAATCCGAGTGCCCTGGCTAGCCCTTCTAATGACAGAGGCTACGTGTTGGCCAGTTGGTGGTCCTTTTTGGTCAATTAGTGCTCAGAGACCTGTCTTTTTCCTCCCCCCCATCCATGCGCAATGAGGCACCTGTACAATAGTTTGAATATCTTATGGATGCATACATAATTTATGACATGTTTCATATTGGAATGCCCTTGCTTAGGTTGCCACAGGGAGTGCAGCAATTCGGGGCAGGAAGGACAGAGAGTTGTAAACCTTTTTTTTTCTGATCAAGATAAGAGTGTGGGGGAAGAGGCAATAGGAAGGGATTCTGGCCAAGGATATACATAAGTTTTAAGGAAATTATTTTCTATTCTTAAATGTTTATTAAAGTATAAAAATCAAGCTTGTGTAGAGCAAGAAACATTCTTTTAGTTTCTCTTAAAATATCTTCTTTTAAATCTTGTATTAGTTGTAGATTATTTAAGTATTTCCCTGTACTTCTAATGGCATTTAAAATTTATATAGTTTGTTACAAGTTTGATAACGTAAAATACTTATATTTAATGCCTGCATTAATTTATAACTATAAATCATTTAATTACCTTCACTCCCTTGTATTACTTATTTTCATATTTTAAACTTACAAAAACCTTGTTAAAATTATATATTAAAAATCCAATCAATCTCTCCCTCCTTAATCCACAATTTTTAAATACAAAATATACATTTGTAACATCAATTTCCCATTCCCCAAGCCAAGGGTATTTAATATTCAGTGCCATCTCCTTATGGAAAAATCCCCATTTATTTGTGTGTTTACCTATTTGAGTTTGGTTTGTGACTGCTGCTTACAATTTTAGTCATTGATTGCCCAAGTGCACGATGGTTCGTTAGAAATTTTTTCATTTGATTGGGAGAAAAATTATTTATGACTATGTGTGCACAGTGCTCCTTTCGTATTTGAAAATTCAGGCACACGCAGGCAGGTTCTAAGCAATTCTCGTACCAATACTTGTGCGTCATGCTCGTCGTCTTTTTGCCTAATTGGAATTCATTCATCGACATTTGCATATTGCTTTGTTGGCCCAGGCACTTGGCTCCGTCTCGGCCTTCCTCTGCGTTTTGGTAACTGTAGTTTCGTTCTGGAGTGCCCAGAAAGGTTCTGCTTAATTGTGGGGCTCCGAACCTCGGAGCTTAATCATAAAACCGAGTCGCCAGTCGACACATTATAAGGGGCTACCCCAATCAAGCGAGCGCGTGAGTCCCATCTTTTTGCGGCGGCTAACTGAATTCAATTACCAAAGTGCCTACTATATGCAAATAAGCCAAGAGTGCACTTGACAAACGCACACACACACTCAAATAGGGCTACGCAGATACAGATACAGATACAGATGCGAGGCTAGAGATACAGATACAGATCGCCAGAGGAGCGACCCCAACAGATACGTCGAGTTGTTGCACTCGAGCTACCGGCACTTGCCTCCTTTTTCCCTTCCCCTGTCTCCCATGTGAAAAGTCAGCCGTGCAGATAAAAACCTTAATATAAGCATAATTAAGTTGATGATTTGTACAAAAAGGCAGAGAGCCAGCGAGAGGAAGCCACTGCTCCCTCCACTTTGCGCCGTGGATCGTTGTGGCTGCCACATTCGAGTGGCTCCCACACAGTGGCCACTCGACTTGGGAGACAGTGAATAACGAATCAGAATTACATTTTGAAGGAAGTAAATAAAAACTAAGAAATATATGAATATTTTGTTAGATTTGTTTCTTTAAAAATAGATTTACTACGTAGGTTTCAGTTCCAGAGAACCTTAAAAATTTACTTTGTTTTAAAAGGTTTTTATATTGAGGAACTTTTTCATAAATGGGTTGTGAATTTATTTTTAGTACTAGAAACTTTATTTTTTGATGATTTCCAGACATGATATCAACACCTTTAAATCATTTAATATTTATTTAATTTTCAAGAAGTTAGTCTTTCTTAATACAAAGTATAAATTACTTAAATTCCTGACTAAGTAGTGCCTGTATACATACAGATCTTCCACTTTATCAGGTATCTTGTTTATATTTTTCCAAGTTATTCAAATATATTACTTGCCAGTCTTTACTGTACTACCACTTGAGCCTCCATCAGACTTTATGGATCTGGAGCCCATAGTTTTTGCTATCGCCTGTTGCTCATCTTGCTGTGCTGTGGGACTGCCAAAAAATGTGTCGATGACGTCGCACCAAGTTCAATGACTACAAAGTATCCCAAAGCGAGTATCTCAGAACGAGTATCTCACTGCGAGTATCTCACTGCGAGTTTGTCACTGCTAATGGCATTTCCTTTGGCAGAACCCCGAATGCTCGAGTGCTCCCACAGCCCCCACATTGCATAACAATTAGCCAGTGGCTGGTTGATTGTGCCAAGTCAATCGAAATGAGGCACAAATAATAATTCACAGCATAGACGAAATTTGAATAGATGTCTTCATTAGGCATTTTGGTCTCTCCAAGTGGAACTCGAATGACACATTTCTGGGCCCAAATCGGGGGGCTGCACCCCTTTTTTGGGCAGCATTCTCTCTACCCTGGGTATCTATGCTAAATTTATGCCTAATGAGCGTAGCATTCGGTTTGATAACTCATTTGTTTCCCCACTTCTTATAAACGAATCGAGGCTAAATTGGTTCCACATGATGTTCGGCTACCGATGATGAAACTGGGTTCTGCCTTTGATTGCGGAGAGATGTTGGCAGCTGTGTGCCAATCACAAAGCCAAGAACCCGGCCATAAATAACTTATGCCCGATTCTTGCTACGCGAATATTTCCATGCCGGGCCGAGGCACACACACACACATAAATACAACATGAAAAACTAAAAAATCAAAAAAAAACAGAAGCAGCAGCAACAACAGTTCAAACGAAAACAAGGCGGAAAATATTAAGAAATTCTCTGGCACACACTTTGGAGTTTATCATTGTAATGCAAATGAAGGAAGTGCGCGAGACTGCCTCCGACTCTTCCTCCTTACCTGTGCCTGCCCCATCTGCCCTCTCTTTTGCCGCCAGAATACACCTTTGCCGTTCTGCAGAATTCGAGGTGAGGCTGTGGAGCAGCAACAATAGCAGCGGCAACGATAGCAACAAACACATTGGCAACATTTTGATGCCGTGGGAAATGCGAAAGCGGCACACGATTCGCTCTCCCGTACAGTGAAAGAAAGTGGGGTAAAAGGGGGAAGAAATTAATTATTATAATTATAAAAAATATATTTGATATATTTATTATAAAAATTTCTGGTAAAAGTCGTCTGAGATTCTACCAACAGTTGGAGAATAGAAGACTATTCCCAAAATAACAAATAACCGACGGACAAACGGACAGGCGGACAAGGCTAGATTGACTTGTCTGTTGATGATGACCAAGTTATATACTTTAAATACATATTTTAAAGGGTGAGATATACCTCCTTATTATCTTTACTTTACAATTGTAACTTAAAATTAATTTTTCTTTTATCCCAACACATCTCAATTTCTCTTAGTGCACTCGCTTAGCCTTCCCTGGCTCGGGGCACAAGTGGTGCAAGGTGGGGCAAGCAACAGCTCTTACTGTTAGTGCAGTCGCCTTGCCGGAGTGTCAGCTTGCCGGTCCGTCATTCAGTCAGCCAGGCAGCCACTCTCTCAGCCAGTCAGCGAATGTGATTGCACAAGAATGGCAGCGAAAAAGTTATGAATATGAATAAATAATTTTACGCAGATTGCCATGGCTAAGATAAAATATGCTCGCTTGCTGGCTTACAAATGCAGGAATATACAAATGCGTGCCCCTCGTGAGATACTTTGGCAATCAGTGTCAACGCGGCGAATGTGTGTGCCTTCCGAGAGGTGTGTGTAGCGAGTGTGGCGTGTGTTGTAGCAGCTACCCGAGTCGTGTTCAAGTTGCAAAGTGATTGAAAACAAAAGTTTACTTCTTTTGAAGGAGGTTCGGAAACCACTTTGCAAGTAACCAGATGATGTTAAGGAGAGCTGTGACCTGATTTTGTGTGAGAGCAGACAAGGAGGAGGTTTTATATTGAAGTGAAGGGATAGAAATATCTATAGGGGTTACTTTTAACAACAAATTAAGTTTAATTAAATTGATTTAATTGAAAAGCAGGCTTTATTTGGTATAGTCTCTCGATTTAGAATAGCTCCTTGGACGGTTCAGTTATCTCAAGGACAGCAGACTAAAGTTCAGGTACTCCCTGCGAAATATTTAAATATGCGAATTCGCGAAAGACCGCATGCATAAACACCCGCAACTTTAGTTGCAGCGGCTAAACTGTGCAGCATTGCGGCCCAATTTGGCATTGGCCACAACGCAGCGGAGGACGCCGGAGGACGGACCGCGGAGCGGAGTAAGTGCGGCCAGATTGACCGGAGGCCCGGAGCCACCTACCGCCTCTACCCACGGAACGAACTCGTTTTGCAGTTGTCTATTTATGCGCTTAGTGTACGGGTATGCAAATAGTTGGCTTACCTATCGCCCGGCCCCCGCTGCCACACTGAACCAGTTTTTGTTGCCATCGGACCAATCCACCCTTGTTTGCATTTTTTATTAACAAACAACGAAAAGGGGGCGGAAAGGGTATGCAAAATATTTGGTAGAAATGAAAACCCTTTTTTTTTTTTTTTTGGCCGGCACTGGAGTGGGCGGAATCCGGCCGATAAGCCAAGCAACCCCTTCGAACACGAAGGGTTGAGGTGTAGCCCTGTTGTTGTTGTTTGTGTAGCTACAGCGATATTTCATGTATGCCACGCATAATCGTTGTTGTTTTAGTGTATTAATTTTGGTTTTTAATAAAGCATAAATATTTGTGTTTGCGCTTTAGAAGCGCCAACCCGCCCTCGCCCATCTGTTTGCCCCCGGACTGCCTGTTTTTGTTGAAGATTGCCAAATCAAAATTTAGTTTTGTGTCCAGAGGGCGATGCCCAGCAAAAATCTATTGACTTTGTGTACACTCGTACATACGTAATCCATATAGACATTTGTTTGGTGTGAGGGCAAATAGTTTCGGAGATGCCCCTGGGACTCATTACAAGCCAGTTACAGGGTGATATGTGGCTTATAGTATATGGTAGAACATTGAATTAGAGTTGGCAACTTTATGATATTAGTTAGGTATAGAGATACTATAGAGATACTATACCTAGTTAGTTAGTTATCAAAAAGTTAGACAGCTTTAGTATAATTTGTTGAATTTAAAAACAATTTAAACCCTTTTTAACCTTACAGTTCCACACAAAATATTTGAAAATCAATCTTATGATTAGGGTTCCTTTTAGAAACCCGGAATATATATTTATTTATTGTATTAAAGGGAAGAAAATCGTTAAAATAAATAGTACAATATGTATCCCCAAATCTATATTTATTTATAGTATTCAGGAAAAGAATCCTATTCGATACTAACAATATAATTTATATCTATAGATATTTTCCAACCCAACTCTAAGTATATATAAACCTCTGCTAATCCAGAGCGCTGTCAGCTGGCATTAATTGCAAATTCCTCTATGACAGGCCGCTACTTAAACTAAAAGAAAAGAAACAACAAAACAAGTTAACAGTTTCATATCGGTTCTGGGCAATACCTTTTATGGGCCGCAAGTGATTTGCCTTACATATGCATTTTGCATGTTTTAATTATTAAACAAATCAATTTTCTTGGTCTCCGACCCGACAACTTAATGGCATTTAACCATTTCTTTGGGTCTCCACCGCTGCTCTAGTGGCTTATGCAAGTGCACACCCGTGCAATTAAATTTGCATAAATGCATTTTTAATATTGTTCAATTTTTGCAAAAAGCGTTTGCTTTTCCACTTGCCCGCTGGACGCTGGTCGTCGTCGTTATTCGCCGGTCAAGTCGTCGGGAGTGGCAGTTAATGACATTGGGTGGGCGGCGCTCTGCGGGAAAACTTTAAATCGATTTCAGGAGTTGCGCGGTCTTATAAGATATTAATGATGGAAATTAGACGAGTTGATTGAGCTGTTCTCTTGGCCAGCTTGGGGATGATCCGTAAGAGATGGCTTTAATGAAGTTAGGATTTTGAGGCTTTAAGTGGGAGGGATACTCTATGGCTAGGTTTCTAAATTTAAGAGATAGTCTGTAGAGCTTTAAACTTATAACTATTTCATATTAAGTTAAATCTCTCTCTGTACTAATTAGGATAGGATTAATATCTTTCAAAATCACTTGCTTTGCTCTGTATTTATATATTAATTATCATTAGTTATTGTTTTGACTATTTTAATTGACTTCACAAAATTAATGACAGTTTAATTACTATTGACATATCTTTGAGCCGATTAGCCTCCAAATGTTCTATACACTTATTTATTTTATTATTTACTTTTCCATGAAAGGTCAAGGGTTTTCCCCGTCATATTCAATGGCCAAAGCCAACAACCTCCAGTGTCCAACCGCTAATATGTATAGGTTTATCCGTGTATCTGTGTATCTTTGTACCTTTGTACCTTTGTATCTGCGTGTGTACTTTTTCCATTTCGCCATTAAATTCGCCACTTTAGCCGAGGCTTTCCCTTATTTCCCTGCATTTTCCCTAGCTGTGCGCTCCTCTACTTATCGATTTTCAATTAGTTTGTTTTGCTTTTCGCTCTGCCTCTGGATGTGGCTTTTCCAGCTGCGATTTTGGTGCTTCTTTATTTTTCTATTTATTTTTTTCTTCCTCGTTTTTTTTTTTTTTGCATTTTCCACCAGCAAATTGACATACTTAATTTGCCATCGATGGTCTGGTCTGGATGTGTGGCTGCCTGGGATGTGTGCGAGTGCATTACATGACAAAAAGTTTTGCACTCATAAAATATGCAATTGCTGTGTTTGTTTTTGCCCAGCGCATCCATCGATTTTGGCCAACGATTGCGGCACGACTTTGGCAAGAGCTGCCGGCTCTTGGCTGCGGCTTCAGCTCCCACTCCGACTCCAACTCCGACTCTGACTCTGACTCTGACTTTGCCAAAAAAGTGTCAGGGCTAGACCAGAAATAGACAGATGCCAATACGCTGGCCATAAATAAGACAGGCCCTGGCCATTGCCACCAACATATTCAAGTTGGCTATCGGTTCAGTTAAAGTTTAATGGCCGCACATGGCAAGGATTAATTTCAAACGGATATCCTAGGCGGTGGAGGAGGAATTTCAATGTTAAAGCTTTAAGGAAATGATTGAATTGCTTTTGAAATATATCCAGAAAAAATGGATTTATATAAACTGAAACTTTAAGACTTACTAAAAATTATTAAAGCTAACTTTAGGTTGTTCTTAAAGCTATTAGCCCTGTGTTCTTTCACCCACCTGACCTGGTTTTCTTGATTTATTTCCACAACCATTAATATGGCGGCTTGATTTATAGATAACCATTGATAATCGACTTGACCAACACGTATATATATTTTATTTCCCAGCAACTAAGTCGAATTGGCTTTAACCTTGGCCAAAGTTTAATGGCCGTTCGAAGCTAATTAGCAAAATTGAAACGTTTGTAACATTAATTCGCTTATATAGTTGTTCGGCCATGCATCTAAATTAAATAAACTTTATGGGCTTTGTTTCCTTCCCTTTTTGTTGTATTTATTCCACGCATTTTTTCTTGTTATTTTTTGTTTTGTTTTTGGATATTAGCTGATGATAGAGTTGCGGTCTGGCGATGCATGAAAATGGCGGGGAAAATGGCACGAAAATTATGCATTTGAAAATGGGCGAGCTAAGGAAATGCGTGAAAATACAATTTTCGCATTGGACCGCATTTTAATTTTGTTTTATAATTTCGCAAATAATAATTTACATAAACGAGAGGGCTGCGGCATATGCAAAGTGTTTGTTTGAGTGCGTTTTCCATTAATTTATTTATATATAATTATTTACAAGCAATTAACTCTGCTCGCTGCCCTTTGTTTAGTTGTTTTTAGTTAAAGTTTTCCATTGTAAAAGGCAATCCAATGCCATGCAAATGCCGAATGAAAACAAATAGATTCGCTTTTCCTTTGTGCAGCGTCCCTGGGAACAATGTCAGTTGCATGTGTCACCCAGCAGGGATCCTTTGTAAAGTCATCCGGGCTTTAATTAATTTAATCCTTCCTTCCCAGGTACCGAACTGCGATAAAAAGTGCTGAAAGAACCCACTCACTCCCCATCCCAGATTAAGAAATTGTATTATTTAATGTTTCTTAATATTTTGTAATGTTTTTGCATTTTATTTCCTCGGATATATTCCTCTGGCTGGTTTTATGTAATTGAAATAATTAATTTAATAATACATTTGTCATTAAGTAAATTTAATTCAATTAATGTAGCTCCCCCCGCTCTATACAGTACGATACATAAATACATTAAGTGCTCTAAATGTGGCTATATACAGTTACCGTATCTAACATACTTCCAATTAGTTATTGTTTCGTGTAGCTTAGGATGATGAATGCGAACGAATGTGTGCTATCGTTAGGTTACTTTAGGGCTTAGTTAACAATAGTTTAGTTTTAGGTTTGCGCTCTGTACGCCTGGCTAGAACTACTACATAGGCCTATGCATTACACGTTAATTATAGTTAATTAGTATATCACATTGAATTTGAAAGTGTTTTCGCAACATTTCTAGTAATTGTTTGTTTACGTTTACATTTACGTTAATTAGATTGTAATAATGTAGTCCTATATGCTCCTATGCGAATGTGCGGGCGGGTGCCTCCGCCCCCGAGTGTGTGCTAACATCAACATCAACGACATGGGCAACACGTGAACACCAAAGGCGAAATGCACCGAAAAAAACATCGTATATCATATACTATATATAAATATCTGCTGGATGCTGTCCCTCAAGAAATGCCTACGAGAAGTCTTTATGTTTTGGATGTGCGCGGTGTGTGCGTTGTGTGCCTGTGCGAGTCCTGTCTGCGCTCAGTTCCTTGTCCCTTGTCCCTGTGCCCCAGCAAGCGACCAGCTTCAAGATGGCCGCTCCTGCGCACTGGATCCTGTTCGAGGCGGAGCTTACACCAGGAAGGCCTGGCCGTTCTTATTGGCCGACTCGCCAGCACCGCCAGCTGCCTGCTGCTGCTGCTGCTGTTGCTGCTGCTGGGCTGCCGCCGCGGAGGTGGAGGCCTGCGCCGTCGACTGTGTGCTGGTGCTGGCCTGGCTCAGGCCGCTGCCGCTCCTCAGATGCACTGGAGCGGAGGCCACCACCGGCATGGGTATGGCCTGCTGGGGCATCGCCCGGAACTGGGGCTGGAGCAGGCGCTGCTGCTGCTGCTGCTGCTGCTGGTGGAGACGCAACTGCTGCTGCTGCTGCTGCTGGTGGTGCATCATGCCCGTGGGAATCATGGAGAGCGCCTCGTGCTGATCATAAGCACTGTACTCCGACTCGATGCTGTGGTAGATGTGCTCCGAGGGCGGGCGCATGGGCATGGGCATGGAGTCCACAATGCGGGCGGCGCCGCCGGGACGCGTGGGTCGCGGCGAGGGCGTGGCAGTGGTGGCCGAGCTGTAGTTGGCCTCCATGTCCTCGGTGCAGTAGTAGGCCGGCGGCGGGGGAGCCTGGCGGAAGATCATGCCCGGCGAGACCGGCTGCTTGAAGCGCTCGTGGTGATCCAGGGTGTAGTTGTTGCCGCGGGGCGACAGCTCAATGGGGATGGCGTAGCGGAGCTTCTCCCAGAAGTAGCGATCGCAGGTGAGCAGGCGATTGGAGGGCACCGACTTGAGGTACGGCGACAGCTCGGCCACGTCCTCCGCCTCGGCTGACACGCTCGTCTCCTCGATGATCACCAGTTTCTGGGCCAGGCCGCGCAGGGACTCGTGGAAGGCATTGCGGAACTCCACACGGTTCCATTCGGTGGCCAACAGGTTGCGGGTCAGCACCAGGATGATCTTCCTGGAGGCGCGGGCGCCCTCCACCAGCTGCAGGTGCGAGGCCTGTGGGGGCAGATCGCGCTGCTGGATGCAGAGACGGAAGGGGGGACGACCGTGCTCCAGCTCGGCGGCTATGTTGCGGCACACGAACTCGTAGTCCTTCTCCGAGTGCAGGATAATGGCGTCGTACAGCTTGCCGGCATCCTCGAAGCGCGGCTCGCAAACCCGGACGCCGTAGTGGGCGAAGAGCCACATGCGCACGCTCTCGCGGAACACAAAGACGATGATGAGGACGACCACCAGGAAGATCAGGACCAGCACGGCGGCCAGCAGGGGCAGCCTATAGCCGCCAGCCAGGTCCTGGGAAGAGCTGATGTTGCTGGCACTGGCGTCGAGCAGCTCCGAGCAGTCGGGTCCGTTGGCCAGGTTGCCGATCAGCTCCAGCTCCCGCTTGATGCCGGCGTCCAGGCAGTAGATGTCCTGGGCGTCGCGCACCACCATGGCATTGTCGGAGACGAACTGGGCCAGCTCCCTTAGCTGCTGGCAGCGGCACGACCAGGCATTCCTGCCCAGAGTCAGACCCTGCAGGCTGTGGCGGTACTGCAGGTGGGGCAGCGAGCTCAGGCGGTTGTTGTCCAGGCGGAGCACCTCCAGGGAGACCAGGGGCTCGAAGGTGGCGTTCGAGATGTGGGTGAGCATGTTGTTGTGCAGGTACAGCTCCCGCAGCAGGCCCAGCGAGCGGAACTCGGTGCCCTCCAGGGCGGTCAGCTTGTTGTTCTCCAGGTGGAGCACGCGCAGGTTGACCAGCTGGGCCAGGCTGCCGTTCTGCAGGGTCATCAGATTGGAGGCGTTCAGGTAGAGGGCGCGCAGGTTGCGGCGGCCCACCAGGTGACCCACCTCCAGCTCGGGCATGTTGTTGCCGTCCAGGTACAGGTCGCTCACGTCCAGGGGGATGCGGGAGGGCAGCGAGGCCAGATCCTGGCGGCCGCAGTCCACGATGTTGGTGGCCCAGGTGGCGTCGTGGAAGCAGCTGCAGTTGCCGGGGCAGATCACCTCGCACTCGCACTGCTCGTACTCGCAGCAGTGGCAGGTCGGCGGGCAGTGGCTCTCGTACTTGCAGACAAAGTCCGAGGCGGAGAGGGAGGCCAGGGGCCTCAGGGGAGCGCTACGGCTGTGCGGCATCAGGCACTCGATGTTGCCCAGATCCACCACGTGAGGGTGCTGGCGAGTGGTCAGGTTGTTGATCCTCTGCAGCCACTCCATGGAGCAGTCGCACTCGAAGGGATTGCCGCCCAGGTAGAACTCCGGCACCGGCTTCTCCGCCGAGACGGGCGCCACGCGGAGCGCATTCAGTGAGATCTTGGAGAGCACGTTCGCGTAGAGATCGACGCGGGCCAGGCGCGTCTTGTCCACAAAGGTGTTGGCCTGGATCTGGCCGATGATGTTGTTGTTGATGAACAGCAGCTCGATGGAGTTGGGCACCGACATGGCTCCGATCTCGGTGATGCGGTTGTGCGAGGCGTCCAGCGTCGTCACCCGGATCTCCTCCTGCAGCTTGTAGTAGTTGCCCAGGGCCTCGATGTAGTTGCCGTGGATGTCCAGCCACTTGAGGTTCGAGGGGATGAAGGCGTAGTCGAACCACACCAGGTGGTTCTCGGACAGATTCAGCCAGAGCAGGGAGGCCAGCGTGGCGAAGATGCCGTTGATGTCGGTGAGGAAGTTCTTGTCCAGGCGGATCGCCTCGATCTCGCTGTTCTTGTCGAAGGCGCCGCGCTCGATGCTCTGGATGCGGTTCTTGGCCAGGTTGAGCACGCTCAGGCGGGGCAGGTCCTGGAACATGCCCTTGGTGATGTTCCCGATGCGGTTGTCGATCAGCCGCAGTCCCGTCAGCTGGTTCAGGTTGCGGAAGGTGTTGTTGGGGAAGTCGGTGATCAGGTTCTCGCCCAGATCGAGCGTTTTCAGCATGCTCAGGTCCTGCACGGCCACCGGCACCTCGGTCAGCTGGTTGGAGCTGAGGTCCAGCTCCTTCAGGTCGGAGCAGTTGCGGAAGGCCTGCATCTCCACGATGCTCACCAGGTTGTTGTTCAGCGTGAGCTTCGTCAGCACGTACAGGCCGTTGAAGATGCGGTTGTCCAGCGTGTGGAGTCGGTTCTCGGCCAGGTTGAGGGTGTGCAGGTTGTACAGCGGCAGGAAGGCCCCGTCCTCGATGTGCCCGATGGAGTTGTTGCGCATGTCGAGGATCTGCAGGAAGTACAGCTCCTTGAAGGTCTTGGCCCCGATGCGGGTGAGCGCGTTGTTGGACAGATTCAGCACGATCAGGCGGATCAGGCCGGCGAAGGTGCTGTTGTCCACGTGGTGGCTGGTCAGCTGGTTGCCGCTCAGGTCCAGCACGAGCAGCTGCTCCAGCCGGTGGAGCAGTCCCTTGGGCAGGTCGTACAGATCGTTGCCCTGCAGGTGCAGCTCTCGCAGCTCCTTGTTGCCGGCGAAGGCCTCCGAGGGCAGCGACTCCAAGTGGTTGTACGAGATGTTCAGGACGCGCAGCGAACTCAGACCAGCCAGGGCGTTGGGCGCCAGGGTGGTGATGTTGTTGTGCTGCAGGCTCAGTGTCTGGAGGCGCCTCAGCCGGGATGCTCCCCAGGCGTCGGGCAGGGATCGCAGCTCGTTGAAGGACACGTCCAGCGTCTGCAGCTCGGAGCCCCCGCTGGCGGCTCCGTTGGCATTGCTCAGGGCAGAGCCCGCGCACAGCTTCTCGGAGAAGCCGAGGTACTCCGCCGATCGAATCCGGTTCTGGGTAAGATTCAGCAGCTGGAGGCTGGGCATCGCGCACCACACGCCCTCGGGCAGCTGGCGGATGTTGTTGTCGCCCAGATGCAGCTCGGTGAGCTCCTTGAGCCCCTGGAACGACTGCGAGTGCAGCTCCAGGCTCTTCACCGGCCCCCACACCGCGTTGTGCGTCTCCAGCTGCAGCCGCTTCAGCGACATCATGCCGTCGAAGGCGCTGGCCGGGATGCGCTGCAGCTTGCAGGCCTCGATCCTCAGCTCGGCCAGCTTCTGCAGGTGCCGGAACATGCCCGGCGCAAGCTCGCTGCCGTGCAGCAGCTCCTCGCTGCACTGCAGCTCCAAGTGGCTGGCGGACTCGGCCAGCTGGAGGTCCAGGGGCGTGCCGGACGCCTCCAGGGCGCGGACGCTGCAGCGGATGTCCATGGTGCTGGAGCCGTACTCCCAGGTGCACTGCTGCGCATGCGCGAAGGCGAGCAGGAGCAACAGGCAGGCGGCGCTGGACAGGAGCAGCTCCATCTCGATGGTTACTCTCGTCTGGTTGGGTTAATTACTCTAGTTATCTTTTGGCTTTGGGGGCTGTGCGGATTAGTTTACGAGTCGGTCACTTTCTGGTTTTCATTTTTCGCTTTTCGATCGCTTTACTGCTTTTACACACAATGTACCGTAATCCTGGGGGGCGTTTGGCGGCGAGCAGCGGCACTTAGCGATTTTCACTGTTGCGTTTTTTACGAAAGCGAATATATTTAATTTTATTTTCTGCGATTTCAAACACTTGCACGATTTCGTTCGACTTCGACTTCGACTTCGACTGCGATTCGACTGTTCGTTCGTTTCGGGAGCTCGTTTCCTCAAAACATGTTTACCGCCTCGCGCTTCAACTAAGTCTGATTGCTGGAGTTGGTGGAGGCGACTCCGTTGGCTCGTTGAAAATGTGAAGCCACGACGACGCCGCCACGACGACGCAGCGCGACGCCGGCAGAGGCACACCGACTGGCACACACACAGCGCTCAGCGGCAGCAGGCAGCCAGCAGAGCGCAGCGGCAGCAGACAGACAGCGTGCATGTGCATGCACTCTCGCGCGCTCACATGCATGGCGACGCTGCTGCGCTGCCGCTCTCTCCGCTGCCGCTGCCATGCTGCTGCTGCTGCTGGTGCTGCTATCATGGCGGGCCTTGCATTTCCTGCCTGCATGTGTTCGCACACACACGAGCGAGAGAGCGGCTGGGCTAGGCTCTCTCGCTCTCGCCGAAAGTAGGGGAAATGTTGCACACACACATGAGGAGAGCCGGCAACACAACGGCTAGCCTTAACCCTACGCCGGCCTGGGTTCTCTCTCTCGCCCTGAAGCAGTTCTGGGTTCATTCGCGGGGTTATTCTCGGGGTTATGGCTTATCAGCCAGCATCCGAGCGAATAAAATTAATCAGCCGCCATGTCGGCGACTTATTAGCAGCTCCACAAGTGGCTATTGCTGCTGAATTTGCAAAGCGGCTCAATTAGCCGTCCGAAATACTCGCTAATCTGCGATAACTCACTCGCGACGGTGCTAAATCACAGCAATTTGTAATTAAAGCTAATAAGTATACTTGTTTATGACAGTTTATTTTTATTGCTTAAATTTAAAAAGAGATTATTTGTGGGAAGACTAAAAGCAAAACTAACTAAAAAGTTGCTAACTTAAAACATCAAGAAAATTTTATTTAATTATTTAAGAATATTTATTTTTATTTAAGGTGTTTGATTTTCATTAATTTTAAAAATATTAATAATATTAGTATAGACTATTGAAAAACATTAAGTTTACTTTATATAAGTTTAACAGCGTTGACTTGTTTAATAATTCTTTAAAATTATAGATGCTTAAATAATATTTATGTGTATTGAAGATGGAAATTTATATTGGGAAGAACTAGATTTTCTTGTATTTTAGATAATCTAAATAAATTTGTTCGAAAAATATTAACAAGAACTTAATATATTAACTTTACTGTAACCTTTTTCCTTAAAATAATATCTCCCAAATAAATCGACTTAAAAGTTAAGTAAAACTTGAACTAAATGAAGTTTAGTTAAATGAACTACAAAAGAATTTAGCATTATTGAAATTACTAAGTTAATATGTAAGAGATTAACCGTAGAATATTGTGTATTTGTTGGAGAGCTAACTAAATTTATTTAAATACAAACTAAAGACTGCAAGGACTGCAATATTGGATCTTATTCTTAGGGAAATATAGTATTATTTATTTTTATAATATTAAATTTTAAAATAAATCTATTTGTATCACCCCTCCCCGTCGTAGGGTTAACTAACATAGAACCGGCAAACAGGCAACAGGCTGCTGCTGGCTGGCAACATTTCGCCCCACTGCCCCACAGGCCCCTCCTCACCACGAGTGGAGGCTCTCTGAGGAAGAGTCTCGGTTCGTGTTGCAGGGCAATGTGTGTTGCACATGTACTCGGAGTCGTGCAGTGTGGGGATAGGAAAGTGTATGTTTTGCTGCCTCGGCTTCAGCGTGTTGCATGCCACTGGGCTCTTAACAGCTGCTGCTGCTGCTGTTGTTGCAAGCTCTGTTAGCCACTTTCCCACTTTACCACCCGCTCTAAAAGCGCTGCTCTGGAGTGTTTCTTTGCCATAAAATAACCAGTCTATTGTCGTATGCTAAATATATTTTAGCAATATTTGACTGCCAGCATTTGCCTGTTGCCTCCAAGTGGGAGTTCGATATGCAGCGCTCGTTTTTCCATTAGTTTTTCCCATGTTTTCGGGGTGGTCCCCCGGAATTGGTGGATGTTTTTTTTTTGAGAATTGAAAACGCCGTTATGGGTTGTTTGCCTGTTTCGCCTTTTTATGTCGCCTCGGTTTTAAGTGCCAAAATTATTTCTTACATGCACATTTGGCACTCGCAGCTTCCACTCGGAGTTCGAGTTCGGCGAAACTTGTTGCTGGTCTTTTTGGCCATCGCCGGGCTTCATCATAATTTTCAGGTTTATTTACTCGCTGCTACTGCACCGCCTGGCCATAAATATCGCCGCACATGAGTGTAGTGTTGCATGCAGCAGGCTGCAGCTTGAATGCCACCATTATGCCAGGTCTTAAGTCCCAGGGGAGCTCTCCCATTCGGTGTCACTGGGGTTCGCTGCTCTAATTTCGCCGGTTCGCCGGTCTATCCCCATCACCTGACTAGCGGCCGACTGACTGGCTTTTTCGGCTGCCGACTTATGCCACTTAAAATTACATTAAAAAACTTTCCGCCAAGAGAAACAACAACTTACTGCCGCCCCTTGCTGCCCCCGAAAAAAGGGCAAACTTTGCCCGGCTTTGCCACTCCGATGCTGCTCCTGTTTGTACGCTTTAGTCCTGTTGCTCCTGTTGCTGCGTTTTGTGTCCTGTCCCCCGTCTTGTTTTTGCGGCGCTGCAAATATGAAACTTTTGTTACTTAATTATTTTGTTTGTTGTTCTTGTTAATGCCGCTGCCGGTGGTGGCTGCTACGGCTGCCTCTGTTGGTATATTGTTATTAATTAATTGAGTTACACTTGCCACCGCTCTCTCTCTCTCTCTCTGTCTCCGTGGCAAGCAGTTCTTACTGCCGCCTGCCTAGTGGTGCGAATATTTTATGAATTTTTAAATTTCATTAACTCGACATGTGCCGGCAACTTTGTAGCTGACTGTGTCATACGAGTGTCGTCGACCCTTTTCGTGTCTTTGGCCAGAATGTGGCCGACATAACTGGCAAAGTAATGGCAAAGTGTGGCGAAAATAATAAGTAAATAATAACCAAAGGTAAACTGTTCACTCTGCTCATTAAGTCAGCTTGCTAAATGAGCTTGGGTTTATTGATCACTGACCTGTCTCTCTGATTTTATAGAAATTTCGCATACCTGCTCGACCGAAATTGTCTCTGGCAGCAAGAAGGCCTCCATAAAAGTGGCCTAATGTTTGTTTGCTGCAGCAACAGTGGCAGTGTTTGCGGCAGGAAAACAACAACCGCAGACGGCTGAGAGCGGGGCCAGCTTAAATATTATTCATACGGCGCGTTGGCCACGGCCAAAATCCTCATTGCAGCTTTCATTTCGACTCGCATAACTATGTCAAATTAGTGTCTGGCTGCCTGGCTGCGATGCTCCAACTTTCCCAGCGGCGTTTTCCCAAAAACTTTTCCGCTCCGTGGCTCCTTGGGAAATCGTATTCAAATGCTGGGGCCTGGCAGGCAGGGAGAAGCAAAAACAAAAACAAAAACCATTTTAATTGAATTAGAAAATGGCAATGGGTCAGAAGCACGTTTGTAATGCATAATTTATGTTTGCGCACCGAGTTTGTTTTGTGATTTCAGTTATTTTCCATTTTGCTGCGCTGCTGCTGTTGCGAATCCAAATCCGAATGCAGCTCCGATTTTTAGGCCAAAATTTTCATAATCTTTTGGTGAAATAGAAAATTGCCGTAGCGCAGTACATAGTAGCAGTCCCGTCCCCCGATCCACCAGTTATGAATATCATTGCAGCGGCAGCTTAAATGAATGAACTGCAGCTTGGAGCCATCAATGGATGGGGATTATGGGTATATAGTCTGTGCCTGGCTATATCCAACTATATGACCGAGTGGAAAGTGCGTGTGACAGCCAGTGGATGCTGCAACTCCTCCGTGGAGGAGTCATCCGGCTGGCAGCTGTCAGGCGCACTTGCATTACATTATTGCCGCCTCCACGTCGGTTAAACTGGGCAACAAATTGCATTTTTTCCGACTCTGCACATATCCGGAATACCTGCTCAGTAATTTTCTTTGCTGCTGCCGGACTTCATTTAACGAAATGTGAGTGAACAGGGAGTTCTCTGTTGAAGGAATTAAATTAAGGAATGAAGGGGAATGTGGATCGGATTCAAGCGGAATATTTGGATTAAGAGCTTTATACCTTTAAAATAATAAAAAGTAAATGTCCTTCAAGAATATTATTCCTGAGAAGTAAATGGCATGTCAAGGCTTTGCTTATTAATTCCCCAAGCACAAATTTTGTTTTTGAACATATTATAAATTCAATTTTTGAATTTACTTTATGTCCCTTTTCCCATTGATTTCATATTTCCCTACGAGGAGACATTCTTCACTAATTTATTTTAGACAATCTTAGATGCTATCTCTCGTATCTCATAGCTCCCATCGGAATTAATCTTGGGCGATGCCATCATTTGCCTGTCCGCCTGGCATTCCTGAATCTACAAAAACTCTTGTTCGATAGTGTGATTTGCTATTGCCGATGCCTTCGCTGTTGTTTTGTGTGTGTCTCGGGCTCAGGACTCATTTGATATGCGGGCTCAGTAATGCGCCCACACGTCGATGCTGAAACAATGCCAGGCATTTTTATATGCCATGCGATATTTTATAAAATACGTACGTATTTATATACCCATCGGTGGTGGTGGCGGCGGAATATATTGTGAGTAACGAGCGGGATGCCGACGACCGCTCAAGTGCATCTTAAAGATACTTTTGCTGCATTGTGCTCGGCGGCCGCTTAGCTTCGCAGTGGAGTGGAGTGGAGTGGCGTCTTCAAAGGCCGCCTATTGTGGCCACAACCCCCCTCGTTTTCCCGATCTGTGTAGGGGTTGATATATGAGCTTTAATGTGCATTAACTCTTGCGCCATATTTCTCCGCTCCTTGGGGCGGAGAATGGGGTTAATTACGCGTTTACGGCTCTGTGGCTGCCGAGAATCTTGGCCGCAAATATTTATTGGTCGGTTTGATTTATGCGCCCAGAGCCATGTGTCTCTCTCACTTAGAAAACGCATGGCCACGGTTTTGGCTACCTGCTTGAGTGGAGATTTCGGTCTGCGAAGTTGAGAATAAAAATTCCCCCAAATTCCTAACGATTTGTTCTTAATGAAGTTGAGTTTAGGGCAAGGCAGTGACATCTTAACTTAATGATAATTTTTATAGTAAGCTTGATCTGTATCACACCAAAAATTAATTTAAAAACACTTTTAAAATAAATCAAATTAATATAATTACAGTTTTTTCCCTGTGCATTCACCTCGAAAGCATTTCACTAAAAAAACCCAAGCTAAAAAGATTTGCATACCCAGCCATATTTATCCAACTTCCTAACTACTTATGAGTAATTTAAATATTTTTATAATTTTATAAACCGAAAGCACAAAAACCCCTGAGTTGGCGGAAAAAAATCCGTAGAAAAAAAGCGGTCGAAAAGTGAGGAAAAAGACCAATTCACGTTGCTCAGCCAAAATGCCACAGAGCACAACCCATAATCATGGCTAAACATAAAAAACCAGCCAGACAATTCTAATTGTCAGCCTCTTTCGGCGTTCTGTGCTAAAGATTTCATTTCATTCCGTGTCGTTTCGTTTTCGGGGTCGCAATTTTTCAGCATTTTGCTAATACCCACTTTAGAGGGCCCCCAAAAAAAGATACCAACGAAATAACAGCAAAGAAAATAAAATAAGCGATCGATGCTGAGCTGATTCAAAGGGGTTCAGCGGCTCGAGCAGAACCCTTCATTAGGCACACGAACGATCTTCGGCGACTCATGTTTATAAATTGGTCTATAATTTCGATTTATTTGTACAGCTTACGGGGCAGCCTGGAACTGGGTGCACTTCGCAGGAACGCAAAACTGTTTTTACAGGCCCAACTAATTGCCAAAAATCTGTGGAAAAATGGTAAAAGTAAAAACATTTTTCGGAGTCTAAAAAAAAAACACACGAGTTCGCTTGTTGTTTAAGCAAACAGTTTAGAATGGGCTGTCTAAGTCTCAACTAAGCCACATTTTCAAAGGGTCTATCGCTATCCGCAAGATACTTTAGCAGGTAGCGGCATCTGAGAGATACCAGAGAGAGACGGATCTGTTGCTCTCGCTCTCTGTGGGAGGGGAAATGTCACCAATACCAATAAAAACACTCTCTGCCTTTACCAATACTTTGACAGAAGAGTTCTCTCCCGCTCTCTTGCTCTCTCCAAGAGCAACCATCTTTGTTGCTCTTTCAGATATTGTATCTTTTCTCTCGCTCGCTCAATTTCCGCTGCGATCTTCGGCTTGTTAGTATGCGTGCTCTGCCCACTAATACACCCGCACCTTGGCTCTCTCAGCTGCTCTCTTGGGAGAGCTAGAGTGATGGAAGTATCTCTCAGTTTGCTGTCATTGACACTCTCTGCTCAGCGGCAGGTTTTCCGTTTTCTGTTTCAGCAATTATGTATCTTGTATCTGTAACTCGCTTGTTGTGTATCTGTTGGCTGAATAGACTCAAATGCCTGACATTTTACACTATCGCTGGAGATTTGCAGCATTTCTGCTTTGATTTGGAAAGATTTCTGACAACGAAATGAATTAGATAATTATTTGGGTTTTATTTTATAATTTATTGGGTCTTTATTGATGATTAATTTTAATTTTAAACATGTAATTTAACATTATAAACGATTTTTATTTAAAAATATTTTAAAATTATTATATCTCTGAGTTCAAAATGCATATTACCACTGAAATAAATACATTTGTAGGAGTAATAATATTTAATGGTCTAAAGAATCTTTTCTTTTTATTTGTTTTGTAGAAACTTTACTCAAAAACAAGAAAAGAAATCTTAAAAGTTTACATTTAAATGAATAAATTTCAAATTTTATTAATCATTTCTTGCTTATTTGTTGTAAATTTTATGTACTCCTTAATTTGTCTTAATCGAAATCTCCGATTAGCTGTCATCCTTGCGTTTGGGTTTCTGGTGAAGACTCAGCTGGTCTCAGGATCCCTGAGCCTGATTGAGACAATATCGTAAAATAACGCCACATGTGAAATCCGATCGCCGGGATATGCAGGTATTTGTGGCAAATTTAGTTGCTTGTGTCGCCGTTTATTGCCATTCTGCTTAACTTGTTTTACCACACGGCCGGCGCACAAAACGCTCTCATTTTCGCCACAGCCGCAGAGCTTGATGGCAATTGTTGTTGTATTTCGCATTTTGTATTTTGTATTTTTTCGTTTTTACAACGTTTTTTTTTTTCTTCCGACGCCAGAGTCTTTTGGCTTAAATGAAACTAAATGAGCCAGTAATCAAGTTGTGTTCAAAGAGTCGCCTCCACACGCCTCCCAGCTCCCCGCCAGCCTCCGTCGCCTTTTGTGGTATTTTCGTTTCGCCTTTTTCTCAATTTTTTTTTGTTGCTGTTTTATTATTTTTTTTTTAATATGTTTCTTGTGGTTTACAGCAAATTTCACACTTGGTGTCTGGCGAGAGTGGGAAGTACGAGTGCAGCTCCGGTTCCTCCAGTCCCATTCCAGCCGAGTTGGCGAGGCGTAGACGCCACAAAGCGGCCAGACAGCCGGGGCTGATTGATTTTTTAATATCGAGCAGGGGCTGCAGGGCGGTGGGATCATTGTGATCGGGTTTTTCAAAGGCCGAAGACCGCACCCAGCCAGTTGACAGGAGAATCTTATGTAAACTGGATCCGCATCGGCATTGAAGGGCGATCACTAATCACCCGCTTTTACTTTGCATTCAATGCGATTCATTTAGAGAAATAAAGCTTATATAAACTGGATCTCTGGAGAAATCCCAGTGACAACAAGGAAACAAAAGGGATCAATGAGTAATTTTTAGTTAGAAAAGCTCTTACTTGAGTTACTTTTCATATTCCAAATTCCTTGAATATTATCTCCCGAGAAAGGTTATTTATTGTTTACCTACCTAGCTATGTTTTCCCTCGGTGTACGTGATTCTTTCTGGCTGCATTCTCCTCGGTAGCCAGCCAGATTTATTCATTGGCCGCAATCCACACGCTTTCACTATCAATCTCCGCCAGAAGCTCGGTCTTGGCCAGCTCGGCTTCTGCTCTCTTGACAATTTCATTTCAATATTTTCGTTACACTTGAGGGCGATCATCGCTACCGCTGGGAATCCACGAGATGAGCTGAGGAGCTGCGGAGTTGGAGGCGGTGGCCGTCCTGGCCACTTCACATATGTATATTGTACAATAAATATTATTCATCTCTCCCGGGCTCCGCTTTGTTTTTGGACCACTCGAAGCCCACTTCCAGCTCCCGTCCATGACTTAATTAAGAGCTGCACGTTTATTGTGCTTACCTGCGTAGTTTTGTTTCCAGCTCACTTGAATGGCACAGTTTTGTGGCTCTGTGGCTCTGTGTCTCTGGGCTTCTCTTGTTTTTTATTAACTTTATTGAGGGGCCCCGGCATGGCTTTAGCTTTTGTTTTGTTTGGCCGACGCTCTCGCTTTTCCCAGAGCTTGTTTTTGTTGAAACGTCATCGTAAATTGCAATTAATTTCAACGGCTTCGGGCCGGCGACAGATGATGGCTCATAATTTCAGCCTGCAGGTAGGTGTTTCATTAAATTCGGCCTTGAGAGGCTGCGACTGGCTCATGTTTTCAATTATTTTCACACCTTGGAAAACAACGGCCGCGGAGTGCAAAATATAATATACGAAATGATGAAAGAGAACTCCACTTAAAATAATGCCAATCACGAATGGCCCGCCGCCTTAGCCATTGTTTTCGAGCGCACTTCACACAGTCGCGGCTTGGACCAAGTATTTGAATATATCACCGCCATACTTGCCGAATCATTCATCTATTTCTGGCCCATTCGGGGCTATTTTTGGAGCCCCGAAATATTGAACCAATTACCATTTTATCAAGGCGTCCGTGGAAACCTTTCGAGTCTCTGCATTTCAGAGGCCACTTCTATCTATCGCCATGGGCAGCCATTGGAAAGCCATAAAACAGCGCCACATGCGTTAGTTGAGTGCCGCTTGGCCCGGAGTTAATTTTAGCCTTTTACGACCCCCGCCAAATGTCAATTGATATGAAAATTCTGTCTTTACAGCTGTTTTGGACGCGGGCCGCGGCTCACTCGCGTGTGAGCCAACGTCAACGCCTACCTGTATGTGCATCTGCAAGGCGGTAAGTGTAAATGTATCTGTATCCCTTGCAGGGGCAGGGCGGCCGAATGCAATTGGCCATTGCCATAAAAAACACTTTGTGAAAGAGTTTACCCCGTTAGCTGCGGTGTAACTGAGTGTGTGTTGTGTGTGTTTGTGTGTGTGTGCGGTTGGACCTTTTTTATGCATCGTCGAGCAGAAAGTGTTGCATTTATCTGCTGCAGAAACCCGCCTTCTAGAGCATTGTGCACCTAAAGAAATATACTTTAATTAACTTTTTAAAATATTATAAAGGAAATAGATATAAATATAAGATTTCGAGTGTTTGTTGTTGATTTTTCAAGCCTTATTTTAAATATAAAAACAAATAAAATCATAGAAAACCATCTTAAAAGTTATAAACTAGAAAGTTTTCTACCTACTAAGGTGCCTTTTCCAGTCTTTCATGATTCACCTTTCCATTAACTTAGGGTTTTCCTTTCACCGTTACCACTCTCCCTCCAGAGTCCTCTTTAATGCCTTCTCCCCCGTGACATTTGCATATCGCATCGCATCAGCTCTTCCTCTCAGTGTATCTGGGAGAAATTACAATAACCGCAGCATAAAAAAGGATATGCCCCGACTTGCTTTCAGACTTTGTACTTCTAAGCCGTGCCTCTGCTTTTATTATCGCCGGCAACTCAAGGGACCCAGAACCGAGAGCCGAGGGGAGGACACATAAAAACACCAACACACACACACACACACACTCCAAAGGAGGAAGTCAAAAATAAAAAAAAAAAAAACTGGTAGCCTAGGAGGCCATTAGACATAAAACGAAGTCGGGTAAGTGCAAGCTATCGCAAGGATAGCTCTGCAGATACGGGAGTGCTGCCGGGGAAGGTGCTACCACTAAAAGTTGACCCAAATTTTATCATCAATGTGACAGAAAGTGGCGATTAGATGATGCCTTTTATGTGCTTGTCTTGCTCTGAATGCAATGCTCTCCCCATTGCGGTCTTGCACCGACAAAGGTGCCCGATGCCACTGTGCGGGCTGTGATCGGTCGCTTCGCCGATATGAATGGGTTTTCCCGGACTCTCTGAGCCCATAAAGCGTCGCTGATATCTTAATTTTCCGCCTCTATCTGGGCCACTTGAGCGGGGAGCAGCTGGCGGCGCTGCACTTGTTTGGATTTCCACACCGAACATCCGGCTCGCCGCGGAGTTTTCCCAGTCCAAGTTGTCGTCTGGCAGGCGCCAGTTGCAGTTGCAGTTGCATCCTGTGCGTCGCGGGCCCTTGAGATGTGATGGCAAACATCCCAAGATGCCCTCCTGATTGCTGCTCTTGGTCCCTTCGGCGATGCGGAAAATCACAGGCAGCGAGACATTTGATTTTTCTGTTTGCTGTCCCAGCTCAAACTAGCCGTGAAATGTCCGAGCCTATCGGAAGTTGATAGCGGATGGGTAACCCGAGAAGGCTGGCTTCCTTTGAAGTGGTCTCCGGTCCCCGGATAAAGTGTTTGATAATCCAATTTACAAAATGCAAATCTCAGCTGCCGTTCGTTCACTGAAAGAAATCGAAAGGGAGTTTGGAATGGCAATAAACTTAAGTTGAAACCGGAGAACGGTGAAAAATTACTCAAGGAAATTCTATAATATAAAACTAAACCTTTCCTTGGATTATAGTATTAATAACTCTTGAAAAATACAGGCAGACAACCCTTAAGCCACTTTATTTGAGAGGCTGTAACCCTTCGAAATACAGAACGATTGATGGTTCTAATTAGATTAAATCATATGGTAGGGTTTCCCAAAGGAATACACCCTTTTAATAGCTCCTTTTTTTACAGTGACCCTTCACGAAAAGGCTATTATGTCGCCCTCGCAAGATCATGAACGGAAATCGCCGGCCTTGCTCCATAAATATTTATGGGCCATTGAAAGGTTCTCTTTGGCGTTCTCTTGGCCCGGCCAATGAAGTTAGCCGGGGTTCTAGTTGGCCGCAGAATTACTGGCCCCGGGAAGTTCTTACAATTTATATCAATAATGCCGTTAGCCTGGCTTGTTGTTTGAGCAGCGCACTTTTTAATCTCTGGGCCGAGAGTGCGGTACTTTTTTGACACGCAACTCTGGGCGACGACATCGCCTGTCGCCCAACAAGTCAGGCTAAAAATCAACTGCTAACATGACATAACTTACGAGCAGGGCATGCGAATTTTCCTCCGCCTTTTCCGCGGCACTTTTACCCCGTCCTTATGCCGTTATGGTGGGAACTAGGCTTCGTAATGGACATAGAGCCAGGCGGTCAGAAAAAAGGCTGCGACGTCCATTTAAGCCAAAAGTTATTGGCACTTTGTCAAGCCTTAAGTAAAGTACCCACGGGCTCAAAGAGGGTGAAGTTTATACGTGGTTCTAAGCTAGAAATTTAATTTAAAAATTTAATTAATTTTTATCAAATTAAAGTTAAAAAAAACCCTTAATGAGCTACAAGAAGTCACTGTGGTTCCGCTAAATGATCAGCTTAATAAATAGATTCTGGAAACCTCAAAAAAGGTTATATTATTTCCAAGCATTTCAGCAATTACCCTAAAACTTTCCCAGGGAAAACTTCCCGAGTTCGGGGCTCGCATGTCCACGGGAATTTCCCGTGCGGATGGCTGACTCCTTGCGTGTCCACCGTGGTACAGTGTGCCCCATATACCAAGTTCCATATGGCTTTCGAGTGTGTGTGGTGTGTGGTATCTAGGCCCGGCCACGATAATTGGACCCACTAATTTGCCTATTTAACTGGATTTGTACGGGCCAACATGCAAATCGACGAGTTGGCTAAGACCCTTCGGTTGCACTTTTCAGCGACTAGGTTCTTTATTTTTTCTTCTTTCTTGGAAAGCACTTGGATGTCAATTGCGAAATTGGGTGAACGTTGAGGGCTAATCGGGAGAACGGGCTCTAAACATTCTTTCGGTTCTACACCAGTGTTAAGTGGGTTCTGGCACGGCATCTGGCTTATCGCGTTGGAGTTTGGGCAAGACCAGTCAATATTTGGGTATCACCCCGTCCAGGGTTTCGTAATGGGGCAGATGCAGATGCCGAGATATAGACAAAACTTAAACGAATCTAATCTTATCTCATTCCGTGTGCCACTTTTGGCTACCACAAAACCCTTTCCAACGCGCAGATGCAGCAGCAAATGCAGATACAGATGCAGCTAAAGATACAGTCACAGCTAAAGATACAGCCACAGCTAAAGATACAGCCACAGCTAAAGATACAGCTACAGCTAAAGATACAGCTACATCTAGATCTACAGCTACAGCTAAAGATACTTTTACAGTGAGAGATCCAGCGGCAGATACAGATGCATATGCTAATTGCATTAATAAATGAGCAGCCACCCCCTTCCGTTCCTATTTGTTCCTCCCACACACAAAACACCCACACACACACTGCCTGTCATTCAATTAAAAAAGAAAACAACGACACATTAGGAAAAACAAAAAGGTCTTGTCTCCCCGCACCAGAGTGTTTTAGTTTTGGCCTCTGACTCCGTGCCTGGGCCTGGAAAGCCCAAGGAAAATATTTAGAAAGTAAAGAAAGAAGCGAGCGACGGCAATGGGGCAACACATGTACCGAAGGTAATTGTCAAGTAGAGCAGCAGACGACAGCCACGAACGGAACAGTAGGTAGGAGGGCGGGTTGGAGAGGCCCGAAACCGCACGGATGGCCCAGAGACACGGCCAGAAGAACGGACTAACCCCTTCGTCTGTCCCCACCCACAAAATGACACACGAAAATGGTAACACAAATAACAAGATGTGCCTCTTGCTATAACGAATTTCAAATGCTCTTTGGAAATGATATAGAATCTTTAGATACATTATATATTTTGAAGATTTTAAGTAGCTAAAAAGTATCTGAAAAATATGTAAAAAGTATGTAAAAAGTATCTAAGGAATGGGAATAAATTAGATAGCAATTAAAGAGCTTGCCATTGATCCTTGCTTTAGTATTTCTATTTTTTTAAAAGATGTTCTGTAAGATCAAGGCAGAAAAATTCGAATTAACCTATGCTTAATATAATATTAATAAAATAAGATATCTTCTTACTAAGACCCAGTAGTAATACCTTTAAAAACCTGGCACACCTTTTCCTAGAAGAGTTCACAACAAATTGATCTACAAATTCCCAAAGAATGCTTTCAGTGCTTCCCCTAATATTCAATGCCCAACTTCAATTACCTAAAATTCAATTTAAAATTAATGTTAATGGACTCTCTGTAGCAGGGCATTAAAGACAACAGCAGTTATGTTTGGCTTGGTCTACGTAGCAGGGCAACACTTTTCGGTAACATTCTTGTGGTTTTTTTTCTTTTTGGCTTTTCAATAGACCCGAAAAATATGCGCGGCGGCGACTCCGCCAGCCTATGGCTTCCACTTCGTCTGTGGTTTTTCGGACCCCGGTTGTTGCTGTTGTGGCTGTTGTTCCTGTCGAGGGTTAGACATATGCGTGACAATTAATATAAGACCCGCTGGGCTGGGTCGGCGGTGGGGTTACGAGTCGCTGACATAGGTACACAAAACGGAACTGCAGACATTGTCGTCGTCCGGGGGCGAGAGGAGCTGCGTTGTCTCTTGGAACAGAGAGGAAAATGGTATATTTTTGCAATAATATTCTTAAAAAATGTACCTCTCAATATTAAGCTGGAAATTCTTAGATTTTCCGTGAAGTTATTTAAAGAATTTCAAGTTTTTTCTACCACTGAGAAGTTGATAAAATATAAGTGATCTTTGTATAGTCAGAACAGACACGTTCTTTCCATTATTTCTGATAATAAACTCTTGTATATTTTATGTTTACCTTGTTATAAATCATATTTTGCAATTGTTCTCAGTGCTGGGCCTCACTTGAGTCGTGTTCTGGTGGCCAATGTTCCGGAGCTGGCTGTGACAGGCCAGCGCCAGCAAGGCCCCGTCGGGTGGGGCACCTGCGAGGGCTCCAAGCTCCCTCCAAACCAATTTGCGGGCCCAAAAACAAACTGTACCTGTGCCAGTTCCTGTTCCTGCTGCTGCTGGCCAGGAACTGAAGGATGTTCGAACCCGAGCCCTGGACCTGGACCTGGAGCTGGACTCGGACGTGGACGTGGACCCTCTGTGGTCGCGTGTCGCTTATCGGGCCGCTTTATCGGCGGCAGCAGGAGCGTAGCCGGTCTCCTGCAAAAACTTTGTTAGCGTCTCAAGCTATTTGGCTACTTGTTTTCAGCTCTTAGCACACCTCTCGTTACCCTTCAGGTGGCATTATTATTTCTGCTGCTGCTGCATATTTTAATTCCGGCTCGCCTTCCTTTTGCTGCCGCTGCTGCTGCTGGTGCTGCCTTGTTTTCATTATGTGCATGTACGATATTGTGAAAATGCATTTCCACTTAGATCCCGGCTGATTGCGTTCCTTCGAAGGGGAGTCCCTGCAATTGACAGACCCTGTGGAATGCGATTTGAAAAGCCATTCCGGAGTGCAAAGGTCCCCACATCAAAAGGGAGCTTGGAAAAGTAGCTTAGAAAAGGATTTCTTTGAGTTGTCAAGGAGCAGGGACTTTAAGAGGATAACAGGATTAAAGCCAAGGCAGTTAACTTAAAGGAATTATGAAATACTTTTATAGAATTACGATACTGATACTGATAATTGTCTTGGAATATATAGAGTTAAACAGAATTCATAACCAATTTCCCTCAAGATGTTGTAAGGCTTTTCCTGCCTTATTCTCTAGGGATTAATTGCCAGACAGGACTTCCGTTTTGTTCCCAGAATTTGTACTGACTCCATTACGAATCGCTCTCGATGGAGCAGCTAATTGCGAGACAAATTTCGAAATGAGTTCCACTTAAATTTGTACCAGCGGAAACTCCTCGAGGAGGAAAGTACTCACAAACATCGATTTGAAGTGGATACCGAGAGCACTTGCCTTGCATTTGATCTTTGGCAAATGCGTGAAATAGATACTTAAACGTCGGGGGCCAGGACAGCTGTCAGGATAATGCAATAACTCAATTTGGTGGAGGCGGGGGAGGGCGGCTACACAAAACTGACAGAAATATGAGCACGTGAAAAACAAGATGGAGTAGGGGGATTAAGGGCAAGGACAAGGGCCAGGGCAGACCAGACACAAAACATACCGATCCGGATCCTCCGAATGCACTTCGAGGGAGTCATAAATTTGTCATTGATTGTTGCATGTGAAATTCGAGATCGTCGGAGCATCTGTCCGCATCTCTGGCGATGTTTGGGTATCTTGCAGTCTGTGTTTGTTATCCTTATCCTGCGAGCCACAGTTTATTGCTTTATTATGTCGGAGAGTTCGCTGCAATTCATGCTGGTCGGTATCAGAGAGGCCTGCAGTTTCTCACAACTTGAATTACGCCCCAAAGTATTCGGTTTCATATTGTAATTTTTTTGTATCTGAAATGCACTTAAAAAATTGGCAGCCAGGGAGCTTTGGTTTGCTGCTCACTTAACTGGAATAATTGACATGAACGATTCCTTGGGCCAGGCCAGGGCTCTTTTGTGGTTTCATGTTTTACTAGACGCCTCCGAGCAGGGCGCACAAGTGAGAATGTCCGCCCCGGTCGGTTGTGTCAACGGGTTCCTCCCGGCCACCTCCGGCTCCTCCGGCTCCTCCTCCTCCCCGGGCCCCGGTTGAGTAGCTCCGCTCAAGCTGCAACAGTTTATATTGCATTATTCTGCTTGAATGGCATTTTCACTTCAAGGGAGAGCAGCCAAGGAAGGAAAAAAGTTAAAAAAAAAAATACTCAGAGGCATCGCAGAGGAAAAAGGCTCGCATTGCCGCAGCGAAAACAAAGTGAATTTCATTATGGGCCCCCGTTCAGGGAAGTCCCTGCTCGCATCCGCATCCTTATGCTTATCCTTATCCCTCCGCCAGGACACGGTCAATTTGAATTATGAAAATCACAGCGAAAGGAGTCCTGGTCCGCGTCCTGGTCCGCGTCCGCAGTGACTTTTGAATGAATTTTACTTCCATTCCATTGAAGCGTTAACGACTCCAGCTGTTGCCACTCATTGTAATCCTGCGATCCGAACGGTTAACGGATAATTCGACCTTTGTGGAGCACCATCAGGTGTCTCTGCCTCCTCCCTTGCCGTGCTCCCTTGCCTTCTCTTGGGCTCCTGTGTGTGCGGTTTCCCACAGATCTCTGCAGGACAGCAGGGGTTCGAAGGCTTTACAGCTGCTGCTCTGCAAGGATGCCCATTCCTTTAATGTTTTAATTTACTCTTTGTGAGATAAAGTCATATAAAAACTTATAGTTTGTATGGTTAAGCTTAAACCCAACAAAAGGATACAAAATTCCTGATAGCTTGCAACTAACTGCCGGCTATCTGCATTTCTCATCTCTTCGAGCCAGGCCAAGGAGGAGACCCACTCTCTCTCTCTCGGCCAGTCTTTGTCTGCGGCTGCGATCTTGGCCGGGTTCTGTGGCTTTCCAGCTTAATGCCCCACATAAACCATTGCCTGCCACAAAACTAAAGCAAGACAACAGAATTTGTCAAGGCTTGATCGTGATTGTGTGGCACACACAAAGGCCTCGTCCTGGAGTTGCAGTTGAAGTCAGAGTTGGAGCTGAAGCTGCCGCCTGGCCGCGTGCGTGCTAATGGCCAGCAATGTTTGGTTAGACCCACATGCGGCTCTCCATGGAAGAGCCAAACAAAAGTGTGGCACTGGCTTTTTGTCACACGTAGGTGTCGCCTGAACGGCAATCCACCATATATAACCGCACAGGAGACGGGCTCAGTCAGCAGCTTTCTTTACCCAGAACGATGCCATCAGAATGGACCTCGGGGCCTTAATATCTCCTGGCTGAAGCTGGAGCTGAGCCTGGAGATGGAGCTGAGCCTGGAGCTGGAGCTGAGCCTGGAGCTGGAGCTGTCTGCTTAACAGTTTATGCAAAACGTAACAAGGCCCAGGGAATTTCTACGTTTTTACGAGCACTCGTATTGTGATCTAATCGCTCGTCTCCCGCCTCCGAGGGATGTCCTCTGTGGCGGTGCCAGCCCACGCTCTCGTGTCTTTTTATTATTATTGCTTTTTTAGCATTCACTTGAGCTGCCATTTGCATGGCTTATTGCCGGCAATTGTCGTTTCAGCGTTTGAATTGGCCCCACTATCCAGTAAGCAGAATCCAGTATGTTGATTCGAGTATCCTGAATCCACTGCCACTTCTACTGACAGTCGAAGGTTTGGCGATAATGCTCAACGATCGACGGTTCGGGGAATTAATTGCTTCGCTGATTCGCAGCTACAAATTCGCATATGTGAGCGATTTACATGGCCCAACGAAAAGTCGTGCAGTACTCTGATCGATTTCAATTTAAGGGGAAATAAAAACCATAAAAGGAAACATTGAAATCAGTTTGAACACTTAAAAGGCTTTAATTTCAAAAAGATTACTCAATATACAGTTTATTTTGTGAATCTAGAATTAATTTTTAATTGTTTTGTAAGGTTATTATATTTTTAATTTCTCTCTGTGCTTGACCCCTGCTCTGGGCATGGTAGATCTCAATTCCGTTCCACCTGAGTTTCGGAACAACCTAATAAAAGCCCTTGGCCATCCGTCTTGAGCCGCCTTTTGATCAGTCAGGCGGGATTAGCAGCAGCGGCGAGTGCGCTTCCCTTGGCCACTCGGCATCAATTGAAGCTCGCTCTCGTCGTTTATAATTAACTCAATGCCAGGGCCAAGTCTTGGGAACCTGGCCCGGGTCTGGCCTGCTCCTCGCTTGTCACGCGTGCCTGTCATCCGCCATCCCAGCCAGAGCACTCGTCCACCCATCGCCAGGCCCCAGTCCCCAGTCCCAGTCCATGCCCAATCCCCACACACCATTTCCAGTTCCTGGCACAGCCCGTTCCTGTCTATGGGCTTTGATAAACGAGCACATCAGAAATGTGACTTGTCATAAATTTGCCTGCGTGGCCATTACTCATGTGTCATGTGGAGCGGCTGCAGTGCAGCAGCCTCCTCTCCCTGCCATGCACCTGAGGTAGGTGCAATGCAATGCGCGATTCCCGGCAAGTTCGACAATATGCCAAGTATGTGAAGTAATCGCCGTTATCAACTTTAGTGACATGATCGCAGAGCAGCGAGCTGCTCCTGCTGCTGCTCCTGCTGCTGCTCCTGCTGCTCCTGCTGCTGCTCTTGCTCTGACTGCTCCACATTCGGCATTTCAGCTCTCTGCGGTTGCCAGTTGCCATGTGGCAGATTGGCTTATTGGGCCCATCGATCTGAGTCTAGTCCGGTATCGGTTTGCATTTGCCATTCAGACAGTTTAAGTCCGAAGAGATTGGCACAACAGCAGCAGAAATGAAGACTAAAGCGAGTGAGATATGTTAATTATAGAAACTATAAAGAGGGGGAGAGTTGGGGAAGGAAATATATATAGAATGTGTTTAGAATTAAGAAGACATAAAAGAAATATAAATATACAAAAAATATAAAGAATACAAGGCAGGTTTTATGATTTAAGAGTAGAAATATATCCAGCAATCTCCAGTAAGTGTCTTCAACTAACTTTAATTAACTTAATTCTTTAACATATATAATTCTCTTTCAAAGAGTATATACTATTCCTCTTAATATTTCTATAATATTTTTAAATATACCTTTCAATCTTCATATTGCTACAACTGATTCGCTCTTTGATGTCATTAGTCTTACGACACAGCCTGATGTAATGTCTAAATCTGTAAATTGGTCTCAGTTCAAAGCCAATGGACTTGTCCCTCCTCTGTTGGAAGATTCTACGTTTCCTGTTTGGATTTCGGTTTTCAGTTTTCAGTTTTCAGTTTTCAGTGTTTGGTTTATTATGGCCATATCAGTTGGGGGCCCTGCCCGGAGAGCTTTGCTCATTAACCCAATCGGCCGGGTTCTTCGCTGTAACCCCGCAAATGAAGTCATTAAACAATCGACGGCTGCCCGGCGTGGATCTGGTTCTCTGGATGTGGCTGCTTCAGATGCTGCTGGCGATGCTGGGGAGAGACTGCCACCTGTACAAATTTCTCAATAAATTGTTCACACTTCATTTTTCAACCGAGACAATGCAAAGCGTCCAAGAAAAATGAACGCCTGACAACTCGTGCTGTGGCTGCTTCGAGCCGCGGCGGAACGGAGCGCCTCATGCAGCGAGCTGCATAATAAACAAAACATCAACGGCCGCAGTAACCTGCAGTGCATACATTTAAAATTTATTAATTGGTTTTTAAAAGCACTCACACCCGTCGCGCCATTCATAATTCTAAGCCCTGAGAGTCCGGAGTTCCTCTCCAAGTTCAATTTCCGCCTAATTTCATGCACTTTTATGCGGCTTTTGTGTAGATTACGCAGCAGAAAATAATGTGGCAAGAAGAATGGGGAAAGGGGAGAAGTCGGAAACCGGAGCGGAAAAAGATACAAAATGTGCTGGGAATCATCTACACAGACATGAATCAGAAATGAGCATGTTATTCCTATGTAATTTGGCAAAAAAAACACTGTATGGTGAAGGTATTAAATGAGTTGTGAGAGTCTTTTGGGGAAACGCCTTTCCAATTCTGTGATTTGCCCCACGTGCGGAATGTGGGTTAGGTGGCTTAATTAGTTTGGTAGCTGGAGTTACTAGAAAGCTTAGCCTAGGAAGAGTAACTTACTGGGAAGTTGTGTATTTAAGATTTATGTTACTGCTGACGAGGAGGAGTTCTCTAAGGGAACCTATAAGAAATTTCGGCATACTTCTGACGAGGTGGAATTCTCTAAGGGAACTCATAAGAATTTTCGGCATTCTTTTCTTTAAAAAGTATATATTTTAATACATTTAAAATATAACAAATAAAGGGTCTTAGATCTTGTTAAAGTATCTTAATTAATTCCGGGTTTGTTTGTACAAATTCTCAAGTAGATCTCATCTTTTTAGCAACTCAAAAATCCAGCTGGTTCAACGTCTCCGCAAATGAAAGTTAGTCTGATTAATGGACGTCAATTTTTGAGCGATATTAAAACAATTAATTAGCATTTTGAGCTGACTGGGGGGACACATTTTCGGCCACAATGTTGGCCAAAATTGTTCGCTTTCCCCCGGTGGCTACCTCGGCAGAACCCTCATATCCCCCAAAAAAAATGTGCCACAAACTGAGCGTTAACAAAGACGCTTTGAGCGCCACTTTCATGAATATATGTATAGTATATATCTGCCTGAGAATATATGTATATGAATCCATAAGCCACAATGAATTGCTTTTATAGCCGATTTCAGTTAGCCCGGCCCGCGATCGCCCGCTGGGCCGAGGAGCGCGCTGATGAAGAAGTGGCCGCAGTTTCGCGTGTCCAATATTCCGACTCGAGATCGGGAACTGGAAGGCGGCATGAGTAAGTGTTTTGCTTAATTGCCTATGGCTTATTAGGCACCACAGCGGACAGCGGAGAATAGTCAAATTAATATTGATAGAAGCCCGAAAAAAAAATCAGAGATCTCTGCGTGTCTGTGCGTGGTCTTCGTCTAATGATGATGGCGTTACAAATTTCGACTGCCTGCATTGACTTCATCGGACCCACAACAATTACCAACCGAATCGAGCTAAGGCCTTTTCCCCCTTGGTACCATTGTGCGGACACAAAAGAATCCCAGGGGCGGCAATCGCGATCGAACAATGCAGAATCATTAATTAAATTCCGCGTACAGAAATGAGAATCAAAGTTATCTGATGGTCAAATTGTTTATAGCTTATCAGGTTTATGAAAAATATAAATAAAATATAAAGAAGGGTCTTGATTTGTTATAAATATAAATATAACTTAAGCAAGTGCTTATCTTATTTTTAAATATTTTTAAATGCAAAATTCATCCACAAGGTATTCCTTATGATCTTAAGTTTATGAAGACCTAAACTAAGTTCTTGAGTTGGTATATTTAAGAATATAAATTTGACAAGTGTCTTACATTGCTAAAATATTTTTAAATATTTTTAAATGTAAAAATACCTATGTATCTTCACTTTATATCCATAAAACCTCTCTGATACCTCCCCAACCGATCGTTGAACTTTACAGAAAAATTAGCACAGGAAGCCCGGACTAAGCTTTATGCCTTCTTTAGGTGTTAACTATAAACAATACTTGTCTGGCCGTATTTACGACTTCCCCCAACACACACTGGCTGGTGCCTGCGAGCGTAATTGCTCAAGAGAACAGAGAACGCTCAGAGAACAGAATTTTTCTTTAAAATATTTGACTTTGCATCATTTTTCAGGCCAAGTAAGTTCCAGGCTCCAGCTACGTACTACAATTAACCGTGAGCAGCAACTATCTTGTTACCTGACGCGTTTTTATGATTTCTGCATAAAATTAAATCGTTCTCCTCGCACCGGCCCGTGCCCCTCGGTGCCTCCGCCTTCGGCAACAGGTTGCTAGCCAAGCCAAGCAGAACTAGTTTCTCTGCCTTAATAATTTTTACTTTGGTTTAATTATAGTTTTGCGCTTAATAAATTTTCCTGCCTGCCTGCCAAGAGAGTGGAAGAGGGCCCTGGCCCAGCGAATTTGTTGCCAGTAAAGAGAAGTGTAACAGCTAAGCTAAGCCAGGGCCAGGAAGGTGCAGTGTTAACCAGCTGTCGAGAGCAAATGGCTTAAGCCGTTTAATTATAGGAAATTTAACAGCTCAAAGTTGGGATTATACCCACGAACTTTAAGGTTAACTGGAGTCTCTGAATTACTTTTAAAAATATTAAGTAAAGTTAGAGTTTGCATGCAGTCTTAGCCTTAATTGCAAGTCGATCCCTTGACTACCCATTTGCCTAATTAAAAGGCATTTCAATTACCGCTGAACAATTTACTGAAATATTTATTTATATTTTCATTCGATTTGATATTTTCCTTCACGATTTCCATATGCTTCAGCTGCGAGTATTTACAGGCCCTTGTGGGTGGGTTTAAGCCCAGTTGCCAGCTGCCTGCCTGTGTTTGTGTTTGCATTGTGGGCGCTTTTTTGTTGTTTTTTTTTTTTTTTTTTGGCCCAGTGCTTGCTTTTATTATTCATTGCACATTTTATGCTTCATTCACTTTTCAATTAATTAATAATCATCATGCTAATAAGTTTTTTTTTCACTATCGGACCGCCGCCGCTTGTTTGCCGAGGCCGTGTGGGTGGTTGGGCGGGCCCATTAAGCCCGCCCACCAATTTGTGCATTAAAAACAGCAAAACAGCAACATACCATTAACATTAACAACAACATTGCATCGGAAGATACGCCGGGCACAATTTAATTTAATTTAATTGCTTGTCAATGGCACGTCTTTCTTTCCATATGTTAAAGGGATTTTTTCCCGCGCCCGTGTTATTATTTTCCTTTTCATGTTTGCAATTAATTTAAATTTCCACGGCATTTGTTTGTGCATTTATTTTAAGAGGCTCGATCCCTACACTGCCACTCCAGGTCAGAGTACAGAGTGCATTAGCCTTAGATCGGCCGCCGCTGCCTGGTTTTATGGATCTTGGCTGGCAGCAGCACACAAACGGTAGACATGGCAAATAAAAGCAGTCTAAATAGAGCATAAACTGCAGACGAAGACGTGACCAGCTTGCTGCAGCACGAACAACGAAAAACATCGAGAAATCCAAGAATCCGAGTCCCAACTCGCCACACTACATGAAATTTATCATTGAAGTGCGAAACTCTGGCGGCGCGGCCTTAGAACTAGGCGCCGCCAAACGGAAGTGGACCCGGGATCCCGACCTTAAGCCCAGCCCGGGGTCTAACAGGAATACGTACTTCCTAATTGACAACAACGGAGCACATGTGCGAGGAGGCATTGTCTCTGGGCTATTTGAACTCGTGCACGTAGCAAAAGTAGAAGGAAAATAGGAATTACTCTGGGAAAACAGGGGGAGGTTTACTGATAATTTCCTTTCAGTGTTGAAATCCTCCCCCAATTACAAATCATGAACTTTTACGCACATTTGTCAAGTATCCTGTGGGTGGGAGTGGCATCTTCTTCTCCTTCTGAGGGGCTGTCTAATTGCAGTTATGCTAACGAGCTGCGGGGTTGATGGACGTTTTGCTTGCCGACGACCTCCCCGAGGAGCCGCCCGCCGTTGCTGCACTTTCGAGGGCCTCACGCATAAATGAAAAATTTTCTTAATTATTGCATTGATTTACATGGCGGCGTGAACAGGGACTTTGCTGGCAGGCTGTGACATGGCAGCCACTCGAGGACTGCGTTTTGTCGTCACTGGGGCAGTGGGTGCACTGGGGAAAATCGGGGTTTGAGTCTGAGAGGAACTAAGGGAAAATGAGGAAAAATTAGGAAAAAGGGTAGATTAAAAGGGCACTAAAAAGGCGAAGGAAAGAACTTGTTCAGTTTAAAAATATTTATATATATATATATATATTTAGTCAGAAGCTTGCAACGCAGTGAAGGAGATATTTCTGACCCTATAAAGTATATATATTCTTGATCAGCATCAATAGCCAAGTCGATCTAGCCATGAACGTCTGTCCGTCTGTCCGTCTGTCCGTTTCTACGCAAACGAGTCCCTCATTTTTGAAGCTATCTGAATGAAACTTTGCAGATAGTCTGCTATATGCTCTCACTATACTATATCATATAGCTGCCATAGGAATGTACGGGAAATATTACGTATACGTAATGTTAAATTCTTTTTAGGGATCTACAAATTTTTGAAAATTGTATTGTATATTGGCCTTGCAACTGAGTCTTTGAGTTGCCAAAAACCTTTAAGGGATCTCTAAAGATTTGAAAATTGTTTTAAAAATATTCCTACAATCCTTTGAGACTTTTTATTTGAATTTCTTGTAACTCCAAGGAATGCCTTTCAGGTTTTTAATCAAAAATTCTCATTGTTTATATATATATATTTGTATATATTTTTTTTAATATTTTAAATTCATTGCAATTATTTCTCTCCGTGCTTACTGCATTGTGTTGCACTGCCATTGCAGCTGTGTGAAGTGGCCCTCGTGGCGTACTGGGCTCTGCCGTTTCGCCAGTCCGGGATGCAATCGAAATTTTGTGTCCGTGCGTGCACGAGTTGTAGTTTGTGGTGGCTGCCACTCGTCATCCTTGTCCTGGTCCTCATACCCATCCACATCCACATCGGCGTCGTTCTCGTCCTCGTCCTCGTCATCCGTTCGGGCCACTCGAGGGTCCTTTACTTTGACAATGGCACTGGCGAGCGAGAAGCAATCGGTGGCAGCTGGCACGTTTGGCGGTTGAGTGGAACGCCCTCCAGCCGCCGAATGTCGACCTAAGGCCTCTGACCCACCACAATCCTGCTCCTGCCTCCTGCAACTCCCTCCTGCAACTCCCTTCTGCTCCTCCCTCCTGCAACTCCCTCATGCTCCCCTCTCCAGCTCCTCCCACCCGCTCCTTTCTCCCGCTCCTCCCTTTTCCACCCCGATATTTATGATTAAAGCCAGCGATTTGACTAAATTCCAAAGATTAACACATTTTCTACGATGACACGCCACGCGGGCTGTAAGCCACTAATGTGACCACAACACGGCATAATTTTTCTGAAAAAAGAAAAAATAATAAAGCCAGGCAAAGTGTGCTTCAAAGAAGGAAAAATGATTAAAATTCTGTACCCTATGAGCTTAAAAATCAAACTCAGACTTACCGAACTGTAAATTCAATTTCCTACTCTTATTATTTATTTAATATTCACTTCAGCAGGGATTTGGCAAACTAACTCCCAGTGTAGCCATCAAAAATCCTACCTGGCCAGGTACAAAAACCCATTAAAGTTGTAGATGGCAATTAAAAAATAGCATTGACCGCCCCGGACATCACATGCAAGCCATGGTTTTGGCCTCACAAATGCAAAAATGCCTCCAAACGACACTCGTTTTGGTCGATTCACTTGTGAAACGGCTCAAAAGGTCCTGACTGCCGGGGCCATATTGTTGTCGCCGAATGCATATATGTATGTTTAAAAACTTAGAAGGAGACCCGAGCCGAGGAAAGCGAATAAATAAAATTCCAAACATAATTCACAACATGCCAAACTACAAGCGACAACGACAACATGTTGCATTGTTAGCGGCGCATTGTGCCAATTGTTGCTCCGTGTTGTTGCTGTTGCTGTTGTTGTTGTTGGTGGTGTTGCCATGGTATTTATGCAAATTTGTAGTGCTCCACAAAATCCACACAATGTGAGTGTTTTATTTATTTCCCTTTTGGCCGGCGCCCCGATCCACACAGATTTTTCTGTGTTGTTAAATGCCTGAAATACGGTCTCTCGGGGACACACATTTTCACATTTTCTATTTTTTTTGCGGGCCAATAACGAGACAGGCCAGTAACATGGCCCACACTTCAACTTTGATCTGGCCAGAAAGACCGTCAACAGTTTGTACAATTTGTTTATTTTGCTTATAACTAAATTAGAGCAATTTTCGTAGCAGACAAAAATATTACTAATTATGATGTTGAAATATGTTCATGTCGTGTTAATTAAACCCAACGACGTATCGACGATCGGCGCAGCCATTGGCCGAACATTTTGTGGTTTAATTGGCTGCGATTTGCCAATGTCCAAGTTGTCAAGTGTTTATCTGAAATCGTTTGAAAGGAACCAGAAAAACACTAGTTACATTTTAGTACCTTGTTTTGTAAATAATTTGCTTTGGCTAACTGAACATGGAGTTATTTTCTGATATTTTTGAGAGGATTTTTAACAGCGCAGATGTATTTCTCTGATGTTTTCAGAGAGACAAAAGTTACATGGGTATTAATTTCAATTCAAATTAGAAACTAGATATTACTAGTATTTATTATTGATATTTATTTATTTTAAGAGCAGTTCCAATTTATAAATTATATAAAGTTAGTTGTTTTCGAAAACTTCAAACACCCTTGCAGGGCATTTTCATTTAAGTCAGAAGCTTGAAATTTTATGAAGGAGTCATTTCCGACCCCATAAATCATATATATTCTTGATCAGCATCAAAAAGGGAGTCGATCTAGACATGTCTGGGAGAAAAAATTTTTTTTTTTCATTTTTTCAAAATTGTATAATATTGATTTTTAGAATTATCAAAAATTCGACAAAAATTTTGATTTTTTAATGTTTTAAATTCAGTATGCATATTAATAACCCTAATTAAAACTAGCATAGAACAGCTTTCCAAATTGAAATTAATGCTTTTTTGACTTAGTTATTGATTTTTAAAATTAGTTATGCTAAAAATATTATTTTGTAAAATTATTGATAGATATAGATTGAAGGATTGCGAATATTACAGGTATTTTTGATGGAATCAGGTTCCCAAAAACACAGTGATTGTAAAAAGTCATATTCACTCAGATTTCCTATAAAAATACTGATGGAGAAATAAAATTTAAAAATGTTACTAAGTTTGTAAACATTTTGATTAAATTATAATGTTAAAAAATCGACATAAATTAAACATTTTTAATCCTAAATTCAGTGTTATGTTAAACCCAACATATAAAAACTTTCCTAATTGAAATTAATGCACTTTTGACTTAGTTATAATGAACTTCCAGTTCGCAAGGGTATATAAGGTTCGGATTCCAGAAGTCTGCTTTTTTTTTGTTAAAATTACATTTATATTGAAACCAAAACACGGAAGTGCAATATGCAGCAGTCGGTGGCATGGAAAACGCTTTGACGCATGCGCAAATGGGGAAAATTCGGCTAAGGTGGACCTGCATTCACATTAGGCTGTCGCAGAGCCGCTTTTGTTGTTAACCTGGCCAACGAGGTGGAGGTGCCCCAAAACTGATTATCGGCATTACCATTGTCTTTCGTATTTCGTATTTGGTATGCCGTATTGCGCCGTTCGTCTACCCGAAAATTAAGTGGAAAAATCAATCACTTTCACTAATTTTAAAGTGATTTTTCCGAATGCGAGAAAATGGGGCTGCCACGGCTTGTTATCAAGTGTTGAAACAGACGCCGAATCGAACTCCAAGTAGGAAAACGAGCTCGAAGCTCGACGCTCGACGGTCCAGGGTCCACGGTCCCCGGTCCACTGTCGACGGCCTAATGACGGGACATTTGTCGGACGGCATCGAAATAAAGAGATTTTTAACTCGGTCCAAATGAAATTTAAATTAAACAGTGAAATGCCCCGGCGAGAATATTATCGGCTTTAAAGTGCGGATTGATTAATTGCTGTCTCTTTCTGGTATAGGATTTTTAATTTGATTTCGGCTGCCGCTGCCACCACTTCTGCTGTTGGAATGGTTTGCGGGCCGGCCGATTAATCAGACAGATAGTGACCCCATCTCAGCTCTTCTCCGTCTGCAGTCTAACGGTTTGCCTCTTTCTTCCAGGGTCTTGGGTTTCGCACCGCAAAATAATTTGCCAATCGTGAACGGAAGCGCGGCGCATGCGTCATGAGGTGGCAAGCGCTAACACTCTTCGGGTAAGCACTGGAAAAAATTATTAGTAAATATTAAAATAATAAGCTCTCTATACCAAATACTAACAATACTTAAGCAGTATTATCTACAACAGAAAATATTATTAAAAAAATATATTTGTAAGATAAAATGCCTCAAAGACAGGGATACATTACATTTTCTAAACAACCTTGTTTCTGATATTTATAAAATAAATTTAAATTAAACGACAAACCTTCTTTCACATTATTTTTATATCAAAATTATATATACATTTTCCTAGAATATAAAGTAAATTGTTAATTCCCCCCCAAAATTTCTCTCAGTTCTTAACCCCACACCCCTTTTCCACCTGAGGAGTCGTGCGTGCTGCAGGTTTAGGCCACTTTCGTGCTGCGGATTCGGTTTCGATTTTGGCCCAGACCGCTGAAAATTTCTTATTTATTCTCATGTTAATTTCCTCTGGACTCGGTCTCGGCCGCAACTTGCGTGACTTGATCGTTTTGGCCAGATATTATTTTGTTACATTAAAAAATAATTACCGCATTTGCCTTTTGCGTTACCTCCTTTCCACCTGAGCACCCCTACTCCCTGCTCTGTTGGCTATCTTTTTGCCTCTGGGCCTGATTTCTGTTTGATTTGCTCTTTTCGTAACCAAAATTGGTTCATTTTCGACGTTTAAACATTTTGAATGCGTTGCTAATTCTGATTTGATTGCCACTTGCCTAAACACTGCTGACAGCTCAAGACTGTGAGAGTGTACAAAAAACTAGCTTGGTTGCAGTTTTTTTGTTAGTACTTTAATAATTAAAGTAAGCAAAATAGTTGCTTTCCAGAACCTTGCCACTTTTTGTTTAGTTTCTATTTAAAGTTCAAGACACCTGCGTTTAAATACATTTTAATTCAAACTGTGGAAAGTATTTTACCTTCAATCACCAATGCTGCCTTTTGAAGGCTTTTATGTGCGACTCTCCCCTTAGGCTTGCCTGCTGGCACTCAAAACAAAGCATAAAATCAACTTTTGCGACAAATTTTTCATAAACATAAACCCCAGCGCCGTACATTTTGATGATTTTAATGGACAAAACTGCGCAAAATGATGGCCGCGAAACGTGTTGGGGCAGCAGACTCTGGCTCAGACCCTGTCTCTGGCTCAGACGGTTCTGCGGAATGTGTTGCCAGGCACCTTCTGCATTCTCCGGGCTGCCCCTGCTGCAGCCAGGCCATTTAAAATGCAGCAAGTGTCACCATTGACTGAAACGAGGCGCAATAAATATATATGCATGTGCGAGGGGCCGTATACGAGTAGCTGTAGCTGGAGCCTGGCTATATACAAAGTGGCAGTGGCTCTGCTGGTCTTGGCCCGGCTTTATACGGGCAAGGCATGCGCCGCATATTGGCAACAATGCAGCGAAAAAAGTGTGGACTTTGCATGAAGGAGGGAACCCACTGCCGCTCCGCCACTGTACCCCTTCGTCTCGTCATTTAAATAACAATAAAATTTGATGACAAGCCATGTTGCTGGGCTCCTCCTGCTGCAGTTTTCGATTCTCCGTCTTCGGCTGATTGGCTCTGCCGGCATAATAAAGACATTCGATGCCTTTTTAAGCGTTTCACTTTCGCACGTAGCCGCCGTCGCAGCCAGTAAAAAGTTTGCAGCATGTCCGGTTGTAAAAATAAATATCACCAAGTTCTCCGAGAGCCACCAGCCACCAGCCACCAGCAAGCAGCAACCAGCTCCTAGTGCCTGATGCTGAGTGATATTGGGGGAAAGTTTAACACTGTCTAGACGGACTAAAGGCCACCCAGCAGGGGGAAGCCACCCAGGGCAGCCCAGGCCCAGCCCATCGCCCAGCCCCAGTCTCCCCGAGTCCCGACCATCCCTCCACCGTCGCGCTTTCCATTTCATTAGACAATGCCAACTTTTAATTAAGAAATCGTGCTCTTCGACTCCTCGATATTGAGCTGCAATCTGAGGGAAAACAACTGAAAAGTTTAGGAAAACACAGAAGGAAATCGAAGGAGTTGCAATTAATCGGCGAGCGGATGGGGAAGTTTCATTGTGTTTACTTTCAGTTCGTAAAAGATAATTGGCTTTAATATTGCATAGACTATTATAAGAACAAGTAACCCTATCGTGATTATAATTTTATTCGTTTAAAAATCAGTTATAGTTAAAGTAGTGAAAGGTCTTTCCTCAAAGGTAATTTAACATTTAGTAGAGTTCGTTCTGGTGGCTAAATTTAAGTGTTTTATATTAGTTTAATATTATTTAATACATATTCCCCTCCCCAAATCAAAGCTTGTTTCATGATGTCAAGTCTTATGGCTTTTATCCCTGCAATGTGTAGATTTTCCAAGTATTTCCGAAATTCCCCTGGCTTATAGTTTCAGTGGCATACATATATTTAACGAGATTTTCCACCTCTGGATTTGCCAGACTTATTATTCAGTCCCCTTCGCTATTTGGAAGCTTTGTCTCTGCGAATCCCATCCAGCATTCATTGTGCTTTACGAGCTTGTTGGGTCTTGCCTCGGCTCCCACTGCATCCCATCTGCATGCACCATGCTCCATGCTCCAAGCTCCATGCTGCATGCCGCATTCCGCACGCCGGCTGCCAGCTGAAATGTCGAAGTGTTCTATATGCCACATGGTGCTCCGCTCCCGGGGGAAACCGCTCTAGGGGCAGTGGTAACGGCTCCTCAATGGCTGACAAATGCGACTGAGTCGGAGGCTGAAGCTGGTGCTGATGCTGATGCTGAGTGTGAGTGCGAACAAAATGCACGGCGTCGTTAGAGGATGCAAACAAGTTTCAACTCTCCTTCAGCACAGAGAAAAAGAGTTTTTGAGAAATTTATAATATTTTTTATTTAATATTTCCGTTAAAAATCAATTATAAAATAATTAAAAAATTTTACAAACTAACTCATTAGAGATTCAACATTTCAAATGCACTTCAACAACACTTCTACAATAAAGCAACTGCAAATCAATACTTATAAAACAACAATTCAGCTAAGATTCCATCCTTGTTCAACAACAGTACAACAATGGGTGCACAACAATTCAACAACGATTAAATATTAAATTTCTATATTTTGTAAAATAGAATCTTGGAAAAAATAATAATTTCAACAGCAAATTAATAGCCATTCAACGACAATTCTTTGATAGTTGAACAACAATGATTCCATTAAAATTCAACAACAGTACAACAATGGTTTCACAACAGTTCAACAATGATAAAATATTAAAATTCACTACTTTTTAATACAGAATTTTACAAATAAGCTTCATATTATCCATCAGAAACCAACTTCGAACAGTGTATCATCTGGTTGCTGACACAGACGAGGGCTGTTGTTACTGTTGCTGTGGCAAGTTGGTGTTGCTGGTGCGCTGATGTTGCTGCTGTGCCGCGCGTTGCTCTTGCTGGCTGCATCGCCGACGCTTTGTTTGAAATGTTGCTGACAAACCACTTGAAGTCTCTCCTACTTCTACGCTCATTCGACGGGCTGTGCTGCTCTCGGCTGACGTATTTCATAAGAAAGGCAAGTGACAAGTCGCTTTCCACTTTACACAGTTGCCGAAATTATGCCGCCCAGACTCGGAATGGAAATGGGAATGGAAATGGAGAAAAGGTTAAAGTGTAAGTGGGGGAAAAACAAATTGTTGGCCGGCCCAGACAGACTGGCTGTCTGTCAGAGGAGCCGTCGCAGCCCCTCGATCCCCTTTGATCGCCAAGAACGAGCCGAGCCGTTCACACTTGGGCAAGTGTCGAAAACTGGCCTACTCGGCGGCCAAACAGATTTTCCCCATTTTTTTTTTTCTTTTTTTTTAAACAAAGGAACCGAGCAGAACAGAACTTTGCGTGGTGCCGAGAGAGAGAAAAAGAGATAAAATGGAGGAAAGTTTTGTTCTGCTCGGCGTTTTCCTTTTGTTGAAACATTTCTACGAAAATTATTTCGAGTACCCAGTCGCTCGGACGGTCGGTCGGCCGGCCGGACTGACAGCTGTGCTTCTCGGCCCGTCCGCTTTTATTTCACTTCAAGTTTTCCCCCATCATCTTCAATAGCAATTTGCTGTCCCGGCCGCCAGGGAAATTCTTGGGAAAATATGCACATCCAAAGCGGTTTTCAGGCGGTGCCCGCATTTGCCTTTCCAGCGAAAGTGCGTGGCCCGGCCCCAGCCATTTCTGGGTACATAACCCCGCCGATCGGGAGGCTCCTCAACACGCACACTTTCTAATCAATTATATCGCACTTATATGCAAATTTCACGCAAACAAACAAACAAATAAATCAATTCCATTCCGTTCAATTCAATTCGATTTCAATAAGGCTACGCACCGGCCCCGCGGGCACAATGAACCAATTTGAAAATCACCTTTCTCGCCTGCAAATTGCTTTGTCAGCTTCCCCCCGAGTCTTGGAAGCCGGTGAAGTGTTTCGCTTTCTGCCTAGTTAACAGCTTTTTTTCTCTGGATTTTTTGCTGGGGCCCCCAGTCGGTGCCAAAAAATGCCAAAAAGAGAACACCACCTCCTAGCTGGCTAGAAAAAGCACGCGCAAGCTGCTTCAAAAGCGCAAAATTTCACATTGACGTGAAAAATTGGTGGATATCAGATTTCAAAAGTGGGCAAATCAGGCAACGGAAGTGGGCAAAGGCGACCAGTGAGTGCGCTACCAAGAGACCAAGAGAATTATAAACATATTTAGTTTTAAATAGGAAATTTTGAATTATTTTCTTTAGCAGAAAATAAACAAAACTTAGGCATGAACTCATGCGATTTAATTTTAAAAGTCTCTAGGTTTTTAGCTGTCACAATACATATACATGATCACGTAAATCGCATTTAAATTCGAACAATCGCCTTTCGAGGACATTACTCATCGGCGGCTCGAGTTTCTTAGGAACTTTGTGTTGAGTCACTGCAAAATCCATATGCCTGACTTTTCAACTGCCTCGGCTGCTGGCTTTGCATATAAATAAGTGCCTTATCATTTAATTTCAATTAAACGACAAAACGACAAAAATGAAATCCGAAAATGTTTTGACGCCAAATCAACTTTTCGGTAATTGTATTGCTGCCCGGCTCTCATGTCTCATGTTCCCATCCATCTGTATATTTCGTATTTATTCTCATTTTGCATGCTCAACAATTGTAGACACCGTGGGGCGATGACAAAAACAAGCAATTCCGCGTCCCATTCATTGACAGTCACAGAAATTGCAGGCCCCGGAGCTCTGCGGATTTCTTTTGCGAAAAAGACAAATTTTTTGGCGCGTGTGTCTGAGCCGTGAAATATATATATATATGCACTTAAGTCTTGGCTTTTTTCAGTGCAATATGAGGGGCAACACACCATTCATGCTGCTCAACGATTTAAATATGTTCGTCTGCTGACGCTGCGGTAGCTCTTTTCCAGATACATTTTTTGATAGACAAGCGGACAGACATTCATGTAAGCCGGGCGCTGAATTTGATCTCCCGCGTTTTGGCACGAACTGTAATTGAAAATTTCGTATGGAAGGGAGTACGGGAGGGTACGAGTATCTGAGTATCTGAGTATTTCGGGGTAACAGCACACAGCGGCGGAGCATCAAGACCTGACACTCGAAACACTTGGCTTTGGCTTGGGTTTGGGCTTTGCGCGGCCTCAACTTTCTTGTCCGGTTACGTGAAATTTCAAATGTCATAATTTCTGACAGTTTGATGGTCGCACAAGCAAACAAACATTCGGTGTGTGTGGCTTACGGGGGTTAAGCCAGCTGGACCAGAGTTTTGGCCCGAATCGTTACCAAAAAAGCGACTTGGCCGACGGACAAACAAAAGTGACAAGTTGTATCACAACCGCACTGTGGCTCAATGATCGATTGAAGTAAATCAAAAGGGAAATTAAAATGTATTTAAAATGTAAGGAAATATATTACAAAACTTATGAGATACTAAGGGATTGTTTGCTTTAAAAATATGTACAGAAAAGGGAAACAAAAATGTATTTAAAATGTAAGAAAATATATAACAAAACTCATAAGACACTAAGGAATAGTTTGCTATAAAAATGTACATAGAAATATATTTATAAAAGGGTTTAATGGCTTATAAAGTACGAGTTTCGTATCCTTTTTTTCCTTTTAACTTTAAAAACTATTTTTTCTTGACTTATTTCACCTTCTCAGCCCACTGTCCGCCATTCTTTGGCTTCATTGAGCTGGCTAAGTCCCCTAAGAAGTACACAAGTGTTTCCCTAAGACGTCTTAGGCCAACTGTAGTGTCGCCAGGGCTTGGGCTTCGAGGTCTCTGTGGGCCAAGTAAGCCCACATATTGATTCGCGGAGGGCTGAGGGCGGTGCTAACCCTCTGACCTTTCGGACCACACACAAACACACCTCACACCCCAACGTACTTAAACTTCGCTGTAATGTTGCATAACATGTAAATTCCGGCCATGTCCGGGCAAAGTTAGTTACGTTTTAGGGCCAATTCCCAGAAGCAGGGAGTAACCAATTAGACATTTTCGGGCTGGGACCATAGTTTTACACTTTTTCTAGTTACTCCGCGGACAGCTGTGGGCTTTCTGTTACATTTCCAGGCGGGCAACACGAGAAGTCGCTTAAGAACTTGCGGTAGGAGAGCTGCTTCAGGTAAGAAGACAAGAGTTCGAGCCACAGATCTTGGGGCTGACATTGACGAAGTGGTTCTTCGAATGAAATTGTCGTAATTTTTTCGGGTTTTCCACATGTCTTTTGATGCATACAAAGCGTTAATGTTGCCCACTTTGTCATACTTTGGCTTTGCGTCCGACAATTGAACAATTGATAAAAGCCACGACAGACCGAGGCACCTTAAACCGAAGCGACTCCCAGCTAACGGTGCATTTCGGGTCTCAAAAAGTGAGCAATTGTTATTATAAACTTGAAGGTATCTGTATATGGATGACTCAAGCTCCGATCTGGGGCCACGGATCGGTGGTTTTGGCTCATTGGCATTCTGGCCGCGATAATGTCAGGGAATCTTCAGGGAAGTTGGACTTTAGATAGGGTTCCAAGTTGAGCGCCATTTCCTGGAACAATATGCGGGTTACCTAAGTTTTCTCCAAGCAGAGTCATGTCCGGAATAATTTTTGTTAAATTTCTAAGCAAGTTTTTAAATTAAATTTTATCTTAAATAGGTTTTAGATCTTCCATTTCGTAATGGGTCATACCTAAAGCTAAACTTAAGCGTGGAATTACCTAAATCACAGCTGAATCTGCTGGAAGAGCTTACCCCTCAGCACGTCCAGGTAAAACTATTATTCCCGCTATCGGTGACATCTGGCCAGCGTATCCACGTATCCGTGAGAACTGCCGAGCTGGCCGAGATACGTACGTACGCCTGGGTTTTACGAGCACTCGTCTAATGAGGCACAGGAACTCCACGCACTCCCCACCAGTTGACACTGACCGCAGATCTGTATCTCAATATTTAGGTTGCCGTACAACTAAAAGGCTGACGACAAAGATGGAGCACTTGAAATAAATCAAAAGATGCGAAAACGGGGCCTCTACGCCAGGGAAAACTCTGGTAAGGCAAAGCAGATCCCAGATCCCAGATCCCAGCGAAATGATAAATGCCTGCTTCGTGTATCAAGTGTGAATTTTAAGTGAAAATGTTACAAGAGAAGAAGAGCGGGGGGGAAATGGAAAATGTTTTATGCTCACTATGCCTAAATGCTGGCTTTTTATGGGAATTACGTGGGGCAAGGCGAAGTCAAGCTTTAAATATGTCAATAAATGATTTTAATTACGTAAGGTCGGTCCATCAAACGGCACACGGAGCAGCCATTGTTGTCTCAGCCAAGTTCAAACAGAATCGGAATCAGAATCACAAACAGTAATAGTAACAGCAACAGAAACAGAGTTCTTTAATGGCCATGTTGCCACCGTTCGTTGGTAGAGGAAATGCTCTCGGGCCATAAAAGTCAGCCACATAAAACAAAGCCGAGAGCTGGAGAAGAGCTGACGCTGACTCGGGCAAATAAAAAGAGTAGAAATATGTTTAAATATTTCCCGCTTAGTTAGATTCCATATAATTTTAAGCCGATACAGAGTAGCCGCCTAGAGACCGCCGGCAAACTCCACTGAAGTGGGCCTCGTAAAGAGTGCGAACTGTAAATCATGACGGTTTTTATGGCTGCCCACTCCCAGGGCCCATTTCGGGGTCCTGCTACCTGAAGTCAAGCGGCAAGGTATGGAAATAGAACTCACACTCCAATTCCAATTCCAATTCCTATTCCGATTTCTATGCCTATTTATTAGCCGCTTTAATTGCTCGCACTGGGGCCAGCGCGCCTTGACATGAATCCGCGAAAAGGCTCTCCATAAATCTGTACAATAATTGGTTATGAAATCGTTCATGGCAGAGCTTACAGCTCACAGCTCAGCTCAGCATTAGATGGGGCTTACTTATCGACCGAATTTATGATATTCTGTGGGCCGTTCAATTTACGATCCGGATTAAGTCACAACGCCAACGCGCTGCAATGTTCCGCCATTTTGCCCTGGGTCACAAGACCGTTTAGCCGGCGAATTTCTGCTCCGGAATATGGCTGAGAGAATGACGGGACCGTTACAATATTAATTACCCGCCATTAGCAGCATCACTCAACTTTAAGCACATGCAGCCGAGGAAACTATCTCGAAACTCATACATCAATGCCGCTAAATCCACTTGTCAGGAGGAACAAACGTGAGAATCGTTCGACAGACAAAAAACACACACAGAAACTTCAGCTTCAACATCAACTTGGACTGAAACAGAAACAGAAACAAAAACCTAACAAAGGCAAACGGCAAACAGATCGAGCTGCGAGGAAATATTGTCAGGCAACACTTTTAACCCTGTTGCTGTAGGTGTATCTCTCCTATCCGTATCTGAGTCCACATCGGCAGTCACACAGGGAGAAATCAAGATTAGATAAGGAAATACGTATTTGATACGTATTTTATATATATCAATTTGAGAGGGAATATGTTGTTAACTGCAAAAAGGTTAGAGAGTTTGCAAGCCGATAAAATTAATTCAGAATTTTTCATTTCAATATTGTTGTTCATTTATCAGTTCATTTTGTAGTTCATTTCCTTTTTCAATTTGATAATAACCATTTAGTTCTTTATTCTGTTTATCATTTCGTTGATTTGTAAGTTGTTCATTAAATGGTTCATTTATTTGTTCATTTAGTTGTTCATTCAGTTGTTCATTAAGTGGTTCATTATGGTGGTCATTTAGTTGTTTATTCAGTTGTTCATTTTGTTGTTCATTTAGTTGTTTATTTAGTTGTTCATTTAGTTGTTCATTCAGGTGTTCATTTAATTGTTCATTCAGTTCTTCATTTGGTTGTTCATTCCCGTCTTCATTTATTTTTTCTGAATTTTGTTGTTCCTTTAGTGGTTCAGTTCATTTAGTTGTTCATTTTATAAATGATCACACAATTATTTTTTTCTTTGTTCACTCACTTGTTTATAAAAATGTTCATTTCATTTTTTAAATAATTTTCCCTATATTCAAACATTTAATTTCTCTCCCTGTATCCGTATCCGTATCTGCATCTGCAGCTTGTACTCTAGCTTTTCACGGGGGAGATTTGTAGCTGGGACACCTGCAGCATTTGAGGGCCGTTTGTCGCTGTGGCAGAGAAAGACTTTTTATGCTAAATACCGTCGCAGTTTATATTGATGATGCTCCGATCCGAAACACAATGCCACACGGCCTGGGTGCAACCGCCCCTCCCCAGAGATACACCTATGGATGTATATGCATGTGCTAAGTATATCTCGGCATCTCCGGTAGAAACAACAAAATGTGTGACAAAACACCACAAGGAATTTTAATCCCAAAATGATTGATAATCATTTGCACGACCGGAGTTGGGCGCAGAGAGAAAAAGCTTTATCACGTTCCATTTGCCTAGGTGTAAAGTCCATGGGGTATTATCAGCACCGCCCAACGAGGTCGTCTTCATCAGCCTCTTAGCATCTCCATTCCCATTCCCATTCCCATTTCCATTTCCATTCCTCTCCAGCACAGTCGTCATCGTCTTGGGCATCATCATCATCATCATCCTCGTCGTGGCTGGGCTTTGTTTGCTGCTAATGTTTGCACTTAATTCACCAGACAATGCGACACGGGAGTGGCGGCGGAAAGGGCATTTTCTTTCGGCTTTTTCTTCAGGGGGGAAAACTAGGTGAGGAGCGGGGTGATTGTGCCTGCCAGGGCGAAAAGTCTAAATTATGTCGTTGCCGCCTGACTGTTGCATAGGAAAATGCATCATTTTGTGAGCTTAAGCGAAGACGTTGCGCTTTTTGTGAATGGGCAAGGAAAGCACTGGGAAAAATTGGGGATCTATATAGAAATATTAGGAGAAAATTATATTAATACGTAAATAAGTATTAAGTAGCACAATCCTGTATTAAATAGTTTTGAAAGTGGTTTTTTCCTTTACGGCATATTCATTTATATAAAATCTAAGGCACGCATAAGCCGAATTAAGTTGCTGATTTTAAAATCTTAAAAATTAACAACGTTTTGTTTTTTTAATATGTATGGTCATCTTATATTACACATAACCAGTTACTGCTTAACGCGACTACTGTTTCCCATTTTCCATTCAGCAAGTGGTTTTATTTCCATACCAAATCTTTTGTTTGCGTCTGACACCTTTTTCTGGGCACCGGATAATTTCCAAACACCTTAAACCATTGAACCTGGCACAGTTCCCTTAACGATGAGTTGAAAATGTGACAAAAGCTGATTTAAGTCATAATTTATCATGAAATGCTGGATTAGTTGCGATCAATTTTACAACAGTTTATTTTTAACACGTTGCGTATACGTAATGCCTGTGACAATGACAATGCCAGCCAGTCAGCCGGGCAGGCAGCAGGTTGTAGCCAAGTCCCAGGGACTAATGTTTAAATTTATTGACTATCAAATGGTGTGTGGTGCCGCTGCTGTGCCTACTGCATTAGTTTGTGCCACTTTCGAATTGGTAACTGTTTGGCAGAGGGGATTGTGGCACCGAGGTGGAGATACTCTGCCGGAAAATTAAGTGCTTAAAGTAGGAAGAACCTCAATTTTTGTAAGAACTCACTATTTAATATGTTTTAAAATTTTGTTAGCTAGGAAATGATTTTATCGAATTATACATTTAAATTCTGAGCTAAGTTTTATATTTAAATTTAACTTTATAGACTGTAAAATGAACTATGGCTTTTAGAAATCCTTGGTTTCCGTTCTAAAAATTATCTATGCTTCTTATTTATGAAAGAACCTCTTCTTGAACTAATCTGAGATGGTAAAATACATAAATACTCTTAAGCTGAGACGAATTCATGAGCATCTCGTGCTGTTTTGGGAACCATCGTCCAAAAAAAGAGGACGTCTTGGCCTACAGCACGCCTTTTCGGCAAATCAACCACGCCCAAGAGCCAAGGCAACGGCAACAAAGTTGGCTTTCGGTTAAGTGTTTGTAATTGTTATTGCACAAAACTCGTTCTTTCACTTTGGCCTGCAAGCGCGAACTTCATGGCTACACCTACCCAGAAAGCCAGGATTTCAGCCGGCGGATGATGATCATCTCCGAGAGCCCGGGCTGGTACCTGGTTCTAGCTGTAAATAAAGTTTTGGCAATGCAGCCGCGCCCCCAGAGAAAAGACCACCTAATGAAAAGCGTCCAAAGCCATGGTATTTTTTGTAGCTTTTCTGGGTGCAGTGTGTGAGAGTGTGTCGATTTCGATATTAAGAAATTACAAGAAAAGACTGCTTGCCCCACGCATTATGCGGAAATTAATTTGCGCGTTCGGCAAATTTAATTCAATTTTTTAACAGCTCCGGACGCAGCAACATGACCAACACGCCCTGAAACGAAAGTTGACCCACTCGTGGAATCTTTGGGCTTGGTTTTGCACTAAGAGAAAAGTTCTACAAAGACTGAGTTGAGATTAAAAAAAAAAACTATCAATACTTAGAACCCTTTAAGGGCAAACTTTACTACTTTTTTTGTTATATTCTAGTTTATTTTTATTTGATAAGAATTAATTTTACTTTATTTTCAAGTAATCCCTTCGCTTGGCTTTATTTTTTGAGTGTTTTTTCTGGTCCTAAATCGCCAAGAGTACGAATTAAGACATAATAAAGCTGTCCTGCGGTCGAGGCCTCTTTCTTCTGGCCCATCCGTCAAGATCGGGGCGTGTAATTCACTCTGGACTCTGGAGCTGGAGCTGCGAGCGGACACCTTCGTCTTTGCCTGCGTCTGACGAGAGTCGACTTGACAAGACGTTTTTGGCTTAAACGCTCTTTTTGGGGGGTAATTTTTTGGCAGCGGCAGCGAGGTCTTTGCACTCGTAGCCCAAAGTGAGTGGCTGTGGTGGCCGCTTGACAAACGAGTGTCATTTATCAAAATGTGACACTATTTGCGCCAAGTCATGTGTTAACTGCACTTTATTTTATTGTTATACCCCGTGTGGGTTGGCCCTCAAGGAGGTGGAACGATATCCTCCGACACAAAGGCTCCCTGGCAGTCGGTTCCTCGAGTGCTCTCATAAAATATATATCATAATTGAGGGTTATGCCTTGGCCCTTGTTTTCTTTTCGCCTTTTTCGGGGACTAAGCCAAGAAGTATGGCGTTGGAATTGGCCACCAGGATGAGGAATGGCCAGATTGAGATATGAGATGAGCGTGTGAGTGAGAAAAGTGCTGGCAGGCATATGGCTCTTCTCTGATTCCCAAAACTGATTTCGGGATTAAGATTTTTCATGAATTTATGTACCGTTTTGCAGGACATGTGATTTCTGATGTTTTATACAAATTAATCAAAGTTCTACAGGGAAAGTTACTCTCAGAGGGTTACAAATCGAGAGCTGTAAACTTTAAGTGGGCTCTAAAGGAGCATCTTTATTATGGATGCTAGAAGATACTCTATAACATGATATATAATATTTAACATTTTATAAATATTTTTATAAAATTTCCAACTCAAAAACCTTTTCGAAAACCCACCTGAATGCCCTCGAAAGCACCTCGGTGGCATCAAAAGTAATTGAGGAATTTTCGGGGCCTTATCCTCTGCCTAAAAGAAGTAATTTTTTCCTTTCCAATTTGTGGTTTTTTGGGCGCGTCCGGCATTTAATGCCAATACTATAAACATTATCATTATGCGGCCGGTACAAGAGCGCAGTTATACATTTTGCGCGTCCGCCGCGCTTAAATGTTGTTTTTACCAAAAACTAAGAAAAAATCATGGAAGAGAAACCCAAAAACCAAAGGCCGAAAAGTAATTTCTTGCACGACATTAATTTCTTTTAAATTACGCATAATTGAAGTACGGGCACTCGAATTTGATCGATGGCCGAATCGAGTCCCGGAGTGCTCCCTCCAAGTGCGGCGATCGAAACTCGTTTCCCGCCGCGCCTCCTCCTCGTTGCGATCGGAGGAGAGAAATTACAAAAATATTGCTCTGCCATAATAATTTAATTTCATTTTTTTCCCCTCTTCTTTTGGCTGTGCGTTTTTTACCATACGAGGCCGGGTTCTTGGGAGAAGCAGGTCGCCAGCGACATTGACATTCGAATTAGACACCTGACAGCAGAATATCAAAGTCACTCGACGACGACGACGACGACGAAGCCTTGGATTTGAAATTCGATTTAATTTCTATTGAGTCTGAGTCGAGTCTTTGTGCTCGTGGGCTGACCTGTCAGTCAGTATGAAATTTCATATTGTTAGGGGTATTTAGTTTTTATTTGGGCACGATAAGCGGATTTTTCATTACATCAGTTTAGTGTCACATTAGCGTTGTGTCAGGCGGGGGCGACAGATTTGTATATTCCATTCGATTTCGGGTTTTACCACATATTTTATAGCTCTCAACGAGAGCTCTCTTCCTTTATAATAATCCCAATCCCATCCTGATCTCCATCTGCATCTGGCCGTTGCCTGCAGCTCTTTGCCACACAGAATCCGCCCTTCGAATCACATAAAATCTTTCAGCGAAACTCACAGAACTTATGAATTTCTTAATCTTTTTCTGCTCAGGAGGAGTTGCCCTGATCTTTTTTATGGCATTTCGCTGGGCGATGCTATCAGTTGGTTTTTGTTTCAGGTTTCGGTTCGGTCTTTAAAATGTTTTGAATGCGAATCCAGTGGTCGAATCACCGCATGAATCATAAGCCAGTTAAAAGCGAATTCCTAAATGTTTTTGCCCTGGCACTTGTAACCTAATTTAATTTCGCGGTAAAATAATAATTATCAGCAGGAGAAATCGTTTAACTTAACACTATATCCTACCTTTAGCTGTCAGTAAATAAATTATATATTTCGATTATGGGGCTTCTTTTCTGTAACCTTCGCATAAACTGTATTATCGGTGGTTTTTTGCTGTTGATATATTATAGTTTCCTGACCTATATAATGTACTACGAGATTGCAAATAGTGAAATAATCCTGTACAAGGATAGACTAGGCAGGGTCACATACGCGAAGAATACCAGGGGCTTCTGGGTGCTGGGAATATGCTTTTCAATAATGGCCTTAGACTCCTTGGCCCTGACATGTGGCACCATTACGGTAGCTATTGTGGAGCACCAAAAAAAACAAAGTTTAACTTATTTTTTGTAGAGATGCGATCTGCTTATTATCTTATTTCTAATATGCGAGATTATTCCAGTCGCCGTGGAATTCTATTACTTACTGGTAGCTCTTTTATATGGCATTGAAATCGAATTTGTTTTTATATACCTTCTGCCCCTAGGTGAGTACCTTTAAAATGCTTGAATTTAACTTATTTGGGAATGTATTTCTCAGTGTATCTCATCTACATTGATGTGGTGTCATTCTTTTATTGGCGTGATTTAAGAAAGAAGAGGAAAAAAAATTCGATCTCCATAGATATTGAATACTAAAGCTTAAACATAAATTGAAAGCATTTAATTTTCTTAAATTGTTAGTTATATCTACTACAAGTAAGCTGCTAACTAATTTATTAATTTATACGTTCCATAACTCGAAATCACATACCACTTTTTCCGGTAGAACTCACTGGCACTGCGATAAGGTTGGTTGACTTGAGAGCAGGGAAACATGTCAAGAAATAAAAACAAAAATGATTTATCATAATGGGAGTTGGACCCGGAGACGGGGCCCGAATTGGAATTGGAATGGGAGTTGGACTGGAGATGGCGATGGCGATGGCGATGACGATGGAGCCAGAGCTCCCAGCGGCGTTGCCTAAATGGGCGATAACGGCCGAAAAAGATCAAGACCAAGAGCAAGACCTGGCGGCCAGAACGGCGGTGCGTCTGGGCGATGTCAACTCTTCATATAAAAATTAACGAAATATAAATTAAAAAATATGCCCAACCTCGCTCGGTCTCTCGGGCGATGAAATAAGAACCAGAAATCTCGTTCTCGCTCCCCTGCCTCCCGCTGGCGATTTACGAGCCTGGCCTGGGTATGTCCCTTCTGGTTTCGAGTTACGCCTGCGCGACAATGTTGCCTTCAAAAAAAAAATATTTAAAAAACGAAAAAGTGGAGGGAAAAAACGGGGAAAAGAAAGATTTTTTCTGAATTATGAATTGGCCCCTTTATCGAGGGAATGCATCGCCGCGTTTAAGACTTTATCTATGGCTCGTTGCGTTTTTATCTAATTGAGGCAGCTTCTACCCATTGATTGGGTCCCCTTTGGAGGCTCCGGTTTCAGGCCTGACTTATGACAGTGCCCTATCCTCGGCCTGATAGCTTCATAAGCCCCCGATAAGGCCGAAACCGAGAGCGCTAATTGCTAGCAAAAGTCCAGGCGCCAGCGGAACCAAGGGTTTGGCCTCCAACTGGACTGGGGAGCGGCTCGGGTGCTGTCGTATCACCTGCGTGTTATCGCCAGACAAATGCATTTTGCAAATTATTAACATATGTGCCGGCTGTTACACGACCGGGCCAACACCACCAGCCGACCGACCGGCAGCTACAAGCATGTGCAGATACAGATACATTTGTATCTGACGCCAGCGTGTAGGAAGCCGGCTCGGGACTTCGCTGGCTGCAGTGGCCGCGGCTAATTGATGTCTGTGCACAAAACTTGATTTATTTCTATTAATAAAGCCCCCATGCAAACGGCGCAAGTATCGGCGGTTCGGTCAGATACAGATACATTTTTCGGCTGCCTTATTTGGATGCACGAACCGACCCGGTGGAAAATGGGAAAAGCAGGCAAGTAATGGAAGTTAAATAATAAAAGTAAAGATGAACTCATTAAGAGAGATATTTAGTTGTGAAAAATTAAATTTTGAATAAAAAAACAGATACCCTTCTCAAGCTGAAAGAGCTGGCTAAGTTCTGGTTTTTGTTTCAGTTCTCTAAACATTTCCAACTCGACTCAAAGCCGCGTCAATAAATTGCTTGTTTAGCCACAATTACACACATGAACAGCCGCCGAAAATGGCCTAAAAGTAATCTAGCGAAACTTGTTGCCGCTGTTGTTGTCGATGGAAATCGTCAGAAAAAACTCGGTTGCATAAATTTTAACACCGATTTTAATCGGTTGCTGTATTGTCGAGGCGGCACACAGACAACTCATTGGTTTCTGGCGATATTTCGATACTCCAATATTCCGGCCAAGCCCCGACACTTTATGGCCAGCTTTTTAGCCGGTAATTACTCGGCCAGCAGCAGTTCCGGTGTCTCGGCAATGCAAACTGTAATTTTGTTATAAATTATTGATGTGTCAAATCAAATTCTCGGCCCGATTTCAGTGCGCCGGAGTTGAGCCCAAGATTTATGGCCTGCAATTTGAGTGGATACATTGAGGGAGAGAGATTTTGAAATGTGGTAGGTGGTCATTGAGGGTTAACATGGTTCGTAAATATTATTTTATGGGAATAACTCTTCAGATGTGTTTTTGACATGATATGGTATTGATTACGTTGGGTTTTTTTTTAACTATAATTCTGAGAGAAGCTAGCTTATGTTATAAATTAAATTTTATTTCTGCTTAGGGAAGAGTTGAAATAGTAATGGTACTTGTAAGTGAAGATCAGAATTGTAACCTTCTTTGGTTTCTGTAAATTTACATTAAATCGATATTACAAAAATTAATTATGAAGCCCTAAAGGTGTTCTTATTATAAGAAAAAATCGTGATAAAATAATCATAAAAAATTCTGTAATTAAACTAGAAAAAATAGTAATAAAATAATGATAAGTGACTTTAGTAATTGAACTATTTTCATAGAATACTGTAATTGAACTAGAAAAAATAATAATAAAATAATGATCACAAAATTCTGCAATTAGCCTAGAAAAATTAGTAATAAAACAATGATAAAAAATTCTTTTAATGGAACTATTTGCATAGTACTAAATTTCTCATCAAGACAATTACAATTCAAATAGGATTACTTTTTTCATATATTTGTTTATGACATTTATTTTATTATCTTAACTCAACATTCTTGTTTTTGCTTTAAAAAAAAAACCATTAATTCGCTAATTAAATTATCTTCTGAGCTGTTTATTATCCAAACTCCTCCACCAAACCTCGTGTGGCAGCCAGAAAATATTTCCAGATGAGGAAAGACTCGGTCTCCGGCAAGACAGATTACGAGACTACGGCGTCTGGGGCCGGCGGACATGTACAACACTTTGCTCAACAAGGCGATACGGAAAATACGCAGCGCTTTTCCCTGTTTCGCGGGCATGCAATTTTCGGGCCGAGTTACCTCATGTTTTTCGTCTGAGAGCCTTTTATTTCGCTTTGGCTGTGGCTGTGGCTGTGGCTGTGGCATTTCCACTTCCCCCTTGACATAACTGGAGCGCGTTTTGGGGCCCAAGAGCCGGGCGTATGCAAAGCGCTCAACCTGATTTGGCAGTTCCGCGACTCTTGGGCTAACAAAACGCTGCCGCTTGCTTGTCTCGGCCATTTGCATTTCGATCTTTGGCGGCTAACTGGCCGCCGCTTGGCCCAAAAGCAAATCCTATCGTAATAAAAGTTTCGCTGAAAAATTACAAGCACCAGGAAGGCGGGGGAGGACATGTGGATGCGGACTGGGACATGGACATGGGCGCTGTGTGTACCAGAAGGCACTGCCAATCGGCAGTTGAGCCACATTAGAGTTGGACTTTCACTTTTCGGCCGCATAAATGGCCATTTGGGCATTTTAGCCGCCCGACTGAGCATTAAATTTATGTTGATTGGCCGACTTGGCTTTTTGGTTAAATGTTGTTAAATTGTTTTCCGCCGAAATGACATGTTTTGACAAATGGGGCGGCTGCCCAAATAGCATTAAGCCGCCCAGTACTTGTTGATTTCTTATTTAAATTCTAGGGGAAATTCTTTGCGAGCAGAGAGAAAAATTTAGTAACACTTTGATGCTGTAAAATTAAGTAGATTTAAAGAAATATGGTTATAAAAACTTATTAAATGATTTCTGTATAATCTACCCCTTAAAATATATTATCAGCAAAGATAGTTTTAAGTCCCTACATATTTCCCTCTGTGCAGCATATCTACTTCTCGGAATACTTGGTAATAAATCCGGGGATAAAGTTTCGGTTTTTTATGCCTCCCTTTGGGTCATAAAACATCGGAAGCCGTCGAATCCTTTGACAATGCCGAGTGCCCAGAGAGCAGCGTCCCACAAATAAATACTAATAAACTATAGGGAGCCGGACACGAGAGTTTGGTGATTGGCCTGTTAGGCCATCCTTCCTTTCGCGTACTACATAAATTTCAATATTTATGGCGAAATTTTTTCCCCTGTCGCAACAGCAGCAACACATGGCCAAGATAAACATCCAGCGAGAGGCCTAAAAAGAAAAAAAAAACTAACAAAAACAAAAGGCATAAGGGAAAACGGCAGCCGGAATTGCGATTCGGATTTGTGGGCGTTTGACAAGCAGCCCGCCGCCGATGGGCGTGACCCAAATAGAGGCGTTGACGCTTGGCGACCGTTCACTCTTTTCCCGTCCAGGACCAGAAAAGGGAACCAGAGCAGCGACGTCGTAAATCGCTGCGACATAAATTCAGTGCACTTTTTGACGTTGTGCCTGCCTCCGAGGAGGATTCGGCATACCGCTCGCCTACCTGCCGCACCTGACACAAATTTTCCCAGCTCCTGTCGCTGGTTTTTCGCGCTAATCTCTGTAAACAAATCACTGACGTCCTGCCATGTCCTTGGGGACGTGTTGGTTTAATTGCTGCCAGACGTCGCAATTTATGAGCATCAATAAAGTGTCAACTTTTGTGTGTGCGGACTCTGTGGACTCTCCGCTGTCAAAGCGAAAAACGGTCAGAATAAATGCGCTTCTGGCTGTAAATCATCTTGGCGCGGCTTTCCAGGAAACTAGCAGTCCCTCGCTCGCTCCCTGGGAATCCGCCATACGGATTCCAGAAGCCAGTATCCCAGTATATCCCAGTATCCAGAATATCCGATGGTTAACTCGGCCGGGACACGCTAGCCGGGCCAAGACCGGGCCAGTTTTGGCATTTGCATTTCAATTGAAGCGAGTAATTAATGTATCGCATATCTGTAGAATTTTAATTGCCAAGTCAATGCACTCCCAGAGCCCAGAGAGATCAGATGCTCCATCGGGCCCCGCCGTACACTGGCCAAGAGCGGAGCACGAACCTTTGTTTCGGCCCAATGCCAATGGGTACACGGAGACAAAAGTTGAGGGATTTCATTTAAGTATATTTTATTATTTATAACTAATATTTATTCAGGAGGACAGATTACTGAGTACTCAAAAATGTATTAAATATATTTTAGGGGGTTTGTTTTATCATTAAAATATTATTTAATAAGCATTTAAATATCTTAATACTTCAGGAGATATAAGCTAACTTCTAGAAGACAGTTTAAGGTTTATCTGCAGCCATTTACAGGTATAAAATTAGACTTAAAATATACACAACAAATATTTCTCACACATTTAAACATCTGCTGATATATTAAATATACATTAGGAGGTTTGTTTTGTCATTAAAATATTATTTAATAACCATCTAAATATCTTAAAACTTCAAGAGATATAAGCTAACTTCTAAAAGACAGCTTAAGGTTTATCTGCAGCCCTTAACAGGTGTGAAATATGACTTAAAAAATATATCAAAAATATTTCTCATACATTCAAACATCTGCTGATATTTCAACTATCAAAATTAGTCTCAAACTTTTCCCCCAGTGTTGTGATGTTGCTGAAATTCCGGGCTGTAAGAGTCGCGCGTGTGGCCCCGTCACGTACCGCTTGCTAAGCCTCGCAATGCCAGCTGCCGCACAGAAGACTCTCGACAATTAAAATATGAAAGGGTTTCGGGCTGCTCCTGCCCAGCCAGCTTCATTCTTGTCCAGTAATCTAACATAACCGCAGAGCAGCCCCCGTCGAAACTGGCCAAAATCCTCGTCATAAATAGCGTGGTGGCCAAAGCCCCTCGATTTTCCAACTGCATTGCATCCATATATACATATGTATTTGTGAAAAGCGACGCTGCGCGACGGGGGGAAAATGGGAATTGGAAAACAAACGCTGCCAGAGTTGCTGCACGTGATGATTGCATCATTGTGTCAGCTTAGTACGTGCTCCGCTACGGGCTTGTCACATAAAAAATGACACACAGTTCCCGGTTACATGGAGTTCTATTGGCCCTAACCATCCGAAAACCAACCTATTTCCCCCTTTTTGCGCATTAGAAACCAAAGCGAAATGTATGTGATTTCTGCATTTTGGCCAGATGTTTGGCAAAAATTTGTAAAAAACAAAAAACAAAACAAGAAGAAAATCGAGAACTACATGTTTATCCAACACGTGGTGAGGTCTATTCCTGGTATGGAGGATGGATTGCCGGGACAATGGACATGACACTTGCGACTGGGGAGGGACAGACAAAGGGAATATAATCGGATGTTGGAGGATTTGTGGGTTGATTTGCAGGGGAAGTGGCTTAGAGTTTTACAAAACCATTTGTCAGAGAGGAGGTTGTAAAAATAATAAAATAAAGAATTAAGAAAGGAGAGCAGGAAACTCTAATAAGTTTTAACAAATTCTTGATTTCTGTCTTATTAGGGTTATATATTTAAATTGAAAAAAAATTATGATGAATTTTGATTAGCTATTTATTAAAATCCAGAATGTCTTACCATACATATCTGATACCCTCCAGAGTTCCCTTAGTGCCGCCTCAAAGTCTGGTCTTTCTTAACGTGTGACTCATAGGCCTTAACGATACTCTCAGAGAATCGTTTCCAAGTTATTGCTATTCCCTCAGAAACTCTGACCGATATCCGCCTTATTGTTATGCAAAATCCGGACATAGAATTCATAAAGGCCAATATTAAAAACGCATAAAACCGGGGATTCGGAGCTGGGCCTGATTGTATCCCGGCCAACTTTCGCCTGCCTGTCGCACAAAGCCCGGCCATTATTATATGGGTTGCTCTGTTTTTTTTCTTTTTCGGGATCCACAAAAGGGCAGCCGAAGAAGACGAGGTTTTTTCCTCATATAATTTATGAGAAATGCACGCATTAAACTTCATTAGATCGAAATTTAAGGCACGGACCGCAGCATTTGGGGGCCCATAAAAAAGCAGAACACAAAAGTATCTTTCGCTTTTTTTTTTTGTTTGCAATTAGTTCGACAGAAGCCGCATGGAAAAAATGTTGGAAAATGAAAAAAGTGGAGCTGCAAGTTCATTGAGGAACCATCGAGCGAAGGCGGCCGGGCGGCCACATAAATTTATTTTTAAAGAAATGCCGAAGAAATGCACCACCAACTGCGTCATTGTTGGCGGTTGCATTTGTCAAGGGATCCGATCCGAGCCGCCGATCCACTTGCTCCCAGCATGAGTCTCCCCTCGCGTCCAGTGTCGAAAATTGAAATTAAAATATTTTGGTAGTTTATGTGCTGCTGGAAGCTGGGAAACTGGGAAACAGGGAAACTGGGAAACTAAGAAACTGGGAAACGGGGAACACCCACTCAACACGGCCAGGCCTCTAGGAGAGGTGTTGCCGCCGTTGGCAGCCATGTGTAAACATTTGGTGGCTCTGTCAAAACTAATTTGGCTGCCGTTGGAGGGGTTACCTCTTCCTGTCTATCTGCTACACTTAGAGAAAGGGTTTTCTGGGATTTTTAAAAAGAACTAGAGGTTTATATGAGAGCTCTTCTTTTTTTTAACTAAAAAATATCTTCTTCTCAAAGAAACAACTTATAAATCCCTAATAACAAGGTACCTTCATACTTCTTGTATTTTCTAATTTAAATAATATTTGTTTTTTGCTGTGCATTGTGGACCTTGGAGCAAGTGCTGCCCATGTGCGTGATCTTGGCCAGCACTGCTCCTCCGCGTGAAGTGTTGAAAGTGTCGTAAATTTCATTGCCATGTGCGGGGGGATCCGAGCTGGGATCCAAGCTGAGAGCCCCATGTGGAGGGCCCTTGGGCAGCAGCAGCAGCAGCAGCACTCGCCAGCATATGCAAATGGCACCTAGGAGGCGGTCAGCCTCCTCCAGAGCTGTGCCACGTTCCGTATGATTTTCCACGCTACCTAAACACACGCGTTCGCCGTGCGCTGCGACCTTGACCAATGCGCGGCGTGAAGCGAGCCATGAAAATCAATTGAGAAAATTCGTAAATTTTTGGGAAACTTTGTCACCCAGCAGAGGACCTCCTGGGCGGCGTGTGTCGCGACAGGCAAATGAGTGTTGGGCTCTCTCGATCCCAGAGAGAAATCCCACGATAACCTTCGATTTGTCATGCCGACGTCTTGGCTTAGCCGGAAACTACTGGCAACTCCTCCCAGGAAGGGTCGTAAATCAGCAGAGAGTAAGTGCCAGTGGCGCGTGCTCGCAGTATTTTTGCAAGAATTTTTGCCAAACCCTTGCAGTTTGTATCTTATTCCGGGTACCTGTTGTTGCCACGGCAACAAGTGTAAAACTAGCAGCCATTTTGCCCAAAGAAAGCAGATGGTGAGCCACAGGGGGAAGCCAGCCTTGGAGCTCTGGGAAAGTGCAGTACTGCATCCATCGCGTAAATTGTGGCAGACACTTAAGAGCCGAGACAAGATTAAATGCTAAATTACGTTAAGGCGGCGGGCAGATAAGACTGGAGCTGCAGCGGAGCCCTTGGATCGAGGGATCAGGGGATCGGAATCCGGGAGTGCAGCGGTGCAGGAGTGCCGAGGTCCCGTGTTCTGGGGCCAAGGTGATAATGATAAGGAAATGAAATCGCGTTAAGTTCGCCAGCGACGCAGAATGGGACGCGGCACTATCTGAACGCGTATAAAGTACGAAAACTGATGCGTGGCATAAATTATCAAGGGGTACAGTGGGGCAAAATAAGGGGATATTTTAGCAAAAAAACATACTAAGGGAGTCTTGAATTTAGGGAGACATAGTTGCCATAAATTAATATGTTTAAGAATCTTTGGTTACTCATAAAAAGGAGGATAATCTCAGGATTAATAAGCATATAACTATAAATAATGTGTTTGAAATACTTTTACCTATTAAAAGGTATCAAAGATAATATCCTTATTTATTTATTATATTATTTTATATATAAGAAGCATTAAGAGTATCTATTTAATAGGTAAACTATTCCATTTTTGTATACAATTTAAATGAGACAGAGACTAGACTCTTATCATAAATAGTTGACTTTAAAAGGCTGTAGAAATGTCTCTAAAAGCATGATTTACAACTTTACTCGCTAGGATAAACCCTTATCAATGATCTCTGAAGACTCTAATATTTTTCAAGAATTTTTTCGGCACACTTTACTTGATTTTTCCCACTGCTCATCAACATTTTAGCATTCTGCTATCTGGGCGATGCTTGCCTGTGTGCAGGCCTGCAGTAATGCACTTGAAACAAAATCACAGTCGGCATCGCTATCAACATCAAGCTGTTAAGTGTGCGACCCCTTCAGTTGCCCTACCTGAGACACAGAGAGAAAATTCTAGATTATTTACTCAGAAAATTGAGATTCAAGATCTGTTTAAAGAGAAAGCAAAACCCTGAGTACTCTCTTCAGTAAAAATATGTTTAATATCTTGACTTAATGTTGAAGTTATCCAAAACTTATTCCCTGTGCATCTGCCTCGTCTGACTGGCTGACCCAAGACTCTCGCCTGATAAGCGAAATTGATTTTCGCAATTATTTTTAGCATAGCTCGGAAAATGTGCCTGGAAAATGTGTCAAATGACGACGACCTCATAATTTTATGATTAGTCGAAGTGCTCGTTAGTGGGCAGAGTGAGCGTCCCCGCCCCATTGGCCATCTCCCGGTGAAGACTCCATCGCCATCTCCTCCAGCATCGCCCCGGCGAGCCACTCGATTGTCGGCAACATCATCGGCGGCGGCATCAGCAACACGTACGCACACTTCTCACACAAGTTGCACAGTTTGGACTCTCTCGTCCGGGGGAGCCAAAAAGACCGCCGAGCCGACTTTTGCCGTGATAAATTGCAATGATAGCAATGCCGGCAGCCTTAGCCTCAGCCTCAGACTGAGCCTGTGCCTTTGCCTTTGCCAAAATAAAAAATAAAACGAAACATTTTTTTGGCAGACGTGTCCCCGGCGCAGAAAGCTGAAATTAACCGACGGCAACATCGCGAGAACGCTTCGTGTTGCATGTAAGCCAGTCAGTCAGCGCGGCCGAAAGATGATATATCCGAAAATTCCATATAATGACTGCCGGCTGGCTGCAGCAATAACGGCAAGTACAAGTACAGAAACAAGTACAAGTACAAGCACAAGTACAGGTACTGCTGCAGGTACAGGTAGAGAGAGGTGGGGGTACTGGTACTGGTGCTGCTAAGCATTAGAAGCCGCAGACCCAGACATGGGAACTATTTTCACGCTCAGTTGCAATCTGTCAATGCCGTTCGCCACACCGAGTCATGGCAGCAACAGGCACGACACCTTTTTGTGGCCTGTTGCAAGTTGCTGGTGTTCTCGGTGTTCTCGGTGTTCCTCGGTGTTGCCTGCAACGCCCCGGCACGCTGGCCAGCTAGCCAGCCAGGCGCGCTGATATATCAAAGCCAAGCCATCATCATCTTATTAAAGAGTGCCAACTTAATTTGCTTCTCCATGTTGCCAGACAAGTTGTTGCCGTTGCCGGATGGAGCAGGATGCTGTGCCACAGTGTGGCAGCGGTGTGTTGCCGGTCAAGGTGTTGCTGAGGGGCGTTGCTGCAGACAGTTAGAAATGGGAAAGACAAGTCTACAGCCAATAAGTCGAAGAGGGAATATCCTTTATTGAAATTAAATAAAATATTAAAGAAAGCTGTGAGACATTCTTTATAAAAGAGAGTAAAGAAATAATGTTAAAATTCTTTAGATAACTTTTCAATCTTAAATAAAATAGTATTCTTATAGAGAAGGAAGCAGAGGGATCTTGGCACTAAATTAAAAAGGTTTAAAGTATTTTTCAGAAAAGATAGAAATTCAATAGAAGAATATTAAAGACTTCCTAAATATTTTTAATTAATAATTTTTAATTTGACTATCTTAGATTATTTTTCATCAGAGACTTTTCCTCTTTGCGTATCCCATCACAAATTGAAGGGGATAAAAATTCCTTGAATCTCTGATCTCGGGTCGATTCTGCCCTCTCCAGCTCTCCATCTCTCCAGCGGTTCTTTGGGGCCACGACACTCCACCCACAACCACCCCCAACCACCCAACGGCGGCTCACTCAACACCTTTTGGGCTGCCGCGGCTCAAAGCTATAATTAATAGATTATCATCGACAACATTTTAAATTCGCATTAAACTTGCCAGCGCGCCAAATTGCAGCGCCAAAGTGGAAAATGCCAAACTATTTTCTAGCAATTTTTCCTTTTGCCTTCGTTATGTTGGCCATATTTTCTGGCCCCTCTTTCTCTGTCTCTCTTTATCCATTTTCCAGCTCAGCATTATTCTTTTGACTGCTGTTCGCTTTGGTCACATACGCGGAAGTGATTTTTCCACTCCAATGACGTCGTCATCCTCGAAGTTGCCGTTGTTGCAGGCGATGTTGTTGCAACAGGTTGTTCTTGGGGGTGTCCGCGCCGTTGATGTTGCCTCACGTGCTGCTCGACCCGGCCAACAGGCATAACAATATCTGGCTTTGGTAATACCCTAGCTGCAGTTGCTATTGATAGACAAGATCGAAGGGCACTGAGAGAGTAGAGTAGTAGATGTAGGGGAAGGTACTACAATTAGTTACTATAATTTTTTGGAGAGGGGAAAACTATGGGATATTATCGTACTCATTCAATTTATAAGCATAAATTCTATTAAACTAAGGTTGGTTATGTATTTAGACAAAGAACTTAAGTTCTCAAGCATTCCCTTTGAGCTAAAACTGAACCTAGAACCATAAACTTCATGAAGACCATTAATTTTACTTCTAAAATCCAATGCATCTCCTAGATTAATCCCATATTTTTCCGTGTAGCCTTGTTGCTGTTACTGCCTAGTTAGTCAGTGGGCTTTGATTGCAAAAAATTTTCTTTTGTGGCAACGCCCTTGGAACGAATTCCCCTTAGTCGCGGTCGTTTATGTGTGAAACCAAACGGGAATCTGGCCAGAGCCAGAGAGGATTTCCTACCAAAGCCCAAGCCAGCTTTTCCGCACGAGCTGACCCGGCTCAATATTTGCACAAGAAATTAACGTGATTGGGCTCATTAGGCAGTCAACTTATTTGGCCCGGACAAACCGTAAAAAGCGTCTCGTCTCGTGTTTAATAAGCAAATATCAACACCTCGTCGGACTGCATAAGCACATTAAGTTTTACGCAAAAAACGCATCTCACCCATCGACTTGCTGTCATCTGCCTGGTCACACAAAGCAATCAGCAAGGAAAACAATGCCCCATGGTGATGATGACGCTGCCGATGAGTTGGGTAAATATACCCGCAAGTTTTCAAGATCAATGTTTATTTACCCAGCCAGCGTTGGGCCGAAACTGCATTATTGGCAGCATAAATTGCCGGTCAGCCGGGGAAATATGACTGGGCCAAGAGAAACAATGAGCAGCCAGCTCCGGGACACGCAATTGCAATTAATGGTAACCGAAAACCAAAGTCAAAGCCGGAGGAGGATCGGAGTCTAAGGTCTGAGGTTTCGGAGACTTGGGTCTGCGGATCCCAAACCCAGGTCTGAGGATCGGAGACCCGATGAGACGCCATCAAGTATCAAGTGTGTGCGGAAGGCACGCACACGTGGTCTTGAGACAGAGAAAAAAATATATTCTAAAAATATTCAAACAATTAGAAATTCAAAATTTAATTCTAAAGAAAGAAAATATTTCTGAGCAAATCAATATTCTATTTTAAATGTAGAGAAATCGGAGATTTGTCCTTGCCCTTAGGATATGATTTCATACCCTTTGTTTCTTCGAGTGCATTTGCCTCAAGAAGATTGAGCCGTAGTCCAAGTCGGACTTGAAGTTGAAGCTGGAGTTGGCTCAAGTGCTTTGGCTCCGCGCTGCGGTTGCAGCCGGAGAATTAAGACGTCAAGTTGGACCTGCGGAAGACGTCTATGAAATATACGAGTATAAACAACGGCGGCCGTGATGACGTTGTTTCCGATGCTGATGAGTGTCACGAAGGCAAGTTCAATGGCCAAGGATGTGGCCAAACAATGGCCGGCTATTGCGTGCCACATGCAGCAACCGCAGCAGCAGCAGCAGCCACTGCAACGCGCAACTTGCAACAATATGAGATGCTGATTAGGCCGCTGGTCAGACGGGGTTTCGAGTCGCAGTCGCAGTTGCAGTCACCAACACGCATGCCCATAAAAACGTTAAATGCATATTGGAAAAAATAATGATGACAGTTGCCTAACTAAGCCAGACAGTCAGGCAATCCAACAGCCGTGGCTACAATTGCACATCCAGCAAGACACTTAACAAATTAAGATGCTAAGGCAGACAGCCGGGCTTCTATCATAATGAAGCCACAGGCGACACTAATCAGCAAGGAAATGGTTTTAAATAGAAGTAAATAAAGTAATTAAAAAGCTGGAAGGAGGATTATGAACAGGGACAAGATATAGCAAACAAAAAGGGTCGTAAGTTAATGATTTGTAAATAAAATAAAATATAATCTTGGAATGAAATAGAATAACTTCTGAAGAGACTAAGGCCAAGAAAATAGTTTTCTGAAATCCCCTAAGCACAGCATTAACAAATTTTCAACTTTTCACATCAAAACCTCACAATTTCAAGCGAAATTCCTATATAAAATCAAACCCAGTTAGGCTTTCCTCTCTGTGTAACAACCTGAAACTTGTTAGCAGCTGACAAGCCTTCGCATTACATCAACTTTCAGCCGGACCGTGTGTGTCTGCGTGTGTGGTTCTAAATCGCTGTTGTTCAGTGTAATTGAAGCTGAAATTGCCTGCACCTTATGTCACATTACGACAACGTTGACAATGCTGTTGCCGGGATGCTGAGAATTGGGTCAGTTGGGGCTCACGTCAAGGTGTTGTTGCCGTGCGGCAACTGTGGCCGTTGCAGCTCCACATGCTGTTGCCGACGACGGAGCTGTCACGGCCAAGAGACAAGCGGGTAAGCCGCATCTTAATGGCCAAAACGCATGGAGGGGAAAGTCTAGTTTTGTTTTGTGCAAACAATGGCAATTGTCTCATTAGCGTGACAGAACACAAGGCGTCTCCCACTCGATTGCCAGATGCATTTGCAGGTCGTAATTAATTTGCGTCTCGTAATGATTTCTCAACGGTGTTTCTCACACTCCATGGAAAATTTGCATAATTGTCAGGGACTCGCATGCATACTGGATGTGTGTATGTGGGTGGGTGGAAGCTGTTGTTTTCTGGCCGGGCTAATTCCGCAACTAGCCACGATTAATCAAGCGGCTAAAAACAACAAATGCGAGCATTACTCACATGGACCGCGCCCACTGGCAAATATCGGTGCTGTTCTGCGCAGTTTTTCGCAGCATTTTTTTTTTTTTCTACACCCGACATTTTCGCAACATTTTGCATTCGCACTGTAATTGATCATGTTTGCGGCCGCCTGGTGGTATCCGTATCTAACAATTGAGCTCGTAAATTTTCCCCTGGCTGGCCAGCAGGAAGTTATGGTTAGAAAATACGCTGTCCATATGGACATGGTCGAAATGGCCGAAATGGCTGAAATGGCCTCTTTACGCTGTTTACTCGCGGAGATAATCAATTCGCTTTCCCGCAATGAATTGCCCATTAATAACTGCTGACTGGACTGGGTTTCAGAAATTTACAAAATCAGTTGGGCAACTGCAATGCAAGATTTATGATTTAGTTAACTTGTTTATAAGGGAGATTAAATTAAAACCCTGACAAAGTCAAAGAGTTTTATATTGTTAAGTGATCTTGAAATCATATTTTCAGCAACTCTTAGGTTTACTAATCTAATTAAATAAATAACTCTTTGCTTCTTATTAACTTTAATTACACTATTCAAGCAATTTTCTTGAGCTTTCCCAGCTTAACCTCCTTTTATTAGCCAAGAATTTCCGCCTAATTACTGGGTAATGAAAAAACGATCCTCATATTAATAGAAGCTCATAAAGGACCCACCGTTTGGCCCTGCCTACTCACCTGTCCCATTCATTTAACCTGGCCATATTAGTATTCAAAGCTTAGTGCTTTATGGCAGAGGTAATAAGAGAGTGACTGTCAGAAATGGATTTTGCATTAAGTTGCACTGAATTTAAATGAACTTTAGTATGTAATTTTCGATTTTATGCCGCTGTGCTCCATATAAAATAAATTGCAAACGGCAACCAGTTTCGCAGTGGCGCCCACCGTCAATTGCAATTGCAATTGCAATTGCACCACCGAGAGGGGGGCGGGGTCTCGGCCATCTGCATACGAGGCCCACATGGCATGCGTGATATATATTTTCAATTAGTTGGCAACATTTTGCGGCAAAAACTAGTTCTGTTCAAGTCGATTTTTTGCTCAACCGCAATTAATTTTCGCTTAATTTGAATGGCTCACTTTTTGTGTTCCTCAGCGCTTTTTCCTCGCCGAAGAGGGAGATGCGCCGCGGCGCCTGAAATGCTTTTAATACTTTTGTTTTCGCTCCCATTTCCATTTCCATTGTGGCTTTGGTTTTTCTGGCTTTGGTTCCATTGAAACACCTTTGTGCTGATTTATGAACTTTCGTGCGCGGCAACAATAAATTAATATATATCGAGCGGCAAAAGTGAATGCAAATAACTTCAGCACTTTGACTCATTAACGCGACGGGGAGTTTTCATTAGCTTTTGCTGCAGACTCGCGCTGCCAGCCTCACAATCTCTGAAACCGAAGGTGTGGCCTGGCTTTTTTTCCTCAATAACAATAATAATAATAATAATAATAATTACACTTTTAATGGAATGACCCAATTCCGATATAGTGCCAGAGATTACAGCGTATTAATTGGTAGAGGCTGGGCTTCCTGCAAATTATGCAGCTAAGGCGGCAGGAAACATCCATCTTGGCCACTTTTTCTGCACCTTTGCCACGGCCCTAATCCAATTAAGGGATTTCCATTCTCCGCTGGGCATTGGAATTTCTGCAGATGCGAATGCCAGCACACAAGAGATTTTCACACTTGAGTTTTCCCTTTCCCCCCATTGGACTCCGGTGGACAAAAGGAAAATTTCTGCGCCCAGGCGGATTTTCACGCTCGGTCCGGGCATTCGTTCCACGATGTTCCAGTGTTCGACACGCATTTCGAATTGGATTTTGAGCGAGACGAAATTTTGCCCAGCCAGTTGGCCAAAAAGCGAAGGTGAACAGCGAGGCTAATTCGGGAATTGGCAGCTGCAGTGGCCAGAAGAGTGACAACTTGAGTTAAAATACCTTAAACTTCATAGTAACTGGGACTTGGGCAGGGAATTGTGCAAGTACAGAGTTGTTTTCACAACTAATGAACTCCCATTTGATGGCCCGTGTAGGCCCGAGATTTACGCGCTTTTAACGGCTGTCGAGAGAGGGTATTAGCCCTATCTGCCCATCGGGCCGGCAACACATGCTGCGCTTTTGCTCAATAGTTAACCTGGTTTTACTTTTAATTAAAAGACAGCCGGCATCAAACGGCGTTAAATTTAAGTCCATAAAACCCAGCGCAACGGGCGACGAAAGGAAAGTGTTGGGTTTTTGGTTGAGATTTGAATTGAGTTCGGGATTGGGACTGGGATTGGGTTAGTGACTGGGACCGCCCTGCTGCTGCTGATGCTGCTTATCGACAGCGATAATGTTAATGATGGCCTTTAAATAATTTTACGTCCATTAAAATGTGCCTACAAGTTAGTCAGCTGCTCGTAAAACTGCGATTCGATTTTAATTTTTATGGCAAGTTTTACTTTCTGAATGGAAGTGTAAAAAGCAAGACAACCCGTGTGATAAGCATCGGGCGACAAGCGAAAGCACTTTGATTTTATTTACCACAAAAGTGCGATAGTGAGCCCCGATGGAAGTTAGATAATCTCAGTGTGTGGCTGAGGCAATTTGACGGCTCTATACCGAGCTCCTTTCGCCTGGCTGTGGCTTTGTTAGAACGACCCACCTAGATTGCAGTTTTTCCCGACTGCATTCCCAACCGAAAACCTCGCCCAGATCCATTCCCAGCCGCAGTCCCCCTTCACCGACCGCTAATGTGCTGTAATCCCCAGCTAAGGCGCTTTGAAAATCAATTACAAATGTCAGTCATTGTCGTTATTGTGCCCAATACCTCAGGAGTGACAGTTTGGAGCGACAGTTTCGGTTGGGCAACTCGGTTAAGTCCCCAGACAGATGTAGGTATGTCTCTAAACACAAAAGAATGTCTAAAATACTGAAGTAATATAAAAATGGATTAAATATTGCTTATACATCCTGCTATCTCTAGTTCCAATTGCATTTCTCACTGCTTCTCCGACTTATGACTGATGGCCTGACCTTAGCCGATGGGGGAATGACACTGGGCCACACAGGGCCAAGTTCATTTATCAACTCAAGTCGTCGCTCTGACGATGACTTCCAATAAACAACAATTAATCAATTTGTAAATAATATTTCTGCGCCTACGCACTCAACTGGGGCTGGAACTGGATCGGGATATAGTTTTTTGCAGCAGAAGAGAAGAGTCAGAGCCGCAAGAGTTCATCAATTAGGCGGCTAGCCGGCAACATGTGCGCCTGATTGGGGCAACTCCGATGGCCACGGCGCCAGTGCTAGTGCTCGTTAGCTGTCCTGCAGGAACGGCTCCATTTTTCATAATCTCCACACTTGCAGGCCAGTGCAATGAGCCCGGAAAACCGAATGCCAAAACTTACGACTTCCGCTGGCAATTGATGGCCAGTCATTCGGCGGAATGGAGTTGGCCGGCTGGCCATTGCCAATGCCAGAAGTCAACTTAATTAATTTTTGCCCCAGCAGCCACTCTGACTCCCAGTTACATGGCATGCCAAGGCCAAGAAGCTACAGCTACTCCAAGTGCACAGGGAGAAATCAAAGGGTATAGAAGCTAACTTAACTGGTGTTAAGCTTATGTTGGCCTTGCGATTTCCCTAGTTTTTCTGCCAGTGCCAAGCCCCAACGACTCCCGTCTCACACACACAGGAAGTGCAGGCGTTTGGAGTTGCTGCTGCTTTTCTTTATCTGGTTATTGCCGCTGCAGGAGCAGAAGCTGGATTGAAGTCCCAGCCCTCGCCAGAGCGGTGCATGCAGCATGAGCTGCGGCAGGTGTTGCAGATATCTCTGATTAAATGGCGTACGCCAAATCATGGCCAAAAGCGTTCGACGCAATCGTTGTTAGGCGCACATTAAACCATGCCTCAATTGGGGAATCAAGTGGGGGGGAATCCTAAGTGAAACCCGAGCTCATCTCGCAATCGCCGAGGGGGCCACTGGCAACCAGCGAACGGGAAGTCTGATTAACATTCAAGGGTGGGGCCGGACCGAGTGTTTTGAGTAGCCAGCGATGAAAGATTATTGGCTGAGTTCCCCTATCGATGGAGAGCGAAGAGCTAACAGTTTGGAGAAGCATTGGAAAATCAGGGAAAAGGCTTAGGAAAATTCTTGGCCATGCAATTGAAAGTGGATTGAAATGGTTCGGTGCTTACCAGATTAATACTGGGCAGTTAAAGTCATGATTTAATGATGGGTAGATATTTTCTAGATCATATCCCTGGGTTATATATTAAAATCCACACTGTTTTTAAGGAATATCTAAACTAATTACTTCCTGGAACCACTTTACATTTTGGTTAACTTCAAACTAGTTGAGAGCGTGAGTAAAAACTGCTTTGAAGGGCCGCCCTATACCAATTTCTCCTCTCCTTTTTTTTAGTACTTGACCCTGCCAGACCGCTTGACGTCCGCTCCTCCGCCCAGCTTGAGCCGCCTTGAACCACCCAGCTAGCCATGGCCTGGGATATATAAAATAGTACAATATGTGGTCGGTCGCTGCTCGCCCACACAGCGAGCCATGTCCCACTTGCTGCCAGGAGCTGCCAAAAGTCACACATCCTCGTAACGAATCGACAATTAGTGCTGCCAGAGGAGACATCCATCCGCCCATTCGCCGGGTCTCTTCTTTTCTTTTCCTACTGTCATCGTGGCAACCGCTGGGAAGATGAATGGCCTCGGTGCGGGTACCTCGATCGATGATGTGGACCTACCGCAAATATCATTGCCAAAAGTCAGTATAAAAGGACTTTGGGCATAAAGCCGGAAGACGTTCCTTGGGCCGGCGTGTGAACCGTGTAACAAGTGTAACAAATTCTACCCAAGAGAAGGTGACACGAATTAGCAACGCCTCGGATCGGATACCGTTCTCCGCTCCTGCGGTGCGTGGGTGCCCCTGCCTTTGACTGTCCCTGTGCCTCTAAATGTGCCTGTTCCTCTGCCTTTATCCCGCTTGCCGACTCCTCTGAAGCCGCCGCCAGCGCTGTCTTTGTTGATTGTGAAACACTTTCGTCACCTCGCCGGCAAAAGGCATGTCATCCAGGCGGCAGAGTCGCTCGTCGGTGGGCGTTTGTTTTTAATAGCTCCGCTCTTGTCATCTTTCTCGACTGAGACTCTCGGCACGCCGACACTCAGAGCCCACACACGTTTCGCAGCGATCTCATGCATAAGTCATGAGCAGGAATCAAAGGTTTCCCCCGAATGCCGAGGCACTCGGCACACTTGCAAATAGGTTGCACTACATTGGCCCTAAACTGTTTTTGGCTTTGAGTCAAAAAATGCGGAATGCTGATAGCTGATAGGAAAGGGGTTTTAAGCTGAATGCAAAATGTACTGGAGATCAAATTGTTATGCATTCCCTTATATAAACATTAAAGGTGTACTTGTATACCTGTAGCATATTAAATTAATTAACAATGGCATCATTGTAATTTTTCAGTTTAAACTCCACAAAAAGCGATCAGTTTTTTCTCTAACACCAACCGAGATGGACAAACATCAGATCTGCCTCCTGCTGACATTATTCATGCCCAACATTTATGCTCTCACCGAGTGGAGTAACTGGCCCTTTTCATATCGTTAGTGAGCTGTTTTCCATAGATCCAATTGAGACTTCTCAGACTTGTTCACCTTTCAGCCTGCGAAGAGGGTCTGTGTGTGCCCAGGGACCGATATATATGCCCCTGCTGGCATTTCCAATACACCTGCAAGCCTAACAAAATGTTTTCGTGTTGCGAGGATCCAAACTTTTTCCCAATGCCCAATATGAAAAGCTTTGTCTGCCAAAATCAAACCGTCACCAAAAAACCGGGAAGTACCCGTAAACCCTAATGTTTGAATAAAATAAGGAACCTCTTCCTCGCCCACGTCACAGCAACCAATTTTTGTGTGAAAATTCTCTGGTTTTCTTTGTGGCTAGAAAGACTTTGAAGTGATTTCCACTTGTTCGGCCTACCTCCATGCTGTCGTTGGCAATTACTTGGCCATCTGGCTGGGAATGTCGGGGCTAATTTGTGTGATTCTTGAGCAGAAGAAAGTGCCGTCCCCCTCGATATGCAAACTTAGCACAATGACACAGATTTTCATTTTCATTAGCCCCTCCTCCGGGGCGAACTGGAGCTGATGAACCGAACTGTTCGGGTCTGGTCTGTGCCTGGTCAGATTGACTGACTGACCGAGTTCTCCCTGCTCCCTGCTCCCAGCTCCCAGCTCCTAGCCACCTTCGCCCTGCCTCATGTTGTGCAATGACTGATTAGAGCCAGGGGCCAGAAACAACGTAACGAACACCAACAGCCAGGAGGAGTCTCCTCCTGACAGCCCGGATCTGAGCCAACGTTGATAAAAGAAACGGCAGCAGGCGAAACCACAATACTGAGCGGGGCCAAATGAGGAGCATGTTCCTGGATCTGCACCAGAGACTGCAGAGTGCACGGAGAATAAATGTCATGGCAGTGGCTTTTCAAGCTAATAATAAATTTGTTCTGGCAAATATTTTAGTTGAATTTCTTACGGATTGTCATTAAAACTTAATGGGGAATGCATTCAATACAATTTAAGGTCAAAGAAGTACAAAATGATTGATTTTAAAGTCAGTTAAATGCTTACCCCTTCCCAAAAGAAACCTTTTTAAACACTAATTAGTATAATTATCTATGTTAAACTAAAAAACAAGATTAGTTTTTTAATGCTTTTTCCCTGTGCATCTAAAATGGAGCTTGGACTTGGCCATGGCAGTGCCAACATTGCACTTGATTAGTGGAAGCACCGGCAGCAACAAAAACTGCATTGCGTGGGCCCGGAATGGATCGGAAATCATGGAATGGGGTCGCCGTTTGATGAGGTGGAGGAGCTAGAGGGGCAGGAAGAGGGGATCTAGGTGGGGGAGCGGAGTTCGGGGGCGGCCAAATCTGGTTACTTGCCAGCTTCCGGCTCCGCTTGCTCTCGCATGCGTTTCATTATGTCAAACAGTCAATCATGCAAAACAGTTTCAGCTACCGACGTCCATTTGGGCACACAATTGTCTAGGCTACAGTGGGCGTCATTTGAAGGGGGGAACTTTACTCGAAAAATATTATATATTAGGTATTTTAACCAGCAAAATATGTTAAACTAAGACAAGGTTCTAAAAATAAATGTGAGATTTTAAGACGAGAGTTTCTATCGCGAATTTAGGGCACTTAATAGACATTTTACATTTATGGCTCACTCCAAAATGAGTTCTGGGTTAGTAAACTCAACTCTAGAGTTTATAATTTATACCTCTATTTATCATTTATTCTATTAAAAACCTATACTGTATAATTCAAGCCATTCCACTGTACTCGCGAGCATATTCCAGTGGCGGAACAGAGGCCCCCTGGAGTGGGCCAAACCAACATCATCAGGATCTGGAGCACACAGCATGTTAAGCATATGCAAAGTCAAGCACCAAAATGCAAGGCTTTTTTGAGCTGCACTGATTCCCAGGACCAGACCGGAGACCGGCAGCAGAACCACACAGAACGGTTTTCTTTTGCAGATTCTACGTTTGGCAATTGAGCGGAAACAATTGGTCGTGGAGAAGAAAGAGGCCGCCTCGAATTGCGTTGGCCAAAACACTTTAAGGCAGTGCAAGTGCACAAATGAGTTTCAAATGGAAACAAATCGACCGACGGCCTGCCGACAACAAAGGCTCTGCGGCTCAAAGGAACAAGGAGCTACGAGCTAGGAGCTATGAGCTAGGAGCTAGGAGCTACGAGCAGCCAGGATCAAATGGAGCGACTGATGCAAAGTGCACGAGATGAAACCCAAGTGCCGCTTAGCTGTGGGCCAAGAATCGGGCCCAAACAATGGCCCAATGAGACAGGGGAGTGCTAGACATCAAAAGGACATAGTACAGGACAATCATAGTCCTGTTCAGGTGACAATAGAGCAACCGAGGCGGCATTTCCCCAGGCCCCGGACCATTGTTCAACTTTCCGAAGCCACACGCAATGCCACAACGATGACGTTGACAATTCCGGCCTGGGAATCGAATTAGGGCGCGTTTGTCAACCTCAGTCTCAGTCTCAGTCTGAACCTGCCTCACGTCGTGTGTGGCAACAATTAGAAGTCTTTGGCCCGCCGGCCAACCTTAGCAAATTAGTTAATAAAGGTGGGAAGACTGTCATCTTGTATTTATAGGCCTTATATACTTGTTGCTCCTCCCTCTATCGAAGGCCGCCGCTTTGATGCCCGCCGCCCATGAGTGTGCGAATCTTGTGGAGGAGAAGAACGGCTTCTTTGAGGTTCTCTCAATATTTTGACAGGCGCAACAATCGCCTTGGAACATTGCAACCTATTCGGAGCAGAGCGTTCCCACGTCGCCCGAAGAAAGTTGATAAACAAACCGGGAGGAAGCCCTTTTAATCATAATTATTACACAGCTTTTGCCTTTCAGAGGAGTGTGCAAGCTGCTGTTGCCAGGCAATCAGCGAGAGGCACTTGAAGAAACATTTAGCAAGCATTTAATATTTGAAGAGTAAAAAAACTAGGTTTATTAGGGATTAAAGTAATATTTATCACAACTAAAGTATCAAAGAAACACTTGCCTGAAAACTAATTCAAATACCTTACTTCTCCCAGTGCACAAAGTCAGCTTAAGGCGTTTTTTGTCCACTTGCTCTCAGTTTACTGTTACGAGTATCATTTTTATTAATTATCCCAAGAGGTGCCTAATTACGTCTGGCAAAAAAAAAATGTAAAATAAAATAAAGTAAAGAGCAAAAAAAATAAAGGGTGGAAAGACCAAAAGCCCAACAGCTGTTGTCTGGCACTGAGATTTCCAGTCGCTGAGCCTGAGCCCTTGGCTTCATTGCCCCATTGACGCGTTCACACCTTGGCCGGGCCAAAGGAAAGATAAACGGAGAAGAGGTACCCCAGGAAACCCCAGAGCTGGGCAAGTTGAACAAAATATTTTAATATAAAAATTGCAGCTGTTTAAGCGGGTGACGCCCCCGGACAGCAAGGGGAGTGATATTAAGGCCATGTCCCGGGTCTAAATATTGTGTAATTCCACCTGCACGCGGCTGCTGTGCCGCCGCTAATGTTATCATCCTCGATTTTGCACGCTTGTGATTTTATTGCCGTGAAATTGCCAATAATTACGAGCGAGTCTCGGTCGGTTTTCATGCGTTAATCAGGTTGCAGGTCTGCCAGAGAGCTGAGCTGGTTCCCTTTCTTTCGGGCCGATTTTATCGGCTTAATCGGCGGCCACTGCCATAGCCAATTTGAGAACAAAACTCTGCTCATTATGTTGCCTTTAAGCCGCTTGTCTCCCGAAACTTCATTGCAACTTTAATTTGGCTTTGCCTTCAGACTTGTTGCCTACTCTCTCGCTCTCTCGCTGTGTTTGGCACAAATTGGCTTAAGCCCGCACAAAACGTTTTTCATCATCGTGGCAAAAGTTTTCCGGCTCTGCTTTTCCGCGCCTTTGTCACAAGTTTCGCTTGTGCCGGCAGCTGCAGCGCCGCGTGGCTCTATCCCCCGAATTCTGAATTCTGAATTCAGAATTTCCATTCCCATTTCCCGGCAGGCGCGCGTAATTGCATTGCATGTTGCGCTGCATTAAACATTTAATAATTTCGCTTTACTTCCCTTTTTTGTGTTTTTTTTTTTTTTGGAATCGCCTTTAGGGTTTCCCGTTGCCGCAAAAATAAGTTTTTATCATCTGTTCGCAAATGGGAAATGCTCGGTATATGCACACAATGTGCTTAAATTATTTTTGGCGACTCTTTGTGGCAATAGCTACAGGAGAAATGGCATAACAGAAAAGTTAGGAATGTAAAAGGGGTAAGGGAAATGGGATTTATAATATATGTTATGAGATTTATACCTAGTCAACCTCCTGAATATTTTGTTACAAAACTATTGCAATTTTCACAGTTCAATTACACATTCCTCTCACTTTATTAGACCTTTGTAATCTCCCAGTTTTTGGTACCGACTTGCCTGGACCGGATTCACAGTGCATTACTTTACATCACTTCCTGTCCAGTGTCCAGTGTCCAGTGCCCAGTGACCAGTGTCCAGAGTACAGTGTCCACTGTCCAGTGTACAGTGTCCAGTGCCCAGTGCCCAGTGTCCAGTGTCCAGTGTCCAGTGACTGGTGTCTTCCCCCAACCAGATTCCCATTTCGGCACGCTTATTAACAATGGCCCCTGCCATTAGCTGGGACTTTTGAGCCCTTCGGACCACGTGACATTTGTCTTGGCCGGATTGGGCACGCTTTTTGTTGGCAAAGGATAATGGCTGTCCAGCTACCTTCCAGCAGCCACCAGGTGGGTGCTCTAAGTGCCGCTCAAGGTGAGATCCCGATCTCCTCCTCCTCCTCCTCCTCCAGCGGAATATGTATAATTTGCTGTGACTAACTGCGCTTTGTGCTCGTGCAGCGGCCTACTGGACACACGTACCGGGATTAGCCACGCATGCGCAGGGTTCAGGGTCCAGTCGGACGGAGTTTGTACCAGGGAGCAGCCTAGTTAGTAGCTTTGGAAATGTCAACTGCCGGCTGGATGTCTGATTTGGCACGGTCCGGGCCGAGTTTCGAGCGGAGTCCGATCTGTGCAATCAACTTAATGGCATGTCATAAAATGCAATTTCAAGGCTTCTGCCTCCGTTTCGGTAGTCCTTCGACTTCTGTCTAGCCTTTGTCCTCTGGGTTCGAGGAATTCCCCTCTTGCTGGTCATACGTTGCAAATATTTTGGCCCAAACAGTGCCACATACTGAGCCAAAGTGTCTCGAAGGAACTGGAACTCTCTCTATTTTAGCTCGTGCTGCACCTGCTCCTGGAAAGTTGTTTTGTTTACGAATTATTTGGAAGCTAACTGTTGTTTATAGTGTTTAAATGGTCTGCGGTTTATGCTCAGGTTCAGCTGTCTCTCAAAGGAGACAAAAGAGGATCCCCCGTAAGGCAGTGAAAGATTTCCCCAGCTGCCAGGCTACCTCCTTGCCAGGTGATTACTGATCACGCCCCTGAGGAAGCCATGCGAGAAAGTGTCCTTCGAAAGGAAACACTAATTCTGTATGTTTTACATAAGAAAAACTTACTAAAATAAAATATTTTACATGGTTAATCCCATGACATATAATAATTCCTTGTAAAAACCATCACAAAAGAGGATTGTGAGCATGTTCCATCTCTAAGAAGATATGCAAATTAGACAGGGAATTGTTTTCTGCTCTATATAGTACTATACCGACTGGAATCTAGAGCAGCTGCCTCCTTAGAAGGCCAACAATTGCAGCTAATTGCTAAGAAACACTCTTCACTTCTCCCCTAAGCCCAAGTCTAAGCCGTTTTAAGTACTACGCCTGGAAAATTGAATATTAATGCCTGGATTCCACTTGAGGTGGCCGGGAAATTGCAACAAATTACAGACATGCAACTCGACTCTGTCCGGTTCTGCCAAGTTCTTTCCCGAAAAACCCAATTGAGCGCAGCAATTTTGCCTTGCGAGACGCATTTCCATTCGCCACGCAGCACACACCCAAGATCGCAGAGGATCGGTACGGATCAGAGCAGAGCAGGGACAGCTGAGGGAAGAATCATCATCGTCTCACAAAAAAGGACATTTCATTAGCACTCGGCACAGTGGAAGTCCTCAGTCGAGCGTTGAAAATTCGAGTTCGTCACAAGCGATTTGCTCTTTTCACGACTTCCACCGCGTGTGTGTCCCTGGGCCATGTCCCCGGGCAAATGTGTGCCAGCCTCGTAAATCCTGTTTGAAATTAAGCGCACTGCAGGCAGGCTGCAGGCTGCCTGTAACGAATTTCTTATTTGATTTTGTGCATACTTTGTCACTTACAATGTGTTAACTTATGTAGGAAAACAAATTTTCCCCGTTTCGCAACGCTTTTCGATTTTGAAATGCTCCTTAGCCCGGGCTATGGCCCCTCCTCGGCAGATGTGTCACCGCCACTAACAAGGTGTGGCAGGGGGTTTTATAGGGGATATCTGTGGCTAGAGTGGGGAAAGAGTTCTACCAGGAATCCGAATGGTGGCCATGGTTCACTGCAGCATGACGAAAGCGTTGATGGAGCGGCCATAAAGGCCAATTGTGGTACAAATTTGGGGTCTAAAAATGTGTTAGGGTGCCTGCATTTATTAGGGAATTAAAAGGAACCTGCATAAGCAGACATGAATGAAATTTTTGAATGAATTAACAATGTGTTTCTTTCTAAATAAAATTTGTGAAGGGAACTAATACTAATACTAGATTTCATAACTAAAAGAAGATGCTTCTTGAATTATTTTAAAATTTTTTCCAATTTCCACCGAACGATTACTGGAAGATCCCTCACATTTGAAAGCATGACAACCCACTCAAGATGCTAACCAAAACAAACCCTTAGCCTTCGATCCGATCTCGTCTAGCCCTAGACTATTTATCCAAGGGATATTTGCGCATCTCGAGGCGGACTGTAATCAGTTTGGTTAGGACCCCGAGGCGGAGGAGGCGACTGCAATGTGCCGTGGATAATTGAGACCTCTCAAAACAGAAGCTTAGCTGGAGGAGACGCTGCTGAAACGCTTAAGAAAATAAACAGTTGACTTCTCTCCGGCAGTACTCCTACCGCCATTAAGCTGGAGGAGAGCTGCAGTGGCCATCCTGCGGTAGGTCATACTCCGGGCAGACAGGGACAATAACCCGAAAACACATTGGCCCTCACACCGGAGACCCTAAGCCCGGCCAAACACAAACATATTGCAGCGGGCCAGGAAAAATAAAAAACGAGAGAACAGGAGTCCTGGCTGGCGAAACAACAAGGAGCGGGAGCAGGAGCGGGGCATCAACTGTAACCACACCACACACTGGAAGAGCCTGGGCCCAAAACACATATGGCCAACACAACACAGGTACATGGCTGGCTGCACAGCATCAATTGTAAAAGGATTAGGGCTTAATTTGAAATGCGCATTCATTTGCACTCGCTCTGCCGGCAGCACCTCGCCTGGGAGCCCTCCTCGAGCTCATCCTTGTCCTCATCCCGATTCCCGGGCTGTATCCTCATCGCCGTAAGCGGATTTCTGGCTGCAGACCCGGCTCCAGTGTTTTTTGCTGTCCCATTTGTTTGTTGTTAGTTTGGCTTTCCCTATTTTCTATTTTCTATTTTCTCGATTTTTTTTTTGTGTGCGACTCTCATTAGTTTTCAAATGGCTGCATTAATAGGCAAAGGATATAGAGTGGGCATTGCTCAATTTGTGGCACTAAGCCCCCGTCTCTATTGTCCTTTGTTATTGCAGCAGTCGCAGCTCCTTTCTCCGGCTCTCCTCCGGCTGATTGCCGGCGAGTGTGGGCCTGAGCCAGGTGGAAAACCCGCATCTCGGAAGGGTAAGTCGCCGTCTGTCAACTGTGCACTCAGAGAAAATTATGTTAAAGAAGAAAAGAAATTTATATCCATAAGGGATTGCTAAGGGTAGGAATGAAGCCTAAGTTTAAGTTTAAAGTTTCTTTAGTCATTACTTGCAACTTCTTTATTTTTTAACACTTTTTATAACCATATTTTAAGTCATTTTGTTCAGTGCTAGGTGTAAGGATTATGAAAGGAACAATTGCTGAATTGTACAGATTATTTTAGAGGACAAAGGCAAAATATTTCAGGTGTCTACTTTGTATGGTAAAAATATGAAGCCTTATAGGACAATCATTGAGGCCTGAAAGAAACTCTGGTAACTTGAATTAAAGCTACTAAATTACTAAGAATTTTATTTTATAAAATGTCTAAAATTGATCTATATTAAGGGGATTTCTCTATTATTTCCTTGACTATTTCAAGTGTAAGAAATATTTAATATTCCGCGAACCTTTGCTGCTAACTGGCCATCGGAGACAGAGATCCTCTCGTTTCATGGCACTTCCTAAGCAGCTCACATAAATCAGGCCGAAACGGAAGACTGTATCTTGGCCGGCCGTTTGTTGTTTTGGCCCGTTCGCGGGAAATCCGCTTAAAAAAAAAAAAAAAAAAAAAAGGGCCGCGACACAAATCGAGTTTTTAAGCGCAACAATGTTCGGCGGGGACATTCTTTGCATTTCTCCTGCACTGCCACTTTGGGCCCCCGATCTGCCCCGCTTTTCCGCGCCGAAACAGAAACACATGTCACAGATTTGTTTCTGTTTCGGAAGCACTTAAGCACTCAGCAAATTTGTTTGAAAAATCTGGAAATGCTGCCGGGGAAGTTGCCTGCCCCATCTATGGACCATTGTTCGCACTGGCTCTGGGCCTCGCTGGCAGTTTTATTTTTAAATGTGCTCCGAAGGGGGGATCTGCACGGGCCCCGCTCTTGGAGGAAGGAACTCAACAAATTGATGATATGCCCCTTTGACACTTGAGTCCATTATTTATGCGCAGGCTTGCGATTATTTCCACATTGTACTGACTCACAGCCGGCGAGCTGACGGGCTTACAGATTTCGGGCACTTCCATTTCACTCAAAAATTCGGCGCTGAGTGCCCTGAAAAAAAAGAAACTGAATCGGAAGAGTCCGAAAGAAAAGAGTCCACTTGCCGGGAGCTTTGTTTTAAACGCCTCTTGGCTTTCTTTCGGGACTCCTCATCTGGCTGAGCTCTGTTTTTGGGCAACACTTAAGCGCATTTAAGGCTTAACGGCACCGCACGACACTTGATTAATTACCAACTTTAATATTTCGTTTGCCATTTTATTGCCTTTGGCCATAAATCTCGTTTTCGTCTCGCATATGCCACATGCTAAATAAATCACTCAGGGGGGCGAGTCTTATCTGGGCACTACAATTGTTAAAAATCGGGCTTTAAGTGGCACTTTGCAAGTTGAAATTAGTCATAAATGCAATTTGAAAAGCATTAGTCAATGAATACAAATTTTAAATCTATTTTTTGCATTGAGTTTTGTGATATATTTCAGCTTATAGAGATGTGACCTTTATGTGGCTTTGGTTATGGATGGCCGCCTGCTGGCCAATTAAATCAAGATTTTCCCTTCGTTTCTGCACTTGTTGGCCCGTTTGGTACTGGCCGTGTATGTTTTGTGGTCGCGAATATGCGTAAATCATGCCACCATATAGCCACACTAATGAACTATAAAACGCGGCAAGGTGTCGGCTGCCACAGTTTGTTGCGGCACTGAAAAAAGCATTTTGTTGCTGTTTTTTTGTTTAAAATTCATGAGGGAAAAGCTTACTTGGGGAAGAGGAATTAATATAGATTTTTTTGGTGAATTGAAATATATAAGAGCCTTGGAAACTATTTCATTTTAAATGTATCCAAAAAGAGTTATATTTTATTTACATTATAGGGACTTCAAAATAATATTTCGATTTTATAAGGTAGTTTTTTTTTGGGCAAATACATTTTAAAAATATCATAACTGAGTCAAAAATGTATTAATTTCACTTCGGACAACTTTTTTGTGTTGGTATTTTCCAGGTTAATAAATTTGAATACCAAAATTAAAATTTTTAACATTTTATGACAATTTTAACGATTTTTTTAACAATTTACCCCTTATAAAATTTTGAAAAAATGGCTTAACCTTTTTTTTTTGTCCAGACATATCTAGTTTAACTCTGCATTTCTTGCTGATCAAAAATATATATGATTTATAGGGTCGCAAATGATTACTTCACTCAAAACAAAATACTTTAGTAAAATTATTGAGAAATAAATAAGAAATTTGTACTTAAACAAACTAGTTATTTGGGGCTTTTAAACCATTTAAAAAAATCCCTAAAAAACCTATTTTACTATAGATACTACTAGACCTCAAACCAGATCCCATTTTTCTCTCACTGCCCTCGAAACAGGGGCAGGTTTGATCACCATGGAAATGTGTCTGTTTGAAATGCATACCGAAAGCTAACCAAGCGTAGGGAGGGGTCCGGTCTCCGTCGGACAGGTTGCGATGGCATAAATAAATTTATAATAAATTGCAAAGTTTAAAAATGACGATATATCATTTGTCCCAGCATGTGTCACCCATTCTCCGCGCTGTTCAGAGCGTTCCCAGAGAGCCGGGGTTTGTTTGGCAGCCGACCGCTCAAAAGTGCGAACGATTCAATTAATCTTGACACTATTTATTATTATTGCGGTGCCTGAGCTAGGCGACTAGGAGCAGGACCAGCACCAGGCACAGGACCAGAACCAGCTCCAGGATGGCCCTGCCTTGGCGACTGCCCATGTCGCTGTTACATTAATTAGTGGAGCAGTCGGCCGAGCCGAGCTCGCCTTCTAGTACATGTGTGCGCCGCATTATCATATTTATTAAGCGGCCGCATCGCCTGCAGCTCCAAGTGGATGAGGACGCAGATGAGGCAGTGGATGAGCTGGAGCAGGGACAGGAGCGGGAGCAGGTACTGGGATCAGGGACAGGAGCAGGGACTGGGAGCAGGGACTGGAGCAGGGACTGGGAGCAGGGACTGGAGCAGGGACTGAAGCAGGGACAAGAGCAGGGACTGGGAGCAGGGACTAGGAGCAGGAACTGGGAGCAGGGACTGAGAGCAGGGACCGGGAGCAGGGACTGGAGCAGGGAGTGGGAGCAGGTACTGGGAGCAGGAACTGGGAGCAGGGGACTGGGAGCAGGAGCCGGAGCAGAGGCAGCAGGCAGATGGGCTGTCTGACTACCCGCGGCTATCACAACAACGAAAATTGATTGCTCCTGTTGTTGTGGCTGGCTTTGATCGTGTTAAGATAGGCCCCGGCACAAGTTCTGACTTCTATAGAAAGTTTATGCATAACTTCGGCTGGACATACATAGCGCTGCACCATGGGCATCGTAAATATCTTTTAGTGCCTTCCTGTTCCTTGGCACGCATTTTTATACCGCGGCGGCAAGGGGTGTGTGTGTGTGTGTGTGTGTGTGTGTCGAGGTGGGCAACTATTTTTGTGACAGATCATAAATCAAAAATCATACACGCTGCCCCAGTCCCCCCGCGATCCGATCCCTGTTGCATTTCGCATTCGCATTCACTCCCCACACACGGAGGCACTGGGGCAGGGCAAAAAAAAAAAATAGGCTAGATGTGGGTTCTGAGAACAGACTACGAGATACCCGGTTTTTTGGGGGTTAAAAAAATATTATAATACAAGAAAAACGTTTCGTAAATTCTGTAAAAGTGTAGCAATGTTCCATTAATAATAGCATGTGCATAGATATGAATATATAATATTTTACAGAGGTCCCAATTGATCATCTTTATTTGAATATAAAGAAAATAAAGCACACATACTAAATATATTTATTACACTGATATTTTATATTCGCACTTAATATTATAATACTTTAAAATTCTATTTTTAAAAGCTTCTTTATAAAGAAAAATATATTTAAAGAAGCATAGTTTACCTTCTCAATTTTATATCATATTATTAATATTGTGATAGCTTCAAATTCTATATTTAAGAGCTCTTTTTTACACCGAAATTTATTTTGAAAAAGCATATTATACCTTCTCATTATTCAATATCTTTCTAATAGAATTATTAATAGTTCATATTGGCTTATATCCCCTCAAATCTACATATAAAAGGTAGCATAATAAAAAAGGAAAACACCAGGTAGTCAGGTAGGAGGTTGCCACTTGCAACTTGCAGGTGTTTGCTCCAAATGAATGACTCTCCTCGCCATTGTAAATTAAGTTCACTTGCCATTTGCGGTTTAACTATTGCATTTGCATATTAATATTTCCAGTGGGCAGGCCATACACTAATGGAGCCAAAGGGGGATTTATATGGGGAAATCAGGAGGATTATCTTGGAAGCCAGATCGTAAAATCTGACTCCTTGTAGCCATAAAAATTGCACAATTAAGAAAAAAGCAATCTAATTTTTGGAGGTATCAACATTTGGCAAGGTTACTTGACTTTAAACCTCGACAACCATTAGTGTTATTTATGGTAGATGCCAGGCATTACACTTACTTACAAATTCAAGAAAATAACATTAGAAAACCCCAAGTGAAAGCTGAATTAAACTTTCAAATCAAGAATTACTCCTATAAATATCAGTTTCCAAGTGCAAATTTATTGACATCCTTCCAGAACCTTTTCAATTTGCTAACTTATTTACAAGGCAGCCCCACCGAAATCAGATTTATGACCAACAAATGTTTTCGTAATGATTAAAATCAAATTTTAATGTGTTGTCCATTCATAAGAACCAAATCTGAAAGGGAGTTTCCCCGAAGATATCAAACTGCTCTCCATGCCAGACACGTACTGCAACACCGAGCGTTAATCCTGCTAACTGATCTGTGGCATATGCCTAATAAATCTCCATTTCTGAGGCAACCGAACCGAACTAAACCAATTGCCACTAATTTTTCGTGCGTTTTCCCGAGCGCTGCGACGTGTGATGCCGCAGTGGAGATTGCGATTGAATGGGGCATAATCGGAGTGAAAGAATCATCACATCGAACGCACGTAGTTGCGTCGCAGCAAATTGCTTCATTCACGGGGCTCTACCTGGAGGAGGGGCTGGAGAGCCATAACCAGAACCCAAAATCAGAACCATCATCTAATCTTTCCCTATTCCCGGAACCTGGAGCAACTACTGGAGTAGCATTTTAATTGGTTTAGTGCTTCATGGAAGCAATTACCCCACGGGATACATAAAAACTTTGAGTGTGACAGTTTTGTATTTTTTTTTGGGGGAGAATTGTGGCCTGGCTTTGATTTTAATGAATTTAAATTATGACAGTTGCAGTCCAGGCCACAAATATTTTACGGCCTCTAAAGGCCCAAATAAATTCAGCTTAAAAACGCCAACGGAAATGGAAATGCAAAGAAAACAGGGCTCCCCAGCCGAAACCGAACCCAGTTTCAAGTCGGACAACAAACCCATTAAATTGTGTGATTTGCTTTGTGAGCCAGTCAAATGGCGATGGAGATCTTTTTATGATTTAAGCTGAGACAGAGCCCTGGGACGGGGCGTAATCCTTTAAGTTATTGACGAAGCAGCCGATGCATTGATGAAACTTTATTTATTTATTTCCTCTCAATCGCTCCTCCACACACACAACCCTTTTGTTACCCATTCCCCCCGGGGCTAGATCTTCGCCGGCGTTTATGGTTCTGGGGGCCTGACTAATCCCGCAGGAGTCTCGGCTTTATTGCGGGTAATAGCCGGGGGATCTCGATGCCGACATCGACGATGTCGATGTCGATGTCTTATATAACACAGTGTTACTTCTGACACTTTTATTGCGGCCGAACCTAGACAAAGGAATAGGAAATCGCAGCTGAGGGGCCCAGAGCCTTCGGGGATTGCCCGAATGCCTTGGAGTGGTAATTAAATTGGCCGGGCCGGCATTGTGAAAGGCTGACTGGTCGTGTCTTATGTCTCAATCTAAGCAGCCGTCACATAATTAGCCAACAGTCAAACCGTCAACGGGCCGCAGCTCTGGGCCGGAATCACGGCAACTGCCGCAATATGACAAACCAAGAAACTGGTTCCATGAGAGATCCTCTACGCATGCGCAACTGCAGGCCCAAATCCGCGTCCAAATCCGAATCCGAATCCGCGGCGGCCAGGCTGCCTTCTCATTTTGGCTCGCTGACAGTCGCCGTTTTGGCCCGTTCTCGTGGCAAATTAACACCTCAAGCGGACAGGCCAAGTCCGAGATGGAGTCGGAGTTGGAGTTGAAGTTGGAGTCATTTGCCATCGGTTGTCTAATGTTCGGTCCGCTGACAGCCGCGAATTGCATTTGACGCTGGCCAATTGCTCTTGAAGGCTGAGCTGAGGCGCGTTTCCTGTCTCCCCTTGGACTCTGCCCCTTTTTTGTGGCGGCTAATTTGGCTAACAGAGTGTCTGACGAAGGGCAGGAAGTGCTGGCCACACTGAGAACCAAAAAACTTGCAAAGCCTAATATGGAAAGGTGCACAGAAAAACTCCTAGAACTGGAGGTCTTAGGGAACTGAGGGAGAATTGGTTTTTAAATGTGAAAGAAAGGCTTAAAATAAAATAAATTAAGGTTTTTAGAACTATGAAAATATGAAAAACTTGTTGAAAAATATTTAATTATTTGAGTTCTTTTAAATATAAATTTTAGCTTGAATGAAACTGAGGTAAACCCCTTACAAAATGCCATATAAATAAATGCAAAAAGGGTTTAAAATATGAGCTTCTTTTCTGTAAATAATAAATGACAGTTTAACAGTTGAAATGCCTGACTTCCCAATGTCAGGAATTATATTTATTAATAATTTAAAAACTAATTTATTCTAAAATAAAAAAACACAACGCATAAATCAAGTAACTTTGATTTTTTGCGTGCATCATTTGTAGGTTCTCGCTGTCAGATAAAATTCAAGAGACGAGATTTTTGATAATTCCCGATTCGAGTTGAGTTGAGTTGAGAGACTTGTCCGGACATTTCCGCAACCGCCTCTTATCGATGGCACTCGAACGGGGTGAAAATTAATTAAAAACCCATCAGATAAACGACCGCGAAGGTAATTATTCCTGTGCCCCGGCCTGGTGCCAGTGCTGGTTTCTAGCGGTCTCCGTCGTTAAGTATTCATAACTATATTTATCGCCCATCAAAAATCAATTGCACTCACATACAGGGAGCAGAGGCCAGGGGGGAGCCACTGAAAAGGTAGCTGGGCCCAGGCCCAGGCCCAGGACCCGGCTCCGTCCTGCCGCGAGGCGTTCAAATTGCGCTTGTTAACATTTTTGACCGCCTGCTGGGGGCCAACTATGGACCGACGAAAAAGCCAACAAACCGAACGTGTTACGCATAATAATTCTGGTTACTCCAGTGGCAGTGGCACTCGAATAAGTGCCTCGATTCTTGTATCTGGTATCTCGCAACCCGTATCTCTGAGGATTCTGCGGCATCGGGTTTATCTGGAAGCTGGCATCGCACACACGTTGCCGGGACTCTCTCTCTGGAGTCAACTCAACGCTCCTCCACTGATAAGACGTCTTGGAATCGGAATCGGAATCGAAATCGGACGCGAGTTCCGAATTAAAATAACAGAAATCATAATGTTTATGCCATTAAATTGTTAACAAAGCGTATGGGGCTACTGCCAAGCGGCCAGGTACGCAGGAGATCGCCGGAGATCCCATCCCGCATGTCAGCACGCCCATAAATTATCGTTGATATATATTTGGGGATGGGATGGGATGGGGTCGGAGCCGTGGACTTGTCGTGTGAATGTCCAGTGTCCCGCTCGGTTTATTTATTCACCCTGCCAATGGCTACGTGACATTCACGCTTGGACGTCCGCAAACGGATATATACGTGACCCAGTCCGGCCATCTCTCGGGGCATCTCAGTAACTGGGATAATGCAGAGAGAGAAAATATCTTTAATTCCATAAATTTAACTTAATTCTTTAATACTTTAATTAAGCTATGATGGCAGATCATTGAATGTGAATAGGATTAAAAAGGCATAAAGATAATAATCCCGTGAAAAGAATGATTGAATAATATTTGTGAAACTTTCTGTTTATGAAAATATATTTGTAAGAATTTTATTTATTTTATATTTATTATTTACTATTTCCTTTATTGTTTTTAAAGTATTTACAATGCTATTTATAATATTTCTAAATTTCCTTCTAAATTTTCCCCCTGTGTAAGCCTCTTCTTACCTTAGACCTTATCTAGCAGGCCTATCGGTGGCAGACTCCTCCTCTTAGTTTTCACCCCTCACTTGGCCGAATTATTTCCTGTAATTGCCCCACAGCCTCTCCGTCTCTCTCTCTCTGTTGTCCGAAACCGAGAAACCGTAAAAAATAATCAAATGTTTCCTGGGCTCTAAAGTCGCCCCATAACCCCTTTCGGGTCCATTTCACTCGGAAAAAGGATGTGCGCGTGATGCTATTCGAGTGTCAACTGCACAGTTATCGAAGCCCACTTTCACAATGAATTGGCTGAGGGTATTTTGGCCGGGTTAACACCGGGTTCCGAGGGGTCCGGGAGCGGGCCCGATTTTATTTATGACTTTATCTTTCACTTTGTTTGTGCGAGATTTTTGTTTATGTTTCCAGCTTTCCTGGGAATTCACCGAGATTCTTTTCTCTTTTGCGGGTTGTGTGTGTGTGTGCGGTTTTCCATTTCCCCGACCTTCTTGGGTCCTAATCACGCGCCCTGGTTCGCCGTAATTATACCTCAGAGTGTCTTCAGATTAAGATGTTTGGCATTAGAATGTGACTAAACTTAATGTTCTTAATTGAAGAGGTGCAGGAAAATAATGTTTTATATATTTTATTATTAAATTATATTAAAGAAGTGAGAAAATATTATAATCAAGTAATTTTAAGCGACTTTTGATGGGGGTTTTTGGTATAAAACATAATTTGAAATCGTTTTACTAACGAATCTATAAAAGAGAATAAGTGTTATTGAATTTTCCTCAGTTCCATTACCAATTTAATCTATTAAATTACATTTATGATTTAATTATCCATCTCTCTGTATACATTTCTTCACAAGTCAGTCGATACGATCTCCTAATATTTCGGGATTGTATTTCTGTCAGACTCCACTAAATGCTGCAATCAAATGCCACGAAAACATAACGAAATTTTGATTAGACCAATTAAATTATTACATGCCACAAAGGGCGGCAATTACATCTGTAAGAGGAGGAGGAGTCGGAGTCGGAGTCGGAGTCGGAGGCAACTGTGGCAGGTGCTGGGAGATGGATGGATGGTGGCTGTGCCAGCTGGCATTGACCCACGCAAACTTGAGTGAGATTCCGGGCGACCACAGGGCAGAGCGGAGACCAGAAACCACAAATGAATGACATTAGTTACACTTAGCAGGCGCAGGGAGAGAGGCGGCGAAAATAATTAACAAATTAAACGAACAAATGCCCCGAAAAAGAGATTGGAACGCATCTGCAAGTCGAGCGGAGGAAATTATGAAATTGTCGTGAGGGAACAAAAGAACAAGAATTAACAGAACAAATTGCAGATACACCAAGAGAAAAGTAAGACTAGAAAATACAGAAAATATTTAGTTAAAGTTAGAATAGAATTAACATTCCCTCTTTCTAGAGAAATATTTGAATTAATAAAACAGCAAGCCACATAAATACGTATTTAAAGACCCTTCTCTACAGTAGTTTCCTTGAATATATATCTTGTCTTAACACCTCAAACATTTCTCTCTCTGCATTAGACGCTAATTGAGGTTGAGATTCGGCGTTTGAGGTTATTGAGGGATAGACAGGCTACAAGTTTACCCAAGCTAATTGTTATGTAACCCCTAGGAACTTGTGAAAATCTCTTCATCATCATAGGAATAATAAAGCAGGTATTCCAAAAATATACACACACACACCACTTGTCAAAATATGCACAAACCCAAAGAGTGAGGCATTAAAAATGCATTTTGACAGGTCTTACCTGGACATGGACATGGGACAGGCGACACGGGCTGGAACCTGGTTCTACCTGTTGGCCCTCTTTGCGGCTTTGATCGATAATCGCGGCCCACGCAAAAGTGTCCGTCACGCCGGGCCCAAAACTAATGGCATTACAATACGGACCGCGTCCTGATCCGGGACTAGTTTTTGCGGTCTGGACAAACAGAAACCGCGACTAGGATTGCGCTGGCAAAGGACTCCAGAATGGGCAGCTGCACCATCGCTTATCCCTTAATGGGCTTTTGTCTGCGTCTCTGCCGGCAAATCCTCTCAAGTGCAACCGAGCTGCATCAGATTAGAACAGGTTCGCCTTTGTCCGGAGTGGAAATAAAGCCAAATTTTAATGCTCTTGGCCAACGGCCAGCGGCAGGCAGAAAAAGTTTGACGAACGGAATTTTCGGTGTCCCATCTGCTAATCGCATTGGCTGAAAAGTTGCTGCTAAGCCGCGTGTTGTTTCTAACTTTGCAATTAAAATCCCCACACGCACTTCACACTCTGCAGCCCGCCGATGGATTTCCCGGGAAAACTGTCATCAAACAGGGTAAATCTCCCCTGTCGCCGTTGCAACCTGCATCCAGAGGCGAGATCCCCTGAATTTCGATAACAACTTGTCACAATTCTGACAGGTTACTGAAGTGTGCATTCCATTCTCTTCTCTGTTCTAATGAAGAAATTATCTATAATGATACGCGGAAAATGCCGAGTCGGAAAATGAAATAATTGTTCTGTTGTGATAAAAATCAAATTATGTGGAAACTGAAACTCCGAGCTGCAGGTCGAATGAAAAGGGTATGCTGGGGGTTCGCTGGAGGGTTCGCCCGAAATAATAATAACTAACACCATGATTATGAGAATGACGTATTATTTTGTGATAAGCATGTGAAATATTTGATGGATTTATTACACGAAAATGTGCTATGACAGGGGAGGTGCGTGTGCGTGTTCAGGATGTGTCACTCAGGAGCAGGTGGAGTCAGTCTCAGTTCAGAGAGAGAGAGGGGTCTGCACAGGTGGAGGATTTTTCAGGCGGCTCCATGATGCCTGCCAAATGTGGTTGCTGAATAAAATATATAATTCATACAGTGAGGAAAATCATGTACTATGTCTACAGTTCAACTCCTAAATCTTGAATTTCAAATACCCAGCTTTAAACCACAATTAAAACCAAATTACTCACATCGTAGAATCAAAATTCACAGCTCCACTTAACACCAATTGCTTTCAGATTCCGTAGATATCTCCTTTATTTCCCTGCCTTCTCATGGCCATAGCATACTTTCCGGATCGGTGGCAGCCACTTTGGGGTCTGCCAATCAATTTGACTTTCAATTTCCCCGAATCGGTATATAACCACTGAAAGCTGCACTCTGTGGCAGCTGCAAGGCCGCAACAGGTGCACTCGGCAGTTGGCCAAATCCAAACTGCTCAGCCATTCCGCTCATAACCACAATTGCTTGGAAAACGGTGGGGATGAAAGAAGCCCCTGTGTCCTGTCTCCTGTCTCCTGGCCACGTTCGATGGAGTGTCAGGCACTGGGAGCAGCTTGACGGAGGAGTGTTTGGAGAGCTAAAAGCGTGTTATCAGCCATCTGTGTGTTTACATGCGTATCAAAGGCGAGCACGCAGAGCAAACCTAATCAATATGCTCGTCATTTGCTCCAAGTTACATTTTCCTTTTAGCCCAGTACGTGTCAACGGGTCGGGGCTCAAAGAAAAAAAAGAGAACAGAAAGGCAGCTAAAAAAGATACCCTCGCAGCCAGCCATTGTGTCTTTGATATTTCGAAGCATTAAACTTTGATGAGTTATCGCAGACCCGCACTAAATAATTATTTCCAAGGTGTCTCTGGTTTTTCCAGGACGCGCTCCCTAATTTATGTTCATGACCCCTAATGGCCAAGCATCTCGCAGCGCCATCAAGCAAATTGCTCATGGACGTATGCACATTGAATTTTGATACGGATAAGGATAAGCCAGGATCCCAGTGCCAGACCCAGCTCCAGCTCCTGCTCCTGCCCCTGCTCCTGCTCCTGGCTCTCCCACAATGCACAAGATTAATTGATACATGTCCATTTCGTGTTGACAAGCCCTGTGAATTGAGGGAAATCTTGGCCCGGCCACAAAAGAAACCAACAATAAAAGGTACGAGCGTGGCCAAAAATAAATGATGCACAATAAGGCCAGGACACTTTTATCGCTCCCAGCTGATAATAAACAATCTAGGCGACAAGCTACACAGAAAGAAGTATTTTTGAGGAATATATTTAACAGAAAATAATTTTAAATAAATCTGAAAAGTATTTATTTAGTTACTAGACTCAGTTGAAACTCAAACAAAAAGGGAATAAAATTGTTTTCTGGACCCCATTTACTAGCATATTCCCCTTTCCTCTCAGTGCTCCTTCTGGGAGGTGTGTGGCCGGGGGCGTGGCTCCTTTGTTGAGTGACATATGTGTGCGTGGCTGCCCGATGACTGCTCATCCATTTGACTGCTCCTCCTCCCGCTGGAGATCCTGCTCCCATTACGTGCCAGGGCGATTTGCCGACCCCACTGCATCAACAATCTATCAATCAGCCCTCCGCGCTTTTAGCATTACAATAGATATCCTGGCCATTGTCCTGCTTGCCGGCTGGACTTTGAGGACAGTTCCATTCCGCTGGATGGACTTCCGCAGCGCCCAAGTGTTGCGAGTTCGATTCGGGTCGCCTTTACGGTTTAATTACAGTGCCCGAGATGTCCGCCGGCCAGCCCGGCGTATACTTGATGGCCTGCCATGGCGTTCGCGGGGCTCAATCAAAAGCCCGTCACGGGGTCGGCCTTGCAAAAACTGTTCAGGAAGGAGGCAGGCAATCGGACCGCACAACCAACCAGCCCCGCCCACTTAATTAGTGCCCCAGCTCATTGCCAGCCATATGCCGCCGCCGCCATGTAGCTTGATTGTTTTTGGGGTTTGACCCATTTAGCGGGGAATGCAAAACAAAAGCGAGGCAGGTCAGGCCACGCAGGACACGAGTCCTGCCTCACTCAAGCATTCCCTGTGCCTCCGGTGCATCCGCAATAAGCATCGACTGACAAACATTGTCTCCCTTCAGTTCGAATGGCTCATAATTAAATTAATTAAATTCTATGGCTGCATCGGCGGCGGCAGCAGGAGGCGGTGTCAGCCGAGGGGTCATAATTACGCCCTGTTGATTTACAATGCCGCCACAACAACAGCAACAACTGCGGAACCTAAGCCCCTAACGAGCTGACAATTTTCGCCACCCTCGAGGAGCCTTCGCAAGCCTCAAGTACCCCCTCCCAGAACGTGGGCCTCCCATTGAAAATGTCAACTGGTTGTAAGGGCAGCGGGAGAGAGATTCTCAAGATACTCTGGGGGTAATGATAAGATGACTCTACAGGGACAGTGGATACGAACACAGGGTTGAGTTTTATTTAAAGAATTTTGAAAGAAGTACTTTGTGAGCTTGATTTTTCTATATTTTCTTCAAATGATTAGTTTAATATATCTTAAATTTCTAAATATCTTTTAGTTTCCTATCGTTTGAGTTGAGTTTTATTTAAAGAATTCTGTAAAAAGTAAATTGTAAGCTTGATTTTTCAATATATTTTCTTCTAATAGTTAGTTTAATTTATCTTAAATTTCCAAACATCTTTTAGTTTCCTATCGTTTGGGTTATTTAACTTGTAGTTCCCAGAAATCAGTGCCTGTATTCAGCTGAAAAATCTTTCAAAATACTGCAAAATCTCAGTCCAGCAATTTGCTGCCCATTGTGCGTGGCCTGGACTTCCGTCTCTTCTCGTTCCTATCAACTAACCGCCATCCGTGCTATCTGCCGTTGCACCTCGGCGAGGCACAATTATCCCACCAGGAGGAGGCGGAGCCGTGGAGCTGTGGAGCTGCGGAGGCCACTGGCCAGCCGCAAGTCACAAATTGGCAATTTGACTTGATCCAGTCCCCTGGGAGCGAGCTACGCAGTAACTGCCACGCACTGCTGGATGCCCCGACAACGACCACGACCACGACGACGACGACGACGACGTCAATATGATGATTTAGAGCACGGAAATTGTCGTTGCTGGAAAGCTGAAAAGCTGGAGCAGCTAGCTGTGGGTGCTGACAGCGAAGACTGGAAATTTGAGCTCTTGTTTTCGCTTGGTTTCATAAAAAACACATTAATTCTAATTGGCAGCAATTGCATCGAACCGCCCGGTGAGCGTTTAGTGGGGCTAGACACCAGTGAGTCAGAGAGTGAGGCATTCGAGGGAGCTAGGAAAAATGTATATAAAATATATATATAAAATATATATAAAATATATATAAAATATATATAAAATATATATAAAATATATATAAACTATATATAAAATATCTAAAGAGTTAGCTGAAGGCTTTAAGAATAAAAAATACGATGAGATAGAAAAGGAAATTTAGATTTAATACTCTCAAATTTCTAGACATTTCTTAACCAATTTATTTATGAATTTTGCTATGTTAAGTAACCCTATCTTAAAGAGTAAATATAAACCTTTTGGTAGATTTTTTTCACTGTATTCTTAACCCACCAATCATCGGTGTGAGAAAGTGATGAACTGGCCAAAGAAAAAGAGTGAGATCTCAGCTCACAGTTCGGTTTGTTTGCCTTTCGGTCCGCGGCAAATGCACAAAAGGTAACACAGAAATATAGTTACACTAAAATTTAGCGGCAGTTCAATCGCCGAACAAATAAAGTTTTTGTTGGGGGTTTTCCCGGTGTGTGTCCTCCCAATTCTCGCCTGTCCGCTAATTGTCCATCTTTTTGGTTGTCTGTTGTTGTCTGGGCCAAATGCGTGCACTTTGTCTTAAGTGCAGCCGATGGATGGTCGATGGAAAATTTGGCTTTGTTCTAGAGCTCAGTGCCGGCGTGAAAAGGTGAAAATTATGGCTGAATCAGATTCGATGTGGGTTGGAATATACCATATATTCCCCTCCCAAATTGTAAACTCTTTCCAAATTGGCGATGCGCGAATATCAAAAGGGGAAAACGGGATGCACTTAAAATTTCAACCGCAAAATGTCAAAGAGTTGGACACTTGAAACGTGGCACTTCTGCACCCACATGGAGCCGCATTAACATTTGGCCTCCCGAAAGGAATTCCGGCTGGGATCGGGTATGGCTTAGCGGAGACACGCGATAATTAATTGCTTCATTACGGCGGCGAGTGAAAAGTAATGCAAAAGAACCGCAAGCGAGAAAGTTGGAGGAATCATGGGGAATTTTCAGAGTGAGCCAGCCAGCAGTGAGCCCCCATTGTGATGGACAGCCGTACGGCCAGAGTTTGACAGCCCGGCTAATTGAATTGTCTTCTGGTGCGCCTCTGCGGTGTGAATCTCAAGGCGAAAGGCTATCAAAAAAATGAAATAAATTTCGACCGCAAGAAAAGAAATATTAACTCGGTCGCTTGGCGGCTCGAAATAGTTTCGGAAATGTTTTCAAATTATTTTAATGTTCCACGAGAACGTGGCGGCCCCTCAGCTCGCTAATAGTGTCAAAAGTTTAATGATGAGCCAGCCACCGGCTGTCAGTTTCTGGGGCCGTGTGCCGTTAAGTACTCACTCCCACTCGGCCATGTTCCTGCTCCGAGCAGCTGTCAGCGGGGAAGTGACAGCGCCATTTTGCAGATCGCCAGAATTATGCCAAAATGGGGCCAGGAGGGCGGAGTACCAGAGTATCTTAAGTGCCAGCAATAGGCAAATATCCAAACAGAAACAAACCCTAATCTACGCTATCTGATGCCGCTGAGCCATCTGTGAGCCACAAAACCACAGAGCGGCTCAATCTCTCCCATTAAATCTAAGGATTCCACATTTGCCTATCGGAGAGGCGAGTGTGTGGTCAGCCTCGAAAGGGCGACACACACACCATGTGTGATAAGTCCCCGGAATACCACTAGATAGTCATCTCGTAGAAGGAATCCTCGGGAGGCTGACACCTACATACACACACCGAAATCCGCACATGTTGTGCTGCAGGAAGAGGAGATCCCAGAGTTCGGAGGAAGAGGATGCAGGCAGGTACATCTTGCGTGTAAGGAGAGCAGGCGTTGAGATGCGATACTATCGCGGCCCTGGGATCGCGGTGTGTACGCTCGAAGCAGATAGCATCAGGTTGGGTTTCCTCGCCGGCTCACACACATGTGGAAGCCCAAATTGCGTTGTTAAAATGCGAGAGAGGCGTTGACAATGGGCTCAAGCAGGGGCCTCGACTAGGCCTAGTTCCTGGCTCGTTTACAAAGCCAAACAACAATGAGCCAGACCCTATCGCGATCGAGGGTCCTGCAAGGGGAGTTGATGTTGGATCGTCGATAGCAGTTCCTTCTGCCAGAGGAAGCAGCTGCCACTGTTCCACTCAGCACCGAAAATCTGTTGGCCTTGAGGGCGATGGGATATGTGAGCTTGCTCTGCATACACAGAGACAAAAATGCAGGATTTCTGAAGCACATTTTTCTACTCCAAATAATATAAGCTTTCTTATGGGTTCCTTATTTAATTTATTCTCCTTTCTCTGATGATTTTCCAGCATGTTATGGTTCCATTACTCTCCCCTTAATCCCATTTACCTTCTCCTCTTTTCTCAAGGTGCACCCTTATGGCTATACCCTGTAATTACCCGCCAGCAGGTGTCAAAATAATTAGGCGCCTACTTAGGGATTCGAGAGCTTTCGGGCCGAGCAATTACCGATGATTATCGTCAACACCTTGCACTCAAGGTGTCAAAATGTGCGCAGGGCATCATGCAAAATGGCAAAAGGCACTAAAGCCCCCGAATGCAGGGCAGAATGTTGAGAGTCTCGGCCGGGAAACGGTGACTCCAGGGCCCGCTAATTATGTGAGTCGTCCGGCGGGGCCGACAGGCGGACACTCAGTCACTCAAAGTCAGCGAAATGCAGTCCCCGGAATTATTTTCAGCATTCGGTGTTCGGTGTTCGGTATTCAGCATTCAGCAAGTGTGAAGTTGATAGTCGGGCACGTCCATTAATCATTTGGTTGTTAACAAGGCACTTGATGGCAGTGACAGACCCCGCTTTTCGGTTGGTTTCAGCTTCGCTTCGGCTTGTTTTTTACTTCACTTTTTTTTTGTTCGTTTTTTTTTTTGGGTGCGAACTGGCACTCAGACTGCGCTCCAAATCTGTCTTTGACTTATCCGCCTAATGGCATTAGGTTGCCAATGGATCAAGGTGGGTTCCTAAATGCCCAAAGCTTGAGCTGAGTCATGTGATCTTCTCAGACATAAATTTATTTATTTCATAATTCTTGATCACTTCCAGAGCTTGTATGCTGTTTCTTATATTATATTTAATCCTTGTATTTACTTCAATCCCAAGAACCGCCTCACATTTGTCCCTGTTCTAATGATGAGAAATGACTCGTTTTAGATTCATAATCACGATAAGTTCAGGATTGATTAGGGCTCTTAAAAAGCCACGAACTGAATGGCCATAAATAATGCAATTAATGATAAAATACTGTGTGCCCAGTAACCTCTTTTCGAGTTATTCGGTTACTCCGGGACCCACTTTCTCCCTATCTATGTGCCAGTCCCGCTGCCTGGGAGTCGCCAACTAACCCAGTGAATTGCCTGATTAATGTTTATGGTCACACCTTCGGGACCGAAGCTGCCGCTGCTGCTGCTGTTGCTCTTACTGTGGAGGTGCCAAAATTTTACACCTGCAACGCACGCAGAATTGCAAGTCAGGAGCAGGCGGCAGGAGCTGCAATCTGCCCAGAGATACCGGGCCCGGACAGGAAGCCATAAATAAAAATTAGACAACTACCGCACAACATATGATTTGGAAACAATTTTCTAACGCCAGAGATGAGAGGGAATGGGAATGGGAATGAGACTGAAGCTGGGAATGGGAATGGGAATGGAACTGAGACTGGAACTCCGTTCATTTCTTTCCCTTTCGACTTGGCTGGCTGGCTGCAGGTGCAGTTGCTGCCGCTGATTGGCGGCACTTAACGCTGCGTGAGCTGGCCCAAAGTCCACATTTTTTTCTAGGCGTTAACTGCATTTCCAGGGGCAAGAAACAAACGCAGCAGGACCTGGCACCTTGGCGCGGCCTACTCTCCTTTGGTGTTGCCAAAAGTGTTCTCCTAAATTATGGGTTCGCTTTTTGGTTAATTAAAAAGGTTCAGCCGGCAGTCGCCGCCGTGGAAGATGATGATAATGATGAGGGATATCCTTGGTTATACCAACACCTCGGGTTCCGTTTCCCAGTCTCTCTCTCTGAGCTCGCTGTGATACGGCGCCGGCGGGCAATTAAAGTCTTGTTATAGAACGTAATAAGCGTTTATGAGCCCAAAAGGTGCCAAGCGAGTGAGTCAAGGTCTTAGGGCTGAGAAGAGATTGTCTGGAATACCACAAGGTTAAGGTAGAATTTTATATAAAAAGAATATGAATGCAAGTAAATGCCAACAGAGTTTGCAAACCTCTTAAAGGACTCTCTAGCAGCTGGCAGCCGATGATCCCCACAAAGAGATGCGCTCCTTGCGATCTTGATTTACTTTCTAGCCAAATCACTTAAAGCGATGACAATCGGGGGGCACTTAGCCCGCTCTCAGTTCGCGTAAATTGATATTTTCCACGCTTCACAGATCCCAGAAGATCCAAGGGAAAGAACAAAAAAAAACAGACAATGATTTCCCAAGTCCAGAAAGATGACATAGAGCAGCGTTCTTTGGATTCCGTTCCCGATCTTAATCGCATCGCAACCATCCAAACCTCAACTCGTACCTCGTACCTGTTCCTTCGGAGATAACCACAAATTGTTTGCCGAGCCCTGTTCTCGATGTCGTCAGATTCTCATCAGCATGCAGCGGCAGCGGCGGCCTCGTTGTCCTTCGGGGTTTGGGCCATTGTCACCGGCCCTTTGTCAACTGTCTCTCAACCGAGGGCTGGCTCACGTACGAGGCGGAGCAGGAGACCGGGGAACGGACCGCCAAGATTGCCCGTGTCTTTGTTCTAGCAGATATCGATCATTAGATAGTTGCCCCTGCCTTTGTTGGGTTTGTTTTTCCACGTCTTCCAGTCCTCTCTCTCCTGCTACGTGTGTCCTATGTCATCAATTATTATGTAAGTTTTATGTCGCTCCCTCGCCTGTCTCTCATGTATGTGTTCGTGGAATCCGTCTCGAGCCTCCCAGGACAGTCCACTCGGGCCTTATTAACTGGAAATATTTTGTATTTTGGGGCGTGTATGTTTTGGTGGCAAGCATCTTTTCCATTCTCTGGGGTTTTCAATGTTTTGATAAGATGTTGATTTGGGGCTGCCTTTTGTTAATGGAGCTGCTGGTTGATTGATATTGGGAACTTAAACAAAACAAGGTCTAAAGTTGTGAAAAACAAAACTCTAAAGTTCGGTTCATTGGTCTATGTTAGTCGGAAATCTGAAACAGAACTTCAGAACATAAATTCATAGAAAAAAAATGAGTAAACTTCATATTTTTCAGGTCCTTCATATGTTATTTAAGGCTTTTTAGCAAGCAATTTAAATTTAAACACAAATATTAGTACAGTAAAAACCTTAATAATGAGAGCAATGTCTTGGCTGTTTAAAGTAAATTTCCTTAAATTTAATCCCCCTAAATTTCTTCCCCTAAGTACCCCCTAAACTCCTCTTCCTTTTCCAACTTCCCCCTATCATATTGCATCCATTGAACTCCTGACAGACCCCTTCAAACCCAAATCCCGTTGGCATGTAATCGATGCAAATTATCAACTCGCCTGATAAACGGAGTTAAGCCAACTCCTTAAGTGCTGCCCCCGACCTAACTGTACTTGGACTTGGTCTTCAACTTGGTCTTGGTCTTCGACTTGGTCTTGGCCTGGCAAATCGGGGAGCCGAGAGACTGAAAAGTGATACCATTAGTGAGGCATATCGTATCGTGCAGCATGCAACACGTGCTCGAATGAGTTATGGCCAGGAAAGTTTTTAGCTTTAATATGCCAGCTAGTGAGTGACCATGCCCAAGCCCGCTCCTCCTCCTCTACGTCCGTCGCAACCTCTGGACTAACGAACAAAATACTTGCACGCTCCGAGGAGGGATCTCTGGAGTGGAGTGTATCTGGAGTGTCTCATAAGTAGCGCAAACGAAGCTCTTACGCAACGGACCTGCCAATGCCAGAGCAGCTTGTCCCGTCGTCAATAATAAATAAATATGTGTCTATGCTGTGGCATGCCAGGACACTCCAGGACACACAGTCGGGACTCCTCCACGCGGAGGTGGGGCCGGGCAGGTAAGCAACTATTACACTCTGTCTGCGGGCCAAACAATGGGCCAGAGTCGTCTGAGGACCAACGACGACATCGCAACGGGCCAAGTTGGAATGGAAAGGAATTTTATTGCATAACCGTTTTGTGGCCGGCACGGAGGTCCCTGTAATAAGGACATCAGAACCCTTGACTTCCCTGACATCTACTCCGAACTCTGCCGGCGTACTAATGATGACACACATTTCATATCTTGATCTCTGCCAAGAACTCGACTCGACTCGGACTCGAACTGGGACTAGGACTCGGACTCGGACTCAGACTCGTACTCGGACACGGATGCTTGTCAAAATAAATTGAAGCACATGCTTAGGCGCTGCACAATGCCATTAACATTTTGATGTGTCCTGGACCAGGACCAGGACATCGCCATGTACCAGCAGCGGCAGTAGGTAGAGCCCTAGAACTCCGCCGGGGCTCCACTGGGTTTTTGTGGGCGGCGACAAGGACTATCAGCGGTTTATGATCTCGTCTCGTATAAATTGTTGGCACTGGCTCACGGGAATGGGGCGTACAAATTGGCCGAACAGGATTGTCCCTCTCTCCGTTTCCCAGGACTAAGGACACTACTGTTTGGCAGGTGATTCAGCTACCGTGGGCAGTGTGCACCTGCAATCCGTTTTTAATGAACTTCGATGAGGGTTTCACGTATTTGTTTCCTGGAATTAACTTGTAGTTGATTAAACCTAAGGGGAAATCTTGGCTTATTACTTGTTTCTGGTAATGTCTTTTATTCAATTTACAAAAGACAAGAAATTTGTCACTCTACTTAGGCGTAAAGTTGAACTTAAACTCGAAAAACTGTTGCTGTCGTGTTCGCCTAATTAATTCATCAGGCCTGCTGATGGTTTCTGATGGCTTCTGACGGTTTCTGCTTAACTTTTGATTGATGACCCGCCCCAATTTGTCCCGAAAAAAGATGCAAAACAGCAGGGCTCAAAGCATATGCAGAGATGCAACGCACGAGATACAAGATACACAGATACTCGTCATGAAATACAAATTGAAACACAGCTGCTCCGGCAAGTGCAGTTGCAGCCACAATTATCGGGCGGGGGCGTTGAAGGTTGCTCTACTGCAGCAAATAGATAATAAATCATAATTTTCCCCATTTTCCCCCCACCATTTCCCATCAAAACACGAGTGACCCGCGCGCTCTTCGACATTTATTTTTCGGGGCTCATTGAAAAGTTCTGTGCCCGAACTTGGTTGAATTCCTTTCAAATGTCAGAAATTAAGTTATGACAGATGACCACGTACACTCGTCGGTCTGTCCGTCCGCCCGTCCCGCTGGTCAGCTGTCAACTCATCCGCTGCTTTACAACTCTCGGCGCGTTCGTAAATTTCTCAAAAGCCCCATTCATTCGGCGGGGCTCCCATTTAAAGGGCGGTCCGCATGCATATACCCCCGAACACAATGGCCAGACGCGGCAGTAACATGATGGATTAGTTTCGAAAATGCCCGGCGTTTTTCTACTTAGTTTGATATCCGCGGTGCTTTCGGGGGAGAAGGTGGAGTCGGAGGAGGAGTCTCTCTGGCGATGATAATCGCATCGTTTTTGTGAAATTGAGCTGTGAATGTTTTTTTGGGGCTTTTCGATCTGAAATGATGTGAAAATGATCTCTTAATTAAATTGACAATGCAATTAGAGCACATTTTGGCTTTGGAAAAAAGTTGGGAGTGTGTCAAATTAGTTCAGGTTTATGTTGTATATATAAAGACTATATAAACTTAGTTATTTATTTATAAAAGATATGCTTAAAGTACTTATTGGTGACTTTCTGGGTTCATAGAGGTGTTACTTTTACTTTTGTAATTATTTATTTAAACTCTATTAAATCAGGAGACCAAAGAAATATATTTCCAACTGGAATTTCAAGTTCTAGTTTGGGTTTCCTCATTTTCAAAGGGAACTACATTGATTTGGTTTTCAGAAAATCCAATTAGACTTCATTTAAGATGCCCTCTGTTGGAAATTTAAAGAAGTTCTCTTTATTTTTCAGACTCTGTTGAATTTAGATCCCAAAAGGAAAGCAAGGTGAGTTTACAAGACACTTGATTTAAGGTAAAAACAAGCAGCTTCTCCTTCTCTAAGCAAATTAATGTTTTGTCGAAATTCCCTTAAATTCCCAGACTAGATTTTCCCCCCCAGGATGAAGTCCTAGGCTAAGTGTCCCCTGAGTTGTGCCATGCATTTTATCACTTCAGTCAGACCGTATAATTGAACGTAAAATCTGTGAAACCAAGCAAATCGGATGGCGCACTGCAGGGCACAACATGTTGCAGTGCCACAAATGGTGACAACTATTTGCACAGTCGACTAACTGAGGCGTTCCCTGTGCCCGTTGTTGGTTTAGGCACGCGGCCAGATGCAAATAGAGTCACAGGAACACAGAGAGAAAAGGGAGAGGAGTTTGAAATATTTAAAATAAAAATTAAAGAAAATTTCACGACCATAGAAATTTGTAGTTTGTGTAAGATGTTGCATACTTTTAGGAGAACAAAACTTAAAAAGAACATGTAATGTGAGTAGTGATGATCTCTTACTCCTTTACTCATTACCTTGTCCTATTCCTTTTTTTCTCCATCTCAGTGCAGTTTTAATATATTTTTCAGTACATTTTCTCCCAGTGCTTATACTGAAATTAATATAGAACCATTTGAAACAACAATTAGAGGGCCAAGACAACACCAAGAATAACAAAATAGATGCTAATTAGCCAAGCGAATGATGGACGAGCGATAGCATTTGGCTCGGAACTTCTGCCAACGCCCCTCGAAAACTACTTTTGGGGCGTTCGGAGCAATTAATGCAAAAGTGTTGTAAAAATTATAGAAAACAAAACCAAAAGTTTGTGGCTTTTCGGGGGGTAAACGTTTAGATTTGGGCTCGAGGGGAATAAAGCAATTAGGCTTTATGCTAATTTGAAGGCGGAGTATGCCTCACATTATGGTATATACCCACACTCATTCATAGTTCGACTTCCGAACCGGGTCAGAGTTTAGTTATTACTTTTTTAGGTTTCCGCCCGAGATCCCCACACACTCGTGTCGGGGTCTAAACAAGATTTATGCTTCGAGTTCAATTCTTAATATGTTTTTTATATTTCTTTTTTCGGCCATATAATTGCTTCCAAAAGGGGTTTAAGGTTTTTGGTTTTCAGTTTTTGGTCTCCAGTTTTTGGTCTTCAGTTTTCGGCCTTTCGCTTTTGGGTTCCGAGGTGTGTCTGCATTTTTATTTGGAGCACTTCAAAGTGTTCCGCTCCTTTGTCTCTGCTGGTTGCTGCTCATCCTCCGCAGTACCCAGCGATATTTTAGTTATTTTTCCATATTTATTTTCTTTATCTCCAAACGAAACAAGAACCAGAACAGAAACAGAAACAGAAACAACAACAGCAGCCTCGGCAACACATAATTAGTGTAATTAACGCTTTTTGGCTGAGTGCGTGCAGAAAATTGTGTGTGAAAGTGCGTGGCGCTCTTTGGATGTTTTTCCGTTTGTGTTTCCCCGATTCCCGTTCCTCCGACGGTTGTTTCTGTGTGTTTTGTTTTTCCATTTCGTGGGTTCATTCAACTGATTTATGACTTCTAGGCCAACTTTTCCAGCCAGCCTGCACTCTTTTTCCTCCGCGTTAATTTGTGAATAATCTGTGTTGCACGATATGCAATCGTTCGTGGCCAGAGAACGGGACTCTGCTGTCCGTAATTAGCAGAGATATCGCTGGTCTAATCATCGAAATGGAGTGGCCAATAAATCGAGACGGAAGAGATAGGAGTAGAGTTTGAAAAAACGATATTCTGGTATCTAATTAGGTTATACTATATACGATTCCTTATTAAAATGATCTGGAAAAGTTAAATCTAACCGGAATATATTAACTTGGCAATAAAAAATTAAAGAACAATCGAAATCGATCGATAACTTGACAATTTATTAACGATAAATACGATGATGCAGATTAAATAGATTTTGAAATGGTTTTTGATTTGATTTTATCGGTAATATATATAAATACATCTATCATTCAGTAACAGAACCTAAAAAGAATTCTGAAACTTTAAATAATAAAAATAAGTGCAAAAATTTAGAATTAATCGAGTTATTATCGATTATTAAACTATTGGTATCATTGAGTAGCTCAAAAAAAGTTCAATTTTTATCCAAACATAAATCTTAATGGTAAAATTAATCATTCGAATACCAAACTGAGTCGAAGATATACCCAATTCCTATATTTCCAACCAATTAAAAATTATTTTAAATAATAAACCAACTAAAAAGTTACCAATAATTGATTCCCTTGAAAGCAGACCCCCGCAATCCTCACAAAAAACTGGTCCTCAGCTGTTGTTCGTCATCAGGGAATCCCACTAATAGAAACCATATATTAATGGCCCAGCGTCCAGGCGACAGTGATGGCCCCTTGTGAGAAATAATTAAAAATGGAGCGTCGGAACCCTATTTCGGGGACGACAAATATTAATTGCATATGAGTGCACGAGGAGCCGTCGCAGACAGGGAAATGAGCAGCAATTAATATGCGTGCTGCATATTACTTTCCCCCTGCCGGATCCCTAGATGAACATACATATTTCCCAGCCCATTTCAGCTCCTCTCATCTCCCAGTTGAACACTCAAAGCAATTTGCAGCAAAGTCGCAGTGCAGCCCTAAACGAAATCTAATTTACAGTAACAACGTGCTGCTGTTTCACAAAAAAATAAAGAACTGTGTGTGTATATGCTCCTTTTTTGTCGCAACTGCGTTCCATTTTTCCTTCATTTCATATTTTGTGTCTCGCTGTGGCAGCCAAATGCGATGGAACCGTATCATGGCTGAGTGTCATAAGTTTGACAGCGCACAATTTACACGTTGATGGAAAAGGATACTGGGGATTCAGATACAGAAACAGCCAGAGCAACAGATACAGATACGGATACAGAGATAGCTACAGATGTGCATGCAGATACAGATACGCGATGAATGCTAGCGATTGGATGCACTGAGAAAAATATTGAGAGGGGTTTTATTATTCTTATTCTTTGGTTTAAAGTATGAAAACAGAGGGGTTTAAGAGGGTTTGAAATATCAGAAAAGACTTTTATCTAAGTTTATTGATGAAAGATTGAAATCTTAAAGCAAAAGATTCAAAGGACATCAAAGTATCTTCATGTAATTTATGACTTCATTTAGATTCATTATGTTCTAATTAAAAACTATACCAGACTTCTAAAAATCCTTAAATAATATTTCCATACTCTCATCTACTTTCTCTTTAAAATATTCAAAATATTCATTAATCTTTCTCTACCATTTCCCCCAGTGTCTGTGATAACTCGTCGCTCGTCCACGCAAAGTGTGAAAACTCATTTGTATCAAATTTCCCATACGTGGGAGGGATGGATGGCGGGGATAGTGGGGTGAGTGATGCGGAGGGATTCTGGAAGGGCGCCGCACACAAATTGATGTAATAAACTCTACGCGACTGCGGCGCTGACAGGACGAACTTGTCGAACGGGAGACTGACGATGACGCTGACGCTGCCCTGTGGGGGTGCAAAATCCGATGCGTTGCGGCCTATATAGCCATATAGCCATATTCTGCCACCCTCGGAGCCCGCCTCCTGCCCCGCCCCCTGGACAGTCAGTCAGTCACTCACAGAGTTTGACATTTTTGACACGGTTTGTAATTGACACTTGCACTTGAAAGAGCAAAATGTGTATCTCCATTCCATCGTCACGTGCACAGAAATGATTTATTTCATCACTTGTCCTGTTTGTGCCGAAAGATTGCCACACACACAAGGGGTCTTTGAGGGGAGATATATGTTTGAGTATACAATGTACAAGTAAGTTTTTATCGTTATCTTTATATATCAGAAAAATTATAAGCTTTCTATATTAAAATTACAACGAAATTCAACATGAAAATAATTTCTAAAAAAAATTTTATTAAGATAGTTAGGGAACAACCAATTGTAAAACACTGGAAATTTCAATCTAACTTCTCAGTTGTCAGTTGATATTTCTTCACTAAATATATTTAAAATATTTAATTTTGTAAAAAAGAACCTTCTAAGCCAAGTCCCAGCTTCACTCCCTATTTTTCACAGCGTCTTCCAAGGATCTAAAGACCTTCCAAGTCATTCGAATGTCTCCCTTCCCAATGGATCGTTGTGATTTTTATTAGGTTTGAGTTGACAGCCAGCACTCTTAACAGGAGATGTCTCAAATTTGAGCTCCTTTTTGGAGGATTCCCCTCCCGAATTACCTCTTTCACTTAATAAACACATAAAAAAGGGCGACGTGCCATTTACGAATTGTACGTTACCTTAACGTTAATTTTATGGCTTCGTCGCCGCGTTTAAAAGTAGTTCCCAAGCTCCACCCTCCATTTGCTCCGGGGGCAATCAGTCTGGATGAGTACACGGCGAATGCCTGGCAAATTGTCAAAGTAAAACTCGCTACTTTGGCTAATTAATGGATCTGCCTGGGAGAGGACTCACGGCACAAAACAAAAAAAAAAAAAACAGAATTCCCTAGGCGAAAAAAAAGCATTTCTGCGTAACTGCCAGCTCAGCGAGGAGGACGCGCCCCAGTAATGGTCAGGTTGGGACATTTTTTGGGTGTGGAAGCTGGGGGATTTAATTAGGCCAAGCTAAGGATGCCCAGCCCCTGGGTCATTCTCATTCCGTGGCGACGTGGTCGTGGTCATGGCTAACAACGGCCTGCAAAAGCGGCTGCAAGTGAAAAGACCTTATCGCTGATGGCGATTTTTGCAGCTCGTGTGACTTCGATTACAACACGGAAAATAATTGGGAGATATTTTTAAAACGATCTTTGGAACTTTAGTTATTTTAGTTTATAAATACTTTGGACAGAGACTCTAAGAAATGTATTGTAAATATTTTATTGTACTATTTGTGATGTAGAACTCTTCTAATCCCACTTATTTCTATTTTATTTTTATTTCTCCCTGTGCACTGCCTTACAAGCCTGATTATTGATCGGCAAGTGTTGGAATCGGTTGCCATTATGTTTCCGCTTTGGTGATTCGATTCAATTGGAAAGCTCTTGCGCATGCGCGCACCTTTAATTTTGGCCAAAAAAAGAAACGAGGCCGAGAGGCGTCGCAGTTGCAGTTGCATTCGGCTTACTTGTCATTTGATTAATGAGACCACGCTCGGCCATCGATCTCCATTTAGCGGGTCCCCAGTCATGGAGTGAATAATGGGGGCGTTGCCAGGTGTACCAGGTATGCCAGAGTCCGATTCAGAGCCAGAGCCCGAGCCCTTTAATGGCGTTCTAATTGCAACGAACTGAAGCCCTGTCCCCCCGACTCAACTTCCTTCTGGAGCTGCCATGTTGCCGGCGACTGATGCGTGAAATTTTCGACGTGCGAGTGAGTCTCTCTGAAGACTGGTGGGTCTGGGGCAGGGGCCCCCTTTCGAAGGCGTGCCCACTGACCAGTGACATGTCTTAACTGGCCAATACACAAAAGCCAACGCAACGCGTCACACGAGAGTTGAGCCATTGTCCAGTTTGGGCCTGTGGGCAGGACGAGCTGCAAGTTGGCCAGTCAGTTGAGTTGGAGTTTTGAGTTTGAGTCAAGGAAATGTTGCAGCTGCCCAGGCAAGTCGGTGTAAGCCAGGTTACAGCCAAGTTTAAGGCTGAAATAAAAGGAGATTAAGCAGGAGTTAAACAAGAACTTGTACTTCTTTAAAGGTTGCAATGAAAAGGCAGGAAAAATGTTCCAATAACTACTTAGAGTTTCTTTTTAACCCAGTGAAAAATCTATGACATTATCTGTGTTCATTCCGTTGACAATTCCTTTGATCACTTCAACCCCATTCCCAGGGAGCAGCCTGCTTCAAAAAATTTGTATTTTCCCCCACTTTCCACAGTCCTGTGTATTGATCTGTAATTGGCTGCAGGGCAATATCTCGCCACTATATCATTGCTGTCTCGATTAATGACAGCTCATGAACTAAGCCACAACTAAATTGTCGCTCCGGCCGGGGCCGTGTGTTGAGACTGTGCCATCCCATCCCAAGGCGGCAAACTAGGTCCCTGGGAGGCGATGACGGTCCGGGCTGTGTGCCCAGTTACCCACTAACACAGACCGCAGCTGACAATTAAGATGCACATACCCAGATAGCGGGCAAAGGAGAAGCCATCCACGGCTCCTCGTCCACATCTCAGGCACCGACTTCTGCTGCGATGGCACCTTTTATCCAATCCAATCCAATCCAATCCTAGGCCATCCCATCCCATACCATCCCATACCATCCCGTACGCAATTTGGGCGAACTGACAGTCGGGACTAAAGAGCCAGGCGGATGTGGCGAACGGGCGAGAAAGTAACGGAAAAATCCAGCGGTTGTGACATGCAACCAGGTGCACAGAGAGGAATTTTTGGGGATTCTATGAGAGGTGTAAACAGATTTTCATGAATTAAATATGTTAAAATTAAGAGTGGCAAAGTTAGTAGATAATATTCCTCTAAATCATATTTTTGACAAGGTTTGAAAGGTATTTCTAGGGTGTTAATAGATCCTTGAGACATGGCAGAGAAATGCGGGACTCTTTGGGAAAAGGTATACAAATTTTGGTAAATTAAATAGAATAATAAGAAGAGTGGCAATAAGAATAGAAAATGTTCCTGTAAGTCAGTTTCTTTTGTAACAAAAATTGAAAGGTATTTCTAGGGTATTAATGAAGCCTTGAGATCTGGCAGAAAACTACAGGATTCTTTGGGAAAATGTATTAATATTTTGATGAATTAAAAAGGCAAAAGTCAGAAGTGGCAAAGTTAATAGAAAATATTCCTCTTAATCATATTTTTTACAAGGTTTGAAAGGTATTTTTAGTGTATTAATGGATCTTTCAGATCTGGAGGAGAAATACAGGATTCTTTGGGAAAATGTATACAAATTTTGGTAAATAAAATTGAAAAAAATGAGGAGTGGCAAATTTAATAGAAAATATTCCGCAAAATAATATTTTTTACAAAGATTTAAAGGTATTTCTAGGCTATTAATGGAGCCTTAAGATCTGGTAGAGAACTACAGGATTCTTTGTGAAAATGTATACAAATTTTGATTAATTAATTAGGAAAAATTAAAGACTAGCAAATTGAATAGAAAATATTCTTCAAAAGCCTCTTCATTACACAGATTATCTCATAGATATTCATGCATCCTTAAGAAATATATCCTCGAAATATATCCTATATCCCTAGCTCCCTGCTAAATTTCCCTCAGTGTACCAACTGTGTCTGCCTGGCAGACAACGTCTGTTCGTGTTCATTTTCGAGTCCCGTGGAAGTTGCGGAAAATTGCGCAGGCGCACCTTTCGCCACAGAGAGAGGGAGAAGCCGGGAAACAGACACAATTGTCGCCCCATCGCCATCGTAAATCGTGTAATTCTCTCGAGTACGAAAAGCTGAAAGAAGGAAAACTGCTAAAGATTTTCCTGTGAACACTTTGAACTCGATGCTGGGCCAGTGCCTGGTGGGCGTTGTGGCTGGGCAAGCTTTTAATTGATTTGTAGTCGTAGTTGCCGCTTGCCCCAGCAACTTGTGTAATTGCCTCAGGATTGGGGGTACTAGAAACTTGGACTCGCACTCGCATTAGTCATAAGTGCAAGGAATTCGCTGTGCAATTTTCCGCCTGCCACTTAAATGTTTCGGCGGTCTCTCCGAATGTTAAATTATTGCCAAATCATTAACTCGACCAGTCGACCGGCATATGGTCGATCCATCGCTCGGTTTGGTCGGTGGGTCCGGCAACAATTTTTGCCTGATAATTTATTGGCACACAGAGCACAACGACATCAATCACTTTGCCAGCCTTCGGTTGGCTTTGCTCGCCAAGCTTTTCAATGCAACTTTTCCGCTGAATGAAAACAAATGTTCAATATTGCCGCCAAAGTATGTAAAGTTTTTGTTTTCTCTCTTGCTCCCCTGTATCTGTGTCACTCCTGGAATATACCCTTTGGGTGATGGAAGAAGGAATTAACTTTAAGTCAGTGCATTCTTTGACTTAACTAGAAGAGAAAAATAATTAAAGGAAGTCCTTATACCGCTTTAATCAACATAAATTTAAAGAATCTATTTTAAATGTCAGCAGTTCTATAATATTTCTTACAGAAACCTGTACATGAACTTCATTTTCAATCAAGTAATTTGATTTTATTTAAACTTATATTCAATTACAACTGATATTTTACTGCAAGCTCTTAAAAGATACTTTATATACCACTTTGCAAACACATTTCCAAGTGTATCTGAACTTCGACCTACCTTGATCACTGTTTTTTTTTCTGCTGTTGCTGTCGTGGCTTTTGTGCTAATGGTTTTGCTTTTGATTTCAACATTGTTTTGTGGGCCAGCTCCCCCTCTCCACTCGGTCCACTCCCCCTGGAACCTGCTTTATTGATGATTGCTCTCCCCGTTGACAGCACAAAGGCAGCCAGCTCGAAACTTACCCTTATCCTGGCCAGCAGTGCCGCTCCTCCGGTGCTCCACTGCTCCGGGGTCGTTCTGATTTGACTTACTGCTCGAGTTGAGTTGCAGCGGAGACCCCGACAAACAAAAAGCACATTTGCATACAGTCGAGGCTGGGACCCGCCTCGCCTCGCCTGGCCTCGCCTCGACTTGACTTGACCAAAAATGGCAGAAGCCGCCATGCAAATGGGAGACCTTCTTCAGTGGCCAGATCCGCATCCATCTCCCGTAATAAAGTGATATGCGTGTGCCCCGAAACAATGGGGTATGAAATTAGCATAATAAAAGCCAAAGGCCAACGCTCGAAGAAAGTGCAGCTCCTCCTTCCCCCAGTGGAGCACTCAATCTCAGGGCCAGGTCAGCTCGCAGCCATTTGGCGCGGAGGAATTCTCGAAAATCAAAGAAATAACAAACAAAATATAGGGAATAAGTAGCACTGGGAGAAAATATGTTTTTAAATTAGTTGGATATTTTTGTTAATTATATGTTTTTACTGGGAGATATGTCAGGGAATTTATATTTGGGAGTTTTAAATACACTTTATAGGATTACTATCTATTTTAGACACACTTCATAGGATTTCTATAACATATTTTATGTGATAAATACCAAATACCCCTTAAACCAAGGATCAAAGACCTTTGTCTTTACCTTTTTTTTATTAGGAATTACCATATTGGTTGATAATAAATAAATGATAAAATAAAAAAATAATTAAAATGTTCAAGATATAGCAAAGTAATTTCCATAATTTTTTCATACTGTAAAGTTTAAACCATAAAATTCAGAGACATTTTTGATATCTTTAATAAAAACCTATAATTTTGGTTGATTAAATGATTAAAAAAATTAAGAAATTTGGTAAGAGTATAAAAGAAAACTTATAGAAATATGAAAGGGAATTCTAATTACTCTTTAAATAGATTCCTATTAAATTTTTGTATATCTTAAACCAAAATTTACACCCATTTATTAAGTCATTAAACGAACTATTCAAGGTAGGCTTAGAAGATTTATAATACAAATTAAATTCGACAAGATTAAGGTAAAGGACTAGGCACTTGGAAATTTTAAGGAAACTATTTAAACAATTCTTTACAATTCCTAATCATTACACTTAAAATGAATCATAATTCATTCGTTGTCTTCAAGTAAATATATTAATTGGCATTCAGATTTCAATTTATTTAAATTTAAAAACATATAAATAATTATTCCCAGTGCATTCAAAGTGTGACACGCATTTTAGTCACGCTCAGCCAGTTACGTGCTCAGCTATTCAGCATCTTGGCAACAGTGGGGAATCGGCGGCGGCATCAGCATCTCGGCCACAATCAACAACTGCGCGTTGCGTGCGAAGTTTGGCCAAGGACTTTGGGCCACTGGGCTCGGACATGACACAGTTATGCGATTTATGTAACCGAGAATTATGTGTCAAAGCGGCAAAAGTGACAATGAGCCAGTCACTGGCTGCCAGGCCTGTTGACAAGAAAAATGAGCTGGCTGTAAAAGTGTGTAGAATGCAGCCACAAAAACGGCAAGAACTTTGAAACTGACATTTAAATTAAAGTTAAAAGATAAAGAAATAAGTTTTGATATAGAAAAATTAGTTAAACCTACCAAATCCTTGATACTTAAACTCCACTTTCCATACGGTTTCAATTCCGAAATTTTGCGTAACAACTAGCTCGTTGAGTCTTTGGTGCCTTACTCTTTCCATTTAGCGCTTTTCAGCCTGCCTTCCGTCCTTTGTCAGCGGCCAAACGGGCGCACAATAAACTTGGCCCAAAAATATGGCCAGCTCAAACGACAATGGGCAGGCGGCTGTTGGCAGTTGGCAGGCGGCAGTTGGGAGTTGGACGTGGTCTTGGAGGTGGACATGGACCCCAGACCAAGACAACTGATATGCAAATTGCTGGTCGAGACTCTCCCAGTGACAAACCCAGCAAAGAGCCGGACCGGGGGATAAATCGAAAACGAAACGAAACCAAACGACCACTTCAAATGGTTCAGGCCGTGGGGACCACGAAATTACCAGCAAGGAGCAGGGTCTCCAGTTTAATTACGAAAGGATCCACGATATGGCAATGCAATATGGAATTGCAAGGCGCCAAGTAGTTGAAGTTGTGGGGAATTATATGGAGAGAGATCTCTCAAAAATTGTGTTTCATATAGATTATTATAAGAGGAATATAATTATGAAATTTAAAACGTTATGGAGCTGAAATTATTTCTACTTATAATTAAATAAAAGCAAAGACATTGGGTATTAGATAATTTACTTTTGAAGACTGAATACCCCTCTATTTTGACAAGTTAACTTTATTCAACATTTTTCCCTTTAATATAATATATCAAATATAAAATATCATAGGTGTTTTCATTGATCGATATTACTTTATAAGCCAAAATATATTCCTAAAATACTTATTATAAGATAAAAACAGTTTCATTTATATTTTATCCTCCATGACTGATTTTTAACCTGTAGCTTAATTTAATATCAAGTATTCAGTGTACAAATTAGTCAACATTTTATCCCATATATATATCTCCTTCTCCTTGTAACAAATGGACTCTGTAGAAGAGCAACCATTGGCAATTGTCCCTCTAGGTGTCCGCAGCCTCTCTCTCTCTGTGTCATGTTCCTTTTGGAGCTTTATGGAGCCTTTGCCGACTTCTCCAGCTCCAACTCTATCACCGGCTCCAGTTGCAGCACCTCCGTAACCTCTCCCCGCCTCGGAGTGTGTCACTTTACAGGCGGGTGGCTGTGGTGGCAGTGGTGGCAGTGGGTCAGAGCCATGTCCAGGGATTCGGCGTGGTCATAGCCAGCTGCTGCTATCACATTTGCTGGCCATTTGTTGCGCCATAATTTGACTCGCCGAGTCGGAGGCTGCTCTAATTAATAGTGGGTCGTTGGCTGTGGGCTCGATTTTTATCGCTGCCTTTAAACAATTTATGCCCGAATGGTAAATGGCCACTGGTCACTGGCTGACCATTATGGGGAGAACCCTTGCTGCCCGGCCGTTGGACAGTGGGTCGCATTGATAACGAATTCCAAACATGAAGCCGTACCCCTATCAAGCGCATTTTAGATGAGGATTGGGGGGAGCCTAACTGATGGCCGAAACGCACATTTTCCCCCGCATTTTCCGTAAATTGAAAATGGCCAGGCTGGAGAGATAAAACCCTGCAAATGGTGGGACTCTGAATTTTCGCCTTGGCAGCGAAAAATATTGAATTGGTTTGTGGAATGTTTTCATTTCATGCGCCGGGAAAAGCGAAAGCGTGCCATTTTCTGTGTGGGGTTAAGTGGACAAGGATCTGTAGATCTGGGACCCGGAAAATGGATTATTGCCAGATCAATATGCCGCCAACGCGCTGCGGGAGACTCGGCCACACCCTGCATTCAATTTTTTTTTTTTTGTTGTTCGTAATTGGAAATGCAATTTGCCAATGGCATTAAATGGCCAGCAATTGTCGTCGCCGTCGTCGCGCACAGTGGCAATTTGACAAATTTTTTATTGTTTCCAGTATTGGCCATAAAACGTTATTAATACCTGGCTGCATTGTCCGCTGCGGTGTGATCGGCGATGGAGACTTATTGCTGACACGACCGCCGCGTATCGTGATGGGGCGGCGTAATGGCGATATGATAATTAAGTGAGTTTATGATCTTGTTTTATTCAATTAAATGTGTGAATGTAATGGCCAATAAGCGAGAGTTTAAGGCTGAGAACAAGCTAGGGGAATTGTAAATAAAATATTAATTATATGCTTGGTATTTATAGGTAAAGATATCAAGATCAATTTGTACTAAAATCAAACTCAATCTTAAGGCATGTCTCAGTTAGGAATTTTTATATGTTATTTCTACCCCTATAAACTTTTAATACAATATTCATTCAATTTTAAAAATCCCTGTTTAAATCTCCCTTAAAATCCCTTGTAACTTCATTCATTGAAAGTATTTTACCAAGGCAATAAAATTCCCTTATTGTTGACCTGAATTCCCTTATTTTTCGCCATTTCCTGTAAAGATTGTCTCCGTCTTCAACCAATTAAGCCTTATCTGCTGACCACCCTGAGGAATTTCCCAACCCACCGAACCACCAAACCACCCCAAACTCTGCAGTTGGGAGAACAATAAATGCTGTCAATGCCAGAGCTCGGAAAATATGATAAATCAATATCTCGGGGGGCCTGGGCCTGCTGCACAATTGTGACATGCACCCGATATGAATATAAATAAATATTTGTGTGCTGCGAACAAAATGGATTGGCGACTCAGTGGGTTAAGCGGTTCCTTGCCAGGTGACGGCGACTGAGGCTGTGAGTCAGGCCGGAGCTCTCCTGGAGGCCTCCAGCTGGGAGCCGGAGTCAGAGGGCTTTGTTTCTGGGCGTCTCTCGAATGCATTGCACAACACCTACGCGGTGACAGGCGGGATTTCCTCAGCTCCAAGCCGATCCGATCCCAGCCGTGTTAAACAGCTGTCCGGCCGGTGAGCGGTGTTCTATAAATTTCCCTGATTGATTTTTATTGAAATGGGGCGCAGCTTGAGACCTGCTGACAGTTGTATGAATATGAATATAAATATGTATATATCTCTCTCTCCCCCATGCGGGCTCAGGTTTCACTGGCGATTTATGAAGTGACAAAGGTGCGAGTGAGACCAGGGCGACTCCTGGTGTCTGCAAACGGGTTTCCCCCGTTGAGAAATTAATAATTTCATGGGCAATTTTTAATCTAGTACGTGATTTAATTCGCTGCAGAGTCAACGGGTTGCAGCAGCGACTTTAAATACAATTTAGCTGCTGGTCGGTCTAGCCCCGAGTTAATTTGCAAATGGCTTTTCAGGCTACTGGCCACGTCCTGGCGTTCCCCTCCGCAGCCCCTCGTCCCGCGTTGATTGGCCACGTTTACGAAATTAGTCCGGACGCTGGCCGTCATAACTTAGTCTCCGCCAATCCGGCTTGCTTCTGCTCCAGCTCCGCCAACAACTCCAGATGATGAAGTGGTCCCTGTCCTGCCTTGCCTCCACCTGGCCAGGGAGTGAGTCGAGACAATTAACTCGGCTTGGGCGGCCCCTGGCGTAGGTGTCTCTTACCTAGCCCCTACCTGTGTCTAGCTTACCTGGCTACCTGTATTCTGCTATTTCCCTGTTGCACAACTAGCTAACAGGCCATGGCTTTTAGTGGGGAAATGTTTAATAATCAAAACAATTATTTAAAGCTTTACCTCTCACAGGGATAACTTTATTTATCCCACCCAAAAAAAGTAACCAGATAATTGGGGTTTCCCGTAACCCAGCGATTTTCATTTACTCCCCAAATGAACAGGCTTAACCCTTGCCAGGCGGAGTCATCAATGCCTACAGGTACTCTCTGTTCGAATCGAACCACTTGGCAATTCCATTGGCATTTTCCCCGGAACAATTCGCTCGAGGAGCTGCCACTTCACGCAGGACAGGAGCACGCGGCAGGAACCGCACGTACATATGCATAAAGGATTTTTATTTGCTGCGTGCCCCGCCACCTCACCGGGCGAACAATGGACGAGGGTCTCCTCCTTTCGCCCACTTGTTTGGAAGGCCGAAAAAGCGGCAACTAACATGGCTCCCAGTGTAATCCTGTTATTTGGCCGAGTGCAGCAATCAGCCAGGTGAACAATCCAAACACAGCAATGGCATTACACAGAGGGAAATGAAGTTAAGGAAATTTTGAGATACTTTAAAAAGATTAAAATTAATACAAAATTAGGAAAAAGGGAAGTTAATGCTGTATCTTTTGACTTGAAAACAAGGCTAATCTCTTTGACATTTATTTATATATCTTAAAATAGCTGCTGTCTGTACTTTAGTCATTTCTTTCTCTGCATTTTTTGGCAAATTTGGATTGCGGCTGTGCATTTTTGGCCGGGCTCCGGCACTCCAATGGCATTCCGGACTCAACTCGACTCGAGTCGAGCGTCATAAGCGCATCACAACGGCAGAACTGCCACAGACATATCGCATATAGCCACCAGGATATAGCATAGAACTCCCTCTCCCACCAATATGCAGTAAAAACCGAGCTTCGTGGATGGGTTCGGTGGGGTTCAGCAAAGGCCAGGCCAATTAGAGCGGGAGAAAAGTGCCAACTCGACGTGAACGTGCCGTTAATGCTGAGCCTCCTCCTCCTTGTACTCCTCGCACTCCTCCGGGCAGATTCAGATGCTCCCTCCTAGACCCAACTCTAACGCTCCAGTTTGCATTGAGCCGGCGGCTGAGTATTTCGCGCTAATCGAGTTGTTACATTTACGAGGCCCCGGCAAACGAGAGCCGCCTGCCAAATGTCAAGAGTTCAAACGCCTTGAACTTGAAGCGAAAACGTGGCCAAGACGCTAAGGCGAACGTGGACGCGGACGTGGACGTGGGCCATGAATGTGGGATGAGAACGGTTGCTGCAGCCAAACACCAGCAACTGAAACTGCAGTTTATGGCTTTTGCCAGCAAATACCCTCTTTAAATCTAATAATCCAGGGCATACAAGAATGCGAATGACTTTCTTAGGGGTTTGAAATGTACTTAAAGGGGAGAGGAAATTGAAGTCTTGGAGGGAGAGTTTTAGGGAAATTGAATAGATTAGAAAAGAAGGTTATTTAAAGGAAGTAGCTTAAGTTATTAGGTCTTAAAATAGAGAAATGATTACATCATTATATTGCATTATCAATGCTATAAATGTGCTATTAGGAGTTAAATTTCTCTAAAGCTCCTTTTTTGTACCTAAAACTTTATAACAAAATCCTGTAAAATAGTTTTATATTCAACTTTAGAGCATTCCCTGGCCACCATTATTCATTTCCCTACCGATCTCTCGTTCGAACTGGACTCCTCCGACTATCGCGATCGCAGCGTGCGCATGCGCGGCCCAGACAGCGGCGTCTCTGGCAACGCTCCCGCCTGCGGGCCAATGGCCAACGATGGCCGCATCTTAGCCAAGATGCACAGCTTGAAGTCCGCGGCAAAGTAAGAAATCATGGAGCCGAGTTACAGGCGCTGAGAGGTGTTAACTGAGCGGCCATTTCGCGCAGTGTAGCAGCCGCAGCAGCGGCCCATCAACGCCGCTGATTATGATGCATGGCCGAAAGACTCAGTGGGTTAAGACGCTGGTGGAACCTGCGTGCAGAGCACATGTGGCGATGAGAAGGAGATGCCGCCGCCATGATGAACTGGTCGGACGCCGGATCCGATCCGATGCCGTTTGCGGATTCCTGTGGCGGCTCAGAGCGGACATAATGAAGGTCTATTAAGCCTCGACCTGGAGGCACATGACCGGTGCCTTTGTCTAATTACATAATGCAATGCAAATTGCCACAGCCACGCCCCGGCCTGGCAGCTTAACCCCTGAGTGGCCCCGGGACCACCCAAAAAAAAAAAAAAGCACTCGAAATAGAAATAGCAAACAATGGCAGACAGACGAGGGTTAGCACAAAAAAAAGAAATATAAATAGGAATATAAAACGGCAAACTTTGAAATGGAAAAGCGGCGACCAGAGCTTCACCTTGACGTTCTAAAATGCCAATTATAACTAGCGCAAATACAAACAAAAACACACAGAAATACCCGGCCAGGCCAAGAGCCAGCTTCGAGCACTGCATTTTCCGTTGTAGCTGTAGCTGTGCTGCCTTTGTTTTCCATCATCAACTGTTTCGGTTTCTGTTTCGGGTTTTCCATTATGCCGCCGGCCATAAAAAATATTTGCCTGCAACCGATCCAAAACTGACTCAGGCCGGGGCACCGACGGTCTCTCAGTTGATTTGTCAGCGCCGGAGTCGTGACAGGGATATTCTTGTTTAGAGCCTATAAACTTGATTTGTGGAATGACATTTGTGTAATGTCCGATGGCCCAGGAATGTGCGATAGACAGCGAGTGCCTCACAAATATTAACATTTATTTGTGGGCCCAAAAAGGCAGTACTGTCTGTTATTACTTTTCTAGATTTAGTTAGTCACAGGTTCTCTTAAGGCCTTATCAGAGTCATTGGTTTTAAGTGTTCTGACTTTATTATGGTTAGAGATAAGGTTTATATAAAAGTAAAGAATAATTAATTATGTGCTGATAAGATTTGCTTTATTAAAAGTTATATACTTAAGTTTCAGATACTTTAAGTATCAGATAGTTTAAGTATTCATACTTTAAGTATTCATACTTTAAGTATTCATACTTTAAGTTTCAAGTAAACTGATTTACAGTAAAGAAGCTTGAAACATTCTATTGCATATATTTAACTACTATAAACCTTACATTATTTTCAAACCCTAAAGAGCATTCAAAATTCGTTTAGGTATAATTTTCTGTAATTTTTTCAGTTGACCCACCTCCTTCACAGATCTTTTACCTCACATGAGTTACAGTTACGACTCAAAATATCGTTGGCGGTGAACTCGTTAAATATTCCTCGGCTTTTGGCCAATTGAAATTTTCGCATTAATCGTCCAAGTGTACCCCCCCAATCTCCCTACACTCCTACATTGGTTGGCTCCATTGTAATTGGCAATTGTTTGTCGAGGGAAAAATCAGAGTTTTTGTTTTGCCTAATTGAAGTTGCAATTATTGATTGGATGCAAATTGATTGGCAATTGCCCAGATGGGGTCTCGGGTCTCCGGTCTCTCTTTCACTCAAATTGATTGCACCTGCTGCCACCTGCCACCTGCTGGCCAACAGCCAAGAGCCAAGTTAATGAGGCCTCCGAAGTGCCTCTGCACTCGAGAACTGTCAGGAATCCACAAAATGATGTAACTCAAAACTCGATGCAGACTGAAGTCCCTGGCATTGTGTTTCTTGACAAATTTTCCGCAAGCGGTTGGGAAAGTGAAAAGCAGAGAAGACCCACTGGATGCGTATGGAAATGAAAGGATGCCACTTTGGCCACACACATGAGTGTGTGTTGTGTGTGTATGCCACATACATCGTCTGTATATGGATGTGGTCTATATGTCTGTGGCAGTGCGTGTCTGGCATGGCAAAGTTTCGTTTTGTCTGGCGGAAAGTTCTCCCAGCAGTCGAAATTCTTATGTTAATTGTTGGCATAGGTGGAAGTAATAAAACATCTTGGTAACATTATCAAGTGCCACAAGTTCCGCCAAGGAGCAAGGCTAATGAGCTACTCCGGGCCAGCCAAGAGCCCTCATCCAAAGCGGCTCTTAAATTGCATTTTAATGAGTGCAAAGGATAGAGGATAAAGTTATTTTATGGCTCAGTATTTAATAATAGTTCAAAAGTGCTTTTTACTATCTGTATTTACCATTCATCAAATCAAAAAATAATACATTTTGACTTGATTTAATATATTTTATGTGATCTGTAATCTTGTCTTTCTAATTTATTAAAAAATTATATACGATTTCTTAGTAAATCCAATTATTTATATAGCTCTTTGTTGACTAATGGCCTCATATATTTCAAAAAATAATCAAAACAAATCCCCATCGAAATTCAAAAATTCAAAAATTCAATTCCCAAACAGCTGCAACATTGCCATTATTGCTATTGTCAATGGTTATTAAAATGTTTTACAAATGTTTCTGTCTGCACTGGCGATCGACTGACAAAAACTAGAACCGGACTGTCGGGTAATAACATATAAATGCCTATCGCATATGCCATGTACCATGTTGTAGCCATGATTTGGCCAAAGAAAATTGCGCATTCGCCGCGTTGACCCACATGAGCATAAAAACGCACAAAAATTTGGGCACTGAGGAAAAACTAAAGGCGAAATAAACTACAAGAAATTTATTAATTTTGAAGTGAAAAATAGTACACAAAATTCAATTTTTCACTTGAAAACCAATTAAAGATCTAATGTTGGTATAGGTAGTTAATATTTACTTTTGAATTTAAAGTAATCATGACATTTATAGACAATTTATACATTATTCCATATAACTTATTAAACAGGAATCTTAATATATTTGAACTAGAAATTTAAGCTCTTCGAATCCTCAATCTAGAATTTATTATCAATTTTTCCTGTGTCCTGTGCCTTTTCAAGAGCACCTGAGCGGCGAGCCATTGCCAGCGAGTGCGGTAAAATTATTGGCAATGCAATTGGCAAATACAATTATAAACTAGCCCCACTGCTGAATTTTCCACTAAGCGCGCAATTTAATTGAATACCCAGCGATTTATCAGCCGCATTTTCCGCCGCGTTGCGTGCTCTCCGCTTGAAACCGAATTTATTTGCTACCGAAAATTGCCGCGATTGGCATTTGATTGATCCCCCGGCTGATCCGGCGCCCCCGCAGTTTTCCACATTTTCCGCCAGCCATCATCATCATCATCCGCCGACGAGTGGGGTAATCGCAGTGCTCAGATCTTTGAATCCCAGCGAGGCCCCCGAGGCAGATACAGATTTATTTGCGGCTGGTTGGCTGGCTGGCTGGAAAAGTGAAAGGATTACGGCATTTTATTGGCTTTCGTTACCCTTTTTCCGCCTCCCAGGCCCACTTGCATGTCAAATTAATTGATCTCCATGCGGCTGGCTGCAGTGACGTGTTAAGAAACGCTCCAAAACGTCGACAGGTGTCGGCTAATGGCGCTCCGATCAGGTGTCCCTCGGCTCGATTCGGTGCTGATGGAAAATGAAAACCTCGTTGGCCGTTTGGCATTTACCCGGGCAAAGTGAAAGTGACGGCGAATTTATGGCCCCCATTATCTAGGGTAAACGAACAGTTAATCGGCCCCAATAACATATGCCAATCAGGTGGAACTGCCGGCCAAACCCCGGCAATGAATGCCCATTTGCGGAGCCATTCGTTGGGCCAGTAGATGCCTGTTCCGAGATAAACAATGAGGATGGCCAAAATGATGGGTAATTTGATTTAAGCCAAAGTACAGAGCAAGAGGAAATTAAATTAATTTAGGGGGGAATCTGAAGAAAAAAACTTCTGGGAAGAGTGAGGTAAATAATTTTGAAAAAATTCTTAAAATAGAACCATTCATTTAATTCAAAGAACGAGCTATTACATTTTTTAAGGTATTTTTCAACATTTCCCCTATTCTGACTTATTCCACTTTACAATTTAATTAAACTTGTGTAAAATGCCATTTCTACTAGCCCTTTTATTTGCCCCATTAAAATTATAAAATTTTATTGACTTTATTTACCATTTTATGACTTAACACTTTATAGGAGTTAATTGCATTGCCCAAGGTGTATGTAAAGTTAACGCGACGTTTATGATTTAAGCATTTTTAAGTGCGGGTTACTTTATAAAAAAAATGTAAATGCAAAGTGTAGAGAAATTAAAATTGCATCAAGCTCATCTGTAAATTGGCACTCAACCTGTTTTTCATTCCCTTTTTAAGTGCTAAAGTCTTTATGCCAATAAAATCATTTAAAAATACCTTATACGAATATTTCCTAGTTTTATTTTATGCATAAAATATTCATAAATTCTTTAGCAATAAGTATACTTCTATAAATCAGTTTTGTCTCATATCAAGTATAACAAGAATTAAATTATGAGAAACAATTGAACATTTTTAATAACTTAATCAAAAATGCATTAAAATCAATAAATAAAGCTTTTCTGTGTTAGTTTTTATTTGGTTAATAAATCGGCATACTGAATTGAACATTTTTAATAATAAAAAATTTTGAATCAAATTTTTATAATTTTAATGATGTTACCCCTTAAAAATTTCTAAAAAATTGGTTAACATTTTTTTCTTCACCAAACATGTCCAGATCGACTCAGCTGTAGATGCTAATCAAGAATATATATACTTTTTAGGGTCGCAAATGACTCCTTCAATGCGTAGTAAACTTTTGATTGTAATTTTAATACTCTGCACTCGTAAAATATAATACAAACCTTCATTTTGTCTTAATCCAAATTGGTTTTTCTTAAACTTGACTAATATTTATTTTCTTCTTTAATTCCCTTCAGTTACTAATTGGATCGTGTTTCCAGTCCAGGTCGAAACTGGAAGTTGGTTGTGTTTTTGATTTTGACGACATCGCCATATCCTCTCTCTCTCTCTCTCTCTCGCCGACAAGCCTAAGCATCGCCGCCTTCCATCATCGCTTAGCGACTCTCCCGATGGCCGTTGGAAATCATTTCAGTGCAAGTCACCGGCAAAAAACGGACAAAAAAAAAAAAGAAACTCCACGCAAGAAGATCACAGCTGTAAAAAAAAGGAAAAGTGGTGAAAAATCAACGGAAAATCGGAAAATCTGAGAGCTCGGGCAGTGAAAAGTGTTTGTGAAGTGTTGTTTAAAGCCTGGAGTAGCCCGAAAACAGAAAACGGGCCGCCGGCGTGCGTTTTGTGTGTTTTTGTGTTTTTTTTTTAAGTGCAAGTGAAAATAGCTAAAATACGGACCGGTTAAAGTGTAAAGTGCACAGTAAAGTGTAATATTGTGCCGCCCTTTATTGAACAAGGAGATTATTAAATAATTTGTAATGCAGTTTTGGTGTGCGTGTGCGTTTTGATAACTAATACTAATTCGCCATTGGGATCTGCAGCAACAACCATTAACGAGTGAGTGAAACAGAACTATTTTATAATTCTTTTATTCCGTCTTTCTTTTCGTGCGCGCATTACTTTGCTCTCTTGCCCTTGAATATTTTTTTTCATAAATGTGGAACCTAAGAGCGAGAGAGCCACTTTAAGAATACGATCCACGCTTGTGGGTGGCAATTATGACAAATTTTGGAAAGCTGCTGCTCTTGCTTACCTTTTTTTCTGCGCTATTTAAAATTGTGAATTCAAAAAAAAAAAAAAATAAATAAATAAAACTGCAAGGGAAATTTAATGAAAGACAATTTATGTAATTCAACCCTTTTTTACTACATTATTTATTACGATTTATTATTATTACTATTATACCCTTCTAGGGTATACAAATATAACTATTTTCTACAATTTTAAAATAATTTTTTGAATTATTTTGGAATAAAAATCGAATTCCTATATCATATGAATAATTATTTTATTTATACCCTTTATATAATTTATTCCTAGCTTTATGAATATCAGCTCTTTATTATAAATTCTTCTGTTTAGATCATAAGAAACCCTGCATTACAAAAATAATAAAATAAACAACACGCTTCTCAAAAAAACTCAATTGCCTGCCCGTTCAGCTATTTCGATCACCCATCAATATTTCCAGCTTTCCCGATATCAGCAGCTGTGTAACCATAACCCCAATTGGGCAATGGGGCCTCTTAGACGTGACCCGAGCTCAGTTCTGTCACCTCCGCGGCCAAGTGTCAAAACTGAGACGTGTTGACAAATTTTTGAGGCGTATCATTGGCGTATTAATTTCCGTACGAATCGTTTGCATAATTTCCACATTTGTTCACTAATCACCCGCGCCAGCCTGCGATTTGCCCTGCCCAAGAGAGGCAGCCTTGGTTGCATATTAATTTCCATCATAAATTACCAAAAAAAGAAACCAATGAATGAAAAAAAGCACATAAAGAGTTGTCATAGAACCGACAAAAACGAATTCAGCACTCGGCATTCAAAAGTAAGAAGCCGGCTGGCATTCATAATGCTGCCAGTCGAGAAACATTTTCTGATTGCCACCGAAAAAGGCTCTAAGCTGAGGGAAAAAAGAACGTGGTTCGGGCCTGGCAAATGACATTTAATGGACACTTTAGTTAAGTCGCAGTCAAGAGCCAGCGAGTTAGATTGAAAGTGTAATAAGAGTGGGTGCAGCTCATTTCCCAGGACATTATCGTTTTTGCGACTATGATTTATAAGGGCCATTGGGACTCGTTAGAATTTCAGGCACAAATTTAAGGGATATTATTTAGTTTTTTAGAATTACCTTTAAGGGTTATTTTCTAGTTTTTTAGGAGTTAATTTAAGGGATATTATCTAGTTTTTTAGGAGTACGTTTAAGAAGGGATATTTTCTAGTTTTTTTTTTAGGAGTTTATATAAGGGATATTATTTAGTTCTTTCGGAGTAAATTTAAGGGATATTTCTGGTTTCTAAGGAATAAATTTAAGGAATATTTTCAAGTTTCTTATGTTTGTTTTTCATTTAAGTGATGAAGAAAATGGTTATAAATATATTTCTTTAAAAAATGCTAGATATTTATTAAAAATCGTACAAGATTCTTTCCCAGACCCACTTCTCTACTTTTTTTTTTAATTTTAAACAAATATTGTCTTTTAAAGGCTGTAGTCTCCACATGTTCCCAGTCCGAACTCCACGAAATTATTAAAAAAAAAAACAAAAATAACTCAACACAATTAGCATTCCATTGCATATTTATGATTATGATCCCTCGGCAAATCGAATTTTGTCATTTAAACTGTTTAGTAAACACATCACACCTCCGCGGGGCTCCCACAATTACCTGGGGATCGGACAAATGTGGAAAATACCAAATTAAATATGAAGCGTACAGGGGATTTGCATAATGTAGGAGAGAGATTTTAACCGTCTGATCCATAATTATATTTTGACACCTCGAAAATAATGCTGCGTGGCTTTATGCTCGTATTTGAGCTGCATGGCAATGAGAGTGTTCAATAAATATCCGGCGAAATAATCGTATTACCAGGACGGATGATGGATGGGAAATAGGCATGCTCGGGGCGTAGGTCCCCCCTCGAAAGGGTCTCGGCCTCCATTTGGAAATACTTTGGCTGTGATTATCATAAAATACCAATAAAACGCTGCAAAAGGGTTCGTCTCTCGGTTCGCCGTCCTTATGACAACTCTGTCGACGGCCACAAAAACTGGTGCTGGACGGGCCGGCATAAATCAATGCTCCTCGCCGAGAAGTTGACGTACTGGTCGCTGGTCGACGCTCGATTGATCGCCGGTGGAACGATCGGAGCATACTATAAATTATGGGATATTTGACAGTAGCGCTCTTGTAATGAGAGATCACCAACTGCTTAATTGATAAGTTTCGCTGTGACCTGAGAGAGGCAGCTCCTCCGGCGGCTCCTTATCGCTATCACCGCGTGATGTATTGTTAGCCGTGACCAAATCGTGTAATAAGCCGGCCCATAAAATTGCCAACTCGGCCCAGATAATGCCTTCGACTAAACAACTGTCTGCCCGCCGGTTTATCGCCGCTGTTAATCTGGCGACATTATGTCAAACAAGGACAGGCCCCTCCGGAGGGGCTCCGGCTTCGCGACGAGGTCCAGGTCCTGGTCCAGCCACTGCGACTGCGACTGCGACTCCTCTCGTCAAAATGATCGATTGCGCGCAAACGCATTGACATATCGACATGAATCTTGCATTATTAAGCAACGCCAGGAATCTTAAATGAAGACCGAGACGCTTGAGGCCCGACGCTCGACGGCTGCCGTTTAGCCGCGATTGTTATCGTAATGATGCCTTCGCAGGAAAAGGCAGCCCGAGGCACTAAACTGGCATTCCATGGCATTCACACGCCGCTGGACGGTTAAGGAAAACCCCGGCAGCTCCTCGGAGAAGGGCTCCCAGGAAGAGCGATGCGAGAAAATTAATAATTTCGCATCGACACCCAATTGGCAACCGTCGCTGTGACAACCGGCCGATAATAAATTATATTTTATTTCTTTTCGATGCTAATGACAACATATACCGGCAGCAGCATCCGTATGGCCCATGTTCAGGTGTTCCCGTCAGCCATTTTGGCTCAAATAACACAAAGATCTTTGGCACCAGCACCAATTAAGGGGCAGGTCTGTCTTGCTCATCAACATAGCTCAAATGTTTTGAGGTTTGAGGAGGTTTAAGTTTAAGGGGTTTTTTTAATATGAATTATACAGGGTTTACATTTAAGTTTTGATTATTTATTTGTATATAAAAGTAATTAAAATATAACCAGTATAATTGATTTTGCAGAGATTTCTCCTATTGAAGATCCTTGTCACAACTTCCACCTGCCTTGTTTACACGAATCGTACATTTTCTGCAATAATCTGAAATATTATTCCAATATTTATTATAAATTCCTGTGTGCTGACCCGATTCGTCCCCGCTTGATGGATTGCATTTGTAGGCATTGTCACACTCTATTTAAATTGAAATGCAAATCCTAGCCCGGCTCCTAGCTCGTCCTTGCATGCACAAAATGCAAAATAATAAGCCAGCCACAATATTTGTTCCAGTAATTAAAATAAATAAACACAAATATGTGAGTCTGTGTCTGCATTTTGTAATTATTGCGTGCGTGATTTTTGGTTGAAAAGCAGTCCATCAATCCCCCGGTGGCCCCGTGGAGGTGTCCTGGCCTCTCCTGGCCTGGCACGATTATTTCAGTAATACAATAAGACCAATCAATCAAACTGTTAATTAAGTAACCCACAGTCGATACATTTTTAATTTTTAATTAGCCTGTCTGTCATTTCAGAATAATTTCACAAAATAAATGCACAAAAGCATTTAGATGAGTTTAATGCTCTTTATCCCATAGCCGGGAAATGTAATTTAGTTTTGATATGCAAAGCAGTTAATTGGAATATGAGTATTTGCATTTGTTTAAAATACAAATAGTAAAGGGAAATATAGTTGTGTAGGAAGTCGGACCAGATCCTCTTGTTCAAGGAACCATTTCAAGCCCTAAATAAACCCATTTAAGTGCACACAAAGGATATCACTTATGCAGCCAGCAATTCCGTTCAGCCAAACATCGGTTTCAGTTGGGTTCTGTTGGCCCTGTTTGCCTGTCAAACTTGGCCAACTGTGTCAACTGTCAATTCCCCCTGCCGCCTCCCAGTAAACCAATAAAATATACCTCGGAACGATACCAGGGCTATATGCAGTTCATGCTGAAAAATTAAGTAGCTCGGGGACGATTTATGCGATTCGTTGCCAGCGGGCCAAAAGGAAATCTTAAGCACTTTTTCAGCTGATTTCGGACCGACTCCCTGCACTTTTTGGCTGACTCGGGTGCACTTTGCGATTTGTCAGGCAGAAGGAGAGGGAGATGTCAGTGCAAGTTGGCTGCAAAAGTTGCTTGCTTAGAATTTATCTACTGTCAGCTGTCCGACCGCCCCTGTCCAGGACATTAAAAAAGTTATGACAGTGTCCTTGTTGACTGCGTTACAGTTTGCTCCCTCTTTTTCGTTCTTTGTTTCATTTTCTTTTTTTTTTTTTGTTGTTGGTTCAGCCTTGCCACTTGGCTTTGTTTGGCGGCGAATTCTTGGCCAGTTGTCCTGCTGCTTGTTGGTTGTTTATTTGTTTACGGCCAGCCAGGAGCAACTTTTGATGTCCTGCCGGAGCTGGGATTCTGGGACCTGGACATCGGACTTTAGCGCGGGCGTCTGACTCTTAATGCCAGAAGTTTTATGCATCCACGGCCGGCATTCACTTGAGATTTATGGGCAGAAGCCCGTTCCATTTGCCATAAACATTTTATATGGAAAGCCCTCAGCGCAGCGACGCCCTCGAAGCTCATTAGAGTGAGATGGGGCTGGGATTGAGAGGGGTACCGACGGGGGGATCCTGGCCAGAACCAGTTGCAGAACGATGTGACATGATTGCGGACAGATTGCAATATAAACCCGGCGACTGCACCAGCGGCTGGCACATAAAACACAGGTCCACACAAGTTGTCAACCAGTTGGCAGCTGCACGGAAACATTTGCTTCCTTAAACAGCCGCTCCACGGCCAAGACCAAGAGCAAGAGCAAGAGCAAGTCCAAGACCAAGATCCAAGACCCTGGCCAACGGCTTAAATTATGGTCAATGGAATTTTTATAGATTTTCCAAAGACCAGCGGAGGCCGAGGTGGAAACTGAGGCTGCAGCTGAATCTGCCGACCGCACAAAAAGTGTGCAACAAAATTAAATGCATTTCATAATTTCTGCGGCAAGCAGGCGATGTCTGGGTCTGGTTTGGGGTCTTCAGACTAAGTCTAAGGCCCCAAGACCAAGTGCAGAGAGAAAAATAATCCAACTATCTATTAATATATATTAAAAACCTTTGCTCCTTAGCAATATTTTTAGCAATGTATTAATATATCAAAGATTAGGTTCCAGTCTTATCAATATCTTTTCTCAAACAGTTTACTTTTTATAAATTCTTTAGTTTAATATTTCTTTCTTTTCTTGCTTAATTTTCGTCTGTTTTTAATGATCAATATATCATTTTCCCCAAGTGTATGCCTAGCAACTCCTAGCCAACGTTCAAGACCAAGTCCAAGTCCGCGCTTTTTGGCCGCGGCAAGTGCAACATTGTCTGTCTGTTAACTTATTGACACCCATATTTGGGATTGAATCATTAAAGCCAGTTTAGCTGGCCGTATGTATCTGCCCCATTACCGCGGCTTTAACCCCTCTGCACCATCTCTGCTGGAAAATCCCCTGGCTAGCCTGACTAGCCCGGCTTGGCCTTTGTTTATTTGGCTATTGTCTTGGCCGTTTTGGACAAATTTTATTGGTTTACGCACGCGCACTGACGTTGACAATGTGACCTTGTCAGCATTAGTGACAAGCGGACCGGGCTGTTATCATATTTTCCAACTCGGAATTGGATTGGTCTGGTCTGTTTTTGGCCAAAACCGATGGGAAAGCCAACGACTAATGCCTGGTCTGGTATGAGGTCATCGCAGCTACTTTATTCCAGCCAAGTTTGAAAGTTGCCTAGATCGGAAAATGTCTATTGATATGGCTTTAGCTTCTTATGGGGAAAAGTTGGGTGATTTGGTGGGTAATTAGATAGGTTAAACTGGGGAACAATAATAGAAGCAAACAATAATAGAAGCAAACAAATATTGAGAACATAAAAAAATACATATTTTATTTTCAATGCTAGTTCAGTTTTTCACACAATGAAATTCCCTTTCAAAATGTTGCCACTCGCAATTTAATAACCCTTTAATTGCCGCCATTAACCATGGGAAAAACTCAAGTTTACGACTCAATCATTCATTCGCTTGCATATTAATTGCACTTCGCTCACTGCAGTTCCAACGCCCACCTGGCTGTATGTACATACGTATAGCTATCATAACAATCTAATGAGGCACTTAATTCGCTGCTGCCACACTCGAAATCGAAATCTCGCACCGCCTGACAGTCACACCTATCTAATAACTTCATTACCCAATCAATCAAAGTGGCAACACGGCCACTGGCGGCATTATAATGCGACACTTGGCCAAATCAGTTGCACAGTGCCATAAATGTATGGTAATAATGAGAAATATATATGAAAGAGAATGCATAGACTGTGAAATACCTATAAGATTGAAGATGAGAAATCATTGCATACTTTTAGGCATATCTTTTAAAACAATAAATTAAACTATTATCAGAATTGTGAAGTTTTTAGAAGAGTATTTTAACTATTTGTACATTTTAGAGAAAGACAAATTCGACAAATTCTAGGAAACATTAAAACAAAATAGACAACAAATTTACAAATAGGGAAAGAAAGTAGGTAGAGTTCATAATTTATCTTAGAAAACTTAAATATTATACTAAAAAATCTGGGGTTTCCAAAGCCTTATAGAAACCTGTTAAAAAAGATCATAAGTTGAAACTGATCATGGAATTTATTTTAGTACTAGAAAACACTTTAATCAGCTTCACTTCAACGTTTTTTTCCTATACCATATCCTATCCTAAATTCAATAAATATACCAGATCCCATACCATACCCTATGGCATATCCTATACCATATCCTACCATATTCTAACCATATCCTATACCATATCCAATACCATACCATATATTATGCCGTATACTATACCATACCTTATACCATACCCTATACCATATCCTATAGTATATCGTATGCCATATCCTATACCATATCTTATACCGTATCCTATACCATATCCTATACCATATCCTATACCATATCCTATACCATACCCTATACTTATATCCTATACCATATCATATACTATATCGTATCCTATACTATATCGTGTACCATATCCTATACCATATCCTATACCACATCCTATCCCTCATCCTATTCCTCATCCTCCCCCATATACCATATACTATACTATATTTTATCCCTCATCCTCTTCCATATACCCTTCCCCTACCCTAATTTCCCTCGGAAAATAGGCCTAGAACGTTGTCCGCAAAGCTGTCCGAATGCAAATGCCGAAAGCTTGCAGCTTAAACCCGAGAAAAGCTCCCCGAAGCCGCTCGGCCTTTCCACACACACACACACACACACACACAGAGCCGAGCATGTGTGGAAAAGCTCCCATGTGTGTGGCAAGAGAGAGAGAGAGTGGGTTCCGTTTCCGGCCAAGCTCATTTCCGCTCACTCTCCCACGCGCTCACGTCTCTCAGCGGTGCACTGTGGGTGGCCGAAAAGACACCGGAAGTAGGAAATTGGGTTACAAAATGCATTTCGTGCGCGCCAACATTTCCGTAACGGCCACCGCTAACAGAGCCGCAACAGCGCCGGAGTCCGGGAACCGGGAACGGGCAGGGACATTTCGGGGCCGGAAAAACTGCCGAGCAACAGCAGCTGTAGAACACACGCATTTCCCCACATGTTTTCCCCGAACGCAACACACACACACACACGAGCTGTGCTGCAAGCTTGGAACTTGTTGTGCCGCCGGTTCTTGTCTCCGCTAAGGCGCGAGTGCATTTTCAAACTGCAGCTCGGCCTTAACCCCCGCCTCCCCAGTCCGCCACGGCCTTAACCCTCAGCTGCCTGGGAGAGAGACCAATTTGAATGCCTCCAATCGAGTGCGCCGGGGTAACAAGCTGAAGAGCCTTTGAGGACCGACTTTGGTTCAGTTCGAGGCAAATTGAATGCCGGCTAAATTGTGCGACAAATTGCTGGCCAAGGACGAAGGACGAGGCGCTGAATGGGGAGGAGTTATGGCGGCAAGTTCACCTGGCAACTTTATGCGCGCCTTGTGCAGCCAAAGTTTGAGTAGCGCCTAAAAGGATAAGTTGGGGGAAATTAGCGGGAATATCAATGGGGAAAAAAGGCACTTTGCATTAGGGAAAATAATCAGTAGGCTAGGGAAAAGCATTTCTAGTAAAAAATACAGCTTAAATCTTAATTGTTTATAGTAATTTTAACTAATTAAGAGACATTCCCTTCTGGCTTTAAGCCTTAAAAATGTTTTACTTACATCTTTCATTCATCAACCATGTGGGCAGCGAAGCAGGGTTGATTTTCCGCCACTGCCGCCAGCTGTTCTTAGGTAATAATCCACCCACTTGGCACTCAGCCCTCCTTGAGTCCCTGCTCCATCCCACCCAGCACACCCTTTAAGTAGTTTTGTGTAATTTAAATATAAATACTCATTTAATTAGCCCGGCTGCTGCGAGACTTGCTCTGGCTCCGCGACCTTTGATCTCCGGCAAATGTGTAAATATTTGACATTAATTACAAGTTGAATGCAGCCCTCGTCGCCTGTCTTCGGTTAACCCGTTGGGGCGCCGCACACAGGCGCAGGCAATAACTGGAAAATTTATTTAATATTCACTTGTGAGGCTCGCTAGGCCCACGCTCCGCCCCGCCCCGCAAACGGTGGCAAATTACTTAAGCGCTTATTTGTCAACTGCGACGTGGGCGGCCGACTTGCCACATTCCCCATACATTTTATGCGCTTATATATTATGCATATAGAGGCAGTGGGAACTCATTAATAGCAACTCCAGACGCGGGATGATCAGGCGAGCCCTTAACCCAAAGCAGCCCCATTGAGGTCTCAATTATTTAGGCAGCACGCGATGCCGGAAACGCGAGACGAAAAATGGCCGCCAGCAAAATGGCGGCTTCTTCTCCTCCGCAAGTACCTAACGGTAACCGCCTGGGAAATTACGTGAGCGAGTGCGAGTGAGTGTGAGTGTGAGTGTGAGTGTGCTTGGCTTAGTGAGCGGATCAAGTGCGTGGCTTGAAAGTCACCGAAAACTTTGTCACAATGTCCACAGAAGACAATGCACAGGGAGAAACGGGGTTAAAGATAGGGGTTCATTTATACAGAAAATTATATCGAAAGATTTACCAACCTTATGTTTATAAGTTTTTAAAGAAACAGTACAAAATATTTAATACAGAGCTTTGTACATTTTGTTTGTAGATAAAACCATAAAGAATGTTCTATTCAGCTCCCTCCTGGTTGGTTCTTAGGAACATAAATCAAACTTACTATACCCTTTCTCTCAGTTCACCAAATATCAACAGCAACCTAACAAAATCCCAGCTGCACTTGCAAAATGATTTGGCAAGTAATGGAATTTCTATATGCACAGCTCGGGGCAACTCTCCGGCAAACAAACAGAAATAGAGTGAACCTGGAAACTTTCACTTGGCAGTCGTCCTCGTCATCCTCATCATCGCACACTCTGCATGTAAATCCCGAATGCATGAGACTGTATGTTTATATCCTTGGTTGTTGGCACTAGACTCTCAATGGCATAATGCATTCATTTGGGCAACCACCGGCGCAGAGACGCAGCAGGAACTTTAATTGTAAATAATTATTCGGGCTACGAGTGGGAGGCACTCAGCTATGCAGAGTTAAGGGATTCTGGCCACCGCCCCCTGGCCATGTGCTAGTAACGATGAGTAATGCGGCAGTAAATATTTGTTAATTAAATTAGCATTGCCTGGCTACAGGATCGCTTGTGTGAAATGTATAGCCAAGCCTCTGAGATGTCGTCATTATTAATAAATTCCTTGGCTTAAGGTGTATTCGCGCTTGTCTTTGGGTTTCAAACAATAATGTTTAGTTTATTGTTAATCATTTAACAGACTTATTCTCTTCTTTATGATCTGAGCTGCTTCTCAGTCTGATTATTTAGGTCGCACCATTATGTTGACAGTCTTGTAGCTATAGGAGAAGCCCTTCCACTCGCCCCAATTAATGCCGGAGCCAAAGAGATCGGGATCCGTGTGGTTGCCGCCCAGATAGGCTCCATTAAGATTGCTGGAAATAATCAGGGATGTTAGTTATGGTAAATTTATACCCAAAATCCTTAAGAATTCTCACCTGGCCAGGCAATCCCTGTACCACCAAGCTCCCTTATATTTCGCCGCGCAATTGTAGTAACTCTGATCATTATCCTTGTCAAAAGTGCTGAAGGACTGTCCCACATGGTATCTCAAGCTGTCGCCGGCAGTTCCACTGTAGTTGCCCAGCTGCGTGAGCGAGTAGTTACTGTACACATTGCCCACACCGAACAGATCGTATTGGGCGTAGCGGGAGGTGTTGTTGAAGTCCACCAGCTGGATGAACAGCTCCTGGGGCTCCAGGGCGGTGATCTTGTTCAGCTTGTCCAGTCCCAGGAAGAAGTTGCCCTTCAGGTCGCCAAAGCCCGCCTGGTACGAGGTCCAGTTGCGGAAGAAGTTCTCCTCGACACTGACCCGCCGTTGGATGACCAACCAGCCCTTTCCGTTGATGGTTTCATCACAGTACACCTCGAAGGTGTCCTTGCCCACCTTGATCTTCTGGACGCCGCTCTTCTTGGGGTTCAGGGCCTTGCAGGAGGAATAGGTCTTGGCAAAGGGTTCGACTTCTGCAAAACCTGCACTGGCCACGGAAACAAGGGCCAGCGAGAACGCGGCTACAACCAGGCAAATGGCTTTCATTTTGATAGTGAGAACTGAAACTGAAATCTCTTACCGCTAAGGCAGTGTTTTTATATCAATTTCTTTGGTTCTTATCATTGACCATTACCGAAATTACTTGGAAATATGAAATGATAGAGCCTATCTCGTCTGAAAGGTTAGTTGAATCCAATGAAAACTTAATTGACCATCGATAAGAGCCACAATCAGACTCAGTGACTCACAGACAGGGGGAACTTTTACTTTAAATAAACTTGTTACACTCAATCTTGAAATTTATAAAGGCCTTGAGGGGACTTTTAGAGGCGATAACTGCACTGATTATTGTAGGACAGATAAAGATGTATCATCAGCTTGGAGAGACTGATTTTCTCAGCCCCGAAAACCCCATTTTCCAATCACAATATTTTCTCCTCGTTTCCGCAATCTGCAATCGCATCTGCTACATGGACAAACACTCATCCGGAGTTATGGCGGGCAATATTTTCGCTGAGCAGCGATGCCAATATCGTGTTATCCATTCTAATTAGCCCTGCCCATGCTCGTGGGCCGTGGGCCGTGGGCCGGGCCAAGACGCTGCATCGCTGCTGGAAATTTACATTGGCCATTCACCGCTCAACATGCACTAAATCCAGCTGAGGGCCCCTCTGGCCAGGAACCGCATTTACCACCGCCGCCGCTGCCAAGTCACATAAACTTGCAACAGCAGCGGCAGGCGGCAGGCGGCAGCGGCAGGCGGCAGCGGCAGGCGGCAGCCTTGTGAGCCTGCAACTGCATGGGCCGCGCTTTGTGGCCAATTAATTTACGCGCACTTTGCGAGCTCTTTGGCTTAGAGAGATGCGGCCCGATGCTTATCGCCGGATTAAACCTATATCATTTCATTATTATTTGGCCATGTGGCGCTCCCTTTGGTGGGCCCGTCAGCATTTCTAAATTAATTAGCCGACGAGGACGAGGGGCTTGGCCGTAGCTCCCGGGTTGAGCAACCATTTTTGACAGCCTCTCAGTTGAAAAGCAAAAAAAAAGAAAATGCCAAAACAGGCGAAAAATTTACGAAAAAAAAGCCATGAAAATTGTCAATGGTGGGAGCTCAAAATACCCTGTAATTTATTGTAAAGAACTAGCTGTAATATATCTCTTGAAAAGTATAGTAAATATTTGTTTTATAGTTACTTACTGAATGTGTTTTTACGTAAATTAATTAAGCAGAAAGGTAAATGCAGTATACAGTTGAAATATAGCTGATCTTATAGCTATATCTTTGATCCCAAAACCACAATACCCTCTCAAAGGGTATACTATTTCAAGAGAAGAAAAGAAAAGCCAGTTAACATTTCGGTAGTCCCTCTTATCTTTGGGCCACACGACGATGCCAGGCGACGTCGACGACAACGACAATTTATTGACAAGACAATGGCGCTCAGCGTATGTAATTAATCTCGACATAATCTGAGTAGATAATTTTTGCGGCTCGTTGTTGTTTTGTTTGTCTGTTTGCCGTTGCTTGTTGCAGATGCTTTTTGTGCCCGTGCGGCGGTCTATTTTGGTGTTGTGTGTGGTGTGTGTTTGTCTCCTCGTCCTCGCCCGCTTTGGTCATGTTCTTTTATAGCCGGCCTGGCTCGGATCGGGCCCTGTCCTGTCAGCTTTATGAAGTGCACAGGCACGGGCTGGGGCTGGGGCACAGTCTCGCAGCCCATAGAGGGCTAGGGACAGCGATATTGTCCTTTTACGGCCTTCCCCCGCACCGCATCGCTGGCCTTTTTCAATTAAGTAAAATGCAACAAATGCAATCTGCAGAGAAATGCATTCCATAAACTTACCGGAATGCCCCGGCCCTCGCAGTGCCTCTTTTTCGCTAGCTGGTCGACGGCCCCGGACTTTGGCCTACTTTCCGCGGGGTGCAAAAAGAGTGCTTCTGCCATTAATTCTGCGGAAAAGTTTCAGGCATTCAGGGCGAGGAGGAATTTTTGCACAGCACAGGCCAGGGAATAGTTGCACCTAATGGGTATGTAATGGCAGCCCTATTTCAAAATATATAAAATATCTGGGCGAAGACACAGAAAAGAAATGGACACAATTATGTGTAAAAGCCTTTTCTGAGCAGGGTTTGTGCTTGACTTGGAATCATAGAAATTAAATCAACGCTCCTGTATTTTTGTTAGATTTCTATGGAAAATAAATCCTTAAAATATATATATATTTCTTGCTTTTTCAAGAGTCCCCAGGTACCAACCGTTCGAGTGACCCCATTTCTCTCCTTAATGGATTATGCGTACGTGGGAAAGTTGAATTCGTATCAAAAATTCAGTATGAATTGTTGTAATGCAGCGCCCTGCCTGCCCCGCCAACATGCAACAATGAATTTACATTAATGATGAGGCAGGCAGCCTTACATTCCGCCGTTATCCCTGCTTTGGCGCATCCTCGGCCAAAGTTTCGCTGAATCGTAAAGCAAATGAAACTATGCGAGGCAGAGTTTTATTTTTTAGTATTTCCCTGTTTTTTTCTTTTTGTTGGCCCCACAGCCTGTATGCAATTTTAATGCCTTTGGCAGAGGCCACCATCTAACCTTCTCGTGCCAGCTTCCCAGAGCCCCATTATCCGCCCCCGAACCCACACCCGCCGATGCCCTGTGCATCCTCAGCTCCCTGGGTGGCCATTTGGTCGGCGTTGGAACATTTTACGGCCATGCATATTTCAGATAGCGAAAGTGAAATTATGAGCCGCAATTTTTGGCAAACTTTTAAAGTGGATGGATTTCAGGCAAAGCCACTCCACTCCACTGCGCCACCACACCCACTGGTGCAGCACAGCCACATCCACCTAATGTCAGGCGACGGCGTTTTTGACAACTCATCAGAAAGTTGATTGCCATTTAAGAGCCGGGGTGAAAATGCCTGAAAACCATATTAGAAGACGATGGCTGGCACTCGTAAAGTTGTTAAATTAAGTGGAAGTGCCACAGCGAAATGTCAACTGCTGTGACGACTTTTCATGGTTTATGTTCGGCATTGTGGCCCGGCATCTGGGAGCGGCACACCGATAATCTGGTCTGATGGAGCACTGCTTATGGCTTGCCAAATAGTTGGAAGCTTTCTTCAAAGTTACAGAGGGGTTTCTGAGTGATGTTTGGCTTCATTCTAGGGCTTAAAATTCGGAGATAAACTTATGAATTACCCAGTTAAAATATCATAAGTAAATACCAACCAAAACAAAATATTATTTTATAAAAAGAAGGGATTCGAAACAACTTAAACATAACTTTTCCACACCAAAATACTAAAAAAACTATAGAAATAACTTAAAATATATCTAAGAAATACTTTAATTACCTTAACAATCAAAACGAAATACTACAAATAACAAAACATAACAAAACATAACATAACATAACAAAAAATACTAAGAATAAAATTGTATTAAAAAATAACACAAAAAAAAATCACAAAAAAAGTACTTCACTTTACCCCAGATGGGACTCGAACCCACAATCCCCGGCTTAGGAGGCCGATGCCTTATCCATTAGGCCACTGGGGCTTGTACTGGTAGACGGCCAAATGCTATTTTAAGCACAGGGAGCGGCAGGGCATGAGTCAGTGGGTCGGCGCTGCCGATAAAATATTCAGAAAAGCAAACAGAACATATTTTTTCTCTGAAGTATTTACGGGGTGGAAATATTTGTGGATATTCGTGTGCCGGTGAAGGAAAATAAAAAGAGGCAACAGGGTGGACACACATACATGAATTCGAAATAAAACAAGGTTTTCTTGTTAAAAAAATGTGTAAAAATTATTATTTGTATTATTTTTTTATATTACTTGTAACTAACGGTCTAGGAAATACTAGTTTATTCTACTACAAACGTTCTAGTAGCATTGACAAGTGTTTTTCCGTAAACATAACCCAAATATTTTTGTTTGCATACCAAATTTCGACACATCAAGACAGAACTTATTTAAACAGTTGTTTTCGCCACAAAACGGAATGAAATACAGTTATTTATAGTGGTTCTTTGTTGTTCTTGTTTTACCAGTTATTAGTCGTCTACTTTTCATAAAGGCAATCTGACAGCGCGTAGCTCAAGCCCCAGTGGCCTAATGGATAAGGCATCGGCCTCCTAAGCCGGGGATTGTGGGTTCGAGTCCCATCTGGGGTAAAGTGAAGTACTTTTTTTTCTTATCATATAGTATTTTTTCACTTTTATTTTAATATATATATATACATATATACATATTTTATCAAGTACACATAAGAGAAAAGTATTTATACACAAAGCATTAACGAATGTATAGGTTATCGTATGTATAGGCTAGCACAACATTGAACACAGTGGGTAAACACATTAATAATATTTCAGTAAAATAATATTTTAAATATAAGCGTATTATTTATACTTTTAGTTGAGTTTTTTATATAAATATATTTAACGTTTTTAACCTTTTTAAAAATAAAATACAGTCAGAAAAGTGTCAGAAAAGCGTGTTAAGGACGTTCAGTTAATTTTAATAAATAGAAAATATAAATCTGCTTTCCTGATCCAAGATAACATGCAATACAAGGCATTATTTGAACACCTACCTGTCCGCAGAAGAATTTAAATATTGTTAAATGTATTTTTTTATTTTAGTAAAAAGAGTCTAGAAAATTATTGCGCTCTATAGAAATTTTTAAATTTTTTCTTCCCCTGTTAATTTTTTAAACTACATATTCTAAAATACCTTTCATTTGGCTTCGACAGCACCTAAATAAATTCAGTAGCCACCTTTGGGCTCATTTATTATATGCAAATTGGTGTTACGTAATCTGGAACAGTGGCAAACAGGCTGCTGCCTGTAGTGTCTGCCGCCTGTCTCCTCGACTATTGTATTGATTTTTTGTATCCTATATATTTATTTATTTTTTTTTTCGCCTGGTCTTTCGGTAAACGGCACTTTTATTTATTACAACTACATTAAACCGAAAATGTCACGACATTAATTTCGCAAATGCGATTAATAAACGTCAGCATAATGTCATTGTTTGCAAATGCCCCAAAGAGCCGCTCGCTATTGCTGTTTATGTTGTTGTTGTTGTTGTTCGGGGCAGCCATTATGTACAAGCCATTGACCACAAGTCAAGTAAAGTCAAGTCAAGTCTGAGCCAAAAGCCAACACCAGACAGACAGACGACGGAGAGACAGTCGGACAGACGGCGAGGCAGATAGACAGCGAGCAATGCAAACATGATTTACACCCATCCATTATCCCTGCTTAAATTGTCAGGGCCAAAAAGTCAGCTGCCGCTTGGAAAAAGCCCGGCAAGGTGTCTCAACTGTGCGTGGTCCAAATATTCAAGAGATGAACAAGAAAAAGATACAGTTCTAGGTCGATTTTGGAATCGATTAAAGGATGACTTCGATAGGAAATTAATTGGGTCTAAGTCTGAGGGTTTCTTCTTAACTTTATTTTGTTATATTATTCCTAAATTCTTTATTCAATTTCTACGAATATACCTCTAAAAAAACACCCAAAATTTAAAACTAAGAACTTTAAAATTGCCAAACATGCACAGCTATAATTTGGCAAGGGCGCGGCTAGAAAGCCTTGAAATCTCGCCGTTTTCCAGGCCACAAAACTCACACTGAAAGCCACGGAGGCCGCATGGAAAAAGCCAATCTCGATTGCAATCAGTATGGATATCAGGTACCTCGGGGGGCTGGAGGAGCTGGAGGCCTTGCATGTCGCCGGGCGATAAAGATCAAATGAGAAATGAATCTCGCCGACGCAGCGCCCAGATGACTGCATGTTGCATGCTGCGTAGATATTTGCATCGCTGCCTCGCCGTTGACAAGATTTGTGAGCAGACCAGCTGCAAATCGGAGCGAAACCGAGTAGCTGGCGGTCTGTAATTAACGAGCTCGGTCTGTCCACCCAAGAACATGTGCTTTGGGAAATTAAGAACAAGAAAAATAATACAAAAACCAGGTATCTACTAGGTTTGCTACGAAGGCAATCGATCAAAGGTGGTTTTAAATGAAATAAGTAATCATTTTTATCTTTAAAACGTAAGAAACTTAAGCAAGTTAAGCCAGGAAAAGGGCTTCAAATAATCGCAAAGAATAATTAAATATTTGTATATCCATGAAATCATCTTTAAAAGGGCAAGAGCACCTAGTAATCCCATCAAATTTACAGCCCAAAGGCTTGTTTTAATTTTACAAAAAGGAACGCCATTACAGACTTTATTTCAATTGCAATTTCTAAATATTTCTGGGTTCGATTTTGGCCAGTTTGAAACAGGTTTCGCTTCGGAGTCTTGGTAGACGTGTTCGCCTGATGTACCTACAACTAATTGACAGCTTCCAGTTCGACGAGGCATTCTCAACTATTCCGAGAGCCGTTAACAGAATTTCGTGATATGTCACGCGCCGGGGCAATGGGCATATGAAAAGTTGCAGCCGAAAAACCTGCCCACATCTTCGGTCCACCTCAATTACTCGGTTCTGGGGGCAGAGACCGTAAATTATTTTGCCAGGCTGTGCGAATTAATTTCAACTAACTGACAGACTGGCCGGGTCCGAGTCCGAGTCCGATTCCGAGTTCGAGTCTCTCGAACGGCATTGGTTTTGTGTATTTTTTATGAGCGCCTGAACCACGCCCACTTGGCTGCTGGCAGGCCCCGTCACCTGGCCGCCAAATTTGGCTATCAATTTGGCCAAATTTTTTTCTGGCCAAGCCGTTCTCCTTTGGCAGTGACATTTCCAGTCTGCAGCCAACGCGTGCCTCCGACAGCCGCAATTAGTGCTTGGCCCGCAGAAAACCGGCCAAAACCGAGATCGTTTTCGGGCTGATATTAACCAATAATTACACATGTTTGGTTTTTAGTACAAATCTGTCTTACCAGGCACTCCTCTAAAAGGTTTTTCTTATTAGATTTATTTTATTCTATTTTGTTTTTACATATTTTATATATCTTTGCGATTTTGGGGAATGCTTGGCTTTGGCCTGGCCTTACCGTTAATATGCCGCCCCCTCTGACATTGCAACAATGCCTCGGCTGAACTATGACATGACCGCAGTTGGCATAAATCAAAGCTTAGTTCGGGCCCATTGTAAGTCGGCTAAGAGGAGGAGGAGGAGCACCTCCTCTGAGATGAGCCGGAAAGAGTCTCGCAGAGAAGGTTTGGCTTTCACGCCGCCTGCGATGGGCACACCTGAACTATGGAGCCATCATCGGCTCCGCTAACTAAATCAACAGCCGCCGAACAATGGGTATATATCGGAGTGCACATACTATATACTCCTACGGAGCGAAAAGAGCCGCGCAAATTAAAGTTAATCGAATGCCTTTGACCTTTTCACACAGCCCTTCCTCCCCCTGGACAGCCGGGGAACTGCCTTGCATTGCATTCGATTGGCAATTTCAGATAAAGCCGAGAGTCAAGAATTTTTTGAACGATTTTTAAACTGAAATAGGGAACACCCTGTAGCAGAGACACCTATCGGGGAATCTAGGGAACTTTCAGACGATGATCGTGGGTATAAAGGGAAATATATAGCAGAGGGAAATTTATAAGGAATTGCCCAAAAACAGTATTTAAGTTTTACGATATTGGTAATACAATCTACGATATAACAGAGAATCTTTATATATCAAGATATCAGTTCAATTCAACCAATTTTACTACTAAAACTTGAATCTCAAGAACTCAAAACTTTACTCTTTCCCTTTTTAAGCCCTGAGTACCCCCAATTACCCTGCAATCCCACTGTTCCTGCCTGGAAATGTTCAGTTCACATAGAACTGCATGCGGGTTGAAAAAATCTAGAGAAAAAAGGTGAACTGAGAATTAACCTTAATTAAATTTGTCATATCTGGGGTGTATGATCGACTCGCCCGACTCGGTTGTGTGTTGTGTGTGTGGCCAGCTCTCCTCCCAGAACCGCCGCTAATGTCACCGGCAACATGACAGCCGACAAGCTGGCAACAAAAAAGTGCTCTGAGCTCTGAGCTGGGCTGAAATTAAACAAAAGCCGGGCACAAATAAGGCTAAAAGGCGAAATCTATGTTAAAACACCGGCGATTAGAATCGTTTTGGCCCGGCTAAAACACACCTAATTGCCGGACAAGTCGCTGGAGGACGGCTAATTGAAACGCCGCCCGCTTGCTATTTTTTCTTCTCGTATTTTTTTTTTTCAAGGTCCACTCTGACTAATTTCTGTGTGTGTTCAAGTTTCAGTTCGGTTTTTTCTCTAGATTGCTTGATTTTTCATTATTTTCGCTCTCGCAACGGCACAGAATAATTTCAATTTTATTTACTTGTCTCGGGGAGTGGCCGTAACCGGCCACGTTTTGCTTTTGGCCCAGAACCGATGCAGGTTTCGCGGACTCAAGCGGCCAGTAAATGCAGCCCTCCACCCCCCCTGTTTTTTATGGCCATCAAATGCGTTGTTTAATTCGAATTGACTTTTTGAACTCGCTGGGAACCGGGGAAACGTGGCGCACGTGCCCCCGCCGTTATTATTATTGGATTATTGGTGTAGGGAATTGTCAACTGTCAGTGGGAGAATCAGTCGGTGGACCCACTTGCGGCAGATAGCAAACCACTCAGCAGTGACCCATAATTCGGTTGGCCAACACTCGAATTACAGGTTATCGATGTTTAATGATTGATCGCAGGTGAGAGATAAGCGGGCTGATAATGGGGCTTTCTAACTAAGTAATATTTTTGGAGTTAACCGGGGAAAAGGGGAGGGTTTCATCAGATCAAATATGTACTGAAGGGTTCTATATATAAATATATATGGAAATACCTATTGATCTCAGTTACTGGACTGAAAATAGACATAAATAATTATAAAATATAATAATACTGACCTCCAAAATTGTTTAAATGAAGCCTTTACTCATTTTCTGTATCAGTAATTAAAGTATTGTTTACTCAAATACTTGAGTATACTTCCATTAACTAAGTACTTGAAAAGTAAATACAATTAAAAGTCCTTTTTTCATAAAAGTTTTCAGTGTAGGCCGCCTCGCAATTGATAGTTATTCCATAAACTATCGCCGGAGCGCTTTATAACTATTTCACAACAGCCGAAAAACAAAAGCCGAAAAATAAGAAATAAATGCAATCAGCGGAAGTTGCCCCCTCGTCCAAACTTGCAGCTCAGGATGGGGCCGAATTGGATTGCGGTGGGTGGTGGAAGGTGGGTGTTGGGCGGCGGGTGCCAAACTTTGTGGCATAAACTTTTAATGAGTTCTTTTTATTTGCGATTTGCATGGCCACGCCCCCCATTTGTCACACAAATGAAATCTGCCAGAGCGAAATTGCATTAAGTTGCTGCTCGTAGGGCATTCATATCCACCGACGCCCAATTTTTACCCACTGTCTCACACTTTTCCACAATGGCTGGAAAATAGGGAAAACTAAAGGGTGAGAAAGGAAAATAATAAATTAATAAATAAGATAATATAGTTAGTTATTTATTTATTAGCATACTGTATTTATTTGAAGGTTTTATTTACTGAAATAAATTAAGAATGCAAATGGAAATTAAAATTTAAAATAAATCAAGTTAAATAAGACAAATATTGAACATTTATAAATAAAAACAAGCCTTAACTATAATATAAAATATTTAAAAAAATATTTAAGTTATCTATTATCAGTTCAAATATCCCTTTACATTTCTTTTCTTGCCTTGACTTTCCTAAAATGTATTTATTATTAATTTCCAACCAATAACTTTACAATTTAAATAACATTAAGAACAAATATCTCCCCAAGTCGTAGCCATTTTTTTCTCCCAGTGCTTTTCCTCAATGACATTGCCTACTTGGAGGCAAACTTTCGGTCAAAGAGTCCACCAATCCGCACGCCCCTCTTGCCCCGCTGCCGGAGGACTCAATGATGAGCGGAAAACAAAAATTGCGAAATAAAATAAATAAATATGCCCGAGTGCAAAACTTTTAAATTGAAAATGCGCTTTGAATATTTCAGCGCTTCCAGGATCCTTCTCCTTCGGATCCTTTTCCGCCGCCATCTTGTGCGCCATTGCACTCGCTAACTGCACTTGTGCTCATCTTTGTCTCCGCTTCCTGCCACGCCCCCCGCAGCTGTCGACGTCTGCGAGAGGCGAAAATAATTTGAAATTTTAATTAAAAGTATTTGGGCAGAAGTTGCCGCTGCTGCCAGAGGCTCTGCTTTTCTATCACCAGACAAATACGACAAAATCAAAAACACAAAAAACGAATAAGCGAAATCACGAACGAAATTGGCAAGCCCATGGGCGGGCATTTCATGAGCGGGACAGGGGCAGGGGCAGCAGCGTTGAGAAACTATTTCCGGGCCTGGCTGCAGCCTCAGCTCGATGGCATTTCGGCTTAAATTTTAATATTGCCGCCAAAGGCAAAAATTGTGCACTTGAACATGCAGCCGAGATTTGTAAGGGACCGACGACGGGGGGCCATGGGAAATTTGCAATTGTTGCCGATGCGACAAGTGTCTCCTCGGAAAAGTTTGAGGGCTCTCTTTGGAGGGAAAGTTTATGCGTTGGGAAATTTCATGAATTTCAATGATTGAAAAATTAAATAAATGAGAACACTGTAATATAAGTAAAAGTTTTAAGTTCAAGGAGTTATTAATTGGAAACCTATAATTTCTATACTATTTGTAAAAGATAACTAGAGCTTTATGAATACAGATTTTCCAAGAATTTTAAGTATAAATTTCTTAACAAGCTTAGTTGAAATTTTACCCATTTTCTTGGTTATCTTTTCTATTAATCTTCTACTTTACCCCGCATTTCCCTGAAACATTCACTTACCAATCTCCCATTCCAAGTTCTCGATTTGCCCTACCCTGTAAACATATTCATCCTCTTAATATGCGTATATGCGACATACAAATAAAAATAAGCAGAAAACTATTTCCCGCTGCTGCTGGACCCTGCACTCTTTTTGTGGCCATAATTAAACCTTAGAGGCGAAAAGGGAAAAGGAAGCCTCGAGGAATACGCCATGGCCGTTGCACACACTTTCTTCTTTTGGCTCTAACTCCTCCTCCTCATCCTCATCCTCCTCGTGCTCCGGCAGAAAGAAAGAAACTTTATTAATAAAAGTTTTTCCTTTGGTATTTTAGCCAAGTATTATTAAAAACTTCCCTATACGCAGGCCACACCGCACTCACAACGCCACACGTGTGCGCCCAACATATGTCGACGTCTGTCGGAACATTCAAGCGTTAAATTGTGAGGCCCTTTTTATGCATGTGACAATATTTGTTGCTGTTGCTGTTGCCGCTTCTGATTTTTACTTTTTGTCGCTCTTGTTTTCCCCTTATTAAATCCGTTGCCATGACATTGAGTTTGCCAAGTTTTTCGGGTGCCGTGTGCCGTGGGTGTCGAATCAGCAGCTAATTTGGCTTTGTTTTGAAGTCCTCACACGTCAATTGCTGGGCCAAAAAGATGCGAAATGGAAAATCTGCCAGAATCTGTATTATCTTGAATGAAATGCTCAACTTTTGTTTTATTTTTAGAGTGTTTTTCGGGGATAATGTGGTTTTAATTAGCATTTTAGGAAGCTAAATATAGCAGCAACATTTAAATGTGTTTGCATTTTCAATAAGATCATATTTGAGAAGAGGATTTCTTAAGATTATATTAAGTTTTGTATAACTTTGATTTGGTATTTAACCAGGTCCTCAGACCATCATTAACCAGTATTCTGTCTATTTGTGAGGACTCTCTTGACTGACAAACTTTGCCTTCAAAGTGGTTGGCTAGCTCTGTCAGCCTCCGTCCGTCAACCTCGAACCCGCTGTTGGCAGATACTGTATCTGTATCTGTATCCGTATCCGTATCTATGCGCTGCTGCCGGATTCCGGCTCTCAAACTATTTGCACATTGAGTGCATGCATATTAGCATTGGAAAGAGAATATCTAATGAAGTGCGTCCCGTCCATTAACTGGGGAACGCATTTTCTCTTAGTTTAGTTCCATTAGAGTCAAGTCTGGGCTTTGATGGGGTCCGTGTTGCCTGCAGTTTAATTCCCACTAGTTTTATTTTTATTTCTATTTATTTTTTTTTTACGGCAAGGCAAGGCAAGGCACGGCACGGCACTCACTTAGCTAGACAAACTAAACAACTAATTAAAGTAAACCGAAGGCATTTAGCCAGAAAATTCGTTGACCAGATGGGCGGAAGCAATTGCTAGAATGCAGAAACACCATGAATATGCAAATATGAGGCTGTCATCCAGCTCATTTCCATTCCCGTTCTGTGCTTTCCCATTTCCCTCAATTGGCTGCGTTGTTCATTAATTTGCTGGCGTCAGGGAAAGCCAGAGGGAAATGGGGAAAGCTGAGAGCTGAGAGCTGAGAGCAGCTGTTGGCTTGACATCGATACGGCGACGGTTGACTTTGTTGGCTCTTAATTGATTGCAACCATTTAGGAATCGTTTTCAGTTCCCAGATCCCAGACCCACTCGCATCCTCATCCTTGTTCTGGCGGTGTGAATCTTTGCACTTGTCTTTGAATTAATTAGCGAACGTGTTTTCCAGCCCGGCTGCCAGCAGGCAAAGGTTATGGAAATGGTCTTTACAAGTTGGAGAATATGTTTGTTAGCCCAAAAAACAACTCGAGAGAGTTTGAAATATTTTAAATATTTTATTTTAAATAAGTTTTTAGTGATATTTACAAAGAAAATCATTGAAAAACCTCTTGCAAATAATTGATTTAAGCTAAGCTGTGTTCATTCTATTTATTTATAGATTAAAAAGGTTGACATATATGTTTTAAGTAAGCCAGAAAGCCAGAGAAATGATAATTCATAAACTATATTAAAAACATTTCTCACATTTTTTTATTCAATAACAAGTTAAGGGACATTTTGTTTACTGTACTATCTTATTTCACTCTTGAACGTATCATCATCTCCACACTTTTCATGGAATAGTCAAAATCATGCCATTCTTTGTCTTGCCAAAAGATGCCAGTCCCATCCTTGTGGAAATCCTGATTTCCCAAACTTCGATACACGCCGTTAAGATTGCTAAATTTATACAAAGAAAACTCTTGTTAGCAAGGTTAGGGAATGAAATTAAAACAGAATCTCACCTGAAGCCACAACTCTCGCCGTACCACCAGGCTCCCTCATTTAGCTGTGCACACTTGTCGGGGCTATCTCGATCGTAGGTCGAGAACTTGGAGTGCAGATTATAGGACAAGGCATCCCCAGCATCTCCCGAATATTGACCCAGGGACTTGAGCTCGTAGGACGAGTTCTCATCGCCCACCTCGAAGTTGTCGTAGCGGGCAAATCGCGTTTCACCCTCAAAGTCCTCCAGCTGAATGAGTAGTTCGCAGGGCGCAAACTTGATGGTGAACTTATGGAGATTCTCCAGACCAATGAAGTATTCGGTGGAAAGGTCGCCAAATCCCTCGCGGTACTCCGACCACTTGCGGTAGAAGTCGGTCTTGCCATCTGTCCGTCTCTGGATTACCATCCAGCCGGGGCCCTTCAGTTGTCTGTCGCAGAATGCCCTGTTCTCGCCCATCCAGGTGAACTCAAGCCAATGGATTCCGGTGGTGTTTGTGAAGTAGTTACAACTTGAAGTCTTGGAAACCTCCATGAGATATGCTGGGGGATCAATACGTTCCTTTGTAGGTGGCTTCTGACGGGCTAGAGTCTCTAAGGTTTTGATGTGCTGTTGCTTTCGGAGCTTCTCTTTTTCGTAATATGTGCTGTTACAGTATTCCAATTGACTTTCTAGGTTGTTAATTATCTCTAACTTAAGGTGCAGATCAACCTTGCATGTCTCCAAGTCTTTATTTGGAGTTGGAAGTTCTGCAGCTGTGAGCTGTGCTACCTTTTCAGCTTCTGACCTTTCAAATAAAGCAGTTTTTAGGTGACTTTGATTCTTGAACTTTTCTTTAAAGGACAAGAGCTGGCTTATGACTTCATCCTGGTTTCTGGACCTTTTCTCAAGTTCTATGTATTGAAAGTATAGCTTTTCCAGAAGGTAATAGTAATCCGGACTCCAAAACTGCTCACTGGTCTCTAAGAAGAGTGATCTCACCTTGTACAAAAGTTCTTCCTGTGTAATTGTAGGACATTTCTTGACTGAGAAAATACTCCAAGCTAAGACGAAGCTGCCTCCCAAGGCGATCACAATTAGCAAGAAGCGAAATTCAGACCCCATTGTTCTTCTGCCAAATGTCGCACTGAGACTGTTTTGCCTTAAAGAATTGAGAAGCAAACACAATAAATTAATATATAATACATAAATATATAAATTTAAAAGTCAAAGATCAGAAACATGAATCATTAGTGTTTATATTTCGCTGGAAAAATATTTTTTTAATCTTATTTATTGTATTCTTATCAAAGTTTGAATTCGTGGAAATACTTCTGCTTCTTTCATTAAATTCATTGATTTAAATTATTGTTAAACTATCCTTTATAAAGAGATATTTTTACATTTCTTAGCTGATTTATTTTCTGTAAGTCTGTAGACTTCACATCCTTTGGATTCTTTTCTCCTTTAAATTCCAACTTAAAGTAGCTGGCAAGGAGAAACGAAAGATGCCTATGGTTGCCACACCAATTAAATGGTTATATTTTATTAAAAGCGCTACAAAAGATACATTGGCAATGCCAGTGCCAATGCCATTGCCATGGCAAATAGACGCTGCGATTCTCGCTCATTTTGCGGTGCAACTGAGCGTATACGCAACGCGGGGGCAAAGCGCCTGGAAGAGCCACAATGGGCAGGTGTCTCGACGCCGTCGGTTGCCATAACGCCCCTTTTGCTGACGTGGCACGGCCCACACTCGATCCAGGGCCCCGGGATCCGTATCCGCATCCACAAGGCAGACCGCCGCAGGACGGGGCCAGACAAACGCTGTTATTTATTCCGGATTTGTCTACCTTTCCCCCTTTCTATTTATGTTTGGCAGACGCCAATTTTCATGGCGGTGGATGCAAGTCTGCTGGTAGTCGCGTCTTCTCTGGCCGGCAAATCTGCGGATTCCAGTCCCACATCGATGCACTTGAAAAATTGTAAAAAATATAAATTTGATTTAGGAATTTATCAGGATAGTAAGCGGGACTAAACAATTATAAATAGAATACAAATTTATATTTTTTAACCTTTTAAATTAAAAGAACAGCTATTTTATTAAAGCTAAAAACGTGTCAAGTGTTTCCAAATTAAAAACCATTTCGGCTTGTGTCCATTTTCTACAAGAAAAAAGTTCTTCAAGTGTGTGATTCGAGGCGGAAAATAAAAGAAGAGCCAAGTTGGTGCCCCGACTCCAACCCTGACCCTAGCAACCCTTAACTGTCGTCGGAGCTGCCAGCTCACCTTTGATTGTCTTAGAGCGGCATGCTGGTCAGCCAGTAATGAAATCTGCCCCCGAACCAGGGGCCAGGTGAGGAGGAGGAGGAGGAGCCCTTTGTTTGCTATCTGCACAAAACATTTCTGCTGTAAATATTTTAGCTGGAAATGCTTCTGCCGGCTGCCCGGCTTTATTCCTCGGCCTTTGTCTTGTGTCATGTGGCCAAATGGAAACGTTTCAGATTGTTGCCAGTCAAAGTGCAAGCTGCTGGGACTCCCGCTCTCTTCTCCCTGTCATTTGGCTAAACACTTTAAGCAAACTATTCCGGCTCGGGGACTTTTGATTAAAAAACTTTTGGCCAGCAGGGCAAACAAATTCAATAAGTGGCGCTGCGAAAATCAATACCAAATCGCCGCCAGATGCCAGAGTTACTAATCTAAGCCACAGAACGCGGCCACAAAGTGCGGGGAGTTGGAACTGGAGGTCGGTCTGCAGATTTGCGGGGCAGGAGGCACATAAATTCAAGATGTGGCCGTAAGATTTATGACGATTGCGAACGTGAACGTGGAATTTTCGGGGAGTCCTGAATAGACACTAAAGTGGCCGAAAAAGAAGGCAGCGGAAGAGAGAGAGGCAGCGGAGAGCAGGTCCTGCAAGATGGCCGGCAATTTACAGTAGGCATATAAAATACACATAAAAATTGAGACTGCTCCACGGACATGGGGCGTATACTTTACGCATTTTAAGTTTCAATTTCACAGTCGAATTTATGGCCGGAGATGCGGCTGTGGATGCGCCATGGCCATTTTATGGCCACTTCCGCTGACCAAAGGTCTAAGTGATTTCTGACATAAAAACATTACCTCAAGTCGGCGCAATGCGAGAGGGAGCCGCCAAATAAATCCCGGCCCCTACTAATGATGAACTCCCACTCCGGCCATGTAAAACCCTGGGAAATGTTTAAATCAAATTTTTCACTCGCTTAATGAAAGCCGGCAAAGATTTTTCCGTGCCATTTCCATGGCCAGCAATCAATTGTCGTCAACGTCATCGCGCTCTTACTCCGCCTTCGCGGCGCTCGAGGGCCGCCATAATCCGGCTTATTATGCAAAGTAAATGCGACGGAGTCGGAGTCCGGAGTCCGGAGTCCGGAGTTCCGTTGATAATCTTTGGCGATATTTCATTGTCGTCGCCGAGGCTTGTAAATGCGTTAACAGCCCTCGATTCGTCTTCTTCCGCTTCCGGTTGCCGCTTATGCACTTCCTTTGCTCATTTGTCGCCAGTTTGTAGCCCTGAGACTTTACGATTTTGCGATTTCACAATGTCGTACATATTCGTCACATGCAAATTTCCTTTTCATCTCGCAATTGTCTCGCCTCCGCGGATTTTTCTTGGCAATTTCCGTAAGCGAGTCTCACATATCGGGCTCGTTTTGATTGCCGGACTGTCGCGTTGCCCCTTTTCCGAGTGATTTCCATATTAAATGGTTTTCCTTCGAATTGATGAAGTATCAAATTATACGGGGAGGCGCCTCCGCAAATGATAACGACTCGATTTCAACCCCAATTTCGGACACGTTCCCTTCTATTCCGGTCTCAGCTGGAGGTTTATATCTTTGTGACTCCGTCTGCAGCAATTCCATTTCGATTACGAATTCATTTGGGTATTCAAATCGAGGGCCAAGTTATGGTTTTTCTAGATAGCAAAAGGAATATTGAAAAGGGTTATTTATATTTAATTTTAAATATACACTCATTCAGCCTTGCATAAAAATCTAAGTATATTGCAGTTCTAAGACTTCTTCGTCAAAAAATTCTAATTATGTTCCTTGTGCATCTTGTAATAATCTGATAATACAACCCCTTGACGATCCACCTCATAAGCTGCATGCACTGCATATTGAACAGCTTCCTCTATGCTTTTTCCACGCTTTTCCCCAACCACTTTTCCCATTATGCCCGCCCCAAGTTTTGTCATTTTCGGCTTGGCATTGGAATGACTTCATTTTGAGCTCGTCCATGCAAATTCGCAACTGATTTCGGACCAAATCACATTGTCATGTGTGGGAGGAGATGCAAAAACGATCTGAAAACTCTAAAATTAAGCCATCATAAGGTTTTACAGCCGGCCATCAACTTGGAGCACAAGGTGGAGTTTTCCGTCCGGTGGACAAAAAAGAAAAAAAAAGGAGAAGAAATCAAGAGTATAAAGAGCCAAAAACGAAATAAGTGCAGTGCAATGTCATTAAAGCAGACAAGCAGACAATGAGCAGGAGCAGGAGGAGGTCAGGAACGAGAACTGGGAGTGGGAACTGGGAGCTGGGAGCAGCGAACAGGACGTTCAGGATGACTATGGCCAACATAAAATCACAACACTCTGCAGATATCAGAGAGGTACCAGTCGGTGATGTGATTCTGGCTAGTTTTTGGCAAGATTTTAATAATATTTATAAAAAATAAATGTAATGAATAGTAATTAAATCACTTTGATTACTTTGACAAGTAGAAATATGTTTTTTAGAATGTTATAAATATCTTTAAAGTATATTAGAGGCATAATTATGAGCTATATTAATTATAAGCCTTGAAACTACGGTTTCTTCTTATAAACAAGATCTTTAAATACCACCACACTTCATTTTAATCTCTAACAAAATTATAAGAAAAATATTTAAATACTTACAAGGCTTATCATTGGAACAAACCCCATTTTAGCAGACATCACTGGTGTTGGGAGAGCAGTTTGGCGTCCACCTAGTGCTCACCGCTTATCGGAGCACGTTGTGTGTCCTGCCTGGATGTCTCCATACCCACACTAGCCTGGCCCATCCCAGCCCCTTGACAACCCATCCTGGTGCGTTACGTATACGTAAAGCTGTAATCTGTGCTTATAAAATGGCAAATGGCAGAGCTGCAGAGGGTTTTTAATTGTCTGTGCCGGATGGCCGGCCTTAAATGCTCCAAGGAGTGCACACATGGAATGGCCAACGACTTTGTCGAGGGGGGGACGAGGGGAGACGGAACAAAAAAGAAATAATAGGGATGTGCTTTGGGTTTTTTAATTAAAGCCCTCTCATAACATTATGTTAATGTGTGTGTGCGGTTGCCTTTGTCGCCCACGCACCTGGCCATGGCCCCATGGCCACCTGTCAACTCTTTGGCCAACTAATTACTGGCCGAGATTGAAGTGCCAGAGCTAGAAAGTTATAAAAAGTAATTGGCTGGCAGTCATTCCACTAGATTTCGGTCCAACTCGAATGCAAATTGAGTGTGCTATCGGCGGGAAGTACCCTTTTTGCTCCCCTCTTGGCCAGCTCACCCGTTTTGGCCCTGTCCCTCCTGTCTCATTGTGCCCTTTTTGGGGGCTCCTGGCTGATGTCGGCAGATTTAGCGCACGTAGCACATTTAATAATGCCGCCAATTGTCATATTTGTGCAGCCAAAACGCTTGTCTCAGTACGCGATCTGTTGGCTGTTGGCGAAATTGCAGCAATTGCTTTTGGCCAGGCCCGGCAATTAAAAGCCATGGAGCTGTAAACGTATTTGAGAGAGATGGTTGTAAAGGGAAATAACTGATATCTAAAAGGGGATGCATACTAAGTTCGTTCTAGGGGATTTCTAGTACTATTTTGTCAATGTTTTTCCTTTATATTTATATACAAATAAATCTTTTTTTAGGCGTGTTGAATTCGCTTACAGCCTCTTTTCCATGGTTTTATTTAACAAAAAGACCTATTACATTCAGAAATCTAGCCACTCCCAGGACATTCATCCTCTGCTCCCCCCACGAATTCATTTTTATTGGCAATCTTTTACCCCCACTGGGGCCACCCGCCTGTCATATCAATTGTCAATTTTAATTGCTGGCAGTTGTCATAACTCGGTTGTTAATTTTACAACTGTTTGGATCCACGGAGCTGTCACTTGATAGCGCCCACGACACATTTTGTGTTTCTTCTTTCTTTCGTTTTTGTTGCTTTTCTTTTTTGCTGGCCGTTTTTTATGGTTATATAACAGAAAGCTACGAGGCTTTGGACTCTAGATGTGGCCATATTCGATGACGAGCCGGGGCTGCTTAATATGCAACCAGCGGCCATATTGAATCATCTGAGAGGCCGGCCGACCGGGGTTTCTGTCATTAATGAGTTTGCAAGTGCACAGAGGGAAAATAGGGTGGATAAAGCTTTAAAATTCATTATAATCAAATTGAAACAGTTGAAAAATAAATAAAGAACATTATATCCTAGTTGAAACTAGCATTTAGCTTGATTTCAGAGACTGAACCTCTACTTTAATCACACAAAATCTCTCGGGGGTTTTATGTTATTTTTGAAATATTTCAAAAATTTTCCTCTCAGTGCCTGGCTAAAACCTGAGCCCCCGGATCCTGCCCCTGCTGATAAGGCTGGGCCACAGTCACGTAGATATGATTTGAAAGAAATCATACATTAAATCGTTGGACTGGCCGACAGCACGTTTAATTGCGGCCGATAAGGTGTTCCGCGGAATCCCCTGGCCGGGTCTCTCCACTCCCCTGGCCGGGATTCTCTCCACTCCCCTGGCCTGGCCATTCCCTAGTCCATTCCCATTACCATTCCCGCTCTCAGCCGCAATTAGTCAAACGAATTTGTAGCGCCCAGCTGAGGAATTAATCAGAAGTCGTCGCCGTTCGCAGCTCGCGTTTAAAATGCAAAATGCGTGCGCTAAATTACGGCGAACTGTGAGCCGCAAAAGCCCAGGCATTTTTCAGCATGTAAAAAGAGAGAGAGAGAGCCGGCTCCTTTGTGGCCTTTGGAGTCCAAGGAAGCTCCTCCGGCCAGGCCCAGGCCCAGACCTAGTCCAAGTGTCGCTCCGCTGGCAGATGATGATGACTCGTTTTGGCGTCGTGCTCGCCGGCGCGTCCACATTTGAATACTAATTGCATTTGGCCCGGCTTATAGTTCGCCCCGCTTGCGGTAAATATGATAAACAACAAAGCGCGTCATTTTGACATTTGCCTGCTTTATGCGCCCACGTTGCCACCAAAACTCCCACGACTCTGCTTCAGTGGAAGCCTCAGTCTCAGCCTCGGCCTCAGATCCAGCTCCAGGTTCAGCTCCAGCTCAAACTTCAGCCTCATCCTCAGACTCAGCTCCTCGGTAATCGCAAATAGATATGCGGCTCAGATAATGATCGTCTTGGCGGTTGGCTGGCTTTGAACTTAAATGGGTTTTGTCTCCGTGCTGCCGCTGCTGCCAGTCTGCGGTTTTGGCCCGGCAAATTTGCCATGTGTTGGCCAAAAAAAGCCCGCTTGTTGTGCACTTTTGAGTGGCAGTTTTTTCTTTTACAACTCCGCTCAAGTGTCAGGTTTTCTTTATGGCGTAAAATAGCAATCCATAGTCCTGTTTTTTCGCTGACACAAAGCCTTTGTTGATCATTAAAATTAGTCATTTTCGTTGTAGTAAGGAAAATGGCTTCTGAGTCACTTTGTCTTGTGTTGTTTTTTGAGTTAAGCCTGTTAAATAACCAATCAATTTGTTAAAAAGGCGGTTTAAATAATAAAAATAGTTCGGAACATGAGTAAAATGAGATAAGATTTTGTGGAAATCAGGGAACTAGGAAGTATTAAATACTATTGAAGTCTTGAGGCGCCTTGAAAGAGTGTCTGAAAGTTTTTAAATTAATATTTTAGTTAAGACATACCCAGAAAATTTGTTATTATGAATTTAAAGTAAATTTTGAACCCCTGAAAAAGGGACTTTGTACCCCTAATGAATTCTGCGATGCTCCTGAATATGTTCTTAAATTCAACGAACTTGTTGAAGAAAGAAATCGTAACTAAATTCAATTGTGTATGTTTAATCTACATTAAATATAATCATTAATTAGCAATGAGTATATAATATATATTAGCCAAAAAGTTACATATATTCCTTCCTAGAACCCCACCCTTTTGTGAGCTATTCCTCCCATATGTTCTTTCTTTGCTCCGCTCTCCTGTTAGGTTTTTTTGTGTTACTGAAACAATTAATTTTTATGGCATTCCTCTCAGCGCCGCTTGTCGCCTGTTGCTCCTTAATGGCTACACAGGAATACCTACAAATTGCCCCCGGTTCCAGGGCGGACGTGTAGGAGGAGCGCTGTGGGACCTCGGCCCGAGAACCACAATGAATAATCATCGGGTGACTACAGTGGAGCCGCTCGGGCCATTCATTTGGCCACAACTCACAGAGTCACAGCGTCCCAGCGTCACAGCGTCAGCGGGCTGCAAAAATGTCTGGTAATTATCACTAAGACGCGCCGCCACTGATTAAGTATGCGACACCGCCAGTCGGCATCGCTCCACAGCCCCTCGAATTCTGACAGTCTGCGCACCGCGCTGACATGACAGGCTGCCAGTGCGGAGATGAGGCTGAAAACTCGCTCCACTCCGAGTCCCGGCCTGCAAGTGCAACATGAGGTGCATCTCTTGGGCTTTATGTGGCCGACAGCTGCACTGAAACAAGATTTAGAGATTTAAGAGGGACTTTGATACGATATTTCAAAGAGTTAAAGTTGTCAAGGTCTCTGAATTAATATGAAAAGTTCTAGTTAGTTTGTGACAAATATTTTATTTTTAACAAGAGCTATAGGTCTTAAAAAGTATTTATAAATACTAACAAACTTTAAATATATGATTTTCTATATAGTTTAAATATTTTTTTAGAAGAACGTACCACTTTCCACTATATTTAATCAAAGATCCCCCTTGTATTTCCTCTGTAGCATAGGGAATAAGCTCACAGAAGGGCCAGAGCCGCATACAAATGAGGCGTGCCCAATGTTGACAATGAATATTAACCTTGAGTGCTGCTCTTAGCCGGTTTTTGCCTGGGCAAGGTCATCGGATCCCGAGGATGTGTAGATGGTGCGATGAGATGCCTGCCGATAATTGCCATGGTCCCCGCTAATGGAATTGCCATGAGTGTCATTCGCGCTGATGTGTGTAATCGATTCCAGGCGGGGTTTGTTCAATGGAATTAAAATCTATATGTATGGAAACTAAAAAATAGCATATGTGTCTAGTTCTGGGTCTTGTTTGTTGAAATAGTAGTTGTAATTGCTTCCCACATCCTCCTCAAACAATTTGAATGCTCTCTCACGTGCTATCGATGGGTTTTTTTGGGTTCACATGCCAAATATACATTCCCAGTCGCTTCGTGGCGCATTTCCCAATGCTATTTTCCGCCATTTGGCTGAGAGTTTGCACCTCGACATTAACAGTCGCCGTCGCCGGTTACCAGTTACCATAAGGAGCTGGTTTCGGATTCAGAGTCGGATTCAGACGACTGCTAACCCAGTTTTAATAATCACGAAGTGGAAGTTAGTGCGCGGTAATTACCTTTTGCATTCGCTAGATTTTTCAATTTTTTTCGCCTCTCGTTTGCGGCACGAAAGGCAGTTGGTTCGCTCTGACTGACATATCGCGCCGCACAGATCACAAATTAAGTCGAAATTTAATAATTTCAGTGCCCAGACACTGGCTCGGTCTGTGCCCAAATACTATTTAATTTCGCGCTTAAGTACACTTGGCAAAACTCCTACGACAACTACTTTTTCGCCTTCCGTCCAAAGTTCTCGCCGTCCTGGAGAGTCTCTGGCAGGGGCATGCCTCGGGTCTCCGGTAGGAACAGGGTACCCACGATCGCCAGCACTGAGAAGATGCCAAAGATGACCGGAGTAATCCAGTTCCCGAATTTCTTGAGGTCGCAGATGAGGGGGGCCACAATGGACCCAATCCGGCCCACCATGGAGCAAAGGCCGACCCCATTGGAGCGGACCACCGTGGGGAAGAGTTCTCCGCCGTACAGGTACACATTGGGGAAGCTAATAGAGGCCCCAAAGAGTCCCAATGCGGCGCAGATCACCCGCGCCACGGTGCCCAGCTCGAAGAGGCCGGCCAGCAGGAACAGACCCAACGCACTCATTGCGTTCGAGAGGATGAGCGTCTTCTTGCGGCCCACAAACTTGGTCAGCAGCACGCAGAGGCATGTGCCCGGAATGCCCACGCCCGCCCCGACAATGTTGTTTATGAAGATGTTGCCGCCCAGCACGGCCACGTACTGAGCGGTGCCGTAGTAGACCATGCAGGTGACCAGCCAGTCGTTGGCCATGCAAATGGTCTTCAGCCGGAGGTATGGCGTACGGAACAGGTCCAACATAGTGGCCTTTTTGGTCGGCTGTTGGGCCGATCTCTCCGCATACGCTGCCTCGATCTCCGGCCGGATTGTCTCCGTCGGCGCCTTGTTACACTTGGCGATCTTCTCCAGGACCTTGACGGACTTATCAATCCGCCCCGTGGTGAAGAGCCAGCGCGGCGACTCCGGCACGAGCCAGATGTATATGATGAACACGGCCGAGAAGATGGTGATGGAGAACTGGAACCAGCGCCACTCCCGGATGAAGTATGCGAAGACGGACAGGGAGCCATGGCCAATGCCGAAGGGTATCTGGTACAGAATGGCTATCATCTCCCGCTTTTTGGGCCCGACGATCTCCATGAGCAGCACGAAACTTTAAGAAGAATTGGAAGAATTTCAGAATTTAGAGGGAGTTACATAGAAGTCCCAGCATTAGGAGCTTAAACCCACCTGGTGGTCATGGTTCCGCCCGTGGCGAAGGCCACCAGGAACCGAGAGAGGCAGTAAAACCAGAAGTAGGGCGACAGGCAGACAATCAAGCCGGTTCCCAGTTGCATGAAGCAGCAGGCCAGGAAGGCAGGGCGTCGTCCATAACTGGGGTAATATCGTAAAGAAGCTTAAAAAAGTAACATTATATATTAGGCTACATACTCACCGATCTGCTATCATGCCAAAAAACATGCTCCCAAACATAATGCCTACCATGACGATGGACTGGGACATGCTCACCAGCGGACTCAGGTCACAAGTGAGGTTCCATTCGGTGACGATGGTCGACTTGAAGACACTCGTGTCGAACTGGACCTCCTTGCAGTCCTTGCTGCAGACATCTGTGAAATTCTTAGTCCTGCAGGACGCAGGTGTGGGGGCGGCCAGGAAAATGTGGGCCAGAGTGTGCCACCCAGTGCCGAATTTGGAGAGCAGGATGAGGAAGAAAAACCAGAGCTGGTAGCGGCGAAAGTCGCCAATCTGCGAGATGATCGGGTCGCCAGTCTTCTCCACGGGCTTCAGTCCCTGCTCGGTCATGGTTGAGCTTTAAGAAGCGAATATTGATATTAAGAAAATGATTTTTTTCTGCAAGTGTACTTCTGTGGGTGGACTTTCTCAAATATTTGCCGTTGAACACATCGAGAGCGGTGCGGCTCAGTGCAGACTGGCGTGAAAAATATGGAGCTCGAAGTCGGCGGAGATAGCGATTTCATTTGCAAACCAAACCGATCAGCAGAAACCAGTTTTTGGACACAGAGAGAGAGAGCCAGAGCCGAGCGGCGTGACACCTTGAGCTGGATCAATGGTAGTCCGAGTCGGACTCGGACTGAGGAGCATTAGCACTTGGCGATGGATCCACCAGCGATCCATGGCATTTGGGGACCTGCCCGAAAACGGGAGTACGGCAAAAGGCCAAGAGACTGGGGCCAAAACTCTTACTCTTTAGCTCTTTAAGTAGGTAAATGAAGCCGGCTGTCTGGTTAATTGGCGGTAGGTGCGCCCAGGGACCAGGCCGACTGCCATCTAGCCGGCAGATTAAGCCATTGTCTGCTGGCAGATAGCGCAGCCCGAGTCCCAGTTACCCACTGAGATGGCTTAATTAAGGAGGCACCACTGAGTAGGCCCAGAGTGAAAGTTGGAAGAGTTGCAGAGTCCGGAGAGAAGGCTCAGAGATTTGAGCTCCGAGATTCCGCAACGAGTTCCCACGGCGGCGACAACCTGTCTGGCGGCGCAGGTATTTTACTCGTATTTTTGCGCAATCGTCAGTGGCTGGCAAAATGTCACAACAATTGCCAATAAATTATATATGCAAATTGGATGGCCAATCAATGGGGCAGCGTTATAATACGATCGCCACATGATAAATCTGGCAAGAGCGCCCACGGGGGAGTACGAATATCACGGACAATGTGTGCTTTCGGCAATGCCTTTGTTTGGCCACGAGATCGCCATTCAATTGGTTATGGCCAAAAAATATATATATTTTTCTGCTATTAAAATGCAAGAAATATACAATGGTTGCTTGGCATAATGTATACAATTTATTTTAATGTTATTAGCAAACTAAATTCAAATAATATTTCCATTTTAGCTTTTTAAAATCCTTGAAAATGGAATTTCGGTATTAAAATCTTACAAAAATTTCGGTCATAAAATCTTTGAAAATGTCGGTCTTAAAATCTTTAAAAATTTCGGTTTTTCCTAACACTTTGTTTAATAAATAATTGAATAATACATTTGCGTATTAGTAATTAATTATTACTATAAATTATATAAGAGAGTAAAACCAAAACTTAGCTGGTCTAAGCTCTTTAATAGTTTTGTTTGCTAATCTTATTCGCATACGAATCAATGAATTGATTTAGTGATAAGACTTGCTGGTATTGATAATACTTTTGAGGGAAATAAACATAATTATTCTTGCTATTTTAATACCTCTTTAACAGTTTATATTATTATGCATAGCATTATATAAATATCTGATAAATTGAAGGCTTGTCTAGCTGTCGAATTCAATATTCAACCCTTAATTAACTATACAAATAAATCTTTCTATTATAAACATTAAGAAAAAAGGACCTTAAAAGGGGAAACAATTAAAGATCATTTTAATTATATAAAAATATATATATGTATTATCCATGAACATATTACTCGAGGTACTTTGGAGTTTTCCATGAGAAGTAAATGTTTTGCAAACAAAGACAGTTTTATCATGATCTGCAAACCTTAAAATGTATAAGTCTCAGTTATATACTAAGACTTTGCCCGTTTCCAATTTATATAGTTCTTTCATGGAAAGTATTATATATTATAACTAAATAAAATAATGTTTCCCTGTTAAGAAAAATGCTTGTATTATAATCTCAAGTCTCACCTATTTAGCTTTATCAGAAATACACAGAGAACTAAGAAAATTTGCAGTTTCACTTATGTTTCTATAACATTAGATATGCAATTTAATTTCCTTTACAATCACTATTTTTGCACTGATTAATTCCAGAAATATTTGGTTTTTCCACTAATTTTGGGGGCTTGTCCGCTGTCAGTCTGATTTATGTAATTCGAGAGGTAAACACTGGATTTGTGTTCCCCAACCGTAATCTCGCACTTGAACCACGTCTGGAGGGCTTTGGAGCTCCGCAATCAATGGGAGCGGCGACCAGCGACTGAAAGCTGGAAGCTGAGACAACCGAGATGCCGATAAGGAAATGTGTACTTTAGTCTCTGGGTGATAACTGGCGATCGACAGACGCCGCGAATGTGACAAAAACAAAGCCAAGAACCGCTGAACTAAAAACAGATAACGCCAGTCTATCTTTGTTATCTCACCCTGAGATAAACCCTTTCCTATATGCTACTTAGATAATCATCAAGGTAAACATCTAAAGCTATTGCTTCTGTATTGAAAAATAAAGTAAAGGTGTATTTGGTTTATTAATTATTGGCGACATCTCGCTCTGATCCAAATCAAAATCGTGTTTATATCGGAGGCTAATAAAAAACAAACATAATCACGCAGTGTCCACGCGTTTGTCAAATGTCTTGCTAATATTTTGTTTAAACAAATTTCTCGATATAAAAACAACAACAAAGTTGATTTATTTAGTGGCTAGAGAGAGACGATAATTGTGATTAATTTTCTTAATCTTGTCTGCCTATAAAAATGATCTATATATATATTTTTTTTGTTTGGTTTTATTGTTTGAGTTTGATAAGTAAAGTGTGAAAATATTTAATTAGCTAACAAAAAAACATGCAAAGTATACATGATCAAGGGTAGAAATTAGTTTAAGAAAAAGGGATTTAAACTAGTTTTAATTTAAAGGAAAAGAAAGCGTGAATATACCTACCTACATATTAAATTTTTCCTTGACTGAAAATTAGTTTTAAATACTACGCCTTTTACTAAACTGCTTTGTGACTTTAATAATTTAAAGCTTTCAAAGTATAAATATTTTATCTAATATATATTTTGCATATATGTTTTGTATATACATTTTTTAAGCATTTTTTTTCCACATATTTCTTACATATATTCCTATAAAATCTCCCCCAAAATTTCCTGAAATGCGCCGCTCAAACTGCATTGATATCGATATTTTTGTCCTACCCTTTTTCCATTGGACTGGCGTGCAACCACAAAAACTAAATCCAATTAAAGAGCCCGCTTAATATTTACATTTGCTGCCCTGACAAGTGGCCTAAGCCGATTTCAGTGTCCTGAATGGCCGCCAAAACTGTGCTGTGTGCTGGGACTGTTTAGGCCAGATATTTGGGGACTGGGCGGGACGGGGTATTTATGGCAACGGGGCAACGCTCCAATTAGCACACAAAAGGATTACAGGGGAAAATGCCAAAATTCTGCAGCTACTGCTGTTCGGCACTTGGCCCGGCCAGCTTTGGAGCTCTGTGCGGTTTTTCCTCCATAATTGCTGACCGGGACTGAAGTGGACAGTGGTCGAGTGGCCCTGGTCGTCGGATTGGGCCGGAATCCACTTGAGAGCTAGCGAGCAAATCAGGCAGCAGGCAGCAGGCAGCAGTGAGCAGCATTTAATTTCCACCGCCACCTCCTCAGACCCCGCTTGCAACTCGTCGCAATCAAAATATTTTATAGGTTGGCCATAAAGAAATTCATAAAGCGAACAGCAGCGGCAGCTCTGCCAATTCATACGAAAATTGCTAACTCAGCGCTCACATATATCATCTTTATGCGCGGCCACGCCCCTTTCAGCTCGTAGTAAATTGACAAATGCAGCGGGCCCAGTCTGGGAGATGTCTTTGCCACTATTTAAGGTCTTTTACGAGGTTACGAGGAGTCTGCAGAAATCCCTGGAAGCCGCGAGCAGCGGAATGAAAAAGCGCACCAAAAACTATGAGCAGCGCTTAGCGAAATAAAAATGCTTGTAATATGTAGTTAAAATCCAACTAAGGCGATTACGGAGAGGGTAAAGTCGACTGTCAGATGCCTTTTGCGAATGTTTTCAAAAAAAATTTACACAAAATACTTGGTAGCACCTTCTTTTAAGTTACTGCATCGATGTCTTACCTCTACTAAAAATGTTCTCTGTAACAACTTCCTTAACACCTGCCAAGTGCACGTTTCCAACTAAGAAAAAATCAATATACTGACCCTTATATATGGAAAACTGGCAAGCATTTCTAAGCCACCCTGGGAGCGAAACACACCTTAACCTACCTGTTTGCTTATCGACCATCTGCCGCAGGTCGGTATTTTTGCAATTAGCTACCTGTTCATAGATAGGTAGAGAAAGTCTTCGACAGACCAAGAAAATGAATGAAATTCTATAGCACTTGGGTTCTGGATATATATCCAGGTGTGTATTGAGCAAAGTGCTTGACTGTTCGTTGAGGCTCCACTCAGTTCGAAGAGCATTCCCTAAGAGGCAGCTAGAAACAAAGCGCCGCATCAACGCTTTTGGCCCTGGTCGCCTTGGCTTTTTACCCTGGCCCTATTCCTCTCTAAATCCGCTTTGATTAAGTGCTCAGTCTTTTATGTGGAGATTTTTTAATCGTTACCTCGTCCCCGCCAGGCCAGAGTCCGGGGTCCGGAGTCCCGGACTAGAGTCCGAAGGGCGTGCATGTGACCATGCCCCGTAGATTAATCGCTAATCTGTCCCTGGAGGGCGGACTGACATTTTTAAAAACTGCGCAAAGACGCTGCCTCATGGAGAGTCGGAGTTGTCCCTGGCTTTTTCATTCCGTCACTCGCTGGACTCGCAGTTCGACTGGGATTCGCACCTAGTGCCTGGTGCCCTTTTTGGCTTTATAAATAAATTAATAAATTTAAGCCGGCATTAATTGTTATGCAGCTCGGCCGGGCGGTAGATTAATGTTTTAATTTCGCTCGCCTAGCTTTCGATTAATTTATGCGCGCCCTGTTTGCAATTTGTGCCCAGTTGTTTTTTAGTCTTTTTTAGTTTTGAGTAATCTCCCATGGCCGAAGGCTCTCTGAGGTGCATTAACAAGGAATGCGGCTGCCGCTGCGGGCCAAGGCTGAAATTGTTAATTTCGAAGGATAATAAAGAGCGGCGATATGTTCCGGCCCGGGCGGACCTCTTTCAATTTGCACTGGACGGAGGTCCTAATGTGTGTCGCATTAATCAGAGCTCACCGAGGTATCTGTTTCCTTGTGATCATCTGCCGAGGAGCCCATTTCGGGATCTAGTCCTATTTTGTAGCTCCAGAAGCTGGTGAGAATGATGATGAGAGGACTGACAACACTTGGTAGATTAATGGGAGAATGGGAAGACATTTCCTTGTGATTTTCCCTTCTGAAATGATCGTTGTTAGTTGCTCACTTAAGTCATTTGTGGGGAAATCTTAGGAACTTAAAGTTAAATTGGATTTTTGGTATTTAATTGCGGCATTTAGGAATTCGTTTGAATATTTATGTTCAAAAGCCACTACAATACTGCTTAGATTTTTGTTGAGATACTTCTTTAATGGTTAGTTTATATTTTAATTTTTATTATAGAATAAGTAATTTCTATAGGTAAAAATGGAGTTTAGGCAATTTATTTGTATTTATACTTCAACTGCTAATGACTTTGTTATATGAAATTAAATTTTTTATTGTTCTAGATTTGAATATTCCTTTGCTTCTGTGACATTTTCTCTGTGACTTAATGTTTTAAGTGTTCGATTTTAAGCACTTACATTGTCTAGAAATTGATATATAAACTTTAAATTTTAAATTTTAAGTTTATCTAGCTATTTTCCACCCTCTTCCTACAATGTCTTTAAGGCCTCTAATCAATTTTGTTGGCCAGCGGCCTCGGCGGCCAAGTGTGTTGCCTTTACCTGATTTACGCGTGACGGGCACGCAAATCGAGGCGTTTAATTTCCGCCGCCGACAGGCTCTCTCACCACAGCCTGTCAGTCAGCTGGGCAGCTGTCATAATACCGCTTTGGGAGCGGGAACGGGAATGGAAGCGGGAACCCCCGACATTCGACTTGCGACCCTCGACCCTCGACCCTAGAACCAAGATTCTCGGCTTGCAGACCAAAAGGGTAAATAAACCCCTTGTCCGGGTCCGGGTCCGGGGCCGCTGCTTTATGCATAATTAGCTTTTGCCGAGGCGAAACTTTGGCCCGGTGCAAATATGTTGCAAACTTTTAATTTATGCCTAGGACGAAGCAGCAGCAGCAGCAGCAGCAGCAGCAGGAGCAGGAGCAGGAGCAGGATCAGGCATCGGTTATAGCAGAGTTGGCCGTTCAGTTTGCTCTACATACTGCATAAGCAAACATATTTTAATTTGAGGTTGTGTTTACACGCTGCTCCGTGCCACGCTTCAAGTCACACACAACGGCAACAGAAACAATAATAAGAACAGGACCTGGGACAACAGGACAGCAGGACTAACAGCATCCGGAAGTCCAATGGACACCTGGCTACAGCTTTTTTGCTTCGGTTGGTAAATATAATGTTGGGGGTGAATAAGCTTTATTTTTCTGAAAGAATATTATAAGAAGTGGCAAGGGTTTCAAGGAAATAATGTAAGCAATGTAAGGCAAGGGTATAAATTATATTGTTTTGCTGATCTAGGAAATGTTTTCAATTTTACAAATAAGTTTTTAATGAAGCCAAACTGTTGTTAAGTAAATTAACTTCTACCTTTCCCCTATTTTTAAAGAGTACCCCTTTCCCTTCGCATTATTTCAAGGACCCTACTAAAAACCTTCACCTTGTGAAACAGTGTTACTTCCACTGGGGTCTGCGGTGGCCCGGCCGCATACGCATTCAGTGCATTATCGCCAGTGCCATATCAGACACAAACATAAATGCAAACAATAATATTTGCTTAAAATTGGCTCCGCCTGGACACGAGGGGGGTGGCTAACCGATATCGGGCCGGGGTGCGTTCTCGACCGTTCCGATGGCGAAAGAAATAAGGGGCAACATGTGTTTTACATGCCACTGCCGCTGCAGCTAGAATGGCAGCAGCCGGGGCTGGGCTACCGGAGGGGGGCGGATGACTGGGGGTGACTGCTGTTTGCTGTTCAATCAGTCGTTCAGTTTATGGTGCCCTCCGACTGCCGATCCGCCCGATAGCCCCCACTATATGTGCATATGCAGGCATACAAGCTGCCCCGAGTGCGCAACTTCACAGCCTTGTTTACTCTCGGAGTTGTTTTCGCTGCTGTAGATGCACTGAACGAAAATATAACTTCTATATATGGGATTTGGGAATATATTTTACATATAGAAAGTGTAAAAATATGTTGAAGTATTTTTATTATTAATTAAAATGTAAAAAGTTTAGGTACATTTGAAATATATAAAATACCTTATAAAAGAAAAAATCAAAATGCTTTTTAAACATTAATTTAATTTCTAGAAAACCTTGTTTAAAAGGTTAAATTTGTTGTACAGCTGTTTCTACCTTTTTTCCATAGTGTTCGCTCTGCATTGCGTATACGCCGCGTATGCCCATTTTGCACCTGACATTTCTGCGCCGCCTTTGCTTTGGCACTGCACCAGAACTTTATGCAAATGCAGCCAAATATTCTGGACCGGTTCACTCTTTTTTCGTGACAGGAGGCCCCACCTCTGGACCAACATGGTCACAGGGGCAACAAAGTAACCAGTTCAAATGCCAAGGCCCAGTGGCTTTTACTAAGTTACTTTGAATAAAATGCATAAAATAATGGCTAATTTCGCCTTTACTTTGTGGGAATTTTAAATGAAAACTCCACCCTCGTATTGCAAGTATTTTGTGATAATTTAATTGGAATTTAATGGTTAATTTCATAACTTTGTAACCTAACATTTTGGTACTATTTTCCGCTAAAGTTAGCTCTCAACTGCATTGATAAGAGGACAAACAGTGCGTGCCATGATGGTAATGCGTTCCACCAATGATTTAATCCCTTGGCCGTGCAAAATGCATTTTAATTACACGCCAGCGGCGATGGGAGTGCACTTTAGCATACTTAACAGGGCCACTTGGCGAGATTTTACGGCTCCGGGATCCTCGCTGGATGCCGGCGCACTCTAACTATCCTTTTCGGCTGCTGCTGCTGCTGCTGCTGCCGGATTTTAAAATGCACATCATAAATGCATTCATTTGTGACACTTGATGTAATTTGTTAGTGCGGTAATTACATAAAAGTGCAATGGCCAAACAATCACACACTTAAAAGCCTTTCCCCTGGGGGGCCACGAAAGGCGACAGGAGGACAACGAATGGCGGTTGCCGGATGGCGGATGGCGGGGGAAGCACTTCCGGTGCATGCGTGTGTGCGAAATCGCATTAAAATTAATGTAATTTACAACAATGACCATTAACTTAAATTAGCGATGAAATGCAGTGGCCGCTGTGGGGCGAAAGGGTATCCCGCACACATGTCCTTGCGGCATGTGTGGCATGCAGTCACGTGCATTTCGGCCAGTGTCCCATCGCTTTCGTTGTCTGGTCATTCGGCAGGGACATCCTTTGTTTTCAAACAGGCGCCAAGGAAACAAATCATTTGCACACACAGTGGACACTCACACACACAGACACACCTACTCCTCAGTGCCCCCCAGCCGTTGCCATGGCCAACAAATTAACGACCATAAAGCGATTTTCAGCGGCGGCGGGGGCACAAGGGCCACGGCGATGGTGGAAATTTACGAGCGCGACTGCCGCCCCAAAAATTATAGCGTACATAAATTGTTAAATGCGAAATCCTTTGATTTTAATTACGCCGAGAATTTTTATTGCCAGACATGCGGATGTGGATGCCGAACTGGGACTTTTCCAGCTTTTCCAGCTTCCTGGCAGATACACCGCTCCCTTCCGCTTTGTTCTCCTTCGCCGGCCGGCCAGCCAGCTAGCCAGGCAAATTAATTTTAATTGTGGTTTCGCTGACGTAATTAATTGCAAGTAACCTGGGACACTTGGAGAAAAATGTGGCTTAGATCACTCATACACCGAGGAGGTACAAGTCTTTAGCCTTATGTTCTACTTGGAAAAACATTTAAATAACTTTCTGTTTGCAACTTGAGAAAAACATACCTTCGATAACAAAGAAGTGGAAATGCAAATTCAAACTTTAGTTCAAGCTTTTTTCAAGGTGCAAAAGAAAAGCAAAAGGAAAGGAAACTCATCTAAAATATGCGGCTTGCTCGACGGCCTATCAAAACAAATCAAATGAAACGCATATTTCTGCTTCAATTAATGGAATTAATTGAAATTTAATGAACTTAATTGTTTATGCGGCTCCCCGTTACCTTTTCCACCTGAAGGCTGGCAGGCAGCTCTCGTGGTTTACGCAGAAAATATGCAAAACGGAACAAAGGCGGGGCGGAAATGGCAAATGGCTGCCGAAAAATGGCGGCGAAATCAAAATTAAAGGCAGTGGCAAAGTACTCAAAGCATTTCCTGTGCTGAAAATTTAATAAAGTCCCCTCGAAGGCGCCGGGACAAAATGGCCACGCGCCTGTCAGCGATTCCCACAGGAATCCTGGCCGGTATCCTGGCATTTATTTGTGACTCCCCCTCTTACATATATATATATATGTATCTCTTTTGTCTTGTGTACATATATATTTCTCACCCCTCAGCTCGCAGGCATTTTTCAATTTCTTGTGATTTTTAGGATGGCCCGGCAAATGACAAAGTCTCAACATTTTAACAACGTATTATGGCTAAGCAGGATAATAACACTTGGACTTCCTTTCCGCTCTTCTGTGTGTGTGTGTGTGTGACTGTGTGAGAGTATGAGCAAGTGCAAACAAAGCTGAAATAAAGATACTTCCGGCCGTGACCAGTGACAAGCACTTTAGTTGCGGCCAGCGGACAAAGGAATTGGAGACGGGACCCCAACGAAATGGTGTTGGGAATTTAGAGGATTTTCAGCAGAATTCCTGAAGAGTTTTGGCTAGGTTTTTTGATAAGTTTTTGAAGGAAATAATAAAGCAGGAACTATGATTTTATTTATAAGAAGTATTATTTATATTCTAAATCAAGGAACACATAATATCCTAAATTTTAAGGTTCTATATTTTATCATTTCCTCAAAAAAAAAACCCTTATGTATCTAAGAGTTTATTCTTCAATTTCAAACACCAAGGAATTTGATTTGTTGCTTTTTTAATAATTCCCCTGTTGTAGAAAAATTCAAGGAATTTTAAGAGCTTCCACTCAGAGCTTCGTCCTAAGAGCCCTGCTCATTTTCTAATTTGTTATTATTTCGCCAAAAGTTTATTGTTCGTCTGCTTTGTGCTTAACTTTTGTTTGGCTTAGCCGAATTCGTAGACGCCAACTTGAGTTGGCTCGAACGTTTGTTTGAGTTGGCCTGGCCATCCTGTGTGTGTGTTTTTTCCACTTTTCTCTTTTTATGAGCTGCCACGAGGATGCAGGACTTTGCTGGTCAACACTACACAAATTGTTGATGTGACCGGGTCCCGTGTCCCGTGTCCTTTGTGTTGTGTGTTTTCTGTGTGTGTGTGTGTGCTGGTTGTGTTGTGCGTCGCCTTCTTCTTCTATGTGTGTGTGTTGTTTGTTGCTGGCCCGTTCATTGTGTTTGCGCCATAAATCGCTTCCGTTTATGTTTTAGAGCCACACAATGACCGGGTCCGGAGCGGAGAAAAATGCACGGGAGAAGATGGCAAAGATGGCCAAGAGAGAGAGAGAGAGAGGAAAGAGGAGCCATCCTCCTGATCACAAGCGTAAACAATAAAGTTTAAAACAACTAAGCAAGATACAAAATGTTCTACGGAATTTCATTTCGTCCTGAACGGATGCAGAGCGAAAAATTGGGATATGAGTTGGACTTTGAAAAGTAATTAAATGAGAAAGGAAGGCAAGATTTTAAAGCTGAGACTTGTTTACTATTGAATAGATCACAACTAAGCCAACAATTTATTCATTTTAATTTTGAAAGCTTTTCTGAACTAGTTTTTAACAGCTTACAAAATCTGCAAACAAAAAATGTAAACAACATAAAAATTTAAATGTTTGTCAATTTTTGATGTTCAATTTTAAATTAATTTTAAAATTGATACCCCTTTGAAAATTGTGAAAAATTGGGTAAAATTTTTTATCTCCATATGTTATACTTATTTTATTAGGATTTTTATATTGAATCTAAATATATATCACTATCAAACACTAACATTTTTGGCATTTTACGCTCTCGAAAAAGCTTCAAATTTCGATATCCTTCCATCGATATTAATCGATATTTTTATATGAAAATTCTTTGGACAAATCAATGCTTAAAAGACCCATAACTAAGTCGAAAATGCATTAATTTTAATTCTGAAAGCAGATTTGTGTTAGTTTTTATTAGGTTTTAAAATCTACATACAAAATTAAAAAACTAAAATAAATAAAATTTTTGTTGAATTTTTGACAATTTTAATGATGTAACCCCTTATAAAATTTTGAAAAATTTGAAATTTTTTTTTCTGTTAGATATGTCTAGTTTGACTAGGTTTTTGATGCTGATCAATAATTTATATGATTTATAGGGTCGGAAGTGACTCCTTCCCTGGGTTTACCAGCTTTTTCTTAAACTTAGATGCCCTTTAAGGGTGCATTCAAATCTGTATTTAATGCGGTATTTGCTCTTAAATCTTTACTGCAGAGGCCTGAAATAAATTGTTTAAGATTAAGTATTGATATATCATCTTATGAAAATAGCATAACTTTATCTTAAGCACCCATAACTCTACCTTACTCACCGTTTAACTTGAAAATAGAGGGAAATTATGTTGTCCATTTAAATCAAAGTAAAATACCTGTCCTTAAACAACCCACAAATAGCAAAGAGTTGGTTAATTTCTTCCAGTGCATCTTCCCTATTTCCCTCCACTCTGTACATGTGTGAGTGTGCTTTATAGCCATGGCTCGCTTCACGCTCTTGACCATGTGACCAGCTAGCCGTGTCAGTCATTTTGAGCGCCGTTCCGCTTTTGTGCCCCCGGAGAAGAACAAATCTCATCTTTGTGTTTGTCCTGTCTCACTCTGGGCCACCTCCATCCCGCTCCCGCCGGCTCTCCCGGCTCCCGCTCGCATTATCAGCGTCCACGCCCTGCGCCGGCATAAAATAAGTTAGTCCTGGGCAAACGTCCTGTCCCCGGACACGCAATGGCCCAGCTCATGTTGACTTTTCCTATTTTAAGTCCGTTTATTTCTTTTACACTTGCTCTGCTTGCCATCTCTCCGGGCTCCGGGCACCGGGCTCCGTTCTCGTTGTAGTTGGTGGAAAAGTTTTTCCGCCTTCCACTCGCCGCCTGCCAAGTGGCAGGACACAGAGGAGCAGCAACAAAGCCTTGGAAAATTGTGTATTGCATTTGCTTAGCGAAAACTTTTAATGATCCGGACGAGGCCATGGAGAAGGGCTCGATGCGTAACCGGATCCGAAATGGCATCCACATCCACAGAGTCGGCGGAGCTGAATGGGATTTGATTCAGAGGATAGTTTGACTAATTAAGGGGAAGTTCTGAGCTCTTCTTTTAAGTCAATATTAAAGGAGAACATTGCGTTTAATAAGTGGGAAAATAGGGAGACGCAACACTTCTTAGAATATCAAAATGTAAAAACCTTTATGTGAAGCTCTCTGAAGCTCGCTTTGTTATCTTTGGTACTTTAAAATAATTTATATGTTGGAAATATCCATATAAGTATCATTATTATTAAAGAAATGGCAGGGTTCTTGGGCTGTGGGTATCCATAAAAATTTCCTTAAAGCATCTAAGATTGTTCTACTTTTTCAACCTTATCAATAAGCTCCTTTTTCTGGGTTAATTCCCTGTTATCGCAATGCTTTTTTAATGTCTTTCTGAAAGGCCTGCCGTAGGTATAAGCCATTTCTATCTGCCCTGCGTTGTTCAACATAATCGAACTAATCAATTTGCGTAAATAAACTGCTCTCGGTTTATTATCGACAAGGTGCCACGTGCCCCGTGCGACATAAATCTTTATTTACAAAAGTGTAAACAAAAATTACTCACTCGCTGGGGGGAAAACCCAAGGAGGGGTAGCGTGTAAAAGGCTCAAATGCGAAAAATCAACGACTTCGACAGAGGGATAACAATGGGGCTAACCTCTCGAACTCCCCATTGAGCGTGTGGGTGGGTGTGTGTGTGTGCAGGGGGTGTGCGAATTAGCATGTGAGCCGTTACATAAGCCACCCACTCAGCCACCCCCTTGGCGCCTGCTAATGGCTCTCCCGTGAGTCTGATGCTCCCGTTGAAAAGTCAACGATTGCCGCGCTGCGGAAATTAACGGAAAATCAGCAGCAAGGCGCAAAGAGAGCGAAAAGCAGGAGGCATTGAGGTACAGGAGGACCTCGACAGGATGCCTCTAGGATATATCAGAGAGTTAAAGAGTTATGTTGAGTAAATTTATACCAGTTCGAAGCACTTTCTCTTTAGTTTAACTCACACAGCTTTCCCTCTTTAGAAAAACCCTTCTTTCTTCCTTTAGAAACCTAGAAAATCTCCTTGTAGTAACGTGTCCTGTAACTATCATCTCCAAATTCTTCCCCTTTCAAGACCCCACTGTGCCTGACGTTAATAGCAACAAATGGCGAAGGATGCTTGATTTAATGTACAAAAGTTTCTGATGCTCCTTCTCGGCTTGATGTTGGCAGCAACGAGGAGGTGCTCCCTCTCGGTTAGCTGTCTGCTTATTTCAAATTGTAATTATAGTACCGCCACGAAGGGTGTCAGTGTCAGGCGGCCGGCGAGGTCCTGATCGCAGGACTGTCAGTAGCGTTGCCAACTCACTGGAGCAGAATGCAGCAAATCACGGGCCCTGGGACCTCTCGGGCCTCTCGGGCCGCTCTCTATGTTTCGCATAAAATGTGTATACAAATTATGCGTATTTATCGGGCAAATTCAATGAACTGTAAATGGCGTGGAAGTTGTTACGTGTGTAGACTTTGTGTGGGTGCTGGCAAAGGTGTTGTGCCATTGTTGTCCTGCGGTTGTCTGTTACAACATTAAGCCCGCTGGATTGGGGCTGAGAATGCGCACAGGTGTGTGTCAAAAGGCACGGCGAATCGGCAAAGGGGCGGGCCTCCAAGGGTGGCATAATTAAGGGTGAATCGGTCGAAGGGGGCAGAGGCACACACAATTACGTGGAATTAAACGGCAGCTTAATAATTTGTAACATAATGTGAGCTTTCAGCTTTTGGCTTTGAAGTAACAAAATTTTTTATTATAGATTAAAGATTTCTTTTTTTATTAATAACCCTCCTGTACCCTCCTAATAAACCCCTAATTGCCTTAGTAAATAGTTCAAATCGGTGACTATATTTACTCCGATTTATTTCCGTAGTCAGTTAGTCTAGCAATTACTTTCAGCTGTGCCAAGTTCACTGAGTCGCCTTGAGTCCGGGCTTCCTGTGACAACCTTGACCCTTGACCCCCCGACAGGTGGCAGGCACATAAATATTTCATTGGCCCAAGCTCTGTCAACGGGAAAATGGAAAACTTTTACGGCCAACACGTCGCCCAACTGCCGCGTGCCAGTTATTAGTTAATAACTATTTGCTCTTTGTTTATTTATAATGTCTTAATTGCCGGAACGTGGGCCCCCAGCCCCTGCCCTGCCCTGCCACCTGCCACCTGCCCAGGTGGGGTTATGGGGCAGCTCTGCTCTGGCCATCCATCCAGGCATTGTAATTTAATGGCCGGCGCACAATTATTTTCCAATTCACAGCCCAATCGGGCCCAGGGATCCGCTGGAGTTGGCCCAATTGGGATCCCTGCTTCGTTTTGCTCTCTCTCTGCGCTCCTCCAGCTGCCAGGTTAATTTGCCTGCCGCACAGCAGGTGTTGAGTTTGGCTAATTAATAGGCTGCCCGAGACTGCCTGGCTGGCCCACAGATTTTTAACGACAGGTTTAAAGGGGTATTGGGAGCAGGGAGCAGGGTCTCGGCCAGGAATCGGGGAATGGGTCACGTCCTGGGCCGTAAACGCATCGCAAACTATGCGGGCGACAGCTGCTGATGCACAGAAAGAAATTTCAGAAGTTAAAGAGATGTTTTTTTAAGGTAAATAAAGGTAGTTCTTAAGAAATTTAAGGAGTTTCCTTGACATGTTTAGTTTTCTTCATACGAGTTATCTATCTTATAGAAATCAATAAATTTATCTTCATTTTTCTGCTTAAAAAACCCTCTCTTTTATCCCAGTGTGCTCCTCCTTTTTATGGCTTTGCGTGTTTGGCATCGTTTTGTTCGGGCTCCGCGTTCCCGAGTTATTACTAATTTTTAATTTATGTGCATTTAATTGAATTTCGGCAGGGGCCAGCACTCGGTGACTCTCCTCTGGAGCTGGCTCCAGCTCTGACTCTTACTCTGTCTCTGACTCTGACTCTGGCATCGTCTTTGGCTCTGACTTTGACTGTGACTTCGACTTCGACTTCGACTTCGCTGTGACTGTGACCCACTTGCCAGACAAACACGCATCGCATCGCATTGCATCGAACACGGCCAACAAGTTGCAAACAAGTCGTCGCCAAAATCGCAAGCAACATAAATTTTCGCACATTTTCGGGCTGCGTTCGACAGGCGCATGCAACCAGAAATCAGAAATCAACTTAACAAAAAAAAAAATGCAGAAAAAATGCAGGACGAAGGAAAGAGTTATTTGGCTGCCTGCCTGCTGGCCGCAAATTTATTACGTTAATTAAAATAATTCTTAATTAATCAGAGGCCCCGAGAGATGCGGGCTCTCGATGGCCACGGCAGATGACCAGGCCGAGAGAGTTGGAGGTGGAGTAAACCCTTTTGATGTCACTCCTCCTCCTCCTCCTCCTCCTCCTCATGCCCATGGCCAGCTGCAGCCAGTTTTGTCTAGTAATGCATGGCACATCAATTATGGAGGAGTCCCCTCCAGGATCCACTGGAGACGCGCCCACTCGTCGAGTTTCTCACGGGACTCGCTTAAAAATGAATTTAATATGCTCTTTAGTTCGACCGAAGAAGCTACGGTGTCATCGGGAACAGTGGTTACATTACGAGGAAAGGGTTTGGAAATATTACTAAAATTAAGGTGGAGTTTTGTTAAAAAAATATTAAATGGAAATCGGAATAGTTGATGTACTAGAGAAAGCTGTAATAATCATAATAATATGAAGGAAGTAATAGTAATATTTTATCATAAAGAGGTTACAATAATATAGAAAATTTAAAGGTTAATAAAAGGTAGTCTTAGTGAAACGTGTACTTACTTTAAAAGTCAACAAATCGAGAATTTGAAATAGAGTCAGAACTTTTAATTAACGTTTTAAATGAAGCACAAAGTCAGGAGCAGACAGAAAATAGCAAGTAAAAAGTTATTTAACACTTGTTTATATCCTTCTTGTTATAAATCCCCTATTAGTTTATGATAGAATTTATTCATTCATCAAAAATACATCTAAAATACAGGTTTCTCGTATATTTGAGTATCTTTTTCCACTTTCCACAACCACTGTGACCCCATAGAGGGAGCTACGCTGCACTTGTCCTCCATTCGCTGCAACTCATTACATTATTTTCGTGTGTTTATTGTTTCTTTGGAGTCTCTTGCCGCCAAAGCAGCAGCAGCAGCAGCAGAAAAGCGGCAGCTCGACTGGCGCCCTATTGTTCCCACCATTCCCCCCTGGAACCCCTTTCGCCTGGCCCGGATCCCCATCCTGGAGTTTATTATGCAGCAACGCACCCCCAAAGCGGTCCGCTTCGACTCGGTTCTGTCGGTCGGTCGGCTGGCAAACAGACAGCGCCTGACAATGAGTTTTTAGTTTGTGCAGCGCTCATTTCGCCGCCGCTTATCTGCGCTCCGGCAATGTTTGCTGTCATTGCAAATTTCCGAGTTTGACAGCTTACAAGCAGCCAGAGCCCGAGAGTCGGTGGCCAAGCAACCCCTTGCCACGGCCCCTTGCCACAGCCCCTTGCTTCTGCCACCAGTCGGTGTCCCATCACCGCCGACCGCAGGCTCAATGTCCATCGGCTTTGGGCTCTCCCGCCGGACGCCACTCCACTCCACTCGATTCTGTGGCGCTGCTTGACGCACAGCGTCTTCGCTTAAGTGGCGCTATGCGTCGGACATCTCAGCGACCTCGTGCACGGAGAGAAAATTCTATAGCTTAAATGGAAATATGACCATAAATGAAAAGAAATAGGGTAATATAATTAAGCAGATCCATTTTAGAGACTGCAAAAGGAGGCTTGATCTGTGAGGAAAAACAGACTTGGTAGAGAAGTTCTCCTTCTCGTAATGTAAATATTTAAATGCCTTAACTTTCCCCAAAATTATATTCTAATATATACTAAACATCTTTTACAAATTCATATTCCTTTAATAATTAGTAAAAGATAATTTTCTCAGTGCCTCTATAGTCCTCCGCTCTCATTCGCATTCTCATCGTCGGCGGTTATTAGTTGGCCACTGGCACTGCGTCGAGTGGATCCGTCGTAGATACGTGGATATGTGGTCTTAATGATGTCAGACCGAACCGACCGGGCCGAACGGTACAGTGAACACAATGCCGCGCAGCCACGGACCTGATTAGCCATGTTGGTTCCTCTGGGACTCTGGGGGATTGGGAGGGGAACTTGGGTCTTGGCTCTCGCATCTCTCGTATATATTGTTTGGAGATACACGTAATTAATGTGGACTTAGCAGTTTGGCACTCGGATAACGAAAGATATTGGCCAGACTGCAGACAGTGCAGACTGCCGGCAGTTGCAGGAGTTGAATTTTCGGTGTCTGCTACGGGTAATGAGTGCAGGTCCTTGGCCAGGGACATGGCCAGCCTCCCCGGATGTCTAACAATTTAATTAGGACTTTTTAGTGGCAATCTATTGTCTGAAAGGGTACTGTACGGAGTTTAAGTAACTTTGCTTGAATTTTCAAAGGTTTTTTAGAGCTTTTGATACTTGTATTTCCTACTGAAATATGTCTTCACATCCCAGAAGTAAATTAGAGTTGACACTATTTCTAATATATTCAAATAAATAAGGAAGTATCTGCTTTACTTAATCAAGATCCAAGGCAGTAGTCATGATTATAAAGTCTCTTTTTTTACTAGTTTTCGATGTCTTCTTCCTTGCAAATAAATTAAATTCAATAAAATCAACGCAATTCTTCTACTTATATTCGGCTTATTTTCCGTTTTCCCAATTTCCCCAAGCCTCGTGTGCTAATAGCAGTGACGCTGCACTTTTCCAATCCCCGCCAATGTGCTTGAGATATTCCCCGGTTAAGGAGTAATCGCATTAGCTGGCCCCAAAACCCAAATCCGCACCCATTTCCTACGGCATCGTGTGCTCGTAATATACATGTCGATGCCAATTTAGCTATTACATAAGTGAGTCAGCTGAAAAGGAAACCAGCTCCGAGGTTCCAGCTCCCAGCTCCCAGCTCCCAGCTCCCAGCTCCCAGCTCTCAGCTCCCAGAACAAGTTGGTTAGACATCCCGGGCTGAGTTGTCAGTAAGTCGATGCGATGGCGAATAAAGGGGAGTGGCAGCTGCTGCGAGTCATCATTACGTTGATTTGCAGTTCAAAAATGCATGCACTTATTTGCTACCGTCCATGGTTTCCTCGGACCAAATCGGGTTCGATTCCGGACCCAGGGGATTGCCTCACTGCCTCACTGGCTGACTGACTGACTCTCTGGCTGACTGGTCCTTGACTCGCTGACCCAGTTGGCCTTTGTCTTAGCCCCGCCAATATTGTTCGGCCATAAGATATTTATTTGCCTTGCTTTTCCATCGGGAATTTCCCATTTTTTCGTGGAGATGCCTCCACTGGCCTAAGCTGGGTGCTCCAAAGGTCAGCCCATCCGCTGCAGCAACAGTTTCCGAGCGACTCCATCCATCCGCCAACCGACCAGTCATCGTCGTCATCCTCATCCAACTTTCACATTAGTTTGTGTGGGTCGACGTGCTCTATCGTTCATCGCTTGTATTATCGGCTCCGACATCGCCATCTTCATCTCCATCGGCATTGGCATCATCATCATCATCATCATCGTCATCATCCTCCTCCTCGTCGTCGTCATCGCTTTTGGGCCACATCCCTCTGTCTCCCTCCTTTGATTACCGCACCCTTTTCGCTCTTTGTTCGGGCCTGGGTCATCATAAATTGTTTGCTTTCGAGTCAATTATTGATATAGGATTTTCAGGCCATGATTAGGCCTGGCTCTTCCCCGGCCAAGTGGGTCAGTGGGCTCATTGTTTCGGGCCTGGTCCGTGGTCCTCGCACCGCTGAAAGTTCAATGCCGCTGAAACTGCACGCCAAGTGCATTAGCCGAGCCCATAAACATTGATAAGAGGGCGATAAGGAGGAGACATGCCCACTCCCAGGAATCCTATGCCATCCCGATCCGCATTCCCCCGGCAAATTGTAGCACTCATAATTTGTTTTTGATTGCCTGGCACTTTAGCCGGCTCCTCGGACCTAAGCAAACCGAAATATAAATCCAAACAAGTGCTCTCTGGGCCGTCTAGGGGACACTCGAAGCGCCGGGACAAACAGAACAGGACCAGACCGGGCTCCAGGGACGAGGCAGGAATAGGGAACGGAGACGTGGACGGGGATAGGGCAGGGACAGGGACCAGGATGGAACCAAAGACCTCAACCTGGGCCCATCTTTCCTTTTTGTTTTGTCGGCATCTTTTACTTTTTGCCGGCGCTTCCGTAGCTGCATCGAGAGATGCAAATGGGAATGTCTGACAAAGTACACTGTAATTAAAAATAAGGGAGAAATAATATAAATCTTAAGGAAAATAAATAATGTATTTTAAAACTACATGAATAAATAATATACAAATTTAATAACAACTATGTTTCGATGATAAAGATAACTTTAATACGAATTTATTTTCTGCTTAAATGGACTTAAGTCTCAAGTCTGTTTAAAGGATAGTAATTCCAGAGGGAATTGTAAACATATTAGTCAATTAATTACAAACATGAAATATTTTTAAATGAAATCAAAAAGAAGTATATTCAAGGTTTAAAATAATATTTTTTGAGTAATTAATTTCCCTTTAAGCTATTCAAAGAGCAAAACTTGAGACAACTTAATTTATTTTTCACACAGTTCTAAGGTCTCTATTTTCTAATTCCATGCCTAAATAGTACTCTCAATTTTCCTTTCAATCTCAAATTTTTCCCGGTGCATCTTCGAGGGGAATGGAAATGAAAATGGCTCTCCTCGAAAGCCTTTTGACAATATTTGCGCGCCCTGACAATAAAACGCAAAGTGAAGTCTTGAGCTGCAGCTCCTCCATCTGTCGTGTGTTTGTGCCTGTGCGGCGGGTCATTTAAATTTCATGCTAAATCAAAAATTCTTGTGTTTATTATTTGTTTTGTGCGCGGTCTGTTTTTTTTTTTTTTTTGAGTTGAGTCCCTGCCTTTCCTGTTTGTCTTTGCGTTCTAGTTCATTTCAGCGGACCGGCGCTGCCTCTCCTTTTGTTGTCAGCCAAGAAGGCGCCCTTGCTGTGGCTCTCCTCCATCCTGCATCGATTGCAGGCGGCATCCTTTGTGGCCTGCACACAGGATGTCGATTACATTTGTTTACTGCACTCGGCGCACTATAATTTCCCCCGCGTTTAATAAACAGGTGACCACCGCGCTCAGCTCTGCGAGAGTTTGGGGACAAACATGGCCATCTCCATGCTGCTCCGTGGCATTTAATCTCAGAAGCGCATCGCCAGATTTACGCTCTAGACAAGATCAAAGCGTCAACTTAGCATTCAGCAGGCCACCAATCAGCCTGAACTGGCCACTCGAGATCTGGAGATGCTGGGGGATTCTAGTCTTTACTGCAGTTCCCTTGAGTGGGGTCTTGAGTGGATAACTGGAGTAATAGCCGCAATGATTTGCATTGAGCTCTGAAGGTGTTGGGATTTATTGAGATCTAGAGATCTTTCTTTCTTGAGTAATATATACTTAATTATTAACTGCACAAAAAAATATAAGAAGAGTTGTATTAACAATTCTAGTAGATCCCAGACTTAAGCTTACTTTATAGCCTTACAAATGTTGCCACAATGTTGCTTTAAGGGGATTAGCCAACCTAAGAGCCATGCTGACCACTCCTGGCTGTCAGATAAATAAGCGATAACATTTTAATGGCCATGGATTGTGGGTGAAGGTGCTGCGGGTTGAGGACAGGGATCAAGATGGGGATCGGTATGAGGATTGGGATAGGGTTAGTGGTCCCAGACCCCGGGCATTACTCAATCAGCAGGCCATAAATGCAAGCTGATTAATGCAACCGCCGGCCCGACGACAAGTGCAACATTTCCGGTGACAATGATGAGGAACACTGGCAGCACTGAGAAAAATACTGTTTATATGGGAATATTTGAAGGATTTTGACTTGTCTTTAGTGCTTACAAATGCGGGCTTTGAAAGAGATATAATGAACTTATTACAAAGCTAAAAATACTTTTTATTAAAATGCTTTTGCTGTTTACTTGAAGGTTTAAATACAGCTTTCTTCTCGTCAAATTTATTATGATTAATTATATTCCACAAATATTTCCCAGTGCATTCTGCATGTTGCAGTTGCTGGCCTCGGCAGACGACGTCATGCAGTCTGTGCAGATCACGGAGTGGCAATCAAATAGAGGCCACATTTAGGGGTCTGCGACAATGACAAGTGTCAAAACGCAGGTTGCACTCATTCAAATTGGCATGATTTACGTTCGCCCCGGCAGATGCCAGATACCAGTTCCAGATCCCACTCCAAGAACAGCTCCCGTCATCCGCTGGATGCGTCTTTGGTCATGTGGCAATGCGGCAATGTGGCAATGTGGCAATGTGGCAATATGGCAAATTTCAGCAGCACTTAACAAGCCGCAGCCGAAGGCGAATGACAAACAGCAGCGCGGATCGGAGACAAGATGCTGACAGGGAGCCAAAGGGACTGGGCTTGGAGATCTGGGATGTGGGACCTAGGAGGGATCCGATGCGATCCAATCCGATTCGGAATCCAGAGTCGGGGGCCGAGGGTCGCCAGTGTCTCATGTTGTCCATGTTCATCGCCAAGTCGCCGCCATTCGGTGTGCATGCAAAGTGTTGAATAATTTGTTGCGAAATATTTCTAGATACAAGTGCACCTTACGAGAGTGTCGGAGAAGATTCGAGTTGATTTATAAGATATTTATATATATTATTTAATATTTCTTATATTACATTTTTAAAAGGAAATACTAGTGATATTTAAAAAGGAAGAATAGGCTGTTAAAAGATACATCTTGAGGTTTAGTCGAAATCCCAACTAGTTAACAGTGAAGACTTTGTCGGCTGCCCTGCTAGTTAGTGTGCAACACACTGTTGCCGCAGTGGCAGTGGCAACTCCGACTCTGGCCACTGTTGCGTTGCTGCGTAATTAAGTGGGCGACAGTCTGGTAAATGCAAATTTCTTGGCCTTGTCGCGCTGCTCGCGGCAGGACATGGCCGAATGCAGATGCTGGATAGCGATAACTGGGCCCGATAGCTGGCTCTTGCGATGTCGCTGCTCCTTGTAGACGGCGATAAGCGCTCGCCTATGATCTATGATCCTGACCTTGGCTGAATGCAGAATGCGCATACGCAGTGTTGCACACTCTTAATTAAAATGTCAAAACTGGTTTAATGGCGCTAATGAACGAACATTGCTCGGTTCGTTAGTTTGATATGTGTGTGAGCTTGTGATCCCAGAAATACCTGGGATGCCTTCGATCTGGTCTCTGATTTATCGCACACACACACAGTGCCCAGCGAATAAAAGCCGCCGCCAGTAAATGGAAAACGGAAAATGAAAAGTTTTCCCCATTGCCCTGACAGTTTGCGTAGCGGCCGTTGATTTATAGAAATCAAAGCTCAGTCCGCTGGCTAATGCATTGTTGAGTTCGTTATCGAGACGGGAAAACTATGTCAAACCATTGTTGAGACTCGGCTTGATCCTGGCTCTTGCATAACTGATCAAGGGGTTGTGATCGGCATAAATTATTGGGTCTGTAAGGCTAAAATATTGTCTATAAGTTGGTATATAGTTTTGACCTCATTCTGACTATCAGATATACCTTTTTAACTAGTTTATTAATTATTTTATTTATATAGAAATTAAGTAAAGTTCATTGAAGCCTCCTTAACCACTCCAGGTCCTTTTTTATAAATAGTTAATACCACAACTATTATATTCAAATTATTCTAATAATTTCACCCTCTTGGATGGTCTTTTATTGGCTCAAAATGTACTCATCTGTGAAGTATCCTATGCCAGAGACTGTCCAATTCATTTCTCTAACCCCTTCAACTGCCACACCAAATGGCGCCGCTATTGCACATTTACACCAAGAGAAATACCTAAAATCCTTTATAATATATTAACCATATATCATGTAAGTCCAGCTCTACCAATTTTTCTCTCTGTGCAGCCAACCAGCCTCCTCTTGGGGGATCGCTCTTGTCTGCAAAGTTGCGTGATTTATTTGGGCGGCTCGGGTGTTTTTTGCTCTTTGTGCGCTGCGCTTTTTATTATGGCGAAATTTTTGTATTTTATTATTTTTATTGGTGCACACTCGAGTGGATTTCGTGGCCTGGAGTGGAGTGGAGTGGAGTGGAGCACTGCCAACGGGCTCCACCCGCACCCCTTTTGGCCAGAGGAGGCTGTAAACACAACGGCACCGGGAATGCATATCCAGTATATGTGCATTTATTATTTTACTTGGCCTGCTCGCATTTTGCAGCAACGATCTGTAGACACAATAAATTACCAATTATATTTTCATTTCATATTTCTGTCATTGATTTCGCTGCCAGACTGAATTCAAAGGGGAGTGGAGTGCTGGCGGCTCTGGCGAAAACTCATATCCCCGGCCAGGGACAATTTGCTTAATCAATCATGGGAGATGGATTGATGGAACGAGATGGAACCTACTCCATAATTACGACTTACAGACGTCAAAGAAATTTGTTTCTTTTGATGTTACAAACCATCCACTCAAAGGACTCTTAGATCGCTTAGATTCCAAGGAGAATCACAATTATTAATAGTTAGAAGTCAGTAATAATCAACTCTATGGGATTAGCAAAGCTCAAAACACAACCTTGATATGGTTTTACTTTGTTTCTGACAACTGTTATATGAAAAGAAACTTGATTAGTTAAATGAAATGATATGATAGCTGATATCTTTTTCAAACTGTAGCTAATTCAGTTTCTTTTCATATGACAGTTCGACACTCAGAAACTGAGTTTTATATTCAGCTCTACATACATATTTCATTGACTTGGCTGCCACATTTTCAGGCAGCCATAAACCATACAATTTAGTCTCTTCTTCCGGCGTCAAGTTCTCCATCACTGCCCCGACTCTAATTATCTTAGCGAAAGCGGGAGAGTTCCCGAAGAAACAGAAGGGTGCGGCAGATCGAGTGCAGGATCATACCTGGCGAAGGATCAGTTTAAAAAGGTATATAGTGCGATATACTGAACATTCGGACTGCCTTACATATATATATAATCATCAATATAATATCCACCGCATTCGAAAAGGTCGTGGTGTCGTCCCAATTGCGGTGCAGGATGAGGCCATATGCAACGATGACCAGCAAGGTCGCGGGCACACTCACCGCGACCCACGCCCACAACAGGACTCTGGTTTTCTGAAAATATGTATTGAGAGACCCATAATCTTTCCTGCATTTCAAAACTCCAGCACTTACCAGGACAGCGCCAGCTATCAGGCACAAAGCGCCTGAAATCGTAAGGATCAGACCCGTAAAGAGGATACAATTGTTAATGTCGTATCGTGCTCCTGTAACGAGAGACTGAATTAAGGAGTGAAGCATTTAAAGTGGGAGGATATTTACGATAAATGATAAAGCTCAAGGCCACACAACAGGCAACTACTATGGAGAGGCCATCAGCGAAGCACTGCGCCCGGTTTGAAATCCGCATACAGGAACACATGATCGACCCAGGAATACTTGTTCAGAGACTGGAAACTAATGTACCCGAAATGTACTTATTTGTATAAATTTTACGTATTTTCTACGAAATATGAAAGGAAACTCTAGCATAACATATTAACAAAAAAGAGACTGAAAACGGAGCTTTATTCTTTCATTAAAGTCGCAGCCACAATTCCAAGGAAAGTCGTAGAGACAATTCCAAGGATAATTGCTGCAACCTAAGGAAACAATTAGGTACGCAGATCGCATACCAATATTTAGAATCATTTTTATATGGAAAAGGTATAAAAATTATAATATTCCCCAAAGCAACATAGTTTTACAGTCTTTTTAAATATTTACTTTGAGGTAATATGTATTTCAAAGGGTGCTCATCTCTGTGAAAGAATTGAAAATATAAATAATACCATTACAATCAAGATATATTTACAATTGTATTATAAATACAACAATGATTTAAGCCAAAAATTCTATTAATTCATAAAATATAAATAGTATTTTTTTGCCCCTTCAAATTCCCTCAGTTAAGTCTTCCACAGAACGGAAAGAAGTAACTTTAATGAAGGCAAGCAGCCGGAAAAGTGCAATCTTAACCGAAAAGCCAAGCCAACCCAGGGGCTTGCTCCCTCAGTTGACTAAGGGAAAAGCGCGAAAATCCCTTTGTTAGACTGTTTTTATTTTCGTCTGCCGCCGGAGACCGAGCGTCCATATTTATTTCCTTTGTCGCCCCATAAAGCCGGCCCGGCTGGCTTTGTGCAGAGCCCGTTGCCACATTAAGACCCCGTCCAGCGACACGGCCTGGAAATCAAAAGTCGCCCCCCAAAGTGTCTAGGAAATTGTGCATGCATTAAATAAATGAAACTGCCGGACGGACAGAGGTGACCAGGGGTCGGCAAGGATCAAGGGACAGGGCTGAGGGTCTATGTGCAAATTAAAATGGGAGTCGAAGGCGATTGGGGGATAAATTTAAAAAATTAAACAGCGAGTTACTCCTCAAAAATAAATCTTCGAATGGCTTAGAGATAAAGATTATTAAAAACTGAATAAGGGTAATTAAACTACAATGTAATTGCTACTTGTTCAAACGCTTACATTACATAAGAAATAATTTACCTTGAAAAAGAGTAAAACAAACCAACTTCAAATTAAATCATCATTCATTGCTATTCCACAAAATTCCTTCTTCGTTCTCGAAGGACAGCTCGGGGATAATGTCCCCCCACACAGTCCGGATAACGCTTCTGCCTTTCTCCCGTCTTGATCTCGATAGTTAACAGCCTCGATAGGTAGACCAGGTACACGATCCAACCTGGTAAAGGGTATATCAAATGAGGATCTATGGGGTCCTTGACTGGCTTACATATGACCAAGAACATCCCTATCGTTTTCCTTGCCTTATCGTAATTGTAAATGTAGTTCCATCGCTTGTTCAGTATGATACAGTAAATAACAACAACTACGACGACCACGGGACAAATCAGTACAATCCAGGCCAGCAATAGGTAGCGGTTTCTCTGAAAATGGGCACTGCTAGACTTAATTTACCATACAGAAAACCAAATCCCCAGCACTTACCAGGATAGCGCCCAGCAAGAGGAAAAATCCAGCCAAACTTCCAAAGATCAAGGCTCCCAAAAGGATAAAGGAGTAAGTGCCAATGGTTCCTTCTGTGAAACAAGGCCGGGTGCAGGGCTTAAGGAGGAATTGTATATATTAATATGTGAGAATAGTTACCAAAACCAAAAAGAAGGGCTATAAAGGCCAAACAGAGAACTATTTCGGCAATGGCCCATATGATGCACTCCAATCGAATGGTAAGGTCGTAACAATTTTTGCACATTTCTCTCAGCCATAAATGTTTTATATTACCTGGATTTTGACAGCTGTCATATGAAATTTGTATAAAATAAAACAAAAAAGTTAGCTTTTACCAAAACATGTATGGTTTTAAGCACAATAATTATTAAAATTTTCCATTCAAACTAGGATTGTGTGGGTTGTTTCCAGCCTGAATTTTCCAGTTCTCTTCCAAAGAGCTTCATTTCCCTGCCAGAAAATAAACAAATTATTTTCCCTTTCCAATTACTTGCTGCATTTAATTGCCGGTACCAATTATAAAGTTGGGCAGGAAAAAATCAGGGGACCGAAACTAGTCGAAAACTCCGGTAAAACCAAAAGCCACGTCGATGGGCCCAGCAGGTAACTCAATCCGGGCTTCAGGGGGGTGGTAATTATACTTGCCAATTTTCATGGTTCACAGGGAATTTGCGTATTTTCTTGGTTGCTTTTTTATTTTTTTTGGAACTTTGCATTTTACCATAATTTGCTGCTCTTGTTTGTCTGCCATTTGTCCTGGCGCACAAATTGCGAATTGAAAAGTTCGGAAACTAACGGCAATTAAAGTATTTTCTCCTTGAAACCGAAACCCGGCCTCGGCATCCGCCCGAGAGGAAAACCAGAACCCGAAACTTGGACTATTTGGCTGACTGTGCGTGTAATTATAATTTTCTTTAAGTCGGTTTGCGCAAACTTTTCTTTATGTCAAAGTTTCCCTCCCCCTGGTTTCGTTTCCCTGTATCTGTGCGACCACAAATAATTTTGTGGAAAAGTTGAAGTTCGCCCCTTGCCCCTTTGCCGGAATTTTCCTGATTTTTTTCCATGTTGTTGGTAATTATGCTCTTTGTGAGAAGCGGCAAAGTTTCGGGTACATCGTCTGAGTGTATTAGTTGTAATGTGCTTCGGTTAACCCAAGGAAGCGAACAAGTTGCCAAACTTATGACAACAATAACGGCGGAAAACAAGGATCCGAGCCGGCGCAGGAGCAGGAGCAGGAGACTCTCCTCCGAGGCAAGGAGACTGTTTATATTTCGGGAGCTCACCTCTCTGGCCCTGGCCGGGGTCCTTTGGCTAGACAATGTGTCTTATTAGCAAACTTTCCAATGATTTCCATTCATTACAAGTTCGGCCGCAAATTTTCAGGTAATCACGTTGCTGATGAATGGAACTGCAACTTTATCAACAGTTTTCCGCCATAATTGTGTTACCTGCTGGAAAACTTGTTTATGATTTAGATTCCGCGTGTTTCATCAAACGAGTTGATGGATTGAAGCTTGTGGAGAAAGTAAATATTGAGTGGCAGCCACAGGCAAGGGAAAACTAATTAAATTGGTCAATAGACGTGCAAAACAGTTATATTTTTCAATTGTAAGAAAACCGATGAGCTAAGATAGCTGCAGATGTGCTGTAAATATGAAATCCAACCACGAACGTGGCCACAATGGCCAGCCAACCCTCCTAGAAAAGGTTTTTTTATAATTACTAATTATTTAACAAATTTTAAATCTACTTACCATATCGGACAATATTTTTATGGCCACTTCAAATGCCATAACCACAACCACAGGAGTCAGAAGGATAACATCAAGGGTGCTCACCTCAAAAACTAGACAAAGTTTACTTGTGAAAATAATACAACTTTAAGGACAATTCATAATTCACCATATTTGAGAAGTCCTCCAGAGATGAAGAGCACAAAGAATCCTGCCAGGAGACAAGTATTAGCCGCTTCACATTTCCAGCACATTTTGCTTTAATTTAAAATCCTTTATTGACATTTAATTCAAAACCTGTGCTATTTTTTGACTCTTGAATATGTACTAATGATGACCGTCCATAGTACGAAAGCCTGTATTAGTTTTCCGGCATTTAGCACCGACTCACGACTTGTCCATTCCGGCTAATAGCCAGTTATAAGGCCAGGAATACATATCCGACCGATATGCTGCTGCCTTCCAGCATTTTATGGGATTACTCAATCAAACATGTGCTGGGGGGAGGAGCTCAGGTAACGAGATAGGTAAATCAGGCGAGATTGGAATGACTTTGCCAGTAAATAAATCTCAATTAAATTGAGAAAGTGCTGCAAATTAAATGGGAAATTTGTATTACAAATGTAGCTGGAATATGCCTGAGTAAACATTTATAACTCTGTATATAGATTTCCTTTTTTTTTTAGCTCTGCTATACCAACATTCCACTGACGCAATGCTAATTCGAATGCAGACCCTCGAACATCCTTGAGAGTTATGCAAAGCAGGAGCCGCCGACTGCGAAATGTGTTTTCACTTTTGTTCGTTTATCAAACGGGTGTCGGGCTGACTGGTTTGCTCGGCTGTTGGGCTGTTGGGCTGTTGGCTTGCCGGTTTGTTGGCCAGGCGCCATGGTCCAACTGCAATATGACCAACGGCAACAAATAGCTGACAGTAACAGGCACGGATACAGCTGAAACCTGAAAAGGACCCGGAGCACGACTCGCATATTGAAAACAAAAACTGCAGTCTGAGCCACACGTGATGGGGGATTTTGTGATTGTGTTTATGGTGTGGCTACAGGGATGCAGGCACTGAAAGAAATGTATGAACATTTATGGAATTACTTATTCCTAAAAAATAGAGAATAGATTTGAAGGAAGCAACTGATTTTGTAACCCTTTTCTAGAGAGTGCAGGAGTTTAATAAGATGTACTTAGTAGAAGGCAATTTCCCTTACAAAACACATCTAGAAACCTTTGGTACCTTTCTAGAATTATGATATATTCCCCTAAATAATTTTGTAATACTTACTATTTCTAAATAATAAAATAAAAATCCATTTACCCAAGTGTGGATGGAACTGCAGCTGCCCCAACTGCCGCATCCCTCGCTCCTCCCGGCAGATCCCTTGATGTGAAGCGAAGTGAAAATGAAAACAAAGTTTAACAAACCGTGGCTAACGAGCTACATTATTAAAACTTCAAAAATGCATAAATTTGCCAGGGACGAGCGGTGCGGACTGTGGCATTATAATAATATAATGCATATCCTGGCCAGGCATTTGAAAGTTATTGACACCTTCTCCGCTCTCTCTCTCCCTCTCTATCTCCAGTCGTGACGCGATCGAGACCCACTCCTCCTACTCGAGGTGTTTGCAAACTCCGTTTCCCCTCCCTCCACCTGCACGATCTGTCTCCACTCCCACTCCCGCTGCCAGACTGAAGACCCAGTCCAGTCCCAGTCCCAGTCCCAGTCCCACTCGAGTTCGCGACTCGGCTGCCAAGTGATTCTGCGCATATTAGTTGGCCATTAGGCGCACACCATTGTCAGCCGAGTCGCATTAAAATGCAGGCAGTGTTAAATATTACAAGCGCCCCTCGCAGAAAGGCGAAAAGGTTTCGCGCTGATTTGCAGCTGCCACTCGAGATGTGGCCAGGGGAGGGCTAGGGTTTCGCGGGGATCATCGGATCGCAGACCGCGGAGGAGCTTGTGAAATGTTGTGGCTACGTGATATGTTAATCCCGGCACTCTAGCCGAGTCGTGGAGTGCCACGGATGCGGATGTTTTGGCAGGCAGAGGAACACATGTTGGATGGAAAATTAAATGAAGAAATTCCATTGAAAATGTGATAATTTTTTAAGGTATTTTTAAAAGTGAAATTTAATTCTTGGATAGTCCTAAGAACTTAAGAGAACTTAATTCAGAGATGGTAAACTTGTATTTCCGAATTGGTTTAATTTTGTTTATGATACGAGTTGATCAGAAAAGAGTGTGGCTTAGAAAAGAACCACAAAAAATTCCTCTCTTCCTCACTGATTTATTATAAAAATTCTCACATGAACTTCTGTAAAAATAACCAAACAATGGGCTAATGCTCAATTTAAAACTATATTTATAACGCTCTAATCATCAGTTAGTAACTGCTGCTACTTCTTCATATTAATGTACGTATCTTTGGCATTTTGCACCACCAGAACCGTGATCTTGGAATCCGGGGTGATGAGAACCTCATGGTATTTGGTGCGCACTCGCAGGAAAGTCAAATGCTGGGGTGGATCCATTTTGGCCAGAAAGGCTTGGCACTTCTCCCGCAGATTGTCGTACAGACAGGCATGTTGCAGACCCTCCTGGCGCTCCATTGAGGTCTTTACCGGCACCCCAGAGTGGTTCATTATGAGAATGTCCACCACGCCGGGTTTGGCTTGAATCTGGCGAAACACCTCCTCCACATAGGACTTGGTGCGCTTTGCCTGTTGAGTTTGTAAGGGAAAAATTATACTGAAACCTTTTAGATTTTTTTTTAAATTACTTACAGAGACAGACTCTACCGGCTGCATTTTCGTTGGGTTTTTTTTCGAAACCTTTTCTAAAACTCAACTGTGTTTAGCTGTTTCAGCAAGTCAGAAATATCTAGGCTTGTTAGGTTTCTAAAGGTTTTCTGTTTCTGACAACTCTCGAGATTTTTACGAGGCATTAAGTAACAATAATGGGTCTGCTCTTAAGTATCTATGAAACCTAAGCAAATGGGACTATAAATTCCCTGAAAAAAGCATATTCCCTGTGACATCATAATCACGGACATTAGATTTAGCCCCGATGCCAAGCAGGGCCAAATTAGCCGGGAATTATTTGCTAGAGCCTGCCTTAAATCGGCCAGGAACTACGATCGGCTGCTAACTCAACAGGCCGAGACGGCCCACTTTCGGTGGGGCTCGCTCCCAGAGCATAAAGTGCAATTATAGCGGTGCAGCGGCGAACAGGGCCATGAAATACCAACACCCGACAGCTGTAAACAACAATTTGCCGCATCGCATCGCGAACCCCAAATGCCAATAACTCGCCGGGGAAGAGCGCTTATAAAAAAGTTATTTAAAAGCCCGGCCAACCACTCCGCTGGAGTCCCAGCCAATCCAATCCAAACCCATCCAACAATGGCAAATGATGATGAGACGTCCGCGGCCACATCCACGTCCACGTCCACTTCCACGACCAAGTCGTTTCAGGTTAAACGCTCGGCGTTTTGGCAGACGCGCAAAAACTAGAGGCTGGAGACTTGAATGAAAATACCCCAACGGGAGAGCCGAACGTAATGAGCGAATTTATGGTCAATTGATAATTTAGTAGCACTCGGTATCATCAATTATGGAGCGTCTCGATGCGACTCCGACTGTGGATCCGTCTCCGAAGATGAGGCATTGTTATGGCCACCGATGTGGCGCAAATTGTGCTAAATGCCTCGGCCAGCCCTACGCAATGCCCGGCTGAGGAGCACACGCAGATAAAATATACATTTATGTGGGCATCATCGGGAGCCTGGCCATATTTTATATAATTCGACTGTCAACCCATGGCCAAAACATAAGGCTCAACAACTGGGTCAAAAGGTTTGCCTGGACTCGAAATCTCGCCTTCGTGCCTCCTTTTGGGGGACAAAATGTACACAGAACGAAATTGAGTGACAGGAATTCTAAATTAAATTCTCGGGAAAACGAATATTCTTTGTTTTTATTTCCTTAAAGGATCTTTTAGATACTGCTTAAGATTCAAGTGAGAGTCTTTTTATAATCCTTTGATATTGTTTTTATTTTATACATCGATTAGGATATTATTTTCGCTTTCCATTTAAAGAACGTTGTAGGTTCTGGGAAATTTTTGGAATATATATTTACATAGGGTTCTGATAAGTGTATATCAATTTTAATATATTTCCCTCCTAACAATTTTAATATTTTCTCCCTGTGCTCCTCTGCTGCCTAGGCTTTGTTGCCTCGCAATTCAAGTCGCTAATTGAACGCTTTGTCTGACACATCAAATAAATCACACAAGTTCCAGCTTGCACCTTGCAGGAACCGTCGGAACCGCGGCCCGGCGGACCCACTGCACGTCGCCATGTTTATGCCAATAATATGCCATAAAGTATAGAAAGGAGCCGGCACAATGGAGCGGAGTGCACATGGGTCCAAAAATGGCTGGCTCTGGCGAGGAGTCGAGGAGCGGCTTCCTCTGATAAACTTTATGACATCGGAGGGAAGTGGCAGTCCAGCCACTTTGTCAGCGGCCATGGCCATCCCGGTTCCAAGTTCCCAGTTCCCAGTTCCCGGTTCCCCAGAATCCCCGCATTCCCGTAACCCTGCTGGAACCCCCACCCTCCTCCCTGGTCCTTGAGCACGGCGCTAAAGTTTAAGCATTGCCCCAAACTTTACGCACAAGTTGCACACATAATTCACGTCGGGGCCCGCTCCTCTCGGCGTAATTATTGGCCAGGAGCCGGAGGAGCCTCGCTGGGCATGGGTTGTGTGTGTGTTGTATGTGAGTGCATTAGAGGCGACCACAAATTGTTTGGTTTGGTTTGGTTTAGCGCAAATTGTAGTCGTAACTTCTTCGCGGCTGCCGTCAGCCGGACGAGCCGGCTTATGATGGCCCGAGTGCACCTCGTTTGGCAGCCGGAATTCGGTAAAGGTTAACTCGACCGCTGAACCGCCGTCTCCATTACGGCGTCATTCGATCGGTTTCGTGTAATGATGGCCCATTAACAAAATTCTACCGATTATAAGGCATTTTAAGAGGTGGAGAAACATTGGTTTCTAAAGTTTTTCCAGCCATCATAAGTAAGTTTCCCGAAACTTGCATTAGGGCTATTAAAATATGCACTTGGGTGGTCAGAAATTTATAATGATTTATATTATAAATACATCAGTTAAACTAGAATATAATCACTTTATTTACTACTACATTGTGAAGCTTAAGTGTGACTTTAATTGCATTTTGTGGAGCATGGTTGTGGCCCTTAAGGGCTGCTCCGTTCATCGCTTGTGGCGGCAACTGCCGCAAATCCCACATCAATCAAGGTGTCCGTTGCCCCCAAAGCAACTGCTATTACTATTACGTAATACGTATCAACAACTAATATATCAACAATAGCCGGCCTGCGACTCTAGGCAAATTAAAGCCAGCTTAAGTAACCGCTAAGCACAGCGGCCCAGGCCCACATGCAAATTACATTGCCCATTAATCGGCCAAGTCAATTGCAGCAGGCCAAGGGCCACGAAAATCCCTATGGATAGTGGGTGGAATCTAAAGTAGAGTTAGCTTTGATCTGCTGAAATTATGTATTAAAATTAAGACAATTTTTAAAGGTATTTCTGCTTGAAGTTTTAATTCAAAACAGTGAAAGGTTGAGCCTCCTCCAGAAAATCAGTAAAAGGTTGAGCCTACTTACTCTCTGCCCAATGAAGGGTTTAAGAAATTCAAGGAAAACTCAGCTAATTTAATAAAATCCAACTAAATCTAATTTATCTAGTAATCCTTAATATATATATAAAATATTCTTCTCCTTCGTTACAGAACTACTCACAAATACCCCTTGCAAGTGATCGCTTCTCTTTTCCCATCGCTTTGGAATTTGTGTGGTGAGTAATAACAAAATTATAATAAAATGATTGAGTATGCAACCAATGTTCTCGGCTTGGCTGTCCTGCAAATAGCATTGCATGCCATATAATACATATAATACCCTGCCACGCCTCACACATGCCGCACCAGGACACCTGAGCGTCCTGCCAGTCCTGAGAGAGGGAAGAGGTGACGACGAGGGCATGGACAAACTTGCCAGGCAGCAGGATGTGTCCCTCGGTCTCTGCATTGATTTCGAATTTCCTAGGAAGTAGCGCGGAAACTTGTTAGCCCTCTGCCGCCCCGCTTAACCCCTTGGCGCCCGCACATAATTCGCTTTGCATGCAGTTTGCAAAGCCCGACCCGGCACGGCCCGGACTATTACGCTGGCAAATTGCAATGTAATTAGTTTTTACATTTCTATATAGTCGGGGAACGTATAATTGTGGAAAATGGCATTTCTAGTTAATTAATGGCCTGCGCCCGGCCTTCGACTGCCACCCACTGTGCGGAAAAGTTTCCCTTTAACAAAACAAAAAAGCAAGCAAAAAAAAAAAAGGGGGAAAAGTGTTACAGCCACGCCCAGTGTCAACCTTCGGCAAGTTGGTTTCAATTGCCTGCAAAATTTAATTAAAATTCTGGCATTTTTGTGTACGCAAAAATATAATTTCAACGACTGCGATTGGCAGGATATGCTGACCTCCTCCACAAGCTGTTGCTTCAATTACAGAAATGTTTGATTGAATTTTTATTTTCAATGTGCACATACTATGATTCCCTTGTGCTCCTTGTGAAATGTCCAGGGAATACCTGTAACTTAAATATATATTAATATATTAGATATTCCTTGGGAGACATAAACCCATCTTATTCACATTACTTTCCCTGTCATGTATAATTTTTGGACAAGTAATACTCTTCAAAATTATTGAAATGTGCACCGGTCTGAAGCACAGGGGCTATTGTTACTTGATCGCAGCCCTGACCTACGTTTTCGGAGCGTTAGAGATCGTCTACGCAGCCATTATGCTAAGTAATCCTTGTCTGTTGGTTTCACTTGTGACTCAGGAGTCTGACCTTGCACTCCCATAGAAAACTATGACCCCCGCCCCGATCTGCTATGGGCCCTACTTGTCTCTTGGATCCCGATATTAGTTGCGAGCATATTCCTTGTTGTAGGCACGTGTCTGCCCGATTCCCACAAGGATAGAAAAATGGTCCTACTTAAGATCTGGATATGTGTGTCCCTGGGCTTCGGACTCGCGATCGTAATCATTAAAATAGGGATAATGCTGAGCCCGTGGGACGTCCTTGGAACATGGATCAATGTAGGGCGTATCGTCGTGTTTTGTTGTTTCCTCAGTAAGCGAAATATATTCATCATTGTTAGTCGTAATGCCAAGCCAACTCCTACTTTCCAGTATTGCTAGTTTCCTTCGTATACTTCCCATGTCTATATGCCCAGGATCTGGATGAGGAGTTTGATTTATAGTAAACGAATCCCAAATTGACAGTGCAAGGATAGCTTTATAATTTTTCATTGATGGAAAAATCATCTGCAAGCTGTGTTAAATTTAAAACAGTGAAAAGAAAAGGCTTCGATACCGCGACATTATCTATGTTTCTATTGGAATTGCACAATAAAAATTACATCGGAGAGAGAGATCCAGCTTATTCTGTTGTGCTGACTGGGGAAATTTGCATAAAATAACAGAGGCAATAACAATGGGACAAAACAAATCAAATCCCGGCCGCAAATAGAAAGTGAAAATCAAACGAGAAACGCTACCGTTTATTTTCGCTCTTTGTGCTTACTTAGTCGGGCGCCTAATTTAAATAAACATTTATTTGTACAAAGGCTGTAATGCGCCTGGCAAATGACTTCCTGAATTGGGCCCAACGGCTGGCCGGGTTGCATAATCGGCGGGACAAATCCAGCGGCGGCGGCGGGTTATGAAATCCTTCGCTCACAGCCGCCAAAATGCAGCGGAAAACACGAGCGCGGAGACGCCACCGAGCTGGCAGCAACCTGTCGCATATTTAAAGCGATTAACGGCACGATTTCGGGCTGCAGCGGCAACGGCAGCGGCAACTGCAACACGGTGGCAAGGCCTCGGCGGAGAAATTGAAATTGAAATGCTTTTGGCAGTGCCAACACTATTTGGCCTGGTGCTAAGCCGCTGCCAGTCAGCGGGATTCGAGTATTTTCGACTTGTTTTCAGATTGGTACACATCGGTTAGAGGATCTTTAAAAGTTCTCTTTTTGATTTCATAATTTAAATACATTTTTCGACATTTTTAAACCAGTTAAACCTTCATTTTAAGGTTGAATCCGGCATTGCTTAGAAAAATCCTAATAGATAGGCCTGTTAATCTTTTAAAGCTTGTTAACTCATACCAAAACTTGTATTTTATGTTCTTAATTTGAGAAATGAATTTATATTATAATTCCCTCAAATAATATATATAAGAATTTTCCAATAAGCCTCAATTTTCCTAGGAGAACATGCTTTCAAATCTTAGATTTCTAATAAAGAATAAAAGAACGTCTTAAAATATTTCTTGTCTTACCATAATCAATACATTTGTAATAATAATAATAATAATAATAATCAATTTTATTCCTCAATCCGAAACAGTCCCTATAGATTCCTTAAATTTCTTTAATTTTAATTTAAAGTTTCCTAAAGAAAGAGTATACACCGAATTCAATAATTCAGTTTGCTCTTGCAGCTGTGCATTTCCTGCACTCTTTTTATTTGTAGGGAACTCGTGTCTGTAGTACCACGAATACAAAAAAAAAAAAACCCGGGGAAAAACTTGGAAAACGTTTGTAAATACTTTCAAAGCATTTCCAGCGATGGAACAAATACAAAATGGCCAGCACAGCGGCTGCAATTGGAAATTGTGAAAAATAAAAAATAAAATAATATATATATTGGGCGCAATCCTCGAGTTGCATACTTGGCATAAGCCATTGTTGTTGCTGCCGCCGGTTCCCTGAATCATGAATGACCTATAAATAAAGTTGGCAGCCAAACAACTGGGCCCAGAAATGGCAAACAGCGTGAATTGTGCAATAAAAAAAATGGCATAATGTGAGTATAACAACCGCAATAGCCAGATTTTCAATTGGTTTTCCCTCCTCTATCCGATCTCATTCCCGTTTTCCAGCTAACCCTTGACCTTACTAGTTTTTCCGGGCGGTTCCACCAGCTTGTTAGTTTCTCTTAATTTGTTGTTTAGTTTGAACTTTTATGGGGTGTAACCTCAATCGGAACAAGCCCTTGAAGACTATATAGGTTGAGTTTTATATACTTTGCTAATTATGAATATATATATTTTCGACTATCTTATAAACTGTATTAGATAACACTAGGAAAGCCATCTCCTATGCCTTACCATTCCCATTTCCGTTTCCGTTTCCGCTTTGCTACTGACAGCATTTTTGGGGCTGGGTCCGAGTGACACAAAAGCTTTTATCAGCTCCGATTACACACTTTAAGGCAGCTAAATTGTCACTTTAAAGCGGCGGAGTCAAGTGGATGGACACCTGAGAGCGGAAAGTGGAGTGTGCCAGGCTGGATGCTGTGGCTGCCACACCGCAACATTGTTGCAAGAAACCACCGAAACCCAGCGGGGGGGCAGGAGGCCGGGCCGGGTTCTAACATCCACTCCCGAGTGCCACGAGCGTAAGCTAACTCAACTTAAATAAATTTAATTTAATTACCAGTAAAAACCGCATGAGTAACTTCAGCCCGAGATGAGAGAGGGAGAGATCGGAGCAGACTGTCGTTATCCAGCTGCTCGTGGATGTGGATGGATACCTGAGCTCACCCACTCGGTGTTTATTCAGGAAATAACATTTTTGTGGCAACACATTTTTGGATTTTATTACAGAGTCCTCTAGTCCTCCCACCCACTCGGCTGTGCCCCGCCTGAGTGCTGTTCTCCGTTGAGGTCAACATGCATTTTATCATTTTAAATAGCAAAATGGCAAAGGGGGAAACCCTGCCAGGGGCAGGGGGCAGGGTGCCAGAATGGGGGCACACTCTCCACTCGACGATAAATAACCTTAATGTAGTGCCGGCAGCCCTTTGCCTTGGTTACATGTTTAATTACGAGCAGCGCGATCTCAAAGCATACTTTCAGGCGGCGCTGAAAAAAGTGCTCGAGAAAGTGTAGTAGAAAAACAGGCTGCCAGTCGTGTGGAGAGTATCTGTGTGCCACCAAGTCGCCGAGTGTGAGTGTGAGTGAGTGCGGCAAGGTCAAGACGGCGATTATAATGCAAATTGGCCTCGCCGTGTTTGCACATGTCGGCAAATACTTGAGCAACGGCTCAGCGGACTCTTGAGACGGCGAACTAACCCGCACAGGGCACACTTTTGCCAGGACTCTCAAAGAGGACTCGGTGGTAAAGAAGTAACCCAAAAGGATAAATATTCCAAGGGTATTTAGGAATTAAATATACTTTCTTTAAGGAATTTAGTATAGGTGTTAGGAAGGGGTTTACTTTTCTAAATAATGTTAAATCAAAGCTTACATTTTCAGTTAGCTCATTTTTTAGAAGACACTCGTAGCTTGTATTTATTTCCCTTGAGTATCTGTGAGCTAAATTACATTTAAATAGCTGTTTCTATATATTTATTATACGGATACATTTAAGAACTCCTCCAAGATCAGCTTTAACCGAAAGCTGAGGCTGAATAATGGATGAACATAAATCCAACGGGAGAGGAACCACATTAAATCGACCAAAGTGTGTGTGTGTGTGTGTTGCCATGCACATCTTAGAGTTGCAGATCCTTTTGTGTAATCTGGCTTAAGCACTGCTTAAATGCATTTCGGAAATCGTTCGCCCGCCCAGCCCTGGGAAAACCCATTCCGTTCCATCCACACACCCCGTCGCCGTCGCCGTCGCCGTCGCTGTCCCGTTGCCTGGTAACCTAGTTTAATAAATAAATCGCAGTTTTTTCGTGCTTTAGCCTCCGTTGCCGTTGCCGTCGCCGTCACAGTCCCTCCCCCAGGACTCCTGTGTCTTTTTGTCTTCGGCAAGTCATTCATGTGTGCAATCTGTGGGTGTGACTAATTCAATTACAACGCCCAATTGTGCATGCCTGGGCGACCCGCTCGCCGTGCCCCGTGCTCCCGATCCACCCCCTTTTCGGCCTTCTCCCTATCCTAGCCCCCGCCGCCGTTCCAGCCACCGCTGTACCGTGATTTTTCATTTCATTTTCACGCTTTCACCGTGCATGTGCAGGTAGTATATGGTAGTACAGTGAAGATTCTATAAGGGGAAAATATATTGTAACTGGAATGGGAATTTATAGTTAGCTTAAATATCAATATGTGATATTTACAGTGTGAAATTATTGTTGTAATAAATCTTAAATCTTATTTAATTAGTTAATTTAAGCTTTTAGTTTAATAAATATTATTTATCGATAACTAAAATATCAATATGTGATATTTACAGTGTGAAATTATTGTTGTAATAAATTATAAATCAAATATAATTAATTAATTTTAGCTTAGAGTAATAACCTTCTTGATAAGAAGGTTCAAGATGGAAATACTAGTCTCTTAATAGGTTACACATGTTAATCCTCAGACAAAGTATTTTGCTCTTTGATATATCGGGTTGTAAATTGATTATCGATATTTTCGATTACTGAAAATGTTGTTCAATCCTTGGGAAGCATATTTCAAGCACATAAAGGTCTCATAGAATATATAAAATAGAGTCAAAAATATTATAAAACAATGAAACCCAAGGAAAACTTTGTATTAAGATATAAAAACAATAATACAATTTAATGTGTTTATCACTACTTTTTGACTTTATAGTTTATTCTACAAAAACACAATAATGTGATACTTATTAATAATAAGTTATTATTAACATTAGCTTCTATAAATTATGTTCCCTATACCGAGGTATACCTGTACCCCTGCATTCGGTGGCATTCGCTAATATGGGAACTGTGGGCGAGCATTACTTGGGTTCTTGGATATTCGGCTTTCGCCTCGGTCCCTCGATTTCTATGCAACGGGACATTCACGTTTCGTGTCACCCCGGAACTTAATTGTTTTTTGTCACACGAGTTATCCTTTTTGGGGCGTATCATGTTCGAAATTGAAATTAACTGACAGAGCGACTCTGCCGGGGTAATGAACATGATTTGTGCAGTGCGAAATGTTCTGTGGGAGTAGTTATGCCACTGCGGAGGTCTGGGAACCTAAGTAAACAAAAGTGGTTGGGCCTTTGACAGTCACGAAATGGGATTTGTTACCCAAACATTGTCAAAAAAAAAAACACAAGAGGAACAAGACAAAAACAAAGGACAAGAGCACAGAGAAACCCACATGACAGAAGGAATATTGGCTACGTCAATCAAATGGAAAGCCATTAACTAATAGTGCGGCGCGGACTGTACCGCAGAAGGGAAATGCCCCGCAATGCCCGGTGGCAACACCTTTGGAAAAGCCATTTCCCTGGGAGCCGTCGCCGCCGGCACTTCCCCATCATCATCGTCATTACAGGAATGCCTCCTGGTGGGACGACGACGCTCCTATCGGCGGCCAGCATCTTGATGATCGGAGCAGGAACCAGAGCCATTGCGAAACGTGATTTGTAGGGTCATCATTCAAAAGGCATCGACTGAAGGAGTCTGAGCAGGAGCCGGGTCCCAGCCCAAGCCCTGGTCCAGGCCAGATCCAAGACGATGCCGAGCAGCAGCCGAAAAGAAAATTAAAATGGTTATACATTCATGTAATTTAACGAAATTCAATTGAATGCCAAGTCACAACAACTGCCCGACCAGGGGCCAAACTAAACTAAAGCGAACTAAGCACAGGTCGGAGCTGTGGGCACTGGGAGAAAGTGGAGGTAGATCGGGATACTAAAGAGTTTAAGTTTAGTTTAAATTCCCCTTTTTTAAATGCTTCTGTTTTGTAGAATTTCTGGCTATCTTTTAAGCATTAAATTAGTTTTGAACAATAACTGGGATATATAGACCACTCCTATATACATTTTCCTGCTCACAGTTTCTCTCTGTGCGGATGCGCTCGCTGTCTGCACCGATATTGCCGATGCCAAGCGTGAGATTATCGGCGATTGTATGCAGCGATGATGATGCTGATGAGGATGAGACTGCGGCTGGCAGTGCAGCCTGGCCTGGGCCTTGGCTAAGACCAAGACCGAGGCCGAAGCCGAGGCTGTGGCTGTGGCCGTGGCTGTGGCTGTGGCTCCCGTAAGTTGGCAGTGCACTCGACTGCAGTCAAGTTCACTTTTCATGCCGGATAAGGCGGCAGGAGTGGAGGGGAGTCTCTGCTCGCAGTGGCAGTCATTGACTTGGGTTATCGCACGCCAAAAACGACAAAACAGTTGCATGCCCAAACCCAGAGCCCAGAGCTCAGGAGGGCCCCATCAGCCCAGAACCCAGAGCGGGTTCCAGAGTCCCATGAACCGCGCTATCTGCATGCGATCAGATTTCCTGGGCTTCTGTTGCGGACAGACGGGGAGGTGGGTCTCGGCGACGGCGACGGCGGTGATCATATTGAGCCCGCTTTTGACATTTTGGACACAATTTGAACCTTTTACTTTTCGGTGCCAGTGTGCGAGCACACGATTTGCGGCTGCCTCCGACGATTTCCAGGAATCGCAGGCTCCATCGCTCCTCCGTCCGTGGCTCCTCGCCGACTGTTCTGCATTCGCCCTGACATTGATTGAGAAATTGATTTGAAAATCGTTTTTGCCGCGCTGATTCGGGATTCGATTCCGATTCCGATGCCGATTCCAAGTCGGATTCGAGTCAAAAGACTCACTGATTCGCATCTCTGGCAGGCGCTTCGCTGAATGATCCATTGGGGCAAGTGGCCGTGAGTGCCCTTCAAGTTGGCCAGGTTTTCGACATTTAACAGTTTTGATTTAAAAACTTTTCAGCTTAATTGAAAGCCCAGCCAAATGAATGCATATGGGTCTGCGTTTTTCGCGTAAGTGGCCCTTTGAGGAGTGTATTGACCTGACACTCAAAAGTTTTAAATCAATTTTGTGATTAATAAATAATGGAAATAATGGAAAATAAATAAAAAGAACTTGTGTGTAGAGCATTTAAATATTATTATTAAAGGTAGCTAGACTTGACTCAAAGTTATAGAAAGAACTTTCAATACTTTCATGTTCATATTTCCAATTATTTATATTTTATTTATAAATTTGAAAAATTTAGCAGATGTAATATCTTTATTTATTTAACAAAGTATTTGTTATTATTATTTCCTTTATAAGTCTTTTTATCTCACATTAAAATACATCAATTAATATTTAAAATAGGCAAGCATTTAAAGTAGTATTTTTTCCAGCTCAAAGTGCACCAATTAAATCATAGTTTTCCCCTTGAAAACGCATTCCCACAATCCTCTAAGTAATAGAAAAACCTGCCTAGCTGAGAATGTTTAACAGGGCGCAGCATATAACTCAAACTATCAACGAGTATGATGAAAAGAGCCCAGATACATATCAAATGGAATATTTTGTTATGCTCATTAAGAACGAAAATGCGGCAGGCAACGGCGGACAATCAACACCCCCAGAGCCAAATAATTTATAATGTCTTAATTATTTCTCGAGTCTGGGCCCAAAGTTTATGAAGTCGGCGAAGAGCGAGCTAACATGGCAACACTTCCTCTTTGTTATTTTTTTGTATATTTTCTTGTCGTATTCTTGAGTCCAACTACGCCTCCGAAAATTATATGCAGCAGATTAGTGGACGTGATAATTTGTTCGACGCGCTGCTCCCCTGGAAAACCCGGCTGCCCCGTTGCGCTCGAGTGCCCCTAATAAGGCCCAGAGCAGGCCCGAAAAATAAACGAAAATTACAGCCAAGGGGGGAGGGGCTGGCAACAAATAAAAACACAATTTTTCCAGGGCGTCCGTCCAACTACTAAATTGAAAATTAACATATTTCGGCAGTAGATGCTATCGCAGCCCGGACTCCGGACTTGCATTTGTTTTTGGCCAGAAGACAAAACTCTGGAAGCCCAGACAGGCGGCAGGAAAGACAACAACAGCAGCAGCAGCAGCAGCAGACGCAGAGGCAAAGGCAGCTACCAAAGGTTAATTTAATTTTCCATTTTCCGGCAGAAGGAAATTTTTCATTTTTTAAATTGATGACCGACCGGAGTCGTTGGCTTCCTGTGTTGGCAATTGTCTTGGCACAAATCTCAAGCCCACCGCAAATTGAAACTACAACAAGCCATTGTCCTTAGCGATTGAATAAGAATTATGCCAAGGATACCACACACACAGATACACACTGATGCACACCCAGTAGGGGACCAGGGACAATTCCACGTAGATGCCTGTCAAGCCGTTTTGGAGCATTGTGATTAATGTGCTGCTGCTGCTGCTGCTACTGCTGCTGCTGCTTCTGCTTCCTTTGTTGGCCGTCCTGCTGCTCCTTTGCTCCTGCCTCTCCTGCCGCTCCTCGGTGTCCATTGTCTGGCGTCCGGAGCTGTAGCCGTTTTGGCATGTTTGTCATTTGGGAAATTGTGCGGTGGCTCTAATGGCAAAGACAAACAGGCGGCAGCACAGGTAGCCAGAGGGAGTCGGTCACAATGGACCCTAAATGGCCGATTCAGATTCTGGTTTAGCTAGGATTTTCTAGGGAAGTCCTCCCCCGCTGTGATTATCCTAGAATATTTCAATGATATTAAATGTAATCTGTTTTAGGTATCCAAGTGCTGATAATTTAATTAGTTTTCCCTAGGTTCACGTTAGCTGGAAATACTTTATTAAAACCCAAGACCCAGGCTTGATGAAAATATTTTGCTGATTGATCAATCTAGTTATCATCATCTCTCAGACTTCCAGCTCCATGCTCGCTTTTGAGTGATTTTCCCCCGGATCCAGATTGACTCAGAGTCCCGCGGTTGATGGCCATTTCCAGGGCGATGTTCACGGCTCTTGCGCATGCGCGGCCATCGTTCAACGCCGTCATTGTACTCCAGGTTCTAAACATAAAAGAATAAGCTAAAAGGAAAACCACGCCGTTTTGGTGCAAAATGTCTGCGGCGAAACCTGCAATTACCATCGCCAGCTTTGATAGCTTCTGCCCCGCTGCCCGTTGCGCTAGGTCCTCAGCATTTAGTCTTTGTTTCGACAGCATTTGGTGCCCTAGCCGACAGCGAAACCAGCAGGATGCAGTCAGACTCGGGTAGGAGCAGGAGCTGGGGTAGGAGCAGGAGCTGGGGTAGGAGCAGGAGCAGGAGCAGCAGCAGGAGTCAGACCTGAAGAGCTAGCTGGCTGACTGAGTGGAGATGGCTGCCTGGTAGCTCTCGGTTGATATGCTGTTGAGTACTTTTAATTTGCATGCTGGTAATGGTGTTGCTTCATATTAGGCCAGGGCCAGAGTCTGCAATTTCATTGGAAAGGCACTGGAGAAAAATATATAGAATATGCAGGATCATATTTTAAGAAGGAATATACCTAAGGAGATAATTTCTAAAGGTTTCTTGTAAGATTAACAAAATTTAAAACTATTTGTAATATTCAAAATCCATCAATCTCTGTAGAAAAATATTACTCTTGAATGCTACATAAAATTCTTAAGTAAGCTCTACTTTTCTTTCCCTGCATTTCAAGTCTTTAGCCCAAGGGTGTAATGAGTACTACGAATCCGCAACTGGCATATTAATGGCAGGATTGCAATCAAGCCAAGGCCAAAAAAGGGAATGAAATGCAGCCAGGACTGAGCCGGAGTCCCTTTTTGCTAGAAAGTGCTGCCATAATCCGAGGCAGCTCCCCTCCTCCAGTATTTTTCCCTCCCTCCACAACCGCTTAAATTGATCGCAATGCGCTTTTCATTTGCCATTAACAGTTAACCCGCCTGGGGGGCATTACTTGGCATCTCTCGCATTTCTCCCCCCGGTCTGGCGATCGCCCCGCGCTCTGACAGCCAGATTGCCGCTCTAATGGCCATATCCATGCCCATGTCCATGCCCATATGCACATGTCAGTTGGCTGGCCCAAAAAAAGATGCAGCAACGATAACCCAGTGGGAATGACACCCGGCAACCGATCGGGGCGATCGGCGGAGACAGAACAGAAATTGCAATTGAAGTTAATTTCAACAAATTGCATGCCAAAATGTGTTAAAGGGAAGAAAGTTTCGAGTCGCAAAGGGAGCGCGAAGAAATGGCGATTGCAGCAGTGCTAACTAACTGCAGGGAAGGCAACAAGAGCAGCAGAAGCAACCGATCGGGGCAGAAATTAAATTACAGGCTTAGTCTTTGACTGGAGAAGTCGGCGAAGTTGGGGAGCTTCAAGAGCTGCTTCCTCGGAAACACAGGGAGAAATGTTCTAGAAAGGTTTAAAAACAAGAATTTGTTCGAAATTAAATCTTGAAAAGTTTAAAAAACGTTTTTTTTTTTAAGGAATTAGAGTTGCCTGAGAGCTGTGAACTGAGGCAGTTTACAAGCTTCATGAGTAGCTCTATCATACAGCATTTCCAGACCTTATATTAACCTTAGTCTAGTTTAAAATTCTACCTATAAATAGTTTAAAAACTCTACATTTTCCTCAGTGCCTTGGCATGAATGAGTGACCGGACCAACTGACTGACTGCCTGACTGAATAACTGACTAACTGACTGACTGAGTGAGTGAGCGGCCCGGCTGGGCTGGTGTGAGTGAATGAGTGACTGGCATGCCCCTGCGGATGGCCATGGACGTGCAATGGACAGCCGGGCAGTTGGACAGCCGGGTCTCCGGACCGACAGGGGCATCACTTAAGTATCTGCGCTCGCGGTGCCCACCAGGCTCCGCCCACCGAGCTGCAGCCAGGCCGCTGCAGTCCCAACCCGTTCGAGCGAGGCATCGGGGCGCGAGATTACTCACGCGAACGTAATTTGGCAATTGCTTATTAGCGCTAACGCGCCGCCGCCGCCAACTCTCTGCCGTGATCTGAGGCACAGTGGTACTAGGTACTTGAAGTTTTTGAAAGGTGGAATTATAACCCAAGAAAATACGTTGATGGGGGTACATTTCGATGAAAATTGCACAATTTCCATAGGTCTCAGCGATGGTTTTCTGAGTGTTCGTTTGTTAAAAGGTCACAGAAAATATTTAATAAATATTACTCGAATTTCTCGTCAAGAAATATGGAAATATTTTAGTAACTGTGTGCTATTTTGTGTTACTTAAATATTTTTAAACTTTTATTTATTTATAAACCACTATTATTCTATAGGTTTTTGTGAAAGGGTCATGTTTTTAGACTTATTAAAATTAGTTTTCTTTTTTTATAGCAGAATCCTTCAATTTTTAATTAAAAATTTATATACTATACATTTATTTCTTATTTAAGAGTATAAGGGAAATAACCACAAATATTTGTACATAGAAAACTCCATTCTTTTACGATAAAATATAAAGGCACAATAATATATTTTTGTATGAATAAATATTTTAAAGGTTCCAGATGTTGTCAGCTCTTAAAGTAGTTCGTTTCCATTTAAATTTTCTTCTTTTAGAAATTCAAAAAAAAACTTGTTAGTATCAAGGATATATTATTAACCATAAATATTTGTACACAGAAAAGCTTATATTTTTATGGAAATATATAATGGATTATTCATCTATTTTTGTATGAATACATTTATTTAAAATTTCAGATGTAAGCTCTAAAAATGTTTCGTTTACATTCACCTTCTAAAAATCCAATAAAATCTTGTTCGTGTTTAGGAACTATTACTTTTTCAATAAGAAGAATAAAGTTTAGGTAACTTAATATTTAATAAATACCATAAAATTGGGAAATCCCTTTTAAAGTCCCGTTTCCAACACGTTATAAATAGTTTCATGATCTCTCTTCGACCAAGTATCAGTCCAAACGTTCCCACTGTGCAATGGCAGCGGCAATCGAACCACTTATATCACCTTCTTGTTAGAACGAGTGGCGGAGTGGCCGGAGCAGCCGGCTGTCGATCCCCGATCCGCGGTTCCTGGCCACGATCGGTGGGCTGTCTTGGAGCCAAGCGGCCGTCGGTGGGCATCTTGCGCAATGCGGATGGCGGACTGCAGCTGAGGACGACGGGATGATGGCCCCGGGCAAAAGATGGCACTGTCCGATGACTGTGAATGTGAAGTGCAATAATTTTCTTTTTTATTATTATTACATTTTTCTTTCTCCGGCACCGCGGGTCGGACCGAGAGTGTTGAAACATTTGCGCGTCATTTGCAGATTCTTTTAATATTATTAAGTTTTGGTGGCTCTCCTGAAAGGAGATTTCCTCCGAGATCGGAGGGACTTTGAGCAATAAAGGATCGCTTAGCTGTTGAAGGCCGCTGGCAGTTGGATAATTCCGAGTTTTGAGTGTGGGTAGAGTTTCTGTTTTGTATTTTACCCCTTTCAGTTGCGGGCCATTAAGTTTTATACTTTAATGGAGTTTTCAAGCTTTTATTGAATGTGAGAAAGGGATGGCCTTTAAATAGTTGATAATATATTCGTCTCTTTTCGTAATAGCTTGCCGCATGCTAGGCCTAAACAACCCCAATTCTAAGCTGAGACCCCGCCTCTTCAAATACACAGGAAAAAATACATTATTTAAATTATTAAGCTACTCTGTAGGAATATATATCAGAGGTTATTTGTCTCTATTTTACCTTTCAACTTAAGCTCTAGTTTTATATTTTTTTCTCCCTGTGAAGTGATATTTGTGGCTCGGGGGGCGTGGATCCCCCAACCGCTGAGGTGCCTCCCCTGAAGGCATTATTCCAGAACAACTGCAAATTATCCTAACTGGTCCATTTTGAACTGACAATTAGAGAGACGATGGCGGCCTGCGGTGTAATTCAATCTGCATATGGAACTGCGACACGGTTCCTGGCTGGGGTAATGGAATCAAAGACAGGCCTAGACAAAGGGGAACTCCATCCAGAAACACGAGTAAAATACCAGCAAAAGAAAAAAAAAAGCAAAACAAAAAGCTGGATTCGTAGCAAAGAAAAGGCCCAAATGGCAGGAAATTTTGTCAAACGAAAATACGGGCGTAGATTTCCATTAAAGCGATTCGGACGGACAATCGACCTTTTGTCTTTTGTAATTTTATGCGACGATTTTTTGTCGTTCGCCTCGGAGGAGGTAAATTAGAATACGGAGGAGGGACGGGGGCCTACGACAAAGGCATTTGGGGAATGCAGGGAAAAAGTATTGAATAACATTTTGATATGCTTAGAATTCCCCTGTGCGAATGGATGTGCCAAATGTCAACGGCAGCTGCCTCGACTCCACGCCGAAAATTCCTAAAGCCGAAAAGAAAGGCAAATTAAATGGAAAAGGCGGAAGGGAGCGACGCTCAAGTGCAATTGAATGGAAATGAGCGCCACGCCTCCGTGGAAAATAATAAAAATGAGGGCCCAGCCAACTCGAACCGCTGACCACGCGAAACACATTAAAATTCAAATGCTTTGATATACCAATTAATTTTTTTCCTCCTTACTTTTGTTGGGAACCAACTTGAGAAACTTCTTCGGGAGTTTGGAGTTGGGAGCTGCGAACTGCGAGCTGGGAGCTGGGAGCTGGCTCGCCTCAATTAAATGCAACGAGACGCGATAACAAGATTATCCGCCGCAGACATCTTGAGACAATATCTATAAGCCATAAAAAGCCAGGACAGCACCACTACAGCATTCCTTGGCCCCGCCAGCCCTGTCCCTGCTCCTCCCTCCGAATTGGCGTTTTGGCAATGAAACGCAAATGCTGCTTCGCCGGCAAACTTGTCCTCACAATCGTCCTCGTTGTCGTCGTAGTCTTCGTTCCTCGCGACGTCTTGTCATTGATTTGAATTTGAATTTGAATTTGAATTTCATGCGCACGCAGGAGAGAGACTGTCCTGGCCATGGCCAGCCCACAGCCGCCTTATTTGTCAGGCTCAGACGCAGGCCATGTTGCCAGTTGCCAATCCGCGGAGATCGCTTTTGACTGCTACAGTTTTGGCAAGTTCCTGGGACCCACTCCTGGACGGGATTTGCATGCGAGGAATGACAACGTGTGTAAGGGTCATGACTCGGCGGCATGGGTTTTATTTTTAGAAGAGATTTCTTTTGCTTGGTGTTTAAAGAAACCTGAAAGTAAGGTCTCAGGTCAGTTGTTCTGTGCTCTGGCTTTTTAATCCATTAAAAACCCATTCAATTCCAACCCAAGTACTTAACCAACCACAAATTTAGGCATTATGCTGGGCTCCAAATCGGATTAGTGCCCCGACAAGTGTCATGTGCAATTGTCTCCCTGTCTGGCTGACCTTATCGCGGACTTCCTGCGACTTGAGCCGCCGCGGCACTCTTCAGAGCCTCGGAGAATGCTAAAGAAACCGAAGAAACCCTCTGTTCACGCGGTGCTAACAACCTAAGCCAATCCCAGGCTTGCCGAAAAAATAAAAATAAAAAAAAAAACGAAATAAAAAAGCCGACAGACAACCGCGAAAACTAGTTTTCCGCAACTTGCCCAGCCAGACACGGCTCCTCCTGCGATCCCGGCTCCTCTGAGCGCATCAAGTGCTCGCCGGGGCTTGTTAAAGTTCATTTTCGATGCAACGAGCTGCAATAATGCATAATTGTGCTCATTAGTCTTTTTGGGGCCAACGATCGTGTATGAATTTAAATTTTAGCGCGGCCAGCGGAGCTGACAAGCCCGAATGCAGAATGCAGAATGCTGAATGCCAGGCCAGAGCCAGTTGAGCGGGCCCTAAATAAATACAATTGGACAGCAATGGTCTGGACGGGATCGGTTGAAATGAGCCCAGCTAAGCTGGAGTGCAGTGCAGGGAAAGAAAATGTGAGCAATTATTAGGAGTTTTAAATTTGGAGCATTAAATGATCATACAATAAGGGGAAAGGTGTATTAGGAAGGATAGAATTCTAACTATTCAAAATTACACAAATAATAGCAATTAGATTTAAATTGTATATCTTTAAATATAAATTATACACATAATAAAAATTACAACTTATATATATCGTTTTTTCTAGGAGAAAAAATCTTAAACATGATAATATCTACAGAGAAGTTTCCAGTAGTATTAGAAATATTAATAATTGTCATTAAAATTCTCAGATTTTTTCTTCTTTATTCTGTATTTTACTAATATATAAATATATAACATTTGTACAATAATTTTATCATAATTTCACATTTACACAAAAAAATATGACCAAATATTTTACCCTTGCAGGATCATTTTAATTTAATTTAATCTTAGTCAGTAGCTTAAAACACAAAGAAAATGTCATTTCCGACCCTATAAATCATATATATTCTTGATCAGCATAAAAAAGGGAGTTGATCTAGGCAAGTCTGAGAGGAAAAAAAAATTTAAGAAATTTTACAAATTAAAATTGTTAAAAATTGGCAAAATTTTTAATTTCTTTAAATTTTGTATTCAATATGCCAATTTGTTAACCCAATAAAAACAAGCACAGAAAAGCTATCCGATTCAAAATTAATGCATTTTTGGCTTAGTTATGATAAAAATTCGGCTTCCCAAAATTAGCCTCCTTTTTTCACCAATTTCGTAGGAAAACATCATTGATTATAACTAAACAAACAAAATTTTAATCCATTTTTTAAATATAAGTTAGAACAAACGAGTTTACAAATTGAAAAATATAAGCTGATTAAATATTAATAATATTTTATGGTTTAATTATTCTTATATTTGAATGCCATAAGCCAAAAGTTCTCAAGAGTTTTGGTACTTAATAGAGTAATATGAATACTGTAAGATATATTTTTAAGGGAAATCCCTTCGCTTATTAGTCCCAATCTATGTCTGAACCTTGACTTTCCCTGACAATCCTTGTCTCCTTTTTTTTCTCTTAGTGTAATCCAAAACTGGTGAACGCGTCGTCGGCGCGAACTTGAAACATTTGCGCGCAGGATTTACGCGTCCAGTTAAATTTACGACTGCGCACCTTTGCATGAAATTGACGTGGCATTTTATTTGGCCCGCTCCAGTCCGGCTGAGCTCAGTTTGGGTCCCTTTGGCGGAGGTCAAGCCGAACGTGGGCCGCACCGAGTGTGTGTGAGTGTGTGTGTGAGTGGGTAATATCTGCGGAATACAAGGCTTGTTAAGTGATTAATCAGCGCCAGATATAATTTGTGTCTGCGTTAATTTTTTCCTGCGAATAAAGCCCGCTTGTCGGATGTCTGCGGCTCAAGGAGGAGTCTCGTGTAAATTAGGACGTAGCCACCAGCCAGTTGGCTTTGGGGATAAAAAGGCTTCGGCTGGGAGGCGAGAGGACGTGTGAAATTACCGACGGAATTATGCCCGCAGTTTGGCAACTTCTCAGGCCGCGTCGGGCCTAATTCGAGGTGGGACTATCACTCATGTCGGCTGGTGTACTTGATTTTGCAGTGATAAAGGGAGAACTTTAAAGAGGATTTTTTAAATTAACTTCCTGTCTCGGACATTAAGCAGAAGATAACTTTATCTCAACAGAATTCGATTTAATTTGTTTATATTTTTAATCATTTTTTAAAAAGAGATTAAATAACCTTCTGTCTCAAGCATCAAGCAAGAGTGTTCACTATAGTTTAAATATATTTTTAATAATTCTTTCGACAGAAATTAATCAAAAGAGAGAACCCATATCTAATTTATAAATTTCTATACAAGTCATAATCTTGATTCAAGATATTTCTCTTAAAGTCTATAAATAGAAAGGAACCTTATATAAAATTCAGACATCAATTGAATCATCAAACAAAGGGAACCTCTCGAGAGTTTCGATAGACTCAAAGTCTTTCCCATAAAAATTAATAAATATACTTGAATGTGCCGCCATTAGCCGACGGAACCGGAAGAGTACATTAAACGAAATGCAATTATGGACTTTCCTTTGAATAAATCATCGCATAAGTGATGAGAGAATGCCTCGCATGCATTGAGAGGCACTGAGGTGCGTTGAGTTATGTAAGCGGAGGTCCTGGCCGAAGGACAACTGCTCATTCCCCGGCCGCCCCTTGGATCAATCGAGCTTGGGAATTGCGGTTCCGAATAAAAGGCCACCGAGGAATGAATTACGGTATGCCTACGAGGGAAGTGCAGCCAGGCGTTAGATGAGGTCCTGCGGAGGGTTGCAGGACCTAGAGCCCCGCCGCCTGAGAACGTCGCGAGGGCATAAAATCGTCGCAAACAAGCAAACAAAGCCGGGCAATCTTGTTATCGAAGACGGCGCATCGGAGGTATCGGGGCTATATAAACTACTTCAGGTAATCTAGGGCTTAGAAATGCTAATCGCCTTTATTTCGGGCAACAACACGCACACAAAGGCAACCTTTTCGCTTTGTCACCGTCGCCTGGCCGGGCTTTGATAATTGAAACCAGCCATAGAGAGTTGTTCGGAGATGGCAAAGGATTCGCTGGGCTCCTTTTTTTCTGTATTTCCATTTGAGTGTCGCTTCCCGAGAGTTATTCGGGCGATTATTCCAGGAGGTATCTGCGCAGTATTGTGACAGTGCACAGGGAGAAATTTGGGGGTGCAAGCAGAATATATTTTAAGAAATATATATGAATAGCTGAGGATTTTCTAACTCTGAATAGCAAACAAATGTAGAAGCTTTGCACTGGAAATCTCTTGTAAATTATATTAAAAATCATACTATTGTTTCCTGAATAATAAATTCCAAAATATTATAGTTTCTCTACGTGTTCCCATCCATCCCTCTGAGGACATTAAAGGACAACCTCTCTTTCCCCTTCCTCCTGGGCACTTCCTTTGCGTAGGACCATCCAGAGTCAGCCCCTAAAACGCTCGCTGCTTTTTGATATTGCCTCGGATTTCACCGGGGCACCCTTTCCCGTTTTCGCAGGATCCGATCCGAGCCCGTCAGGCAGTTGTCCTGGCTGCTGTCGCATAATTGCAGGTTGCAGGCAAGGACTTTGATTTTCGGCTGCCTTGCCGCGGTTTCCCCCTGCGTGTGTTTCGGATTTCAGTTTGTCAAGTTCCTTTGGCGTTTCGTCCCTGATGCGTTTTTATTTGTTTGCTATCTTTGTCCCAGCGCCAGCATCATCAACATCATCAACATCCTCGCCAGCGCCTTCGTTTCGTTTGACAATTTTCCGCCTGACATTCAAGATTTTAATCGTCGGCATTTGCCATAACTAGATTCTTGGGGTTTGGCGTTTGAACAGTCTCGGGTTTCGCCTAGCATCGTTTGCCACGAAGCCTTTCAAACGGTCTCATTGGTGACGGTGAAAATGTTTCTGGTTTTAGTTACCCCTTTTATTGAAGCCGACTGAAAGTCTATTATGATTTGCTGGGTCTATGAAATACTATTTAATGAATTAATGTCACCATTTTGTTTCTATAAATAATTTCAATTAATTTTCCATTAATTATCCCTTACTATTTACTTGAAATCCTTGCATACCTAATGCATTTTCAATCTCTCTCTTAGTTCCCTGGCCCAAAAAGTCCTATCTGCCACTCGGGTTATCTTCCATTACCTTTTCCCTGCGTTGACAAAGGACCTGCCGGCTGTCTCATTTAACTCAAGTACCCATTTCCCCGTTATGTTTGGGCCAAGAGCTCATTATGCGCCCCATTATATGAGGCAAGGGGGAGTGGCACGAGGGGAACCCCAACACAATGCCAAAAAATTAAAAGCGAAATTAAACACATTCAATTAAATTTTGTGTGTAATTTTTCGCAACGCAAAGTTTGGCCAGCAGCCTCGCCCTGGCGAAAGGTGGAAAAGTTATCCCTGTTGGCAGCCATTAAGGTCACCACCCTCCCCCTGTGGAAAACAAGGAGCGCGTTGTGCTGACCCTTGGAAAAGCTTTGTGGCGCAGGGGAGACACTCTCGGGCAGGTGGGCTCCCAAAATATGGAAGAGTAATGCCGAACATCAGCGCTTATAACTGTGCCGATTATGAAGTTAATTTATCAGCAAAAGGAGCGGATGAGCAGGCAGTCAGTCAGTCAGTCAGTCGCTCATTCATTCATTCATTCACTCACTGTCAGCCGGGCGGGGATTATGGCCCGGCTGGCGGCGGAAGGGGAAGTGGTTGGCTTTTTGGTTGCCATTCTGGATTGAGCCATTTGCTGGGGCGGACATTCATTAAGCCATCAAATTGCTGAAGACAAATTTGCCCAGTCAAATGAATAAGTGAGCAGGTAACGAGGGCAGTTCAGAGAGTTTCGTGATTCATAGTTGTATATTTGAAATAAGCCTGGTTAAGGGGGAATTAATTCTTATTTTAAGCTATATGTTTGCTATTTTTAGGTACTATAAATTGTATGAAAATCAACTCCCTTTGCCTTGACTGTGTTTCCCCTTAAATAACTCTGTTGTGCACCTCGCTCTCCTTGGCTTAAAGCTGTCCTGGAATAGTTGTGTGGGAAGTTCCTTTAACTTGTAAGCAGTTGGCAAAGTTCTGCTCCTTGGCAACTTTTTGCGACTGCTGTTCGCTGCTCTTTGTTCACTTGCAGAAATTCCTGCTTCAATTTACTTTCAACATGCTTTTTCAAGGGGTTCTCCTTTTTTATTCCGGCGTATCCCCTGGATCCTGCCACACACACACACATAGGGGAGAGCCTTAACGATAAGACGCACGCACACAGGGACAAGGAGGCGGTGTTAGTGGGCGGACAGGGCGACGTCTACAGTGCCGTAGACATTACCGCAGCCACGAGCGTGTTTTACGTTCATCTGTCTACTTAACGTTGCAGGACTCATCCCCAGATCCTGTGCTCAAGACAACTCCGCCCCCCGCTGTCCTCGCCATCCTTCGTCCTTCGTCGTCGTCTGCGTTTTAACGTACTAATCCTTGCTTTTATCTCTTGTTTGACTTTTGCTACGCGCACTCCATACACTGGCTCATTTAATGTCATTGTCGCTGCCTCCTCCGTGCGTCCCCCCTGCTTTTCCACCATTTTCCACACTTTTCCGACCCCTTCCCCCACTTTTCCTCCTTCGCCTCCCTGGCAATCCTTTCTAAATATTTGTCAATTTGTATGCGCAAGTTTCTTTTCAATTCGCACCACACGGCGTATGCGTGTCATAAGCGTTTCTTAAAGTGTTTGTCCTGGAGCCTTGATTTCGCAACGACTCCTGGCTGCTGGCTCCTGGCTCCTGGTTCCTGGCTGTGGAAATGTTTGCACTTGCTGCCGCTCATCGCATTTGGATTTTCATTTATTTACCTTTCATTTTTCGTGCCGTTCCGCTGGCCCGGCCATATATTTCATTAATCAACGGCACGTGACCGAGTATTAATTTTTAAACCCATCGGGAATTTCGGAGTGGCTGCCTGTTTGCACTTCGTACCCTTCTTCTGGGCAAAGTGAATGCCTTCACAGAATGAGTAGAAGTATCACCTAGCTGTTTTGCTTGTTAACTTTAAGTATAGGGTACCAGCAGGGTCTTTACCATTGCGTGTTTATTTTGTGTCATGCCTTTGTTGATTCTACTTATGGCTTACGTGGCGTATGCGCGTTGCACAAACAATTGGACTTGGCAAAGAAAAGCTTTTGCTTTTCCAAGATTCAATTACATTTTTTTTTTTGGGAGGGAAATAAATAAAGCACAATACGGAAATATGAACAGGGGGGCATCCATCTTTTTAATCACGGTCTCGGCTTCCTAATGAGCAACCCCTTTTCCGCCCGGCTGGCTCACATGCAACACAATAAACTCAAATTAGCCAGACTCACAGACGACAGTGACAACGCTCTGCGGACTTAAATGCGTATTTATTATAATTAACAAAAATTAAAAGGGCTAAATTGTGAAATGGTGCTGGAAAAGCAAGTGGCTTTCGTTAAAGAGCTCTGCCAAGTGGGAGGGGAAAATGCGCAGCCTCCGCCTAAGTGTGTCGTTACATAACAGGCATTATCTCAACGCTAATTCAGTTATTTCTTAATTATAAACTACTTACGCCAGCGCAGCGAATTTTCTAACTCAGCTCCGGGGGGAGCTTTGCCTCGGTTTGGAAAAGCGGATGTCTCGGAAAACTCGGGGACACGTGTGCTGCTGCCGTTGTCTCAGTTACAGCTTCTGCTAGGCATAATTACCAAACTTGTGTGTAGTTATGATGGCTCCGATTACCAGGCCAACTTTCGGAGAACTCGGAAAAATAGGAGGAAAATAGCTGCAGGGGCTATAGCGCCGGACCTGGACCCATTCGCTACCCCTTTTTCGGCGCGGGAGGAACTACAATTGGCAGCCCAAACTTACCCGTCGTCTGGCAAAAAACACTTCAAGCAGCGAACTTTGATTGAAATATACAATTTTAATGAGGCGGCGGCTGCTCGGCCGAGTCCCGCGGCAAACAGAATAGTCCTTCCACTCGCATTTCGCTCCTTTCGCATTGTAAAAATCGAGGAGGAAGGCAAACAAGCTGGCAAACAGGCGAGCGCAAACACAAACAAGCGGAACTTAAAGAAACAATGGGGCAGGGATCGGGGAACAGGGATCTGGGACGAGGGGAAATCGAGTTAGGGGAACGAATTCCGGGGGTTACTTTGAGGGCAACTTATAAGACATTTTCGAACGCAGACAAAAGATAAACAGAAGCAGGAACAACTTTGTTGTTTTCTAGTTGCTACTTTCAAATTTATGGTGTTTGTGCACTCGAACAGATGTCAGAGTTTTGTTTCAAATACGCAGTGTATTCTTTGATCAGTTTGAGTTTAAATGATCAATAGTAAAGAAATTAACTTCAATTAACCCTTATTTTCATTACAAATTATCTTGTAACTAAGCATTAAAAACTCCTTCAAAATACTTTATCAAATATATCTTAAAATGAGCTTGTATAAATCCCTCTTACCTATGCTTTCTCTTTAGTTATTATCGCTTTAAGTATCAATGGTACAGAGTTGTTCTTTAATTGATTAATTTTTATACAAAATTACTTTAAATTAAGCCTTGTTTTCATTCAGAAATATCACCTAACTTAGCATAAAAAACCCCTTAAAAATACTCTATAAAATATATCTTCAATTAAGCTCAATAAGTCCCCACTACCTAAAATTTCTCCTCATTAAATTATCAATGGTATAAAGTATTTAGTTTACCTTCAAATAACTCTTATTTTCATTACAAATCATCATCTAATTAAGCATTAAAATCACATTAAAAATACTCTATAAAATATATCTTAAAATATGCATTATAAATCCCTCTTATCTATGCTTGCTCCTCAGTTATTTTCACTTTATTTTTCAACGGTACTGTTTTTTTAATTGATTAATTTTTATCCAAAATTACCTTCAATTACCCCTTACTTTCAGTACAAATTATCATCTAACTAAGCATTAAAAACCCCTTAAAAATACTCTATAAAATATATATCTTCAATTAAGCTCGAGAAATCCCCACTACCCAAACTTTCTCCTCAGTTAATGTACGCATCTCGGCAGTTGTAATAAAAATCAAATCACCCAACCGCATTCGGAGAACCCAAAGAATTCAAGTTCTGGTTCAAAGAGCACAAACGAATGTTAATGGTAAATGAAGTATTAATTAGCATCGAACTACTGTGGGGCCACGGAAAATAAAAGCAAAAAAAAAAAAAATAGAAAAACCAAAATGAAAGAAAACCCCAGAATGCGAAAGGGCGCGGTGATTGAGACTCGACTCCGACTCCGACTCGAATATATACACAGTGAATTACAGGGCAAGTCGAACGAAACACACACAAAACCGGGAGAAATGATTAATTACGCTCAAGAGTTGCCAGAGTTGCCTTTGAGTATGATTTATTGTAATTTAATTGTGGCACATTATGCGGTCGATTTGGGGTTTGCATTTGAATGGCATTTTTGAGCTTGGAAATTGCCAAACAAGATGGAGCAAAGATTCAACCGACATCAAAGCCGCTGGCGAAAACTTTTACCCTGAGAGTGGAGGAAGGCGAAACAAAAGCAAATTATCATATCATCGAGAGCAGAAGGAGCCAAAGGAGCTGCCACAGGAGCGGCCACAGGAGCGGTTACAGGAGCAGTCATTCATCAGAGTTGTCAACTATCTATAGCTGGAAATCATAAATAGAAAATGTTTCAAATAACTTTGAATAACTATGAATGAGCATATAACGTTTATCGATTTATTTAAATTTATTTTATATATTTCTTGCAAGAAAATTAACCAAATAGTAGTAAAAACCTATTCCTTTATAAATCTTTAAGCAAAACAAACACTAAGTAGTATATATTAATCAATAAAAATAATCAAACTTTTGGCTAGACAACCGCAACTCCTCTCCAGTGCCCCTGTTTCTCTGCTGTTTCCCTGGTCCTGTGGCCAGCCAGCCGGCCAGGTGAAAGGAATTATATATTCCCCTGATTATAATTTCATCAGCGGCAACACTAAGGAATCATCGGAGGCACGCCGAAGACAGCCATCCCACCACGGATCCCCGAAGGCCCCCCCAGGTACCCCGATGTGGTTGCAATGATTGAGTGGCGGCCAGGATGCGCCTCCCCCAACTTATTGACTAGCGACGGAGTCCTCGGAACCTGTCCTGGCAGCGTTCCGCATGCCCCAACAAGCTGCCAGGCAGACAGAAATCAATTGTTCCCATTATTATAATGAGATTACTTACCTACTGAACGACAAAACGGAGTGCCCAGAAAGCACAGAGAGCCGAGGAGCAGCCCCCGGTAGATAGAGCCGTGGATATATAGATGGAAATGGATGTGTAGATGGCAGTGCTCTTTCTCTCTCGCTGTGTCGACGTTCGCCTGCCAATATAATGACTTTAGTAGTCAGCGGAAAATGCTGGAAAATTGCTTGGCAAATGCTGAAGCTCGCTGGGAGCTCGAGTTGAAGGTTTGCTCGAATTTCAGTAGTCACCCGCTTGCCCGCTTACCTGTTTTCCGTTTTGTTTTTGTTTTTCCCCCCTTGATGCTCGAGTGGATTTTCCACCTGCATTTTTCCCCGACAGCGTTTATCAGTTTTGCATTGCATTTGAGCTGAGATTAGCGACAGGAAGGGGGGAAAATCGTTTAATGGGATTCTGATTTTGATTCTGATTTTGAATTTGAAGGAATTCCACAGAGCAGCATTCCTATGGAAAATTAATAAGCCCTTTTCCCATGAACTCCACAGACTGCAAGTCGAGTTCTGTTAACTAAAGAAGATTCTATTTTCTCGCCGCTTCTATTTCAATTACATTATCAAACTTAAGACCCCATTAAGCACTCATTTCGACGCATTTTTCAGCTGCCACGAACCCGACCAGTTCCATTGTTGAGGAGCTAAGACCATCGAAATACTTTCTTTAGAATCGAGATACTCATACGTTCCCAAGCTCTGACTTTCAGCGGAATGAAAGCGGAAAATGTGTGTCAAATGCAGACAATAGAAAGTGAAGCGCCGTCTCCATTAGAGAACAAACAGTTGGGCGACCAAGATCGCGATGGTGATGCCACGGGCAATGGATACTTTGCAGCAATGTGGAGTGTTTGCTTTCTGAACTTAACCCACATGGCGGATACGCAGTCCCCGAAAAAGATGCTCCCGGCCGAAGGTGTGAAGCGACTTTCGATTTTCACAGCTAAGTAAACAGCAATCGGGGCAAGTGAATAGGAAAAACACAGCATTGAGCGGAGAGTGGTCAATGGCCTGGACGCGGCTCAATTTCAGGCGAGGGCAAAGAGTTGGCAGCCAGCCTCGGACACTTATAGCAATATCGATTAACGAGCCCGAGATGGAGCTCCCTTTGGAGCCATCAACATCTTATGAGCACTGAGAGAAATGAGTTTGGGTTATAAAAGGGTTTATTACAAAGGGTTTTTCTATCAAAATAACATTTCTTAAGGAACTTCTTCTACTGCTATTAAGAAATTAACAAGTCTTAGTCCCAATTTCTCTCCGTGCATCGACTTAAGTGCCCTGCAAGCCACTCGAGTTAAGACAGGCGGGGGAACGGAGTGTGAATATCGCATGTCAGTGGAGGTATAATTAATGCGGGTCAGACGCCGATTACAATGCCCCGACTGACAGCTTCGAGTGTCCATATGTGCCCTGTCCCGATCCCGTCTAGGAAATGGAAATGGCCAGCGGGCAGCAGCAGCAATGACAAGAAAGAAACGCCATGATAAGCGAATTTGCCGGCTTGGCTTAGCCCCTCGAAACCGTAACACTCACTTTCTACCTCTACAGACTCTCGACTCTCGTCTCAATGAATTTTATATTTATGGTTCAACAGCCGCAGGAATTTGTCTAGCAATCCACCTCGCGCGTGGAAAATTAATGAATTTCCCATGCAAATGCCGGAGCGCGAAATAAAATTTAATGTCGTGGAGAAAAATGCGAGGGCGACGTGCCCGTCGACGTCGCGGAAAAGCTGGCAAATTGTTGCTGAAAGAAAAATTAAACGCATTAGGTTTGGCGGCGAGCGAGTCCTTGAAGCGCAGCAACTAAACTATCGATTTATGCAAAGCAACATCCCCTCCTTACCCCCTGCCACATCCTTCTTCCCGTTATTGTGTTCGCTTAGGCATTGTGGCACCGCCTCAGCCCAGCTCAGTCATTGTTGCTGCTCTGTGGGCTTGGCTCTGCGCCTGTGACAGGCATTCACTCCGCTTGACTTTGGAGACAGCCAGGAACTGGGTCACCGGCGGATGGATGAGCCCAGGCAGGCAGGCAGGCAGGCAGGCAGGCAGGCAGGCAGGCAGGCAGGCAGCCTTCGTCCTTGCCCCAGTCCCGGCCTGGTGGCGACGTGCAACTGTCGGCGGTAGGCAAATCAATTGCCATCGATAAACAATTTGCGAAATATTCAATGCATTCTTAAGCCACTCTCGGCGCCAAGGACCTTGGGTCCTTAATGGGATTGGAATTAGGGCCACTATTCTGCAGGAAGCGGAAATGGAGTGGCAAAGGCATACCGCTGCCAGAGGGGGAAAATGTAGATGAAAAATCTCTTAATAAAGCTTGTATATTTTTCAGGAGACTTAAAATTCTGTTAAACGAATGTTTAAAGTGTTTTTTAACTATGAAATTAAATTATTCAATGTTTAGCATTTATAGCATTACCTTTGAAGGAGTTTAATTTATTATTTCCATTTAAGCCTGACCTGCTTTGGTTTTATCTATAAATCGAAACGTTTAAACTGCACTCTGAAGCCATTTGGGAAATCATTTAATGTCACTATGTGGGCGTGGCCCCGCCCCTTCTGCTGCCACCTGCCACCGACCACAAACATTTTGCATAAGACCGGCAGAAGAAGAAAGTTAATATGCTTAGAGAGCCTGGCCCGCTGCTGGTGGCACACAACAACATAAATTGGCTAATTAGGCGCAATTAAATATCCCTTTTGATTGCGGTTGCCACACTCGCTTGGCAGGAAGAGGAACGGGCATAGAAACAGCCATAGACACACCACACACACGCACACCCCCACTCAGTCACACACTCTGTCATAAGTTTTTGTTGCAGTTTTTCGCCCTTTCCTGGAAATATTCGGACCCGGGGGGAAAAGTCGAGAGTGTTCGTTGGGCAACGCCCGGTGTTAGACGGCTGCACTGTCCCCTCCGCCCATTGAAACATACACTAGAGGTGGCGAAAATAGGAGTATTTGTAATGTATATATAGTTAAATATAAAAGAAAAATTAAAGAATAAAAAAAATGGTGTATATATAAAGAAAAAATATTGCAAACATTTTAAAAAGAAAAAAAATACGGTTTTAAATAACGTATAAGGTTTATTTATAGTATAGTTAAGAATATAGAAAATACTTTTAAAAGATGCAATCTTTATGCGTCTTCATTGTGACAAATAATAGTCAAAACTAGCTCATAATAGATCTAAAAACAATATTCCCTATCGATACTAAATTCGACTATATATCGACCTAATGATACTTTAAAATATTAACCAAAAATCGCTCAAAAAAGTCCCTATATTCACCATATTACCCAACAATTATCAGATTTAAAACCTGGAATAAAGCCCAATTAAACTTGAATTTATTTTCGATATTTTGTTTATCGATATAATCGATATCTTTGAACTAGTTTTCCAAGCACAACTGTACTCAAGCGTACACACCCTCCCAGTTATAGGACGCCCGCACAGAAGTTTCACCACACAGAAGTTTCACCACAACGTGGAAAAACTTTTGCCGCCGAGCACAAATGTTATTTTCGTCGCTGTTTTTGCCTCTTCCGCATGGCAGCGAGTGCAATAGAGACAGAGCTATGGGATGGCGGAAACGGAAGTCGGGACTTGCCAACCACAAACTTTTCATGTAGCAAAAACGGCAACTCGAAGAGCTCGAAAGCTTTTTGCAGACACACACACAACGCCCCCCGAGAGCTGGTGTGTGCTCAAATAATTGAGTTGGCATTGGTCTCTAAAAACAACATAATTACCGTAATTAATTGTAATTATAGTCAAATAAATTATGTGCAATGCAATAATTTGCGTACAGCTAGCTGAGTTTTTTTTTTCGCTGCGGCCAAACTGTAGCAATTTTAGTCATTGTAAAAACTGTGGCAACTGTAACTGCGGACAACTGGCGGCCCAAAAACCCGTCTAGACCCATTGACACTTACAAGCGCCAACGCTGTTGGCCTTCTAACGGTTTCTGGCACACCACGCACACACACACAACAGCCAGCTGACAACAACCACGCGAAGAGCCTCTAAAATTTGTACCTACAACTATTTCAGCTAATTCTGCCCCGCATTCCCTAACAACACGAGGTGTACTGGTTGTGTCTCTGTTTTTGTCTCTGTCTCTGAATGCCCCCAGACCCTTTCCCTTGGCCACATTCTCCCCAAGAGGTGCTGAAACTCTTCCCGAGATCTTGAGAAAAGCACAGCCAAATTTTATATAGAATGCTGTGGGGAACAGTGGTTGCGGAGGAAAGAACTTCTTAAATGTTAAGTAAAATAAACTTAAGGAATTATAAAACTATCTTATATTTAAGAAGCAAATTTTGTATAATAAAAAATTAAGTCTACATAAATATTTATTAATATAAGTAGAGACAAGTCGAAGAAAAAACACAAGTAACAATTTCTGACACAGTTAAGCATAGTTCAATTGTAACTCCTTTAAAACCTCCTCAGAAAACCTCTCTCTATAACCACTGTTCCTTAGCCTGGTCTTGACAGTATCCGTTGTTGAACTTTTTCCTTTTTTCTCTCTTTACCAGAAACCTTTTTTCTCTCTCTTACCAGGAACCCCTTTTCCTCTAAAAGCCAAGCCGCTGGTCTCACGAGATCGCGTTGGCCGCGACGCATGCGCAAAATGCCAAACAATTTTCGGCGCAGCTGTGCCCGACCTGAACGTATCTCGGGTATCTCTGTATCTGTATCTGGATCTGGGCCCAGATCGGTTGGTGTTCCCCTCCCCGGTGCTAACGAGAAGTGCCGAAAACAGGCAAGAGACCAACAAAGGCGGCCAGAACTAAACTAAAGCTGCACTCGTTTGCCTGTCGCTCATTTGGCTTTGCTTCGTTCTTGTTAACTGTTCGGCCGAGTGGGGGCTTTTTCGGCCATAAGTGGTATAATTTGGGCAGCTACACACACTCGAAGCCGGAGCGGGTATACCCGCAATTAAACGTGTGTGTAGCCAGGGGCTTTTGGCTCAAATGAGTGGGCTAGTTAGTGGGCCGTGGCTCTGATTGGGCATATGGTGGCATAACTAGCCCGCAAAGTGTCCGGCTAACACAGTTCGAGCTGTTTTCGGCTGCAATTTGGCAATGGAAGTTGCAAATGATGGGGAATGCGTGATATGGCAGAGATTTTGGGGTAGATAGGTAGCATACACGAGGCTTAAGTGGACAGCAGGCGAGGATCTGGGTTGTGAGTTGGGAATGTGATCAAGGGGAATTTGACTAATTCCCCTTTATATATATTTCAACTTCTGTCAATGCATCCCACGTGCGGGGATAGCGATAGCATCGCTTAGGAAATACTCTCTGTGACTTTTACAAATCAGAAATCCACTAAGGGAATTAAGCAAAACGTGGCTACAAATTATGACCACCAGTCCCGGGGTTCGAGCAGACAATCTGAGATCGCAGCTCAGGCCATAAATAACCACCGAAATGTAGATTTGTCCACGCCTCTTCGGGCAGCTGAGTCCGCATAATGGGTGGCTCTGCCGCCAGTCAACTCCCCGGAATCCCAGACTTCTGGCCAGCACACGTGTCTGGGTCCGCCTGCTTTATCTAGCCACTGCAGTTGCCGGCTGGCGGCAACTTGACCTTCGCCAAGTTGTTGGCCATGTTTGTCATGTTTACACCTCGCTGGGATTGGGATCCTGCCGCTGGCCTGCAATCCCTGCAGCAGCTGCCGCCTGCACTTAAGACTGATATGATAATGAGGACTTCCTCCGCCGAAATAAATCATGGCTAAGCCCCACTATGTTAATTGGCCCAAGGGTAACCGAGCAGAGGAGAGGACCAATTTGAAGCCACAAATTCCTGCCAATTTAAACAATTTTGGGGCAAAAAACAAAGGCAGTCCGCAGTCGGAGGCAGTCGGCAATCGGCAGTCGGCAGTCGGCACTTGAAGAGCCTCCGACAAACACTCGAATACGCAAATTTAAATAAAATCATCAAGAATCGGAAATTTGAATTTCCGAAAAGAGGCACTCAGCTGGTAGGTAGGAAGGTAGGTAGCTAACCATCGAGTCGGCGGCCACTTCAGGCCGAAAGTTTTTGGTCTGCTGATGTCGGTGTCGCTGGGTCTTAACCTGGCCGAAAGCCCAGCCCGACCAGCTCGTCCGTCAGTCCGTCAGTCCGTCAGTCAGCACCTCATTCAAATGGCCTCCGTCCGTCCGAGGTCTCTGTCCGCGGTGGCTCCACGTTCTGTGTCCTAAGTGCACCACTCTGGGGCTCGTCTTCTCGAAATTCTCGTTTCGTTTCGATTCGTTTCGCCTTTTCTTCCTCTGTTTTGGCCAACTTTTTGTTCTCATTCTCCTGAAGTGCATACAATTGAAATAATTTCCGTGGGCCACCCCACCACCATCAGCCACCAGCCACCAGCCACTCTTCACTCTCCCGCGTCGAGTGCAGCGCACTTTTTGCATAATTAAATTTATTTTTTAGTTGCATGCCACCGCCCGAGTACGACGCTTTTGTAGGTGGTGCTCGGCATAAAGTAGTCGTAATATTTTAATTAAAATTACTTTTGTTTTCAGCCATTGAGTCGAATGGGAGTAACATTTTCCCCGACTGGCACATGCCCTTCTAAAAAGGGGATAGTTAAATAAATGGGCACTAAAAAGCTCACATCCATGGTTAGCTTTACTCCAGACCAAAGGGTAGGGCTGTTGACTTTTTAATGTATATTTTCGCAAATCATTTAATGGCATTTTTACGGAACCCCCAGAGAGAAAGTAGAACGATAGAGTTTTATGCATTAAATGTAGGTTTTTGGCAGCTATCCTCCTGGGCGGACCGGGATCCTTGGAAAAATGGTAATAATAGCGCCCGGGCAGGCATTCCCTGTAAGCAATTTCGCCTGGAAGTAGGCTAACAAAATTTATGTCAACTGACTGCGCACAACTTTTGTTAGCCGCAGACACGCCCCCGCATTTCGGCAGAGTCTTTAGTGAAAAAATAGGCGAAGGATGTCCAAGGACCCAGGCTGAGAAAAACCAAAATGTCGGCTGGATAAAAATAAAACTGTCCGGCCAGAAATTTTAATATAAGCCATTGCCTTGTCCTCTGGCCGGGAAAGTGTGTCACCAGGCACTAGGCACATCCTTATCCCCAGGTTTTCTCCCCGGGACATCCTCGCTGGCTGCATTATGGCCGGGCTTAGGGCCAAAGCCAGGCTCCTGTTGCAGGGCGCCCAGCGAACCGTTCCCTGAACAGAAAGCCAATTCCAGCAGCTCCTCGTGAAGGAGGGGAGGCATTTTGTCTTTGACAAAAATTTAATACAAGGCAGTTTGTCTTTGGCTTTGTCCCCGAAAAAGTTCGCAGGAGCAGCGCCAGGATCAGCAGCTCCTGGCGCAGGTAGAACAAATCTTGTCGTCGCCACTTGCGTGTGCAACAGCACTGCAACTCTCGTGTTTTACATGACAGGCGTGTGTGTCGCGGAGGGCTAAGACGGGGTTAAGATGGGGTTAAGGGTCTGGCAGTTGCAACAACGGCTAAGTAGTTGCAGTATCTTTTGACTGCAGTTGAGTTTTTAACTTTTAAATGGGTTAAAGGGCGCAGCGTTTACTTCCCGAATATCTAATTGTGTTGAAGTTTGCTCTAGGGATTTAAATAAAATTAACTTGAGTGGAATTTCTTCTAAGGAAAGATGTTTTAGTAAACGTTTAGGATTTCCTCAATCTTCCTCTTTTTAATCTTTTGGCCTTCTTCAACTGCAAATTAGGTCGCAGTGGCTGCCACAGTGGCTGCCACAGTTCCGCTCTCAGTTCTTTCTGCTGCTGTTGATTCGCCTGCCATCATTGTTGTCACATTCGTTCGGAATTCGCTGGCAATTTTCGCCAAACTGCTGCAACACTCCGGCAACCATTCCAGCACATATGTGGCAGGACACGCCAGCCCCGGTGGCTGCCCAAACCCATTCGGAAGTCCCATGTTCGCGGCGTTGCCAATGTCGGTTGGCCAATGGCTTTTAATTGAAAGCGGCATATTCAGGGCGGCAGCAGCAGAAGGCCGGCCCAGTTAAAAATTGTAATTTCCATTTCCCCTTGCCAGTCGGCTTCTTGCAGTTGGTCCTCGGCTTTAAAATTGCCGCTGGGCCAAGTTCTTCGGGCCGTTCTTTGTGTTGCCTTGCTGGTGGTGGTGCTGCTGCTGCTGCTGTTGCTGCTGCTGCTGTTGCTGCTGCTGGTGCTGCTGTTGCTGCTGCTGCTGCTGGTGCTGTGGTGGTGGCTGCAAATTAAATTGGCTTTAAATTGACACCTCCGGTGGCAGGATATGGCCAACACACACACTGGCTCGTACATATCCGTTGCGTTGCTTAACTTTATTAAGGATTTCGTGCTGCAGCTGCTGCCTAGATTGCCGCCGTTGCTGCCACGCCCCTGCAACATCGCCGGCAGTTAATAAAGAACCAAATTATTGTGTTGTTCACACTTTGACACATTGAAACGGAAATTTAATTAAGGATTTTTTCAATAAAATTGCGCTGTTTATTGCCAGCGGCGCAGTGGCGAGCTTTAAGGACCCAGCTGCAGTCTGCCGAAGGAGTTAAGCCGAGATCTTCGAGCAGCTGTGGCTGCCACCAAAGTTGGCGGTGCATGTTCATATATAAATAAGGGAGTGCAGGTAGAGAAATAAATGCAGAGATACTTTTGATATAGGAAATTGGGTTATAAAGGTGGATAAAAACAGAGGATATATTTCGGTTTCTATACCTCCTTGTTCCTAACTCCACTTTTAAGCAACATTACTTGTAGATTATAGTCTCCCCTTGGTTTTTGCAGTGCTTAAAAATTAGTTTGCATGCGATGGCTGCCATTGCCATTTCCATTTGCGATACGGAGGACTACAAACGAAGCAGGCGCTGCTCCTGCAGCCCGAGGAGGCAACAACTTGCCCGGGAAGATGCCGCTGGCAGGGGGCGGCGGCGGAGGCAGCGGCGACGGCACTTCAGTGCGCAGCAACAAAAGAACTAATTAAAAAATTAATCTAGCTTAAAGTTCCATTAGAGCGCCAGCGAAGTTTGCGGCAAGCTTTTCCCAGTTCTGCCAGCTTGTTATGGAGGCCAGTAGCAGGAACAGGGAGCAGGAGCAGGGAGCAGGAGCAGGAGCAGGAGCAGGAGCAGGAGCAGGAGCAGGAGCAGGAGCAGGAGCAGGAGCAGGAGAGCGAGAGCGACAAGGAAATGGAAAAACTTTTCTAGTGCACTGTGCTCTCCCTCGCTCAGTGTGCCAAAGACAAGGACAACAATGGCTGGAGCGGCAGGCCGGAAGCCGGAAGCGGCAGCGGAAGCGGAAGTGCAAGCTGTGTGCAAAAAGTCTGCGAAAATAAGGCTGAATAATTAAATTGTCCTTGAACAGAGCACAGGAAAGCGCCTCGAAATGGCCAACTGCAGCATGCATAAAATGTGTGCAATATGCAGGCAGAACTAATTTCAACTCGAGACGCCTCACAAAAGACCACAACTTATGCTCGTGGCGAATTTATGGCCAAGAAAGTGGACCACGGCCAGGGTCCGGCGCTCCTTTTGAACAGACAGACCCGGCTCAAAAGTGAAAGTTGGCAAGTGCAATTACGAGTGGGTCAGATCGTTAACTTTGACTTTGGACGAGGGATTAAAGGTAAATCGGCTTACGCCGGGCCAAGAGCGAACAAAGGCGACCGAGAGTTATGATGAAGTGGTGGCCAGAAGATGGCTTATCGGAATTCCACCGCTTACATCTTAGTTTCTTTCCCCCTTTCCCCCCAAGCCAGTCTTCTGCCCCTTCTGAAGTGGCCAAGATGTCACTGCCGGAAATGGTCCATTTTCTTATTTGTTTCACTCGCCTCCGACAGGCACCTCGTAAAAATGTAACTGACTAAGCAAATGTGGCCAAAAAAGAGAATGTGCTGGGCGGCCACGCCTCCCTTTTGGCATCGTAAACACAGCCGGAGAGCATTAACAATTTCCATAAAACATATACGGAAACCGTGCTCATACGGTATATGGCCTAGAATGGCCGTCCGTCCCATCACGTTTATGAGGAGTTCAAAATGCTGACGACTTTTATGCCTCAGCCAGGGACCCGCTCGCTAAGATCAGAAGACATAAAAATGTGCCGCTCGGTGCCACGCCCACTGCAGCTGCCATATAAATTCTACCAAATCCGTGGGCATTAAATCGCTGGGATCTCGGTTCTCGCCAGAATTTAACATGTTTCACAAGCAATAAAATTGCATTTCTCACATCGTACACTCTCCGCGGAGGCTGAGAGGAGTCATAAAGGGTTGGACTTTACAATGGGATGCTAAAAATGTCCAGCACAGAGAGGGAAATATCTTGGATTTCTTAAAGATCTTTTTCTATATCTATTTAACTAATCAAAGGGAGGCTTTACTTTAATTTTTTGCCAAGAAATGATGAGCTCTTTAATGATTTCTTAGCTTTAATTTGACTTGAAATTAACACAAAATATTAATTTCTTAAAACCCATCTTTAATTTTTAATTTCTTGTACAAAAATCCCTTCTTCTTTCCGTTCAGTGCATCTAAACTTTGTTTACCTTTCGGGTTTCAGGCTCTGAAAGGGGTCATTGTCTAGCCAAGAGTGTTTGAGTTGATTCGAGTTGCGCTCTGTTTGCCGCTCATTCCGCATAATTTGACAGACAGACAGACAGACAATCGCGATTGATGGCCCTCCGTAGCCAGATCCCTGGCCGGATGTGGATGTGGAGCGGCCTTAGAGGACCTTCAGGCCAAATTACATGCATTTAATCAAACGCGCTCGAGTTCCATTTGTTGGCTTCTCGGCAAACTTTTCAACGCTCCTGCTGATAACGAGTTTTGTGCATTAAGCCCCATTATAACGCCCGAAAATTACAGGGACAGCCGGGGAGGAGTAGCACGAGTAGTCCTCGAGTTGAATCCTAGTCGAATCCTCCGTCGTTTATCTTGGCAAACAGCCGGCGACTGAGCGACTGGGCGACTGGGTGGGTGATGCCCCTCCTGCTGGGATCTGCGAAACACTCGTTTAGTGTAATTGGGCCAATGGCGCTGCCAGTTACACCCACGCAACTAACCGAAACCCGAGGAGGTCTCCGGCAACAAAAACTGCAAACTTTCGGCCCAGACAAACACACCCCGCACACACACACCAAAGTTTTATATTTTATGACAGCCAGCAGCCAGACAGCTCGACGGGCCAGAACAGAGCCCGAGAGTTGCGTTTGAGCGACACTCGCAGCTCGGCGCTAGATAAACTTGGACGCCAGACTGTATATAATTACAGTTGGATGGCATTTCAGTTACACTTTCACTTGGCAACACGGGGCTAGGGGGCCCGAGTCGCACATGTCACCGAAAAAGTTAACTTTGAAGTGCCCTGACCCCCGGCTGACCCCTTTTAAAGTGTCATTGCAGCTGTAGATGGCCGGGGGCCAGATAAAAGCCAGCCACAGCAACGCTCGTGAGTCATTCGAGACACATAAAGTTCAGACAGAAAAACGAGACAAGAAACAATTGAATTTTTTAATTATATTTTAATTGAAGAGGGGTGAAAATCACAAGGGAGAAGGGAGAGTTGTAGGTAAGAAAGTTGCTTACTTAGGTGGCTCTTTTTAAAAGATATGTTTGGGATTTAGGACTATTTGAATATTTTTAAATATTATTAATAAGATTCCTCGACTTCAATCATTGATTTCTGACAGATAAATCCATTCTCTTCTAAATAATATCCAATACTTGAAACTCTTCTTCGAAATCTCTATTGGTTTGCCATCAATGAGGGGAACCTATTGACCCAATTAGGAACTGATATCTGAGAGAGCTTCCCAATATCTGTTCTGGCAACCATCTGTTGATCAATCGCAGCAGGAAAATGATTCGTAAACACAAGCCAGCTTTGATTGGGTTGCACTTGGGGATCTATATCAGATCTCGTTGGCTCTTTGACGCGCATCATCGCTGACAAATGTAACACTTAATTTTAATATCGCACATCATGACGGGCTCCGCTCCGCTCTGTTATTGGGTGTAAGACGATGACGGAATGGGATGTGGATGAGGTCGGGGATGGGGATGGGGCTGCTGCCACCATATGGCCGCATAAGTATCCGTTGAGATGAGATGAGTTGGGTTCGCCTCGAGATGAAAGTGCCGCCCTGCCGGGCGGCGCAAAAAGGGAAACAAAACAAGTGCCACTCGAGGAGGAACAAGCCTAAATAAGTGGATGCGATGGCTTCCGAGCACATAAATATGACTCTTTTATTTTTGCACAAATTATGCAAATACGTATATGTGTACTTTGCCATTTGCCTTGCTAATTTGACAGCCGTCGATGAATTCGTCTTGGGTTCTTCTTCAGCCCTGCGAGAAAGGTGTCGCGTGCGCAGCGCCCCGGCTTTGATGTTCGAGAATCGAGACTCGACTCTCGAGCGGAGCTAATTAGCCAGCGGACCATGTGCCACCAGGCAGCACTGAGACCCAACGCCCAACAATCCCTCAACACTCGCCGCCCCAAAAAAATCCCTGGGCAACAGCTGCTGTCGCCCAAAAATAAAATTTAATTACGAAGATTTTTACGCCTTTGCCCATAGCTCAAATAACACATTCGAGGCATTCAGAGCATTCGGAGCGGCGACTACTTCCTTTTGACATAAAAGTGGCCCCTTAACAAGCGTTTCAACAGATCTGTCCGCACCCAGCACAATTAAAATGCTAAAAAGCCTCACAAAAATTGGAATTTATATATTTTTTTATACGAGCAACAAGTGCAAGGAACAAGCGGATGGAAAAATCTGAATAAATTCTACTTAACAGGGGAAATACATACTCTATTAGCTAGGGAGGGGTTATAATATAGAGCAGAGTTGAATGAAATATACATTATAAAACAAAATCATTTATATTTAGAGCTTTACTTGCTACAAACATGACTTACTATCCCATTAATCTAGTAAGCCTTAAACTTCAATGTCTTTGTCTCTCCACTGTTTTTAATTCATTTTCTTTAATTAGTTTTTCAACAATATCCACTCATGTGCTCCTGACGAGGACGTTAACTTGATTTACGAGGGGAGAGATATGCATGTACATATGGTATGGGGGCTAACCCCTTTGTCCCCAGGGCGGCGTGTCCGTGGCAGATCAAAAACAGCTGCGAGACGAGACGAGACGAGACGCTCCTCGAAAAGGAGCGCTTAACACTTGCAAATGCCTTCTGTTCGCTGTTCTTTTGACATTTCAACTGTCATAAATGGCAAATGCAGTGCCGCTCCTCTCAGTTCCACCCGAGCGCCTCTACGAGGAGGAGACCCACATGTTGGCCCGCGTTGATTGACAACGAAGGCTGCACCGCCTCGGGCACACAGCTAGAAAATGTGGTACATCTCGAAGGGATAGTAAATTTATGCTCATAATTTGTGAGTTTAATTTCCCTTATAAATATTATTAACTAAGCAAAGGGTTTCAATAATTCTATACAGTTTTCTGTACTATTTTTCTCTCTCTGCATTAACAAAAGCCACATCAGCTGCATTTCATTTGTCCCAGCAACTCGGCATGACTGACTGTCAACAATTGGCGTGAAGTAGTTGGAGCTCGTTGCCTTCGCTGGCAGTGCGTTCCTTGGGCCACATACAGATGATATCCCCACCTAATTAATTTCAATTAAAATGCCTAGACTGTTAGTCAAGCGGGCGCGGTGCTGGCATAATATTCGCATAGACTTTTTAATTGATTTACGGCTGTCAAGTAATTACTGGAGACCAGTAGAGCGTAATGGTAAATGAAAGCATTATAATAGCAGAAATTATAAGGAATACTGTGCAGGAAATAGAGAAGAATCAAAGTCAAATGGTTTTTAGAAAGCTAAGAAACCAAGAAATATAATATTACATAAAATGAAGAGTAGCTATACTTGTAGAAATGGTATAATCTTATAGTTTAAAGGTTTTATTAAGTTATTTTGCACTTCATATTCAAGAAACCGTAAAATTTGCATTAGTTTTAAATATATTTAAGCAATATTTAAGAGGACCTATTGGGATTTATCCGACAAACCTTTCATCAACAGCAAATTTTAGCTGTAATTTTATAATTAAGATCCCTCTAGCCTAGGCCCTGGCATGATAAAATGTCAAACCACCCTTTCCAATTATTGTTCCTATATTATGTAAAGTTATAACATGTCTTTAAGCATTTCATTGCAATTAATCAGCATAAAATAATTCAATTTATCAACATTCTCAAAACTAAAAACTAAAGCTGAAAACTTAAAGGTCTTGTCAGAGAAACACTTCACTAGAAAAAAACGAGGCAGAGTCTCACGATCATAAAGGAAGTGCTTTTCCCCATTCACCTCCAATCGAGAGGAGAAAGCCCCGGGACATTCTGGGCTCGCTTTAACAAACTGCCAACTTTGCATATGGCCAGCATTTATAAAAATCAATATTCTGCCAGCTGGGAAGCGTTCTGGCTGGGATGCAGCCACCGCTAGAAACAGGCCAAAGTCCCCATCCTGGCCAGACTGCGTTGTCATATAACTCAGCGGCATAAAAAATGTCAACTGTCGGCGACACACAAAACTTATTTGTCATGCAATTTTGCCGAACGCCTTGAGAGGCGGACGGGGCCCAGGACTCGGGATGGGGCACAGGCACGGGCAGCAGGCACGGGCAGCAGGCACGGGCAGCAGGCAATAGGCAATAGGCGAACGGCAATCCATACATGTCCGACATGATGGGAGAACCAGTTTGCCAGTCTGCCAGTCTGACAGTCAGCCAGTCCGCCTGCCAGTCTTCTGGCAGTCTTCTAGTCTTCCAGCCAAGCGTAGACATAATAACTTATGGCGATTGGGTGGCGGAAAATTGCTGGCTGCGGAATCAATAACGTCAATTGATGCAGAAGCAGGTGACAGCGCGACTTGGAGCGCCAGTGTCGCCTCAGAATGTAATTGCACGGAAAGAAACCCAAGACATTTCGATAGAAACAGCCTTAAATCAAGTGATTAGAACAAGAAATGGGAAAGTTCATAGAGGAAAATCCCTTCAAAGATTGTATAAGTTCAACAAAAAACCTTCTTGCTTTATCTACCTAAAGCTCAATATATTTATTTTGTTTTTTCTATTCCTCGAAACACCTTTGTGCCAGTGCATGCATACAGTTATAGTTGGATTAGCTGCTGGCCAAGAGAAACCAGTTTCGATACCAGATCGTTGACAACTCTGGCTAATTGGCCAGCCCACTAAAACGGCTAAGATATGGGCTCGCTCGCTCGCTTGACCGGCAGGACTTGGCCATATTTCGTGCCCCTAAATGGCTTCATTGGGGCCAGATTTAAGCCATGGCTTAGCTCAAAGTTCATCGGGAGCTGCCGCCACACCAGCAGCTGCTCTTCCCGGTCTTAACGTGGCCCATTAACACTTTAACGTGCCATAATTACCTGCGCGGACAGCGCGGCGAATAAAATCATGTACACGCGTAAAAATGTCAGCCAATGCCTTTTTAAAAGTCAGCGAGCAAGTTAATTGTGTGGCCCAAGGTAGCGACATTGCCGCAAGTGAGCGGACTGCCGCTGAGAGGAGATACTTGGACAGCAGAAGGGGAGCTGGAACTGGGAGATGGGAGCTGGGAGCTGGGAGCTGGAGCTGGAAGCCTGAAGCCGAAGGCATCATCATGATGATGGTCGAGGTCCTCTGACAAAGTTGTAAGTTGATGTTGTTTCGCCTGTTATTGTGGTTGCTCCGCAGAGTGGTTTGGGAAAAGTGTTGAAGTTCTCCACAAGAACAGTGTGTATTACCATCCAAAATATATAGAGATTACTTTGGGGTCTTGTTAAAAATATATGCCTTGAAGTCAGTAGAGTACTCCTATGCTTAGTCTAAGATTAAGTGCTTTACAACTTATCTTTAAGCTTGTTTCAATTAAAGATGCTTACTTTAAAGAAGCTTGTAAGCTCGTTCATATAGTTCATAATTAATTCTTGGATATATAGGTAATATTGTTTATTACTTCATCTTCTTCGAACCACTGTGCTCAGAGACAACTCGGTATAATTACAATTCCACACCTTAATGTGCAAACGGAGGACATCAGCAGCAACATGGCCAGCAACATCAACCCGAACGACAACGGCAACGACAGCAACCAAGATCGAAGTCGTTAAGTGAATTCATATAAAAATTCCTTAAATGTCGCATTATGACAAAACGATCGTTTAGACCTGGTCTAAACGGCAACCGGGTTTTATGAGGAACTCTCAAAAAAGCGGCTGCAGAAATGCAGAGACCCGGGAAGCCTGCAAGGCGGCTGGAACAGAGGGCTGCGTGATAAAAATGCTTAGCACACGGCGCATTTTGTAAACATGGCCAACAAAATAACTTGGCAACTTCGGCGGGAATCCCCCCTGCCAGCGATCCCGCAAACATTTTTTGTGTTTTCAAAAATATTCCGCATTATTTTCCGTGTCCTCTTTTTCTGTCTTTTTCGAATTCGGCCGAATCACGAACATTTTGTGTCGTCGCCTCTGCAACTTTTTCAGCCTCGCATTTGATTTTTTTGTACGGATATTTTCCTTTCTGCTGTTTGCTTCGCTTTTTTCCAAAGTTTTATGCCATTTTGCTTTTGTTTTTGGCGTTTCTGTGGCTTTTGGTCATGAATCATGATTTATTTGTGCTTTTTTTTGCGCGCAGGATATTTTCGCTTTTCGCCGGCCGGTCTTCCTTCCTTCTGCTCGTCTGCCATAAGCCAAGTTTGGTATTTAGACGGGCGGCGACAAAAATGGCTTAGTTTGTTGCCCACGTTTCCAGCTTCTGGCCCAGCTCCCACTCCTTCCCCCACCCTGGCTCCCCTGGCAGCCGCCGAAGATCGCCTGGTGGGAACGGGAGCCGTGGTGCCACCATCGCCTGTCTGGCGGCATAAATATGTATAAAGACAGTAGTTTGTTTGTCGAGTCGTGATTCGCAGTTGAGTTTTAAAGTCTAAGGCAACGCACGAGGCAAAAATTTAAATAATCCAGAGCCAGAGGCTGCGGGTAGAGGGGAAACGAATAAAATCAGGCAAATTAACAGAAGCAATCTGGTGGCACGTTTGTGGCAGTTGCAAGGAAGCACTCTCTCCTGGTTAGTCACAGGTGAAAACCGGCGACTTGTGTGTTTTGTTTTGACAAAATCCAACAGGATATCCCGAAGACCTCACGTTCCCAGCTGTTAGAAAGTGCGCTCAGGCAACGAACTGATTTGAATTTGAACAGAAAACAACATAAACTCGAACACGAGATCGCAGCACGAAGTGTTCTGTATATATCTCTATGTACACAGCCGGAGATAAAACGCATTCTGTGGCCATTACCGAGAAACATTCGTTGGCAGGAGTCAGCTCTTTCAATATTTTCATTGCATTTCGGCTGCATCAGCAGCCCAGCGGGCTTGTTATGATTGCAACTTGTTGCACGTGAAATGCATAACGTTGGCTCCCAGCCTGGCCAAAAGCAGGCTGCAGCCGACCGAGTCCAGGCCGAAACCCAGGCACGTAGCCCGGCCGAGATGCGGAAGTTTGGCGATGCGAAACGCTGCTGAAAATCGAAGCGAAATACTTTTTAATGCAATTCTTAAAGTGTAAGTGGCTCAATTGCGGGCTTAATTGGGGAGCCTCTTCGCAGGCTGCTCACGTAGCGGCTCCAGAATTGCCAAACATATGCGAGGGAGGAGCTCCAGTCCAAGGAGCGTCGGGAAGATTCAATTGAAAGATGTGCCCGAAGGGGGCACCTCTGAATACTCAGTGATTTGAATTAATTCCGCTGCCAACATGTCGCATAAGTTGCTTACTCTAGGGCAGAATTTAATTTCTTTAATTTCCGTTTGTTAGCTTCAAAAATAAGTACATTTTTTTGTACTTAGTCGCCACCTAATTAATGGCGTCCCCTCGACAGAGCTACAGTTTCCGCTTCGAGGGAGAAGCTCAGAGATGAGAGCAGTAATAGGAAACTGATAAAATCGATCAGAGTAAATAAAAGTGTGTTTCAAGCGAATGGATACTACACATCGGTGATTGAATTGAATCGAATTTCAGGCAATTAATAGCTACGAAAAGTGAATAATTGGCATCGGTTTGCGGACAAGGACAGTTAAAGTATCCAGCTCAAATGTTAATTTCCATGAGGTTTCAGCTGAAAAGGATATCAAATAGATTTATGCAGGCATTGTGACAATTTTAACGAGCATTTAAAAGCCAGCAAAGGGCAAGCCTCTTGCGTAACTTTTGAATTTTTGTTTTAAATTGCCTTGAAATCTGCATTAGTTTTGGGTTCTTAGCAACTATATATAAATAGGGACACATCCCCCTAAAGAGGGTTTATACAGAATCTGAATTGGCACTTTTTATCATGAAGTTCTACCTTGGAGTTGCTGCAATTGTCCTTATCCTATTGCCTCATAAAGATGTGACAATATTTCCTATAAATGTCAAATAAAATAGTATAAAAAATAAATAAATAAAATTTTAAATTTTTATGGCGAAAATGGTTTGAATAGTAGGGAATTAATAATTTTGTAACAATGGAAAAGAGAACATTTGAAAGCTTTCGTATTCAACATAATTTAATCTAACAATTTAAATGATTTAACGTTTTGTGTAAAAACAAGAGTAGTTCAGAATATATAAAAATATAAATTATTTGCCAAACACTTTGCAAAATAAACGTATCGCATCGGTCATGGGTCCGGTAGGTGGCCTTGTTCGGTAAATTAATTATCATGAAATTGACATTAGTTTCCTCCTCAAGGCTTTTGTATATAAAGAGGCACATCTCTCTGCACAGGCTTTATACAGAATCTAAATTGGCTTTTTTTGAACATGAAAAGCTATCTCGGAGTGGCAGCAATCCTTATCTTAGCTCTCATGGGAGTCGATGCTCGTTTGATAAGGAATTCCCCTAATTTTGTTGAGAATTAATAAAATATACAAATATTTGCTAATAAAATATAACCATTTATTTATAATATTCGGGGTATCAAAATTATTACTATCTAGCAAAGAAGTCATAAAAAGAAAAGTCTCTTGAACAAAGTATGTTAGAAAAGTAGTTAAAATTAATTCGCATCGGTTTTGAAATCGGGGCGAGGCCTTCTTGGGTAAATTAAATACCATGCGATTTAATGATTAATCGGCATTAGTTTCATCTGGTTAACTATATCGACAGTTTTGTATATAAAGGGCAATATCCCTCTGAAAACGGTTTAAACCGAATCTTAACTGGCACCTTTCAACATGAAGATCTACCTAGGAGTTGCCGCATTTCTTGTCTTGGCTCTTTTAGGAGCCGATGCTCGTTTGGTTCCAGACAAAACTAGATATCCTTTTAGAAAATAAATGTATAATTGATGAATAAAATATAGTAAATAAAAAATCATAAGATATTTCAAGTTTATTGGGAAAATAGCTAAGGTAACCGGGATATAATTAATAATTAAGATTAAGATGCAGTGCAAAAGAGAGTCCGGTTCCTTGGACAATTGTTCGTTGTTTAATTTAGTCTGCAACTTGAAGTGTTTTAAATTTGTGTGTCAAAGTGCTGTTGATATTAATGTTATTGTTTAAAACAGGAGAAGTTTAAGTTTTAACCTTGAAAATAAATATAGAATTTTCCACTTCGCAAAATTAAAGTATGTGAAAATTATTTCGCTTTGGGTTTGATAAATTTAATCCCATGAAATTGCCATTAGTTTAGCTTGTGAGTTTTGTATAAAAGGGTTAATTCATATATCAGAATTGTCACTTCTCAACATGAATATCTACCTAGGAGTTGCTGCATTCCTTGTCTTGGCTCTTATGGGAGCCGATGCTCGTTTGGTTCCAGACAAATCTAAAGAACCTTGGGGAAAATAAATATATAATTGATGAATAAAATGCAATAAATAAATCATAAAATACTTCAAGTTTATTGGGAAATAGCTAAGGTAACCAGGATATCATAATAATTAAGATTAAGGTGCAATGCAAAATGCACAATTGTTCGTTTTGTTTGCAACTTAAAACATTTTAAATTTTTGTGTCAAAATGCGGTTAAAATAAATGTTATTGTTTAAAACGAGATTAGTTCAAGTTTAAACCTTGAAAATATATATTATTTTCCACTTCGCAAAATTAAAGTATATGAAAACTATTTCGCTTTGGGCTTGAACCCATTAAGTGTTGTTTGATAAATTAAATGCCATGAAATTGCCATTAGTTTAGCTTGTGAGTTATGTATAAAAGGGTTAAATCCCACTGAAAATGGTTTATTCAGAATCCTCACTTCTCAACATGAATATCTACCTAGGAGTTGCTGCATTCCTTGTCTTGGCTCTTATGGGAGCCGATGCTCGTTTGGTTCCAGACAAATCTAAAGAACCTTGGGGAAAATAAATATATAATTGATGAATAAAATGTAATGAATAAATCATAAAATACTTCAAGTTTATTGGGGAAATAGCTAAGGTAACCAGGGTATCATAATAATTAAGATTAAGGTGCAATGCAAAATGCACAATTGTTCGTTTTGTTTGCAACTTAAAACATTTTAAATTTTTGTGTCAAAATGCGGTTGAAATAAATGTTATTGTTTAAAACGAGATTAGTTCAAGTTTAAACCTTGAAAAAATATATAAATTTCCACTTCGTAAAATTAAAGTATGTGAAAATTATTTCGCTTTGGGTTTGAACCCATTAAGTGTTGTTTGATAAATTAAATGCCATGAAATTGCCATTAGTTTAGCTTCTGAGATTTGTATAAAAGGGTTAAATCCCACTGAAAACGGTTTATTCAGAATCCTCACTTATCAACATGAAGATCTACCTAGGAGTTGCTGCATTCCTTGTCTTGGCTCTTATGGGAGCAGATGCTCGTTTGGTTCCAGAGACAACTAAATTTCCTTTGGGAAAATAAATATATAATCGATGAATAAAATATAATAAATAAATAAAAAAAGACTTCAAGTTTATTGGGAAAATAGCTAAGGTATCCAGGATATCATAATAATTAAGATTAAGATGCAATGCAAAAGGAGTCCGGTCCCTTGCACAATTGTTCGTTGTATATTTTAGTCTGCAACTTGAAATCTTTTAAATATTTGTGTTTGTGTTATTGTTTAAAACGAGATTAGTTCAAGTTTAAACCTTGAAAATATATTTCATTTTCCACTTCGCAAAATTAAAGTATGTGAAAATTATTTCGCTTTGGGTTTGAACCCATTATGTGTTGTTTGATAAATTAAATACCATGAAATTGCCATTAGTTTAGCTTCTGAGATTTGTATAAAAAGGATTAAATCCCACTGAAAAGGGTTTATTCAGAATCCTCACTTCTCAACATGAAGATCTACCTAGGAGTTGCTGCATTCCTTGTCTTGGCTCTTATGGGAGCCGATGCTCGTTTGGATTCATCCAAACCTAAAGAGGCTTCGGGAATATTTGATTGGATCAATAAATAAAAAATCATAAAATACTTAACGTTTATTGGGGAAATAGCTAAGGTATCCAGGATATCATAATTATTAAGGTTAAGATGCAATGCAGAAGGAGTCCGGTCCGTTGCACAATTATTCGTTTTGTTTGCAACTTAAAACATTTTAATTTTTGTGTCTAAATGCGGTTAAAATATATGTTATTGTTTAAAACGAGAGTAGTTCAAGTTTTACCCTTGAAAATATATTTAATTTTCCACTGCGCAAAAATAAAGTATGTTCCTTTGTTTGATAAATTAAACGCCATGAAATTTCCATTAGTTTAGCTTGTGAGTTTATTATAAGAGGGATAAATCAGACTGAAAACAGTTTATTCATATGTCAGAATTTGCACTTCTCAACATGAAGATCTACCTTGGAGCTGCATTAATTCTTATTTTGAATATTATGGGAATGAATCCTTTTTATCCTAGGAATAGACCGACAAATTGTAAAATTTGAATATAAAATGGTAAATAAAAATGATAAATAAAATCATAAATCGTAATAATAGTTATAATAGTCGTGATTTACTAATTGTTATTATCTAAGAAAGTAGCTCGAAATGTTTTAAATTGATGTCTCAAAATCTGTTTGAAATAGATGTTGTTGTGCAAAACGAGAGTAGTTCAAATTTAAAATATATATAATTTTTAAAAACACTGCGCAAAAGAAGTGAAAATTATTTCGCATTGAAGAAAGAATGTGGCCTTGTTTGGTGAATTAAACACCATGAAGTAAACATTAGTTCAGCTTGTGACTTTTGTTATATAAAGGGGTAAATCCCTCTAAAACCGGCTTATATATATCAGAATTTTAACATTTGACCATGAAGATTTACCTTGGAGTCGCAGCATTTCTTATATTGAGTGTTCTGGGAGCCGATGCTCGTATTCATAAGGGTAAACCTACAATTCCATTGTAATATTCAATAAAAACAAATGATAAATAAAATATGATAAAAAATAAATCATAAAATATTTTCATTTTATTAAAAAAATTAGTTGTTTTAGTCGGAATTTAATAATTTTTATTATTTAACAAGGTAGCACAATTAATCGCCATTAGTTTTATCTCAAAACATTTGTATATAAGGCTGATTTTCCCAAGAAGAGGAAACACGATCCTCAATTGATAGAAATGAAAGTCTTTTTGGGAAAAGCGGTAATCCTTGTGTTGGCACAACTCGATTGATTAACCCTGTACAAGTCTGAATGTATTCAAAAACCTGTGAGTTTCTTCAATACAAATTATTATTCCTTTGGGCTCTTCAACACTTAAGTATTTCAATTGATTTTATGTAATTTAAAATCAGACAAAACGTGAGACCAGTTTGCATTGGGTAATAGATCGAGACATCACAGTCAGATGTTTCCCGCAATCATACTTTTGTCATCAACCACTGGAAATGGAAATGTGAATGGGAATGCAGATTACGGCTAAAGTCACTGGTGTTGACAAATGCATATTACCACAAAGTGCAACTGGCCGCATTGAAAGCCACGTCTATTGCGCCATCTGGACCATGAGAAGTGCGCCGGCCGAAAGAGGCCAACGGCGCCGGCGGGGGAACAAAGCCGTCGAGGGGAGAGGCAACCAGCCCGGGCATTTATGACGCAAATGCTGTAAACATGTTCATCACTTTTTGTGGAGCCAGCGCGACGAGACAAAGGCCAAAAGCAGCGGCGACATGGCCAGCAGCAACGTGCAACAGCCAACGTGCAGTGCGGTGAGCTCACGTGTTGCTGCCACAAAACAAAACAATACTCGCACCAGCGCAATGCAGGGATCCCTTAACAAACACAAAAAAAAATTAAATAAGAGTATTGTCCCCAGCAACAATTGGCAGAGGAAGGAAGTGAGGGAGTCGACGGATTGATACCTAGGAAAAAATAGTTGGAACTTTATATCTTTGCGGGATATGCAAGCATTTCAAGTATGCTCTTATTTTGAAACAGTTTAAATTAATTATATTATCAAGCCACAAGAAATATATAAACTTTAACATAAGATACCCTGCTTTTTAGAAAGGATATGCATTAGTAATACCCTTAAGATTTGTTTCTCATTTAAAAGCTGTAACAAATATAATAATTTCTGTGCTAGAGCATACAATTTTACCTGCAAATTTCCCTGGCAATATTTAACTAGACCTGCGATACCCCTCTGAGAGCAGTGGGGCGCCGGTAGCTGCAAATAATAAAAGGATGATAGTCAAAGTTTAATGACAGTTCAAATGATGTTGCTGTCGCAGCTGCTGCCTCGGCCGCAGTCGCTGCCCTGCTGCATTTTCCGATGTGGCAGCAAAAAAACAATTGCTGCTGTTGTTGTACGTATTTGCTGGCATCCACTTGCGGTGAAGGTACAATGATATAGTCATTAGGGATGAAACCATAAGCTGAACTTGTCTGCTCTCTTTTTCAAAAGCAGAAATATGCTCAGCAAATAAGGTAAAATGTTATTTTAAAAGAGGAAATCACCCACACGCTGTATCGATAAACAATTTAAAAAAACTTTGCAGCCGAGGAAAGAGTGTAACATATTCAGATAGTTACAAAAAAGAAATAGCGAGAATTTCCCTCCTGTTTTTTATACATTTTTTATGCAACTCTTTGTTGCTGCTCGGCGAGCAGCTCTGCTGCCGTTGATATTATTATGATGGTTGCAGGCAACATGATGTTGCAACATGCGCTTGAACATAATAAATTTTTATGCATGATTTCTCACATTGCATGTGATGGCTGGCACTTGATGTGCCACATGGGGCGTATGCGCGACGTTCGCCGCCGACTGAAAAGTGCGTTTAAATTTTTAAAGTAAAAAAAAAATGAGGCACACACAAGAGAAACCCATAAATAAACCATAGTTTGCGCTACCTTAATCCATTCCATTCCGTCCGCCGGAGGAGTCATTAATGTCTGGAAAAACTAAGCGCGAAGATCAAAGCACTGAGGCAGAGACATCAAAAATGTAAAAGCCAGATGCAGTGCTAAAATTCTGACACGGTCCCACAGTGGATACGAAATTGTGGCAATTTAAATTATAGAATCTAATAGAAACTATAGTTATTTTAATGAAATAATAATAATATTCTAAATTCCCCGTTTTTGAATTATTACTTGTGGTAAAAAGGTTTAATTAAATGCAAGTATTATCTGCTCTTGCCACTGTGAACCTCTTTCCCATCTCTGACAGCTCGTTTTGCCATTCGCCAAGTCGAAATCGGCATTAGGCAAACCAGAGGCGCTCCACTTTATCCAACGCCCCGACATCTTCATCATCATTTGTCGGCGTCTGAAGTCGAAACATATGGAGAGATGATTTAGCGGCGATCCCAGGGCGGATGCTGATCGTGTGGGCATTATAAATCGCCTGGCACTGGCTGCATCGGGCCCCTCAATCATTCTCTTTAATTGCAAAATCACATTAGCATAAATTTGTTAAAAACATTTCAAGTGAAACTATGGCAGGGCCTCTGCCGGGGCACACAATGACATTAATAAGCAATTACAAGTTGCAAATAGCAACAGCAAATGACTTCAAAAGGCTAAAAGCTAAAAGGAACACAGGGAGAAAGGGAGTACTAATTGAGAATATAAATTAAAAATAAAGAATGATAGATACATGAATAGAAGATATACTAACTATTAAAAGGTCAAAGTATATATAGTATTTCCTGAAAGAAAACTTTAAACTCCAAATATTACATTTCCATATTGATTTCTCTGTCTGTGCCTGGCGTTGGAGTTATGGTGTTCGTGTTTACAGTCCTCCGCCGGCAGTTCATCATCGTATCGGGGGGCCATAGCCATACATCTTCATAGTGCTGGGACTGCGGAATGACCTCCAGTTAGTCGGGCTCCGTTAGTCGTCGTCGTCATCATCATCATCGCCATCGAGGCTGTTGTTTTGCCCTGCACTGGCATGGCCTCAAGTGGCTCCATTCATTCCATGTCCGTCTGCATCCCGGCATTTTCCCAGTCGGCAGTTTTCCCAGTTATCCCCCCAGAGTTTCCCCGGGACGATGATGATGAAAAACTAAAACTGACGCCGCTCCACGACAGGCACGACAATGAGCTGACTGTTTAATGTCCAACTCCAGCTCCAACTCCAACTCCAGCTCCAACTCCGATTCCTTCTCCGACTCCGAGCTGCAGGAGGCAGTGGGCATGGGCTTTGCTTTTTGTCCGCCTGACAATTTCGCAAAACAAGAGCAACCTTTATTAGCACGCCGGCAGCAAAAAATAAATGCTTTCTGGTCTTGGCCAAGGAAAGCGCCGCCAGCCTCGAATGTCCAATGGACGAAAGGGTTTCCCAACTTATTAGCCGAGTCTGTCTGTCAGCCTGTCTGTCCCAGGGTTATGGCTGGATTAGGCTGAGACCTGGCAGCTGGGTTTGGCCAGAAAACAGAGTTGTAAGTTAATTATTCCAGACACATACTGCCATGGAAAATTACACTGGCGCCCAAGGAAAATATTATTGAATTTGGTAGGCAAACTGAAATTATGTTGGCTGTTTTTTCAGGATTTCTGTATGTGTAATTTTCATTTTGTGTTATTTTTTAGAGGCTTTATTTATGTATGCGTATTTTTATTGTTTACATTTAAATTGCATTTTTTTGCAAGCTTAAAGCTTTGTGTTTGTTTAGCATGAACAGGATGGTTTCGGTTAGTTTTATTCAAAACTAATTACTCTTTGTGAGTTAATGTGATTCAATTTATGGGCGCTTGTTTTTTACGTTTACATTTATTTCATATGCAAACATCTGTGAAAAGATAATCCTTTTTTAGTCAGAAGTTTGCAATGCAGTCATTTCCAAACATTTCTCTGCTGGGAAATGTGTATCTGTTCCCAACTTCATTTCGCCTGTGCACTAGTGTTATTGGCCAGACCAAAAATGTGAAAAAAACCCGCAACTCATTCGGTTTCGAGTCCCCGTATCGTAAAGTTTTCCCCGGCTATAATTTGTGTGACTATGACTCATTTCGGTGGAGGCCGGAGCAGCCGCAGGAATGGAGTTCCCCGAAACAGGCCGCAAATATCTGCATTTATGTTGCATACATTACGCAGCATTCGGCGTTTCGGGGCTGCCACAGAGGCACACTGATTATTGCTGATAATGTTGGCTGCCATACGCCAGTTGGCGCAGCCAGGAACTAACCCGAAAACGTCTGCCTTTTTGCCAGGAATTACAAAATGAAAATGGCCAACCATGAAACGGCGAAACGGCGGCAGCAGCAACTATCGCATCGCATGGCATCGTCCCACTGCAGTTGCAGCATCCTTGTGCTGCTGCTGCTGCTGCTGCTGTGGCATAGATATGAGCGACAATTAAGTGTCTGCCGCATAATGATGTCCCTGTTTTTGCGGCACTAGGCAAACAGAACTTGCCACAGTAGTTGCGGCAAGTTTTTATCGGTCCTAAGCCAAGGATGGCCAAATAAAAAGCTAATGGCTTCATTTCGCGGTTGAGCCAAATATGGAATGGAAATGGCAACTGTTGCCACCGGAAGTAATAATGCTAAGAATTCAAGCTGAGCAGCTTGGAAAAAGGGAAAATTGGAAGTAAAATTCTAAACAAAAATTAGAAACTATACAGAATATTTATTGTGTCAATAGATGGCATCTCCACTTTCATTTTCTTTTTGAATGAACTATCTATCTAAGGATCATTCTTAAAACGCTTCAAGGAAACACGAGGCTTCGTCTGGGGGGCCATTAAAAGTTGGGCAATATTTTGTTAACAAAAATTAGAAAGCCTCCAAAAGAGGCTCTGGTTTTCCTGCCGCCGCCGGGGCTGACCAACTCAATTGAAAATCCAATCTGGGCTCGGTCCGATTTTTGAAGTGGCTCATGTGTGGCGTTCCCACAGCAATTAAATTCGAGCCCAGGACGCGGCAGGATAACGGCTAACGCACACAGGAAAAAAAGAAGTTGACAAGTTGGGCAAACAAACAAACAAGAGCTTCAGAGTCGAGAGAGAAAAAAGGGCCACCAAAAGACAACCGCAGACAGCGCATATGTGGGCCCCTTCCACTGCTGACAAGAACAAAAACAGCAAAAAAAAAAAAGGAAAGGACAATCCTGGCAGGACACAGCACTCAGCTGCTCTTTGGGCTTGAAGAAGACATCGCAACGACCACAAAAAGCAACGAATGCTCCGCCGCTCTTTTTTTTTTGCCGAAGCCCGCAGTCCGTAGTCCTAGGAACAGGACAACAACTGCAAACTAAAAAGGACAACGGGCATACAAATAACATTAAGCCGGCAAAATCGGCAAACGGACTCCACTACTCAGTGTCCTCGCTGGCAGGGCCAAAGGATATCATCGGCCGCTCCGGAGGTGAAAGCGCTCCACAGAGCCATGAAAATGACAATATACCGAACAGGACATCCAGTCTGTCCCCTCTCCCTGGGTGTGTGTGTGTGACACAAAACTGGCATTAGGCAAGGATTTGCATTGATTATGGACAGCAATGGGTTTTTGGCTCTATTTTCGAATGAAAAGACAATGAAAGGCGTCCCCCGCATCTCGATTTCGTGTTCCCGGCAATAAGACAATAATGCCATAAAGAGCTTCGATTCCAGGTGAAGTCCCGCTTTGGATGCTCCGCCGGCTGATAAAACTAATTACATTTCATGGCTTAGGCGAAATGTTTGCGAGATTTATGCCCGGGGTCAGCGGAGTGCGGAAATTGATAAGCCTTCTTAATGGCAGTTTGCTTAAGGGGTTCCTTCCTGGGTTCCTGCTCTAAAAAGGGTGCCCAGTTCGAGTTCGAGTCTTACTGGAGGTCAGGAAATGAAAACAATCGAGTGGTTAATATCTGGGAAGCTGTGGATGAGTGTCAACTTTAGATGTAAATCTATTTTTCATTTGGTGACAGAGGAGAACTGTTTTTAATTTATTAATGTTGGGAAAAATCTATAATAAAAGGGAACTAAACTTTAAGGAATGTATCAGTTAGGAACAGAAATTGAAAGACTTAAGAAAAATATAATTTAAGGAAATTTACTGATTTTTAGTCACAAAATCAGTTATAACTTTATTCTTAAATAGTTATTTTTAAAACCCCTAACTAAACACAAATTGTTTATAGTTAAATTATCTGAATTTTATATTTTATTCAGAGTTAATCCCTGAAACTTCTTATAGATTCAACAAACTCTTATTTCTATATTTATAATAATATCCACCAGTTGAAAGTGGAATATATATTCTCTTTAAATTTCTCCCCAGTTCAAATACAAGACTCCAGTACTCGCTCATAGTTCCATTCCATCTTTAATTGTTTCCCTAATTACCATTCCCAGCTGAAACCAGAACCAGTCGTTAAAGTTCTTTATTTTCTCCCCAGCTTTTCCCCAAACGCATAATTTGGGTTTTGACATTAGACATTTCCTCAAGTGTTTCCGTTGTCAGTTTGGAGCGACAGACAGTGCCATCATTTAGGCGAGCATTGAGATAAACATATTTTATTATTAATTCATTAGGCTGTTTTTTAATGGGCAGAGCATATTTTTCGGTCTGGCACTTTAATTGTTAATTAGTTTAATGTTCGAGCCGCGGCCAGCCACATGGCCTGTCGCCTGTCCCCTGTCCCCCGAGAAGACTATTTATTGGAGGGTCTAATTGGAGAGTGCGTTGAATTGGAAACCGCAGAAATTGGTGTGTCGTTGTTGTGTCTGTCTGAAGTGCCACCCTGGCACCCCAGCACCCACTTCCCAAGGCCATAAAAAAGCCCAGCAAATAATTAAGAGCCGCCACCACCGCCACCCACCGCGCAAATGAACACAAATGGGCGCCAGTGTCGCCTGGGTTGCCTTGGTTGGGCGGTTGGGCCTGGGGCTGCCTTAAGGGCGTGCTAATCGTAAAAAAAAAAGAAAACACAACCGAAATTATGAATTTGTTTGGCGTAATTTTACGCGCCCAAAGAAGAGAAACCCCCAGATGAAGGCGAAACCCAAGAAGGCCAAGAAAAGCGATCCGAAACGGTGCTGCCAATAATGACCCAATTTGGTGCATCAAAATTTATGTTTATTCGCTGGGCTCTGTGCCCTTCCCTGTTTCCCATTTTCCCAATATTAATATGTATAAAATGAACGAGGGAGGAGGCGGACCGAAATCGCTGCGCATAACAGGAAAATTACTTTTTAATCTTATGAGTCATTAGAAGACATTTTCGACTTTTCAACAATAATGCCGAGGAGAGTGGAAGTGGGAAGTGTGAAGACCCGATAAAGCCGACCGGGGGCCTGTGAGAACTTCAATTCAGATGCAGATACCTGGAAGACCATCGAAGATCCACACCTAAGCGGCGTTGCTAAATGGGGAAACTCTTTTGTCTAATTTTGGGTCGATAAGAGGTGAGAGGGAAATGGAAATGGATCTGTTCCAGGGCGCGTATTAGTATAATTAACTTTGTCCCACGGCTTAGGTGCTTTCCATATTTCCCATTAGTTTCTCTGGGCATCAAACTGACCTTTAAGCTGCAGCCGGCTGAGATAGTGAGTGGCATATGCCACATGTACTGGCACCTTTCCCCCGGGAATCTCTCCTGCGATGACCGCACAATGCCACAAAAACCCGAAACGAACATAAAGGAAATTAATCAGATTTTTATTTAAACGCCCGGAGATATGGAGGCGAGTGCGACCATTGTCCCTCCCGGGCAGGGAAACCTTTGACTCGAGCTCGAACGTGTGTCCTCTGTGTGTGCGAGTGTGTGTGCGATTTTTGTCAACATGTTTTCCGCACAAGGCTGCCCATTGTCTTCGACCCCTTGCCCGAAACTGTCAGTTTTGTCAGTTTCTGTGGAATTCCCGGGACCATGAATGATTTTAGCAGATTTTTATATATTTCTCCAGCCTCGCGCCATTGTGTGCCATCCATCTCTAGGCGTCCATCCATCTATATGTTATGTGTGCTTCCCAGGCACTCCCTCTGACCCTCGCTCGTGTGGTTAGTTTGGTTTTGTCATTACAATTGTTTGCGTTTTCCACCATTCAATGCCAGCCGGAGTCGAGTCGGTCCTTTGTTGGCTCGCACTTCGGATGGGCAAGGACAAAGCAGTTGCCGGCTGTGGGTTGCAAGTTGCCAGTTTTCGGTTTTCAGATTCCAGTTCAGGCGGAAGCAACCAGGCAAAGTTGCCGTTGCAGAATGCAACGTTTTATCTTTGGGAATAATATATAAATATATAAGAGTGAAGAGAGAGTGGGGAAAGGATTTTGAAATAAAACTATTTCAAGTGTTTCTATTTTATTTGTATTTACGTTTGATGTGCCAAGGATATGTCCAATTCTTAGCCACCTTTTATGTTGGGTCTTCAATTGCTCTCGTAAAAGCTATCTCAATGCCCCATCTCGTTTATGAAGTCACATTTCTGGCTCAACTACTGCACCTTGCCGTTTTAATTGTCCTTCTCGTGCGGTTTCCTATCGACTTCCAAACTGGTCCCTGGCCACCGCAGACGTGCAAACTGATGGCAAATGTGTTTTTGAACCGAAAACTTGCCAAAAAAGGCAGGAGAAAGGGAGAACTTATGAAGACTCCCCCGCAAATTCTCACTTAGTTTACGGCAATATTAGTTATGTGCCATAAACAAGATGCGGCGGCGGCCCGAGTGGCGCCAGCAGGAAACTGCAGCAGCCTGGAGGAGAGAGAACGCCAGCGAAGCACAAAATTAGGGAAGCCTCCCACTCCCCCCGCAGGATCAGGGTCCTGCGCCGGAATCGCCATCATCATCAACCTGCGACAACTTGCAAAACACAAACGAAATTGTTCAATGGCGCCGCAAAAATGACCAAAATGCGATGCCAGCAGACGCGCCGCCATTTTATTTGCAGCAGTGCCACTTCCGGCGGCGAGAGTTGTCTCCGCCGCCGCCCCTGCCACCCCTGCCACCCGTCGCCACCTCCCCTCATCGGCGCTGCGGCAGCCAAAAGCTGCAAATTGATGGCGACTGGCGCGCATTCAAAACGCTTCCATTATTGTCATAAGCTCGCCAGCCCGCCCGGTCAGCTCCCGGCGAGATAGCTCCTAGGAATGCCGCCGCGTACTTTTCGATTTCCGCTCCGTAATATTCAAGTGATTACGCGGCTGCTGCTGGCCAGTAACCGGAAGCAGCAAAGTGCGCCGGGCCTGGGTGAGTTTTGTGCTGACGTGCGCTGATTTCAGGACTCGTAGCTGCACTGGGAGAGATTGGGGACTACGAAGGAGTATTTTTGGGTTGAAATAATTAAGTTTGATGTAAAATAAGTAACTTTTTAGAGGGAAACTATAGCGATATCTGTGGAATAACTTTTGGATTATTTCAACTGTTTATGTTTCATTTTAATTTATTTTCATTAAGTCTAAATGAAATAACTTACAAAAATGAATACCTCATTGGCTCATTTCAAATATTAAAATAAAAGCCAACAAAGTATACGTTTGACTCAATAAATATAAGAAAGCAAAGAAGGTTGTTTCTTATATATAATAATAATATTAACAAATAAATAATATAAACATGAATAACTGAGATCTCTCAAAATATACTAAAACATGACATAAATTCTCTAAAATTCAAACCCCATATCATCCTTTTTTTCCCCACATTTCTCCACTGTGTACCTACAAGTCCTTGCCGCATTATTTGTGTTGCTAAGTGTGTGCTGGGTTCGCGGCTCTCTCTGCTCTCGGTGCTCGGTGGCCGATTCTCGGTTTTCGGGTTCAATGACAAAGTTTACTACCACTAAGTATTTATAACTATTATTTATGTAGCCAGCACCGCCTTCTCCTTCGCCTCCGCCTCGGAAACCGACCCCGACCCCATTTTAAATGTTTAGTGATGCGCAACGAATTTCTTAATGGTGCAATTTGGCGTTTTATGTTTGAAGTTTAGGCGAATGGCGATTTCCAGAGTGGTGGAGGGTCCTGAGTCCTGGCTCCCCAGGAATCATTTTTTTTTCTTGCTCCTGCCCGCTATCGCTACGTGCATAAAGTTTTCGCAAACAATTATGGCCGCCTGGCAGACGACCAACCAACCACTGGAGCGGCCAGTAACGTAACCGGAAGGAAGCCGCGTTGCGATCCTAGCTGGAGGACCTTCGATATTTGCGGTTTTTCATTAATTCAATGGTGTTACTTCCGCACCGCCGTCTGGCTTCCGGGCGAACTGTAATCGCACTCGGTCGTATCTTATTGATTTGAAAATATGTTTTTGCGGAGGCATCGCAAAAAATGTTTGATGGTGGGAATGGAAGCATATTGTGGAGCTTTTGTAATTTGTGATATATATATTTTTAAATAATGGTTTGAGGGTCAAAATGTTCAATATTTGCAATGAAAATTAAGGTACATTTCTGTTTGTTTACTCCTTCAGGTAGTCTAGTTACCTTCTTAGCATTTTCCTTATTAAAAACCACAATCAAAGAGCAGTCCTGATTTTAAAATTGTATATTTTTCTACATTAAAGTTCTGTCAACAGTCACAACTCTTTCCCACAACAATGCCTGCAAAATATAGGCTGAAATTCAATCGCAAACCCGATAAACTCAGCACGCAGAAAGGCAAAAACAAAGTCCGGTATATGCACCCGTGGTGATAAAAAAAAAAAGCCTGGTGGAAAAACCGCTCGGATAAAAAACGAAATTATGCCAAGCACTTAATTGGTAAATAACAAAAAAAAAAAAAAATGAAACTGCCGACACTTTCGACAATGGCCTTCCATCGTGACACCTCAAATCATAACGACATAATGAATATGTGATTCCCGGCGAGTGGACGTGGCTGCCGGCGGCGTTATGCCAAGAATGGAAATTAATTGAAAATGCATTTTGCATTCCATTGTCTTCAATTAATTTTCATTTCACTCACTTCGAATAGCTTGTAATTCGATTTGCTCCGAATGCGAGCGAATGCTCTGGACAGTGACTTTAATTCGTACACGAAAAGTTAATAAGAGGCGATCGAAATTGAATTTCTTACTTTCTCATTTGGCAGTGATTCGGTTTAAAGTCTGCCATTAATTCCGCATGTAGGGGCGCAACTTGTTTTCCATTTAATCCGAATTACTAGCACATATTGTCGCTCCTGCAAATTGCCCTCACTGGCCCGGGCCTGTGCATAATGGGCTCATAACTAGTTAAACTAACAGAACTTCATTATCCTGCGGCAGCCGTGTCCTGTCCTGCCCGCTGTGGTCCCTCAATTACCGAGCTGGCCAGCGAGTTGTCCGGAGTTTGTCCGTAATGTATTCAAAATCTTTAATGTAATTAATGCTGTTTGCTTAATGAAAGTTGTCTGAGCCGCTCTCACATTCTGCGTGCATGTGTGCAGGTCCGAGGATATTCACCAAATTCAGTCAGGACATTGCAATATGCAAGCTTGTTGCAGGCATGCAGGGCTCGGTGAGTGGGGGGTTTATGCAGCAGCAGAAATGGTGAAGAGTTAATCTTGTTTTATATATTAATTTTGATATTATTTTAAGGCCTTGTATTAAAGCGAGGAATTCTTCATTCACTAATATAATTGATTAATTTCAAATGACAAATGATCTTTCTGTACTCTCTCTTTGGCATAAACCTCACTGCACTGGGGCTCCCATTGGGCTTCTAATCATCATCGACAACTGTGCCATACATTTGTCCGTCTGTCTGCAGGTCTGACCCCGTCCCTTCCACGTCCGAGAGCAACCCCTCGATAGCTCCGTGTGTGCGTGGGTTCTAATGCGCTAAAGTGCTTTTTCCGAAAAACAAGTTACACTTTGCAATTTGCACTAAATCCCACTTGGATGTGGCCGGGTCCGCCGTTCGACTGACTCCGGTTCTGGGCTCTCCGGCTGCATAGGCAGGCCGAGTTGTTTAGTCCTTCCTCTTCCTGTTGGCTCCATGTGTCTGGTATCCTTGTGTGTGTGTGTGTGTGTGTTTGTGTAAATCCTTTGGCCGTTGCGTGGCAATTAAAAGGGATTTTCATGGCTAAAACGTATTTATTTAACACAGACACACACGAACGGAGTCCGGACTTCGCCTCCCCTGGCTCTTCCACCTCACTTAATATTTGATTTTTGATTTGTGGTCCTGTTTCGCAAGGCAACCCCTGCCCAACCGCCGCGTCCTCGTCAAGTACTCTTATTAATTGCTATTGATTTTGGCCTCCTGTTTCGGTGTTAATGAAATTGAATCGAACGGCCGCCGCCGAGTGCAGGCCACAGAGCCGTGCGGCAACCGTAGGGAAAATCGATAAAATCGCCGCAGTGGCATAGTTTTCGAAAAGGTGCATTGAACCCGGCATTTCCCCGGCTTTTCCCTGACTTTTCCCGAATTCCCAGGCACACTCACACTCACACACAGACAGTCAACGGCTCGTCACGCTATCCCTTCACGGTGGACACAGGGGCGGAGGCGTGGCAGACAGCATTTAGCACTATGCGATGGCAGGATGGGAGCAGCAATCATGGGATAGCTTATACACATTATCGGTTTGGGTTATGCCACAAAATTACAAGGATATATAGAAAGCAAAGCAGAAATTTTATAGGGATTTTCAGCTTTTCAAGTCTAACAGAACTTTAAAGTACTTTAAATTCCTTTAAGAATAATAAAACACCAAAAATCTAGTGGCCAGCTTTCCCTTTTCCAAATCACAGCTCTATATTTTCGACTGCATTCAAAGCTCACTCAATCAGCTGGCCATTAATTATGCAAAGTTAGCCAGCAAATAAAGCGAAAATCGACCAAACATATGACAACAAATTGCCACCTGCCCTCAATAATTTCTATCTCTCTCTCTGTATATATGTATCTCTGGCTCTGTCTCTTTCTGTTCGAATTGTCGCCAGCGTCAATATTGAATTTGAAATTAAAACGCCCCAAAAATGGCAGAAATGGACAAGGGCCAAGTGCCCGGCTGGCAACAGTTGGACCAAATTGGCCAGCCCCAGACCCATATTCCTGGAAACACAGCGAGAAATGGAGCTATATATGTTTAAAAATTTATAAAAATATAATACATATGATATAAAATTATATATTTAAGTATTAAAGAGTAAAGAAGCTATGATTTATAGGGTAGGAAGTGACTTCTAAATTATGATAAAAAATATTTTAATATTAATAACATTAAATGCACACTCAGAAGAGATAAATATCATCGAGATTCATTTAAAAGCGACCAAAGAAGAGTCTAATATTAATTACACCTACAACTAGAGCTTTCACACAACTAAATATTTATATAATTGTTTATCTATGTCCTAATATTTATTTTATATTTAATTAACATTTTCCAAAGGTGATTTTTTTGCCACTCACATAATTTTCCCTCAGTTTACCCCCTTTCGCCCTGCCCAGATATATCCCCACGGAAAACCGGGCGTTGAAATCTGCATGTGTTAATTACCGATGCCGGGGTCTGGGCCCTGGCCAGGGGTCAGGGACTGGCCGGGGTCGGGCGGGGGAGGCGGAACGGCAAAAAATTGTCAACATGGCGGCGGTCGGTCGGTCGGTCGGTCGGTCGTAGGAAAGCTGCCAGGACAAGCTGCCGCCCGAGCGACGCGCATTTGATTTATAAAGCCCCGGCGAAGGGGCGTGTTTTCAGCCACTCGAATTTGCATTTACCTCCAGCAAAAACAAATAAACGTCTAATCGAGTCCTGCGTGTCCTGTTCCAGGGCGTCGGGGTCGGGGTCGGGGCAATTGGCCAGCCTCAGACACACAGACAGACAGGCAGCGGCGAATAATGTGACGCAACAGCTGGCGGCGGGCTAGAAAAACTGATGTCCGCCATAAACAAATAAAGGCGAGCCTGGTCGAGAAATTGATTTTTTGCGCCTAATCAAAAGCGAATTAATTTCGGCAGCATGTGACAAACAGCCTCCCATCGGATCGTGGCCAGTTCCTGCTCCTGCTCCTGCTCCTGCTCCTGCTCCTGCTCCTGCTCCTGCTCCTGCTCCTGCTCCTGCTCCTGCTCCTGCTCCTGCTCCTGCTCCTCCTCCCCGGAAGGCTCCACGTCCACAGATAGCCCCAATTGATTAAATTGGCATGAAATGAAATTTATGTTAGTGTCTGTCCGCCCCGGTGGTTGCAAGGTGTTTTCTCCGCTTTTCCCTGCACACGGGGTTGAAATCCAACTTCATTTGGACCACGGGGTGAGTCCGTAAACCCCAGCGGAGTAGCGATTGCGATTAAAGTGCCGGCGAGGAGATTTTTGCGGTTGCAGGAAGCACCTTAATCGAGGGGAGAGAAGTGTCTTTAAGATCTCTGCGGCAGTAAGCCGTGTTTCCTGGGGGCTAGCTGGAGCTATTGATGTTTTTTTTCTTGAGGCCTAATGGGTGATGCCAACAAAGGGAACGTCTAATTGGATTGCTATATATCAAAGTCCTAGATGGGGAGACTGCATTAAAGACTCTATGAAGGTGAGCTGGATATTTTTGGCCAAGTTTATTAGGACTAAATATATTTTACCTACAATAATAAAGAGCTTAATTTAAATTAGGAAAAATACTAGCAATGTAAGAAGGTTTCAATTGTTGCACTTACATTTCCCTTAAAGCTACCACTTTTAAGCCCTTAAAAATCCTCAAAAATCTGGCACTATATATGTTCTTGTACATTCAAATCGATGGTCTGTGCTTTTCCCCTCATTGGGCTGATACATTTTTAATGTGGGTCGCACGCACATTACGCATACGCCGCGTGCAGCCAAAAAATATATGACTGAGCCGTCATAATGCTGAGCAAACTTTAAATAAATGGCAGCCAGGGCGCACAGACAGACAGACAGGGGCTCCCACTCGTCCATTTGTGTGTTTCGAATGCCATAAAAAGCAGTCGTAAAACCCTTTCCGCAAAACGGAAATCCCGCTTCAAAACAAACGCCATTAAAAACGAGGTCATGCTCAGTGGCACGGCCATGGGTACTCAAGGGGATACAGGATACTGGGAGGATACTGGGAGGATACTTGGGGGAGACTGTGAGGATACTGGCAGGATGCGGGCGGCTTGGTATGTGGGATCCAGGGCCGGCGGATGAGCTGGTGTTTGGGCAATATCGCATTCAAGGACTGCCGAAAAGTCAAACAAAATTTACAGTCTCAAACTGCACAAAAATTTCAAAAGTTCGAGGCACAGAAAACAAAAAAAAGTACAGCAAAAATATATATATAATATTTTAAAAGTGCTCATAGGGAGCAGCATAAAATATGGGCGCAAAAAGTTCAAGTTTACGGGGGGCAGGCACTGGGTGTGTGGCTGTTCTTTCTAAGGTATTTATTTTCATAACGCAGCACAACATAAGGAAGCAATAAATTTAAGCTGACTGACGACAGTTTGCATGTGGCAGGGAGGGGATCAGGGGAGCACACGTAGGGTCCTGGCAAGGATATGCTCTGTTATGTCTGGCTTTGGCTTAGGCGGCCTGCTGTTACACCTCCTGGACCCCGTTATCCCCTCATGTCGTAGGTGGAATGCCAACAGTCGTGTCTGCACATATATTGCATAGTTATTGTTTTAAAGCCTTGGCCACGCCCCGTCCCCGGCCCTCGTCCCGTCACTTGCTCTGCGTCATTTAAATAAATTTTATGCAATTTAGTTAAGCTGCTCCCTCTCTCCCTCTCTCTCTCTCTCTCTGGCTGCTGCACTTCGGTTGAGTGAGTAAATGTCATTTAAATTTCTCGTGCCGTCCCGCTCGTCAGCAGCGTATGTGTGGCATTCCAATTTCTTTTCGCCTGTATCGCACATATCCTTTCACAATCCCCAGCACCGCTCGCAATAAAATATTTAGCAGAGGGCGGGCAGGGCGGAAGGAGATGGGTACACAGGACGAAAAGTGTTAAGGCTAAGTCAAGGCCATCGTACTTGACTCTCGTCGTTTAGCTGCTCTCGCTCGTTTTAATCTTGTTTCCAGTGGTGATTCTTTTCTCGTTGTCTTCTTCACTCGTTGCCTTGACTTCTCTCGCTTCTTTGCTAGTCGGTCTGCTCTGGTTCTCGCTTTCTGTACTCGTTTCTTTAATCTGTCTCGCTCTTTGTTATTGCTCATCTTTCTGCTTCCATCTTAGCATTCTTCACTCGCTCTTTTTATCTCTTTTGTTACTCGTCAGTTAGCTCTCATTCATCTTCCATACTCGTCGCCTTAATTCGTCTCGCTTGTCCTTTTCTCGTTGAATTTTCTATCGTTCTCAACATATTTACTCGTTACTTTTATCCTCGTTTACTGTTTTAGTTATGCTCAATTTTCTCCCTGTGCACGAGCTCGTTACCTCCCATTTGTGTGTTGTTTTTCGTGAGTTTTTCCTTTGGCTCTCCCACCCGGATACCGAATGCTCGGCCCCCTGGATCTTGTCGTATGTCACCGGCAACTTGACTGAGTTGTTAGTTTTACTGTATTCCTTGTCTCTGTTGTTGCCGCTGTTCCATCACATCATAAAAACGTGTGTGCCATGGCTATATGGCTCTTCCTTCTGCTTCTTGTTGTACTCGCTGCTTGTTCAGGTTATTTATGTTTGCCATGTTGCGTTTGTCAAGTTTTTGCATTTGAAACAGACGCGCTTGAAAGCATTATGACTTAATTCTTATATGGCGCCCAGACATGATATGGATGCATAATCCAGAAGGGCGCAATTCCAGAAGGACATCTCGCGGCCCTTTAAGGCTTTAAGGCTTGAAGAGGGACCTATTTGCACGGCAAATTCAATTGCTGTCAATTGTGCTGCAGCAGCCTCCGCTTGCTAATTGAATCAAACTTAATTAAAAATGTCTTGACATGGCATAAATCTCGGGGGAGGTGCTGCCCACCTGCACAGGTAAATAACAGGGGAGTCCCGGAGGGGAGGCAGCATATGCCAGCAGCTGTTTTGCTTTCGGGCTGCCTCAACTATTTATTTGCACAAAAAATATAGCAAATGTCAAATGTGTGTTTACACAGACCGAGGACACATATACACTCGCTCCCGCCCGCTCCTGGCCCTGAGCCCTGAGCTGGGAGCTGCCTTAAAGAAACAACAAAGAAAATTGCTTTAGTAAATCCTAACGAAAATAAACACAAAACACAACTTGAGTAGCAAAGCAAACAGAACCCAGAAAGGTGCGCCCAGGTGGGTTTCGAGGGGTGGAACTTCGAGTGGAGTGTGTGTGGGGTGATGGTGGTGTGGCATCCACATTTGCAAAAGTCAAAAAGGGTTAAGGCAGCTCTCCAAGTGTTTATTATGCGGGGGTGCGAATGAGCGGCTCCTCAGCTCCTCAGCCCCTCTCCGCCCTGCTCCTTTATTCCTTGCTCTTACGTGAGCGCTCTCATATTGCGCTGCCTTATGTATGACACTTAAACATGCAAAGCTGCTTGCCAAGATGATTTATATTAGCCATGATTTCTAGCAATTTTTAGCACTTTGCGTACACCCCGTTCCCGCGTCGAGCGTCGGAGGTGTTGATTGTTGTTGAAATCTGCGAGGGGACACAAGGACGAGACACGAAATGCGAAACACTCGTACGGGTCCCTTCGCTGTGACATATTTCGGGCCATGATAATAAAAACTTATTTGGTTCCCTTTCTCTGGCAAAGTGATTACACAGCTCGGATGTTGTACGAGGCACTCAAGAAGCGAAAAAGCTGACAGGAATATCCACCAAAAGTGTAGGTAAATATCTGACAAGAAAGGAGGTTACTTTAAGGAAAGTCCTTGGTATTTTCCGAGGTGAAAAGTCAAAGGAATCCTCTTGAATTTACTATAATTAAACTCCATAGATTTTCCCAGTAAAATGAAAACCTTTCAAATCCAAAATCGACTTATATATCTACTTGAACAATTAATTTTCCCCCGAGTTCTAATAAGAAAATATCCTAACATGTCCTGAAATTAATTGTCGTGGCTTGCATTTAATCCCACAAAAACTGCAGGACTCAGGGTACAATGTCCTGCCGCACTCATAACCGTGGATAATGCGAGTCAAATGTTGGCCAACTTTTGCGCGTGCGAGAATGGCAGTAAAAACAATTACTGGCCACAAAGCAAAGTCCTCGTGGTCCACGCTACGTATACGTAATGCGAGCAGCCGGGAATGGGAGAGGAAAAGGGGGCGTGTTCTCAATGGTCGCCTGCATAGTCACACACAAATACACGGACACACTTGGGCTATCAAATTAAGTAATTGCATAATTGTTTCACTAGCATTTTACTATGCCCACGGGTGGTCGATGTGACGAAGACACACCATCTCTCGCCACACACAAACACCCCCCAAAAATCCACCCAACGCCCCACGCCCCACGCCCACTCCCTGCGACTTGGCTTTTTATGTGCGCTCCAAGTTTCTTCTTTTATTTGCCTTTTGGTCGATGGCTAATCCCCGCCCTCTGCCCTCTGATACGTGCCTGTCTTTTAGTTTCCGTAGCTCCGAATCCACCTCCGTCCCCGCCTCTCGTCCCTCATAAATCAGCGTCAAATCGCCGAGGACTTAGTCCTCCTCTGGCCCGGGCTCCGTAGTTTCTAATTGTTTTGTTATAGACACACACATCCGTGCGGTTCCGCGGCCCTTCGAATGCCGAATGCAAAATGCAAATGCCTGCTCCGACCGCAAATGTTGTAAATGCCAGCCGCACCTGCCAGCCCTGGGGCCCATCCCACGAGCGGCTAACCTGAGTGGGACACACAGGCGATTGCACCTGCAGACAGTGGGGCACAACAAGGAGAATTATAAAATAAAATGAGGGGAAGGAAGGGAAAGCCAGCACAAAAACCACCAAGAAAGATGCTCACTAAGGCACTATACTCGTTTTTAAACACAATGAAATTTTAGTAAAATATCTTAAACTCATATAGAAACCTAAAACAGCTCACTAACTCTCTGTTTTTGATGCAAAGTTACCCAGCTGGTGCCCACTGTGCTGCGGTCGGGCTACTTTGTGGTGGTCACTCGAGCTGGCCACCGTGCCTGGCGTGATAAGGCCAACAGAGCGGTCAAATATGGCGCTAACATTATTACCTCGGCCGAAGGATGTCTGTGTTTGCTGGTCGGAATCGGATCGAGCGTGTGAATGCGGCAGGGCAAGCTTGCAGCATATATGGTTTCACCGTTTCACGTTCACGTGCAGCAGGAAAGCCAAGGCAAACAATTATGAAATAGTTTTCAGGAGGCTCTGCTCCGGGTTGTTGTAAATCTCACAAAGTAATGCCCTTCTGTGCCGCATATATCTCTCAATCAATTCACCCAATTTCCTTCTCTCCACAATGACTTTTCCAGACACTTTTTTACACTAGGTTCTCTCCTTGCCCTGTTTATTTATAAGCCATCCATATTGCACTTCAGTTTCGGCTGCAAGTCGGGCATTTATCATTCTTAATTACTGGCACTAAGCTCTGATTGATCTACTCCCCGGGAGACGGGGGACGTGCCGCCCCTGGATCTGGTTGTGGATTTATGGCCAGTGCAGGCGAGCCAAAGAACAGCCCATTTGCTGCGCCTGGTTGCTAATTTTAATATTATTTTTGGAGATCTCATAAGTTGCCCTCTGCCTGGGGAATTTCCCCTTTCTTTGGGCTCTACGCTCCTTTTTTTTTTTTTTTTTGCTCTTTGATGCCACGAACTGTTGATGTCTTTATTGCAGTTGTTATAGGCTGCCGCTGCTGCTCGCATTATGATTTCCACATCCATTTCCATTTTCATTTCGTTTTCATTCAGCAGCTCAGTGCTGGGATCCTCATCGGATCGCTGGCATCTTCACGGGGCTCTGGCTGTCTATAATTGGACTTGTCCCGGACTTGTGGGGGGAATGCTCGTGTCCGGGTGCGGACTTTTAATCAAGATCAAGGGTGATAAATGGAAGTCTCCGCCATGGGAATCGAGGGGCACTCATTGAGGAACTGCAATCGAAGAACTTCACTCGCCACAAATTTAATGCAATTCGACGTGCATTAATCACTATTCACAGATACATTCCCCTCACAGAACTTGGCAAAACCAATGACCCCTTAATGGTATTCGAATTTATTATTGTAATAATTCCCCCTCTTGAAATGATTCCAATTTGCATTTCTATTCTATTACTAAAAGTGATTACTCAGAGTGTTTTTGCAGTTCAAGTTCCACTTTTTATTCATCGTCTTTCAGGAATATGTCGTCATAGGCAAAGTTATCAAAGAATCGCTGGGTCTTATTCACTCCCATTCTACTCAAAGCTGGGATGAAGTTGGGCTCCAGTTCGTTCCAGAACTCCAGCCAGTGAGTGTTGAGCACCTTGTTTATGGCAAAAGTCAGATCCGAGTTGTCCGCAAAGAGGTTGTCCACCAGGAGGATCATGCGATCCAGCTCCAGCTGGGACTCGTAGCTGTACAGCTTCAGGTGGCGCTTCTCCTTCCGGAACTCGATGTACACCTTGAAAATGGTGGTGAAGCGGGCATTCTGCAGGTCGATCTTTATGGAGCCAGTGCCGTTGGTCTCGAAGAATACGATCTTGGTCTGGTAGTCGAAGAAGCCCTCGACCTCGGCCCTTGGTATTGTGTACTTGAGTCTAATCATCTTCTTGGTGGGATTTCGATCGAATCCCTTGACTTCATGAACTGTGGCATTTTCCAGGCCCTTAAAAACCGCATTCCTGAGGATGAAGGACATCCAAATGGGACGATCATGGGAGCAGTTGTACACGGGAATATCGGGCAGGGGGAATATGTCGAAGCGCCTGAAGCCCAGGTGCGGGATACCTTTGGCAAAGACCCGAATATAGCTATTGAAGCTGTCAATCAGACAGGTTTCGTTGCTGAAGTGACACTTTTTTACAAGAGAAGCTGTGGTAATAATAAGTATCAGTAACATAAAGGAGTTAATGAGGGTTTGCTATAATTCGTAATCAATAAAATATACATCATTTTAAGTAAGATCTTACTAAACTTTGATCCCCATTTGAACTCTACTCACGTAGCTGCGATGACGTATATGTAGGCAATGCCTTTATGCCAGGCAGAACCATTGCCATGAGTATAAAAAGTTGCATCTTGTACTATCTGTCAGCCCCAACTGCAATGGATGTACTAAAAGTCAGTTTAGACCCCCTATCGAGCACGAAAGCCCCCTCGTAATTACCTCCGATTAGCATAACCAGATAGCTTAGGCTGGCGGTGCATCCCCTTAATCGGCACTTCAGATGATGTCAAATCGCTGCTTCGATCATCAGTGTACTTTATATATAAAATATACACTCATTTTCAAATATCCCCTGACGCATTCCACACGCGAGCGATGCAAAGGCCATAATAATGAGCAGGAATGCGAGAGCAGAAATCAAAAACAATACTTCTGCTGCAACATAAACAAATGCGAGTATAAATCTTGGGGCTCAGAGCCGACAAAGGAACTCTGGAAAGGGACACAGGGAGAAATAAATAAGGTTTATGAAATATTATTTAATATATTTAATGATTATTACAGAGTTTGTAGTGAATATTATGCTATTACCATAAGATTAGATCATACTGGTTATGAAATAGCTTCCTTAATCTTGTAAAAATTATCTCAAATTCATCACCAGATTCCAGACAACTTTCCTCACTGTGTACTACTCCGATTGTCAGTCAGCGCCTTTTGCATTCCAATGCGTTTTCGAGCGTCTGAAGTGGATTCTAAGAAACTTTCGCAAATGTGCGTGGTGTTTTCTGCATATAAATTGCGAGGGCACAAAGAAGTGTATATTTTATGTGCACATGTGTCACTCCGCAAAGAAACAATGCCAAGACACTGGCACTGGGAATGGGAGTGGGAATGGGACTCTGACTGGGACTCCTAGGGTAAGGAGCCCCCTTGACAGGGGCTAATAGCTAAGGTCAACAATTAAACTCATTCTGTCCGTCTCAAGTGACGCCCGGACCCTGCCTCGACTGTCTATCCGCCTGTCTGACAACTGCAGAGCCATCTATTTGCAATGCATTAATTTTAGATTGCCCCGGAAAACGACCCTCGGCTGGCGGCAGGGAATCCAAATTCAAATTCAAAAGCAAAACCGAAACCGAAACTGAAGCACAGGAAAAATCAATCGCCCGCACTGTCAATGTGCCCGCATTTCCCGGAGCTGCTCGTTTTGTTTTCCAGCCAGCCTCGTTGGCATTTTCATTTCATTTCATTTGATTTTATTTTCGGGCACGGACAACAACATTTCACCTTCCCCGGCAGGAGTCGATGGCGCGCCAACTATGTAAATATTTGTCACGACCGCACGACAATATTTGTTCAGACTTTGATTCACTTTTTGCGCCGGACCCGGGTACCCCGATTGAGTTGTGTCCAAAATGGCATCAACTTACGGAGGTTTTTAGGCATTATGTTTATTTATAAGTTGGAATAACTAAGTAGTAACTAAAAGTCCCCGTGAAGGCATTTAATTAGTTTCTATTTTCAGTTGAAATTGTTTTTTAATGATTGCTAAACTGTGAAACAATTAGTCTAAATGATGACAGCTGTGATCTTAATTAACCGAGGAAACTGCTGATATTTTTCTACTTAATTACTGATAAATATTTGTAATATTTAATAATTTACAGATTATTAAAGGGATTTTACCGACTCAAGTCGATAAAAATAGCTTGCCTGATCAATGAATTCTAGAGAATTCTTACTCTCAATTTTGTTGCGCTGTTTAACAAAGTTCGTACAGAGCATCTAACATTCGTTGTACCCCCATAGTTCCTAATAATAGTGTTTTCCTATGTCTTCATCTAGAGAGCTCTACAAACCGGAGGAGTGGTTCCAGAGACCCTCCCTCTCTGTTTGTTGTTTTGGCGCTGTCCCTCGTTGAAATGTGTATCTTGTCCCCAGTGCATTTCCGCCCGGAATGCATCATAAAAGTATTTTGAATTAACAGAAGTAAATCAGGCGGCAGGCATGCCGAAGATTGTTGGGTAAACAAATATTGACATCGCCATGCGAGCTGCTTATGGGATAAATATGAAATCTCTTTCCTTGTCGGAAAAACCTGTCCTCTGTGACGAGTGCCAGACCCCAATGGCAAACCCAGTGGAATTCAGACAGTTAAACCGCAACTGGTGGCGGGGAAATTATAAATAATTACTTCATTATAAGAGCTATCATTACTATTGTGCCATTGATGTGTTCTTAAATAATTTAGGTATTCTTATTAATTTTTAAATTATTTAAAAATATGAACAACTTTTAATTTTTGAGGTTTTATGGGGATATGTTTTAAGATACTTCTCTTCTGGGTTTTATAATCTTTTATAAATATTTTTTCGCGTCAGTTTCCAACTCAGCAGCTTGTCTCAAAATACTCCAAAGCTTTTTCCAGCTTACACCATATTTCTTCTAGTTTTTCTAAGTTACCAAAATTCCGGCAGAATGTTTTTTTTAGAAAGAGAGCCCTCCAAGACCCAGGTGACAAAGTGCGAATGCCACAAGCCGGGTTCGCCGGACTGCGGGGACATGAGCGAGAAGATGCGGGCCGAGTACCGTCGCTTGGACATCGAGGACGTCACGGACAGCGTCATGAAGGTGATGCGCATCTGCGGCCTCAAACCCTGGGAGGTCAAGGCCGCCGCCAATGTCATCAGGAGATCCTTTATGTACTTCGAGGAGATTGTGCAAAAGATCGACCGCGTGCCCAAGAAGCGCTTTGGCAAGGAAAGCTTCTTCCATGGACTGGCCAACGTGGCGCAGATGTCGCGCATCGATGCCCAGATGGCCTTCGCGATCGTGAAGCGTGCGTTTAGGGTAAAATCTCCAAAGGAAAGCCCACCCAGCTCTAATAGTCCCTAACCCGCAGGCCTTCTACTACGGCACGGGTGTGGAGGGGCGGCGCTTCGCCTGCCTGCAGTCAAAGCTGCGCCACAGTGGGGAGTGCATGTGGCTGCATGCCGCCCACCGCACGGCGGAGGTCCATGCGGTGCTGGCCGGTCTGATGGACTCCGAGAAGCGGCTGTTCGAGGAGCGGATCGAGTGCGTCTACAAGGATCTCGTCGACGTCCTGGGGACGCGCATCGTCTGGGAGAACGACATGGTCTGCAGCTGCGGCCAGCCCTCGGCGGCTCCCTCGAAGACCAACTGGGACAAGGTCGTCTCCCAGGTGGACTCCCTCTACAGCGCCGAGATCGAGCTGCTCTACCATCAGGAGATCAAGGGCGTGAGCAGCGGCCCCTCAGTGTCCGCCGCAGCAAACCCATCGAAGGCTGTGAGCTCCGCCTCCTCGCGGCACAACCATGGCCTGAAGAAGGGCAACCACTTGCTGTCCAACAAGCAGACTCCGAGGAACCCGAGTGCCCTCAGCTTGTTCGAGCCGCCGCAGTGCAAGTGTCCCAAGCTCCGCTGCTGGCAGGAGAATGGCGAGGCGCGGGAGTCGCCGGAGATCACGGCAGAGTGCAGTCAGGGACCGTACATCTGCCGCTGGCTGCCCTTCGACGGCGAGGAGGATGCGGGCACCGAGCATCACGTTCCCTTTCCGCCCATGGAGGACATCTGTCCGCCCTGTCTCACGGATGACTGGCCCTGCGATCCGGAGTGTACTTGCACCTGCGAGGTGTGCACCTGCCAGCCGGCCTTCGACGGCGACTTCGAGGAGGAGCACTTGGGCGAGAAGCTGTCCAAGAGCGGAGTCGAAGACCATGACACGGACTTTTGCTGGGTGGGACCCCTCCGGGGCAGTAGTCGCGAGCGGATGGCTCGCCAGCGAGCCAGGGAGAAGCTGCTGAAGGCGGAGGGTGAGCTTGAAGAGGAGGAAGAGGACTTCCAGTGCGACTGCAACTGTGAAATCAGGCAGCGGGCCTACCCGCATCTCTTCACCTACCTGACGAACTTCAAGGACAAGCCGCCCGTACAGGAGGAGCCCCAGCCGGAGCCGGAGCCCAAGTTGGAGGAGACGGAGAGCGAGGATCTGCTCTCCAAGCCGCCGCCCTACGGCATCTCTCTGGATACCTACCGCTGCTGGGTTAAGCCAAAATCCCCTGAAAGCGTGTCCAGAGAGTCAAGTGAAACAAGAAAGCAGCCTCCTCTCGTGTGGGTCCTGGCAGACAAGCCCAAGCCCAAGCCGGAGATCCAGATTACCATTAAGAAGCAGCATGGAGGCAACAGCCAGGCAGCCTCTGCAGCAGCACCTCTGCCCAAGGCTCCTGTTCTGCCCACCAAGCCCACTCCCACTCCGGCGCCTGGAAAGCCCCCTTTGGCACCCCAAAAGCAGCAGGAAAATGATGAAAAGCTCACCAAGGAAGACATCCTTGACATCATTGGCATGAGATTCAAGCAGAAGAAGTGACTAAATTGGACAAGACTATACCTAGTCAAAGGAGCAGTGAACGTTAATGTATAAATCGAAAATATAATTGGGTTTTATGTGAGTAAATATGCTCAAAAGGTGTCTAATAATTACTAGTTTGATTTTACAATATTGGAAACACTTCAATATTTTATATCAATTACATTTCAAATGTATTTAGAATGCATTTTGTCCCAGGCAGAGATTAATTAATGCCTTAAATGTAACCCAGTGCAAGAGTTCAAAGCTCTCCTGACTTCCTGGAAAACCAATCATGCTTTCCCTCTCATTGCACGCAATTGTAAAATCCTTAATTAATGGTTAGATATCAAATTAAATGCGTACAAATGTAATAGGTCCCGGCTGAATGACAGCTCAAAGGCTGCACTGGATACCCCAGCTGGGCACACAATCACAGGGCTCTCTCCGGCACTCAACTAATGTCCTGGGAAACCCAACCTGGCCAACGCAATTTGCTCTCGAATAGTTTGCGACAAGTTATTCGATATTTTATTCTATATTTTTATTGTCGAGTCGAGGGCTTTGTTGCATATTTCTGCGTCCTGCGTCCTGCGCCCTGAGTCCTGTGAGTGCGTGTTTGCATTTTGTTTTTCTGTTTGCCAACGAACTGTCAATTGATTGTCAAATTATAAAGCGAAAACGGTCAGAGGGTCCTTTGAAAATGTAAACTGTTTGCTTTGTCGCCACTTGGCAACTGTATGCTGACAGGACCCGGGCAGGATTCCAGGGGAGGGGTCCTGGATCGAACCGAATCGAACCACTTCAGCTGCAAAACTATGCGAAACATTATCCAACACGCACCGCCGACAAAAACATTTTCGAAGGATCGTCGGGGGAGCCAAGGACCGAATCAATTCCGGATTTCTGACACACGATATTTCGCATTGTGTTCCAGTATATACTATGAGTGTGTGTGTGTGCCAAATAATGGGGGCGTGGCCACGGCCCACAATGGACAACATTTGGCATAGTAAATTACAAAATACGATATGTCGTATTTGCATTGTCGATAGTTGCTGCCGGGGACAAATCTCGTTAAAACCAAATCACGTAGGAATTTCATTTTCCTGTGGACTCCCTCCGGTCTCCTCCCCCCTAACTTTTCCGGCTGTCGTAATTGCAGACAAATTGTGAAAAGTATTGCCTGACATGGGCGGCACAATACGGGATTTGTTTGGCTTGACAAGGGGCGCTCGAAAGTTTTGTGACAGACGCTTTTAAGCAGAAAATTGTTTGCTCATAACTTTTGACATCACGGCGAGGCCTGGCCTTCGAAGCCTATCAAGGAATAACAATAATAAAAAGGGGTAAAAGCCGATGCGAGGTCTCCCACATTGTGTTTTATTTGATCCAATGTGTGTTTGATAACGAAAGCCACAGAAAAAAATAAAATCAAATCAAATAAAATGTTGCCTTTTCTGCCTCTAATGACTTGGAAACCTGAAGACCCACAAGTCAGAAATCACTGGTTGACTTTTACACGGAGAAATATTAGTTGAAGTGTAAGGAAAATTAACTATGAAATATTTATTAAAAGGTATTAATTATATTTTTGTGAAAATAAAATGAGTTGATGAGTTATGATTGCTTTTTGTTTGATTTGCTATACTTTTACATACAAAATTAGTTAAGAAAAATTGTCTTCTGATTATTCAAACAACATTTTATGATAGCACGTCATTGAACTGATTTTTTGTAATTCGAATTCCATTTTAGAAAACTTTTTTTCTCACTGCCTCTTAACTCGGTGTAACTTGCCACAGAAGCTAAAAGTTTGCTGTAGTTAGCGCAGTTTTTTCATACCCACAAATCGTTGACTTTGAGCCTAGCATCCCTTTGGCTTTCATAAACTTTAAGTGAGTCTTCATGGCAGAGCCTGTCCTGTCCGATGGCCATAAATTTCTAGTTTGCTCGCGGAAACCCATTAAAAAATTCCTGGTCGCATCGGGTGCGGAGCTGAGTGTCTGGAGCGCTGTTATGACCACGGGATGATGCGATGCGATGCGCATTGCTCATTAACACGAAACTAATTAATTGCGCAATTCAGCTAAACTATCGTGTAGCGATGGGCAGGCATTACGGCTCTTGATTGATCGCCCGACGTCGCCTGCGTGATCTTACAGGGCTAACGAGCCCGGTCCCAAGATGGTGCCCCGCCATTGCATTTTAAACGCTAATTTATTGTTAACTGCAACATGTTGCCGGTATGCAAAAATGTTCCCCGGCATATGCAATTAATTGTAACAAGGCCCGCTAGTCAGGCGGCCAAGCGAGCAGTCTTTAACGAGGCTAAAACAGCGACAACACACAGAAAAAACAAGCTGCTAAAAGAGTTTGACCCTCTTTAAGGTTTGGTAAATGGGGAAATAAACTCAAATTACTGGGTTACAAATTGGTACTGAGCACATTTATTATAAAGTATTTAGTTGTATAAATATTCCTAATGCTTTAAATTACTTAAAAATTGTCTCATTCTTTGCTGATCAGAAATTCTTTTTTGTTTATCATATTTTTCTATAGGATTCAACTTTGTTTTGGTTTTACCATCAACAAAGTCCCAAACAGCTTGAATAATGGTTATATAAATGATTGGCTAAATAAAAATTCAAATTTTTCAATGCCCACAAAATATTTTTGATCCAAATCAGCCAACATAACTTAGCCTATTTTATAGGCCAACAAACCTGTAAAGGGGAGATCACAGCTTACGATAATTTCAAGATTAACTCAGGCAGGTGAATTGTATTGATTTTTAAATGAATATTTTTAAGTTATCAAAGCTCAAACTGATTTTTAAATGAATATTTTAAAGATTTCAACCCTATTGATGATAAAAAATATGCAAAAAACTTTGGTAGTTAAAGCTTCAGGGGACTCTATCCAATATATTTTATAAATTTTTAAAGAAGTTCGGAAGAAATAAAAATGTAGTTTGATTTTAATTTATACAAGCTACACAAACTATACTATATATTTTATGAACTTATTTCATACTTTATAATAATTTTTAAAAATATTGTTAAAGTACTCAAATAGAATTTCTGTTCAGTCATTTTGCTTCAGCAATAATTCCAACACTTCCTTCTTTAGTTTGCCGAGCTGCTTTCGGTTTACATTTAAATTAAATTAATTAAATTAATAAATTTTAATACCTGTATCTATAAAATTTTTTCTCCCTGCAACGACTAACGAGAAAAGCAAAACTAAAAAGGAGACAGGGCATTTGGATTGGCAACACTTTCCAACTGCTCTCGAACGCGTGTTAACCCGCTGCAATTTACGTGTTAATTTGCAGTCGTGTTTCGGCAAATGTTTGGCTGCCCCCTCGGCGGCGAGGGGCGACTTTTGGCCAATACGAAATGCCGGCAGCCTCACTTTTACCTGGGCGAAAGTTTCGGCCAAGTAGGAGTACTTACCGGGCCAATATGCGAAGGTGGCAGGCAGCGTAATGCATGTGTTGCCGGTAATTGCCGGGGGCAGAGGCACTCATTCCAGCTGCTGCCGTTGCAGTGGCATTAGGCCAGGCCAATTCCGGGGAAAGCAGCCGCCACTTACCAAGTAGCCTTTGCCGGATTGATATTTGGAACGGAGCTGGCCATTAGCCGGGACTGCAGTTCGGAGCAATCCAGTTACCCCGCTGAAATGGTAAATCTCGTGAATCCACTCAGTCAAAATTCTACGGCAACTATGCAACCATCAATCAGACCAACTCGCTCCGAACTATGCGCAAAATCAATAAATACCCATAAAGTTGTTGGCGAAACTTTGGCAACAGCCATCGCTACAGCTATCTGCCGCAATTCTAGCCAAGTGCCAGCATTTATCTATATACATGCAACCCGGATGAATGCTGACAGCAGGCTCTCGTAGTTTTTGAATACGAAAATGCTTGCCATAGTTCGGCGAATGTTTCGAAAACTTTTACGCAAAATCCGTACCCGAAACGAGAGCCAGAAAACCGAGACCGAAACCGCAGAACGCAGAACGCAAAACGCACAATGATGCCGCTGCCGATGCTGATGCCACGCCCCGGGCTCTGGAGTTATCCAGTTATCCGGGCAACGACTATCTGGCAGCTGGCTCGGCGGAGCTGCAGCTTGTTTGCGGTTGCGAGTATCTATTGGATGCAGGCCCGACTTTGAGCTTAAGACAGTGCACAGAGGGGAAATTAGGGGATTTTGTTGTAAAAATTAAATGTAAATGAGAAATATTTAAAACAAAAAGGTACATCTTTTTAAATCCCTGGAAAATGTATCTTACAAAACCAAATTCATACTAAATTTACTTTCATTTCTTCATCACTTCAAATCCCCGTTTTCTTTCTCTGTACAAGTACTGGCTTCACTGCAAATGCGCTGCAATTTTTCGGTGGTAAATAGTTGAGAGTTGAGCATGTTGCAAGGCCTGTCGCTGCGGCCGCTGTGCTCACCCAGCACTCGACAAATCATTGGGCTTTATGACACCGGCAACATATGTTGCCGCTCAAAATATTTAACCGCAGCAAAGCTCTTCGAAAATCAGCAGCCAGGTTTGATTAATGGCAGCATTCAGTGGCGTACAACTGCAATAGAGTATCCATCAGATATGTAGTTTGTCAACGACGCTTTCCACCGACATAATCATCAATTAATGCTCTATTAATAGAGGCTTTTCCCTAGCTAGCAGGAGGAGCAGGGGCCCGAAACACTTAGCGACCGACATGTGTTGGTGTCAACTTGATTGAGCTGGGGCCCACAGAAATTTACCAAAAGAAATGTGGTGGAGGAGTGGACAAAGCAGAAGAAGGAATGCCCTTTCCTTCACTGAAATCTTACTATATGTAAGTCCAATTAAACTAAAGATATAAAGAATTAAATTTTACCTAAATATCCAAACTTCTCTTATAAATCCAACTACCTTCTCCTTTGATAACCAAAGTACCCCTTAGATACCTCCCTACATGTCGTTAACCATAGCCCTCTGTCCATTTAATTGCTGCCAAATTATGGAGCCATTAAAAATTCAATTCATGCCCCAGTTCGATTTGAATTAATCAATCAAAAACCGACACACTGTGACTTATTATCGAGGCAGCCAAGTTCTCCAAACTCTTTGATACCGAAGGTCGCGCCAGCTAATTTACTGGCCATAATTAGCATTGGGCCAACGAAATATGTTTGGGAACGTTTTCGGTATTCCAAGCTGCAGATGGGCTGGGCCCCGGGTCTCAGTCATAGATAATTTCCGATGGCCAGGCGAGAGCGAGTGTGTGGCATATATGCATTAACCCTTTGATTTCGGGGCTCTTAACTGGCACGCAATGGCCTTGATTCGTTCTCTGGTTAATGCTGGGTTACACTTGGGAAAATGCCAAGGAAACTAACAGGAAAATTATAAACAAGTTGAAGATTAAGAGTATGATTTTGTAATTTTTTGATTTTATGATGGCTTGTTTGTTTTGGCTTTTCTTCGAGTGCCTGAAGTTGCCTTTGGGCATTCGTAAGAGTTATTTTCTGTGCGGTTGCAGTTGCAAGGCTCCCAAAATATTCTTTGTAATTAACTGCTGACTGCCAGGTAGAATGTATGCTTCGATCAGTGGACCCTTCCCTGATTTCGTATGCAGTCAGAACAGCTGGGATGCCCTGAACTTTGTACAAACACCGCACGCTCTTACCGTGGAAGATGCAAAAACTTTTACATTTAACCGCATTTATGGGGCCGCTGGCAGCTGCTGCTGCTCAGATCCCGGATTCCGGATTCCCAGCTCCTGGATTCTGGATTCTGGATGCTGGATTGGGTTTGAGGGGGGCCTTGAGAAGCTTTTGAAAAGATTTTCACCTTTTATATTAGATGCCGGGCGAAAGTTTATTGTTTTGCTCAAGTTCACGCTAGGCAGCCGCTCCCGAATTCACTTCCTTTGGCATTTCCCTTCGAAGGGATAAGCCCCGAACGGGCCAAAGGATGCTGTATGTGCGAGTGTGGGCGATATGTAAAATTGATTTGCCAGCCCGCCCGGTGAGTGGCTGCCGTTTGTTTGCTTTGTTTAGGGATAATCCCATACATTAGACCTGTGTTAGGAGCGTCAAGGATGTTTTCAGTTCTCCTTTTTTTCCGCTGTTATTTTATTCGCATTTGCTGGGGCTCCGCTGTGTGTGTGTCTGTGTGTATTTTTTGGCTAAAACTGATTCTCAAGGTATTTGTGCATTCCGAGAAAATTTTATAGCCATAAATGCGCCAGATTTGCGTTTACTCGTGAGGATTACGGCCCCCGATTCCCCGATTCCCCGTTTCCCATCCCCTGAAAGCTGAAACTTTCCGAATTCACATAAAATTAGCAAATATTACATTTGCGCCCGGGAAGAGCTCCCAAAAGGTTGCACATCCTTCGCAGCTTCTGGACTCGAGTTTATTTTGTATATTTTAAGGAAACTTTTTTATTGCCGTAAACAAAGTTTGCCACGCAACGGGGAGTTATTTAACGTATATAACTTAAGAAAAAAAAAACAAGAAGACGAAAGAAAACTTTCGTCGAAGGAATAAGTCAGCCAAGTGGAAAGTGGAAAGGCTCCTCCGGAGCTGCTCACATGCTCCACGCCGCTGATTGACTCTCCTTTTCAGGGGGCGTGGCACAAATGTGTCCCAGACAATGCCCAACGCCGCCGATACGCACGCAGATAGGTTAATGTTAATGTGTGCGGCGAAAAGTTTTCAGTTTTCCCAGTTTTGTTGCCGGCAATTTACAGTTTATCGCTTATGTCATCTAAATGGGCGTCATGCGATTTGCTAGCCATTATCATTTACCGCAGACGATAGCGGATCGAGTCTGAGAGTTGGTAGGGCCTTTATAGATGGACATGAAGGAGGGAGAGTCTATTAAAGCCATATCAAGGCAGGAAAATTATGAAAAACATATCTGAAAAGTATAAATATACATAAAAGAGTCTTCTACAAAGACATTTAATTGCAAAAACTAAGCATTTCATCTTCAGAGCAGCTCCTACTTCACACCCTGCAATCGAAGCCCAGGTAATCACTCATGAGCACGCAGATCGGTTGCCTGATTTATAGTGACTTTAAGCAGAACATAATGCACTCAGACCTGGCATTATCTCGACATCATCGTTGGCTGCTGCTGTTCCCCTCACCTAAGAGAGAGAGGAAACCAAATTAATTGCGGCTGTTTGTAAGACACACGCACTGCACTGAACAAGTCCCCCTGGAAATTCGCTCTGAAGGAGGTGCCCCGTCCATCTGCTATTCCTTTGTGGGGTGTCAGGAGATCCACATCCACATCCAGTCTTTGTCTTGCACTTGCCAGGCATCCGTCAACACAAAGTTGTTTTAGTTGCTGTTGTTCGCCCGGCTCACGACTCCAGCGGACACAAAGTCCTTGACTTGCATTTTTGATAAACAACGTGTCAACTTTGCCGACATAAACCATAATCTTCAGTGTCAGTTTGACTTACAACTCGTGTACTTTTCGCTGCAACAGCGCGCGGGCAATCATGTCTGGCCCTGGGTCGGGGTCTAGGTCCCAGTTCTCCTCCGGAAAGTAAAGAAAATTCTATATGAGAGCTGCATTAGTTTTTTTGGGAAGGCGTGCGTCCCTCCGATTAATAAGTGGCAGCAACTGCTCCTGGAGCAGAACCTACTCCCGGGATCATTAGCGTAATTAAATGTGAATGAAAAATTTCAGTTCATTTAGCGTGCTCGTCCCTGGCTCATAACTCGAAAAAAACCGAAATACAATTAATCAGACGGCGGTGGCGGCGGAGGCATGTGGCACGGGCACCTAGGAATTAAAGTAAGTGTAGGTACAGGCGACCCTGCCACATGACGCACGAATGTCTGGCCTGGCTTCTGGTTTTCTTTCTCCTCCTCCTCCTCGTTGGAGGCATGTTGTCAGCTTAATTTTTTAATAAAGCTAAATTTAGACCAGGCAGCAACAAGTCCTGCCATCAGCCTTGTAATTTCGCTAAGTGCACGAAGCCAGCGAGACGATGCGTCCCCTGATTCCCTCCATTATCCATTATCTTCCCTGTTTTCCCGGGGCCTCGAGTAGTGCGAATTTATCGCCACTTGCAGGGAGCGTGACATTGAAATTGTAAATTATTCTGAGCAGCCTGAGGAGGCCTTCTGGCCACGAGATTGTTTATTATTTGGCAGTCAGCGAAAGGGAAGTAGTAATAATACTTAGGCTAATTATTCATTGCTTAATTATATACTTTTTAGTTAGAAAAATATAAAGTGAACTGAATAAATACCAAACAAATGCAGTAACCAACAGGAAGCACCCTTACTCTACTTAAACCAAATATAGCAACATCTGATTCTCTTCATTTTTGTTTCCTGATGAAAGTCAAAGCCAGCAACAGCTGCAGGGCATCGATTTAAATATATCTGCTAATCTAGGGTCCTGCGATACAAATCGCTCCGTGTAATCCCAGTCGCTGGCCGATGAAACAAGAGTCGCCGGGGCGGAACCTCTGTCTTCATGAATCTGAATCTGAGATACTGAATCCTGCGCTCCGAAGGACACGCGGCAAGCAAGAAGTGAGGCAAGGCAAGGCAAGGCAGGGCGGGGCTCGGCGAGTGCATTGTGCTCTGGAGTGCACTTAAAGGATTTTTTACGAGGCAGCGCTCCTGCGCGGCGAAGGAGCAGAAACGAGGCGGAATGAAAATCAACAAATGATGACAACTACCCCGGATGATTTGGACGTCCGCTGGAGTGTTTGTCCTTTCAAAATGTTTTTCTTTTCTAGCGACTTGAGTGCTCGGCGTATTCTCCTAATTTTATTTCTGCCCTCGCGTTGAGGGAACCCGGCCAAATCCTGTTGACAAAAATCTCAAATGTGTGCTCGACCGTGCGCCGTCTGTCTGCCATAATAACCAGCCATCCATCTGTCCTGATGTCCTGCAGTCCTGCTATCCTTCCATCCTCCCGAACATTTATCCAGTTCCCTGCTGCGATCCCGAGCGAGCAGGTAGTCCATCATTGATTCCTATTCGCGCGTGTTTAATTCCCAAATCAGCGGGCCCAGATCTTGAGATCCTCGTTGTCATCCGTTTGTTTTGTTTTGTTTTTGGTTTTGTTTTTTTATTTTCGGGTTTTGGGATTCGCATCGCTTTGTTTGGCGTTTTTTTATATGTTGTTTTTTTCTTCGCTTTGTTTGTGCGGCAGCCGCTGATCTTATCAGCGTTTTGTTTCGTGAGGCATTAAAAATTTGTCATTTGTTCCCCATTGAGAGTCCCCGGTATCCGTTTAAGCTCGATTGTGGCCCGACGACTTGTCATCGCAGCTCCCTCCACTGTTCTCGATTTACTTTCCAATGAGGAAGCAGCTGGGCATGGCCCTGTATCCCTGGCCATTTGGTAATTGCTACCTCGAGGAAATGCAGCAACAGCAGCTACATAATTGCGCCGTGCAATCCAATTTGCAGATACACATTGTATCTAGTGCAGCTTCCCCGAATTTATGCTGAGTACGAGGCATTTCGGTTAGATTAGATTGATTATAATCAAACATTACAGCTGGAATACTTCGGAGGCAAACGGACCATAATCCCATAACCCGCACAACGCTCCCAGTCCAGTCCAGACCAGATCCCACTCCCGCTCCCACTCCCCTACGATGCACTCCTGTATTTGCAAATACTGATTATGTTTACATGCATACATCCCATGCCCAGTGTCCAAACAATGCTGCCAACTCAATTGTCCGGCCCCGGCGACAACGGGCCGTATGCGTAATGCCATATGAGCAGTGCTCCAGATGCGTAATGAAAATTGGCGCCGTCTGCCTCCAGTTGAGTTGAGCTGAGCTGCCAGGACAGAGGACTCATGTCCTGGCTTGAGCAGACAAAATCAATTTGGTTTTGCGGTTTTCGGTCAGGACATATGATGGTCCGGGCTCTGTCCGGGTCCGGGTCCGGGTCCGGGGGCAGGATCCATCCTTGTCTGCCGGCAGCAGCAGCAATTTGCATTCCAGCCGATGTCCAGGTCGCAAATGAAACTGATTCGGCGAACGAAACCGATTGGACCGGTGTGACCCAGCTGCATTTTAGTTTAAATGCATCAAAGTCAAAGCAAATTAGGAAGGGGCAGATGGAGCGGCACCTAGCACATCTTCCCCACAAACTCGAGTGGCATCGAGGAGGAGGCCCTCGAGTGGCCCATCGAAAGTTGCCAGCGTCAGCGCCCCGAATAAAAGTTATGTCCAAGGAGCAGAGTCAGCAAACCGAACTGGGAGTACACTTCAAGAGGGATTTTAGATGAATATCAATTTGTATTTATCTATTTCTTTGATGTATTCTTGTTTTAAATTAAAGGTTCTTAATACTTTTGTTAATTTTCTTATATATAAATGTATATTAAATACACTTTCTTTCCACCCTGTCTTAGCTCAAGTCCCCTTAACGTGAGGGCATCCCCAAAAGAAATGTTTCAATGCCCTGAGAGAGAGCCCAACTATTATTTGCAGTTGTCAGCCAGGCAGCAAGCCAGCTCCTCGGCGAATTTCTCGTGTTATTGAAAAACTTTTACCAACAGGCATGCCCTAGCCTGGCCCTGGGATGTCCGCTCTTTCTCTCCAGCAATGCTTCAGATTTAAATGAAGTGAAGTGAATTTAATGGTCAGCAGACATTTGTGCCCCGGAGGGTCGCTCCCTCTCCTCCAGTCAAGTGGAGTTTTCCGTATCTGGGCGATATTTGCATAGTATATGTTTCTAGAGCTCGTGTCTGTTTGCAGGGAACACACGCAGTGGCTCGTCGGTGTAACTATCAGCGCAAATGTACTTGAAAATTGTAATGAGCTCTAAGCCCGAGCGTCAACAGCAAACAGTTTCAGTTGCGACTCGTTCCAATGCTCCGATTAGAGACCCGGATTTGTCCCGGAGTTGGAGTTGGACTCGGGAGTCGGCAGTCGGGAGTTGGGAGTTGGGTTGTTTGCAGTTACATTTTACGGGCTTACATGCAAGTAGTTCCAGTTCGATTGAGCAGGGCTTTGGCGCTTTTCCGAAAATGAAAAACCCCTCTGAATGTAACGGAATGAATGGATTTTGAGATTACCGGATTAAAGTGAATAACGAAGCTATCAATTAGAGCGACAGGCTATCGTTATTTTGAAGCATTATTTGAGTGACATTGAGGAAGCGGAGAAGTTTTAGAAGACCAAAACATTTCCTAATGTGAAAATTTCATAAGAATAGGACCCCTCCTGATCCTCAAAAGAAAGGTGAATTTTTATAAGGGATTGTGAAATCAAGATTTGTTCCCCATAAATTACCATTTTGCGATTTATTATATTTAACTTAAAATTATTCTGGTTAATTCTTGTCAAAATACCTCAATAGAATAATATATTAATAGATTTTATCTGTGGTAAAAAATCGCTCTCCGGAAGAATTTAAATTTCCAAACAAAAATATGAATTTTCAAGCTTATTATCAATGCTAAAAGTATGCATTTATGTTTTAAAAATTTGTAACATTTTTTTTTACCCAAATTTATTCCCCAGAAAGACTGTATCTTTTGGCATGATAATCCATACTCCTGCAACTTTGAGCTCAAAACACTGTCTTTGAGCCTGCTGCAAATTGGCTAAAACCGAGCTGGCAGCAATGGATCCATGGAAGTGGCACTCATTAGCTGCCATAAAGCACAATCATCGACCCGGAGAGCTGCTTTGAAAAGTGCATTTGGACGCGGAGGGGATGGCAGAGAGAAATGAAATCACGTCGCGCCACTGCAACAAATTCAAGTTAATTGAATTCCAAAGTAAGCATAATTCCAGCCGGCAGCAGGAGCGGCTCTAAAGGCGAGCACAAACATACAACAGGAGGCACTTCCACATCCAACTACCTACTGCTGCTATATGGCCACGACACTCAGTCAACGACGGGAGCGAAGGGGTAGGCATTTAAACTAAATTTAGCCTGAAATTGCTTCCTTTTTGCTGTCGGTTGTTGGCCATTCTGCTGCTGCTGTTGCCTGACGGTTGCCACTTTGCCGACAACACAAAATTCAATTACAATTGGCAGCAGCAAAAACGAAAACGAAAGTCGCGCTAAAACCCCACAGCCAACGAACGATCGAGTGGCCAACAGCCGAGGTGGAGTGGCAACTGAAACCGAAACTGGAGCCAAGACCCGGCCTGGAGTTGAAGCTGGGTCTGCAATCCGGTTTCTTAATGTTTTCAGCACTTGCAATTATTTTATGCCGCCATCGTTTAAAGTGTCGGAAATTTGGTTCGGTAATTAAATGAAAAGCAACAGCGACCAACGCCTGGCCGCCGAAAAAAGTGAGCTGTTAAGACGCAAAAAAATAAAGGAGGAGAAATACTCTAAGGTGTGGTGTTAATAAAATCTAGTAGAAGGAATTCTATATACCAAATAATATTATTTAAGGTTGCTTTTATTGAATATAGCCAAGAAAATGCATTCTTTTAGTTTAATAACTAAATTTTAAAACCACCAAGTATCCTGCTTAAATTGAAATAATTTCCCCCGAGTAATAATACCACTTAATCAGACCATGTTTAGCCCTAAGACTAGACATTTTCTTTACCTTTCTAACAGAATTGTTAACTGAATTGTTAAGCCTCCTAAAAGGCAGTGTAAAACTCCGCGAAAACATTGTCTGTAACATGAAAAATATGAAAACTCGCGACGTCTAGCAGCTGCGGCCAAACTAGTTCAACTCGTTGTGGAGTCGCCTTTTCTGTCGTAACAATCCAGGAGACCCTCCTCCAATGCTCCCTCTCTCTCCTGCAGAGTAATCAAAATACTTTGGGCAATAAAAACAACACAAAAACTGATATCAAAGGGGGAAAAACCATAACAAATCAAAGCACTAATGAATATTGAGAGGCCACTAAAAGGAACACGCGGCAGGAGCAACAAATTAATATCGGAGAAATACCAAAAATCACATAATAATAAATGCAGCTCATCGAGGAGCACAAGGAGCACTGAGGAGCAGAGCAACTTTTCCAACCAGGATAATGAAGTGGATGTGGGAGTTGGGCCGGGGGAGGAGCCCACCTGCCTAACAACCGAGGAAAGGTAATGGGAATCGGCCGAATGAAGGTAATAAAAATCGTATAAATAACCAAAGCTAAAGACAACAGTGGCAGAAGGACTTACAGGGTGCTTGAAATATTATACCGAGAAGGGGTGGTTAAGCAGGGAGCGGAGTGGCTCGTTAATTTGCAATAAAATCCGATTATAACCACAAAAATGCGCCCATACAAGATATATATACGCGGCGGTACTTATACTTAACCGAACCGAAGCCCAAACAGAACTCTCCCCCCGGACAGGTGGAAATAAAAAGCCCGGAAGTCACAGCCAACTTGTATCAATAAGTACCAGGTTTGGAGCGGGGGCAGGCTTACATTGATATTAAAGCCCCGCTATAAATAAGACGCCCTCGAGGCAGGCAAAGCCAACAAATTATAGTCTCGGATTGGGGGTGGGTTCTTCTCCAGCTCTTATTTTACCCAGGTAACCTTACCCCTTGCCAGGAGCCAGGACCCCAGAAGCCAGAACCCACAACCCAAACCCAAACCAAACCAAACCGAATGGAGATGCCATTCGAATTTGCATTGCTCGGCTGGAACTGCAGGAGAGTCCTCTCCGAGGGCATCAATTTTCCCGGCTGTCCTGGGACCTGTCGCCCTCCTTCTACCAACTTTGTTTTCCCACAGGCATTTTTTATATTTTCTTGGGGATGAAGACCTACCAAAGGGTGGCTCTTGTGGAGCTTCTGCCTGCAGATACTTAAGAAATTAATCTTCTCGAGGAATCTAACTAATTTTTAGTTTAGTTTTCCAACAATTTTGATAATAACAATATCTTTATTAGCACAATGACTCCAAATATTCAGCTTTAATTTAGACATAACTCAAAAGTATATCCCCCGCCTTTACTGGGCGGAAAAGTTATGTCTTCAGCTGGTCGGGAACTCCCCTTTTTCCAACCCAACCGCAGAACAAATAAAAGTGTAAACACTGATTTGGCACGCGCCTTCCTTAGCCGAAAATTTATGCATAAAGAGAGCGATGCCGAACTCCCCCCAAAAAAGCACCCGGAAAGCAACCCCAAACACGGTAATTACCTGAGAGTCCTTTCACGCACACCAGGATGTTAAGGCAGGAGTATCCTGTGGGCTCGCCCGCTGCACAAGCCGAAGGTGAGGCCAGCCCACTGGCGGGGCTGTCTGGCAAAGTTTTCCTTTATCATTATTATCGGGGCAACATGCATATGAATATGGTCCTGCCCCGGAGTCCTGTCTGACTTGCCTGCCTGTCTGTCTGTCGGTCTGTCCGGGCGGAGGTGTTATGGCCGGCTTCCTGGAGGACTTAACCGCCTTTGTAATGCATAATTTTGCGGGCCCGCCACCCCATCTTGCCCCCTGGATATATATGTATGCATAAATAATTCCAGTTTGGAGTTTTCCCCTTTTTTTATTTTGCTTTTTTTTCGACAGGTTAGCTTGCGGAAAAATTTGTCTGTTGGCTTATTTTAAGCAAATTATGTGTAATTATTCACAAATTAACGAGCCAGCGCGAAGCGGAGGAAACATATTAATGTTTATTAAATGAACTGGCGCTCTGACGGTGTCAGTTTATTGACTCCGCTTAGATCGTTTTCGGCAAGCCAGGAATTTATAATAATTTCATCGTTTCCACAAACAATTTTGCAACAATTTAGTTAATTTATAGGCAGGCCTGCGTTCGCCTCGGAGAGGCACAAAGGACACGCAACCCATCTCCACAGCAGCCTCTACTCTACATTTTATTCCCCCGCTCCGAGTCCAATCCGGTCCCCGGTCCCGTCCAGGTCGACGGACGACGGCAATCAGACGATAAACTTATAAATGCTGCAGACGCCGCAGAAGCCGGGGCAGCCATACATATAGTAATTATGGCCATGGGCCATATTTGCCAGCCAGGGTTCTGGGGCCCCACCGAAAAACAGAGAACCAGAAAGTTTAAGCTCAGTTTGTCGCTGCCAAAGGACAACTACTAAGGCCCTTGATGAAGAAGTGAGTCGAAAGGGTTCTGAATGGGACTGAGACTAAGAGTGAGATTGAGGCTGAGGCTGAGGCTGAGACTGAGGCTGGGACTGAGACCCACACTCTTGGTGAAACTGTTTATTAACCCCGACAATAAGCAGTTCTTTTCTTGGCAAAACGAATCCTTAAATTAACGGAAGCTAAATCAAGTTAGGAATGCTTTTGCGGGGAATTTGGTTAAAGGAATTGTGAACTCTATTAAGTAAGAGAGGAAATTGTGGGTTTTAGAAGGGAATTCAAGAAGTTCTTCTTTAGAAACATAATTGTACGCATTATAATTTGAGCCAGAAGATTGCCAGAAAGTGAAAGAGTCTCTCTATACCCTTTAAATTATATTCTTAACATGTTTTAAATCTAATTTTTGTGTTATAATTTGCTGGCTAATAAAAAGCCTTTTCCTTTCTGGTTTTAAAAGTGTTTAGAGTCACCTTATAAAATATTTCTTTTACAGGGATTCTGTGTGGAAATTACCCAAGACCCTTATCGATATATTCTATATCTTTCTCGGGATAAACTCTCTTAATTTCTCCTCTTAAATCTTTAGCTCAGCTTCAGCTTTAGTTTCAGAAAACCGCAATGAGATGCCAAACTGATTGCCAAATTATTTATGACCTTTCCACCTAAAATAATTTGCATATTAATCTTGGGGCCTGTATTAAATCACCATTTAATTACCCGCAACGCAGCCAAGATTTAGCAATTTTTGGGGGCCTTCCACCATTTCGTCAGGGAGTTCGATCCGGTCATATATCATCATCGAAGCCGCAAGTGACGAACGGTGGACGGACGACTCCGCTCCGGACTGTGGACTTTGTGCGGTCGGAATGAAAATGAATTATGAAATATTTGCAGAGGCCACTAATGAGCCGAGCGCCGAGTAAAAGTAGCTGTCACATTAGCACCTTGCGCGATGTAGACCCGAGATAAGCTAACGACAGGTCAGGCCAGGTCGAGATGACCCCCGTGGAGGGGTTCCGGGGGAGTTCAGGGGGGGTCCAGGGGCAACCTGCCCCCCGGGTTGGACCCAGCACACTTTTATTTTTCACAAATGGCACAAAAAACATTGACAGGTACCGGGGAAATGATGTGATAAAAAGAATTCGTATATATATAGGCGGGCGATTTTCCTGGCAAAAAGGTCAAAAGTGCCCGGGGACATCATAAACGAAGGTTCCTTCTCGGCCAAGACGGCAAAACAATAACTGCAGGCAATTTGGCCGCTCGCAACTGTTTATTTGTCAAGCATTTTTCTCTTTTTGACATCTCGACTTCCAGCGGCGACTCGGACTTGGACTCGGACTTGGACTTGGACTTGGGAGTCTTGGGAGGGTTCGAACACGCGCCTGTGAATCGAACCCGAAGCCGTCAGTTTGGGCTGAGGTCCTGGGACAAGTTGGGATTCCCTTTTTTGGGGCCGAGATGTCCGAAAATTGTTATCGATGTTTTTGTCATGTTTGCCTCAAATTAAAATCCCCAATAAACGAGTAAACGGGGAGAACTGTCAGTCGTGCAGGGCTCACTGATATATTATTGTCCTTCGGCGACTCCTGTCGCTGCATGCTAAGCAGGAATCGTATCCGGTCGGTGTCCCGTGGCCGCTTTTTAATTGGCTCTCGTGTTGTTGGGCTGGAAAATTGAAGATCAAACGTAAGCCTGGCCCAAATCCAAGGGACAGCCATTCAAGATGATGGCTCTTTGAGTTTGGTAGCAGTAAATATATATGGCTAATAAAGCCATCGCATGTCAGGACTCTGGGCCAAATCCTGGCAATGATTTAAACTAGCAGATTTCTAGGAGTATTGACAGTGTTTCCCATTAATTTTAATATAATTAAAATCAAATGAACCTCTTTCTCTAACAAATATATATAATTAAAACAGATTTAAATCTATATTTTTTTATATTATTTGTAAGGCTTCCCTTTCTGATTAAATAACTATAATATTAATGCCAATTCCAGACTACAAACGTTCTGTCTACCCCCCATTTATCGATGATTTTGCCATGAAAGCCATAATTTAATTAAAATCCCACAAAAAGAAAGTTCCTCGTTTCATTACGACTTTATTTTTATTTTGTGTTAATTTGTTTTGTTTTCTTTCCTGCATAAAAACAAACGATAATCCCCCCCCCTGCAGCTCGCCCAATGATTCATCACGCTCGCTTGGCCAAAGCCGAGATATGGCCACCAATTTGATTATGGCTATAAGTAGACAAGAAGGAAACTTTGGTGACTCCAACTCCGCAAAGCGGACAATCTCGACGGAGACACCAAACAGAAAAAAACAAAAAAATAAATTGCCTTTCAGATTGCAGCTTCATTTACTAATTTCACTGTCTCTATCTGCTAATCGAGCGCAAAATAAGCAAAAACAAACGACGGCGGGAATGGCAGAGGGCATATCGGGTTGCCAAGAGCTTTTCCTTCTTTTTCCCCGGCTTTCCCCGAAACTTGGGACGTTAATTATACGAGCCAAGTTCTGTGTCGTCTACGCACTTGTAACAGAATCGGGCGGCGATGCACATTAATTAGTTTTTATGATTATTGGCTGGCATTGAAATACAATACATAATGGGGAACTTGGGGATCGGATGGGAAAGTCAGGGGGCTGGGAAATTTACATAAGTCAGTCCGCGACGGCGGCAATATGTGGAGGATGTGGGTTGAATTTGTCAATTTCTAATGCCGGTTTATCGCACGAGGCTTTATTTACGAGCGAGCCTGTGACGGAGATGACATACAGTCAAAGGAAAAAGATCTGCGAATCAGCAATTATTATATATTAAAATATATTTATAACAATAACAATATAGTTGCGCTTAAAAATTAATAATCTGTGTCTAGAATTTCCATTTCCAATCTTTTCTAAGTATGTTTTCCTTGGTTAATCTTTATTAAACACTTCTGTAGAAGCATAATTTTAGTCAGGAGGTTTTTGCTGAGTAAAAACGGAGTCACTGTCTAGTTCAAGTTCCCTTTCCTCCGCTTTAACTATATTATTTCCCCCAGTGTATTAGGCCTTAGGCGACAGTTGGCTCGCTTCTCACACACACACACCCGCTGCGGGGGAATGGGGGGATTTGACTCCTCTTCAGACCCATAAATATACAGGGGCTTGTTGTTTCGCCGGCAAATCCATTTGGCTAAATAAATGCCAGGACTGACATAAATAAAAGACAATTAAATTAAGATAATCGTTCTGACTTTGTTGGCTGTGTTTTGCTTGATGCCAAAATGAATTGTGGGTCCTCCTCCTCCAGGACTTTTCCCCGATAGTTGCCATCGCATAAACATAAAATCCACCCGGCAGCCGCAGCTTTAAATGCGATGCCACGAATTAATGGCAATCTTCCAGTCGGGTATCCTCCGGCTTCCGTTCCGGAAAATCCAGCTTCATCCACGCTTAAGCCCCACTCTGCGACAATTGCCATGCACTTTGATTTGGCCCTGATTTTTGCTTAATTGCTCTGGCAACTCGCTCGCTCGTCGCCTGTTTATTGCCTCGCAGTGGGATGTGATAGAAAATTAAGCTTACGATTCGAGAATAAAATTCAGAGTGCCAACCACAGGGAAAAAACGCCAAAGAACCAACATAAAATCTAATTACGTCAGGCATGAGATTAATGTTTGGCTTCCGATGCGATAAAATTTGATTTACACTTGAGGAATTAGCTTAGGAACCACAGAACAAATTACCTTAAATGTTCTTTACTTAATATAAAAAATAACATTCCCTTTTTAAAGTAAAATATCTGAGATTAACCAAGAAACTAGATATATTTGCCCACCTTTGAATCTCAACTTAAGTGTTACAATAAAAACCACATCAACATCATCATTTTCATTTTCATCTCCAAAGTGAAACGTTATCACTTTCAGGTTTTCTCGCTATTGGAAAGTGAAAAATATTTAAATAATTTTCACTTTATTTATGGAAAAAAACAAAACATCAACCTGCATATAAATTTCTTGCCGGGATGGGGGAAAATCTCAATCGGCATTAGGCTCACACAAAATGAAAACATAATTCAGCCAATGGATTTGCATAAAACATGGCGTTGCAGTCACATAAATATTCCCTAACCCGCCGGAGCCGAGGAAAGATAACTCAATAATTTATTTGCTTAACAAATGTAGATACAACGGCTGTTTATGTTCCAGGTAATTAATAAACGCCGTGTTTTTGTCGCACTCGGTTTGGTTTTGTTCAGATTTTAGCTGCAACTGCACTTCACTGTGGCCCAAAAGCCGAGGAGGTGACATTTGCCAGATCATGATTTGGCAATTCATGTGTTTGTGTGTGTCTGTTTTTGGGTGCAACACCTTTGGTTCTCGAATCTGGCCGCTGAACTTTCGAATCTGACGTGCCGCAGTGCCACAAAATGCCCGACACCTAAACGATCTAAAATAGAATAAATACTTGAACAAATATGGGCACAGGAAGAAATAAAGGGTATATAAACGAAAGCCACAGAAGCTACGGATGATATTGTGTAGTTTAGTTTATCATTAATAAAAAATTAATTAATAAATAAGTATATAAAAAATATATACTTTAAAGTACATGTTTCCTTTAGAACCCTTATTTGGTTGTAAAGAATTTAACTTAGCCTTTAGCTTTCATTATTATTAAGTGGTAAATACTAGATTCTACTACTACTATTGATTATATATCTGTAATTTTAATGTTCACTAGATATTTCATTAATAAAAGCATTTATCAAAGATCTTAATAAAGTAAAACATTTTAGTAAATAAAGAATATTCTTTAAATCAAACCTACATTACTTATATAAACCATTTCAAGAAAATAATAATCAAAGACTTTTGAATTAATATTAGGTATAGCGTTTTAAGTATGCTAACCTTTTGTAAATGATCCTTTTAAATGCTAAAAAATATAAAATCCGTGAAACCAAAATCAATTACAAGTAACACAATTTTCTTTTGAGAATATTAAGAGTTTACGTGGCTAATTAAATATTTCCTATAGAAAGAATTCACTCCAAAAATCAAGAAATTTAGTAATACGAAAACTAATCCGAAAATTTTCTCTTTTAATGTAAGACTGTATTCATTTTCCTAATATTTTTTAGAACTAAATTATATAACAAATATTTTCTCCCTGTACCATTCTCCGGCAGCCCAACCATGTGTGTTTGGGTCACCGGTTCTGCATATGATTTCGTTGGGGGCAACTGGTTTGGCTTGGATCTGGGGGTTTCTTTTTGGGGAACCGTGCAGCGGCAGTCAAAGTCGTACTCTGAGCCGCAGTCGTAGTCGCATTCGTAGTCGTCGGTTATCTACATAATTAATGCATGTCTCGGGCCACACGAAAGCATGCAAACAACTGGCATATTGACCCAATATCTAGGCAAAGGGCTTGACATTTGTGGAAGCCCGGCTCGGAGAACGAACACAAAACTATGAACGGGCTAAAGGCGAACTGAGAGCCAGGCAACATCGCGTGCCAAAAAGCCACAGAGCTTTATTCGAATATTTATGCCTCTGCAAGTCAGGCAAATAATTAAAACGAAGCAGTGCCGCAGCGGCGGAGAGGAGGAAAGCCCAAATAATTATGAACGGAGACCTGGGAATGACACAAAACGCGGAGAGACAGAAAATACTTTCGGCTTGGGCCGTGATTGATGATGGGTCGTGCGGATTCGAACAGAAATATATTTGTTTTAAATTTGTTATTCATTTATGTCGGGGCCAGTTGGTGGTTCGGTACGGGAAAATGCTTCGTGGACTGCACCTATCGGGTTTCATCAGCGGATTTTGGCCTGAAGCAGCGCTCCTCAGGCCTTCGTTCCTCCTTCGATCACGAGAGGCCAGGAATCAGCATGGAATCATAAATAAAGTGGTTTATTGTGCTCAGGAATTTATGGCACATCCCGGGGAACACAATTGATAATTGCTGTCGTCTGCTTTTCTTCTCGGTAAGAGAGAGCAATTAAAACGGTCCCAGCGTTTCCATTCCATTTTCCATTTTCCAGAACGCCGTTTTTTATTTACAAGTCTTTTATGCTTTGATTACGATTTCGGCGCCTCACCCGGAGTGCTCCATAAAAACAAAAAATAAACCATATTCTCCGGTCCGCTCCCAAAGACTCAATTCCAATTCGAATTCAATTTTTCAACAGTCTTGCTGGGTGACACCTCAATAAAATCCGAAATGCAGCCAGTCCGAAGCCATCCCAACTCATCTCCAAGTCTCCCAGGGAAGCCGAATGGCGCCGTGTCGAGGTCCAAGATGGTCATGCATAAGTTAGGAGTGAGGGGATTGGACACAAACAAACACGACCAAATTGAAACAAAAATTGACCCCCCGTGGTAGAAAAATTAAAATTTTATTTGTTTAGCAGGCGGCGTGACAGCAACACACAAACGGCGACAGGTTCACCGCGACCCCGACAAATATTAATCAAATTCGTAATACAAACAGCACGACAAACAATATAACACTTTCGAAAAATCCCTGAGCGCAAATCCAATTAATAAAATCAACATTGCTGTCGCTGTATCCGTATCTGGTATCCGCGTATCCGCGTATCCGCGTATCTGCATCTGTATCTGTATCTGTATCTGTATCTATTTCGGTTGTTCTCCGGCGGGGCTCTCGTTTCATTCTCAGCGATTTAAATATCACAAGTGGAAATCAGTGGCCCACGCTGAGCCCAGAACTGGCAGTTGAATACGAATTTGGTCTATTAATTCATTAAATTATGCTTTATATGTTGCCGGTTATTATACGGCGACGATTTGAATATAATCAGAGTTATGGGTTTTTTTTTACATTTTGTTTTGGTAGTCTATAGTAGCAATTATAATTTATTATAATGTATACTTTTTTATAATATTGGAAATATGCAGAAAATGATAGTGAATGAGTTAAATCTAATATAAGAAGTTAAATCATTAAAACTTCTTCAAAGAAACGAGTTCATTGTGTTATTTATTAATTCTTCTTATTTTTTCATATATAAATAATATTTTTTATTATATATTTTGGAACTTATTTGGTTGGTTCTTTGGTTCTCAGCTCCTTTCAAATATTTATAATAACAAAACTTTATTAAAACAAATACCAATCAACATATACTTAATAAATTCTAATTTGGCTAACATAGTTTATCTTTATATTATAAAAACCACTCATTGAATTCACTAAAATTAACTAAATTCTTCTAATTCCATTGAAGAGTGTTTATTAGCCATGTTTAATCAAACAGAAACATTCGCTTAATATTATAAGCTATTTACCTTTTTTAGCTGACTACCAAATTCGCCTTTAATTGTTATCGCTAATTTTTATAGATTGTCAAATTATTTAAATCATTAGGCCAAAGCAATTTTTTAGTGTCACGAGCGAAATTAACAAAATTGAGCCCCGGTATTTGATTAATTAAAGGAAGAGGCACCACACTCACGCACATATGGCTCAGACAGGCGGCTCACACAGATACACACACACACCTGAGCCCCCAAGTTCGCTCAGAGTCGAGTTTGTTGGGCAAAGTTGAGCGTTGCGGGTTAATTACCATGTCAAATTCAAACAAAAACAACAAAAGCCAAGTACGCCACCGAAAGGAGGTAGTTTATCATTCTAACAGCAGAAAGAGCACGGGGAACGGTAGTCAACGAAAATAATAGGCTGGCAAAAGGTTCGAATGGATGAGAGGGGCACGGCTGGGGCCAAAGTAAAACCTTTTCTTATCATAATTACGCACAAAACGCAGAGACAGGTAGAAGAGACCGGGCCTAGGTTCGGCATTTAATTGAGCAATGCGTGGGCGATGGAGGAAACATGGAGGAAAATGGGGAAAAACAAAAGGGAAAATTAAGGAAAAACACACAGAGGGAAAAATATGAACAACATAAGGCATAGTTTTTGATGATTCAAATGTAAATTCAAGTTCTATTATTAAGCATCTCATTGTTATATATTCTAGATATCTTTTCAGATATTTTATTATATTTTTATAAAGATTTATTTCTCAAAAACTGTCTCTGAAATACAGCTTTAACTGTAATGCAAAATGGGGAAAAATAAAAGAGTAAATTAAGGGGAAACCCAGAGGAAAAAAACAAAAGAAAAACATGAGACATAGTTCTGGGTTATCTTTTTGAGGATTCAAATGTAAATTCAAGTTCTCTGATAAAGTATCTCGTTGTTATATATTCTACATATCTTTTCAGATATTTTATTACATTTTTATACAGATTTATTTACCAAAAACTGTCTCTGAAATACAGGTCTAACTATAATGGAAAATGTGGAAAAATAAAGGAGTAAATTAAGGGATAACAAAGAGGAATAATATGAACAGCATAATGCATAGCTTTGGGTTATCTTGTTGTTGATTCAAATGTTAATTCAAGTTAACTGATAAAGTATTTCACTGTTGTAAATTCTTCATATGTTTTAAGATATTTTGTTTCCAATTTATACAGATTTATTTACCAAAAACTGCTTTAAAAGTTTCAGCTCTAACTATACTGGAAAATGGGGAAAAATAAAAAAGTAAATTAAGGGGAAACACAGAGGAAAAAATATCAACAGCATAAGGCATAGTTTTGGGTTAACTTTTTGATGATTCAAACGTAAATTCAAGTTCACTGATAAAGTATCTCTTTGTAATATTTTCTAGATATCTTTTAAGATATTTAAATATATTTTTTGAACAGATTTATTTACCAAACACTGTCTCTAAGATAAGCCTCCAACTATAATAGATTTTCTCTAGGTGCACTTATGATCAGAGTTCCAAGGGTCAGCTGGCGACACATTCAAATGCCCGCCAAGATCCTCTTCCAAACGGAAGCCTTCATAGGACGGATACACACACACACACACACCCGCTCTGCAGCTGCCTTGCAGTCCAACTGAGGGGGCGTGGCACACGCCCAAGTATCTGAACCATCATCGAAACTATTCCATCTGAGCCTGAGCTGAGCTGAATTGAGCCGAGCTCGCCCACGCTTCGCTGGCGATTTGCGCACTTAACAGACATCCATTTATAATCGCCGGCCAGTCGTGCGGACAGCCAGCATTCTCCGAGCATATTATACAATACATAGAGGTACATATGCAGCCAGAGTGTGTGTGTCCAGCACCCACACCCCAGACGGAGTGCGTAGTACATTATAATGAAATTATGCATACAAAACATCGCTCATATATCAAGCCAGCGAGCGACGATGACGACGACGACGGCCAAGTGACGCCGCGTATTAAAATAATGACTTAATTTCGTTGAGAGGCTCTACACGGCACACACATTCCTGGCTATTCTGGACTCCCCACAAGCTGTGTGTATATAAATACATAAACCTATGTATGGATAGACACTCCACCCCTGGGCGAACAGTTGCATTTGACTTGGCGCGTTAATTGCCATTTGGCTGTCCAACTAAGCGGCGACTTATGGACATTTGGACACTCAAACCCCGACATATAGCCGAGGGCCTGCCTTATCAGCAGACATATTTCGATATTATGCACGACAATTGTGTGGGGAGAATGGCATATAATCTGGCTGCAAATGCGCCATGAATGGTGGGACTGACAGATGGATTGTCAGTTGGCTGGAGGTATGAGAAGGTCAGGCTAAAGTGACCCGGTTTCAGCGAAACTATTATGTTTGGAGCCCGAATTATATCAATAATTGAGCATTTAACTCGATTTGGGCACTTGTGCATTTATAAGTAGCTTTTGGTAATGGGTTTCCATATAATTACTGTTTAATATCACTCTTTGAAGCTTTCATAGGCTTATTTCTGTCAGTTAACAGATTAAACAGACTCCTTAGAAGCAGTAACTTATCAAAATGATCGAATAGGATAGTTTGAAATGACTATAACCTATTTCTGACCCTATCTTTCATCATTTGAATACTAAACTCCTCTGTTATTCCCCAGATTCAACCTGCTTGAACTGCCCACGCCGATGCTGGTCGTCAGTTAACATTTCTTCCAGTCGGGCAGTTGTCACTTTTGGTATGCTTGACCCATTTCATCATCTCCAGCTATCCATTCGACGCGGTCATTGTCGCTGGAATCCATTCATTTGGGCCTGTCTGCTTCATTTTCCAGACTCAGCCAGACTCGGAGTCCGCTCCGGCACACTCAACTGACAGCTGTCATAATTAATTTTGACTCTCCGTGGTAATTAAATATTTTCGTGCAGGTTCTTCAAGTGCCAGACAATGGTAGTCGGGTGGTCGGTTGGTTGCTCGTTCGCCTCCGTTTTGAATTTCAGGCCAGTGCCAGCTCTGATTAGCCCTTTGAAGTGTTGCATGATGAAGGAGCAGAAGGTGGAGGAGGAGGTGGAGCCCCAGCCAGAGCCAGTGGCTCATTACCAGGGCTCGGGCTTATCGGCAACAACTCAATAATCACCCAGAAACCCAACCAGAACCCGGCCATCAGTCAAAGGTGCTTAGAACAAAATTGAAATTGCCGACGAGCTCTCCATTCTCTGTGTGGCAACTTTTTTTCCTTTGTGGCCAGCCCGCAAAGTGGGTTTTACTTAAAGACCACTCACTGGAGCCCGGCAGCTAACCGCATTGCATTGTTACCGGGCTCCGAGTTGGGCTGTTGGGTGTTCATATGCACGCGGCCGGAAACGACCTTGGCACGTTATCGTCGAGTTTTCATCACTTTCATATTCATACAATTTTCGAACCTGCCCAGGACTCCGGTGCTCAGGCATGCATACCGCTACGAGGCCCCCGGAAGGGCGGCAGGACTGGGCTGGGGGCCGGCCAGTGGCCAGAAACCACGGGTATCTGTGTCAGGGAATCTCTACTGCCCAAACACACTTGTTCGCCATGAGTTTTCTTTGTTGCCCAGTTACACGGAGCAAAACGAAGCTCGGTATTCATTCGCAGGGCTTGCCAGGGGTGTGAAGTCGAGTGTGAGGGCTGAGCAGTGCCCTGACCTAGTGAGCAAACAATTGATGGTAACCACGTTCAGTTCAGGTGAAAAACAGAAATGGTTACTGAAGGAAAAGCCTGGCTATAAACTCATCTAAATGTTACTGTGGTTTCAATATTTTCTCACTGTGTGCAGTTTTAATGCCCGACCAGGGTCACAAATTCACTGAAATCTGCTCGAATTTCATATTTCGTTTTGACAAGCCATTCGAGAAGGTGCCAAGCAATTGACAGGCAGGCGAGGCTTTGGGGTAACAGGATACTTTCGAGGAGACCGCAAAGACCATTCAACATTTTAGAACTTTAACCAGAAACGGGGCACCCGGACTGGCCCGGAAATATTCCGGCAAAGTGCAGGGACTCACGAACAACACAATTCAAGTAAGTGGTTCAACTAGGCCACAATTAAAATGCCATTACTTTTTGGTACTTTCTGGTACTGGCGTCCTGTTCCCATGGCACCTGGATGGCTGCCTGCCTGGATACACCTGGTTACCTGTAGCTCACGGCTGTTGCTCCTAACGGGCCCACGTTAGGCAAACAGTTATTGTGCCCTGTACGCAGTAGTTGGCCATTAGAGTGACACTGACTGGCGGGCGGGTGGACGAGCCCCCGGAATGGGCCACAACTTGTCATTAGACAAATTCAATTTTATGCCAGGACAACAGCCAACAGCCAACCGGCGACCACAACAACATTTTTCGGCTGGTGCTGCCATACAAATTCTATTTAATTTTCTCCTCTGGGCGGAGGAGGAGGAGCTCCAGCTCCAGCTCCTCCTAATGTGCACATTGGCACGTTCGCTTTGTTGACACAACTGTACAACGCACTGCGGGCGGGAGTACACACGGCACGGTGAAGTTTATTTCGAGTGGAATCGCCGCTTTGCCATATCTCCGAGGACATTACAATGCAGATAGACCCGGGGAAGTGAGTGACTGGAACGGCGTCGGTTTCGGCAGTTCGGAGCATAAGAGTTGCGCTCGAAGGCCATGTGAGTGCCAAAGGGACAGTGGGTTAGGTGAGAGATGGCGGAGAATATGGAAAGGTATGTCAGGAAACTCTTTTAAGTGGTAAAAATGTCTGCCTTTTTAAATACTACATTTATCCTTGAAGAATTTTAATATCTTCGATACACTTTCCCTCCACTCTGACCCCACTGTGGCTTCCCTCCTGTCAAGTCGCGGGTGTTGCTCCAGCTGACGGCTGACTGTCTGTCGGAAGGACAGACAGCCCGCCTGGCTGCGGCAACGGGTGGCGTCCTCTTTGGTTCAGTTAGTGGCATTGTCACGACTTCTTAATGTCATTTTATCAAAGGCGAGTCGCGGCCCGGACCCGAGGGCTGCCGGGAGTGGGTTGGCCCCGACTTGCACACGTGTAAGGCAACCGCACAACGCGGCGTATACGTGATGGGGTTATTATTGCTGGCGCTGTCATTGTGTGTGTGTGGTTGTTGCTGCTGCTTGTGCCTCGTTGTGTTCGATATGTTTATATTTGTTGCGCGGTTTTGCGTGTCCTTTTTACATGAGAGCAGCGTTTACATTACCAACACAAACACGGAGGCACACAGGACCTGCACACAGACACATTATTACGACTTCATAATGTGTGTTTGTGTGAGGGTTGTACCCGGACCCGGCAAGTGTGTCGTGTGTGTGTGATAAGCGTGTTCGTATCAAACGACATTTGGCGAAAATTTTATGGCGTATACCCAAAAATTGCTGAAGCCCTCGAACCTGGAAGCCTCCCTGGCTCCTCCTGCTCCCCCTGATGCTTTTTGTGTATCTTCTTTTTATTATGCGATTTGTTCAACTTCATTTTATTGCAAACACACACAGACCGAGAGAGAGAGAGAGACAGTCAGACCGTCAGACAGTCAGACAGGCTGATGCTGATGCGAATTGGTATTGGTGTATTTAAAATTTTATAGCAAACATTTTTATGCGCAATCGATCGAAGGGTTTCATTACATTTTAATGAAACGGCAGCCCAGAAACTGGGGCCTGACTTCCAGCCGAAACTGGGAGCTGGGAGCTGGTTTGTTGTCAAATTGCCAGGTAAATGTGAAAGGTAAAAGGCAAAAGGGATAGATAGCAGAGGGGAAGCCCAGACGACCGACCCGCTGTTTGTCGCTCAATTCGCGAAAGTTTATTTCGGCCGCCGCTTATTTGAAATTTAAATTTGCTCGGAATTCGCAAGTGCCAGGGATGCCGCCCCCATAAATGACACTTTAATACAATCAGAAAGCAGAGAGCTGGGAGCTGCGAAGGCGCAGCCTTGACATCTCAAACCCATTCACTGCCAGATACTTTGCCAGCTCCCAGATGCACTTAAGCATTTAGCAAATGCACCATAGAAAAATCATTTTGCCAGGCACAAATTTTATATGGCCCTGTAACCAGCATATAAATACGCACATAATGTATGCAGCTGACATACATTTTATGTGCGGGCCCCACACACATGAATTTATGCTATTGCCAACGACTGCCAATTCGCATAAATGTCACGTACGTCAGTTTGTCATTTGCGTAAAGGAGGTCCTCCGCTCCGCTCGGCTCTGCTCTCTTCAGTTCCGTTCGGTTCGACTCCCGTCCCCTTCAGGATCTCCGCTGCAATTTGACTGACTGCACACGAGAGCCTCGCAACGCCACGCCATGCCACACCACGCCTCGATTTGCCTCGAACAGAAAAAAAGGACTGCCGAGCGACAGCCGCAATTCCATGTCTCATATCTTATACATATGAATAACGCATACGCACTGTGCGCCGGCGAAACTTTTCAAAGAGTTCAAATTGCCGGCATGCGTCGTATATGTGCACAGGCGACTAATTAAAATTTTATGACGCCCCGCTCGTGTGTGCGTGTGTCTGCGTGGGAAAATTCATAACAATTTTGCCAAAACGCTCTCGGAGCTATTTAAATATTAAATGAGCTCAAATTTTTGGACAGACCCTGACAATTTGGCTACTTAAAACATTTAAAACGGCAAAGGTTCATTGTATCACTTTAAAATGTCTGGAACACAGGGAGAAAATAATAGAGGAAAGGCCAAGACAAGCTGGAAAAATATAAGACAAATATAAAAAAGGTTAAAGGATTAAAAACAGAAAAATTTATAGGATGCGTTGATCTTTTTATATTCAAAATATTGAAGAAAATTACAAAATAGATTTTCTTTTGAGTTTTCAGATAAAATGTAAGCTGTAATTAAGTCAGGAAAATATTTACAGGCTAACTACATCATACATAAGCTCAGAAAATATTTTTCTTTCTCTTATTTAACGTTTAAAAATACTTCCAAGAGTAACTAATTTCCTTGAATATCTTTTTTTCCCGGTGCCATATTGCTCAGTTCAGATATTTATCAAATTTCAAAGTTCATTACACTTTTCAGGCGTCGGCTTAGACTTGTCGATGGCAGGCATTAAACCACCCATAAACGGCGATGTCGCCGCTTCAATTGTCAATTATGTTAAACAAAGTTATTAAATTACGCAAAAATAAGGCAGCCAGGCGGCAGCCTCAAGTCAATGGGATTACACATACGCAGCGTGGGCTGAGAGGCGGCGGATTCTGGCGACAAATCAATAAGCTCAGGTGTAGGGAGGTTCCACCTCCCAAATTGCGCGCTGAAAATTTCCATTTAGCATAAAACCCGCGCTATTAACGGTGCCTACACAGACACAACACCGGGAATTACGCCGCTCGGCACTACACACTAAAATATGCAGGATGTAAGGAGGCGGGGACTGGGACTGGAACAGGACCCAGTAGACGCTTTTTAATGTACCAAGGCGGCGGCTACACAAAGAATGTCTGCCCTTGCCATAGACATCATAAAAATTCGTTAAAAATAAAACACAAAGCGGCAGCAGGGGCAGGGGCAGGGGCCGGGTCTGAGGCAGAGAGCCAGGAACCCGCCAACGACTTCCGTGAGCTTAAGCTCTCTGCCCGGCCTCCGCCTCCACCTCCACCCCCGCATCCGCATCCGTCTTGGAAATCTCCTCGCCCGCGTTTACCGGCACTTCGCATTACGCATACGCCACCGTTTCGGTTCGGTTTCAACAGGAAGCTCACATTGTTTTCGCCATATTTACTGGCGGCTGCCCGGGGGCTGTTTGTGCGCCGGGCGCCATAAGTAACAAATTTTATAAATTATTTAAATTTTTATTCATGCAACGTTGTAAAGTTAAGCCCGCTGACAGTTAGCTAGTTTGGGCCGGAGCGATGCCACAAAGCCCGGTTTTGGGCTCCGCTTTATTTTTTATAATTTTCCCCGCCTCGTCCTGCCCCGTGCCTCGTTTCGTTTCGCTTCGTTTTTACTTTCCTCCTTGGACCCCTGTGACCTTGACTCGCTGGCTTTTAAATATTGATAACGGCCTTTGATCTGAGCCAAGCCAGGGCCTGACAAGCGGCATTTGAGCCCCGGCCTTGCGTACTTATGCAAATGCAGGAAGAAGTTATGCCTAATAAAATTCTGAGGCCGGCCGGGCAGCGTCTTGTCTTGTGTACAACAATGCAATACTTTTGCTCTCATATTTTCGCATGATTTATAGAGGGACGACGGCAGGGGCAGGGGCAGGGGCAATAAAAAAGAATGTCGCAGTTTTACGAGCCCCGGCAAATGGCCATAAAATGTCAAGGCACATATGAGAAAATATAAATAAATCGAACGATTATTGACAATTATAATGATATATGGATGCGTACTCAAAAGTCATAAATTGACAGAGCGGAGGAAGTGCTCGTAATAAAAGGACCCGACCCGGCTATATTAGCCAACTGGGTGAGTGGAGCTCCGACTAGCAACTTGCCCGGGGTCAGTGGTATTGAGTGGAGTTAAGTGGGTGCAGGAAGCCGTTATGGATTGCGGAGGAAGTGGGCTCGCAGTCAGGGAAATGGCAGGAAACCGAATACTAAAGTCGCCGGAATGTGTGCCGATTTAAGCGCTTATTTCTTCTGAATTTTCAGAGTCTCTCTGTGGAGTCGCTGAAGACGAGCTCTGGGCGGGCATAATTGCCCTGGCCCACTTCCCACCCAACGCTTCCCATCTAATTATCAATTTAGTGCAATTTGTTTCCCTGGCCGAGCGAAGAAGAAGTAATTTCCATATTTGTGATGCATTTTATCTTTGGCGAGTCTCTGACTCAACAGCCTTAAATTAGACTTACACTGGGAGAGAATCTTTTGAACTTGACTTGGGAGTATGAACAACTTAAAGAACAAAGTTCTCTCGGGGTTTCTACTTTCGGAAATCATTTCCCTGATATAAATCCAAGAGTTAAGGCATAAGCTTTCTCTAATTTCCCCCTGTGTATTTTCTGTTGTATATTTTCTCCGTTTTGCCTCCAGTCCCCTCGCTGCTATTCGGGCTTTTAAACTATTAAAAGTTGAGTTGTCTGCCACTGATAAAGGCTGGCCCATCAAACCCGACTGGTTAATGCTTAATGCAAGGCAAACTGTTCTGTCCGGAGTGTTCTGCCTCGGTTCTGTCTCTGTGTGTTGCAGGCAGCTGGTGGAAAACAGTTTGTTAATAAATTAAATGCTTAATTCACTGGTCATTATGGCCGGCGACTTGCTCTTGTGTATGTGTCGCTAATGGCTGTTTCCCAGAGACTTGAGCTCCGAGCTTGTGTTCATAGGAGCAACGTTTTGCGGCTTAACTTGGCGAGGGATAATATTTGATTATTTAATTGGTATTGGTTTAAATGGATCTGGCCGTAAATCCATCTAGGTGGGGCTGAACGCATTAATTTTAATTTATGTATTTGTTTATGCATCTTTTATGCCGACAGTGACAACAATAAAAGTTCGCCCATATGCCACTGACAGACTTTTTAATAAACTTGATTTTTTATTCATCCCTCCGCTCTTGTGTTTCATTTTTTGTTGTCTTCAATTGCGATAATTTGTAGTTGTTTTTTCCTGATGGCCGGCTTAATGGCAAAGTTTTTCAACATTGGTTAACCCAATCGCGACCGTAAATTTATGAAATATTCATATGGAAATAAATAAAAGAGCGAGCCGCATGCAGGCGCATTTGGTAGATAATTTAAATCAATTGCTGAGAACTGCAATTAGCAGCCGAAGATAAAAATAAATTAAAGGCCTCCGCATAACGAATGGCCCATAAGCGGGCAGCATCCAACTGGATGCCAGGACACATATCCTACCTCCCAGATATATATACTGCGAGAGAGAGATATATACCGCTACGTATTTATATAGGTACATATATTTTAATGGCCGCGTCCCCATAAATTATGGCGCATTTACTTTAGAGATAGAAAAAAGCGGCCAAGCCGAAACGAAACCAAACGAAACGAAAGGCTCCACTCGATAAATGGGCTGCGGTCGAGCCCCGAATCCTTTAATTTGAACTCGGACCGGGCTTCAAGTCCGGACTGCCAACGTGGAGCAGCAGTCGCAAAGTCAAAGGCACATTTCAAATGTCGAAAGCAAATAGGAAAGGAGCGAAAAAACCCGTCGAGCTGAGGGCATTAAAATGCATGTGTGTAGTCTGGAGAACTGGAAAAATATGGCCAAAGCAAATTGCTGACTGCGCCAGAGTTGAAAACTTAACAAGTAAGAGGGGTGATATTGAGGGGGAATTAGGCATAGGAAATACCCAGTAAATTAAGAGTTTAAATTAAGGGAATTATTAGAAAAGAATGTTCATTACAATCGGTTATTTATAGGATCAAATCTTGATTAGAAAAATCTCTTAAAGATGCAACTATGGTTTGTAAAAATAATAACAATTTCTCTAAATGATTGCTTTTTCCTGATAACTCAGCAGTTCAATATTTTTCCATAACAAAGACATGGAAGTTATAAATTATGTTTTATTAATTTTGTTATCCTGTTTGTGACAGCTTTAATAAATAAAACCCTATTAAAAAAGTCACATAAAGTAAGCTTTAAATTTGAAAGACTAGCTTTTGAAAAAATGGACAGACATACAAAGGGACAATCGTCAACAGACATACAAACATGTCTAGATCTACTCGGCTTTTGATGCTGTTAAAGGGAATTTATGTTATGCTTCCAAACTTCTGATTGTAATTCCCTATTTAATTACAAAACAAAAATTATATAATTATATACTATATAAAATATTTAAATTTTATTATAAACCGTTTTAGAAACCCCCATTCTCTTCGATCTATCATACCCCCTGCTACCCTTCAAATCCACAGAATTCCAGCCTGGGCCCTCGGCCAACAGCGCTGCTGCTTCTTTTTAAATAAAGAGCAGCAAAACGCAAATATCATCGAATGGAATATAATTTATGTGCTCCATTTGCAGTCGGCAGTTCGCCACTCGCACACATATGCTGCCTGGCTCCCAGCTCCCTGCTCCCTGCTCCCTGCTCCCTGCTCCTTTCCTTCTATTTTTTTTTAGTTCGCATTTAGGGCACTTTTGCATATGGGTTCGGAGGAGTCCTGGACCCAAAATGGAATCAAATGGCCGGGTTCGACGCAGTTAGCTAGCGATTCCCCAGTCGCGCTTTGGGCATTCCTCTCGCGTTGCGTTCATCTTTTGGCAAGGTTGCGCCTCCGAACCATAAATATCCAAAGGGGCTCCTACGGTTCCCCCGCAGACTAGCAAACTTCGGCCCCGTATTTGCCAAATTAAATCGTTAAATGCTTGTTAAAAACTTCGACTGGCCCCTCGGAGAGTGTGTATCCGCAGCCACATCCGAGTCGGATTCGAATCTCTATCTGCATCTGTATCTTTGAACCGTTTCGGGGCAACTCGCCGACGCTTATGATTTATGCCAGCGCATGTTTTGTAGTTTTTGGGCACAGGTTGCCGTCGAAGAACGTAAATAAGGCAGTGGCCAAAAGGCTAAATGGCCAAAACGGACCAAAGGGTTTAAGGGCTTCTCTTCGGTTGCCTTTTTATTTTTTTGCATTCCCATACAAGACTGCGTTTCGCTGGGGGCCTTTTAACAATAAATTAAACGAAAGAGAAATTAAACTAAAGGCGGATTAGTCATCGATGATTGTGGGTTCGCATAGGGATCCAGAAGTTCCTGAGAAATGCCCAACATCCTGGGGCTATACATACTGAGGGTTAGTCAGAGCTTATTTACAGAATATAAATAGAATTTAAGGGCAAACATAAATACTCTCAAAGCATGTCGCTTACCATCTCATTATCCCAACAAACGATCCGTTCATAATTAGCCTAGCCTGCTCTAAAGTCATCGAAACGATCAATAGATCACCTCGGAACACGCCTTCACTGCTGCTGCAACTAACGATGAATGATCGGCTATAACTAATAATTTCCGCCGCCCCTCCGATCTTCATCCCTGCATCTGCATCCCGATTCGAGCAGCTAATTGCTCCACCTGCACATTTAATTGTCGACCGAACATGGCATCTATCATCCCCAGATGATCAAAGTCCCCTCGATTAATACATCAAGATCGGTGTGCGGCGGAACCTGCAGCCGACAGGGAAACAAGCGGAGAAACCAAATAAAAAACGCTGTCACAATAAATTTAAATAAATTGTTGACAAACGCCAATAAACATAAATTTTTGGTGTGCAGCAAAGCAAAGCAAGAGAGGGCACAACAAAAAATATATAAAAAAAAGAAACAAACAAGCCAGAGAGGGCCGGAAACCGCACTGTCAATCAAAAAAGTGGAAATGCTGAGAAGCGTAGAGGAAAAGCCAGACTTGGTTGCATAACTTGGCGGAGGGTGGCGGGTCAAGGCAGGGAAATATCATCATAAAGAGGGTAAGAAATTTGTATAAAAAATTATTAAATATATAGAGAAATATATTCAGATGAGGAGATTCATCATGAATATCATTTAAAAAATTATTTTAGATATAAATAATCCATCAAACTATCATCACAAGATTCTATAAATGATAGATCCCAATAAAAAATATTTAATAAATATTATGCCAGCTCTGGAGATACTAAAAATTATTTGTTTTAATCTGCCTAAATGTAAAAAGTGTTTTTTAGAATGTTAGTAACAAATGTAGTTGTTCTCTGGGATCATATTTTACCATTTAGTATAAAAGAAAGTAGAAAAAGAACCTCATTATATAATTCATTCACAAGTATATCCAATTTAAATCTCTTCTATAAATTTCCTGTGGCAACCAGCACTTGTTATTTCTCAGTGTGCACAGATGGGTCGCACGTGTGACTCCACAGCGATAATTAGACGAGCTGCGTTCGCTTTTGTTTATGCAAATCGGGATACGTAATAACTCAATTAGATGTTGCAACTCGGAGCCCGGCTCGAGGGCTCCTGGCGACTCTCTGATTGCCCGAATGCGGGCAAGTGGCACATTGACCGGACTCTCCGCCCGGCACTCTGTGGACTGCGCACTCCTCTGATGGCCATTGAGTGGCGGGTTGTGTACGGGTTTTTAGCTTTATTGATGTCCCGTTGCTTTGTGGTGGACAATTGTCGTCATCGACAGCGACCTCGTCATTTAATTGTAAGTGAAACTACGCTTTGTTGTCGGATATATATGGTATATACATATATGTACAGTGTACCCTCCATGTGTCGCCAGTGTGTGCCCTGAGCGGGGTCAACAAACCAGAGATACGACGACCACCACTCGACGTCGTCATACCCCGCCAGTCCAAGTACTGGTGTCTCTCTGGAGAGTCGCACAACGGCATCGGCATGTACATATGCCTGCGTTCCATCGGAATCCCGGGCTGTTGACAAAATAAAGCACACTTTAATTGATACATTTGCATTTTATTATATATTCAGCACTGGCCAGTGGCCAGTGGCCACTGCCCCGGCAATGAATATTTATGCGGCTTTTATGGGTCAGTGCAGCGGGGCTGCAGCTGATAAATATTTGCCAGCATCTGGCAATCGATGACAGGCGGCACGAGCGCGGATATCGATTACACGCGAACAGGTGCCGGTCAAGGAATTAATTATATACGAATCTCTAAAGTGCAACTGAAAAAAAGATTAAAGATTAATGAATAAGTGAAGATTTTCTGGCACGTAAAATGTTAATTATGCTTTGACTTACAAGCCGAAAGATCTTGCTTTAATTTCCCAAAGATTCTTATGGGTTTGATTACCCAGACCTTGTTTTAAATATCTTTTTGTGCTCAGTCAATCCCGTGGCGAAACACTCATAATTTTCGGGGTTAACACTCATATATCTGCCAGATATCGCTGGCAAACAACACATTAGATCCCAGCTGGAGCCGGCGGTGTTGAAGGCTGTGTCTGGTTCTAGGCGATTCAATCTTCGGACCAACCCAACTCCAACTCCGACTCACATGACTAGGCCAAGAGCAAGATCGGTGGGATTCCGGATCACCTTGCTCTGGAACTGGAACGTACTCCATTTTGCGTGTGAAATTCAATAAGTTAAACCGGCGACTGCAGGCTGCTTAGCATAGAGCACTCGCGGGTCCACGGTCTGAGCCCCACAAGCCGATGCATATCTCCCGGCTGTATTGACTAAATTGTTTGCTGGGTGTGGCGCAAAATGCACGACAAAAGTGTTTCGTGTAGCTCCCCGTCCCCTTTCCCTGGGTTCCCTGCCATTGTTTGCCATGTTGTAGTTCAATTTATGACGCTTGTAGCGCTTGACTTTTGCGCAGGCGTTGAAAGCCCCACAACAGGGCAGGCCGGCGTTTCTGACAACAACTCGAAAATCAAATTGAGCGGCTCTGATATTTGTTTGTTGGCTCCGAACTCCGCCAGTTGATGTTTTATTTGATTTCGTGTTAATTTTAAACGAACACAATGGTACACCGGACAGAAATAAGGTGGTTTTTAAGGGGGAAATGTATTTAAAATGAGATATATATCAATATATTAGATGAAGGGATTAGGTACAAGGAAATATATATTTGTATGTCTTTATAGCTTGAAGATATTGTAAATATTATTTGAGAACTTTTTTGAGAACCTCACACTTAAGAATTTAGTCAAGAAACCTCATTTGTACTAATTTGTGCCACTAAACTCAAGTTCGAGAGTTTAAGGTGCTCTTCTCATTGCAACTTTTAAAGGTTTCTATAGATAAAATAATAAATTAACTAATTAAATTAAATTTTAGTAAATGAAGCCACAATAACAGTGTACAATTCGTCACAGCCCGGTCACAGTTATGTTTCTTTTGGTGTGTTTACAATTCTATTTAGTGTCTGACATCCAGAGATTGGTCCCGGCTTCATGCGATCTATTTGGGCATGACAAGTGGTACGATCGATACCGATTCCGATTCCAATTCCGATTCAATGTGTTTACACGGTCTGGGAAATTGATATGTCAAACAGTCGGGCGAAATGTCTCCTCCATTATTGTGAGGTTGCAGCAGCTCTCAATTCACACTATACGTCTAGTCGGGTCTATTTTATGGCCCAAGCGGGGAAGTTGTTTCTCCGAATGGTATGTCTTAATTTGAGGAACTTCCTACACGGCCCCGGACCCATTGACCTGGTTAGCTTGCATTTTTATGAGGCAGTGATTTGTGGGTTTCCCACAGTCGCACTGTAGACTCGGGGGCTGAGTTATAGGTGCATCGATTAGATTTACGCACTCTGCATCCAGCAGATACAGCAGATACAGATACAACAATTAAATTGAGAAGCAGTTGGGCTGCTTGATTGTGAAACAATTCCCTTAGAAGCAATTTGAGGAAGCTTTGAGGAATTAATATCAATTATTTTGGCTCTGGTGCAGATATATTATACATATTTAATCATTGTTGCAATTGGAAATTAGATAGTTAAAGACGAGAGCTTGTGCATTCTGGCAAACAGAAATTAGGTTGTTCTATATCTAAAATATATATTCATCTCTCAGAACTGCTGGCCAAATGCAGCTTCAATGCTATTTAAATCGAATTCTAGCCCACATTCATGGCTAATTCGGACTCGTGTCCGTAGCTGTCAATATCCATTTCGCTTAATCGCCCCACAAACCCCAATTCCGACATCTCCAATATCAAATCCATTATCCACTGATTGTTCTCCAATCTCGAATCACACATTCGAGCGGCTGCAATTGGCCCGATTTCCATTCAAGTCCGGCTCAATTGTCATAATTACGCCCACTCGGTGAGCAGTTCTCGGCAGCAGATACGTATCCGTATCTTTTGGATCGCTGCTGGCTAATTCTTCTCTGACAAGGCGCTAAGCAGCCGCGACAGCTCGCCGATTACCTCCGACCATTATCTGTTGTTTTCCGGCGCAGAGCGCAACCTTGAAATTAAATATAATTATGAAAAGGCATTCCCATTCACAGGCCCGGCGAATGATATTTCATATAGTTTGTTGCCTCAAATGAAAAATTATTTAAGATGCCGGCGCGCACGCACACTTCAAAAATAAAAATCCGAGCGCCGAATCAATAAAACCACCGACCCGTACCCGCCCTCCCGGCTCTGCCCACGTCTTCGAGGAGTCAACCTTTATTTATTTATTATTTTTTTCCCCGCTCGCCCTTTGTATTTTTGCCCAGGCAATTATAATTAACTTCGCGGCAAGTTTTGATTTCTCTCCCTCGGCCCCAGCTCTTTTCCTTTTTTTATATTCTTTTTATTTCGGCTCTTCGCCGTGCCCATGGGCTGATAATTTTGTTCGCACCTGATCGCGTTACCTGGAGATCGCCGGTTGTGTCTGAACACTGGGAGAAAATTGAACTACAAATTATACATACTTTCATAAAGGTAGAGTACAAATTATATGGTACCTAATTGATGACCTAAGGCTTTGGATATTCTTTTAAAAATATTTTAGAGATTTGTATTTGCTGACCTAAGGCTTTGGCTATGCCTTTAAAAATATTTTAGAGCTCTTAAATGTATAGAAAACTATTTATTTCAGTGTCTCAGTCTCTCTCTTAACTGCGTGTGGATCATTAACCGAGCTTAAGATCTTCAGACGCAGTTCCAGAATCAGTCAGCATCTGCGGTCTCGGTCAGTGTTCCCTCTTGAGAACCTCAAAAGCCATTTCTCAGACAATGGTAACTTTCATTTGTCTTGGGGTTTTTACTTTTCAACCATCCAGCCATCGAAAGTACTTGGGGCTTAGTTAATAGGCTAAGGCCTTAATGGGTTAATGAGTGCCAGCCGTCTGAGAGAGTAATTGGTAAACCAGTTTCAGATCTTAACAGCCAATGATCAATAATAAGCAGCAGCAAAGCAAAATTCGACGAAACTTAAAAAGGATGAAACTAATCCCTCAAGACTTAACTCTCAAATCTCTGGTTCTGTTTCTGGTTCTTCCATAAAAGCAAGGACGAAAAGGGTTAACCTTTAAAATGTATAATGTCCTACGGTCGCTGTTTTTATGACAGGCACAAAAACGAGAAGGAGAGCTGCAAAATAACCCAAAAGAAAAGCCGAAACAAGGGAGCCCAGAAACGAAAATAAAACACAAAACTGGGGGGTTGAGTTGAGGAAAACGAAAATGAAAATGGAAATGGAAATGGAAGGAAAATTCAAATCACAAACTCGGTATTTATTTGCGAAGCGTAAATGATTACCACTTAAAATGTGCTCGACTGCCACCTAAAAACCAATTGTTGGAAAAAGCACAACCCGTCGAGCTCTCTCCGTGGGCGCCCGAAGGAGTGAAAGGACCAAAGGCAACATATGTTTTTTATGCCTGAGCTGTCTAAGTGGATACGGGCGGAGCTCGGCGCCGTGACGGAGACAGCGAGGAGAGAAAACTGCGGGACAGCTGTCAGAGCTTGTTAGAATCTCCCAAAGGGGGGACACGGCGAACATTCCCTGGCACGGGGCAAATATGGAATTCATTAAACGATTTCTTATATATATATATATAGGGAGAATAAATTGGATTGGATAAAGCAAATACTTTCAGAAGGGCTTGAACTAAACCTGTTAAGCTGGGAAATATAGGTTAGTCTTATAATCCTTGTGCTTTAATCTTTATTTAACTAGAAAGATAAATTTTGCTTCGAGTAAGAAGGAAGTTAAATATTTTAGCCTTATCTTAACCAGTGACAGCTTAATTGCATAGCTTGATTACCTTTAAGTTCATGACCTTAGTCTGTAATTTTGTATAGAGAAACAACTATAAACAACCTAATTGTTAAGTAAATCTACTAAGTCTGTATTTTAATATATAAAACAGTCTATAGACAACTTAATTGTATAGTTAAATAGCTGATAAATTAAACAACAAATTCTGTATTCGATTGAATTCCCTTGTCTGGGGTAATTTCCCTTAATTTGTTATTAAAAAATATACTTTTCCTTTATTAATTTTGTAAATTCTGTAAAAAATCGTATAAATTCTGCTAAATGAAACAACAAAGTCTTAGTTCGATATAATTCCCTTATCTGGGATAACTTTTCCTACTTAGTTCTTCAAAACCATACTTTTCTATTGTTAATTCTGTAAATCCTGTAAAAAATCGTATTAATTCTGCCAAAAATATTTGCTAAATTAAACAACAAAGTCTTAGTTCGATTGAATTCCCTTGCCTGGAGTAACTTTCCTTACTTTGCTTTTCAAAAACCTACTTCTCCATTATTAATTCTGTAAATCCTGTCAAAAAAATCCTATTTATTCTGTACAAAACCCATAGAAGTAGTACAACTTTCGCTCATATTTATCCCCCTTGTCGCCATAACTCCTTGTGCACTTTAAGTCCAAGAAGCAACCGAAAGGAAGAGTGCTGTATGTCCCATGCAGACAAAACAAATATGTTAATGTTGCCAACGCCAGGACACAGCGACACGTATTGGTTTCAGTCTGGTTCTGCAATCGTTAGATCGCACATATGAGTGAGTTATTCCGGGGGCTTCCGGGGGAAGGGCGCGCGTGGTGGCTACAACAAATGGGCGGCCTGTGCCGGCGTCGCCCTTTTCCTGCCTTTTTATGGTCGTCACGGACCGCCCGCAGGACGAAAGGGATGCCTCCGGTCCCCCATCCAGCCAACCAGCCCGGCGGTGCACGCCCTGCTCGCACATTATTTTGCCACTTCTTCAGCTGAATTTGAATTAGATTTGTGCAGCGTCTGGCGCGCGTCTTGGCAGCGTGTAAAATAATATATTTATTTTTATTTGCCACACGCACACCCACACAGACAGCGAGAAGGGCCAACCCCGGACAGAACACAAAAAGTGTTTTGTTTTCCTTTCAATTTGTATTTTTATTATTTTCATTTGTATTATTTTTGTGTGCTCATGAATAAAAAAGGAGTAGGAAGCGACAGCGATAGATGGCCCCAAATTGTATAGCTTAGCCCTTTTGTGTGTGTGTTTGTGTGTTTGCCGGGCCCAAAAGAAAAAGTTAACAAATTTTCGCATGAATATTTCGCCTTTCTCGAGGGTGACCCAAAGGAGCAGGACCCTCTTTCGTCCCCGTGTCCCCGTGTCCCTGTATCCCATCCTGGCCCGTCCCTTGTTCCGGGCCATGTTGACATTGTTTGCTGCTGACAGCCAAGTTTTTGAGGAATTTGCTTTTAATGGACAGCCCAGACAACGCATACAGAAACGAGGACGGACGTCGGGCGTGAACTTGCCATTTAAATAAAGCGGCGGCAGCGGAAGTCTATTGATTTTTTCTGCCTCGGACTCTGACTCCGACTCTGACTCTGACTTGGCTTAAAGTCCCGGGACGGCTTTAATCAAAATATTTAGTTAAATGCCGGGCCACTGAATTACTTCATCAGCGGCAGTCGGCGGCCATCAAAGGCGGACGGCGGTTCAAATCCGGAGCATCGGCGGCAGTTCAAAGTTCTCGGAGGCGGCAACTTTCCAATTTTCACTGTGTTACCTAATTTTAATTGTCATGCCACCTGATGGCCGTGATGAGGCATCAAACTCCGCGCCGCTCTACCTGCTAGGCCAGCTTCTGCTTCTTTGGTCCATTGTTTGCTCTACCATTTTTTGTTTTTCTTTATTTATTTTCTTTTTTTCTCGGTGACCTTTGTTGGACCATCGGCTGCTGCATTGAACCCAAAGACTCTGGTTTTACTTGCTGACGATTTCCTTCTGCCGCTGCGCTTTTGTGGTTAGTTCCGATAATTCCCGGAATTTAATTGCCCTTTTGCCTGTGTGAATTGTCAAGGGGATATAGCAGATATAGCCAAAAATGAAAAAAAGGAATTGCCTGGCTTGGCCCACAGCGTTTTTGTTCTGGCTTGTATGGAGGTTTTACGGTCGATCAGCGGAAACAATGGCTCGGAAATTGCAAGAAATTATGGGAATGCTGGTTGCCTCTCTCAAGGAGCCTTTCGGTTGCACTTTCTCAGTGCTTGTGGTTGGGAGTGATTCATGCGTTTGACATGAATAAAAAGAGGAATGCCATTTTTACTGGGTGCATTGTATGTATATATTCCGAAAGTAAACAAATTTGAACAGATGTCCTGGGGATTTAGGGAGTCTTATGATCATTTGTGTAATGTTGCGTTGTTATGAACGGGGATTTCACAGTCTGTCAAGGATTAAATGAATACTGTTTGAAAAATGTTGGGAGATGTTAGCACTCTTTGTAGTTTTCCGGCTGAGTTAGTCTTTTTTAATATAAAAATAGTTATAGAGTCTTGAAATCTATTGCAGATTTAGTATTCTAACTAAAAGATCAACAGAAAATAATGAAATTGATCAATTTCTAACTAAGTTATGTTCGATTTCCAATTCGACAACTTTGGCTTTTCGAAGTTAGCTTCCTTTTCCTGTTTTAATTCATTTAAATAAATTTAAATTCACATAAAATATAAATATTTCCAGACTCCTCAAAGTCTCTTCTTAATCTACTTATACAACCCTTTAAAATATATATTTTCCTGAGTGTTCTTTTACTAACTTAACCCTATTTACTGTATATTTGCTGACCATTTAAAAATACCTAGCTTTAGTGCTGGCTTTAGACCCTTTAAGGGCCCAAGATGTCCTCAAAATCCTTCATTTCCAACTTGTGCCTAATAGAGTTCCTGCGCCCGGGGTCGTAAACTGTCGTCAGACATCTTACTTTCCCTCTTAGGACCATCGATGTGGCAATGCAGGTTGCCGATGCGAGTCGTAAAAACCGAGCCAAGTTCAGTGCCTTTTTTAGTTGTTTGCACCTTGCGGGACCTACATCGACACCCGGGGGAGTTGGGTTCCTGCTTTTGGGTTGCTATTAGCAGTACATTTCATACATTTTGTAGTGCACATAAAACGCTCTCAGCTACCAGGTTCCTGCTTCTAGGTCGCTGCTCCCTGTTCCCTGCTCCCAGTTCCCTGCTCCCAGCTCCCAACTCCCACCTTCGTTCCCTGCTCCCTAGAAGTTCATTTGCTGTTTGTGTAAACTGTTGACAGGCTGCGCCACAGACGCCAGGGGTTAAGGGAGCCGAGACACTAAGCAAATGAGCTGCAGTCGTAAAACAGACAATTGAGCTCATATATTCTACACGTTGGCCTGCGTTGACAGATCGTAAAAAGCCGTCAACTGGAGAACTCCCACATAAATATCAAGATCCGACCGAGAGGCATCGTAAAAAAACGCCATCAGATACCAAAAAGAAAAAAAAGGGCCGAATAGAACTCCACAACTCCATAATGAAGAGAAAAAAAATTGATTAATCTCATTATTAAAATGCCAACCTGCATGGTCCACGCAATCAACGGCCCTCTCCTCATTCTCCAAAAAAAAAACCCTCTCTAAGCTGAGACAATAAAAAACGCAATCGTAAAATATGAAAAAATTCTGTATGCGTTGCAGGCCGAGTTAATGCATTTTATGGCCAAGCTTTGGGTTAATTTCCCCCATGAAGCAGGGGGTTCAACTGTCACCGGGCATAAATTTCAATAAAAATAAAAAACTAACCGAAACTCGGGCATAATTTTCATAATTTTTTGTTTTCCCCTTCGGCCTGAGTTTTTTGTTTTTATGGCGCAATAGCTAATTAAAATTTCAATACTAAAATGTTTGCTCATTACGAGAGGCCGTCTTATCAGAACCTCGAAATCATCTCGAAGCCCTATTAAACTCAAACATTTCCTCAGCTTTGACTCACAAATGAGGCTGCCAGCGCCGGGCAGGTGTATTTCGGCTCAGTGTAAACAAATGTCCCATCTTCGGCCGAGATAAATAAGCGAATATAATGCACATTATGCCGAATTAGATATGGGCGTAGATAGCGGCCAACAAAACTGCTTCGTTTGCCGATCAAGGTGAAGCGATTTAATTAATTGCAGCCAAGTCACCCCACAAGCCAAATCAGTCCAAACAGTTCCCATGTTATGCGGGCCTTAAGATATAGCCGCAGATATACGAAATTCCGATGGCACAGTCTGGGGGAATATTAATTGTTCCACATTGTTCGGGACTGTGCAGTCAAGGTCTTTAGAAAACGAAAGACATTCGATAGAAAGTGAAGGGAGTTAGGTCAAGGGATTGGTCAAAGGATGATTAATCTGTACATTAAAATTGATTTATTAAAGATTTTTTATATGGGATTATAATTTAGAGATATTTATAGGAGTTTAGAAACTTAAAGTTAGGAGAAAACAGGGGAAATTTGATTTGAATTCATATAAAATTGCCAAATAAATATATTATCTTAAACTTGAATACACTGCTTTGATTAAGCATTAGAAAAGAAGACCTAATTTGTTTATTTTGTAGGTTTTAGCACACCTTTTTTTATATAAAATGAGTTAAACTTCTAGCGAAATAAATCTTTTATTATATTTTATAACCAGGCTTTACATTTACCTAAAAATCAAAGTAACTTAAGTACCTAATTTTCCATCCAAATTTTATTAAAGGAAAATCCCAAAATCGATAATCTGACTGCACAGGAAATCAAAGATAAAAAAAATCATCATCAACGTTCCTTGGGTCGTTAAAACCCCAGTCGTTTCCTCTTCCTCCCTTCACCGAAAATAGAAATAAAATCCCATTTTAACTGCGTTCATATTTAGTATTTAAACTTTTGAAGTCGTTTTCATTAGCTTAGTTAACCTCTATTATTACCCAGTGGGACTTTCGAACTTCCAAACTATACTCCTTTCATGCCGAATCGCTCACTCGGCGAACCTTACCGTGTATGGAAACGGCTCATTCGCTTTTATTAATGCGTGGCCGGGGTAATTCATGATGCCTCAGTCCCTTCTCGACTTACCATGAAATGGACTCTTACCGGTAAGAGGGCGATTCAGAGTGCCACCGTCGCTTCTCGACTGACCATGAAATGCACTCTTACCGGTATGGAAAAACATCAGAAAATTATTTTGCTAAAAAAAAAAAAAAAAACACATGAACCCCGAGATTTTTCATTTTTGTTATTGACTTTACATATTTAAACTTATATTTGTTATTGTTTATAAATCTTACCATTTTTTCTGGAATACTAAAGGACCAAGTAGGGATCGAACCTGTGTCTCAAGTGTTTAACGGACCGGCCGCTTACGCAATACGCCACGTAGCCAAACTGATTTGCGTCGGCGATATACACGTATGACCCTTATGCGTGTAAGAGTGACAGAAGCTTGCAACCCCTTAGCAAATGTTTTTATTTTGCTCGGTTGATCTTTGACTGTGCTGTCGCGAGCCGATCGCGACACGTGGCTCAGTGGTTAGAACATAAGTCTCCGAAGCAAGTGGGCGCGAGTTCAAATCCCGGTCAAAACTACCTATTTTATATCTTATTTCCTTTCAATTTCTTTTTTTTTATTATTTTATTAGAGCAATGATTGATAAACTATTTTAATAGTTAAAGTTAAAGTTTTAAATAGTTTAATAAACAAAAAAGTAGCTGGTGGTGGTGAAGTAATTGCGTCGTAATAAGATAAAATCCCAAAAGGGAAATATCGCCCTGAGCGAAAGCAGTGATTTGTACCCTTACCGCAGCAGCGATGGATTCAGGTACCTGAGTCTCCCGCTTGCCACTTTGCTGAACTGGGGCATCATACAAAAAAACATTACCGTTCAACATGGATATCCAACTCGAGTCGCTCAGGGCATGACGCAAAGTCCGACTGGGTAGTCCCGCAGAAGCAATGACCCGAGCCGCCGATGCGGACATGTAAGCTCATCTCGGCCATTAGGAGAGGCCACAGCTGTATCTGTATCTGAGTATCCGTCCGCGGCGAGTATCTGGCATATCAATCAATGGTCGGTCAAGTCGCCTCGGCCCCCAGATGCTTATCTTCCACTTAATAACCCAGTGGGACTTTCGAACTTCCAAACTATACTCCTTTCATGCCGAATCGCTCACTCGGCGAACCTTACCGTGTATGGAATTGGCTCATTCGCTTTTATTAATGCGTGGCCGGGGTAATTCATGATGCCTCAGTCCCTTCTCGACTTACCATGAAATGGACTCTTACCGGTAAGAGGGCGATTCAGAGTGCCACCGTCGCTTCTCGACTGACCATGAAATGCACTCTTACCGGTATGGAAAAAAATCAGAAAATTATTTTGCTAAAAAAAAAAAAAAAACATGAACCCCGAGATTTTTCATTTTTGTTATTGACTTTACATATTTAAAACTTACATTTGTTATTGTTTATAAATCTTACAATTTTTTCTGGAATACTAAAGGGACCAAGTAGGGATCGAACCTGTGTCTGAAGTGTTTAACGGACCGGCCGCTTACGCAATACGCCACGCAGGCAAACTGACTTGCGACGGCGATATACACATATGACCCTTACGCGTGTGAGAGTGACAGAAGCTTGCAACCCCTTAGCAAATGTTTTTATTTTGCTCGGTTAATCTACGACTGTGCTGTCGCGGGCCGATCGCGACACGTGGCTCAGTGGTTAGAACATAAGTCTCCGAAGCAAGTGGGCGCGAGTTCAAATCCCGCTCGAAACTACCTATTTAATATCTTATTTTCTTTCAATCTTCTTTTTTTATTATTTTATTAGAGCAATGATTGATAAACTTTTTTAAAAGTTAAAGTTAAAGTTTTAAATAGTTTAATAAACAAATATGTAGCTTGTGGTGGTGAAGTAATTGCGTCATAATAAAATAAAATCCCAAAAGGGAAATATCGCCCTGAGCGAAAGCAGTGATTTGTATCCTTACCGCAGCAGCGATGGATTCAGGTACCTGAGTCTCCCGCTTGCCACTTTGCTGAACTGGGGCATCATACAAAAAAACATTACCGTTCAACATGGATATCCAACTCGAGTCGCTCAGGGCATGACGCAAAGTCCGACTGGGAAATTTCTCTGTGGGGGAGTGGAGGCTCCATCTGCCTCGGCAGATGATGGAGCTGCTGGAGATGGCATTTGATTTTAAACGGTTTGGCTACGCGTGCTGATTTTATAACATTTTGTTGGACAGATCGGACATATACATAGAGACTTTTTATGAAATCAGAGACTGCCGGTCGATAAGATCGAATAGAAACTTGTTTCCTCGGCGGATTTGTCATAGATTTGACAGGCCTCATGGAGCAAGTTGTCAGTCCCGATCTCTGGCGATGCCGATCTCGTTGGGGTTATGCCATCGGCAATCCATGCTCCACTTTTTATGAGGCCCATAAAGTTAGTTTGTGGACGCACACAGGCCATAGAAACATTTATGGGATTTATTTAAATAAAAATAAGCATAGTTAAGCATTTTCGGGGGAGCTTTGGTGGCACGGCGCATGCAAAATTAGCCCCGGGCCGAGCTCTCCGCTTATAAAAACTAATTATGTGGTTATGGGTTTATGCATTTTTAATGCAAACAAACACACGGCATCCAAGAGTGGCGCATAAAATGTTTGATTGGACGGGGAGACACACGTTTTGTTGCCACCATAAACAGTTTTATCGTTTAGTAAAATGTATTAATAAATATTTAAGCTGCACATAACGGGGCATTAGGCTAAGGAGCAGCGGAAATCAAATCAGAGTTTTATATGCCCAAAAAAAAACAAGAGGGTTTCTTCTTCTCTCTGTCTATGTAGCACCGAAAAAAAATGTTAAGCAAAAGGGTTCAGTTTCGGCAAGTTAACACTTTATAAAGTGCAGCCCCAGGGCTGCGACAAACAACACTCAACAACAAAAAAAAGGCGCAGAATAATACGGAAAAAACCCTGAAGTAAAAGTTTTTGTTCATGTAAATAGGCTGGCCCCGAAATTTGAGTAAGCAAAGTAAATGAAGTAGAAACGAGGCGGAGGAACACTGAAGCAATGCCCGAAAATGTTAATTACTTCCTTGTTTACTTAAAACTAAGGGAGTGCACGTGTGTGTGTACTCCAGTTCTTGTATTTTTGTGTGTGTTTCGAGAACGCCTCCGGGCAAAACTAAGATAATGAGCTGCAGTCCCGGATAATCATCGGGGTAAAGGGGATTAAGGCACCCTACACAACCTGCATTCCACTCGTTTTATATCTTATCTGGCATAATATTTAAATACAGATTAAATGGGTAGTTATTTAAGATGGAATTATCTTTAAAAGGGAACTGGAAACCTAAGAAGAAGTAAACTTAAGCTCTGTTTGACTCTCTTTTTGGTTTGAATTTTAAATAAAAAGTGTTTAAGAGACTTGGAACATATGAAATAATATAGTTATAGTCTTTTTTAGGCTCTTAAATATCTGCTTATTTCAGATATAACTTCTAGAAATGTTTAACATTTCTTTTCTAAACTTTTACAAAGCTCTCTATCATATACTTCACTCTTAAAAACTTGTATTATTCCACTTGTTAAAGTTTAACTTAGCAGCATCCTTACTTCTGAGATTTTTCCTCGACTTTCCATAGTTAAAATTAAACTATGAGATAATACTCCCCGAGCCAGTGCTCTGTAATCGCATCACCATTATCCTTGGCCCTGGACTAAGCCTCGTGTTGATTGCAGTCGATTACAAAGCACTTGAGTGTAGTAACTCTCCAGAGCGTTGACTCATCTTCCGCCCGAGTCCATCATTAAACTTTAGCCAAAGTCAAACAAAATTAAGGAAGAGCTGTGCCCCGGCTCTGGGCCACTTGGAAGCAAGTAAGGCGAATTAAAAAGCACACGCTCAAGTTGCCAACGCACAGGAGTAGAAAAGCAATGAAAGGCGGCTCCGATAAACATGTAAATGGAGCAGGGCAAGGACAGTCCCGAAGCTGGAATTGGAACTGGAGCAGAATCAGAGGCAGAGTCAGAGGCAGAGGCAGAGGCAGAGGCAGAGGCTCTTCAAGGACCAAGGACCAACAGACAGGACGACTGCCAGACTGCCAGAGAGTTCGTGTGTGCGGTCAGTGGTAAAGATTATCGATCGTTGATTTTTTTCAATTGAATTGTCTTCCATCTTATTGGTCGTGACCAAGTCGTTGCTTTTTATGCCCTCTTCCCGGACAGTGTCCTTAATATCCTGACGTTCCCGGCTTTGCTTTGTTGGCATTTCTCCGGCTGCAACTTCAACGGCTGCACAGAGAGAAAGCAAAGTGATTTCTAACTCTTTCTTCAGCAAGAAATCCTCATTGAGTTTAATAGGAAATTCCTATTGAGTGTACATGTTTTTCCGAGTGCAAGTCCTGCCTTTAGTCCTTCGGCACTTGCTCACGAAATTTAATAAGCACAGGACATGTTTGGTGTCGTTGCGTGCAAGACGTCCATCAGGCAGCGAGGCAGCCGGCTCATTAAACCGGTTTTTCCTGCTCGATTTTCCCGGCTAACCCGGCTCTCCTTTGACTTTAAAGCTTTTTGGGTTATTGATTTTCCTCGCTGGCCTGGCCAGATAAATAGTTTCGTGGAGATCTCTCTTGAAAACCCCTGGCAGGAAAAACAATTAGGAAAAGGTAACCCTAAACGGCAAGTGGAACTGGGCCATAATTCGTAATTGTTTGAACCCACGCCAAACGGGCCATATGTGTGGCAGCCAACGAGGCACCGGTGTGTCAGGCTGCTTTTTATTGTTGCTATTGTTATTGTTGCCGTTGTGGAAAACAACAAACAAACAAACAAACAGAAATTAAAACACATGTGCACAAGCACACAGGAAAACACGGGAAAACAAGCGAGTGGCACATGCAAAATACATACACCGAGTGTGACTCCTTTGGGGTATTTTCTTTTCGGTGGAGTAAATGAACCCGGCAAGCCAAAACAAATAATTACGCCCCACAAAAATAACAACGACAATGGGCCGCACCAGCCAGGATAAAGCATAAATGTCGTCCTCGTGTGTCCCCTCGGTCCTTTCTGTCCTTTCTGCTGAATAAACGCTGACAATGGACGTGAAATTATGACAAACTCACATGTATGTATCCCGGAATACTCGCATACTCGAGGATATGTATCTATGTGGCCTCGCACAGATGCCGGAGCAATTCGTTGGCCCGGCACTTGTGACATTTGCGTTCTGGCCGCATTATAGAGCTTATTATAAATACAAGGCAAAAACTTTTCCAGCCCCCCCGCCGGATGCGGCTAAAAAAGGTTAATTATGTTGACTTCAGACAGGCAATTTTAGAACCCAACATTAAATATTACAAATGCTGTAAATAAGGGCATGCATAGCGGGGAAAATGAGAACTGCGATGGGTTACATTGGGATATTTGTCAGCTGAATTTGATGATAGAAAACTGCTTAAAATATATTTAATCTCAGCATTTTCTAGAATAATCTTTCGAGTTCTTCAACTACATTTTCTTTTTGTATTTAAAGATGTGCCAAAAAATGACATTTTGTTATTTTATTTTTCTTCATTGTCTTTCCAAGAAACACATTGAACAATATAGAAATTAATTGAGCCTGCAATTCCTCAATTTCCATTTAGATTTTCCAAACACTTGGGCCATCATGTCATAATAATAACATTGCTCAATTGGGGCAAATATAATTAAAGGTGACTTACGAGTGTGTTTTCCCAGAACGAAAATATGTGGGCCGGCCCACGCAAAAACTTCAATCATTGTCTGGGGCCCAAATTGATTTTCCCTGAAGTAAAAGTGAGCAAAGATATAAAACCGAAATAAAAGCCAGGAGACACTTTGATTTGCAGGCTGTCAGAATGAACTTATCACCTTGGCGTCGTTGTTTATCAGCTAGAAAATGAAAATTGTGGCCTACACACACACACACACACACATTTATATATACAATATAGTATATAGTGCCTGGAAAAGCCTGACCAAGCATTTCGTTTCAATTTTCCCGCTGCTCGCACAGATTTATTTGCCTATTTCTGTGCGCTCTACCGACAAAAACGTGACGAAAAGCGTTTTCCCACTTGCCTATGTATCTGAAATGGAAATGCTGTGGGTGTATACACGCAGATATATACACATAAATGTATATCTATGTACCGACATTGAGGAAATCTGAGTGACTGGCCCACATTTGACAGTGGAAAGTTGGCCTGGCAAATGCCAAGGCAAATGTTTGGCCGGACCTTTTTTATTACATTTAAATAATTTGATTGCCAGTGTAGGGTCCGGTCGGAGGCGAGGCATTTAAACTTGCCCCTGAAGTGGCGCCCTTTCCTTTCATGGGGAAACAGTTTTCAATTCAATTTAATTCACTTTGGGCTCCTGATACCCGGTACTTTTTTATTTAATTTTTCCCTGCACTCTCTCGTTTGCCCCTTGCAGCATAAAAATTTATTATCATAATAAGGCCGATGTGTGTATATCCTATATATTTTTTTAGCCCCCCACGGCACATAGTCCTCCTCCCTGCATGTGGATGAGAGCAGCAGCAACCCTCGATGTTTTTTACGACTGTTTTGTTTTGTTTCTGTTTTGATGGAAATTCGATATTTGCAACACGTATTGAATTTTGATCAGGCAATATGAAATATCTCCTCGACGGCCGCCCGGCTAGCTGCCTTCGCTTGATTTAAAGAACTGGCCGTATTGATTTTGCGGCAAATGCCCCAGAAAAGCTGGGGAAAACCCTCCCCAGAGACGGACGGCTGCCGACTCGACAGCAGATGCGTATCTGCAAACAATTAAGAAATTGTTAAATGAAATTTCCCAAAAATTCCTTAACTAGGGCTTCCGATTCTTCCCCCAATGCCTTTCCGCTCGTCGATTGCATTGCAGTAGCCACTGCTGGTGCTGCCCTTGTCTTTTGGCATTTGTATCTAGATACAGATACGCAATGTGTGGCATTGTTTCTTTGCCGGTTCTGTAAATCTATTAGATACAACTTGTGTGGAGGGAGTGCAGAAGAGGGAGTGCAGAAGAGGGAGCCACCTCAATAAAAGCAAATTAAAAAACTTTGCCAGTTGCAGTCAATAGGGGTTTTCTTTTTGGAGGGTGGGGTTTGTAAGAGGGGAAAAAGCAGTTCCCCTTCTTGGCTTTTAAATCGGTTTCCCCCTTTTTTTGTACTTGAAACTTGCCAATTGAGAGGGTATACTGGAATTGGGTATACATATACATGGAAAAAATATTATACAAAGTCAAAAAAGATATAAGAAGACGCCTTTTTGTCATGCATTAAATACTTGGAACATTAAACCTATAAGAAAAGGTTTATGGGAAGCATATATATTAGCTTAAATAACTAGCGATCAAAGTTGCTTCTATAAATAATATCTATTCCAAGATGTTCGGCTTGGATTTCATTCAGAGATACTATGTTTCTGGTGAAGCTAGGTATCCTCATCAGTTATCTTAAAGAAAAAGCCTTACTGTATGCAATTTTTATAAAAATGAGCATTGATATTTATTTAAATACATAAACTTAAAATATATAAATTTAACCAAGAGTATCTCCTAGTCGTGCCTCATCATCCATTCTTTTTGTATTTTTTCAGCTCTTTGTCCCGGAATGAATTGCAATCGGAATTGACTGAGAAATTGAGATACTGAAGGACGTAGCTTCTCGATTTGTTTCACCACTATTTACATCTGCTGGAACCAACTCCAGTTTCAGTTCCATCTCAAACTCCAGCTTCAACTCCAGCGCCATCTTCAACTCCAACTCTTTTGGCCAACACTTTACACTTGGCCGGGAGGACAGGCACTTGAGCCCGGCTTGGTTTGGCATAAATGCCAAAAGCGTCATAGAAATCCACTCCAGACGCGTATAATGCTCGACTAGGTGCGAGTGTTACCCTTCAGAGGGAAAACAGCCATCATTTAACCGCCAGACAGACAGCCAAGAAGCCTGGGTGAGAGGCGCTATGTGCTCCGCGATGGCAAAGGGGGTGATTTGTATGCTGCGCATTTGTGTGTCGCTCCGAGTAGATGTATGTATGGTAGACTGTATAGAAAACAAAAAATGATTTATCACTCTGAGCTGCGCGGAGCTGAGCAAACGTTGACTTTGACGAGCCGCCGACGACCGCTGGAAGTCGCTCCTCCGCCGATGCCCCTGACAATGCGTGAGGATTACAAAAAACAGCAACTCATGTGCATGATGAATTAAATTAGCAAAAAGCCAGCTGGAAATGGAAATGGAAGACCAATCGCCCTGGCCACGGGCCATTATCGAAGCCCAATCCCAGTCGAAGTCGCAGTCGCAGTACCAGAAACACTTCACTTTGGTTTTGTTTTAAAAAAGTTGTTCATTTCATTTGCATTGTTCGCTGGCGAAACAGAAAAATATCTTTGTTGTTTGTCGTAATCGTACATAGATTTAGATGTATGTATATATATAGTATATAAATAGTTGTATTCACAAAATTGAATTATCCATAGGTTATACATATATCGTAGAGCTGCGTTAGAACTAAACTTAGGGCTGATCTCTCTCTCGTATATTACAAAATGATAAAAATAAATAACAGTTTTGGGCTTTCATACTGGTACAAGTGTCTTACTGGATCGGGATTCGGATCCCTTTCATATATATATCTGGTTATCTGAATCTCCGGAGTTGCTTAATTAATGACGAGTAGGCGAGTGTGCTGAAATAAATGCTCTCGAGTCGAGTACGAGTACGTTCTATAGGCAGTTGTTAAACATTTACTCGTATAATATATGCGTAGATATACGTACTGGCGGACACATATTCGCATACCGCTCACATAGTAGTTCTTTAATATCAGTTAGTTTGCTTTACTTTACACAGTCACGTACATGCAGACACGCACATTGATATATCCATGAATATATAAACGTACTATATATAATTAGCTATGCATAGGGTGTAGGTGAGCCGCGCAGCCTGCGAGCCTGTTACAATTATCGTTAGTTTTGGTAAGCGTAAGTGTTTAAAATGAGCTTCTCTGCATATGGTTGCGAGTCCTTCCCTCGCTGGCTAATTATCAATGCTTTTTACATACGGCTGGGATTACTTGACAAATGCATTTATCGATTTCACTGCGGGGCTCTGTGGCATACAATTTACATGTGTTCTGGGATGTGATTATTGAATTATCCATACGGTTACTGTAGCTGTATCTGTATCTGTATCTGTTGCTGTATCTGTATCTATGCGGAGGTGTGTGTGTCGCTCTCTCTCTCTATACCTATCTACGTTATGTTTGGGCAGTAAATACGGCGTGTGGCTATTTACAAATTAATGAGGCACGGAACGAGCACACAGATGCAGGAGCAGCCGGATTATGGCAGTTGTGCCGCTGCCTGGAATCTTTATGCCTGCGTCCAACTGATTAAAACCATATTAAAAAGTTATCACAAGTTCCCCCTCGAGCAAATGCCGGGCCAGAGCAAGTTCGAGTTCGAGTTCAGTGCGAGTGTGTGTTAGGAGGAGGAAACTTAGTTGGGAAACTTTGAAATGGCATTGTAGCCACGTATCTGCATCTGCATCTGGTGTGCCGCCCGGCACTCGTATCTGTATCTCGGGTGCTCCCCGCTCTGTCTAGTGCATCTAAAATGACTTTACACTGGATAAACAAAGTAATATACGTTAAAATCCTGCTGCTGCCAGCCTCTGCCCTCCTGCTCCTCCTTGCTCTTAGCTTAACTCGCACATATTTTAGTAATTAAAATTATGCACAGGAACCAGTCCCTAAAGAAATCACTGTCATCATTCCGGCAGGGGAATGCCTTCGCTCTTACACCAGATACGCCTGGACATGCGGTCCCTGCTGCTGCCCACTGGACACTGTCTGCTGCTGCTGCTGCTGCTGCTGCTGCTGGTTGGCCTTGGAGCCCAGGGTGCCGGCCTGGGCCTGCTGGTGGTGCAGCTGCTCCCGCTTGGGCCGCCAGGTCTGTGCCCTCTGAGCAGCCTCCAGCCCGTGACCTGCCGGCATCATCAGCATGTGCTGCTCGTTGTCCAGGGTCGAGTAGTCCGAGTCGATGCTGGAGTAGATGTGCTCCGAGGGCGGCCGCATCCCATGGTGCTGGTAGTACTGGGCGTGCAGATGATGGCTCCCAGCTCCCGAGCCCGATCCTGACCCGGATCCCTGCTGCTGCTGCTGCTGCTCCCTGCGCTGGGGCCTGGGACTCGGCGTGGCAGTGGTGGCCGTGGAGTAGTTCTGCTCCGCTGGCACCGAGGCAGTGACCACAGCTCCCCCCTGAGGCGGCGCTCCTTCCGGGGGACCGCAGTAGGCGGGCGGCGGAGCCTGGCGATAGAGCAGACCAGGACTGGCCGGCTGCTTCACCCGCTCGTGATTGTGGTGGTCCAGCTCCAGGGTGTAGTTGTTGCCCCGGAACGTGGGGTAGTCCACGGGCAGGGCGTAGCGCAGCTTCTCCCAGAAGTGGCGGTCCGAGCGGCGTATGCGGTGCACCGCCGAGGTCTTGAGGTAGGGCAGCAGCTCGATGTCGCTCTCCGCCTCGAAGGCCACCTCCGGCTCCTCGATGATCACCAGCTTCTGGGGTCTTCCTCGCAGAGCATCGTGCACGGATCGCCTCAGCTCACAGCGGGCCCACTCGGTCTGAAGGAAGTTCCGGGTCAGTAGGATCACCACACGCCGCGACACCCTCGTGGCCTCCAGCAGCTGGTAGTGGGTGGCATCGTGGGCCAGGTCCCGGTGTTGCAGGCAGACCCTCAGCGGCGGTCGTCCTGTCTCCAGTTGGGCAGCCAGATGCTGGCACACAAACTCCGAGTCCTTGGCCGAGTGCAGGAGCACGGCGTCGTAGAGCTTCTCGGACTCCTCGCAACGCGGTCCAAAGACCCTCACGCCGTAGTGGGCGAACAGCCAGATCCTCAGCGACTCCCGGAAGGCGAAGACCATGGCGATGACCACCAGCAGGAAGAGCAGAGCCAGGGCAGCGGCCAGCAGAGGGATGTACGACTCGGGGATGCCATGCTGCAGCATGGAGCCACCGGAATAGTAGTCCGTGCAGGCGGCTCCTGTGGCATTGAAGTCCAGTTCCCTCTTCTCCAAAGAAGCCTCATCGATTGAGGTCGAGGAGATTAGATCCAATCCAGAGCTTCCACCTGCCGATGCCATGCAGTAAATGTCCTGGGCATCCTGGACAATCAAGGCATTGTCCGCCACGTAGGCTGTGAGGGCCTGCAGGAACTGGCAGCGGCAGCTCCAGGGATTCCTGCCCAGACTGATGGAGCGAAGCCTGGTGCCGAAGTGCGTGGCATGGAGCTGCCAGATGGGCAGGGTCATCAAACGATTGCCATCGATGCGGAGCAGTTCCAGGGCGGCCAGAGGGGCCAGGGTGGCGTTCTCAATGGTGGTCAGCTGGTTGTTCTGCAGGTAGAGCTCCCTCAAGGCGGAGAGCTGCTCGAACTCGTAGCCGTGGAGCGTGCGCAGCCGGTTGTCGGCCAGGTGGAGCAACTGCAGCGAGGCCAGGCTGGCGAAGGTGCGATTCTGGATGGCCGCCACCTGGCTGCCGTTCACATACAGCGCCCGCAGGTTCTTGCGCCCGATAAAGGCGTGGTTCTTCAGCACCGGGAAGATGTTGCCATCCAAGTACACCACACTGGAATCCATGGGCACGCGGCGCGGCAGCTCCGAGGTCTGCTGGCCGCCACAGTCAACGACATTGGTGGACCAGATCTGGTCGTGGTAGCAGGTGCAGTTGCTGGGGCAGGTCATCTCGCAGTCGCAGGCATCGAAGTCGCAGCAGTGGCACAGCGCGAAGCAGTGCGACTCGTAGCGGCAGAGGAAGTCCTGCGGCCGCAGGGCCGCCAGCGGACGCACTGCAGCGCCGCGGGCATGCGGCATCACGCACTCAATGTTGGCCATGTCCATCACCCGAGGATGCTGGCGCGTGGTCAGGTTGTTGATCCGCTGCAGCCAGTCCATGGTGCAGTCGCACTCGAAGGGATTGCCGCCCAGGTAGAACTCGGGCAGGGGCTTGGGGGCCACCACGGGGGCCACGCGGAGCTGCTGGAGCTGCAGCTTGCTCAGCTGGTTCGCGTAGAGATCGACGCGGGCCAGGTTGGCCTTGTCCACGAAGGCGTTGGGCAGCACGCTGCCGATGAGGTTGTTGTTGATGAACAGCAGCTCGATGGTGTTCGGAATGGACATGGGTCCAATCTCCGTGATGCGGTTGTGCGAGGCGTCCAGCGTCTTGACGCGAATCTCCTCCTGCAGCTTGTAGTAGTTGCCCAGGGCCTCGATGTAGTTCCCGTGGATGTCCAGCCACTTGAGATTCGAAGGTATGAAGGCGTAGTCGAACCACACCAGGTGGTTCTCTGACAGGTTCAACCAGAGCAGCGAGACGAGCGTGGCGAACACCCCGTTGATGTCCGAGAGGAAGTTCCTGTCCAGCCGTATGGCCTCCAGCTCGAAGTTCTTGTCGAAGGAGCCCCTTTCGATGCTCTGGATGCGGTTCTTGGCCAGGTTGAGGACACTCAGGCGGGGCAGGTCCTGGAACATGCCCACAGTGATGTTTCCAATCTGGTTGTCAATCAGCCGCAGCCCGGTCAGCTGGTGCAGGTTCTTGAAGCTCTGGTTGTCGAAGGTGCGGATCTGGTTCTCGCCCAGGTCGAGGGTGCGCAGCATGGCCAGGTCCTGCAGGGCGCGCGGCACCTCGTTCAGCTGGTTGGAGCTCAGGTCCAACTCCTTGAGGTCCGAGCAGTTCTTGAACACCGCTGGCTCCACCACGCTGATCAGGTTGTTGTTCAGCGTCAGCTTGGAGAGCACGTAGAGGCCGTTGAAGAGCCGGTCGTCCAGGGTATGCAGCCGGTTCTCGGCGAGGTTGAGGGTGTGCAGGTTGTACAGCGGCAGGAAGGCGTTGTCCTCGATGTGGCCAATGGAGTTGTTCCGCAGGTTCAGGATCTGCAGGAAGTATAGCTCCTTGAAGGTGCGGTAGTCGATCCGGGTGAGGGCGTTGTGCGCCAGGTTCAGCACAATCAGGCGGATGAGGCCCGCGAAGGTGGTGTTGTCCACGTGGTTGGAGGTCAGCTGGTTGCCGGACAGATCCACCACCAGCAGCTGCTCCAGGCGATGGAACAGGCCGCGCGGCAGCTCGTACAGCTCGTTGTGCTGCAGGTGGATCTCGCGCAGCTCCTTGCTGCCGGCGAACAGGCCCTCGGGCAGCGTCTCCAGGTGGTTGTTGCTCAGGTTCACGATCCTCAGCGAGGCCAGTCCGGCCAGGGCCTCGCCCGACAGCTCCGAGAGGTTGTTGTGTGCCAGGTTGAGATGCTGCAGCCTCCTCAGCCGCGAGATGCCCCAGCTCTCGCAAATGGAGCGCAGCTCGTTGTGGCTGGCGTCCAGCACCTGGAGCTCGCTCCCGGCACTCCCTGTTCCGGCTGCCGCACAGCTCATGTCCGCAAAGCCCAGCTGCTCGGCGGTGCGGATGCGGTTACGGGTGAGATTCAGCACCTGCAGGTTGCCCACGGGGCACAGGAAGCCCGCGGGCAGCTGCCTCAGGTTGTTGTCCCCCAGATCCAGTTCGGTGAGTTGCTTCAGGCCACCGAGCGAGTCGGGGAATAGCTCCAGGGATCGTGTGGCTCCCCACTCCGCGTTTCGGGTGCTCAGATGCAGCACCTTCAGCGTGCCCAGGCCCTCGAAGGCGTTGTTGGGCAGCTGGAGCAGCTTGCAGGAGTCCAGCCGCAGGGCCTCTAGGGTCTGCAGGCGGGCGAAGACGGCCACCGGCAGTGTGGACTCGAAGAGGTACAGGTCGCTGCACTGGATGCTCAGCTGGCTGCTGCCATCGGCGCCCTGCAGATCCAGTCCCGGCTGGCGCTCGATCAGGCGCAGGGAGCACAAAACCGAGCTGGTGCCGTTGTAGGACCACGAGCACTGGTTGCCCGGGCCGCTGGGCGGTATGGCGGCCGCGGAGGGAGCTGGCGAGGTGCCGGACTGGCCACCAGCTTGTCCCGGACTGGACAGCAGCGAGGAGTAGTCGCCGGAGAGCGACACTGTGGCGGCTGCCCCGGAACCGGCGCCCATTATGGCGCTGGCACTGGCACTGGCACTGGAGGAGGAGTCCGCTCCCTTGGACTCCTGGGAAGCCGCTACCGCTCCGGCACCCGCTACCGCTACCGCTCCCAGTCCCAGACAGCTCCAGGAGAGCAGCAGCGGGAGCAGCAGGACGGGCGGCGGCATTCTGTGAGGTTTGTGGCGGCGCGAAGGGAAGGGATTCTCTGAGGTGTAGTTCGCGTTCGTGGGACTCTCACTTGGCCACTTGGACACTGGGAACTGGCATTTTCCTCGACACTTTGTTTCGTTCCCTTCGCTTTTTAGCCTTTTTCTTTTTTTGCTTTTCGTTTTCGTTTGCGTTTTCTCTCACTAAGCGCACTTTGTTCCCGGTGTATTTTGTATTTTCATTGCTTTCGCACCGAACTTCGAATTTCTCTTTCACTTCTGCTTTATTCTCTCTTTTGCTTTATTTTTCTGACTTTTCCTATTTCCAACCTGAAAACGCGATCCGAATCGTTCGTCCGCTCGGTGTGGAAGTTTGAATATGACTGACTTCAGCTTCGCCAGCCACTGAAAACTCGAGCCTCTGGATTTTCCTTCAGTTGGTTGTTTCAGCGGCGAGATACTCGGTTTCGTGGATACTCGGATTCGTATTCGGCAGATGGAGTATCTCGCAGATACGAGCGAACGCAGGCGCCGCTCTCTCGCTCTCGCTCTTGCCTAGCAGGCTTAGTTACTTTCGCCGCCGTTGTTGGGCCAAATGGCGCCACTGTGCGAGTGTTGAGAGAGGGAGAGCACGAGAAAGCGTGAGAGCGCGAGAGAGCCCGAGAGTGTTATTGAGTGGAAGAGAGAGCAGTTTGAGTGGAATTGTAAACGTAAACATTGACGAAGAGCAAACATCAATTGGAAATTCAATTGAGATTATATTGTTTTCTTTTTTGTTTATACAAATTAAACAAATTAAACAAAAAAAGTGAGAAATTAGGGGTTTACTTTAGGGGAAACAATTGATTAAAATTAATATAGAAAGGGATTACGTTTCTTTTATATTATTTTAATTCTTCCGAAATTTAAGGAGTATTCAATACTTAATTCAAGAAAAGACCTAGAAGATTAAGAAATATAATTTAAAATAAAATAAAAATATATACATACATATATAGAAAATAAAATAAAAAATAAACACCTTTGGCTTTAGACAGCATTCTTCCTATGTTTTCTTAATATAAATACTCTCTAATCTATGTTTACTTAACTTTACTTAAAAAAATACATACACTTAAAATTATTATATAAAATTTATTTAATTAAAAGAAGAAATAAATTAAATAAAAATGGAAATGAATTAAATAGCTTAAATAGCTTAGCTTAAAGAATACTCCTAGAACAAGACAATCTTTCCTTATATATTCTTAATATAATGACTCTCTAAATCTTAGTTACAGAAAATAATATGTTCCTAAAAAATAAAAATAACCTTATTATTTCATATCTATTATCTCTTCAAACTAGTTTCCCATTCGTATTTTATTTAAAAGAAAACCTCTTATTATTCAAGATTTTTGTTAAGATTCTCTCGGTCTCTCCCTCTCTCGCTTGCTCTCATTAACTACTTTCCGCTCTCTCGCTCAATAGTTGCTCACTCCTCCTCCTCCTCCTCCACTGTCTCCTCTCCTCCATCACTCCATGGGGACTTTGTTATTGTTACCATTGACTCACACGCGCCGCTTGCACATCCGTCAGATACTTTCGCCGCGCGATGCATCTACATCTCGTAATTGCGGCAGCTGCGATGCGATTTTGTCAACGCCAAAAGATGTTTAACACATTGCCAGCCCGCAGATACTATTTTTAGGCAGCGTTTTAGGGATTGTTTGGACAAGAGCAAGCCGTGACTGCAGTTTCTGTTTAGACGATTCGGATACTTGGGTATCCGAGTCCGTATCTGGAGTGGGGCAGCTGTCGGAGGCCAAGGCCGCCCGCTCGAGTGGCGAGTGAGCCATTTGCCACCTCCGGAGAGCGACGCAAAATGTAATATTTATGAACGCCTCACGTGCCCATAAAACATTCTTCCTGGCCAGTTCCTTGCTCGCCGTTCGTTCCTCCATCCTCAGGCCCGCAGATGAAACTTGTTTGTATGTGGGAACTTTCTTTAATGCATTTATTATTCATAAGAACTTTTTCATTAGGACGGGGACAGCAGGGGTACATGGCAGAGTCCGAATCCCATCCCCATTTGTGACAAAAGAAACTAAGTTAGTGCCTCCGACTTGGAGTGGCTCCAACTCGGCCTGACTCCCTGCGAGCTGCTGCTGCTGCTGCTGCTGCTGCTCCTGCTGGCTGACTGGCATTGTTTTCTCGAGGTGTCGGAAACTTGTTCGACTTGTTTCCATTTCACTATTTTCCCCGGCTCCTGCCAGCGCGTAAAAATAGCAAGCAGACGTCCTGCGGCACATGTGTGTGCGAAGCAGGCGAGGCTTGGCTTGGCTTGGCTTCTGGGAATGCTGCAGGACACACTTTGTTGTCGGTCCAGGAGTGAGTCCTGTACTTACAAGGGTATTAACACGCACTGGAGTGGCGATAGGAGACTCTGAGCTAGTGGAAGTGCTGCCAGCAAAAGAACTCTTAGTGTAGAAAGAGTTTTTTAAGCTAATATTTATTTCTTTGCCACCCGAAATCGACCTCTGGGGGACTTTTGAACTCAAAATCAAAGCATTGACGCAAGATTACCGCACCACCAAGACCCAATAAATATAGAAATTATCTTTAGAGTCAGTGTAAAGACGTTTCCAGTCAGCCAATAAGCCGGGGGTTATCGCAGAGTTCCTGGGATCGTATCAACCCAGGGCTTATCTCGCATAGTGCCACCGTGAAGTCATGTATCTCTCAGTCTTCACAGAGAGGGCAATGTTCGGAATGTATTTATAATATTTATGCCTGGCTCTGGGATATCTCTCAATTTTGAATGTGTGCGCTCGCTGCTCGATTTATAGTGCGCCTGCATTTAAATATGCATTAAATTGCGTGATAAATTGTCAGTTGCCGCTGATGTATGCATAAATAATTAGAGAGCGGCAATAAAATGAATCGTCGAAGTTTAATTACTAAAGTGCGACGAGCGTTGCACAACTTTTCGATTAGTGGCCGGGCCAAAAGTCGGTTCTCGGTCCCAGTCAAAGGGGAAATATGTCCAACTGGGTGTGGGATAGAGACCGGGGAGCTGGAGAGCTGGAGAGCTGGGCTCTGGGGGTTCTGTAGCCCCAAACAAATTGTGCAAATGGCGACCGGCCACAGAGCTGATATAAAATATGCCGGCTGGACACAGGATTGCCGGCCCGAAAGCCGAACTAAAAACACATTTTTTGGGCGCCGCAGCAGCAGCTGAAATTGACAGACTGACCGGACCCGGGACTGGGAATCGGATTCGACTGGGAACCGGAGCAGTTACCGCACACAGTTCAGGCTCTGGCCTTTTATTTTTGGCCAACACACACACACACACACGCAGCTTTGACAAAGGAAACTCCCCTCGCACGGGTCCTTTTTGTTCATTAACGGTCTCGTTTTGCAAGCGGCGTCCTCTGATTGATGAAATTCTCCAAATTGCATCTACTCGCCTCCATATTGATGGGTTTGCCATGACAACACAACAAACTTTATGTCCAGCAAGTTAATCGGATCAATGCTGGCCAAATGCAGGTCGTTATTCGCCTCGTTTGGCCCCAAAATTGGAATTAGAATGCATGTACCTGGGCAGAGGGCTTTAAGTTTGGAGTTGTATTCCACCGATTAGGTAAGGATACTATCGAAATGTTTGGACAACAATTGGGGCCATAATTGGTCAATTTCGATGGGGATTTTGTTAAAGTCAAGGTAATGTTGCTACCAAATACGAATTTCAACAGATTTTAATAAGTTGCTTTAACCGAATCAAAGCCTAAATAGTAGTAATTAGTAAGGAGATCTTGAGTTCTTGGCAAGTGTGAACTCCCTGCTCTTCCCCCCTTCGATACAAACTGCACAGCTGAGCGGTCAGCATAATCGCATGCAATTATGCCGCACACAATCACATCTCGCAGCGGGCCAACTGGAAACCAGAGAGCAGAAAACCGGCAAGAAATCCGCCAGAATTCAGCTCACAACTGGCCACTGGCACTTGGCAAGCTCGCAACTCGCCGGGCAACTCCCTGGCTCTGTGGAAGTGGCAGTGGCAGTGCCAACAAGCTGGCACTAACAGGTGAGTGGGCCGGTCCTGGCAGGGGGGCGGGGCAGGGTGCTCTGGATTGGCAGGTGGAGAACAATGCAGGCGCGCTGCAGTTTTTGCTGCCTCTGTTTTGTTTGTTGCACAATCTTGTCTAACTTTGTTTAGTCATCGCCTGGCTCTGGTTCAGGTTCTGAGCCAGTTTTCTGCTACTCTCTGTTGGTTTTAGCCAGTCTGCTTCTCCTGCTCCTGCTCCAGCTCCGGCTCGTTCTCGTCCTTGGCTTGGCCATATTCTGCTCCTTGCGCCTCTCGACTATCGACTCTCGACTCTCGCCCCTCGATGATTGCAATTGGATGCACAGGCCCAGCGCCTCGTGTGCAGTTTTGATCTATTGATTGTTGTGCTTCCTTCCTCTGGCCGTTTTTCCTGCAGATTTTCCTCTAGGTTCTCCATGCCTCCACCGAATCATGGCAACTCCAATCCCGGGCCAGGCTCAGGCGTAAGCAAATATTGCGTTTTGCGTTTTCCAATTAAACTTGAACAAGCGGCGAGCAATCGAAGCCGCTTTCGAAGGTCCTTTGTCTTTCGTTTGGGATTCGCACAGGCCGATTGTTAGCTGGGAATGTGAAACAGTGTGGCCAAGTGTTGAAGAGACACTTGCTGAGAAAGCTGAAGAAATGGATTCGAAAAGCCATTCGAAACTTGAGAGGCTTGTCTCTACAAGAAGGGAGCTTCATGGAGTCCCTGACAGGTCTTTTATAACTTCCTTAGTTCGTAAGTCATTTGAAATTAAATTTCTCAAGAATAGATTTCAACCTTCTCTTAATGATAAGCACCCTCTCTAACTCCCTTAAAATCAATTGAAAATATCTTACTAAATTATATAGCCTTCCTTAACGGAAACATAATAGTTTCCCCTTAAATTAATGTTCATTTACCCAAACTAAAATATGAAAACAAGAAGCCAAACCGTTTTACGGTAACTCAAAGTGCTTAAAAGTTCGGAATTGAATCGAATTTTGTGTAATACCGCCTCTGGCCTCGCTAGTAATTGGAGTTCTAAACTGGTGATGTGTGGGAAACGGTTCCAGAGATCCGAATCGCGGCCAGCTGCCCAGGTTACATCATAAACTGAGAGACCTCCATTAAATTGCGTTCAATGATTAAAACCCCTCGAGAAGGCAGCTACTATTACCGACTTACTCATTCAGGAAAAGTGGCAGAAGCAGGGAAAGGAGCTTGGTTTTTCCGGGGAAAGCCGCCAAGTATTGACCATAATTCTGGGAAGGCCTCCTCTAGACGGTGGAAATAATAGCAATTACATGCGAGCGAAGCGGACCAATAAAACCAGCCACTAGATAGGTGCACTCGCATAGCCTTTATGGCACTTTAAGAACCCTCCGAAAGTGTTCAACGATCCAGGAGGTGGGGGCACAGAGCGTGCCTGCAATTTGGACACGTGCAAGTCCGCGGTTGGGAGGATGGAATGTAGTGGGGCTTAGCTGACCGCTTTCCCAGGAACTGTTACGAGGCGTCACTAAACTAGTTTACCGCAAACACAGCGTATAATAAATTACTCAGAATTCCTCTTATATATTTAGTTCTTTCAGAGCCAGAGAGAAATGCCGTGCACGTCCACAGCTCGTTAATTCGAAGAACTCAAAAATCATACTCCACGAAATGCTTATTCACTCGAACAAAAGCCCCAAAACCGAGACAATTAAAACATATACTCGCTTCGAGAATTCGGTTCTTCATTTTTCTGTTATTTCTTGGGCTGGGTTTTTTGTGTGGACGCCACACGTAACCTTGGCTGCATTTTAATCATCTCGGAGAGCTCTTTGACGAATCCCAACGAGGCGGCTGCACGTGCTCGGCCTCTGCGAGCCACATCAATCAAAAATAATTTATATGAGAGCAGCCGCTGGCCCAAAGCTCGGCCAAAAAGGTATCTAAGATGTGGCCAAGACACGTAGCCGTGGCAGGTAACTCGAGCCCAAATGCATTCTGGACTCACTTGTCCATTGAAAAGCCTCACAAACATTTATAATTTACGAGCTCGCAGAGGCCTGGAAAAGTGTCCGCGGCTAATTGATTTATGCCAGAAGTATGTTTGTGGCGGGAAATCACTGCGAAACCATCGAACACTTACTGGCTAAGAATTCCAATTTCTTTTCGAGTCAAAGTCTGATTTTTGGAATTCAAATATCGAGGGGATTCAGGCGTACGTGTGATGGGTATGTCACGACCTGAGAGACTTCAGTTTTCAGCGCCTCAGCACATGATAACTTTATGATTTTTATGCATAAATTGAGGGGGTTATTGGGGGAGATTTTCATTGAAAATTTGTTTATTTTTATTATTTATGTCTCTTGATAATATATTTTCCAAGTAGCCATAAATATTGTCATAAATTTAGCTAGGGAAATATGGGGTTTCTGAGTAGATATTCCACACCTATGAAAGAGCCTAGTATTTCATTGATTAATTCAGAAATTCTTTTCTTTGAAATATTTCTCGCTTAGAAATATTATAATACTTAAACCTTAGCTTTTAATTATTTATATAATTTTAGCACTAAGAAATCTAAGTACCCCCACTAAAAACCCCTTTCATCGCCTCAACACATGCCAGCTTAGAAATCCCACAAAATAAAGGGTTATAGGGCCAGATTAATACCTTTATCTTTTGGTTGGAATGCTGCCAGCTGAGGCGAAATATTATGGTTCTTTGTTCCCCAGTTCGGCCTGCTATTTACAAAATATTTATGCCAAATGTCTGCAATATATAGAACAGTAATTAGACAGTCAAATAGTTGAAGCGATTTCCTCCCTCGCTGGCCCGCAAAAAGATGTGAGCGTCCATTAAATTTGTCACCCGCGGCTAAGCTAAATGTCAAATAGTACTCACGGATACTACTCCTGCCAGGGCAGGACATGGCACACACACACACACACACTGTGCCAGGGCTGAGAACAATAACAGCATCAATTTGACACGTACAGGCGCTAATGATGGGAATGGCCGGCCAACTGAACGATCGAATCCTGTGCGGCGGACAGACCGCTCAACATGCCCACAATTGTCCCTTTAGGAACTTTTGACATCCTGCCGCTTCGAGGATATTCCCTTTCCCATTCGCATTCCCATTCCCACTCCCCTTGCCATTTCCCTTTCCCGGCTTTGCCCCTGCTTTGCGAGCTGTCAGTTCCTGCTGGTGTGAGTTGGCATTCTGAGAGTCGACGACTGCCAATTTAATTCCCATTGACAAAATGCACAATTGCCGGACACCATGCTGCTCCCCCCCAGTCTCGGTCCTCCCTCGAATGTCCCTCATCCTTTGTCCCAATGTAACTGTTCTTGTAATTGCAGTTCCTGCTGGTGACAGCCACAGAGACCGACTCTGGGTCCCGAGTCTTCCTCCACGGCACACTTGCTATTAATTATTTTAGAAAATCGCTTGTAATAACAATAAATTTGTGCAACCCACTTGGACAGACGGTTTTCTGCGAGACTTTTCCGCCCACAGCTGTTCGATTTTGCCGCGACATTCAAATATTTGTGTTCGCGGTACCCTTGGCCAAGGCCAACCAATGTGGCTGTAACCAAGTGCAATCAAGGCAAATGTTTGCATTGGGCTTTCGACTGTCTGACAACGCGGGGATTTCCCGCCCGCCCATTTCCCAGACCTGCTGTCATACCACTTTCCATTTTGACGGCATATCGATTTAATAAATTTGCGTGTGGCCCCTGCGACAATTTGATTGACAACTAAGTTCGGCCCCCTCAGTCGTCGTCTGTTGGTTAGCCGGTTTTTTTTCTTATTTTTTACGATTCCAAGTGGGCCGAGTGGAGTGGCAGCGAGATATGTCCACGTGATTGCCATCGATATGGCATGGGGAATTGCTTTGATTTAAGCCACTTCAAGAGGGGGTTAAAAAAGTACAGGGAAATCAGTGGAGAGCACTCTCTTTATTAGTTGAATCAAACCTCTGGGCAACGAGCGGAAATTTGAAGTGGACATTGGATGGGAGCTTGGGAGTTTTGTTAAAAAATATTTGGAGAAATGTATAACTTTACCCAAAAAAAAAACAAAAATGAGAGAGTCAACCAAGAATAAAATAAGTCTTTACCTTAACTAGGATTATATATGACTTTCTAAATAAAATAATAAACGTATAATAATGTATGTTGCTTAGAAGGATTTATGTTTGGTTTGAATCTGAAATATTTCTTCAATATTTCAATGTAAATTTATTTTTTACAAAATATTCAAGACTAATATGGTGTTATTAAAAAAAAATACAACAGTTAAGATGCAGCTTAAAATTACTAAACACATTTCTATACGTTTCTCCATATATAGCATTCTCTTAGGTACCAAATCTCTCAGACTTTTTCCTTAAATTTTCCTATATTTAAAACAATTCCTTTTTCTAGCCTCCATTTCGATTCCCATGACCCTAAGCAGCCGTTACTTATGATCAGGGCTAGACCCACCTCATTTCGCTAGGGTTTTCGGGCTCACAGAAAACCTATAAAATACAACCTTACATTATATTCATAAATCAAATGCGATCAGAGACCATGGACAGCAAATTGTTAACATCCGGGTAATTTAAATAGAAAAATATATTCTGTTACCGTGTATCTGCTTTCCATTCAACGAACGTCCGCTGTTAGAGGTGAGAGATTCGACTAGGAACACCCAAAATTAAAATTAGAATTCACCAAAAGAGAGCCGTATATAGTTAGGCGCGCTTAATTACGACCCCCGAGCATAATGAAGGTATTGAAAAGGCGTTGACATGCAACCGATAATTAAATTCCGAACCGACGACAATGGAACACTGGGCCAGTTCCCACATAATAAGGATTTGGCAATAAAACTCTTGGATATGTAAATTTATCGGGGCAGCCGGAGCACAGTGAGTGCCCTCCGGGGACGGTTTGGTGGTGCGAACGGGCCAAAGATCGGAGATCTGCGATCTGGGACCTGGGTTCTGATCGCCATTGCCGTGCCCGTGCATCTTGAGCGGGACTGTGCCGTTAGTTTTTCCCATTTTCCGAGCGGGAAAACGTGCACCCGCACAAAACGGCAACAAAAGTGTCAACTTTTCGGGCAGTAAATGCAATAAAGACCCCCGACCAGTCAACCCCGCAACCCACACCACTGCTACACTGAGGAAAGTGAACTTTTTAACTGAAAATGTACTAAAGCGGAATGTTAGGAACATTTTCAAAACTTGTTTTAATATAACATTTAAACCCTGAAAACTATAGGTAAAGCTTAACTTTTTTCTTTATAAGTTGAATAATAATTTCCTTAGTATTTTTCCCAGTACGCCTTTGTTCATTTGCTTTCTAATTTGGGCACACGCTCCTCGCTTAGAGAGGAAACAACATAGGCCTTGGGGGAAGGGAAATAACCAACAGGGGCTGGGGTTGCATTCCCTTCGCATTTCCGTTTTTCACACAAGCATTTGAAAGCAATTTTTCAAAATTGAAACTCATTTCATATGACGACGACTGTCTCTAGGCTGCCATATCCATTATTTCTCCTATCGCACAGCCGGTATCTATCTGTGACAGCGGATCGGCGAATAAGATCGTCCGGTGGCGATAAGTCCCTGAACCGGGGAAAACCAGCAAGCAAGTGTTGAAAATAACCGAATATGTATCTCGTTTTTGGGGTGACAATTGTGCGGCCTGAGGGCGGGAGAAACTCCATGCCAAAGATTGAACTTATCTACGAATTAGTTTTAGCTTTTGCTCTGCACTCTCTATCGAAGTTCCAGGATCAAATTAAGCCGGAAAACAAAGCGAATCGAGTGAGGGGGAGAGTGTATAGCATCGGCCATAAACTACACAGCCGCCACAATATTTTTCGAGACACCGCAGCAATCGTCTTAGTCATCCGGAGGCAGCAGCAGCCACCCAAGGCAACCCTTTGGGCAAACCAACTATGTCCCCTGCCCGGCTTGGGCCATTGAAAGGCTGCCTGCTCCATCATCGTCTCCTGGTCTCCTGGTAACTCCAAACAATGAACTCATAACTCAAGTGACACTTTTTAACTTGACTGCATTTCATCATGTGGCGGTGGAACGTCTTGGAGTCCGCCTTGTCCCCTTCTCACCCGGCTCCTTTCTTGTTTCGTCCGACAATATTCAAATTGAGTTTTCCAGTGCAAGACCCATTCCATTTCCCCCCACTGCGACTGTAGTCATCCATCGCTGGAAAGTTTTTTGTTGCCCGGTATTTGTTAGTTGATAAAAGGCCAGGCCATTATATGCATGGCCGGGCTGCACAATTTGAAGTGGGTAAAATTTGTATGCATGTGGCTGCCATGACAACGCCCCAACGTCCAACTACGACCCGCTCCCATCTGCATCTCGGCTCCATCTCCTCCTCTCTCGGCTTCTCCTGCTGCGACGACGACTACGACGACGACTACGACGAAGGCGACCTTTCAATTCAAACAAGAAGCAGGGATTCTTTTTCAAATTGTCATTGCTGGACTGGGTTGGTCCTTCAAAGAATTCTTGGCTTTCTCTTTACGGGCAGCGGACTCGGATTCTGTTGTCTCATGTCGCTGGGGCTTGTCAACCTGCCGGCCCCGTGGTTCCTCACTCTCACACTCCCAATAGCTCGAAGTCAGAGCCCCAGCCCCAGCCCAATCCCAATCCCAATCCCCAATCCCCGATCCCTGAACCGAGAACCCCGGGAATCGACAACTCCAAAGGCAGACAAGTGCAATGAACCGCGTTTGTCTTCTTCCATTGCAGGCTGCGGCGTTGATTTATGTTACATCTTCTATGGTTACATTGGCCCTCGGACGGATCCCCCTCCTCCGCCGGCTGCCTGCCCCGATTTCGCCATTAAGCGCAGCTCATATGTTACCCGAAGGTACGGCTGGGGGAATCTCACACGTGAAATGATTTATTAGCGGTAATTGGTGTCACAGTGTTCCAAAGAAAAGGAAAGGATTCCCATCCCCCAGAGCAACCCACGTAGCACGGCCACGTCCCAGGTCCCAGGTCCCTGCATCCCGCATTCCTTCCTGCGTTGCCAAGCGCCCGTTGTTTCGAACTTCTCTTTTAATTATCTTGATTTTAAACTTATTAAAATTGACAAATGATTTTCGTAGACAACGCTCTGGTGGCTCGAAGGAAACAGGTTGTCAATGGCTGCTTCCCAGAATCCCGAGAGTTGATAAATCACGAAAGGCGATGTAACTCTTTCTTGGCTTTAGTTCTGACAGAGATTTCTGTTGAGTTAGGTTTTTGGGCAAGGTTAGGAATCCCCAAGTTGACAACACGCCCAGTTCTGTGTCGATTTACCTGGCAGATAACAAACTGATGTGTAATCTTTGTTACAAATGTGGCAAAGAGATTTTTCTAATCACTTGAAGTTCTTTAGAGGGAGTTTAAAATACATACTGCATAGTTTTATAAACTTAGACACTAAATAAGATCTTTAGGAGAAGATTTACTCCCTTTACGTTCAACTATCAGTGTTACCAACTTCATATTGCCTTATTTTGTGGTGTAAGGTCACACTTAATCTTGTTTTTGAAACGGTATTTCCATGTTCTCTGTTTCTTTCCACAGAATAAAACCCGCACTTTTGCTTTGATGCAACATGAACAGATTTATTTCACAACATTTCACCTGAGAACTGACAACCTGACTTATCGGTTACTAATATATCGATAAAAGCTGGAGAAGCTGTCTCGATAATTGTCTTAGTGATGTCCCGGCATGGCCTTGTGCTCCTTGAGGCACATGGTGATCTTGAAGGCCGTGTCACAGTCGTTGGTGCCCTTGATGTCCTTGCAGGCATTCACGCCCGAGGTGATCTCCTCCATCTTGTCCTTGATCTGCGGCACATTCTTCAGGGTCTCGAGCAGGGCCTGGGCATTGAACTGGCCATTGACAAGGTGGCCCTGCTGCTCCATCAGGCACTTGGTGTAGCACTTGAGGTTCTCCTTGGCATTGCCCTGCATGCCGCTGGCCATGAAATCCTTCAGATCAGCCTCGGTCACCTGAGTGGAGGCCATGCACTGCTGCATGATCTGACGGAAGTCCGGATCGCACTGAGGATCGGGTACACAGAATATTATGTCCAGAATTAGTGGGCTAACAAACTGGCGAAAGGAGTAATCCAATTACCTGACCAATGGCCAAGAGAGCAGCCAGGGCAACACAGAATAGAGTGGCTTTCATGGTGGAGATTGAAGTTGGTTTGGAGCTTCAGCTTTTCCGGGTTCACTCGATTCACCTCGACTGTTGGTCACCGGTTCGAAATCTGACGCTTTTATAGCAGATCTCAATGGATATCGCCGTCCAAATCAGGCGAATGCAATTATGGCAATTAAACTTTTTGCGAGATGAGCCAGAATTTGATTACGCACAATACAGACAATTACTCGACAATAGAATTTCCCTTTTTCGATGGTAATTATATTCCATTATCAGTCCATTTGGGGGGACGATGCGCTGGGCCTGCGCCACAACAGCAAATCAGCAAAGTTAGTCGCAATTAGTTGCCGGGGAGGGAGCCCCAACAACAACGAATCAATTATTCATTTATTGTATTTAGATGCGGTCAGAGTTTGACAATTTTCGGCCTTTGTGCCAGCCATTCACACTTGCCCAATTGATTTGCATGCCATTTGTTTTCGGCCGAGTCCCCAATTGATATTTTCGAAGGCTTTTAATCTAGCATAATCACGGCAATATTTCCGACGAAGGTCGGCGCTGAATAATTCACCAAATTAGCAAAATTTGGTCCAGAAATCCAACAATTTGTAAAAGCGTAAATTCGTAATGCTGCTGAATCTATTATTAGCAGCATTTAGTATACTTTGATGAAGTTGCTCTTGGCAAATGTATTTAATTCATTGCATGCTGTACTTAAATTGTAAACCAACTAAGACAAGCATCAGGTCGAAAAGTGATATTAAATACTAAACTAAACACGTGTTTATAATTGCATATTGCACACATCTTTAATTGAAATACACTCTGTTCAAATTTATTTCCCTTAAACCTCTCTTTTTTATTTAGAGCGAGCAAGAGACAATTTATTTTTATTTCCCTCGATTGCTGATCCCATACATCTTGGTCCTTCGCCTGCAGACATTTTTAATCGAAGTCACAGATTGCACAAGTCGACTATCCATAACAATTAAGCATCCATCAGGCCCCGGCCCGCAACAAACATTGTGAGATGGGGACAGATATAAAATAACTTGCATAATTCCTGGGCAAATTCAAATCAATAGACAAACAATAAGCTCTCTGGGGCTCGCAGGCCAACTGCCATTTACAGGACTGAGGAAGCCATGTTGACAGCACAAATAATTTATGCCTTTGTTATAAGGAGGGGAGGGGCAGCAGCACCTGCCGCAGCCCCTGGTCCTTCCACGCCACGCCCACGTACACAGGTTGGGCTAGGAAGAAAAAGAGGAGGCGCCGCACGGGGACGACGACGAGGACGATTCCAAGTCGAGTCCAAGTCGAAGTGGTTGACAAAAGGACGAGTGCAAAACCGGAGCAGAGTCGCCTGCCCAGTGCTTGTCATTAGTCAGGCCGGATAAGCAAAGGACATGGCCATAAAAAGGGCAATGCGAGGCGCCCGGCAACAAGGTGTGTCCTGTGAATGAATTGCTGAGTAACCAATAATGAAGTAAAACTGTTCGAGTCCCTGAATGTGCCATTGGAGGAGCAGGAGAAGGGGTCTACCGACAACCGGGCACAATTCACTGTCAGTTGCATTGTTTTGACCTGATTTACATGCCAGCCAGCCAACCTTCTAACCATCTTCCAGCCATTCCCAATATCAGTGGGGTCCGTTCGGTGGACTTTTATAAATTACAAAGGCCACCGCACAAAGGCGATAGATGCAGGATGCCTAGCTTAGCTCCTACTCGCTCTTCCTGCTTTTCCCTGCCGCTGCTTTTCCTGCTTTTCCTGCCTTCCCAGACGACAACGACGATGACGGTACGAAACAAAGGCCAACGTTAATGAGCCAAGAGAATGGCGCGAGCCGTAACAAACGTGGCTAAATAAAGAGCGGGGCAAATTGTAAGAAAGCAGAACTGTGTCACAATGTTTTGACAGGAGTCGGGGGCAGCCGTTGGCTCCTGCTACGGAAAGGACACGGGACAAAAGGACACAGCACACAGAACACAGAACAGAGCACAGGACGACTGCTCAGCTAGTTAAGCGGCCAAAGACAAAGTTGATAAAATTAGATTTGTATGGTAAATAGTTTGTGGGATGCGACGTGGGCCAGGGACAAAGTTTAATAAATGTATAAAATTAATTAGCCAGTTGAATGCTCATTAACAGCTGGCCCCGCCGACTGACAACTCTGTTCTGGGCTCCTGGGTCCTCCGCCGGGCCTCCTGCTGCGGCCTTTAAGGCTCTCCGTGTGCAGTGCAGCTTTAAGCCAGGTCGGAACTTTTGATGGCCGTGGGTTAGGGGCCAGAGCAGCTGTCAAGCTGCCTCAATTAATTCCCAGCAGCAGTGAGTCAATGAAATGGGAAATGGGAAACGTATGTGTGTGTGTGTTTTCCTCCGATTCTGTCCAATAACCAGCGATTCCCTGGCATTTTCACACCTCCCGCCGCCCGGCATTCCTGGGCGACCGCCCGCCGTGCCGAATAATGGGGGAAAAAGGAAAAGGAAAAGTGAAAACCCCCCAAAAATGAATGTTGACCTTTCACAATTGCAAGCCGCATGGGTTCTTTGTTTGCTGCAACTTGCGTTTTACGGTTTTTGAATGCTGCTGCCGCTGCAGCGGTCCGAAGTTGACCACAAAAGCCAAGGGCCCAAAACGCAAAGGGACGGGGAGGATGAGGGTTTCCATGCGGCAGGGGCAAGAAATCAAAATATATTTCGGACATTGTGGTAAAGTAATTGGATTTTGGGGCATTTATTATAATATTGGAAATCTCTGTGAGAGTCTGTGTGTTTGCGGGGGAATTTCCGGGAATAACAAAGAGCGGCCCGAATGCATATACGTATAGTTCAGCGAGCGGGCAAAGGAAATTCGAAAATAAATCCAGTCGAATCCAGTGAATAACTGGCACAGGATTTAAATCAATATCAAATAGGAAGAGTGAGCTGGACCGGAATTGCAACCGATTTTAGTCAAATTTATGGAAATATTTGTATAGAAAAATAGAAGAGTTTTTAGAAACTATATATAACTTTTAGCTTGAGATTAAATAGAGTTTACATAGATTTTTCCTTTTTTTGTATAAACTAATATACTCATAATTAATTTAATTTCCCAAATTATACATATTTTTTCCTCCCTTTTAAGACCCTTCAAAAAAAATCCTACCAAATTTCCTATTGAACATAAAATTTCTATAATTTGCACTCGTCTTTATTTTGGACAGCTATAATTGGAATCGGGACTTCAGCCAGTCAATTCCACACACTCTCCCCTCGCCGGGGAAAAATTCAAACTGCGAATGCCGAGCTCTGAGCACTGAGTTATTGAAATTAAACATCAAGTGTCACTGGCAGGCACAAGCGCAGGCCAATTCGCTGTCTTCGCAGTGAAAGGCGGACGCCACGCACAAAGGCACAAAGGTCCTTCTGTGGCACATGCACCAGGCTCTGGTTCAGGATTTCATCGGAGAGAAGTTTTTTTTTTTGAGATAAAAAGGAACAAAAAATGGCTGCCTGACAAGTTGCCAAAGAGCGAGGAATTCGAATTTGCGTGGAAGTTTTGGCAAAAATAAAGTCGAGGCAGACGCCGCCGAAGACAATTGCCCCGGCAAATGAAATCAAGCACAAGCAGCTCAAGGATCCCCCGATGAAAGGAGCGCAGGAGCTCTAAATACGAGCGTGTGTGTGCGTGTGTGTGTGTGTGTGTCACAAATACAATTTACATGCGTACGTGTGCCAGGGGCTGGGGCATCAGGGAAAGGACATGGCACTCAGTGCGTCTCTGTGACATGTCCTTAGGATATTTGTATGCAAACAGGGCACAATGCGCTGAAATCGATATGCGGGCGCGCGTTGTGTCCCCCCGTCTTCCCTTTCGGAGGACTCTCAGACCAAGAAGGCTGCAGCTTAGACATCACCAACGCCGCCGCCGCCGCCGCCTCCATGGCATCTCTCCGCGTCCATCTGCATCTTGGCCTGGCAGTTGACAGCCATGTGCAGCGGCGCAATGAAATGAAAAATGGTGAGAAGGAGACAGCGACGGCGACGACGCCTGCAGCTTCAAACTCGAACTGGCAGAAGGACACTGAGAGCAAAAATGATGACTCGAAAGTATATAAAATAAGAAGCCACCTATCTTAATTAATTATAGAAGAAAATCTATACTTTGTAGGGTGGGTAATGAAATCATAATTATTTTCATCTGATCATCATGATTGGAAAATGCTTATTAGAGGTGTCCATATCTGGGTTCGATCGTCTGTCCGTTTGTCCGTCAATCTGTCCGTCTAATAAATAATATTTTATCACAATTTCAAAATCTATAAGTTCAAGAGCTACCACAGTGATCAAATATTCCAATTCCCTTTTTTAATAACCAAAGACAATGATGGTTACTGGATATCTTATAGTCGAGCTCTGTCTCTATTCAAGCTTAAACTTTAAAATTCCCTCACTCTCTCCCATTTCTTTCAGTGCATATATGTGAGAGCCCGCGGCGACAACGATGGCCTGCTGACAAGCCCTTCGTCGCACTCATGTGCGTGTGCTCTTGGGTACTGTATACATAAATGGACTAGGGATGGGTGATACTCTGATATGTGATATTAGTTTGATCTATTGTGATTTCATGCAGGGATGCAGCCAGCCAATGGAAATGGAATAAGCCCGCAAAAGCCACCAGGAAATTGCTAAATGGAACATTATTAAATGGAGCTCAGACTTGCCTGTCGCGGGACTATAACTAAGGGCATCTTGAAAAGTACTTTTCGATGCAAGAAGTCTATGCAACAAATATCAATCATATGGTGTTCAAGACCTCTAGCAACCATTAGCTGGTTTTAATAACAGCTGTGCTAGCTGTGCTGGTGGAACTACTAGGTAATAAGGGACTTTTTCGCACCGCTCTCAATCAATTTCAATAAGGAACATGATTTTGCAATTTCCCGCTGCAACACTTGGGAATTCCTGGAGGTCTTGCCGCATCCCTGGTTAGGCTGTTGCCTGATTATATCAGAGGCCCTGTTGCTTGATTTGTTTTGCACACATTACCCTCTCACGTACCGCTCAGCTCCCTTCCCTTCCCGTTCCCCCAAAAACGGAGAACACAGGGAACCCAAACCCTCCCGCATTTTGGGAAGGAGTAACAGTGTCGTCTCGTTATGCTGGTGCGTCGTCACTCGCTTCTTTCCGATTGTGCAACTTTGATAAGCTATTTTGAGCGTCGTCTTTGTCCTCTCCGGGCATTCTCGGGTGCGTGTGTAGCCAACACGCAGATGCCACTGCCAATTGCGAGGACATCCCCAGCGATAGCCATCAAATTAAGGCCGCCCAAATCAATGCAGATGGAGGCGAGGATAGAGATGGAGATGTGGATACGGATACAGATACAGATACAGAGACCGATGCAGATGCCGGCTCTAGTAGCTGCCTCCTTAGGCCCGGCCATCTATGCCACATTGTTTTAAGAGCCTAATTGCCTGGCTGTTGTTGTTTCGTTCCTGGCCCCCGACAGGTGCAAATGGTTATGAAAGGTGGCCTGCATTTAACCCCAACACGACAAAGCAAATGCAAATGAAAACTTTAAAATATGCCCAACATAACCCGTAGTTGGAGTTCAGTTACATGGCTGTAAAGGATGTTTTCTTTCCTCGTGTTTTTTTTTCGGGTTCTGGGTGCCTCTCTCCGGTCAGGACCCTGTTTCATATGTATTTTTGGCTGTACAGTAGCAAATTGGTTACAAACACAGCTGTCGACCCTTACGTGGCCATAAAGTACAAGACAAAGGGTTTTCCATACGACGAGCCCCAAAAGAAACGTTAGAAGGAGGCGGGGCCGGCACACGTGACCATCACCGCCAACGAATAAAGCCAGGTCAATAATGCGGTAGCTAAACGAAAGGAATTTCGGTGCCCAGGAGCCGAGGGATACCTTCATACCGATGTGTGGTCGAATTAAAAGGGTCGAAAGGATGCAGGCCCTCCTGCTAACATATCTTTCCTCATTTATCTGCATATGTGAAGAGTTTTCGAAAATATAGATCCGACCAATTGAGATTCTTGGGGTTGGGAACTTGGGAAATGCAAACTATTTGGATTCCAAACAACAAATTATATAAAAGGCATTCTACTGCACCATTCTTTTAGTTTTAAGTGGGTTTAAGGTTCCTGAATATGGGTTCAACTATGTAATAATAAAAACTGTAAAATATGTGAGCTAAAAAAAAAGAATTTAAGTTATTATGATTCACCAATGCTTATAGTCTTTTACACCAATGTTTCGCCAAAATCGGTTAAACGCAATGTATAAAATAAAGGTCCTGAAAAAGAGGATAAACTACTTAGTGCTAAAATGCTCTAAACTCTTTAAGTAATAATGATTCACCAATATTTTGATTTTGTATTCCAATGCTTCACAAACATCTGTTTTCTACTATAGTTTGTTAACCAAACAAATACTTAATACCAATTTAATAAATTATCACCATTTATTATAGATTTCCCGGTATTTAAAGAAAATACCCACTAACTCCAATGATTCACCAACAATATTGACAATTCCAATAGTTCACCAGCAGTTATACACCATCACATTGCACTCAAAATTTTATTTGTTTTGATTAACTGTTTTGCTAAAGCTGCCATCGAATTCGATTTGCAAAACAGAAGCGAATATAAATATTCACCAAAAGTTGTTGAAACGCTGCAGACAACTCCATTGAGACCCAGGAACATCTGTTTTTCGAACGGGGAGTTGCATATATACATATGTATATATACATTTGTACATTCATCAACGTTTCCCGAGGCCGAGGTTCCAGTTCTCCAGGTCTCTGGACCGAAGCTGATTGCGATTGCGAATTGCAAATCGATGGCAGCGATACGAAGGTACTCGTAGGTATATTCGGGCAAAACGTAAAAACCGCACGGTAGGAAATTTGAATAAAATGCAATAAGACAAACACACATGCATGATAATTCAAGCCGGGGCAGGCAGCATCCCATCCACAACAATGCCTTCCCCTGCATCTCCGGCTGTCGGCGCTTTGGTCCCTTTCCCCCCATAGTCGCTATACTATATATCCGGATATACACTCGCCGAGTATGTTAATTCCTATAGGTGTGTGTATATGGAGTGTATGCAAAAAAAAAAAAAAAAGGAAAGAAAAAATACCCAACGCAGCAGCAGCTCGTGCGTGTAAACTCGTAATGATGATACACTAAAAACTGCGCTGCTAAACAACCAAACCGCAAAATACATCAAAATGATGCGGTTGATGCGAACTGATGCAAAAACAAGTTCTGAAGTGAGCTGGAGCAGAGCAGGGCAGGGCAGAGCCCGTCCCCTCAAAGCTGGGCTCCTGGGGGTTAAGAGGAGCGGATCGGGCGAGGACTCATGCATGGTACAATGAACCACTGTCGAAGTGGTTGACTGTTCAAGTGGTTTGCGAGTGCGGTGCAAAAAGTTAGACAAATGTATCTGAGAATAGTTTTTTGCAATAACTCGGCAAACTATTCATTTGGCAGAGTTTCAAGGGACTAGGGACTAAGGTACTGTGCTGTCATTCTTACTTTTCCTCACAGTATTAGCTTTAAAAGCTGGTTAAAACTATGTGGTATTAATGCAGTATCACCAATTCCTCCCTTTCACGCAACTCTAAGGCTCAAGTGTATATATGTTTATATATAAAGTGCAACCGCTTGGGGGCCGGCCTGGCAGTGAACTGGCAAATGCAACTGTCTGACCTTACGGCTGTAAATTATGCATAGATGCATAATTTATAACTTATGCGTGGCCCGGCCGGCCAACCCCCGAAACATTTCGCCGGACAAGGACTCGGACTCGAACTCGGAGACACAGACAGATGCACAGACAATGATTAGGGCCACACACAAACCCATTATTAAGGTCCACTCGGGTGGACAATTGCAATTGCTTGGCAGTAATTTTCAATTTAATTATAGTAATACACACTCGCACTCACTCCGGGGCGGTTCTAAGTGCAGATTTGAGCGCATTTGCACTTGAGCCGAGTTTTATGACCGCCTGAGAGCTCGAGCTCGAGGGATAAATCAAATGCAAATGCGCAAGACTTGGGCCTGGACTTGTGCCCCGTTGCAATGACAGGAAAGCCCTGTCCTGTCCGCATTTCGCCATATTAATTATGCGGCGAACGCACTTAGGCCAATGTCTCCAGCATCCCCCTGCCATGGGCTAGGACTTCGGGCTTTAGTTTCAGCCAGAAAGCCACCCGGCAGGTCAACTTTTAGTTCTCGTTTTCGCACGTAGCTCTCTGAACATATCGAAATCGGCAATCAAGGTGTGCAGGGAGCAAAATTATGCTCACGTAGGGAGTACGTGCTGTTGATTTGATGGTCAGTTAATTATTATTTTTTGTGTTTATAGAGTTGCGGCGAAAAACACGAACAGCCAGAGCCAAAATGGTTCTCTTAGCCAGGAATTACCTGGCCTGGCTGGTGTCTGATCTTGTGGCCACAACAAGATTGTGGCCCGTACATGCTGGGTTACAAAGTGTCTCAGGGCCATAAAAGAGCTCAAGGAGATGGACAGGTATGTAGAGTATAGAGCTGAGAGCTAGGATGATATATAAAGTGTATGAATATCATCGGTAATATCAGGAAAAACTCCTCTCCTTATGCCTAGCTCATTTCCACAACACCCCCGCGTAATTACATCATAATTCCATATGAGGTACTAAATGGAACCTACCCCAGGCAAACCCTGCCCATCCTGAACCCCTTAATTACACAGCATTCCGGCAGGGGCACGGGAATAATTTCCGCATATGATGAAGAAAGTTTTTTATTCCACTCTTGGCTAATGTTAATTATCGCTGGCCCGGTCCTAATCCATTTGCGAGCCTGGGCCAATGTTATCCCCAGTGAGCCAGTCAGTTGCTGCCGCCGATTGATGCCGCCAAATTAGTTTGATGGGTCAGGAACTGGACCGTGGCACCTCCTACCTCTTAGCCAGAATGGAACTCCTCCACTGGTAACTATGACGAGACGATGTCGTGTCGTAATCAGAGGGCTCGGGAGCCGGCGTATTTCCGATGGCCAGGGCCAATATTAATCAATTCTATGTGGAGCGCGGGACCGGCGCGCAGTCCCTAACTGGTTATCCTCCAGAAGCAGCGGCCACAACAAGTCGAAACTCATTTCGTGTTGCGACTTTTGATTATGATGATTATTACGCGTAATCGCCGCTACATGTGCTACATGCAGCGCCAATGCCCGGGCTGGGCTCTGGGTCTGGGTCTGGCTCTGGGCCCTTCCCTCCTCCGAGGCTTATTGATGAGGTACGAAGCTGGCATAGCCCCCTTGGCCAAAAGAGCCTGGGACACCTGTGTGTATATTATTATTACACATCGGAAAAGGCCATGGACAGGGGCAGGGGCAAGGGCACGGGCACAGGCGATGGGAATTGGACTGGAAAGAGGTATGAGTACAAGTACGGGTTTGGGCCTGGCCAGACGAATTTAAGCGAGATACACACGATGACGCTGTAAGTGAGCACTAATGTGGGTTTAGGCTATGCAACACTCGCGGTCAAGAGAGTGGGAGATGTGATTTTAATTTGCCTTGGGGAATTTATGCAGAAAAAATAACGTATTTGTTGAATTTATACACGTTCTTATAGTCTTATAATTTAGCAAAAAGTATGAACGCAGTGAAAAAGTAATTTTCAACCCTATGAACCTTCTTTGTAAGCATGAACAGCCAAATCGATCTAATAGTGTCAGTTTTTTTTTCAAAACTTATGAAAATATCATAAAAATATATATAATTTTAATTTTTTAAATTTGTAAACCTAATATGCAGACTTTTTAATCCCAAAAACGAACTAAACTAAACTAAACTAACTCAGATATATTTTCTTAAGTGAAATAAATACTCTTTTGGCAATGCTATGATTGTTTCTTAAATTTTGAACTACCCACAAAAATTATATAGATAAATCTAGATTTAACTTCGATTTTAAAACAAAATAAATCCACATTAGGCAGCTTAAATTGTTTACTATTTTTAAAATTCTATGTACAGCATACTAAGAACAACTACTAAGAACTTGTCCTTAAAAAAATCCTACTGTATGACTTGTCTTTATGAAATTGTGAAAAATCTTTCGTATTTATTTTTCCATCATTTCATTGTCAGAATCCTATCTTTAAAATCAAAATGTAAAGTATTTTTGTGGAATAAACCTAATATTTATTTCTTCAACCTTTTCAAAGCAGTTCCACTCAGTTTTCATATCGCGCGACACTCAGATCTACATTCGTGTTCCAAGATATTACTTTGATAATTGTAATAGTTCCATTTGAGTTACTCCGCGAGTTCCAACCCACCGATCGCTGCTGTCCTGCCGAGCCGCGACCGCCGCGTACATGCAAGCTCGCAGGCAGACTCGCTGTTGGCCGGCTGACGTAACAACAAGTTAACAAGATAATGACAGTAGCGGCGGCTCACCGGACGGAGCACCAACGCTAACCATCCCAGTCGTGGAACGAAGTCATCGTGGTCTTCTCCGCCGCGGCTCTCCGCCGCTGTCCGCCGAGACCACGTCCCGCTCTGTTATTTAGAGGAGGTAGGTGTGGACCAACGCTGGGGCGTTGTGTGTGCCGTGAGAGTGTGTGTATGGGTGTGAGTGAGCCCGGTTTGAGTGACGGGCCATGAGCATAAGTGACTGATGGCCGGCGACGTCCAGAGCCCAGCCCCATCTTCGTTGGCTCCTTTCCTTTGGCCGGCCAAAGACCATAATCAAGTATGCTAAAAAGACGCGCCAACCAAAAAGGAAATTGAAATGAAATATCTGCGTACAAGCAGATGCAGAGAGAGAAATATACATATATTTAGGGGGAAATTTGATAAATATTTATAGATTTTATATACAAGAAATTCCTTCAAAAACGAAAGAAATCTCTCGAAGTTTCATAAAGATCCTATAAAATAATCAGTTCAGAAGTTGTAATTTCCCTTTTCCTGTTGTCAAGTCTTTTAAAAAATCTTTACAAATTTCTCGCAGTGCATCTAGTCAAGTCTGTGTGTGTGACTATACGGATGACCGAGTGGAAACGTTCGCGCTCCCTCTTCTGTGGTATTTCGCACCTGGAGCGGCGCTCGGCATGTTGAGCACACCGTCGTTAACACTTGGAGCCAGGTGCCCCCTTTTCCACCATGCCCCCTTGGCTACCTCCACTCTCAGCTGGTACTGCTCCTGGCTGATTCGTGCTTCTTGGTCTGGTTCTTGTTGCCGCCGCTGTTGCATTGCCAACAAGCTCATTAGTTTCATAATTAGCTTTCGTTATGCTCTTCGTGTATTAATTAGAAGTTATTGCTGTGTCCAGGCGCCGGACACGAAACCCACTCAACACAGTACCCGTGGAAAAGTGGGAGGTGGGGCTGCAGAAAAAAAAACAAAAACAACTTAAGGAACCCCCTGCGAACCCCCTCATTTTCCAGCTGGTTCGCTGCATTTTAAATCGCTTATCAAGCGAGTTTTCCTCGCTTCAGCCCTTTTTGCCTTGTCTTTGTTCAGTGGCTTTTTTTGCCTCAGCAGCTAATGCAGAGATAATGATGCTGTGGCTTTGATCGATTTGATAACAATTTAATTTCGAGTGCACGCTCAAGGTTTTTGCCCATTATTAAATCCCTTTTTTTTCTTAGCGGCACTGCGATGTGGTGTGCGCGGCACGTAGGCAGATTAGTCGGGGGAATGGCAGGCTGATTGCATCGCCAAGTGCATTGCATATTTGGTTACATAATGGATAATGGTCCTGGCACAATAGGAAATAGTCGTCCATAAATGGCGAACGTGGAATGAAGCCATCCCAAGGAGGAGTCGGGAATTACAAGGTGTGTGTGTGTGGCAGAGCGGAGCGTGAGTGTGAATCAAATGAACTTGGTCGAACCAAATAGGGAATTCTTTCCAAAGAAAATCCATCAGAACCCTGATTTATCTATAAAAGAGGTATTGGGCATAATAATAGGGTTATTTCTTCAGGCATACGATCCCTACATGCCAATTAATGGGAAGATAGAAAACAGGTAAAGCATATATTTCTTCTTTAGATTGTACTTCTGATAACCACAATAATTTATAACTTTTTAGATCAGTTTTCTAACATTTTGAAAATCTAAAATAACTCTATAATCTTTAAGCTCTTTTCGAGTAATTTCTAAAACCTCTCCAGGCCCAACAAATTATAAAACATTTACAATTAGCTGCATAGCACATATAAAAAGAAAGCAGGGTTTCCTGAACTTTTTCATTATTAATCTTAGCGTTGATTGATGCTCAAATCGGGGTCGGAGGCTGTGTTCAATTTCTCGCAAATCTCGCATAATAAACACAACATATCTGCAATGGAAAAGCGGAGAGGGGATCAAGGTCCCCGGCAAACAAACAATGAAAAACGAAGCAAGCAGGCACAAAAAATGCTGAGTAAACCTTATTAAAAAGGGATAACGGCGCACGAGCAGCGCTAATGACAACGCTCATGGACTCGCAGGACGGATGGAAGGATGGATGGGTGTGTGGTGTGTGTGGGTCGGTGCAAACACACACGTCACCCCGGCCACGACATCCTTCCGGCGCGGTCTGGTCCCGGGCTTAACGCTGTTAATGACCAAGGGCAACAGCGACATGCCCTCAACCTCGGCCGAGAAATATATTCCCACTCCATGCCCAACCCATGCCATTCTCCCTCATTCCAGCTATATATCCATCCATTCTCCAAGCGATTTCATTACGTGTGCTCATGAGCAATTGATGCTGCAATGTCATACGTCAGCAGAAGGTGAGTCAAATCAGCACTGTGGCTGCCAAAAGGGTTGCCCAGATATACACAGAGAGAATATTTATGAAATTATTAACAAATCGGAGAGTTATTAGAGGATTTCATAGTATAGAATAGAAGAAACAGAAAACAGAAAAAAAAACATATTAACGCCTTATAACAAGTACACAGATCTCCAAATCAATATTTCTTTATATCTTTTATTTCCCAGTGCACCCATCAACAGGGCTTAAAATGTAAAAACTTTGCCGAACAGCAAATCGTGTAATCTGGCTGGATTTCCTACGTTTGACCTCTGTATTACGAGGCAGGACCCAGCCCAACCCTGAGGGACAGCGTTCCTTTCAATAACGCTTAAAAAACTGCTGCATAATGTTTATTTGCCCGAGCCGACAAAAATTTATGTGTTCCCTTTCTGGACGTTCTGGGGTATTAAAAAACTTTTGCTCAAGAAATTCTGCGGCCAAAAGGGTTGGCAGGAAGGAGGAAAGGACACGGCATGGGACAGCCACCCTGCTGCTGCTGTTGCTGCGGCAGATAAATCTGCGTGGCCAATGCAACTTAATTAAATTCCCAAATACTTTCGCTGCGCGGGAATTATGATGCAAAATGGTGCCCGTTAATTACAAAATTGTAAACTCAAAGTTCAAACTGCAATTTGTATTCATTTGTAAGCCGCCGCCGCCGCCACAGCCAGTGCCAGTGCCAATGCCATTAAATGTGTAAACCTCCTCCGGCGAAATTATAAATTAATGCGGGTGGCTGGCAGCTGTCTGTCCCTCCGTCACGGCGGACACCTCTGCCGGCGAAAAACCACGCCTCCTCCTTCCACCGCGACTCACTCACCCACATAATTTAAATGCATTTCCTTCTGCGCATTAATTTCCTAAGCTTTTTGCATACGAAAATCCCACACAAAACTGCGTTCAATGTAATCCCCTGAGCTTTAAAGTCACGTGTATGCCCAACCGCCCGCCCGTCGCCTCCGGCCATCCCTGGTTGTGGGGGGCGTGGCACGCACAATAAAACCTGGACTGACTGGGATTTGTTGGCTGTATTCGCATGTAATAAATGTATTTGTTTATCCCACTCTAATTTTTACTGCAAACTGAAAATATTCCATGGAACACAGAATGGGGAGTCTGTGTGTGTGCTGTGCTCCTCTATTTGCCGTTCACAGACCGCTTTGTGTGAGGTTTTTTGTTAAATTTATAAATTGTCCTGCGGCTGGTTGAGAAGGGGTTCTGGCTCTTCTTCCTGGTTCCCCGCTTTTCGGGCTCTTTTTGAATTTTTCATACGCTTTTGAACCGTTGTGCAATTATGCATGCGCGTATATTGTGTAATCCGAACAATGACTTTCACTTGCACACATTTAGCAAATATTTGTCAGCCAAATTAATTTAATACAATTTTATAAGGCCTTAAATATTCAATGCGGTCGCCAATTCTTTAAATGCCCTTTGGCCGAATTTCACATAAAAAGGTATTTGGAAAGGATTTTTTAAAAATATATGTATTGGTAAGTAATAATTTTGATAATAAATAAACAATTCATCAGAAAATAATAAGAAAAAAAGGAAAACAAAAAATTTCTTTTCGCCCAACGTGGGGCTCGAACCCACGACCCTGAGATTAAGAGTCTCATGCTCTACCGACTGAGCTAGCCGGGCAGTTGGGCAACGAGCAGCAAATGCCGATGAACAGCGCCGACGCTCGGCTGTGAAGCTGTTCGCAATCACATTGTTTCCCAGCCGAAAGCTATTTTTAGATTCTGCACATACTTATTATTCGAACGGGTTTTACCGTGTGTGACGTCATCACACTTTTTTTTGATGTGTCCATGTGTTTTTATGATTATGAATGATTTCTATTTAATATTTTCCTGGTTAATAACTTAGCATAAAGATATGTTTTATAAATTGCAATATGAGTAAGAGCATATCGGAGTATATTGAATAGATAACACTTAATTTTTCACTTACCGATTTGCTTATCATCATATTTCTTCGTTTTTGTCTTTTTCTTATTGAGTCCGATATTAAAAAACACCCACACACGTCCGATTTTGGCCACTCACGAGATTTTGTCTCTTTCCTTCCTTTCCTTTTGATATACTTTAAATATTTATTAGACACTTTTTTAAAAACACTAATTGTATTAATTATACACATCAACTGCTATTTTTTAACTCACAGAAATAAAGTATTTTGAATTTATTTAACACTTAAACAAAAAATAAAAATAAGGCTCTTTCTTTAACTCACAGATTTAAAAACACATTTTGTATTAATTTAACACAAAAAAAAATAAACAAAAAAATACATTTTTTAATTAAAAAAACTATGAAAAACACTTTATGTATGCATTTAACACTTAGTCAAAAACAAAAATAAATGCACTCAACAAAAAATCACTTTGACTCACGGAATTAAAAACACTTAATACATTAGGTTAACACACTAAAAAAAAATGTTTTTTTTTTAACTCACAGAACAACAAAAAAAAAACAAAAAAAAAGGTATGGAAAGGAATGGAAAGAACGGTAAAACTACGCACACGCACAATACTATAATGAACTCGCGAATTTAGTCAGCATAACTTTTTTATATTCACTTTGTTTATAAATGTACTCTAATCACTTTATAGTTAAGTTTACTGCTTTAAAAACTGTTAATTCAATCTCTTTAGCAGCAAGAAAACATTTATTTGCTTTGCATTTTCATTTTTGGAGAGTCTGCTTGCCATGCACACACACACAAATATGTATAAACTCCAACACACACATGCAAATCGGCGGCTGCTGTTGCTTTGCATTGTCCGCGGGAGTCTCAGTTCTTTTTATTGCAGTTTTAGTGGTTTTAATATGATATTCACTTGCTAATTGTTTTAGAAGTGTCTTCTTTACGAATAGTTTTTGATAAAGTTCACTTCGGCACTTGAACAACTTGTGATTTTTTCTCATTCCGCTTCTTACTGTCACAATTTTGGAGGAAAAATGCTCGATCACTTCACATTTACATAAATTGCACACTTTTATTGCCTAATTCCGGTGTCCCTGCATAAAATGCAGTTTGTTTAATTGATTTAATAGTTTGTAATGTATTATTAAAGGTTTCTTATCGGACTTTAAACTTTTTTTTTAGCAGCAGCAGCACGCGACAGTCTCACACTTTGCAATTTGTTCTTCTTCTTATCTTTTGCTTCTCTCGCTCTCTTCGCCACTGGAATGCGTTCCACTCTTGCATACGGTATTTACAGTTTGACACTAACGCGATCGTGGCTCGGCAACATCCAGTTGGAATGCATGTACTGGCGGCTGCTGCCTTCCAATGTCCGAGAGAGTTTCCAAGTGTTTTTTTATTTCTGTTTTATGAGTTTTAATTTTATTTTCATTTGTCAACAAATGTCAAATGTTAACATTCATTTTTTTATTTGTTATCTTTTTATCGATACGCCCGTTTATTTTGGCAATTCATAATTTTAATTGAAGGGAGACACAACACTTATTTTCAGTCTTATCAATAAATAAGTATTAATGTTAAATATAATGTTAAATTAAAAAAATAAACACATTTAAGCATTTATTACATATTAATATAAAAAGTATTTTTTTAGATTTAAATTTATTTTATATATATTTTATTACAAATGATATATTTATATTTTAATTAATTGTGTACCCCTGAAACATTTACGCGTTCGTTAAAAATTACTTCAAATTTATTAATAGTTTTGTATTAAAATTTCTGTATTTATGTTTTTATTTTCTTGCCTTTATATATTTAAATTAGGAATTAGGAATTAGGATCATTTAAGCATTCACTTAATATTATTTTAAAATGTATTGTAGTTCTTTAAAAGTATATTATATTTTATTTTTGCATTTTCTGTATTTATATACATACATATATATCTTTCTTGCTATTAAACGTTTTAAGTACGACTTTTACATCTGAAAAACGTAAGCGTGTATTAAATATTATTTTAATATTTACTTAATTATTTTAAAATATTTTCGATATTTATGGTCATAGTTTCTGTATTTGTATATTAATTATCTTCCTTTTAAATAGTTTAATTAATAATTTGGACATATTATTGCTAGCATCTTTCCTAACTCATGTCTAATTAAAAGTTTTCTAACCTTTTATGGATTTTATATATTTTTAATAGATATTTTACTGACTAACTAACTAATTTTTCCTACATTCCAGAGGTTTTTTATACAATTTAATGGCTTTATCCGTGTGGTAGAAGCCGTCTCCTGGGTAAACCCTATAAACTAGATCAGAATCTCGCCCAGAATTTTTCTCAGACGGTCTGTCGTCGCCTGTACCCATTCACAAGGCCCTAAGCAGGTAATGTAGTATTCCAAATTCCTCGGTTTCATTCATTCATTCATTCGAGCCATCTTTGCCGGCCAAGCCCTGTCAGAAATATCATTACATTCGGGGTCCGTTTCTCACCGAAGAACATGGCACATACCGTGCGTAGAAAAATAGGTATTCATAATCATTTGTTACGCTTAATTGTTGTCTTTGCGGTTTACCTCGTGGCTGCTTTTGTCTGCTGACCGCAAATTGATTTTAAATTCATTTCTCAGCCTCGGCCTGTGGGGCGGCAAATAACAAAAGGCGAGACGAAAACGTTGGCTCTGAGAGTTTTTGATTATTGTCATTATATTGAGGCGAAACTAGAGTTGAAAACGTTTTTGGAAATGTGCTTGGTGGTGCCTGTTTATGTGGATTTTAAATATTTCCCACCATGACCATGGATGCTGTGGCTCAACCTTGGGCTTAAGTTTACCTAGAAACATACATCAGGAGAAATAATAATTAAATAAAGGCGGAAAAGGTTGTCATAATTGTTTTGGGGAGAAAGGAAACTGCTTTGAAAAATTTTTAGATTAAATTTAAGGTATATATTTTAATATTTTAATATAGTTTAATTAACATAAAGGTTTTACAACTAGTTTTTAAAATTTTGCTTCCGTTAAAAACTCCTTTTTTTAACTTGAAAACTTTAAGAACTTATTCTATCTTATCCGAATTATATTTTCCTATTAACAAACTCCTTTAAGAACTCTATTTTCCAAGTGTTTTTTTTTTTCTCCCTCGACCATGACTATTTGCTGTTTATTTTTGTTGAAATTTAAATCCTCACGCGTTCGCTCCTTCGTCCTGGTTTATTATCCTTTTGCCGGCACTTTTTTATGAGTTGAGCCAGACGCGGCTTATCTATGTGACAATGCGGTAGGCACCACCACCAGCGAAATGGTAATGGGAGTGTGTGCCTTTATTACCAGGCCTACCAACCAACCCACCGAAGCGACCCACCAACCCAACCAACCACCCAACTGAACCCGTCGCTTCATTCATAAATAAATTAAATAAAAATATTTTTTCAAGCCGCAAGCCATGCAACAATAACAAATAAGCGGAGCGAAGGATAAAGAACGCTCCTCAGCTCGACTCAAACTGAACCGGCGGCAAGAAATCTGCATAATGAAGCGTAATACGCAAATGGTGTGGAGTTGTGATTGGACCGGATTCCGGGAATTGAGGTAGGCGGAAGGTGAGGGAGCGCCGGGTTTAATAACGCTGATGAGCCCTTTATGCCGCCCCGGAATCGCAAATCGGGTGCAAACGAACTGAAGTAATTGAAAAAGCCTCTATGGGACACTGCAAAATAACAGGAAATTTAATGTTATTTAACTTAATTTATTAAGGAAATTTAAAATTAAATGTTATATAACTTAATTTTTTAGGGAAATTTAAAATAGAGGTTTTTGGGTCCAAAAGAAAGTTATTTTATGAGGTAGAATCTAAAGGTTTAAGTTAACTAACTCTATTATGAGCTAGAATCTTAAGGTTTCCATTAAATATATCTTTTAAAATTAACTCTGGCTCATTTTCCCAGAAAAAAAAAAATAATCAAAAAAACAAGCAACCTTATATTTAAATAGTTTTTTAGTCATATTTTTATACCCTTGCAGGGTATTATAATTCCAGTCAGAAGTTTGCAACGCAGTGAAGAAGACATTTCAGACCCTATAAAGTATATATATTCTTGATCAGCATCAATAGCCGAGTCGATCTAGTCATGTCCGTCTGTCCGTCTGTCTGATTATACGCAAACTAGTCCCTCAGTTTTGAAGCTAGAAAGAACTTCTTGTATTTTTTATACTATTTATTTTAAGAAGCCACATATTTGTACAGCCTCACTAAAGGGTTATTTTATTTTCATTATAAACAAATCATGAATATCAAAGCTATATATATTCAATTTCACTCAGAAAAAATGTTAAATATTTCTCAGAGAACCATACATCTTCACATTAACCAAATTTTTAGTTACAAAAAAATTCCCTCCACAACATCAAAGTAAAATTATGTTAGTACAAAATGTGATATACAAACTCCCCCCATGAAGTTTATCCGCACAAATTTTGTTGTATACTTTAAGCTTCCTTTCAATTACTCACTTTTATGCTTCACATAAAATAAAGTCATTTAATAAAGGGAGTTTATAATTCTTTTTATAGATCCGCAACAAGCGCACATTTCAATAAGGGCAACGAAACCAATTTCTCGGACTCCAGGACCCCCTTAGAGTTATTAAGAGATTTGTGGGGCTCAGATCAAGGGTCAAGGGGAACTACCCCAAGTGAATCGAGAATCCAGAATCGAGAATCAGAAATCTGGATTCTGTACTACGAACTGAGTAACTCCCCCACTTTCAATGCCATTCGGCACGCCTCTTTGGCAGCATTTTGCCGGGGCGTGTTAAAAGTTAAAATAAATCAAACAGCCATAAATTTGCCGCTTTTGGCAATATGTGGGGAATTCGATACGTTCATCAAATGTAAAAGGGTTCAAGCGATGCGTTTGCTATCTATCAATAAATGTCTCTATACGTGCGGCCCGGCTGGCCGCCCCTTCGCATATTTTATCGCAGGACACGACGCATCCTTTGCCAGACGGCCAGACGAGGTCCGTCTGTGTGTGGCCGAAAAAATAGGAATCACCCAAAGTGGGGCAGCTTATGAAAAATATGGCGCAAAGGGGTTAAATGACGTATGCATTGCAGCCATTTCTCTTGGTCTCCGAGGAGCCGGCGGAGTCCTCATTTGCCTGCCGATGTCTTAGTTACCCCAACCGGAAGCTCCATATTTATCATGGCCCCAACAGGACACTCTCTCACTCCCTCTCTGTGTTTGCGTTTGCGTTATGAGTGGCCAAAGGGTTTCGAAAATATGTATTTTTCGACACACAAAAAATGTGATCAATAACGGACTCTCTGTGGGAAAACAAATGTTCAGTCATTTTCGGTTTTCCGGGGGGAGGGGCAGGAGACTGAACAGAGTTTGATCTACCCCAAAGTGAAATAGAATGATGAGGGAAATGCTGATGGAGAGGGCTGAAAACCTGGCTGGCAAAGCTCTGATTAAGTCCGGTTTTTACACACTGACCCGGGAAGTGTTATTTATTTACCTCTGAACCTCTCAACTTTTGCCTGATTAATGCCAGCAATTGGCAGAGATATTTCATTTAAATTATACATGAGCTGGAAAGAGGAAAATGCCCTCCGTGGGACCGAAGCCACTCCAATAAAATATATTGTACGATTGCCCGATTATCAGAGGCGACCGCAAAACAATTTAATACTAAAACCCAAGCCACATGCCCCGGCACGCGTTACATTTCCCATTTCCCATTTCCCATTTACCATTCACCATTCACCATTCCCACCAAAAACTTTTGGGGGTTGGCAGACCGCACTCTCCTCATGATAAACGCACAAAATCTGCAACAAACTGTTGAAAACACGCGCCACACCACAGATCGGCTCAGAGATCGGGGTCAGGCGGGGAGGGAACTGAAATAGGGTTTCCACAGAATATAGAATTACAATCTGACAAATCGCCGGGAAGAGTCGAGTTACAGCTCTCTAGATCTGTGCATTCCCTAGCTCAGATTAGCATTGTTGCAGCCCACAAATTTGTGCCAGGTGAGAGTCAAAGCAACCCCAACAATAACTGACAATGGAGGGGCATAAATCTCCCCGACTAAAGGACAATGCGGGAAAAAGGATAATTTCGAAAAACCATTAATGGGCCGTGCACATTAACATTCTGTTGTGACAGGCGGCAGTCAAATGAGCACGAGACACATGGCCAGGATCCCCAAACAGGAAACGCAAGCTGCAGGCCAAGGACCCATGGCCAGGTTCACTGCCAAGGACATGTCCGAGATCGATTCGGGGTTCCTAGAAATCGCTGTCAGCCAGCAGGATGCATAAATCATGATATTGGTTTGGTAAATGGTTTGTTATTCACCCGCTTATGAAGTGCGGAAAGTGGTGGTTAAAGGTACTCAAGGTGGTTAATTGGTAGTGGTTACAGGACACTAGATAGGTAGCTACAAACAAACAAAAGGAGGTGGAAAAAAACATTTGTAGTATTGGTTTGCTTAGAGGGGTTTTCCGGAACACTAGCTTTCTTTATTTAATTTTTGTATGATAAAGAGCAATGAAGTTTAAGTTTAATTTATATATATTTCTATATGAAGGTGTAAGCAAAAGTTATCCTAATATCTCTTATAATATCAGGTTATCCTGCAACAGATGTTTTTACAATATGTAGAAGTCAATTTCAAGAAGTAGTAGAAGTAGTGGAAGTAGTAGAAGTAGTAGACGTAGTAGATGTAGTAGAAATAGTAGAAAAGTAGATGTAGTAGAAGTAGTAGAAGTAGTAGAAGTAGTAGAAGTAGTAAAAGTAGTAGAAGTAGTAGAAGTAGTAGAAGTAGTAAAAGTAGTAGAAGTAGTAGAAGTAGTAAAAGTAGTAGAAGTAGTAAAAGTAGTAGAAGTAGTAGAAGTATACGGAGTAAGTATATTTAATACGATTTAAAAACCTCTGCCTTAATTAATTCTCTGAAGAAGAAAATATTAAAAAATCCCCCAACAATTACTGTTTTATTTGTTGAGGATGTCTTGACAATTTCTTTAAAAAATGTAAAATATTGTCCAAACTAGAAAATATCAAATTCTAAACCCTCGATTTTATGTTCTTTCTTATTTTATTTTTAATTTCCTGAGCTGTCTTAGTAGGAAAACTACATTTAAAAAAAATCTTCATAAATTCCTAATTCCTTTCTCGACTATTTTGTTTACCCTCTATTAAAATATAATATTAAAACTACATCTTTACTTTTAAATACCCCATAAAACACAGTCCCAACCCTCATCTTCAGCATTCCTTTCTTATTTTTCCTGATTTCCCTGAGCTGTCACAGTAAGAGTTATGCCCCTTCAAAATGTCATGACCAATTGTTTGAGTTTTCCATATTTAATTGCAGGACATGAGCTTAGCAACCTTAAACAAGACGTCTAATCAAATCAGGCTCTACCAGCATCTGGGAAAACTTAATCGCTTGATAGGCTTAGGGTTGCCATTGGGCATCCGGCTTCGGGCAAAATGCGCAACGCGGAACCGCGCGCCTCCATGAAAATTGTCAACATCAAAGACATTTTCCCCAGTTAATAAATGGGCAATAGGAAATGTTATTTATGGCATTATGCCAATAAGACGCGGCCTAATTTGGGAAGCGCGTGGCCAGAAAAATGCTCAAAAAATATATATGTATACCGAAACAGACACAGATACGGGTTTGTAAAATGCGATTCATTTTTAATCCAATTTGCATATGAAATGACACAAAGCCCGCTAAATGCAACCCTTAATAAGCCACCAAGGGACCCGGGATGATGGTCGGCGGTCGCTTTGCGAGCACTTGAAAAACTGTGTAAATCCCAAAAGGAACCCACCACCACCGACCGTTCCACCACTTTACAATTGTCAAGGTTGGGTTTTATTTCCTGCCAGCCACTGTCAACTATAAATATGTCAAAGTTTCTGGTTACCATGGCCCATTGGTTCAACTTCCACCCCGTGCTGGGGTATTTCCCAAATTTTTAAGTATTGTCAATATTAGTAAATATTAAAAAAGAAGCGTAAGGGTTGCGCCTTCTCTTCTGGGGGTGCTAGCTGCTGCTCCCCACGAAATGCTAAATTTCTGTAAGCCGCAAGAATTACAGGCATGGCATGGCATGAGCACGGCAGTACTGCCAATTTTTCACTTTCCCTGGCAATTTGTGTAATTTTTTATTAAAGACATTAGTCAAATAAGTGCATACACACGGGGACGATCGTTCTTCTCATATGACCACGCCGACGCCGCCGGGCATTAATCTGAAATGGCAAACGCCCTTTGCCAGGGAAACCGGAGCGGTTGCAGCATTTACACTGAGGGAAAGCTGGGAAAATCTTTATTACCTAGAAGTTGAGTTTAAAAATAATCAGAGTTTCTGGAAAATATTCCAACTTTCTGGGAAGGATAGTTTTGTTACGAAGAAATCTATTAACTAAACTAGAGGTTGTTTCATTTAGAACTATATTTTAAGGGATTGTTTTTTTATCTTTAGAGAAAGTACATTCTTTTTCTTCTTTTCTTTTTTTAACTTTAGAGAAAGTAAATTGTATTGAAAGCCGTTTAAATAAAGGAATTTAAGGCCTTCTAAAAACCATTTTTTATTTATAAAAAATAAAACTTAAGCTGAGCAAAAGTTAAAGGGAAAGTTGGGCAACTTTGTAAAGTTTCAGTTGAAAAAAGAGTAATCAGAGTTTTGGGAAAATATTCCGACTTTCAAGGAGCTTTTTTTATTTTTTATTTATTTTATTTTGTGTTACCTAAAAATTAAATAAATCAATCTTAAAGAAATCAATCTTTAACTTAATAATTCAATAAATCAAGCAATAAGTCAATAAGTTAATTCTAAATCGAAACTTCTTATTTTGAGATACTTCCATTCAAGATTGCATTCAAGAAGATATTTTCCTTAATATATAAAGTAAATATAAATATATAAATTTTACTTTCAAATGAGCATATTTCAGACCTTTTCAAAACCCTATATTTGTATCAATTTTATCTATAAAATATATTTATATAATATATTTTGTACAGATCACCTTTTCTTTGAGTGCACTCAGCCTTACTCTAATTTTGGGCTACCCACCGTGTGCGTCATTTGTTACATTTATTATAAATTTTATACATTTTGTTGCTGCTGTTGTTGCTGTTTTCGATCTAAACGGATTTGGTTACCCGGCACTCACACTTGCCCATTGCCTGAGAGAAAATTAAACTTTTCGCTTGGCACAAAAGCATTTTATGCACTTATGACGCCCAGCACAAACCACCCACCAACCCACCCACCCGAACCACCCAAAAAAAAGAAAGCGAGTGAACCACCCCCTAAATACCAGACAAACTTCCCCCTTTTTTTTTTTGGGCAATGACTTTTCCAGCTCGGACCGAGCCCAGTTTTTATTGCGGCTCTCGCTCTTTATATTGGCTTCATTTTTAGTTACTCAGCTGTTTGGGTTTCCCTTTTCCCTATTTTACTTATTTTTTTTGGCGGAGGGGGAGGAAGAGTTGTTGCAACAGCAGCCAGGACCGGGGCAGGGTTAATGTTGCCATTGGATCCGGCTCTGTTATTGTTGTCACGATTTTCACATATTTCATAAATCCGGGCAGATTGCTAATTTGTGCTCTAAATTTGCGCAAATGCGGAAATATTTGGTTAGGGCTTCGGGCCGGACTCTTCTTTTATTGAATTTATTGCTTTCTATTAATCAAATTGGATTTTCAAATGGGATTTTTCGAGATTCGATTTAACTGCATTCGGGGTTTTACTCTTTTCTGGTTTTTATATTTTTTTGTGGTTTAAAAGATTGAAAGTTGTGCAAACAAGAGCCGTGGAAATTATTTGGCAGCTGTGTGAATTAATTTATGCTGTGAATTCAGGGAAATTCTCTATTTACTGAGGTGATTACTACGTTGCCTGCCGCTTATTAGGCTAATTTGTAAGGACTTCAACTCGGGGTTGTCACTTTTTCAAAGTCCAAGGAAACACCCACAAATATGACTTGCTCCCCGTGTGATTAACTTAATTTAACAGTGGCACGTATCACTGTTATTGGTTCTATCGATCACTTATATAGCTCACTTATATAGCTCACTTATATATCCCTGTAGTGTACATAAAAAAATAATGGCATAACTATATCAACAAACTCTGCCCTCTGTCTGTGTGTTTACCTTTGGTTGTGCGACTTCGACTTCCACTCTGACTTCGAGTTGGACTATTAAACTAATTTCCAGTTGTCATTGACGAGCACGCACACGGCCTCCTACTTCCTCCTGCCTTGTTTTTCCCCCTCCCATACTTACATAACATATATGTTTGCTCTCCAGGTCCTACAGTAACACACGCACAGGAGATGGAGCACCTGGAGGAGATGCTGCATCCTGCTTTTCAGCCTGCCCAGAGGGAAATAATGCTGATGAACCCGGCCGACTTTCATGCAAATGAAGTTGACTCGTCGTTGCAGGATGTGTCAGGTAGCTAGGAGCCCCACTCCTACTACGACTTCAACTGCAGCTACAGGAACGACTCCTGCCTGGTAGGCATTCCTGCTCAAATTCCATATTTACTGTCAATGTTAATTGCTCAGAATTGCACTAAAGTGTTGACTTTTGTGCCGCTCAGGAAGCCGAAAGACTCGACCAGACCATGAATCATGATTCCGATGGACAGCAGGCGAAGGAATAATTGGCCAGCACTTTCAATTATGCATTGGCATTTCAGAGTTTCAGGCAAAACAATTCTTTGTTCGAAGGTTTTAAAACTGAAATTCAGGAAAAGAAGAGACAAGGTTTCTATGGGTTTTTTTAATACGAAACTTCAGAGGGAGTTTAAGCACAAAACACACTTTAAACTCGCTTAAAAACTCTCCAAGAAAGTTAAGTTAAATCGAAATTCTAGGGATAAATTCCCACAAGAGATAGATTTTCGAAAGGAAAGAAGTCTCGGTGGGAAAACAAATAGGTTTCCTATTTTTTCAACAATTCCTTGCTCACTTACATATTTCCAAGGAATTATTTACCCCTCAGAGCATGAACACATGCCGGCTTAAGCCTCCATCCTTCGAGCCCAGCCTCAGGACATGTGGCTCACATCTCCTGTTCCGCTCTCAATTTCACATTGTCATTGTCAGATGCCGCCTTAGTCTCGTCTTACGGGCTGTGTTAATTATACTAATTGCACTAAATCACTTGAAAATTTCAAATGAGGGAACCGTAAAAAATGGGAACTGAAATTAGGGCGTAGCTCATTTCACCTAAGTTCCATATGGGGACTTAACGAATGTCAACGCAGCCTGGGAAAGTGGTGTCCCTGTGCCTGTTCTGGCTGTAATCCTAGCCATCCTTGCATGTGGCAGTTGAGAAATAAATTGGGGAATCACTGCCAATGGGCGGGTTAATGCCGAAAGAATACCATAATAAGCGCCGAGTCTTCGTCGTCTTCTTCATGTAAACATAATTAATGGTTAAGTCGGAACGAGCCTGCCAAGATGGATGCCAGACGAAGCCCAAGTCGTGAGAGACTTCATCTATTTCGAGGCGGCAACAATGGTGGACCCACCTCCCAGGGCGAGATTTCAGGGCAGATTAATCCCCCTCGGAGCCCACTACTTGATACATCTTTGCGTGTACTCTGCACTCCAGCAGCAAATATATTTGCTGCATTTACCTCGGTCCACAACGGGACATTCTGGGTGCATAGTCATCAACCCCAGGATATAGGCACAGCGGGCTTAGAAGGTGGTGCGGAGAAAATAAAGGTATTTTGTATAAATTTAAGAGTTAAAATATGGTATATATAGGTTAAGGAAATATAAATTTAACAGTTTATATATGGTAAATATTTTTTAAGGATTAAAACTTAACCATTTTGGGATGTAAAATATTTTAAAATCATTAAGAAGAGTTTAAAACATGTTTAAACTAATGTTTATTATCACAAAATAATTAAAAATTGTATTAAAAATTAATAATAAATGGTAATATTAATAAGTAATACAATTTACATTTATTTTGTGAAAGTTTTAATATTAATAAAAAATCAAATTAAAAAAACATGTTTAAACTATCACAAAATAAATGTACATTTTATTATTTATTATTATTATTATTTATTATCATTTATTATTTATTAATAAAACGTACAATTATTTTGTGGCATTTTTTCAATCTTTTTGATTCGTTTGAATACAATTAGAAATTCCTATGACTTCGAGGACTTACCTAAAATATGTCACTTAAATTCTATCTAAATTTTTAAAGGGTAAATAGAGTAATTCCTGGAATATCTCCTTAGATCAAATTTTTAAATTTTTACATCCCTGACAACGACTTAACCTTGTTTACTCTATTTATATTTATTTAATTGATGCATAATAATTTTCTAAATTATATTATAAATTACATTTTGTTTAAACCAACTTTTCTTATTTTATTTTCTTTTTTTCCTCTTAATTTGTACACAATTTTTCTCCCTGTGCAGCGGCCATTGCCACAACCTGCTCCCGCTTGCATTTTCGCAGAATTCGAACCAATTTGTGTGCAACGTTAATAACGACGCACGGGGCTATAACAATAACCCACATCAATACGGCGGCACGTAGAGGCTGTGAAGGACATGGGCCGGGAGCAGGATGAGGAGCTAAGGAGCAGCATCCGGCAGGGGCAGGAGAGGCAACCGGGAGGAGCAGGAGCACAACCAGGAGCCTGCTGCGCGACAAACAAGGTGAGTGGGCAAGGCCGAGCAGCGGGGAATGCAATCAGCAAAGATGTGCATGCCACCCACTCCTCCCTGGCCACCTCCACCTCCTCCCCTTCGCACATGCCAACCCCATGCGCGCACATCAGTCACCACCCCCGAGTTTTGCATCCTCCCACCCAGCAAGGACGGCACCCTTTTTGTTCGGACGCGTGTCCAAAACACACGCGCGGCATCTTTGAGAACTGTGCTGTGGCAACTGGGCCTGCCACAGCCACATCCACAGCCACATCCACAGCCACATCCACGTCCCCTTGGACCCCACCATCCCTCTCATTATATTTGTGCATTGACTTTGCACATGCCCAAAAACTGGAGTCGTCTTTGCTATTTGCACAAGTGTTCCGTGCGCTTTGAGCAACAATAAAAGAGATTAATAGACATGCGGGCCAGGGGAAAGTGGACCGGGGTCCCTGGCCAGGAGGGGTGCTCAACGGAAAGGGGTAAGCTGCCACACAATAATTGGTGCCTAAAAGGCTTGCATATTTGCCTGCGCTCTGCAGGAGCGAAGCGAAAAGGATGGCCGCCGAGCACAAAGGACCTTCGACTTTGGGCGGGGCGGAATGATCGATCTGCAAAATATTTCAATTTAATGAATTGCGTGCAGAGTGCGTGCTGAAGAAGGGTTGAGAGGGGGTCGGAAGCTGGAATTACAGTGGGTTTCGAACATGGAAGACATTCAATTAAATTATTAAAATTTAAGTTTTAAAATTTGATAATATCTTAAAATTAATAATGGAAGCTGTGATAACAGTGCACTGCAGTGGGCTGTGAACATGGTAGACATTCAATTAATTACTTAAAATTAAAGTTTTAAAATTTACAAATAACTTAAAATTAATAATGGAAGCTGTAATAACAGTGGGTTGTGAAAATGGAATGCATAAAATGAATTTATTCTATCTTAAATTTTAAAATTTACTAATATTTTAAATGTGTTATTTAACTTCTTGTTTGAATATTTTTCTGTCAAACCTAAACACTTTTTGTGTAGCATTTTTAATCATTTTTACAATAAAAAATGAAGTTTCTTGATAACAATTTGTGTCTGAATTTGTACTTGGGAATTTTTAGCTGCAATTTTGCAACATTTTCCGTCACCTGGAGTCGCAAAAATTATTAAATAATCTAAAAACGGGTGCAAATGATTACAAACTACAATTTGTATCAATTTATAGAGATACTTTTACAACTTTGTAATTTAATATATTATTTCCTTAGGAGGCCTTTCCATATTCTCCTCTTTTTGCTAACTTACAACCACTGTTCAAATGATTACAAACTAATATTTGCATAAATTTATATATTTAGTTTTACAATTTTCTAATTAAAATTATTATTTCCCTATGAGGACTTTCTATATTCTCCAGATTTTTCTATATAACAACCACTGTTCTCTGATTCTGAGCCGCTTAGAGATCTTTTGTGGCTGTCATTAACTGTAACTTTAACGCGCTTATCGCTATTAATGAGCAAATATGCAACTCAAATACAGCCGTCCAGGACGATGAGTGGTCCGATAGCAAACCCAAAAATGAGGACGAACTTACACCCTTCTCGGTGGTGGCTGCGGTCTGTCAATCAAATGGCTCCAGGAAAAAGGGTTGCCAGAGGCAAGGACCTTGAGTGGCGTTCGAAGACCGGCAGATAAGAAATTGGAAGATGCGCCAGGGACCCCAGGAAAGTCCCCACAAAACTACCCTGTCCCACCGTACCTCCTGTCAGTTATGACAGTTGAATGTTGACGCTCGAGTGGCTGCACAAATTTTCCCTTCCATGGCTCTACCTGGGAAACGCATTTTTAATTTTACAGTTCTGCCCGCTTTTCCACTTTCCACCACTTTGCACATAATTTAGTCATTTCATTTGAAACGCCCTGCGCGATCTGTCAAATGTCAAATGCATGTCAAAGGCAACATGTCAGAGCCATTTCCAACGCTTTTCTTTCGTCATTTTTTGGGTGCCTGGCTGGCCGCTTTCCTTTTTTATTTTCCATAGTTGGGCACAGGCGTTAAATGTATTGGACAGCAGAGTCTGGGACGCTGTCTGGGCCCTGGTCTAGATATCCTTCCCGGCTTCCCGGGGGGGTGGTTGATTGTCATTTTTTGCGTTGCGGCAATTTGCGGCTTTTGATTAAAAAATACACACACCGAAAAATACGCCAAGGGAATAATGCGAGTCGTGTTGCTGTTGCCATTGTTGTTACTTTCGTTGTTCTCGCAAATGGCTTTTGCATTTTTCGGGGTCCTTTGGCTGCTTTCCTTTCTTTTTTTTTTGTTCCAAGTTTCATTTTTGTGTTGCTCTGTGTTGTTTTGTGTTGTGTTGTGTCCTATGCAGCATGAATATTGGGTCGTAGTTTAATTTTTCCAAAGTGTCAGTCGAGGCTGATGGCTGCGGGAATTTGCAGCGATGGTTGCCAGGCGTGTATCCTGGCACTCGGGATTTTAATTCATATTCTAGGAATCAAAGGGACATTTTCGGAGCTACAAAATGCATTTTATTAATTTTGTATTTTTGAGGTATTTGGGTAATTTATTTAAAAGTGTATTCTACAGGTTATTAGAGATTTATGGAAGTATTACAAGGAGTTTTTGGTATAGCATAAATATTTATTTTATGGTTCATCAACTAACTATAAAACATTTGGAATAATTATGATTACAAGGAGTTAAGAACCTTGTTTCCTACTTCTATCTAGAAAAGTCTTTTAGAAACTTTTTAACTTAATAGATATAAGAACTGTGTGCTATGAGTCTTTTAGGAACTAAAAAATTAAATATATATAAGGATTGTGTGCTGAAAAAGTCTTTTAGCAACTCCTAAACTTAATATATATAAAAATTGTCTACTGAATTTTACAGGATGTCATTAGGAAGCATATAAAAATATTTATTTTAGAAAAGTTCCCTCAAAAACCTAGCAAAAAGCATTATATATTACGAGTAAGTCAAATAGATTTCACTTACTAAAAACCATTATTAATATTCTCTTAGGATTATCATGTCACATATAAATTTAATGGCATTATAGCACAAAATCTTTGTTTACAAATAAGTTAATCCCCTTACTATCTACCACAGGAAACCCTAACTTTGCTGTATTCCTTCACTACCCCCTCTCTCAGACCCAATAAATTTGATTTGGCGAGCCATGTGATCATATTTTACATACCATTTGCTCCCATTTGACACACCATCGACTGTCGGCACAGATGTTAGCATTTCCCGGAGCTTCCTTCGATTTTTCGAGGGCTTGTCAGTGCTCTAATTGCTCCTACCACAGTGCATCCACAACATTAATCACGGGACTGGCTCAAATGCGGCAGAAAAAATTGGAAATCACAGGCATTCGCTAAGCGAGATTGGTCGGTCCATCTGCAGGACCTCGCAGGACTCCTGGGCCCAGCAGGCCGGGGACAGGACAGGACAGGACCCAACCCCCGGCATTTGAGTTATTGTCAGGGCGCTGGGTGCTTCGATGCATTCGAGTGTGACGCGAACTTTTTGCGCCGCGGCCTTTTAGCGACGGGCGGGAAATGGATAGTGGAAATGGGAATGGGCTTTGGTTGAGCTGGGGAGGGGGGAAAATGCACTGGGGGAAAAGGTTTAACCATTTTAAAGAACATTAATTTTGAAGTTATTAATAAGAACTAGAAGTTGTAGAAGGAATTATCAGACTATCAAGTTTGTGTTTATAATTTCTTAGGTGCTTATTTGTCTATTTAAAAGTTTGTTTAAAAAAGGATATATAAGAAGTGGTTCTAGGAAATTTAAAAACATGTACTTTAGTTTAAATTTAATACATATTTTTTATAACTAAATAATAACCCTAGAAGTCACCTTTATTTCTTTAAAATTACTCAGCAAATTGTTTCCCCTTTCGGGCTGTAACTTTTTTCTCTGGGTGTGGGTGTCGGGAAAGGCAAGGAAAGTTGTCGCGTGCACGGCCGGAACTGACACAGGAAGCGCCGTACATCAGGCGAACGCGTTGACAATGCAGCTCGGAGTGGGCACCGGGGAGGTCGTGACTCCCCGGCAGGACATTCGCAGGACCCTTGCAGCTATTGCCGCATTATTAGCTGTCAGTAAACGGAATTGTCGCGACGCAACTCAACTGAGCTCAAACTCTCGTCTTGCTTTCCGCGCCTCTGCCGGCAACATTTTAACATAATTGGCCTTTATGTCATAAGGGCCAAGGAGGGGGGCTGCAGTTCCGCCAATCACTTTTTACCACTCGCTAACCAATTTTGTATCTGCAACTTTGCGCTTGAATGCATGCAGCAACTTCTCTAGGCCCATTTCCCGACTCAATCCCAGAGCCAGAGAGAGAGAGAGAGTAACTCGATGTGGGACGGCGGAGGCCATCCCCCAGAAATCCGATCCATTTCGACCAATTCCCCCATAACAGGCCAGTTCGGTTGAGTTCCGTTTGCGTGGCTGCACTCCGGCAAGTTAATTTCGCAAAGGCAACAGAAAAAATCATATTAAGGGGAGATTTAAGGAGTAGTCTCTGAAGGGATATCCTGGATGAAATCCCACAGAAATATCTTTGGGGAAACTAGGATAACTTTTGGTTACTAGGATAAGTTTAAATTTAAAAATTAATTAACTGAAAATGATTTTCATTTAAAGGATTAATGTTAAAGCCTTATAAAGTGTATAATTTTACAGCCTTAACCTTTAAGACTTTGATGTGCATGATTATATAATAATGTATAAATTGAATGTATAATTATAATATATAATTTATAAATACATAAATCAATAAATCAATAAATGGAACCAATAAAGAAATTCCGAATTGAATCTGTTGAATTCTTGACTTAGTAATAATCCTTTTCCTATACTAACCCATGCTCCTTTGACTTAACTTTAATTAAATTAAAAATATACCTTCTACACTTTATAATTTCCAGCTTTCCTAGATTTTTTTCTACATCTTCCCCTGTTCAATAGTCCCAAACCCGCCCCCTGAATTACAGGGTACCATCACAAAGAAAAAAATAAACTCGTTTGCCTTTTCTTTGGCGCACAAAATGGCTTGGAAAATATTTTTCAATCACTTTAATTGTAGCCAAAGCCTAGGGTTGGGGCCTGAGTGCCAGACATCAAATTGCATTGGTAAGACGGGCGCGGAGTATCGGTGGCCATATGCCATATGTTGGCTGATGCCACAACGCCCTCCCCTTCCCTCCCCGCCATCCGGCCAGGACAGCTCCTGGCCTCCTCCTCCACCATCTCCGCCTTCCATAAACAAACTCCGGCAAGAGCAATGCAAATTTAATGTTGTCAAGCTGTCGTATCATGCTGAAATATGCGCATGTGGGGGGGGAGAGTTCGAGACAGCCCCAAAGGCTGGGAGAAGGAACTTCAACCTCCTCCTTGTAGTCACATGTCCACCCCCGGCCAAGACGTAACGCGACCCAAGCAACGCCACCCGATATGCATACTTATATAGCTTACTTATTTTTAAGATAATGCCGCCGAGCAGCCAAGGAAAAGGGTACGAATTTCCTGCGCTTCCGCCGCCGCCATCGCCGCCGCCTGTCACTCGAGGGGGGTTGGGTTCAGGAATCGGGGGTGGGGCTGGGCAGGATGCATGTGGAACGTGGTTATTATCGCCTGCAATGTCGCCCCATCCAGGAGCTTATATAACTGCCGGGCATTTGTAATAAAACTCGAGCGCATAATTGTTTGCCATATTTCTGAAACCCAAAATGGGCGAAAGGGGGAAGCCCCGGGTTCGTGTCCTTTTTTCTCCCCCCATTCGGGGGTAGGGGGAAGGAGAAGGCGAACAGGACTCTCAGGCCACGCCAATTTATGAGCAGGTGGAATTTTTAAGTAGTGTGTGCCGCCTCCGGGGAGGTTGGCGTTGAGGTGATTTCCAAGCTGATTGCTTTCGAATTTTTGATGAGGCTGCGTTCTGGCGAGAGAGATGTGCATATCACACCGAACTATGCTACAACCACGGAACCCCAATCCTAACCCCTGAACCTGAACCCCTGAACTCCAATCCCTGAACCCCAACCCCTGAACCCCATACCCTGAACCCCATACCCTGAACCACAACCCCTGAACCCCAACCCGGAACCCCAACCCATTCCATTTTATTGGCTAGCCAAGTGTGTTTTGGAGTCCAGCAATTTGTGGGGCAATTTGATTATGGAAATTAGGGGTTATATACTATAGCATCCAGGCAAATCTCTAATGATTACAATTTATTTATTTATGACTCAGTTTGAAATCATAATTTAGCTATCGAATCTACCACAGTTTCAAAGCGATTTTATGCTTTTTGGATTGTTTTTCAGGAAGAGTTAATATTTATGTATGCCTTCGAAAGATATATTTGTTAAGCAAGGAATAAGGCCTTAATAAGTCATAGAAACTAACATTAAGGCTTAAAACAGTCACAAAAAAGCTGAAATAATGCCATAAAAGCTTAGTAGAATAAATGAAATGCTTCATATATTCACTTAAAATTAAAAACTAGTTAAAAACCCATTCACTTTTCCCATTTCCTAAACAAAATTCCTTGCTCTCTCAGTAACATTTTCCCCAAATACATATTTCTAACCCCTCTTATCTTCTGCTTATCCAGCTTCTCACCTCACCGTCCAAATCCCGAAAGTCCTTGCTTGCTTACAATTATAAATATCAGGTATCCCTACCCCCCCTAACCCCCATATAATACCTTATCTCCTTAGCACCAAACTTCAATGCTGGGCCAATCAATGGCGTTACGCATACGCCGCGTAAGCCCCAGCAACATCCTGCCGGCAAGTACAACAAGTGCCCTGTCATCCTGAGTCCTCTGGGCTGAGACCTGAGAGCCCTGCCGTCTTCAGTTTTCACAAAGGCGTCACCGAGTCTCGCCTTGAGGGCCACGCCCACTCTCGCGCTTTGTCAAGGGCGGGGCGGTACTTTTTGAAGAGGAGTGAAGGCTGCTTTATATGCACACGGCGTATTCATCAAAGTGGTTTTTATATTACGTGATATTTTGCGCTGCTGCCTTTTTCGCTTAATTTTTTCCACGCTTCCTTTTCAGCCAAAACAACAAATTCTTGTTGACAATATTTTTCGCCTCACTTTTTTTTTTGGCTTGATGATGATATCGCTTTGGTGGAAAGTTTCCACTTGTGGGTGTGGGTGTGGCCCTCCTAACAAATTCATAAATATTCAAAACGCATTGAAAATTCTTTCTTTCGCCAGCATAATTAGGTTTTAATCATCATCATCCTCCCCGGACCCTGATGCTGTCAATCAGGCTGAGAAAGTTGCCATCGCCCCTCGACTAGTGCAATCAATTCCAACAAATCAGGCCAAATTGACGGGCCCATAAGCCTCTGACAGAAGGGAGCTTATATATTGCGGAGTCCCCATTTCTGACTGAGTAATAAAATGCTCTGCCGGAGAATCCTCAAAATTGGAGGGACTTTTTTGGCCTGAAATGCATTGCAATCTGGAAGAGCAAGGAGCGAGGAGCAAGGACCCAGCCCAATCCGCCATTTCATCGACTGCTCGACGGCTTATCATCTTGGCCGTGTGTCACCAGCCGACTGATGCATCGCGTCAAAGGTTCCGCTCCGCTCTGTTCCGCAGCGCCATGTATCAGCCTTAATATTGACTTTCATTTTGGGAGCAGCTTTGAGGTTGTCGCAGCCTGCAACAGAGCACTGAAAAAAATATGAGATCAAAAGGAACTATTATTAAATATATGTCATTCTTAAAATACCTTCCTTTCTTCTCTATAAATAATTCTTTAAGAAATATTTACTTCAATTAAACAAACTTCTTCCTTTAGTTAAAAAATCACATCCCCTTTTTCCCACGTGCACCCTGCAGATCTGCAGATGCATCTGCACCTGAGGCCCGTTGGATTCGCCACCCGTCGGTTTTTTGATTGAAATTGGAGATTGCAATTGCCCCGGCTCTGGGCCTCCGGCTTGGGTTTTTCCACGTGTCCTGCGAGTCCTGCGACCGGGTATGTTTTCGTGGGCGTATTTGCTGCTCGGCGGAAATTTGACTACGCCGCGATATGCGACCAGACAATTTAATACCCTCCGAAACGCCCGACGGCAGCTCAAATGTGGTTGGCTGCCTTCCGCCATGGCTTTCTCTCTCCTTGGTCTGGTCTGGACGGTGTGTATAAGGCGACCAGGCTCTTTCTATGGGCCACAAGAAATTAGTTTCTGATGGTTGCCACCGTTTTTGGGTCCAGCCATAAGACTGAGGTATGGAGATTGAATTTTTCGGCGGAAAAACATTATGCAGTAAAGGTACAAATGGGGTCCTGACGAGGTTGAGGAAATGGAGGGAGATTTTCTTAAGAAACTATGGGGATTTAAAAGCACTTAGAGATATGTCTGAAGCAGGCCTTAGTATTTATATTTTAAAGATAAAATTGGTATAAAAACTTTGGTATAAACTTGAAACATATTTTTAAGTAGTAGTACTTGTAGTTAAGAAATATTTTGAAAGGAAAAAGAATGCAATTCATATATAATATTACTTAACCAATTTAAAATTCTCCTAAAGGTAAAAAATTCTATAATTAAGTATCAAAAACTACCAGGAATATTATGAAATGTCTTAAAAGTCTTCGTCTTTACAAATTTTGCATACAAAATTACTTCGAATAAAGTAAAGAAAATAAATACTTTTTACTTGTACTCCTCAAGACTTTAATTATAATCAAGACACTCAAAAAAGAATAAATATTTCTTTGACAAAATATTATTTCCACAAGCTCTTCAATAAATCTTCAATTTCATCCCCAGTTTGGCTTATCAATCTTTCAAAAAATGTCCCAAAAATATACAGTAGAAATCTAGAACACAAGCTGGCTTCTTGCCAGGCCTGGCCACCCATCCTCCAGATTCACCCAGGGCTCTGCCATTCACTCTTCACAATTCATTACCCACTCCCGATGGCAAAGCAAACCGTGCATTTTGTAAATTAATAACTCACGCAAGTGAATTAATTTAAAATCATATTTATAGCATTTTAGTTAATTAAATGCGCAAAAATGTGCTCATTCCCATTTTCGGTTAGGTGAAAGTGTCAACTGCATGAATGTGGTTACTAATGTTGTTGTTGTTCTCACTATTGTTGTTGTTGTTGTTGTTGTTGCTGTTGTAGTGTCTGTGGCACACACACACACACAGATATATAAATATATACACACACCTCTTTTTGCCAGCCGCCTGCTTGCCGCGACATTTATGAACTTTATGAAGTCTGCTCCATAAATCATCTCTCCCAAAACCATACCCCCTCGGTGTCTCTCTCCTTTCTGACAGGGCTAGAGCATTTTGCTTAGGCGAATTTAATGAAAAAATGAATTTCTTATTCCTAGAGGACCAAGAAACGAAGCGGGGATACTCTGGAACAGGATGGGTTTTGGTAAATCAGAAAGAAAAAACTATATAAATAAAGAGAAAGTGTTCATTTGAGCTTGGATATAAGAGAAGAAAATATATAAATATTAAAAATATCAGCCTGAAGGCCTTCGTTGCTCTGGCTATTTTCTCTTTGTATCTCAAAATTAATTTTAAGGTACAATTAATTAAATAAATAAATAAATTAAAAATATATTTAATATTAAGGAAAATTGCTAAAGATGCATTAAAATATTGATTTCATAGTTGCTCCCCATAAATATATATATAAATATAATATACAAAAATATATAAAAAATATACAATAGTCTTACAATAGTTGCTAAAGAGACTCTAAAGATTTAAATATCAATTAAATACATATAATTATTCTATAAATGTATTTCCAACTCCAAATTCTATTTATATTTATTCAATTAAACTTCAAATTCTTCTGCAATTTATCAGCTTATAACAATTAAATATAAAAACCTATTACCAAGGTAAAAAAAAGAAGTCATAAGTACGAACTAAACTCTTTATAAAAAGAACCCCTTAAAAATCTTTTCTTGTAAATTCTCTCTTCTAGACATTATAAAACTTTAATAAAATAACAAACATTCTTGCTACAAATATTAAAAAACAAACTAAATTCTCCTTAAAAAAATCCTTTACAAAATCATTAAACTCCATTCCACTTTCCCCTTTTCCGAAAGGGTATCCTCGCATTCCCAGTCCTTTCAATTCCTCGCGCAAGTTGTCTGCACGAAAGCGAAAGATGAAATCATGCGGTCTGCCGAGTGCCTCCAAAGGTAAGGCTCGGATTTTTTTTTTTCGGGGTCGGGGATAGGTGACTAAGGGCCGGGTGACTCGGTGGCTGCCACTGGGCGGATGAGTGGTGCAGCATGTGTGCCACATGGCGCATTGCGCCGTATCCACGACGACGACGACAACGCCGACTGTTTGCTTGCCGCTCTGTTTATGTTTATCCTCTTCTTTTTGTTTTTTGTTTTTTTTTTGCTATTTATATTACAAAAATATTTCTGAGACTGTAGATGGTTTATTATTTTGCGCTTACTTCTAATTTTTTCCGCATCATCTTGGCTTTTATTCACCTTCTCTGCTGAGATTTATGCCCAATACGCCAAGTGTGTGGGGCAGCAAGTTAATGTGGCGCATTATGTAGCCACATAGTTTCAGCTTCCCGCCCGGATTATGCAAAGTTATGCGGTCTCCCAGCCAATCTGGCCAATAAACTGCAGAGCAGCCAGCCAGCAGGGCACATATAAAACAATTTGCCTACAAAGGAGCCATCTCATTTCGGGGGGCCGGCAATTTAAAATTGTTTATAAAACAGGGCAGCCACACACACACATGACCATAAAACTTGCAGGGCCAAAATGGGGGGCTACTCCGCTCCTGGTGGTGGCCACAATAGCTCCCAGAGGTCGGCATTAAATTCTGCTACTGCTGCTGCTGGCCTATATAAGCCGGGGCCAGGGTTTGGGCCACGGCCCTAACTACACCATGGGGACGGCAATTGATGATAGTCTGAGGCCAAAGATGTGTATGTGCAGCCCAATCCAAAGCCAAAGCCAAAGCCAAAGCCAAAGCCGATGCCGAAGCAGAAGCTGGAGCTGAGCCGGAGCTGAGCTGAGCCGTAAGCCTAAGCGAATGCTCCGGGATATAAAAGGACTTAGTCGCATGTTAACGCAACGCCTACGCAAATCCAAGGACGGAATCAGGATCAGAATCAGGAACAGAAGCAGGAGCGGCGGCAGGAGCAACCACCACCAGCAGTGCACTGCATCAGCGGTACACAGGCAGAGAAAATCAAGGAAATCTAGGTGGAAAAGAGGGAAAATGAATCAGGAATTATTATATTTATTTTGAGAATTTAATAAGATTTTGTTATATAAAGATTTTTCAATGGTTTTTATGGTTCTTAATTTATTAAATATTTTTATTTAATATTTAATCTCAACGATTAAATAGATTCCTTATATTCTTAGATTTTTCTTTTGTTTTTTATTTACTGTTCATTTTCCTTATATTTAGTCTCTAAAATGAACAAGTTTCCTTATATAGTAAAATTTTTGTATTGTTTTTTACTTAATAAATATTTGTCCTTTATAGTCTCTAAAATTAAAAAGTTTCTTTATATATTCAAATTGTTCTTTTCTTTTTTATTTACTAAACATTTTCCCTGTATTTAATCTCTAAAATAAAAAGGTACTTTATATTTTACAATTTTGCCTTTGGCTTTTTATTTACTACATATTTTTCATATATTCAATTTCTACAATTCATATTATTCTTTATATTCCTTGATTTTGCTATTGTTGTTTACTTACTAAATATTTTTTCTAATCCTAATCTCTTAATTGTTTTTATTTACAAAATATTTTATTCTTATATTTAATATCTTAAATCAATAAGTCTGTCTTAATATTTTAAGAATATTCTTTTGTTTTCCTATATTTTGTACCTCATTTTCCTAAGGTTGTTTAGATTTTTTCAAGGGTTTCTTATTTACAAATATATTTTTCTTATATCCAAACTCTTAAATTAATAAGCTTCTTTATGTTTTCCAATTTTCCTATGGTTTTTTCTTCACTAAATATTTTTCTTACCTAAATTTCCCTCAGTGCTTAGCCTAGGGGTGGCGTTGCTGCTCTTGCTCCTGCTCGCCCGCCTTGATGCCTCCCCGATGCCACCGCCCCCGTGGCCGTCGCATCCCCCATTTTGGCCATTATGAAGTCATAAACGCACATGCAGCGAGGCCAAAAATTGGAAGAGCCCATTGGGGATGGGCCCGGGGCCGGCTCCATCTTCATCTGGCCTCGACTTTTGGCCGTTTCTCTGTTTTTTTTTTAGCACATGTAAAAATGCTTGTTATCAAGGAGGAAACAAAAACACCACCAGGACACAAGGAAGAAAAAAAATTAAACAAGATGTGGACAATTTTCGGGCACAGCCTCGGGCTTAAACTGTTATTACCAGTGGAGAGTGGGACGGAGTCCGTCTGCTGTTTATGAGTTGCAAAGCCGTAGCCAGACAATAGCAACACATGAGCGCTAAGCCCGAGGACATATTACGATCCTGCTCCAGTTTGCCATTTTAAACAGCAGGAGGAACGGTATCCCTCTGGGCCCCAACTCCTCCTCACTCTGGCCAGCTCCGGCTGTCAATGGTCGGCTTCTTATGCCTGGCTGCATTTTATATTTATCCTGTGCCGGAATTTGTGGCCTCTGTAAATTAGAAGTGAACTAAACTGAAGGTGGAAAAGGTGTCTGCTCAGGTGAGTCATGTAATGCCGATTGTGCTAGGTGTGCGTAGGCTTCGGAGAGGGGAAAGTGGTGCAGTTTGAGCCATAAATATATTGGTTGCCTTGGAAAGACAGTTTTTGGGGTCTCCAAGAAATTATACATAGATGAATGTTTAGTTAAGGATAGAATATATATCTTGACATTTTGTTTTAATAACAGATTAAATTTAAAATTAATGTTAAATGAAATTTTTGCCCACGAACTTAGGAAAATTATTATAGTTCTTTATTTAAAGACTTAGATTTTAGAAGCAAACATTTCTTTGTTTTTTCATTTGAATTTATAGTTCTCATAGAATATGTATGTTTAATTACTTAAATATATTTCCAAAATTGTTTAAATTGGAGGGATTCAACTTAATACAAAAAATATATAAGAATAAAATAAATGACACCCCTAATTTTTCTCAAAAATAAATGTTTATTACCTATTTCCTATGTTCTAACCGTCAATAAATTTATCAAAATTATTCCTTATTGTTAAATATCATTTAGATTTTTAATGAAGCAATTTCTAAAGATTCTATAAGTTTTTTCTTTCCTTAGAATAATGATTTTCATAATATTTTAAGGCATAACCAATAAAAATAATTTATTAGATAGCTTAACTTGAAAGTATTGTAGTTTCATTTGTAAATTTGTTATATAAATTAAACAGGTAAATATAAATGGAAGAAATTAAGTTAGAAACTTGTGCTTGACCAAAAATAATTTTTATAATAATTATGTCTTTTTTATTGTGTCTCATAGGATTAAATATCCTAAAGAAATGCCACAAAAAAAAGTCAGGCAAAAACATACAACTTTTTAAAAGCAAGAACATTTTTATTTACAATTCATCTTTGTTTGTATTTATTTATCTTCTTTATATATTTATTTGCATAGTATTATTCTTAATGAAATAATTTATTAAGTAGCTTAAATTGAATATAGTTTCAATTGTAAATTTCTTATATAAATTAAACAGGTGAATATAAAAATAAATTAATAAAATTAAGTAGTTCTCAGCAAAATAACTTTTTCTCTATAAAGTTTAATAGGATTAAATATCCAGTATAACTACCATATAAAAACCCTAGATAAACCCCTAAAAACTCTTCAAACACATCAACATTTTCATCAAAAATTAGATTTTGTTTGTATTTTTTATCTTTTATGTATTTTTTCATTTTCATCAAAGCTCTGTGCCATGGCAATCCCGCTGTAAGTTGAGACGCGCCCGCCTGCAATAATGCTAAGCCCCGGGGGCGTTAAACTAATTGAATGGCCTTCCACTTGTTGGCGGGCTCTCGATCTCGAATTTCCGATATTACAAAGGGCACGCGTCAATTACACTGAAGTAGATGTAAAATGTATTTTAAAAGCCTGGCCAATATTGTCTTACTGCGCTCTCTGCGGGGGAAGCAATCGCGATGGTCCTGGAACTGGGCGCGTGTTCCTTCCGGGTTGCCGCCAGCACGTGTCCGGGACAGGACAGGACAGGACAACGGAGCGGTGGTCCTGGCTTTAAGGAACTTTAACCGCGCCATTGAAGCGAGGCAAGGGAGCAGCGGGAAACGGAGAACGAATCCGGCGTTGGCCAACACATTTTTGGCATACTTCACACAATCTACTGATGAAGTCAACTGGAAAACTCGCATAGCTTTGATGTTTCGACAGCAATTGCAGTGTGTACACACGGATACACACACCAGGACGGAGTCCGACTAGCAAAAGGATGCCGATGCCATTTGTTTGAATGTCCTTTGGCGCATTTCAAAGCCAGCAAAAACTTCAAAGCCCGCAAAATGCGAAGCGAAACTCACGAAAATCACCTTTATATGTGCGGCAGAAGCTGTGGTCAGCCCCTGCCCAGGCCACTAAATAGTAATTTACCAAATTAGTTTGTTTTCCTAATTACGAGAACCAAGCGGCGAACTAAAGTTCCTCCCTCCCCATTTAATTTTTTTTGCAATTACTCTAAAAGGATTTCAATTAGCGTTTGAAATCGCATTAAACTAAATGAAAATGCGCGCACCGCACAAAATAAATATAAAATATTTTATAATAACATCCATGCTGTTAATAGGAATTACGGAAACATTAGCCAGCGAAAAAGGAACCATAAAAATAAAGCCAATTACCATAATATCGTGCAAATGCAATTACAAAATATCCAAATTACGTAATCTGGTATAGTTAACCCTTCGAAATCACAACTACCACGTGCAGTCTAAAGGTGAGTGGGAAAATTAATCAAGGTATTTCCATCACTAAATTTCAATGGACTAGCGAGCAAATTATTCTGTTGGTTAATACCTCCGCGGCATTCTAAACAAATGCATTCGAAAATGAACTACAAATTATGCATTATTAGGCAGATAGCGTTGGTAATTATTAAAACAATAAACGAGTTGGGGTCAGCCGGACAAACAGCTGCCCTGCCCAATAATAATTACAGAGATAAACCTTTGAGCAATGAGGAGGAAAAGAGGTGGTTTAAGGTATTGTGGGATGTAGGAAAATGTGTCTTTAATTTAAAATAATTTCCGAAATAAAATAAAATAAAATAGGAAAATGTTTCTTTAATTTAGAATAATTTCCGAAAGAACAATCAAGTTACTTATTATTAATATACAGATCTTAAAGTTATTACAATGGAAATTTTACTTTTTGTGCCTCTATTGAAAGACTGACTTCTTTATAATTAAGAATGAACAAGTAATGATTATAAGCTATTAAAATTTGGTTATAAAAATAATAAGAATCGGAAAAGTGTTGCATAAAATAAAGGAAAAGAAAGAGGGAATAAAAGAAATCTTACCAATAAAAATGTTATTAATTTAAATATATTTATGGGATCCCTAATTAACAAGTATTTGAAATATTATATTATAAATATATAATTTGAAAGTATTTAGAATGGAAATATTTCTTTTCATACCTCCAATGTTAGCCTTATTTCTTCAAAAATATTTATAGAATTTACCAATAATGGTGATTAACTATTAAAATAAAGTTAATAAACTATTTAGACTGCAAAACCTATAAATATATAAGAAGAAGGTAAGAAATAGCCAAAATATAAATGTTATTACTTTGAAATACTACTTAAATAATAATGATTAACATATAATAATAGTGACTTTTTATTAATATAGTCTAGAATGTAAATGAGCTCTAACAAATGACTAACTTTTCCATTAAGAAATTGTAAAACTTCTCTATAAAATGTTTCGTCTATTCGCCAAAAAGTTGTCTTTACTAAACTAATTAGAAACATAGTAAAATACGGATTTTATAGATTTCCGCGAATGTAAACTAATTATTCATAGATTTTTAAGCAACTTTTCAAGCTTAGCAACTCGAAGTATGAGTAATACCTTGATCCCTAGGGTTGCGATCCCTTGACAATGACATTAAATTTCAAAGTCAGTGAGTCAGCGTGACGGATGCGTCTATTTTAGTGATAATCAATATGCGAGATATATACAAAATAAAATTTGACAAATACGAAAAGTCACGCAAAGTTCCGGTATATAAAGCGATGTGGCTTTAACCAGCGTTTAGAGAACTAAAAAGTCTAGCAAAATGAGGGCTACACTGGCATTGACTCTGCTGCTCAGCTGCCTGGCAGGAATACTGGCGGTAATTTTAACCTCAAGCCTAAACCTTTAATATTTAGTTTATTCTTTTATAAATATGTTTAATCAGCAAAACATGAACATGGACTCGGCGGTGGACAAGAATGTGGTGGAGGGTTGCCTGAAGGAGAATGGTGTTTCCAACGATGACTTGGCGGACCTGCAGACCGGCAAGGTGAAGGCCTCAGACGCCAAGGATACCGTCAAATGTGCCACCCAGTGTATCCTGGTGAAGAGCGGCTACATGGACTCCACGGGCAGCCTGCTGACCGAGAAGATCAAGGAGCAATTTGCCAACACACCACTCAGTGCCGCCGTGGAGAAGGATCTGGAGAGGTGCAGCAAGGTCAAGGGTGCCAATGCCTGTGATACTGCCTTCCAGGTGCTGGGATGTTTCCAGAAGCAGAACAGTCAGGGCTAGGAATAGCTTTAAGCTTCTAAAACAGCACTTTCAAGCCAGAAAAGAGAGCATTAAAAATTATAGGAACCAGAATTGTACCAAGAACAGCATTCAATGTATAATATATAAACAAATACACATCCTTCCAGGTTTTTAAAAAACGTACTTCTGATTTTTTTGATTTCTTAAAGCTACAAAACATTGTTTAGACTTCATGAAACTCTTATAAATAATTTATCCCTCATATATCTGTATATCCCCTTCATAGTTCTAAGCCACAAACACTTTTTATATATTTCATATTTCCCGAAATCCCTTTAGGGCTTTTTGAAATCTCTTAAATACGCGTTTCTCTTGGCTCTTTTTGGTGGCTAATTTGGGGCATATTCTCGCAAGCATCTGCGAAATGCCAGCAATTTAATTATTTCGAACCGCTTTCGCAAAAAAGGCAAACAGAGCACTCATAAAATCATAGCCATCGGCAACAATTTCAATCGAATTGTCAGGGTCGGAACAGGACACACTCTGTGCCGCCCCCCAAAGGACCCCAATCCTGTGCTGTTGTTATCGAAGACAAACTAAGTTTTCATATATAAATAGATGCTGAGGCAGGCGGCTATATATATATATATATATTGTATTCCGAGGAATTTTTAATTTCTTCATTGTGAAAATATTTATTGAAACCGAAGAGTGCCTCAAGGCACCGAAAAGTTGACGGAGTACCCAGCAAAAAGGGACACAAGAAAAACAAGAAAGAGGGATGGGATTTGGGGGATACGAAGAAAGGAGATACCCTGTACTAGAAAGAACAAGCTGGGGAAATAAAATCCTTAAAATATAAATATAAATATGTTTAACAGAGCCAGAATATTGCTACTAACCAAAGCAGTTTAAAATATAAATTGATATTGGTCCAAAAATAAATGAATAAAAGGTAAAATACTTAGAAGACCACAAGAATCTTAATTTCAAAATAATCCTTAATGCTATTACAATTCTTAATACTTTAACTCTATGATTTTTAAACATTTAATACACCTTTCTTTCCCCGCTCTTACGAGGTATCACAGGAACCCGAAAATTGCGCAACGCTGGGAGTTCGTTGGTATCGAAAAATCTCCTGATTGGAAGCCGTATCGAAAGGAAGGAGGAGCCTCTGCAGGAGCCGGAACCGGAGTGACTTTAACGGAGCTGAGCCGCAGCTTAAAGAAGAGAGCTCGGGAGGCGTTCCAGCTTCGGACAGCTCCGGTAATAGCCACTGAAACCTGGGCAAACAAATTGAATGAAATCAACTCGTTAAAAAGTAAATAACTCTGATGAATGGCTGAAACGGCACAAAGGGAGGGAGAGCGGGCCAAGTTATCCCAGGTAAGGTGGCCCCCAGGTGGGTCGGGATCTCCGGGCCGCCGCCAGTCAATTGAAAATGAAATACAAATAAAAATGCAAACAACGGCCCAACGCATCGGCCACATACAAATGCTCCTGGGCTAAACAGGAGCAGCAGCAGCAGTAGCAGCAGCAGGACGAGAGGGCACTGGCTCCAGGACATCTGGCTGGCTGGACTGTCGGGAATGACCGAGGAAATTAGTAGACCCTGGGCACAAAAGGAGCCTGGAAACGCCGGCATGGCAGCCAGGAAATGGCCTGTGAGCCGCCGCAAGCCCAGGAGCCAGCAAGCCAGGACCACCAAGAAGGACTTGCAGCTGAGACCGCCGCCTGTTTTCCTTTCACATTCATCGATGAACTTTCAATAACAGAACTTTAGTTTGTTGTCGATTTGACTTTTTTGTATTTTTTATGGCGGCCGCCGCCGGGCTTCCTTTACTTTTTATGCACCCTTTTCAAGGATATGACATTGAATTGCATTGGTTGGCAGTGATGCAGGGTGGCGAAAGGCAAAAGTTTGCACCCCAAATGGGTTTTTGGCCGAGGCCTGGAAAAGTTGTTGCAAAAAAGTAACTTTTCTGCGAGGGATAAGAGCTCTTCAAGCCGGTTGGGAAACTTATCTGGCCAGCAGAGAATCTGGAAAATAAGCCCTGATTGCCGGCATCCCATAAAAGATTTATAATTGACTTCTCAGTGAGATGCTGAGAGTTTAAAGTGTTACAGGGAGAAAAATGTAACAGGAAGTGTATAGAAACTATCAAAAAATATGAAGGAAAACTTAGGTAACTTCTTGGGATAACAGGAAAAAGATGTAATATATTTAAACACTTTTGCATTAATTTAAATTATTTCCCCAGTGTAGATCTCTTTCCCCTCCTCTGTAGTCTGTCAGTTTCACACCCAAAGTCACGAGCTTAATTACATTCCTGATGGCTTTCAGCGGGCTCGTTCTTTGGGTCTGGCCTGTTGCCCAGGCAACTGGCATCCTCCTAGCCACCTTGCCGCTGCTGTTGACAATTTCCAGGGCGATGCCTCGCATTCAAAATCGCAGCTCGCTTCCGACCAACCGCAGTTTATTAAAAGCTAAACAGCCAAGTTTGCTGATGCCGCCAAGAGCAGGAAATATGCACAGACCCAGCCAGGGGCAGAGACTCGATGCCAGTCCTCCTCCAATCCAATTCCAGGCAAGTCAAAACCCATTCAACAACAGTTTCGTATAATTGTAAATTCAAGTGGAAATGAATGAATTTACGCTGAACTCGACAGAAAATACCAGCAAACGAATGTTGCTGTTGCCATCGCATTTGCTTTTACCTTTTGCTGTTGCTGTTTTTCCCCGAGCAGGTAACAGGTAAGCACAGGAAAAGAAAAATGTGGTAAGAATATTGAATATTAAAAGTACAAAGTTCTGGGAAAATTAAATAAAAGTACGGAAAGATTTCTTTATAAAAAATCGAAGGAAATATTGATAACATTTTCTAGATTTTTGGAAAACACGATGGAAGTATTTGGATTTTTTTAATAAACAAAAAAGCAAGAATCTTAGTTTTCTAGAATTCTGAAAAATAAGATGAAAGTCTTAGAATTTTTCTGAAACAAAAAACCATGAAAATAATGAGTAAATTTCTTAGATTTTTGGAAAATTTGAAGTAGAAGTATTTGTATTTTTCCTAAGACAAGCCAAAGAAATACGTATACGTAATATAAGAAGGAAGTATTTGAATTTTTCCTGACATTAAAACCGAAGATTTTGATTCGATATTGATGCAATGTCTTAGATTTTTGGTAAAATAGAAGGAAGCATTCGCATTTTTCCTGGTAAAAAACCAAGGAAATAATAATACAATTTTCTATATTTTTAAAAAATTTGAAGGTAGTTTTAGAAAATTTCCTAAACAGAAAAACCCAATAAGGATACAAGTTCCTAGAATTTTGAAAAATAGGAAGAAAGTATTAGCTACTTTCCTGTTAAAAAAAAATAATAATACATTTTCCTATATTTTTTTTAATTTATAAGAAAATTTTAGAATTTTTTTCTAAACAGAAAAAAAAAAACAAGGAAATAAGGATACAAATTACTAGACTTTTGAAAATTTGAAAGAAAGTATTAGCTATTTTTATGTTTAAAAAATCCCAAGGAAATAACTATACTATTTCCTAGATTTATGTAAAATAACAAGGAAATATTTTTTCGTGGTAGAAAAAAATCCAAATAAATAATACAACTTCCTACGTTCTCTCAGTGTAACAGGTAACCGGCAAAAGAAGGTAACGGATGCTGATGGCAATGGCGATGCTAACGGTAACGTTTCCCAATGGCGCGCAAACAATATGGCGTCGCCGTCGAGGTCGAGGAGGATTCAAAATGGAGTTGGGTGTCCCTGGAAGTCGGGCTGAGGAGAGTCGGTGGAACCGGCTCCGGAGGTGCAAATGGGAGCTGGCGCCCTGCTAGCTGCGGCGGAATCACGTTGCCTGCATATTTCCATTCATTCGCTTCGGCGTCAACGTCTGCCGACGACTGCAAAGTTATGGAATGCATAACGGGTTGTATTTGCACTTTTGTGTATCTGCCGGATCCGACAGGGAGCCTGAATGTGCTCGCTTCTGGCTTGCCCTTCAAGTATTTACGCCCTTATTTATTTAACATTTCAATTGCATATTTTCGCACAAAAGCGCGTGCCAAACGGGGAGCGAGCCTCTGATGCTGATGACGATGGGGATCCCCGAGCAATGCAATGTCAATGCCCAACATCCTTCAAAAAGGGTTAATGCGAATGCCTGTGGGGGCTTAGCCCGCACACACACAAAGTATTTGGAGGTCCAGCACGTTTACCAGGGGCGTGACCCATGCAAAATATTGTTCAGAGTCAGTGTCATTGCTCGGGGTACCAATATTTTTCAGGGCGGAAACCCCCCTGTTTTTTTACAACTCATCAGCAAATGAGAAAGTAAATATTAAAGTTGGTTAAAGAAGTCATTAAAATTAAGGATTTTGGGGTATTAAAAGCAACTAAAAATATATTTAATTTTATTATGAAAATGAAAAAGGGGAATACTTTTAAATTATATATCGAACTTAGAGGATTTTGGAAAGATTCTATGAATGTTAATATTTTACTTTATAAATTTCCCTGAATATTAATAATATATTTATCTTTGGAAAGCAAATGAATTTAATATTAATTAATTAAGCAAAAGAAAGAAGAAGTCAAGGTTCTATTTAAGTATATTTAAGTCATTAAAACTTAAGATAATGGGATGTTAAAATATTTGAAAAATATTTGTAATATTATAAAGCTGAAAAAAAGGATTGCCTTTCAATTTTATATAGATTTTCTTGGGATCTTTAAAGTTTCTAGAATCATTTAATAAAATATGGTTAAATATGGTTAATATTCTTATTTATCAATAAATAATATAAATATTTTTTTATTGTAATAACAAGTACCATTTCTAATTACAATGCTTTAAAGCAAGAGCGACTAAGGCCTTCAGACTACATTTAATCAACAAACTACTCAAGTTAATGAGTGAAATTAAGAATTTAAATGCAGAAAACTCAAAGAGACTCTTCCAGTATATTTAATAAACCTCCCAAGAACCCAAGAAACAGATTTTTCACCCTAAAAAACTTGCATCACTCAAATTCCCCCCAACTATAGTCCTCCGTAGTTCAATATTCATCGTGAAACTCTCATAAAAAAATAGCTTTATGCAACTGACAGATTGATGGGACTTGTCCAACAGGCAAACCTCATATTCTCCTAGTGTTTGCTCAACACTTTCGTTTTTCTTTAAACACCCAACCCCTGTTCCCCCATCATCATCGTCATTATGATCATCGCTATTTTCACTGGCGCCCGAAAGTATGCGGCGCCTTCGCTGGAGTGTTTCCCGCTTTTAGTTTCGATTTTTCTTTCATTTTTATTTTTTTCGGGGGGCGCTCTTTTGGGGCTGCTTCTGCTGGTGACATCGATTGTTATTGTTGGGCAAACAATGGCAAACATCGCCAAATACATTTGCCTAGAGTGCGAGTATCTGTGCGTACGTCACTCGAGATAAGTCGGCGTCGTCTCCTTCGGATGATGCCAAGATTGATGGTTGCCCCCCAAAAGCGATACCTGATTGAGTGTGTGCGGCCGAGTGCTGTTTGCCTTGGCATATTCAATATTGTCGGGTAGCTCCCGGAGCTCGTACCTCTTAAGTGTCATTTTGTGTTCTCGACACGCATTTTATGGCAGACTCGCAAAGTTTTCGGGACACCTCCCGCCGCACTCCTTCGAGATGCCGCTGACACTGAGTGAGATAAATGGTGACAAGTTTGTAGGCCAATTTGCGAACTAAACCGTCTAGCAGGCGCCACACACTAGCAGAGAGCCATAACCAATCCATCCGGAGAGCTGGAGCTGTTCCTCAATCCACACAAAGCCAGTCTTCATCGATGGCTCACACAATTAGCTCCGCGGGGCCCGAAATAAAATGCAGTCTGCTGCAATTTTGCCTGCAAGTTGCATTTCACAGTTCACTGGTTGGGGAGATGCAGCGAAAACACTGGGAAAAATGAAGAATTTAAGGGGAAAAAATTCGGTAATAAATATAGCAAGAGCATTGATATCTTTAAAGACACTCAAGCTTTGAATTTTGGGTATTTGTTTGATTTTGCATTTACATATATTGAAAGGAAAGCAGTAATATTTAAAATTTTATAAAAATTGTATAAATTAAACCTGAGATATCGATAAATATTGCATTTAACTTAGAAATATTTGTATTTTCAAAATATTTAATTCATTTATTTGTCTGCTTTAGCAGCTATATTTAAAACAAATTTAAAACTAGATATTTGATAAAATATTTATATATTTATATTAGATATCACATTTTAAATTATTTATTTCAAACACTGATTTATCAAACTGAATATTGATTTATTAAACATGTATCTTATTGTTAACTGACAATTTTAACATTAAAAATCAATACGGAATGGATATAACAATATTTGCCACCGCCTTAAATGTTTATCTCTGAGCATTTTTTAATTTAAATGCTTGAGGCCAACATTTCATTAATTAAAATCTTAAATATCGAAATATATAGCCCTAACTTCTAGATATTGATAGATTCAAAAATTAAGAGAAACTTCTTTTATAACATATTTAAAATTAAATATTTAATGACCTCTTTATATTTCTTTTCAAGAATGATAAATGTATCTAGCAGAATATCGGTTTATCGCACATGTATCGTGGCGTTAAAAGTTCCTTTTATCGTATAAATCGATATAGAATATAAACCTATATTTTTCACCGTCCCTAGAACTTAATCTTCAGTTTTCTGTGAGAATAAAATGTATATTTTTAAATATATTTAATAACTAATTAATATTTTTGTAAGCAGTAACTTAACAAGCAGAATATAGACCTACATATAGCACTTCCATTTGCAAGGTAAAACGATCCATTTTTCCTCTAACATCTATAAAGCATCGCCTTATCGATATTTTCTCTCATTCTAATCTATTCTAAAGCCCCTTTAAATTCTCCCAGTGCACATATAGCCTCCTAACGGTTTTTCCCGCTGCCTGGCTTCTTAACTTTGGCTCACAGCGCTTGTCGTAATTTTCGCGCCATCAATTTCGGAAATACTTGTAGCGCTATATAGCCCTGCTGAGCGAATTACATGCTTCATTTGGCCTTCTCTGCCGCCGAGCCGTTTGAAGATGGCAAACTCTGGATTTCCTCGTTCCCCCCCCCTGGCCAGGTTCTCGGTTCTCGGTTCTTGGTCCTCGGATCCATCCAGGTGGCGGCCGCCTCGCAGCCATGGAATGCAGCTGCGATTTTAGCATAAGTAGCGCAAATGCTATGCATTTCGAGCTAAGAGCGCCCGATGGAACGCCCCGCCAGTCGCTGGAGCGACGCAATTACGGATAAATGGAAGCTGCCCCGGATCGGCTCACTCTCATCCACTTAGCGCTTGTTATGCCAAGGCTTTAACAAAGTGTTGATTCCGGCGCTGCAAATTAGATAACTGCCATGGATGGAGTGTGGAAAGGCAACTGACTTATTATATAAGCTGATTAGCCACAGGAAATATTTCAAGATTGCCGGCCAGCTCAATGATACACTTGTCCGAGGCTGAGCGTGATATAATTGAGATAATAACTATAGCAGATCGAAGTTCAACGAGGAGATAAAGTTGAGAAATTTGAGCCAAGATAGAACTGCAATTTTAAGGAGTTTAAGTTAAGTTACTTAACAGATGGAAGGTTACATTTTTTTTAGCATGAGAAAGTTTATTTATGTTTATAATATTCTCTTAAACGTTAATGCATCAAATGATTAACATACTTATAAATGTGAAAATATGTATTTTCTTTTTTATATTTTTTATTAAGTTACTTCCTGAGTGAGTAACTGGAAGATAGATTTGTCCCTTCCGTTTCAAACGGTTTAATTATTTATTATATACAATTTTTCTTTATCATTTTAAGACTTAAATTCAAAAATGAATTTAAGATTCAAGACTGCCTCCTTTACGATTTCAAGAGGTTAAACTGGCTTTTCGATTGCAACTTATAAGATTTCGCTGGCAAAGAACTGGCCTTACCCCTGCGATTAATCCAGCCCTTAGGCAGGAGAAGAAAAAAGCACCAAGTCACAATTCCAGTTTTTCGCTAGCTATCCCAGCAACCAGTCCTGGCCACAATTTATGCCTCGAAAGAAGGGCTCCTTGAAGCGGGACACGCAACCCCAGTCCTGTCCCTGTCCCTGCCGTGGTATAAAAAGGATAAAACTGAAGCAGCAAACTGCATTCATCTGCTCACAATGCTCGCTACCTACAGAAGGACACACAAACGATGGCGTGCCTCTCGGGATTCCAAAATGGCAAAAGGGAGCGAGCAGCAGGGATACTTGGCGTGTACTTTGTGCCACGACTACTTTTTACTTTTCTTTAACATTATTTTGCACTTTTCAATTAAAAAAAAAAAACAGAAAATAAGAAAAAGTAGAAGAGTGTGCACCCCACGCAGTCGGGGATCGAGGGATCCGGGGACCCAGTTCCTCCACCCGTCAGACACAAGCCAACAAACTACGGCCCTGGCAAAGGGCAAAAGTAACCCCAAAAGCTGTGAAAGCAGGTCCTGGGGTTTGTTTGGGGGCTACAGCGAGGGGCAGCTGCCATAATTATAATTTCTTAATGTAAATAAAAACTCGCCGTGCTGATTTTTCGCTTTTGTAGAGAACCACAATTTAAACATTATGGACTTTTACTTGGACGCTTCGCGTTCTCTCTACCATTTTGTGGGGAGTGCCCTATGGTTAGCAGAGGGTCCTAGGGATTGAGTTGAGGCCTTTGACTAATTGGATTTCATAATTATAAAATTATAAATTATTTAAGAAATTAATAACAAATACCAAATGTAAATCCCTCAGCATTTCTTTGACTTTTTAAGGTAGTAACTGGTAGGTTAATATTTATTTAATGTTTAAAATAAATCTCTTGTTAACTTTTAGTAGGAAAAATAATGTAAGTTAATTTTTCATATATATTTAAATATAAATATTTCAAATTAAAAATTCCCCACAAGAGGGTGTCCTGCCTTCAACTTATCCCTGGTAATGTACTTTAATCTCCAGCTTGTTTTTCTTTTTCTTGCGCATTCCCAAGTAAGAAGTGCAAAAAGGGTTAAAATGGGAATTTGCTGCTGCTGTTCCTGGTTCCTGATCCCTTTCTCCTGCCTCTGCTCCTGCTTCCTGCTCTGTTCCTGCTCCTGCTTCTGTCCTGGCACGCCCTATTTGGACGCCCACCGCTGTTGACCATTGTGGCCATTGCAGTGCCAACAAACATGCATAGTTAATGAGTGAAATAAAAAGCTCTGGCCCCTGCCCCACAAACACACACTCATACCATTCGGACACCCAATCCGCACACCCAGTCCGCACACCCATCTGCACACCCATCCACACACACACCATTCGTACATATTTAAGGGCCTGGCTTTTCAGCGGCGTGCGCAATGAGCTTACGTGGCGTATAATTAATATTAAATGTTATACTTATAAATTAAATAAAATGGCGCAACTGAAGCTGCCGCCTGGCTGCTCCTTCTTTCAGCCGCACGATTGATGACCTGGCCGTCAAGCAGGCAGCACAAATATATGCTCCACATATAGGACATTATGTACACAGGACATACTACACAAAAAATACAGGAATATAAATACAAAGAGTTTAAGAAAACCATAGATAAATATTAAGCTAAAAGAAAATTTTTAAAGCAAGAAAATGAATGTATTTAGAAGGAAATTCATATGATAGATTAAGAAAATTAAGTAGAAACTTTAAAAAAATTATATATTTAAGACTAAAAATATTGTATACAATAAAAATAAAATTTTTTAAGAGGAAGCTTCTTTCCAATCTTGATTTTTAAGCCAGAAATACCTTTGTAAATAAATGCTACCTTGCCTTTTATTAACAAAACTTCCCTCATTAAATATAAAAATAATGTTTATATATAATTTCCTTTTAAAAACCCCCCTTTTTCTCAGTGTATCTAGCATGTTTCTGTGTTTGTGGGTCTTACTATATCCCCGGGATATAAATGTGTGTTTGCCAAGTTTGACTCGACTTGCTACTTGCGCCACTTCCGCTGTGCGGAAAAATGCTTTTGATTTGATTTTCACCAAATGTCAACTTGACGTCACGTCGTCTAAGATGGGAAAGCGGAAAAGCGGGAAAGCGGACGTCGACGTTGTCGCCGCCTTTGTTGTGCCGATTCAACTGCATGATTTATTGTTTTGATGAAATTGCGTGTAAACAATTTAGTGGCTGGTTGGCGCCCCCAAAAGAAAACTCCATCCTGCGCTTTAAGTTTATGAACTTTTTGAAAGACTTGATTTGAGGTTAAATACAGCAATATTTCATGGCCAACAAGAGAATGCGCAAAGATGCATAGTTTTGACTTGTTTGAGAGTTATGGCTGAGATTCGAAAATAATGGTAAATTGAAACCATATTAGTGAGATGATGGATGGTAAACCCTAAACCAGAGTCACAGGATAAGTAATAATAATTCTAAGAAAGATTTTCTGGGTTTCACGATTAATATCATAATTTTAAGAAAGATTTTCTAAGTTTATTGGAAAGTAAATAATATGATTAGTAATGGTTAGGAATTGCTTTTTCAAGCATTCTCCCAACTCTGAATCGATTTAAATCCCCATATTTTATTCCCTTTTAAATAACCCTATGTAAATGGAATATGGCAACCGCTTTCTATCCGAACTTTTGGCTTTGTAAGTGAACCGCAATCGTAGTAAATATGGAGATGCCATTCCACAGCGGCAGCCACAAAACCCACAAAGATGTCAAGGGAGATGCAGTCAGACCGCATGAGCTCTCATTCTGGATATCCGTACAGAGTCATGGAGCCATGGGAGGACAGTTAAAGCTGCCACTGCACCGCAGAGCTGAAAGCAGCATCGTGGCATGCAATTGGGAGTACCAATAAATATGGCATAACAATAAGTGGGGGGCAAGAGCTAATATCCGATTACTCTGCCCCGCAAATGTGGCGTGAAAAGCGTCAAGCCAATCCAGGATACTGCCACTAGGTACTCCTACCTCGGCTCTCCCCTACCCCCATTTGACATGAAACAAACGCATAAGTAAATACCAGAAACGAGTGACTTTCAATATCCTTACAGGCTTATTGCTTACAGCAAATTTCACGCCGGCAGACAGACAAATGCGAGGAGCTGCGAATGCATTTACACATTTGCAAAACACAAACACAAACACAGAGACAGTTGCACGGAGAACATGCAACAAATACGAATATGTGCGTGTTGGGAGCTTTTCCACTTTTCCACCCATTTTCCCGAAGCACGGAAGCATGGAGCTCGGGCTGAACTGGGATTGGGCTCGCATCCAGTCATGTCTGAGTGCGTTTCCTCCAACGCATTTACGTTTATTGCATTTGTAAATTATTCACACAAGGATATTAAATGCAAATTGTGAAATAGACGACACACTCGTGCTGCACAGATACAATATCCTTTGGATGCGAGGCGCGGTGAGAGGAGAGCTAGTGTCCCTGCCACCAATTTTACACCTTAAAAAAATAAGGTTAAATATATTATGCTAATCCTTAATTAAAGGCTCATCAAAAAGGCTTTTGCTTGTTAAATATAAAAGTTTTAAGGGGACTTGTCTTGTGTCCTTCGAGCCGGATTGTTTGAATATTTCTAATTTTCCTCTATAATTTTCCCTCAGTGCCTTGGCGAATTACTCAACTCCTGCATATGATTGTCACATGCAAAAGCGAATCGAGTTTCTCGTTTTCCGATCCTTGCCTCGGGTCTTAGTTCTGGTCCTGGTCCTGGTCCTTGTCCCCACATTTGATTTCCTTGAATGCCATTTGCCGGAAGGACCTCTGGCCCCTTGTGAGGTTACACAGGGCAGTCAGCAGTCAGCAATCGCCAGTCGATAGTTGGCAACGCAATCTGACCACTTGATTGACTCTGCTCCTCAAATCGGTACACCTGATGGCGGCCAGAGATCAAAAATTAATTTTATTAAAGCCTCCAGGACTAGTTCCCTCTTATTTATTCGTTTTCCATTACCCGATTACACTCTGGCCGGAAGAGGACACTCTCAACACACCAACAAAGTTGGGTAAAAAGTTAAATTTCGATGGCAAATTTTACCCACATGCAACTCTAGTGCCTAAACACGTTTGACATTTCTGCTGTGGATAAAGTTTTTCGGGGTCCAGGCGAGCGTAACATGCAAATCGAATTTAAAAGTTGGCAACTTAATATTTTGAAGGCCAACTGCTGCTGCTGCTAGTGACCAGTGCATTACCGAATCGTCTATGCAGAACTGTAGCACCTGTCTGTAAATAGTGACAATTATTTCACAATTATTGGCACTAACAAGGGGAGTCCAATTATAACAATTGACACCTGGATTCGTTGTCCCTATAAAAGCTTCCCCAAAAGCAGAGGTTCTAGGCAAAACACTAAGGATGTTCAGAGTTAAGGAACTGCTTCTTTCGCGGAGGACCTTTGACACTCCCATCTTTCAAACCCATTTGATCTGCTTTCGCTGGTATGGCTATGTGGCCTCCGAGGATCAGAGGAAGGCCTGGTTCAGTCTCCTTCGCTGCACGGTCTTCACCGCCTCCATTTGGCTGAGTTGTGCCCTGATGCTTGGAAGGGTTTTCCGCGGCTATGAGAAGCTCATTGATGGTGCCACCAGCTGTGCCACTGCAGTGCAGTATTTCACAGTGTCCATAGCCACCTTGAATGCCTATATGCAGAGGGATAGTAAGTTGTAGATATTCTTTAAAGGAATAATGGAAATTTTTGTATACTTTACTAGGAGTAATTGCCCTTCTTCGCTGGGTCCACTCGGATCTGGAGAACTTCATTTCGGAAGCCGATGATCAGGAGTTGGAGCTTCTGGCCATTACGCAGGTGTACACCCGCACTATTACCCTGCTCCTGTGGGTGCCTTCGGTGGTGGCTGGCCTGATGGCCTATTCGGACTGTTTCTACAGGACCCTGTTCCTGCCCAAGTCTGTGTTTAATATGCCAGCTGTTAGACGTGGCGAGGAGCAGCCCATTTTGCTGTTTCAGCTCTTTCCCTTTGGCGAAATCTGCGATAACTTTGTGGTGGGTTACCTGGGACCCTGGTATGCTCTGGCCTTGGGTATTACAACTATCCCATTGTGGCATACCTTCATAACCTGCCTCATGAAGTATGTGAACCTCAAGCTGCAAATACTCAATAAGCGAGTAAGGGAAATGGATGTGAGTAGTTCTTAAACTTTTAATCTATGAAATGTATATTTTAGATATATTTTCTTACCAGATCACCCGGCTAAATCCCCACTTGGCTGTGGATCACCTGACACCCAGTGATCTGAGTTACTGGCGCAAGCAACTCTGCAAGGAGTTTGTAGAGGAACAGCTCAGGATTAGGAAGTTTGTCCAGGAATTGCAGTCTCTGATTCGAGTGCCTGTCATGGCTGATTTCATTATATTTTCGGTGCTCATGTGCTTTCTGTTCTTTGCCTTAATAGTGGGAGTAAGTTGGGAGATTTTTTAATTTAATAATTTATATATATTGTATTTATTTATAAAATGTTCTAGGTGCCCAGCAAGATGGACTACTTCTTCATGTTTATTTACCTTTTCGTGATGGCTGGCATATTGTGGATGTACCATTGGCATGCCACTTTGATTGTTGAATGTGTGGGTATTCTAAGATTTTAGGTGCATTTTAAGTTCATAGTTATTTTAATTGCTATTATTAACATATAGTTTATTAATTATTTACTATATTTTTGAAGTTAAATTGAAAAAAGAGCTTGGTATGCCAAAGAAAGCTTTAAATATCAATGTAACATTTGGTAGCATACTTTTCTTTAGCATTTCAATTGATTTCCAATCCCTTAAATCTAGTTAACCTCTTAAAAACCCTTCCCTTTCATTCAGCAATCATTAAGTATAAATTTCAATTCATTTTTTCTGGTTTGTTACCTTAGTAAACTTCGAAAAAAAAGCAGGTTAAGACCGTATCAGTTAGGCAATTCTCGTTTCGCAGTTTTATTTATTCTGCCTCTCTTGACCAGGCAATTCTTGTTTACTTCGTTTTCAGTCCTTTCCCCCGATATGTGATTTTTGGTTCTTAATTTTTTCCTTGTTCCTGCAGCACGACGAACTGTCCTTGGCGTACTACTCCTGCGAGTGGTACACCTTCGAGTTACCTGTCCAGCGAATGCTGCTCTTTGTGATGATGCATGCCCAGCGGCCGATGAGGATGCGCGCCCTGCTGGTGGATCTGAATCTGAGGACCTTCATAGACGTAGGCTTCGGATAAAGATGAGGCTCTTGATTTGAATCCTTGACTCTTTTTTCACAGATTGTGCGTGGAGCCTACAGCTACTTCAACCTGCTGCGTAGCTCCCACTTGTATTAGTTGCCTGTCCTGGGGGGGCTAATCAGACGGCGAGCCTTGCGAGTCCTGTCAACTCGTTTGGCTAACATGACAGTAAACAAGCCATGCAATTCATTCTGCCTTGCAAGAAAAAAACAAAGGAAATCGGAAGCAGGAAGTACAGAAGTCAAGGGATGGGTGGGTATACGGATAAGGCAAAATGCTAAACCATTTTACAGCGCAAATAAACGTGCCTGCTCGCTCCTCAAAGGGCCAATGCAAGTAACAAAGTAACAGGCAACATCATTTATCACTCTCGAGGAACGTCGCATGTCACTGCCATTGTATGTGTTTTGTTATATTGTCTTCCTCAATGGATATAAAACGATTTTTGCACTTCCCCGTGCACCAGCCAACCCATCATCCGTGGCTGTGTTTTCCCTGCCGTGCCTCTAATTGTCTTGGGGGTTTAAACAAAGGAAATTTATGCGTCTGGTCAGATACAGAGCACACCAGCCACCAGCCACCACCGTCGTGGCAACTAACCAAACCAAACAAACCGAATCGCTGTCCCCCTGGGTGTATTTTTTAATATTATTAAGAGTATGGACAGAAAGTTGGGCCCAACCCACACCCAAAAAAAAAACACGCATATTGTTGCGGTTGCTGAGCTCCTTGCTCACCACTGCCTTCCCTCTCCCCGGGTGCCCGGGATTACACAAAGTGGCTAAATGGCTGATAAAGGCACACGCCGAACCTCGGCTACTAATGAGTATTAATGGCGGGGTTACGAGCACGGCAGGTATGCCCGATCCCTTCCAGAGCGAGGGGTTTTCGAACTCCGCGGAGGGTGACACCCGGCGAGGGTCACAGATAGTTGGTTAACAGCGTGAAAAGGGTTGTTCTCCTTGGCGAACCGCTCGATTGGGATCTCTCTGAGGAGAAAGAACACCAAAAAAAAAACAATACCAGCAAGCCCTCATGTATGAGATACAACTGTTTTTTATTTATATATATTTTTGTGTTTTCTATAGATCACAAACATAAAACATGCTGAAAGGGTTGAAGGAGGGATGACTTTTCGATTGTTTATATTCTTTTTAGCCATCATTTTCAAGTACTAAACTCCAGAAAATACATAAATATTTTCACAACAAATAAAAAGGGTTTATATGGTAGGTTTTTTAAAATGTACTTGTTGATTTACGATTTTGTATTTATATTTTTTGGGAGTTTATTTGATAAATTTGTATTTAATTATACATTATTCCTAAATGTCTGTACTACATTTTCTTAGATTTGTTTTTTATGTGATAATTTGTTAATAAATTAATATATAATAATACATTTGATTATCTTTTTGAGTTGAAGTTCTTCAATATTTTGGAAATGAAGTACATCATTATACCGTTGCAAAATATTATAATTATTATAATTATTATTACTTTAGTGCAACTAAAATTTACAAAAGTTTTAAAGGGATCAGTAAAATTGCTAAGAATTGATTACAATTTTAAACAAATGTTACACTCAGTTTGTAGATTCATGACTTTATAAATTATTAATAATAAAATATTGAGAACATTTTATTTTAATGCATACCACATTTTCCGGAATTGTAAAAAGGTCACATCGTAAAAATTTTTCAAAATTTACAATTTAAGTTTGAAAAATATTAAGTTCAGAATCAAATTTATTAACTTAATACAAAAAAAGAATTGAGATTAATAGATTTTTGATTTCAAATACAGACCAAAAATTCATTTGCTTTACTTTTTTCTGTAGGAAGTTAGATTTCTCTCCGTTTTCACATATGTCATTTACTCAATAATGCTTATAAAAAATAATTAATTAAATTTCTTGCTCAATTTGTTGACATTCTGAAATTGTGTGTATATTTTTGCACATTTACTCGCACATTCTTTTAAAAATAAACCTTAAAATAGCCTAACGATAGATACCATTCTTTAAATAAGTTCTTAGAAAATTCTTGCTGAAAAATCACTACACTAAAACTATACTTTTTATTTCTTTTGTTGAATTTCACAAATTAATTTTGAAAATATTTATAAAAGTGCTCTACATAATTTGAATTTATATTATTTTACCAACAAATTCCTTGCTATATTGAAACCACCCACAAAGTAGCTAATATTTTTATACCTTCAAACCAAAATAGAATTGTGGCATAAATAGACTAACCACATGGCCAGGGGCATAGCGAATTTGTGGCATCTGTTGCCGCGGGTATTTTAAGCAATATTGGCAAATTTTTTATGGTTTTCGCTGCGCACGTTTTTTGTTGATTATTTATGACATAACATACATAATGCAAGCGTAATGGATGCGAGTGTTCATTAAGCACAATGAATGTCGTGCACTCCAGACCCAACCCTCGGCCCTCAAGGGGACCCACAGCGAGTGTGTGTTGTGTGTGGTGTGTATGGAAAGTGTGTGTGCGTGCCACCCTCTTAGGGGTTCTGCAGTTTTGCGAAAAAATTAAAATTTGCTGCACACATGTAATGAATATTTACAATACACTGCTGCCCTACACAGCGCCACAAAAGGAATGAATTCAAAGGGAAAGCGATTCCCGGAACGGGAACGCAAAGGAAAAACCCCCTTTTTCGAAAAGGAAACGAAGCCCACTCGCTCCTTATGACATAAGGGTGGCACCGAAGGTGAAGCCAAATAATTGTCGTATGTTACGATTATGCGTAGTCATATCTGCGATGCAGAAATTGACTTCGGAGAGTGTGTATTTCCTGGGAAAGAAACGGCAAGAAAAGTGACTGACAGGCAACTCCTTGACAGGCATTCACTTCCGGTTGAAGCATTGATTAAATGGGGGTTTGTAGGTTTTATTTAATATTTTTAATAAAATGTTTTACATACTTCTTTGAAATTTAATAGGTCATTAAATAAATAAATTAGTTAAGACTTCAATAGTTTTTACTCCAGAAAAAGACTAGCAGGCAAGTCCCTCGAAGCATTCATTTCCGGTTGAAGCATTGTTTAAATGAGGATTTGCAGGTTGTGTCTAATATTTTTGTTAAAAATATATATATTTCTTTGAAATTTAATAGGTTGTTTAATTATTAAAAAAAAGTTAAGGCGCCCATAGTTTTCACTTTCGTGAGTTTGTTTTTGCTTCAGGAAAAGATTCGCGGAAAACGTGACTGACAGACAAGTCCTTGGTAACATTCACATCCGCTTAAAGCTTTGAGTAAATGTGGGTTTCGGGGTTATATTTAACCTATTACTTAAGTATTTATATAGATTTCTTAGAAATTTAAAAGGTAATTGAATAATTATATGTAGTTAAGACATTTGGACGTTAGAAACTCCCCATATTTCCTGGGAAAAAAACCGGGAAGGAATGTAACTGAAAGACAAATCCTTGATAAAGTCCACTTCCACTTAAGTGTGTGTTTTGGGATACGATTTAACATTTTACTCTAGGATTTATATATTTTTTTTTTACAATTTGAATAAGTAATTTAATAATAAAAAGTATTAAAGACATTGCTAACATTAAAAACATTTAAAACACTCCATAGTTTAGACTTCAGTGAGTGTCTATTTTCTGGAGAAAAAGAGGAAAGCAACATGACTTTCTTTAAAATTTAATAAGTATTATAATTAATAACCGTAGTTAAGGCAAAAAATTAGAGACTCCCCATAGCTCGCCCTACAGTGTTCCTATTTTTAAATTAATTGCATTTCTAGGAATAGAAAAAACACCATTGGCTGGCATTATTATTTATGCAGCCATTCCTGTATACAATTCTTTTTATTTTTCACCTTAATCCCATACGTTTGTTGGCTCGACCAAAGCTCTCCACTTTGGCCAACTAAGTGTTTTGCCATTAAACATTTACGATGGCACAGTTAGGGCAGCCGGAGCACACGCGTGACTTGGCCAGCTGTTATGTGTGTGGAATAAAGATGGTTATTAAAATTAATTAACGCACGGCGATTTGTTGCCCGGCGCCATAAAGCGGAATGAAGTTGTAGTTAAAATTTGAATGCATTGAATTAATCAAAAGGCCGGGGGCCCATCTGCCGGCCGGATGTGGGCACTAGAGCTTGGCCAGAAGGGAGAGAGGGGCTCTAGCTAGGCCCCGCCCAGGATATCATGCACATTTAAATGCAACTGATTAATCATGGATAAAGTTGTTCTGCTGCCACTGCTGCTGCTGGTCACGTGACTGCCAACAATTTGACTTCAAACACATTAACAGTTACGGTCCGGAAAAGTCGAGGGAGGGAGGGAATGCAGGACTCACTCCCGGGGAGCAAATACGGCTCCTGCACGCAGAGGGTTTGTCACCAGCAACAACTTAACTTGGCTAACTAAAACTTTTCATGCATTGCCGTTGACAGTGCAATAAACATGCCAAAACAAATGCACCAGCGGCCAACACACAATGGCAACAACTTATGAACACACAACAGCGTCAACTGACCCGACCCGCCCATCCTTCTGGGCGGGGTGCAGGGAGCACCAAAAGGGGTGCTTCCACAGACCCCCCCCTGAAAGTGGACACGTAGCCAGCAAGGAATTCAGTTTTGGGCGGGGGTCCGGGAATAGTTTGCCGCCTTTTTTCCAAGAATTTTCAAAGGAAACGAAATTACTCCGACTGATTTATGAAGCTTGCATTGACATTGGAATTTTTACGAGTACAAACTTTATTCTAACTTAATTGAAGATAGCGTGTTCCCAAAATTGAGAACACTTTAATAGTATATATAGTTCTTAAAAGGGAACCAATAAAAATGAATGGGAGAAAGAATGTTTTTAGATTATAATAAATATTTTAAATGTTATTTATTTTAGGAAAAAATATATTTTAAAATAAATAACAAACTTAATTACACAGAGGTTGTTACTTAAATTCTGATTCATTTAGTTTAAAAGGAGGAAAGACTGCTTTTATTTAATTTATAGGACAATATATTCGAAGGTTCTTAGGTAAGTACATAATACAGGAATAAGTGGAAGAAACATTTCGTTTATATTTTGAAATAAATCCAATATGTTTTTTATTTAAAGAAAAATATATTGAAATCTAAATCACCATCTTACCAACAAAAGTTTTAAATTAAACTTTGATTTACTTTGTTACAAAATAGGGAAACATTCAAATTTATGACATTGTTATTTATAAAAATAGGTGAAACTTGTTAAATTATAATTTACAATATAAAAAAACATATTGAAATATTTAAATAAATTGAATATCAATATCATAATTGTGATTTATTTAGTTACAAAGTAAGGTAACGATCTAAAGTTGCTTTTATTATGTACAAAATAAGGAAAAGTTGTTGTATTATTATTTATATATTAATTAAGAGTTAATGTTGTTGACTTTATTTATATAATAAGAAAACTTGTTCTATTATTATTATAATAAAATTATATATAGTATTTGTTCCATTTTTATTTGCACTAGTTTACCTTTAAACAATTGAATAACGACCTTTTATTAATGACCATAAAAAAGTAAGCTCCCCTGATATCTGTAAGTTGCGTATCCGTTAAAACCCATGAAAAACTTCAACAAGAAAAGCCGATTTTCGCAACTGCTTTTTTAAAGCGCCCGCATATCCGCACACAAACATGTTGGATAGTTATATGGGAGATAGGTTCCCGGCACCGAAAATAGATCGCGCCGTGCCGCCCATTTGCAATTTCGCTTTTTTGAAAAACACAAACTGTTTTCGGCTTTGCGTCCCTTTTTGGCGAGAGTGTGTCTGTGTGTGTGTGTGTGTGTGTGCTTTTTAATTTAATTTTCGTAGGCCGCCATGCACTGCACTTGAAACCGCTTGCCCAAGCTCGCACATGAATAACGTGGACTCGCAGTTACACACACCCAGAGCCACACACCACCCACACCCCACCACCCACCACCCAGCACCACCCTGCACCACCCACTTGGGGGGGGGCGTCGGCTTACAAAAGCACAGTCGAGACCAAACCACGTGGCGCCCGCTTTCATGCGCTTCGTTTAGCAAAGTGGATGTTAAGTGTAATGCGATTTTTATGTAAATTTTTACCCAAAAGAAAAAATCGCACACACACACACAGCGACAGACAGTGGAAGAGCCAACAGTTTGATGATTTTTCGTTGCCACGGTCACGGCCAGCTTTCAGCCAGACGGAGGACGAGCGGCAACAAATGACTGACTGTCCGGCGTTCATATGAGGATATTTCCCAGGGCCCAGTGCCACTCCCAATCGAGCAGACAAACAGCAGCCTCCGCTGAATCGCAGACGGACAAGTGGCCACATACACATACAGGAGGAGTGAGGCCAGGACCAGGGGGGGGGAAGGATTAAGCCCAAAACCCACTTGGGCACTGCCAGGTCTGGGTTAAGTCAAAATAAAACTTGATTACTAATATTTTTATACATTTTTATCAAAAACAACATGGTATTTAAATATAATATCAAAAGATCAGTTTTATATCTCCATAAATATTTTAAAGGAGCTCCTGATAAATATTATATCTATAATATATCTTTATTATATATTTAACATTTATCAGATTAAAAGTATTAATTCATGATAAACTTTTTATTATAAATATAGTAGTATTATTTATAATATCAAAGTGTTATTGATTATAACATAACTTTAAAATAGTATTAAGAAGAATACCTCTACAGAGTGTCCAGTGTATAATCTTCACAATTCATCTAAAAAGCTGTTTACTAAAGGTTCCATCTAGTTTTGTAAATATTCTAAATTTCTCATATTTATCAGTTTAAAAGAGTTCATTCATAATAAATCTTTTTATGAAATTTAATATAATAATATTTATAATACCAAAGTTTTATAATATAAAATCAAGAACAATACCTCTGCAGAGTACTATTTTCATAATACATCTACAGAGCCCTTTACTAAGCATTCTTTCTTAATCTATATTCTGAATTCCTCATATTTATCAATTAAAAAGACTTAATTCATAATACAGCTTTTTATTAAATATTAGAAACATCATAATATTATGCTATAATGTCAAGAAAAAATCCTCCATAGAGTTCAGTATCATATATCCATTACTAATCCAAAGAGCTCTGGACAAAGTGTTCTCATTCAATATTATATTACTTACATATATCTTTATTTAATATCACAAACATAAAAATATAATAATCTAAAACAACACCCCACATAATATTATAATTAAGGAAAAGTACACCCTTCACAGAGTCCACTGTCATATGCCCATAATTAATCCAAAAATCTCACGACAGAGGCGACTTATTGTATACTATATTCCTTCAAAATTATTTTTCTCATATTTATCTGTTCAAAAATGTTGCTTTATAATAAAAGTCTATATTTTATTATCACGAAAAACATAATATTAAAATATATTATCAAGAACAGAACAATACCTACAAAGTTCAGTGTCATTCCTCCTTAGTTTAACTTATGAACTCAAAAGTCAGAAGTTTCCCTCTTCTCCCTAATTCTCTCGTACAATTTCTACATTTCTCAAATTTATCAGTTCAAAAGTGTTCATTAGTGGAAGACCATCAGTTAAACCGACAACTCTAGGCAGGAGCAACCCCGTCAGAATCGTGGTACCAAATTATAATCACTCAGGTGTCATAATTCTTTAACATCAAGTGGCCTTATTAGTATGGGTAGAACGTCAGTTCACCTCTACTAATGACAATCGTTTCGTCGCCGGCACAGCGCTCTCCGAGCACACGGCGCCAGAAGCGGTTGGGAATTATACGCACGCAAAACGAATAAAAAAGTGATAATGCCTGTTCCCCTGAATTGCCAACAGGTGGCGCACAAGAGCTCTGAAACGCCCAATAGGGGCGCTATTCAACAGCCTCTTTTAGAGAAAATAACAAAAAGATCATCTTCCCATACCGGGAATCGAACCCGGGCCTTCTGGGTGAAAGCCAGATATCCTAGCCACTAGACCATATGGGACACTGAATGAAGGGTGACTAAAACCTGTTTTGTTACTGGAACATAAGAAATTTGAAAGAATAAAGAACTTTTCCCAGAAAATGACAATGTTTTTCATTATTTTCCAAACAAATAACATATATTATAAATTTTCCAAGAAGGTAATGCACAAATTTAAGATGAATATACAAAAAAGGATACAAAAAATTACTTCCCATACCGGGAATCGAACCCGGGCCTTCTGGGTGAAAGCCAGATATCCTAGCCACTAGACCATATGGGATACATTTTAAAGGGAGCAAAATATACATTTTGTATGCAAGGCTTATAATTCTGATATAAAAGTCAGACAATTACAAATTCAGATTTATTTTTAATATATTTTTATAAAATAAACGGATTATGTATGGTTCATTCTACAAAAAAAATATGTGAAAAACAAACAAAAAGAAAGAATCGAAAAAAATTAGCAACTATTTCCCATACCGGGAATTGAACCCGGGCCTCCCGGGTGAGAGCCGGGTATCCTAACCACTAGACAATATGGGAGGTGTTTTTATTTGTGTAAAATAACTGGTTTATACAAAGCGTCGGATTGGTTCAAATAAAATAATAGTCATATTTTCAAAATTCTGCATAATACAACCTTCCACTTCATTTAAATTGTCTTTATAAGCTTACAAAGAAGGAATAATTGTTTGTGAACATTTTCCTAACCGAACCGATGCTAAAAAAAATTAAAGTAACTAATATAATAATTATAATATAAAAAAAAAAACGAAAATTAAATCAAAATGTTTGTTTATTGTTTTAAAAATAACAAATAAATGAAATGAGTAAAAAAAGAATACTCTCTTTAGAGTTTCCCATACCGGGAATTGAACCCGGGCCTCCCGGGTGAGAGCCGGGTATCCTAACCACTAGACAATATGGGAGATGACTGCACGTGTGCCAAATGTCGTTGTTATGTGAATACATTAAGTCAATGTAAGATTACAAGAAACACTTGTAAATCAATAAAACAATGAATGTGATGCAATTCCTTTGGTTATTTGTGAAATGTTCCATTTTGTTGCTTATACATAAGTACATATATTTCCAGTTAAACTGAAACGTTTAATTGAAATGATTGATTGATTGATTGTGTTTAAACAATATTAAGTCACTTGTAATCCCCTTAGCCCCAAACTAAGAAAAACAGAATTTTATTAACAATTTTATATTTAACAATTTACCACAATGGGCACTTAATACAATAATATCGCTCTGGCTACTAGACTTATTTATAATTTCACAATAGAATGACTCACCATTGCGCATGGAAATTCAAATAGCATTGAATCATATTGGGAAATTGGTTTAGCCTTTGGTGTATTGTTCAGTGCCACTTCGCTGAATGCATATAATAAGGTTTTGACACCAAAGCAGTCACCTCCCATATTGTCTAGTGGTTAGGATACCCGGCTCTCACCCGGGAGGCCCGGGTTCAATTCCCGGTATGGGAAACTCAGAATTGAGTGATTTCTTTTTAAATTTTTTATTCGACACCATTTTTTGATGTTATATACTATTCATGAACAATTTGACTAAAAATAATAGTTGTGCATTATAATTTTTACCATTGTCCACTAAGGAAAAATAAAATGTAGTCTTTAAATCAAATTATTTAGTTTTGAAATATTTTATAAAATACAACATATGTATATATCCAGTTATAATTAAACAAAATAAATTTTTCTGTGGAATATCCCTTCCTAAAAAATGATATTTGTCAGCCAAGCAAACACCTCCCATATTGTCTAGTGGTTAGGATACCCGGCTCTCACCCGGGAGGCCCGGGTTCAATTCCCGGTATGGGAAAGTTGTCTAAAAGCAACTATAAGCGTTATTTTTTGCATTAATTTTTCTAAGACAGTTTTGTAGTTTTATTTTATAGGTTAACTATATCCTTAGGTTAAAATTGTCAACTTCCAATATTCAAGATTAAATGCTTTTAAGTTCGATCAGAGCCAAATTCGTAAGGTTCAAATGATTGAAATTCTTATATATGAATTCAAGCTGAAAAAATTTAGTTAACAGTAGTAAACTCTTAAAGTATACTACGCTAACTTAATGTTATATTATAAAGAGAACTTAGTATATGAGTCATATTTTGAATTTTGATTGTCTTAATCACTAGAGATTTTATTCGATTCCCCTGGCGAATCTTAAAACTGACATTAGTCCGACGTCAATCAGTGTCCCATATGGTCTAGTGGCTAGGATATCTGGCTTTCACCCAGAAGGCCCGGGTTCGATTCCCGGTATGGGAAGATTTTTTTTTAAATTCTTCGTTCTAATAATTCTTCTAATCTAACAAGGATTCATAAAATATTTTTGTATGCATTTGATTTTATATATTTTTAAAAACAAAAATATAAATACGGAATTTCTATGCTGGAACTGGGCAAAAAAGTTCAACCCTGTGAACTACTTATTAGCAGAGCAAGGTTTCGATCCTCGGACCTCTGGGTTATGGGCCCAGCACGCTTCCACTGCGCCACTCTGCTTGGTGCTACTTTTATTGAAAATAGATCAACATGTGATAAGTGGGTAGAAAGTAACTACTTTTAAACGATTTGTTAAAAAATCCTGTTCAATACTATAAGCTTAATTAACGCTTTAAACAAAACCAAAACAATTCGCCCCTGATTTCCATAGTAACTTCGATTTCATTTATCTGAATCGAGCCTTTTGGCTGCGGCGAATTCAACAAGCAGAGTGGCGCAGTGGAAGCGTGCTGGGCCCATAACCCAGAGGTCCGAGGATCGAAACCTTGCTCTGCTAGAATTATGGTTCAGTGTTGAATTTTTTTCTCCCCATTTTCTTTCATTCAATATTAAACTAAATCTGTCATTTTTATTTATTCTACATTTTTAACGGCGTCAGGGTTGGCACGATGATAGCTTCAATTGCAATTCTCGCACGAACACAATGCGTGCCACCGGCTCCAGCTCACGTGGATTATGTATTTACTCGGCGCCGCGGCCACCGCCGCTGTTATCGCGGACTTGCAGCCCACTCCCACACATCTGCTGAGGCTGTGCATCCCATTTTTTGCCCACTGGCACAGATATGGCTTTAATAACCACTCGCCGTGCGCGACTCTGTTGGTTTTTGCCGCCTCTGTTTGCATTGCTAAGAGATGCGATATGGCGGCGAAGCAGGAAGACCGGACCGGTGAACACTGGACATTCAAGCTCCGGAAATGTGTGTGTGTGTGTGTTTGCATTGAAGGAGCCCCCGGAGCTCATATTAAAGATTCTCCAAAAATGATGCACAGTAAATTTGAAAATTTCCGTAAAGAGAGTGAGAGAAGTTGCCTTCCTATGTCTCCCCCTTGCCAATCAAATTGACATATTTGTCAATAAATGGCAAAAATTTTAATTAATTTTCGCGCCACTTAAAAGCGCGCCACGGAATTGCATAAAACCATTCAATTGGGGTTGGAGTTGGAGCTTCAATGGCCAATGCCAGCCAACCGCAAACACTAAATTGCAAATAAATTTGTTTAAATATGCAATGGCAGAGCAGAACCAGAGCCAGAGCCGGAGCACATCAAGTTTTGGAGCAACCCCACACAGATGAATGGCCAAAAACTGCGCTAGACTGCGACAATTCCACCTGGCCAGTGGGGCAGGTGGGGCCGGTGGGGCTGCCAGTGGCTTGTCCTGCTGCACGTGCAGCTGCGACAACGAGACAACAACATGCACATCAAATTTTAATAGCAAAAACCCCCAAAAAGTTTCAAGCCACAAAGTCCATTTCCATGGGATTGGAGAGTTTGGAGGTCCTTGCGGTCTGCTCCCGTCCTGTCGTCCTTTGGGTTGTTGGGTTTTGTGCTCTTCGTGCTGTTGTTGTTGTTGTTACTGCTGGTGGGTGACATGCTTGATGTACGCTTTTGGTTTTGCCCACGAAGATGTTGCATTGACATTGAATATTGATGAAAATAAATCGAATTTCCGTCAGCCCGGCATCCGACGTATATTCGATAGATGCCAAAGGGGTAGCAAACAGGAAGCAAAAAAAATATCTATACGAACCGGACACATTTCCTCCTTTCCCGGCGCTTTCCTATTGAGACAGCAAAGGGGTTCCGCCTGGATTGAGTTTGACGCAGTCAGCTGGCGAGTGTTAAAATCCCACGTTGTCAGTGTTTTCGGGGGGTCATTTGCGGTTTCTCCGAGCTCCGATTTTTACTCCTGGCCAACTAGCACTTAAGCTGTTAGTAAAAATTTATATATACCACAAGTTCAGCAATTTTACAATTAAGGGGATTGCTATTGAAGATTACAAGGGAATCGAAATTGGGTTTAAAAATGACTACAAAATATATATAAATGAATTTATGTGGCTTCCAAAAGGCTTTTCTTAGTTAAAAGCAAAACAAACCGTACAAAACATCCTGTTGAACTTATTATTTTATGTAGTTATTTATTTATTGCATTATTTATTTATATTAAATTTAAAATAAAAGCAATTAAAGGTACTCACCTCAATTCAAGTCAAAGTCACTTCTATTAAACCTCAAGTTTTTTAGAAAAAACTGAATTAAAAAACCCTCAATGATATATTTAAAAAAAATATTCTTAAGACTGACATATGTATATTTTAACCTTCAAAAATTTGAATTTAATATATACTTCGAAACTTCAGTATAAAAAATCCAAAAATGGTTTCGCCAAACCCTTACCCAAAGTGACGATTTAAATCAACGTACATTTTTTGCGGCAGTCATTCTGCCTTTGGTTAAAATGTAACTTTATTCGCATAAAAACCCCGCCACACAAGCCGATTTCCACAGGTGAAAATCCGTGTTTTTTATTCGTATGCTGGCTTGGGGCAGCCAACCCACAATTAAGACCCCAGTTAACACTTGATTTGTATTTAAAAATTATTGACCAATCCATGGGTACTGATTAAGTTTGTGTTTGTGCTTGTCAAACGACCGTGGGAGAAGCAGGGGCGAGGCAGCGATTGATTTTTGCCGGTGGGTATCGGAAATTGCATAAACTGCGCGGGGAGAGAGGGGAAAGACAGGAGGAGGACACAAAGTGCTGCACATATGAAAATCCAATTTTCCAGTGATTGATCAGACCGAGGAGAGAGGAGAAAAGCTGAAGTGCTGGCCACACACACACACACACGGGCGGGAGTGAAGTGGGGAAAAGTTTGTTTTTGGCTGGCGTGTACGCAAAAATAATGTAATTAAAGCAATGTTTGCATAATAAAAATTAATATTTGTTGCAGTTTTTGTCGCCATTTCAGAGCAGTGACGAGGGGGGTAATGCATTTAGCTGGCCCTTTCCCGAGTGTTTACCTTGGCAGCGAGGACACATCGTGTCGCCAGGAGAGAGTCCTTTGCTCGCTTTATGCGGGCTGTCAAAATCAGACAGTGTGCACACACTCATGGCACCCACACCTCTCCTGTCCGGAGATTTGGATGCTGTGCGGTCCACACTGAAAAGAGTCCTCACCTCCTGCCGCCGCCGCCGCCTGTTTGTCCAGGTTCCGTTTCAGCAAATTATGCCCGAACATATGAGGGATTTACAGCCGCTCCAGGACTGGACGGCACTCCTCCACTCGACTGAGGACTCGACTCGACTGGACTGGACTGTCTGCTGGTTGTCTGGCGCTGTAGCATTTATGCAAATATTGAAATAAGTCTTAATTGAATACAAATACTCAATTACATTGCGGCAAATCTATTTTGTGGGTCCACAGCAAACAAACTACCTACCCAGCGTTTGCCGTAGCATTGTCAATACTTTTGCTTTACGATTTTAATTGGGGAAAGTGATTTCGTTTGATGAAAAGAATAAATATGTAATAAGGGAATGTATAGGGGTAAAAAAAAATAAAATAGAAAAAGAAAAAAGTATTTCTGGCCCATGAGGGGATCGAACCCGCGACCTTCGCGTTATTAGCACGACGCTCTAACCAACTGAGCTAATGGGCCTTGGTGACTACGACGATCATAGAAAGCGTTTCCTGCGTAAGTGGGTGGGATTTTTGGATTCTAAAACGTGGCAAAGGCTATTTATAGATCAATCATACCATATATTATATAGATAATATATAAATAGGTTTATCTAAGCACCAAAATTATGAAATTTCACGCTTATGATACTCTTAAAACGTAAATATATGCACGTTTCTATTTTAAACTTTATTTTATCAGTTTTGTAAAAGGTTGAGTCAATTTCTATAGAGTCTAGACTTTTTTTATGCCAGTCTATATAATTAATTTACCACTCACAGCAGACAGTGCACAGTAGACGGGCATTAATTGTGTTTCTTTTGGGGCTCCTGTGGGAGTCGACACCACATGCATCATAGCAGGCAGCCGTACATTTGACACTTCATTAAAAAGCAACATTACCAAAATCAATTAGAGACATTCCCCCAAGCATTGCCAACGCCTGGGATGGCAAGGAGAGCAGGAGCAGGATACACAACACACACACACACAGAGTGTGTTGTTTTTGGCAAACAAATACGCAAACAATTGGGAAATACACATATTGTACCCACTGGCAGCGATCCACAAATTGTTTGAGCACGAGACGAGACTTTGTTTGCATTTTGAATTGCCGCTACTGGGAAAAGCGGAACACTAAGAGAAAAATCCTGTAAGAAATCCTGCTAAAACTACTGCAAAAATTACTACAAAAATTACTGCAAATATCCTGTAAAAATCCTTGAAACATGCCATAAAATGTATAGTAAATTAACGAGTTGGGTATTTTGAATGCCAATTTAAAGTACGAAAAACTGTATTACATTTTTGATTCAGGATTCATTTAAAAAGTGTTGCCTTGAACATGGCTCCCACACAAGACCTGTCCAAGTCTGGTCCTATTCCTCGGAGTTTCTTACAGATTTAACCACCTTGGCGAGCCACTTGCGAATGTACTCGCTGGTCTGCAGACCAACCATGCGATTCACCACCTTCCCCTTGTTGATGACCATCAGAGAGGGCACGGATCCTACGTTGTAGTCGAGGGCCAGGTCCCCAAGCTCATCGATGTCCACGCGGGCCAGCCTCACACGGCCCTCCTGCTCGGACACGATGTTCTCCAATCGCGGGGCCAGGGCCTTGCAGGGACAGCACCAGCTGGAGGGGAGAATCGCCCTTCAGCACCCTAGAACTTTAGAAGAGAGGGGATGGGGAAGAACTCACCTGGCATGGAAATCCACCAACACTGGGCGGTCACTTTGAATCACCCGCTGCATAAAGTCCTTGCGGGTTTCCACGTCGAAGATAGGACGCTTCCCAGAGCTGGTCATTCCGCGGCTCGCCTTAAGCAAGTCCGTAAGGCGACTGATCTCAACAGCTTTCCTGAAATTGGCCATGTTCAAAGAGTTTTTTTTTTATTTTAATTTTAATCGAAACAAAAAATTATACTGAAAATTTGGTCCGAAAAAAATGGTTGCGACTGGATTGAAGTTCGTTTTAGAATGAGGAATAGATTTGACACAGAATTAGATGTGGGGGAAGCCAAGGGCAAGGATTACTTGATTGGGAAAACTTGTAGATATACTATAAGAAAATATTTCAAAAAACTTGTAGAAATACTATAGGAATATATTCAGTTAATATTTAAATAAAAGTTTGTAAAATTTATATGGTCACATGCGGTTACACCACATGATTAGAGGTATATCTAAATTGCTGATTGAGTTTTAATGCTGGTTTTCATGGTTATTATTCACATTTAAAAATAATAATTTAAGCAATTTAATAAAAATATAATTAAGGGCTTCTTTCATTATAGAACCTTGTTAAGATGTTCCATTTATTCTTTATAAAAGTTATATAGTAACATTTCTGTGACCTAGCGAAATAAAGACCCATAAGATTCATCTTTATAAAGAAGCTGTCTCTAAGGAATTGTGACTCACAAGGACAGGGGCTAAATATTTTCAATATGCTAATCGACAGCTGCTTAAAACCCTGTATAATCTCAACTATTATATATAAAATTCAAAAATAAAAACTCCGGTAATGGTGCTCCCTTTTCTCATGAAAAAGAACCAACAATTCACAATGCTGACCTGGCTGTTTTGTAGTTGACTTTAGTTTCTGAGATATCTATCACCCGAGAAGAAGGCTTGGCCTGGCAGTTTATTAATAATTTTCGCTGAGCTTTAAACTGTCGTCCTGCCTAAGTCAGCAGGGATTCCAGCGGCCTAGGCTCCTGAAATTCGGGTCACATCAGATTCCAGGGAGCTGATAGCATTCACTCGCCGCTCGGCCTGGTCATATTTACTTGGGCCAAATGAATGATGATGACCCACCCACCCCATCGGTGCTGGTTGTCTAAACATTTTTATGATTCAGGGTTAGAGATAGGCTTATACTTGGGCTCTGTCTTTACATAATCCCCACTGCTTACACAGGCATCAAGGCGCTTTGGCAATTAGTTTCTGTTTCTGCGAGCATTCGATGCGCAGATAAGTAGGCCCGAGTTTTCACAGTCCTGATGGCCTCCTCCTTGGGGGGCTTTGATGGATGATTGACAAGCGAGTGACAAGCGGGGGGTGGAAGTGGGGCATGTGGGCTGTATATGCAAAGGCAGGAATTTAATGGGTTAATGCACACACTCACACACATACGAGATGATATGGGATGAACGGTTAAGGCATGTCATCAGTTAATGATCGTTTGCCACAGAAAAGCAAAACCCTAAAATAATTAAAGTAGCTAAAAGGAAACTTTATAAGCCTATGTAATATATATAAAATTAATACTCATACTAAATATATTATATAGTAATAATTATTATTAATTTGTTATGAATGTAAATTCATTTACCAAATAATTAAGAGGAACTTCAATTAAATTCAAAGTTCTAAACTGCTAAAAAGTGCAAACTTCATTTTAAAACCCATTTAAAACTCCTTTTAATAAACTAATTACCTGCAGAATCCACAATTCTATGTAAAACAAGATTAAATAATTTTGAAAAACTACTTTTAGTGGTTAATTAAGTGGCTGTTAAACTCCGTAAATCTATTTACGCCAACACACTTCAACTGCAGCAGCCAATACTTGTCTCAAACCGAAAGCCATTAGTGTCAAAATAGCAGCTTCCCGGTGTGGGTAAGGGAACAACTCACTTTTGTGTGTTATCGTTTCAAATTTGTTTCAAATTAAATGAGTTTTAAACATTTTCACAGCCAAATACAATCATAAAGCGTAAAATATACCCTCCGAATGGAGCGCGGGTGTGTGTCCGCCCAAAGGATATTCGTGGATGGGTGTTGTTCTTGTTTTATTTGGCGGATGGTTCCCTGGTCTCCTGCAAATGTAATTAAAAAACTTTTAAACCGCATCAACATAAATGTATGGCGCTTAAAATTCTGTGCATTTGACAATTTTCGGTTGGCAAAAAGTTGACATTTTGTGTGTTCCACCGTGTGGGTGTGTGGCTGTGTGTTTGTACCGCTAAAACATGTCAGAATCTCCCCGAAAACCCCCAAAAAACCCTTTAAATGTCGTCGGTGGCCATTTGTATTTTGACTTAAATGGAAATGCTTTAAAAGTTATTAGCGTTCATAAATAAATGTCAGTCGAAGGGCATTTATTGATGGCCATTTTAATGCGTTTATCATTTTTACGAGCCACTCCCTTTTCGGCCATTTAATTTATTTTAATTGAAGGGAAGGAACCACCCTATTTAATTGCATTTAAATCGCCGGGACCCAACACCTTAATAGACCATTAAGTTGTGCCCATTTCACCGAAAAGGTTTAGTTCTGCAATATGTGTGTGCAGGTAATAAACATTGGCAGCTGGAATGGAATTCCGGCCATTTCGAGTGATAGCCGCAAATGGCTAGGCCGTAAATTCTACACTTGACATTATAATTTTTCAGTGTGAAATTTAATCAATTTGATATCGAGGAATTTCTGTACTGAGATGAATATAATGAAATGATACTCTATTAATTACCCGGTGGTTTCTGAACTTATATATTTGGAGTAAATCTATGTGATGTAACCCCCCGAAAGAGCCCCCTATAATTTTCCATTAGCTTTATTATTTACTCATTTTGGGGCAAATGCCTTATATCATTGTTATTAGTAAATCTTATGCCAGAGTTTATGGTTCCCCTTGTGACATGTGGCCGGAGTTGGAACCGCCTCTTTATACGGTTCTAGACTCTGACTCTTGTGGGCAGCAATTCCTTTGGGGCCTTTCTCTGGTTTTGGGGGCAAGTTCGTTGAACTCTCCCCAACAATTCAGGGGGATATATCATCGAAAGAGAACTAAGGGTTGTTCTCAGTACACATCTTTGGGGAACCATTTAAGATTATTTCTTTGCTGGTCAGGATTTTTATCCAAGCTATTCTGGGGTGCTATATGTGGCAACAAAGTTTCATCAGCAACGCCTCTCTTTCTATCTTGACTTCATACATTAGTAATTATCGTTTATTACGAATTATATATGTATGTATATATAAGTATAGTGAATGTAAGACATGCATATGTCTACATTTTATTAAACACTGGGTTTGTATTTACACCACAATATTTACCTAACTAGCAAATAGAGTTTGCCATTCGATACACTTTAATTAAGCAATTAAGCAAATATGTGACAGGGAAAGCTCGATAAAGGAATTTATTAAAAGAAAACTAAAATAATAAATAATATTAATATTTATACATTTTGTTTGCATATTTATTTGCATATTATCTTGGTCGACTTTTATGTCCTTGCAGGGTATTAAAATTTTAGTCCGAAGGGAACAATCCAGTGAAGGCGCCTTTCCGACCCTATAAATCATATATATTCTTGATCAGCATCAACAGCCGAGTTGATCTAGGCATGTCTCATAAGAAAAAAAATTTGACTCATTATTTCAAAATTTTATTTTCATTAAAATTGTCAAAAATTAAAGGAATTATTTTAATTTCTACAATTTTAAAATCTATTTGCTAATTTGTTAATCTAATAATAACTATCACTGCAACGCATTTTTAATCAAACTTATTTAATTTATTATATTATTTATATTATTTAGTTATAACATTTTGAACAACTTTAATTATCTTAAAAAAAAATTAAAAATATTTGATCTTGTCAATTTTTAAATTTAATTTGAAGACTTTTTAACCTGTTTAATAGTAGCAAGAAAATCGTTCCGAATTGGAATGAATGCATTATTTTGATCAATTTAAATAGATTTGGCTTTTTAAAGTTTCCTTTCTTTCTAGTTTGAATAATTTTTTAAAAGATTGTGTTTAATTTCGATATCCGTTTGCTTTATTGTGCCCGTTTCTGCTTTTTACAAAATTTCCTTAAACGACTAAATTTCTTATAGCGTGACAGTGGCAGTTTTATTGCTAGATTTTTACAGCTTCCAATTAAAAAAGAAAAGATTAGTCCTAGAATAACCCAATACTTCTGCTTAAAACCAAAAGGTTCAGAAATCACTGTCTTTGCTGTCTTCGCTGACTCTAAACCTGTTCAATAGACTCTACTTAATCCCTGGCTTATAAGACTTCAAAGTGCGAAGCTACATTACTCTGTAATTAGGCATTCCAAAGGTTTATAAGATCGGATATAGACCTAAGATTTCTCCGCAATCGCTCGTATTTAATGGCTGCTTTCGAAATGGTTCAGTAAATACTGGAGCCCAGGTGCAAATGCAAACTTTTCGCTCAGTCATTTCACGGAAAGAGCTCTTTTTAATTAATTTAATGACTGGCTGATGTATTTGCATATGGAAGTGCACGTGAGCAGAACTTTGCGCACGTGGGTAAATAATCAACTCTTTTGTTGCAACTCCGAATTTAACAGAGCTTTGGCTTTGCACCTGGCTGGAACGTGGGTGTTGGTGTTTGCTGGGTGTGTGTTGGGTGTGTTTTTTGGGTGTGCTGGTGGCCTTCTGCCACTAATTATTTTAACAGCATGCAGGCGGTATCCTTCCAAGTCTTTTCCCCGCCCATTGGCCTGGGATTTCCCAGAGCAGGAGCAAAAGAAAACTCAGTTTCCTTGGCGTTTCCCAGTCAGAGAGATAGACAGGGAGACAAGTCCGTAATCCGCATAGCTTATCACAAATTCCGGGCATAACTCAGCTCGGAAACGCTGCTGCTCCCGGCCAGTTGGGAGGCAAATTAATGGCCAGTTGCGCATTGTTTTGGCCCAAAGGCGTTGCAACACTTTCTGATTGCATTAGGTGCTTACAATAATTTTCGGGGCTGGCAACGTAAATGGAATATTTTATGCAATTTATTCTGATCAATTTGCACGTCGCAGTGGCAGGCTTCCGCTCAAAGTGCCCAAATATTCTCCGGGTATTGTGGATGCACTCGTGCGTGCCACGGAATGGAAATTTTCTAAATGGTAGCCCACAAGCTGTTCGTCTTCTTTTATATTATTTTTTTATTTCTTGGGAAAGTGAAAATTTACAAGGAATAATTTGTGTAATTTTCGGGGCAGACACCTTGGGAAAATTGAATTTTTCGTGATTAGTTAGGTATGTGCTGAGGTAGAGTGAATGCTAGTAAAAGTTCAATTTTGTAAATAGTTTAAGCAAGTTTTAGATAGTTTACATAAGCTCTTGTATATGTTAGAAAGGTTAAAAAATAAAACGAAGAACAAATTTATTCCATTAAATATTATAGTATTTATTTTTGACATCTTTTGAAGGGATTTAAAAACCATAACTTTTTATAAGCTAACCAAGGTGGGCCCATGTCCGTGCCCTTTGCTTTTAGATTTAACTAGATTTAAAATTAATCTTAAAATATTAAGCAAATACTTATATTAAGAGCACATATTTATATAATTTATTTATTTATTTGATTATTAAAATTAATTTAGATTTAAACAGATTTAATACTAATCCTAAAAAGATTAAGCAAATATTTATGTTAAGAGCACGGGTCTATAAAATGTATTTATTTATATAATTTAAATTTAGATTCAATCAGATTTAATATTAATTCTACAAAATTAATTTGTTATTATATTAGGAGCACGTCTATTTATGTAATGTAATGTAAAGTAAATTTACTTTTAATAATAGATTTTATAATGAATTCTAAAAAGATTAAGCAAATTTATATATTGAAAGCACTTTTTTATATAATATATTTATTTATGCAATTTCCAAAGTAGCAGAAAGAAAGTTTCTTAATATATTTTAATTTATTTTATGTCATCTAAATTTCTTCACTTTTCCCTTAAAAAACCCAAGTTTCTAATGGTTGCAAGGAGGAAACAATTTTAATAGTAGGTACCTTAATGGAAAAGGGATCAACCATGCGTGGGATAAGTTCTTTCTCAACTTTGTCGTCGGCTCTCAGATTCCGGTCCGGTGTTTTGTGGAATGTGTATATTAAACCCATCTGCAGCCCACCTCATTACACACTAAGAAAAAAGCAATCGAGCATCAAATTACAAAGAAAATAAAATGCAAATAGGTTTTTTTCCTTCGCTTCCTTTCGACGGGCTCTTCTGCGGGGACTTCCCCGGGTTTATCTGTCTCGTATCCCCCCTCGGACGGAGCTCGGAGTTCCAATTTCATGCAGCTGACCACGGGGGGGAACCCTGTAATTGTAATTGCCGGAGCTGGATTCGAGTGGATTAAACAATTTCCACATTTAACATGGCGCGTCTTTAACCTTTGCCACGATAAATTTTTCCGGGCTTTCCTTGGCACCAGCTCTCGGTTGCTACATTTCCCCAACTCCAAGGGAAACCCGGCATAAAGGAGGGGCTTAATTTCGGTGCTGGCGATAAGAATTTTTAGCGACGTTGTCATTTGGGGGCTTTGGCTTTTACGAGGCGGCGCAAAGGACGCATGTCCTTGTTGTGCGTCTAATTAGATGCTTTGCCTAATTAGTTGGTTTTATGTGAGACTCTTTATGCCCCTGGATTACCTTTTTGGTTGCAGTTTTACAGAGTTTGTCAGAAACTCTCCCTACTCCTTGTCGATATGTGGATACTGGGGGACTTGGGTACCAGGAACCAGGTACCAAGAACCAAGCTGAGAATGTTATAAACTTTAACGTTTATTAAAAATTCCAAGCGCCCAGCAAAATATCCGCTGCGCCACGACAATAATGCGAGCGAAAGCAGCGCATTTGCTGCTGATTTTCGCAGCTTGAGATTTTCCATTCCATTTTTCCATCATCGAGATGGCGCTGGGTTTTTTCAATTTCTTACAGGACGAGCGAGCACTGCATTCCTTCACCTGGCTGGCTGGCTGGCTGTCTTTTGATGCGTCGTATGACAGGAGGAGCTCTCCGTTCGGTTCCTTTCGCAGGGAGTTCCATATGAACTCCGCATCCGCATCCGCATCCGCACCCGCACCCGCAACCCATCACATCCCGAATTGAACTTGTCACAAAAGAATTCATTTTGCGAAGCTTGGAATTTTCCGGCAGCTTGCTGAAGGGGGTGCGGAAAATGTGCGTTGAGCTGCTTTGTGAGCTTTGCTTGACTCCTGACCTCCTCGCCCGTGGCCCCATTGTTGCCCCTTTTGTGTGTTTCGCACACTGTCCCTTATCCAACGCTCCATCGGTTCTGGGTTCGTTAACTGGAATTCAATAAATATTACTAAAACACTCTCATACGCACTGGGAGGACCTTCGCCTTTGCCTTGGCTTTTTCTTAGCGTTTTTATTGAGTGAATGGAACGGGGAAACAGATGCCAGGAAAAAAGAGGCTATGGCAGACATTTTCACATAATTTTCTCCCACCCCCTTTGTGATCCATTTTTAGGGCCAGAGTACATTTTGGCTTATTTTATGACGCGTTTTGTTACCAAAACGAAAATTTTTGGTAATACCAGGACATTTAATTGCCTAATTGTTTTGTTTTTGGCATTTTATTGCAGGCGGACGGGTTCTTTATGGTGAAGCGTACCGAGCACGCCATTCTTTTTTTATGACTTAATTACTTAAATGCGTTTTATTTTCCATGCGGCCATAATCATAAACAAATTATACAAGTGGAAATAATGATATCTTGGGCCGGTTTATATGACAGCCTTGTGAAGGGATTTTTAAGATGGATATTTGTAAATTTTAAATCACTTCTTTAATAAGTATCTTAAGCTGTAATAAGTATCTCAAGTTGTAATAAGTATCTCAAGCTGCACAACTATAAGTAGCTCTGAATCTTATTGATATCTTTCTGGTAAAATAAAACATTTTAAGATTTAAACCCCAAAATTTTAACAATGATTAGCGTGCATTTGATATTAGTTATATTTATTTAAAGACATTAGAGTTATACAGTTAAAATAGATACTTCTTTTAAGGCTTCAAATCAATTAAAATATATATAAAAGTATAGAATGAAACCTTTCCTTCTTCTTTTATAGTTTCTTTATAAATTTAAGTATTATTTTCAAGCCCTAATCCATTGAAGCCTATATCCTGTTCCAATTTAAAAGCAACCTTATATAATTATAGACCATGTAGACTATATTTGCTCAACTTTTCTGGTTCCATTTCATCTTTTCATCAGCAAATAAAACTCTTTGCTCTTAGCTCCCCTTAGTGTTGGTCTCATTATAATTTAAATTAACTGAATTCGCTTTATTTGATTTACCTGGTTTAGTGTTTCGTTGCCTTTCCGGCCCATTGAGGCCATTCCGCTCCAGTTGTGGGCGAGGAGCCAAGGTCTTTTCGGAATTTATTAGCCACTGCTAGGGTTCGACCCTAAAACGCCCATCCGGTCCCAGGACCAGCTCACACCCTTCCCGATCCCATCCCCATCCTAGATGTCCAATCTGGCGGCGGCTTTGGTTTCCTTTCGGCCATCTCTCTCTTTTTATTTTCTGAAATTAATGCGGCAAACACTAATTAATTGCGCAGGTGTTGCAGCTGTTCTGCTGCCGGTGTTGTTATTGCACGGGATAAGCCTAATTGAATTTCTGTAGCTTTTTGCTAGACTTGCGGAAGAGGGGACTCCTATCTCGCCACTGGACATAATTAATTACAAAGCTGCCATTATACAAGACCGGCTGCATTTATTATCTTTAAATTATTGATTTTTATCAGTCCGTATCATAACACGGCTCAACATAATAATTAGGACACGAGCAGATTAAGTTATATTTATATTAACTTGTTCTTTATTTAAATTTGTGTCTTGCGGCACATATTCCATTATAAATTTTATGAAATTATATTTATACTTGGTGTGGAAATATTTGTGATCGAGAAGAGTGAATTTATGGTTATAATTTATTTAAGGTTTTTAAACTAGATTAAAGTTTGTTATCGAATTTATTAAATAAATAAAATGGGTTTATTATTATAGAAGAAAGTTTTGCTGGAAACTTGAATGAAAATTAGTTTAAAAAATGTTTGTTTAATTTTCCTTAGCTGACATTAGAAATCTCTGTGTATTTATTATTACTTAAATAGTAGTAAATGGTATCAAGTAGAAAATTATACTAAATATATTTTTTTATTTAGGGGTTATAATATTGTTTGCATATCAGAAACTTAATCTGTGATATCTTAAAATATTTAAATTTGTTTGTATTAATATTAATAATGGTTTTTGTCCTTTAGGTATTTAATAAATTTTTTTGACACTAAGCATAGTGTTAGTAATATTAAAAAAATGTTGTGAACTATTTTTAAATGCTTACGATATTTTTTTAAAATTCCTAACACAATTTAAAATGTTTACAATATTTATTAAATATTTCCAACACATTTTTAAACATTTATAATACTTATTAAATGTCCCTAACACAATTTTTAAATATTTGCAATATTTCCAACACCTTACTTAGTGTTTTAAATATTATTTATTTAAACTCTAAATATTTAAACCTTTTAGTATTTTTCTTAATATTTGTATAATATTTTTAAAGGCCTTGTAGACATTTTAAATTATTTTTAAATGCTCATAACATTCATAAAATATTGCTAAAACGTTTCTAAAAAACCTCTACCAAAATACAACAATCTAATTAAGAATTTTATAGCCTTTTTCGGCCTAATAAAAACCTTATCAATTGCCCAAGGAACCAGGGAATTTCCAAATACCATTCCGCAGAGAATCCTTGCCCAGGTAACTCCCAAAACGTTGACCGTAATCAAATTCACGCTTTGCACTTATTTAATTGTTTTTCTTTTTAATTTCTCATAGCTAATAAATTGACTTTTATGGCTGGTCATGAGAAGCTCGTAAAATTTGCATATGACTGGGGAGCCTTTGGCTGTAAGTCTGAGGGGGAGTGGGATCCTTCTGGCTGGCATTATTATTATTATGTCAACGTAATGTTGTCGTCAAATAGTTTTTCGCGTGACATTTGCATTTCAGTTCAGTTTTGGCGGAGTCGAGACCCCGGGCCCTCGGGTCCGATGACATTTCATTAGCCGTTGGCGGCTGTTCCTGGGGCACATAATAACGTGTGCCATTGTTTTTCATTGTCGTTTTATGTGCTGTTTATATTTTTATGGCATGCCATATAGTATTTAATATTTATATTATATATGAGCCACATGCGACAGTCCCCCTTGCCACCGTTCCATTACGTTCCTATCATGTCTGCGATAAAACAGTTTTATATTCGCTTCTCCTGTGGAAAGTTTTTGGGGAAACAGCAATTCGAACTTTTGCACCAGGTGAATAAGCTGTCTCATCAGTGCTGACAACTCCTTTTGCTGTCTAAAGGAGCAAATAAAAAAGGACTAGGAATAAGGAGAATTATTAGGAAAAATGTAAAGGAAACTTGTTCATAAATATCCTTTACATAAGTAATTTAAACTATACTAAATATAGGTTTCCCAAATGCAAATAACTCCTAAATAACTCCTATATGCTCTTTCTAAATATTCCAAAATATACAAAAAGGACTTCCTTTTCGAAAAACCTCCAACTTGTCATCACTTTCTGCCTCCCCTTGGACTCCTTGAACTGAAATCAAACTACTTGAGGAGGCACTCGGTTCTTCGTGTTTTCAGTTATTATTGTCTATAAATCGTTGGGAGGACCCCCGGCTGAATGCCCCCGATGACATTATGAATTTATTACTATTTAAATATTTTATTTCTGCTGTGTGTTGTGGCCCTGGCAGGCGACGATGGGCCGCCATAATCGTTCTGACATTTTGTTTTGCCTGGCGTGCGTAACTATTTACGAGTTTGGCTCCGGTAAGTTTTGCCTTCGAAGGCGCACGGCTGTATAGTTTGAGTAGGTCATGAATTATCGATGCTGTCAGCAGTAAATATTGATAAAATATGATGATCCAGAAGTTGTTGCACGTACGGGCACATCCAAACTTCTGGTAATTTGAAGCGTTTAGACCCAGTTAAGTAGTTCTGATCAGTGTTCAAAATTCATGCAAATGTCACTTTAATTACCCCAACAGACAGCGTCACTTTGCTGGGCCAAAAACCCAATCAGGTAAACCAGTTCAGACTCATCGAATGGACTTGAGATCTCGAGACTCGTTTGAATTTTAGACTTTGATACCCGGCACTTGACTTCAAACTTTGGCCAAAAAACAAATAAACAAAAAAACAATGGGGAAAGATGACGAGGGAAAAAATGCCTGAGCAGCAGAAACTGGTTTTACGTTAATGTAAATGCTGATTTACTTAAAAATTAAGGCCTAAAGAGTGCTGCCTCTCTTTTGTGTTTAATGTTTTTTAAATGGAAGAGTGTGAAGATTGTTTAAGTGTTGGCCAAGTTTGGCTTAAGGTTTATGGTCTTAAAAATTTTATCAGATAACCCAAAGATTTATATGTTTTGCTTATTAAAAGGAGGGCAGTTTGGGGTGACACAAAAGACAGATAAATAATATTAATAGTTAAGGTTGATGCAGCTTATTTTTTATTAACTAATTATTTTGAATATTTGTTAAATAGTTCATGCTATACTTGTTCTGTAATCAAACTATATTAATATTTATAATGAGTATTTAATATTTACTGAATAATTAAAGCCATATTTACCTTTAATTTTAATTAGTATGATTTGTAAATATATATGATAAGTGCTGCTTTAAGAAGCTCCGTATTTATTTGTTATTAATCTTTGATATTTGCTGATTAATTCCAGCTAAATTTGTCTGTAAGCACCAGTTGATCTTTGGTCAATGGTAATTCCCAAAGAAAGAGAGAATTTTAACTTTTTATTCCATTCCAAAAGCCGCTTAATCATGCTCCCTTGCACCTTTTTTTAACACCTTCATAAAAAACTTATCTATCTGCCACAAAAAAATCGCATTTCAAGTTTAAGGTTTTTGAATCTATTGTAAAGAAAAAAATTATCCGACGCTTCGCTGAGCGCGGCGACCCTTGGGAAGCACGTAATATACAACTATAGTATATACACTTTTTTTAATCGCTGGAAAAACTGACAATACAATTAGCACTTACATTATGGAAATCAAATTACTCCAGTCGCAGATAATGAGCTCGAGTGTGTGGCCAATTATCAGTACAATGGAAATCGCAATAAACTTGCTGCACTTACTGAGCCGCACTAATTGCCGTCACAGTCCCTGTATATGGAGTGGACTTTAAGCCAAAATGGGTGACTCAGGCTCGGGCCCAGTCTCGCGGAGTTATCACCGAGAGATCGAATAGAGAACAAAACGACGGGGGAGATCATTAAAGCGGCGATTTAAATAAACTAACCGACATGTATATATAATTGCATATGCGGGGCGTGAGCAGCGGAGTAGAGCGAAAAAACAAAAAAGCGATCATCGAAAACAAAACTCTAGCCAAGCTCGGCTCGAAATCATATAAAAGCCAGCCGCTGGCGGAGTCAAGTAAGCAGTTTCGCCACCAAAGGGTTAACAAAACCATCTCTCCTCGCCACCATGAAGTTCCTGGTTGTCCTGTCCGCCATCCTGGCTGTTTCAGCTGCTGTGAGTAGAGTCTGTGTGTCATCAAAATCAAGCTCTTAATGCATATATTATATGATTATATAGGACTTGCCGCTCTCCGATGAGCAGAAGGCCGTGGCCCATGCCAATGGTGCCCTGTGTGCCCAGCAGGAGGGCATCACCAAGGACCAGGCCCTCGCCTTGAGAGCCGGCACCTTCGAGAACGCCGACGAGAAGGTCAAGTGCTTCGCCAATTGTTTCCTGGAGAAGACCGGCTTCCTGGTCGATGGTCAGGTTCAGCCCTCTGTTGTCTTGGCCAAGCTGGGTCCCCTGGCTGGGGAGGACAATGTCAAGGCCGTTCAGGCCAAGTGCGACTCGCTCAAGGGAGCTGACAAGTGCGATACCGCCTTCCAGCTGTACAAGTGCTACTACGAGAACCGCGCCCACATCTAATTAACCCAATCAGCCTGCAAATGTATTATGTGTGATAATCTCTGTCTGTGAATCGTTACAAAATTTTGTTAAATTAAAATTTAATCAATGAGAAATCAATGAGAAACCAATGTGAAATGCAGTGTCTGCTTTATGTTAATTTATTTATATTTATTTTTGTCTTTAGATGTTGGTTAGTAATACGCAATTTCTAGTTTTTACTGCTCCCAGAACTTACTTAAGATACTTACTTAAAATACTTAGGGGGTACAAGAAAAGTTTCTTGAATTGTGACTAAGAATATTGGATAATTTGTAGATATTATGTAGATAATTTGTAGATAGTGTGTAGATAATTTGTATAGGGTTTGTAGTTATTTGGTAGCAATTTTATGTAGCTCCAAGGCTAATAATTGGTGCCCATTCATGTTCAAAAATAACATTTAACCCTTAAAAACAAGGAGTTAACAAAGGTATTTAGTACGTATAAAAAAACTTAGAACTGTTTTTTTTTATTAAGAAATATATATATTACTATACATATTATTATTTAAATTATTATAAATAGTTTTATATATACTAATATAAATATTATTAAATATATTATATGTTATTATATATATTATATATTATTATATATATTATTATTGTTATATAGCTCCTACCTTGAAATGTCATTCCCAACCAAGTTTTAAAACACAATTTAATCCTCTAAACCAAGGATTTAACAATGAAATTGAGTTCTTATAGCACTTACAACCACTTTTTACTATTATAAGTACAATTATACCTTAAAATCCGATTATAGAAAAATAATAACACCTCCAATTAGACTTTTTCCAGTGTAGTTAATACCTCACAAACCTTCAACTAAGCCACCACCAAAGACATCAAACTTCAACAGCAACTTTTTAGTTAAATAACTTTCGCAACTTTGACATACCCCCACAGTTTGTATCTCAAAGGAAATTAAAGAACGAAATTCTTATACATAATTACTTATGCATATTCGAGTCTTGTCATTGGAGAGGCTCCACTGTACGCGTCTGACCCATTTGCGTGGGACACACGCACCCGCACCCGCACCCATTTGCATAACAGTGGGCCATCATTAGAGCCCACTGTCAGACCTTCGTCAGGGGCTTAAGTCCTTGGTCGGAGGACCGATCCCAAAGGCATTGGCACGCTCATGTTTGGCATAAATATTGATGAGCACGGATGCAGGGCACTGAGGAGTCCACATGCGTGGCGGACGAACAAATGAATTGGACACCGGGTAAAGGGGATGCGGCCGTGTTTTTAAAAGCCCAAATCCAATTAACAAATCATTAAACATTCATTGAGCACGTGTCGCAATTGCATTTACCAGTTTAACTTGGGACGGGATGGCTTTTTTGGGGGGGACATAAGGGACAATTGCTTTGGCTTCGGCTTTGGCTTTGGGGAATTTGGAGCAGAAACAGGATAAACTCAGGACTATGCGCTGAGAGAAAAAAGGGAGCTAGAAATGTTGGAAATTACTAGGTGATTTAATGGAGATTTTAAGATAATTAATGAGGTAGATGAGAAGGAAATTACCAGATGAGTTAATAAAGGTTTCAAGAGAAGAAATTAAGCTAGAAGCGAAGAAAATACCAGGGGATTTAAAAGAGATTTAAAGAGAAAAGAATTATTTAAATTTTCAAGGTTCTTTTTAGTTAATTCTAAGCCTTTTATTTGTTTTCTTTTGTTTAGTATTGATTATTCTACAATATATTTATAATTTTAATGTAAATTTTACGTCTTTGGATTATTTTCTATTAGTTTATTAAACTTTAAAAACTTACAATGGGTTTCTACTTGGATTTTTACATTCAAATCTAAAAAAAGGTAATTTGGTTTATGGTCACTTACCGAAAAAAAAATAAATACACTGATAGAAACTTGAATCTTTGGACTTAATCTGAATGTAAGCAACTTGATTAAATAAATAAATAAATACAAAATTGAATAAATATAAAAAGCAACTATCATATTTGAATTTATACTTATTTTTCTGAATTTATAAATATTTTAAAAATTTTGTCAGTAGTTTTCCATTAAAAAATCTCTACCTAAAAGATGTTTTATCTCCATAATTCTATCCACATAAGTATGCAATACCTTTTGCGTTTCAATTTCCATATTTCCATGGTCAGACTCATGACTAATCCCTTTTGATTTTTCCCACTTCTTCCAATAACTCCTTGACTATAATTCCTGAAACTTTTCCCAAGTGTTGATGGACTTGGCGTCTATAATTCATTTTGTCACTTCCTGCGAGCGGTCTGGCTGTCATGTCAGTTCCATTTAGCATCCGTTTCAGTTGCAGTTGTCTGCACAAGGACACTTGGACGGAAGGAAGGCAGGGAGCCTGGCCAACAACAGTCAGTGATGCGTTTACTAATGTCTATTAAAAAGGCAGCCCAATCATCGGATTCCACCCCCGCGAGCTAATGCATTTAAGTAGACAGCCGCCTTGGCGGCTTGTCAAAGGACGCAGGACGCGTGATGTGGTGGGGCCGGAAGGACATCGATGCTTGGCATCAGCCTTTGTCTTGGCCGTCTTGTTTGGCTTGTCTCCTTGCTGTTAAGTTGGCTTTCAATGTGGGCCAAGGAGCTGGAATGGGTTTGGAATTGGAATTGGAGTTGGAGTTGGGAGTGGAAGTAGGGTTGGTTGGGGGTTCACCCTGCGGTTCTCACATTAATGTAATTTCATTTTATAAAAACTACACGCTGCGGGGTGGTTCTGGCCCGATGTTGTCTCTCGCCTTTGTCTGTCCGCCTGGAGGTCCTTTGATCTTAAAGACCAATATGTGATGTGGTTGCGTTCCCCGTTATCAGCACACAGGACTGTTATTAAGTCCCTCAATTAGAGAAGGACCAGGGAGAGCTTGACTTGGCTGCGGTTTGCAACTAATGTGATTAAATTGGTTTCCCCTATCGGTGCCTCTATAATCTAATTCAAGATTTACACAGTTTTTCTCTGTAGTTTCTCTGGGAAAAATAACTCTGATTAGACACGTAAACAAATTAGTTGAAAATTGCTGTGATTATTTTAATTGAATTTGGCAAACAGTGCATTAAAAAAGACGTATATAGTGTAATTGCCTAGAAACAGTTTTTTAACAACAGTTTTATGGATCGGAACTTAAATGGTTTGTAGATTCATCTGCCAAATTGAGCTTGAAACATTTTTTTGCGAAACCATTTTCCTTTTTGCGTAATCATAATGTCCATTAATATTGACAAATGGGGCTTTTGGCCAACGCTAATTTGAGTTCTCGCCCCGCAAATGTTTTTGGCAATGCACTGACCCATGGCACATTATTTGGTCTGTATCCAGAACCAGATCGCTTTGATGGTTTTATGATCAGTCAGGCATAACAGTCATTTTCCGATCGATTTGAACAACAATTAAAGAGCAATTAAAAAGGAGATCAGATCCGTGAAGTTTGGCATCTATAAAAGGGTCTGTTTAAGTGGGACTTGCGCCATAGTTCTGAACTTTTTAAGCAACAAAGCAACGATCTATTGATAGTGAAAATCTCCGTTTTAATGTCTCTTCAAACCAATTGGATGTCCTTGCTGGGCCTGGCACTCTGTGCTCTCTTGCCCTTAGCTTGGGTAATGTATTTTATAAATTGTAAAAAAAATAATATTATAAAAATCTTTTCCCTACAGAGCCGCTCCCTGACTGTCTCCCTGAATATGTCAATGACCCGCACCCTTACCCCGGATCCTCTAAACACCACTGAGCCCAAGCTCAGCCAGGAGATGCTGAGGTCCTGCATGCGCAAAACGGAGATTTCCATGTCTCAGCTGAAGCTCTTCCACATGAGCCTCATGAACAACGATTATAACAACGAGAACGAAGTGGTTCCGGCTCCAGCTCAGTCCATGGGTGAGGTTAACAACCTGGGTGACTTGGACTATCCAGGCGGTGCCCAGTTGCCCTTCCTCGATCTCAAGCACAATGAGCCGCTGCACTGCTTCGTGAGCTGCCTGTACGAGACCCTGGATCTGGATCGCTACAATGTCCTGCTGGAGGAGGCCTTCAAGAACCAGGTCCAGACCATCATCCAGCACGAGAAGGCCGAGATCAAGGAGTGCAGCGACCTGCAGGGCAAGACACGCTGCGAAGCGGCCTACAAGCTGCACCTGTGTTACAATCACCTCAAGACCCTGGAGGCGGAGCAGCGGATCCGCGAGATTCTCGAGCGGACGGAGGCGGAGAGCGAGGGCCTCGGTCCCGATGGCACTGACTTTATCGATGGCATCCAGCACTCCGGCGAGGCGGCAACCACCACTAAATCGGAGTAGGTGGGGCATACAGATACCTGGGCTTTCTCCCATTTTATTTTGTGTTAAAAACTTTAAAACCAATAATCAGCATTGTCAGGAAATTTAAAACAAAATTAAATTGTACAATTAAAAATCATAGAGCAATGAAATATACTATTTTGGTGATAGAACAGGGAAAGCTTTTAATGTAGAATTATCTAAATAATTATAAAAAGAGAGGATTTAGTTTGAGAAATTATTTTAATAGAGAACGAGAATTATTAGAGAAATAATAATTTCCTGAATATTAAAGCCCACTTTTGGGCACTCAAGTTCACTGAGAGAAAAGGAAAATATTTAAAGTATAATTTTTGGCTGGCTCTTGACAGTGTGTTATTGTTTATAACCTTAATAAATAAATGTTTAAAATAACTTTGCATGTTTTTTAACATGTTTTCATCTATCTCTGAGGCTTGGCCATTAATTTTTTATTTATTATTATTATTATTTAAAGAAATCTTATCCAAATACCACTCAAGTCCTGCCAAAATCCCCCGCACATCACTCGCAAGTACCACCCCAAGACCCACAGGAATCCCAGGTTTAGAAAATATTTGTATTTTTATTTATAAATTAATATACATTCGCTTGAAAAATGCCCATTTATCTTAAAAATTTTCCACATAAAATAACAATAACAAAATAAAAACCAATCCAAACAGAATCAAAGACTAAAAACAGTAGTAAATTATAGCTCGCTGACCCGAATGATCACCTGGGGGCGGGGATTTTTGAACACCAGCTGGCCAAAATATTTAAAAGCAGCCAATTGCCCTAACAAATTATACCAGAAAATGATTAAAAATTATTTAAAAATTGTATAAACGTAAGTAATTGAATTTTAATAACTTAATTGTTGGAAGTTAGACTGGAATTATGGAAATGTGACCAGTATTTAAGCGACTCTAACTCACTCAAAGTGTCAGTGCAGATACTTTTTGCAGCCATGAAAGTCAGCGGATTAATAGTCGTTGTTTTCCTCATTTTCGCCCTGAGCGAATCGGCACAGGTAACTTTGGAAAATATATATCCTTTATGACTGATCCTTATAGGAGGATTTCGATACCCAACAGGGTCAGACTGCTGCCGAAGTGGCGGCCTACAAGCAGATGCAACAGGCTTGCATCAAGGAGCTGAACATTGCCGCCAGCGATGCCAACCTGCTGACCACCGACAAGGAGGTGGCCAATCCCTCGGAGGCCGTCAAGTGCTATCACAGTTGTGTCTACAAGAAACTGGGACTCCTTGGCGACGACAACATGCCGAACAACGACAAGATCCTCAAGTTTGCCCAGATCCGATTCAGCAGCCTGCCGGCGGATAAGCTGAAGGCCCTGCTCACCAGCTGCGGTGCCACAAAAGCGGCCACCACATGTGACTTTGTCTTCAACTACGAGAAATGTGTTGTCAAGGGATTTAATGGTTGAATTTTTAAATATTTTCTCTACTGACTTTATCAACCCATTTGAAAGAATAAACATATTTTGACGTGTTCAATGCAGTAATTCAGACTGTACTTAATCATCTGGTTTGAGTTCTGCCTCTCGTTTCTTCATTTATGCATATTGAAAGCACCCAGTGACCGAATCACGCATGAATATGGATTATAAGCGGTTTATAGGGAGCAGGCCGTGAAATTCCTTAATAAACTGCGGCAAATACCCGTTCTGCCTCCTGTCCAGCTACCGAAAATGCTTTTTTATCACAGGTTTATCAATTAATTTCAAGGGTTTTTAAGTCTTTCAAATAGGAAATCTTTTAAAAAATTGTGAAGAAATCAAAATTAATATGGTAAAGCGAAATAAATATATGCATATTTTATATATAGTATTTAAATATATATTTAATACATTAAATGATCATGAAGAAGGGGAAACTCAATAGGAAATCTTGACCAAACTCAACATTAAGAGTAACGAGTAAGTAATTATCGCATACATGTAAAAGACGAGAAAAATTTAAAGAAAAAAATTACGAGAGAAAAAACCACAAGATAAAACGACGAGAAAAAACGAAGAAATGAAAACAATGATAAAGATCGACTGAAAATAATGGCAAGAAAAAACGAAGTAAAAAAAAAAATATATATATAAAACAATCGAGAAAAAGCGACAAGAAAAAACGACAAGAAAAAAGCGACGAGAAAAAAGAATGAGACGAGAACAACCGAGAGCGGAAAATAACGAGAGAGGGTTAAGCCCAATCTTATAAGGACGCTGTGACAGTTCATCTTTCCAAAAATTTTCTTTTTCGTAATTCAAACCTACATAAAAAATATACAAAAAAAAACCCATAAAACATTTTTGAACTAAAAATATATCCAATAGCAAACCATGATTTTTCAGCTAATGCCCTTCAAATACGTTTTTCCTCAGACAGTAACGTCTCTCAGCACCATTTACATGTATTTAAATCTTTAACAAATTTATTGTATATTCCAATTTTAGCAAATATTTTACATATTTCGCACCTTAAGAAACCAGGAACCCATATCCATTGAACATATTAGTGAGTATAGGCCAAGGAGAATATTCCAATGCCAATTTAAATCAATGTTAATTATTATTTCTTAATTAGTTGGTTATGACAAGGCAAAATGACTTCCATCGTTGAGATACCGAAGCCAAAGATGGACGAGGCGATACCGCAATGGATGAAGATAGACTGGTCGGATGAGGTCCTTCACGACATCTACCGGGACTGGGGCACCTACTACTCCCGCCGCCGGAGGGAGAACTTTGCCTTGCATTACCTCAACAAGGCCCTCGATCTGGAGCCAGGGGATCACATGACCCTCTACAAGAGGTGCCAGACCAAACGCAAGGCCGCCCAGATGCATGGAGCCTTGCAGGACAGTCTCGATGCTGCTAGTGAGTATAATACAAAATAGTGCCTTTTTAAAGAAAAGTGAAATAGTTTAAACTAAAAGAAGGCTTGCACTTTTCATCACTAAACTTTTTATAATTTTTGCAGAACTGGCCCGCGAGGCTGACGGTGAGGAAAAGGCCGTTATCCAGCTGGACATATGCGATGTCCTTTACGAGTTAAACCGGTTTGAGGACAGTAAAGCGGCATTGCATAACAATATGCGTGTTTTTACTGGAAAGAAGAGGAAAAACTTTGAGCAACGCGTGTTAGTGGTAAGTTTTCCTACTTCTATTAAGATTTGATTAAATGTGAAACCATACAAACATCATACAACTTTGAATAAAAGGAACATGGGTTTTCTATACCTAGCTGTTCGCGATGTTGCTCTCTATAAAATAAAAGTCTCTACTGGGAAAATCAAATATATAAATAGATAAAGAAGCTATTTTTGCTAAACATTTTCCAAATAATTTCTCCCCAATTAGGTGGACGGTGTAATCCAAGATGTGACCGGCGAGGCTATGACAGCGTTCTTCTCAAAAAACTTGAAGACGGCCAACATCGTCAATGACTTGATGAAACAAAAGTTAAAAGTTGACAATAGACCGCTTTGGAAGGTCCTAAAGGAGCAGGGCCTGTGCGATGTGCAGAGTATTCAGGATGTGGAGGAGGAGTTGCTGTCGCCCATGGAGATTGCACGCCGGAAGCGGGCCTTTAACATATTCCACCAGTCGTATATCAATGACTCCTGGATCGATGTACTCTTCCTGAAGATGCTTATCAAGAATCCCAGTCTCCTATTGCCCCAGTGCAAGGAGTCTAGCTACTTTCTGTACAATATTTCCCGGAAACAATACGATATTGTGCGCAAGTTTATGGTGAGACTTGAAACCCTTTCTTGGTCTTTTAACTCAATTTAATGATCGTTTTTTCTTCTAACCAGAAAATGTTGCAATCGCGTAGTCCCCTTTATTTGGTCAACTACTTGAAGTATCGCAATAAGTCTATGTCGGATAGGTACAGGGAGGCGTACCTGTATCGCGTACAGTACCAGACACATCGCACCATGAACATGGCCCTGAAGCAAATACGAATTCTGCGAAAGGCTAAGAAGGTTCAGGTGAGTTTGGTTTGGAAAAGGTATATATTTTGCATTTAACGAATCAAAATTCACAGGTGCTGGCCAAGTACGTGGAGGAGGTGATGGGCGACTATGTGGTCTTGAAGACCTCCCGGGTTATGTGCTGGAAGTTCGAATTTATTAACGAGGTTTACAACACCTTGGCCTTGGCTTTGGCCGAGCAGCTTCGAGTGCCGAAGAACTTCAACTTGAATGCGAGTTCGGCCATCCTGAGGTTGCTGCGCATGCCCACGGACAAGGTCAAGGACTTTGTCTCCCTGGTGTTTGGTGATCGCTCCACTCACCTGGAGCCGGATGCCAATGATCCGGCTGCCAACAGGGCCAAGTAAGTTGTATTTCCTAGTTAACCAGGTCTTCACTTAATTGTAATCCTAATTTCCAGAAAACTCATTGCCAGGCTGGAAAGGCGTATGGTCTTTGCCAAGTACTCGATTGAGAAGTGTTACCTTCTCCACCAGCTGGCACAAACGCACTTGGACCAGGGTCGCTATTCCGAGTGCACCTTCAATGCTCGGCGGGCCATTAGGGGTTAGCTTATATATCTCTCAAATTGTAGGTTCTAATTAAATTTCATCTCCTCTTCAGAAAGCCAAAACTGCAATAGCAATCTGTGGAAATTCCTGAGCGTCATTCAGATAGTCAAGTCCAATGCTATACTGCACAAGCTGGAGCAGACTAAGGAGGCTTTGGAGGACGCCCTGCCCATCTCCCGGCTCCTAGAAGACTCGGATCTGGAGCTCTTTGTGGAGACCTGCATATTGTGCAACACGCAGGATGCGATCACCAAGCGCAACACCATTCAGGCCTCTCGTCGCGGCAGCAGGGCTGAGTCCACGGGCCAGTCAATGCTCAGTGACCAGGATATGGAGCAGCAAGGTTACAAATAATATTCTAATGGTTTTTATTCGGTGACTATATGAAACCGATTTACTCTTTACCAACTTTCAAGGCTTAGGAATAATAAAACTCTGAAGCTACTTTCATCTGACAAAGGGTGTATTCAAATTTATCATATTAATTAATGTTCGTGAACTTTAAATTATTTTCCCAGGGAATCAAATCACAATTTGCCAAAACTCCTCCTCCAAACGGACTCCTTAGGCCTTGACCTCCTTGGCGGGCTTGAAGGCCTCGAAGCACTCGTGCAGCTTCACGGCAGTGTCGCACTTGTTCTCGCCCTTGACGTCCTTGCACTTGGCCAGGGCGGCCTTGGTCTTCTCCTCGCCAATGAAGGCGCCCAGCTTCTCCAGGACAACAGCCTCCTGGATCTCACCGTCCTTGAGGGTGCCCACCTTCTCGAAGAAGCAGTTGGCAAAGCACTTGATGTTCTCGGTGGGGTTCTTGAAGTCCTTGGCCTTGACCTTGGCCTTCTCCTCCTCGGTGAGGTTCAGCTCGGCGGCGCACTGCTCGCCATGCTGCTTGGCCAGAGCCTTCTGATCCTCGTTCAGCTCGATGGGCTAAGAATCAAGGGATTAGCTTAGAGGAATAAGACCAGACTCCAGACTCAAACTCACCGTGGCCAGGGCCAGGGCCAAGAGCACAGCACTCAAAGCGATCACCAAGTTGGAGTTCATGTTGCTGCTGATGTGATGTTGCTAGAACGTTTGGGGAAGTTCTGATGCCGGTTTGGGCCGTGATCGCTGCTTTTATAGCTGATTCGTGGGCCATTAAAGCCGGTTTCTCTCTATGGCCCCGGGCAGTGATCCATCTTAGGCCAGCTGATAGGTTTTTGGACTTTGTTTTGGTCTTCGTTTTGTTTTTCTCCTGGTTTCTTTATGCCTATGCTAGGTTCTTTTTTGATTTGTTTTTATATACGTATACTCATATATATTTTTTATTTGCCATCTTGGCGAGTATGTACTTTCGTCGACTTGTGGCCCGAGGGCACGCAGACAATCTGAAGTAATGGTCGCCACGAAAGCATGGTTCATTAAACCGCCTTCTCCATCGGGAGAATCGAATCAATTATACAAATAGAACGCAGACGTGGAACAGACAGCGACGCCTCAAGTGGTCTCGAGATCATAGGTCGCTCAAGTTACCAATGGATTGGGATTTGTCGGAGGAAATGTAGATGGGAGATGGGAGATGGGGATTGGAGATGGGTGATGGGAGGGGAAATGGTGATGCGGGTGAACATGAAGTTGGAGTTGCGGCTGCTTGCTCACTCATTATCGCGGCACTCTATCAAAAAAACTTTCCACAGCGACCCATTCCAGGTGGTAAATCCAGAGACCAAATGACGACAACGCCCCCTAGCCTACAGTGGGCTAAGTGGGCACAAAAAAAATACGGCTAGTCATCGTTAAAAGTAGGAAATTGTCAGTTTTTTCAAAGACTCACAAAGAGCAAGTTAAAATGTTAGTTGTATTCAGGGGTTTATATTATAAAGATGCTATAGAAAGGTGTTGATATTCAGGAAGATAATTGTTAATTATTATAGTGATGTAATGATTAGCTGCATAGAACAGTAATTATTCCTAGAAATTGTGTTATTTGTCATAATTCTTAAATGAATAAAAACTAAACAATAATAATTGCGGATTTTTCTACGCTGTACTTAGATTGCTACCAATTCCGAACTAAATTACTATTTTGACCTTTAAAAGTACTTCCAATCTTACAGATTCCCAGTATTCTTAAACTTGTATTTATCTGTATTTAATTATTTTCAGTAACTAATTTTTGCAACTCTCCACCTTACTCAGATTTATCTTTCTTAATTTAAACCACTGTGCCCGTGTTGAATCAAAATCCAGATATATATCTCTCTCGGTGCGTATTGAAAGTTGAGACGCGCCAAGGCGACAGGCGACGACGACGGCAAAGTTTTTTCATTTGAATCCTATTATTTCAGCGTAGTTGTAATCTTATTATCCACGAGATGACAGCAAAATGACATTTAGAAAATTTCACGCTGTGTGAAATGTACAAAAAAGTAAAGAAAACAGCGAGTGGGATTGGGATTGAGAATGCACAGGGAAGTCAGTGGAGCAGTGCGTGTGGGTGGTGATGGAATTGAGCCAGGGCCAGAGCCAGAGCCAGAGCCAGAGCTAGGGCCAGGGACAGGGCCAGAGTCTGGAGTCTAAGGTCCGGAGTCGGATTCGTGGGCTGTGGATCCGGAGTTTCTGATTGAAACTGCGTATTGCGGCCACACCACCCCACCCGCTTTTCAGCCCTTGGAAAACCTTCGTCTACGTCTTTGAGTCGGCGGGCGTGTTTTTCACAAGTTTTCCACAGACTTCTCCTGTCGCTGCCTTCCTTTTAATTTCAATTCTGACATTTGTTTGTCTGCTGTCAAAATAAAGTAGCTTTGGTGCAAAAGAAATAAACCATAAGATTGCGATTGAGAATTTTCCAACCCACGTTTTCTCTCCTCCCGCACTCAACCGCCGCCGTCGCCGTTGCCGCCGAGTGGCTGAAACTTTTCGCTCTGACGCAATAATAATAATAAACTAAAGCTTGTTTGACTTCTCCGCAAATGCTTTGAAATCCTTGTGTGGTAATCTTAATTCAATTTGCTTGTGGCGGGGACAGTCTTTCGACTCGAATGATAAACTCTCGCCCACACACATCCGGGGAATGATTTGGCTTAAAAGAAAAACAAGGGAGTTTAATCTGGAAACTTTATCGTCGTTCTGATGTGTCGGGGTAATTAATGAAAGAGGAGATTTTTATGGATAAATTCACAGGTGGGAATGTGTGGAGCTTTGATTTCTTAAAGAGATGAAATTAGTACATTTTTACAAGAAAGTTTATTTAAATTAGAGTCTCATTTGTTATTGACATCCTACAATATCTGAAACACTATATTCGTTATCCCATTAATAATTTGTTCTATGAAAATTGTCCCTAAGCTATTGGCATGCGTTCTGGCTCCTGTACCCAGTACATATCCAAGGAACTCGATAACCTGTGCCAGTTGCATGACGAGATCTGCTTACTTTTCCCATGAAAACCCAATCCAACTATTAGCCAATCCAACAGAAAACTCAAAACAAGTCCTTTCCTTCCACCATCAAAACGATCTTATATCCCAATTTAGTTCAAGATTTCAATCTGTAAATTTGTAACCACCCAGTCGAGCAGTTAGCCATAGCTGCTAATTCACTTAATAATTAATTTAGCACTTAGTCTATAACCAATTGTTAAATTAATATTATTAAATACTATATATTAATAAATACCGATCGTTGCTATCAGGATAATATTAATAATAATAGTCTTGGTTCGGACTTACCCGCAGTTCAGGAGACCCAGTTACCTTTCATCGCCACACCGCAGACTTGGCCGAGATTCATCAATGATTATATCCTTTCGAGTGCAGAGGTTGTTATCACAGTTATTACACAAACACAGACAATCAGTTGTTAGGTGAACGGGTAGAAGCCGCGGCACAGTATGAGGCTGCTGCGGCAGGTCGCCTCTATTTATAGGTGGGGGAGATGGAGAGAGAGAGAGATTTATAGATCGAGAGAGAGAGAGAAACATTTATCTATGAGGGGAAGAGTAAGCGAGAGGGAGATAGAGAGAGAGCGAGAAAAAGAGAGAGAGAGAGAGCGAGAGGGAAAGAATGAGAGATAGATAGATAGAGAGAGAGAGTAAGAAAGATCGAAAGACAAAAATTTAGAGAATTAGAGTGACATGAGAGGGAGAGAGATAAATAGAGAAACAAATCTAGAGTCCCTATCTGTGGATCCAGCACTCTCTGCCTCCCTCTTTCTCTAGATCTATCTCCCTCTCTAATTTTTTCCCAATTTCTCTTTTCTCGCTCTATCCCTCTCTCTCTCTCTCTTTTCTCGCTCTATCTCTCTCTCTCTCTATCTCTCGCCCTGTCTCTCTCTCGATCTATCCATCTCTCTCTCTCCATCTCCCTCACCTATAAATAGAGGCGCCTCGCCGCAGAAGCCTCAGTCTGCGCCGCGGCTTCCACCCGTTCACCTAAAAACTGATTGTCTGTGTTTGTGTAATAACTGTGATAACCTCTGCACTCGAAAGGACTTAATCATCGATGAATCTCGGCCAAGTCTGCGGTGTGGGGATGAAAGGTAACCAGGTGTCCTTAACTGCGGGTAAGTCCGAACCAAGACTATTATCGTTTATCCCATATATAATGCTGATACCACCGATCGGTAAGCTAAAAACAAAAATTATTTTCTCCGTTAAATCCTGAATCCGATATTTCCATACTTTGAAATTTGTGTAGCCGTTCTAAACTATCTTCCTTTCGTTTTCTCTCACTGCGTCGAGACGAAATTTTTCCGTCTGGATACCGTGCTTTATTAAGAAAAACCCCCGCAATTTTAATGCAAATATGGTGGTGTTTATACCCAGAATTTATTTTCTGCCTGAGTTGTTGAAGCTTGTCATTCATAAATGTATTTCTAGACAGAATTAATTTCTCAAAATGCACACAATTTTTTCCTTTAATTTTTTTTTGCGCCAAAAAGTTGACGGAATTCATTAAACAAAAATGTAATATTTGTGTTAGCTCATTTCTAATGAACCAGGCCTGACATAGGGATGGCTTTCCCTATAGGGCACAAGGCAAAACCATGAAGGGCATAATCAGTCCAGCAAGTTGCCTGTACAAGACCCATCCCCCTTCAGCTAGAAATTAAGTACAATTTTCATTTTAAATTAAGCTGCCACGGCATCCCCGCAGAGCAGATCCTGCTTTCGGCTTTCGACGTCATTAATCACCGCAGAAGCAACAACATGCTGGCCAAAGAGCATTTGTCAGAGCCTTTTGGGTAACTTTCTTTCGGGGGGGGGGCGAAAAGCATTTTCTAATCGACCCCCCTCCCGTCTAAGGACAAAAAAAAAGAACCCGAGCTGGAAAAAGTTGCGCCCAAGAACCAGCCCGTGTACACATGTCGGTGGGAGGGGAAGTACCCCCAACTATGCAAACTCCTCCTCGCTGAAAGGAGGCCCACCTGTCTGAGTTTCATTTCTGTTAGAAAAATGGTCGCTAAATTTGCGTGAAAAGGCAAATAATTTGAAATTCCCAGGGGTTCTAAATAAGTAAATTTAAATTGCATTTGTATGCGTTCAAAATTTGTGCCTTCCTTTATTTTCAAAGCGGATTGGAGGTTGATTTTGGGTTTGTGGCACTTGGAAAAAAGGACGGCATACGTATTTACAAATATATAAATTAAAAAAAGACTTTAGGAAAAAAAAAATGAAATCAAAATTTAATTTTAATGCCTTAGGATTTGAAGGAATTATTTAGATAATTAATTACTATATTCTTTAATTTGAGTTTAATATAAAAAAATTGTTAAAAATGTATTAAAATGATTTATTACTTGTTATAGTATTTTTATGGAGTTTAATATATAGAAAATGTTTAAGATGGGTATTTCTTTGCTTGGGGCATTTGCTGCTTCACAGTATTTCTCGTCCCATTTACTCGTCGTCTTTGCTTGTCGTCTTTGCTTTGCCATCTCTTCTAGTCCGTTTGCTCTCATTTCCATCCATTATAAAAAATGTTTAAGCTTGTGTCTCTCGTTGTTTGTCTGCACTCGCTGGTTCATAACCTCTCTCGTTGTCTTTGCTTGTCATCTTGGTCGTCGTTTACTCGCTTGCTTACTTCGCTTGCTCTCAGCCTGGTCATCTCTACTCGTTAATCTGTACTCATTTGCATCGTATATACTCGCTGTCTTGATTGTCGTTCACTTACTCGTTGTCACATTTATTGCTCGCTTGTTTTAGTATTTTTAACATTTTCATGTCAAAAAGTATGAAAAAAAAACTTTTCAATTTAATTTAAAAATTAAAAAGGCAGCTGATTTTCCCTGCGTGTAGCCTTCTGTGTGTTTTGGCCACAACAAGTTTTTGTTGCCGCCTTTGCCGTTATAAATTTGCGTGTCAAAAGCGACGAGGTGAAGGTTTTTCCGCTTTTTTTTGTGTTGTGTTGCCTTTGCTGTTCTTGTTGGTGATGTTTCGCATATGCGGAAGGAAGTCCACCCTCCTTCTGGTACGTTTTTGGCCGCGTGTCTATGTGTTTGGCCAAATGTTAATGTCCTTATCAGCGCTTCAGGATTTTTACATGTGTCCGCATTTGAAATATGCGGCAACGGCGAATGTTTTTCTGGCACTTTGCATGCACTTGCACCCATCCCGTGGCCGAGCTCGGGGATTTTCTTTTTGCCGCTCCTGTTGCCGCTTCCGCTGCAGTTGATGTCAAGTGTCAAGTGTCGGACAGTTGAAGTTATTTATTGTAACGACAATTACACCAAAAGCTGGCCAACGTTGGCAGCGGGTTCTGCGGGTTCGTATGGCCATAATTACATTTCCCACGATTCGGGCGAATGGAAATTAGAAAATGCCAAACAGAGAGAGAGAGAGAGAGAGGAAGCGGAAGTGAGCCAACTTTGCGTTGTGTGCTACAATGTGTGCTTTTGCCACGCCCACATGGCGCACACACGCCCAGACGCAAGTCCTTTCATCGAAATCCCAGGGATCCAGATCCATCGTCTCAATCGAAATCACCCCTATCCCCGACCCGGAATCGGTGGAAATTTGCTAATGTAATGATGCTTAAAAGTGTTTCAAAGTATTCCTTTGCCTTGTTTATTTTTATTTAAATGCCAGCATGTGTGTGTGTGTGGGCGTTTGATTGAATTGGAAATGCTTTGCCAAAAAATTTCCATTCGCCCCCGATGACTGTCTGTTCTTTTTCTCGTTCCCTTCAGCTGTTTGATATTCAAGGGTTGAGTTTGAGGCACGTTGCGAATAATTTGCTAAATGGCTTAAAGCATGTGAAATACTCTGGTAGCCGCAGAACCGGCCTTAATAGTCAGTCTGGACTTTGAGTTTGATTTTGGCAGTATCTCAATGTGCCGATTGCATCTCACTTACAATTGAGTCTGAGTCTGTGTTTTTTTTCGGCTTTTATAGCCAGCAATAAAATTTAATTTACATTAACCACTTTGAAATGAGGGAATCCCACGACAAAATAGCTCGATAAACACAATAATCTGAACGTGTGGCTATCCATAATAAACATTTTGTATATCTTATCTCGCAAGTTCAGAGTTTAAGTTCAAATAATGTTTGTTATTTGAAAAAATCTAAATAAGATAAAGGTTTATTTCTTTTAATTAGGTTTTACCAAAATTTGTCAAGGGTAAACATTGAGCAAAAGAGAAAATAAGAGTAGAAATATGTTAACTTAGAAAAAAAGCCACTTAAAAAAATGTAATTTAGAGGAATTTTTTGGTTTATTTAATATGTTATGAGGTAAAAACTTTATTTATTTATTCACATATGAAAATGGGCTCAGGAACATCGTTTTGTAATCGTAGGTTTGTAGACGATAAGATTTACCTGTAGCTATTTCCTTATGTAAATTAACTTTATAAGCGTTTTCCTGTTTTATAAATATATCTTAAATTTTTTGTATTATTTATAGTAGCTCAAAGAGTAAAAAATAAATAACTCCCATACCTATTCCGAATCCCCAATCATTCTTACAATTAATTTCGTTACTCCAAATGATCCCCATAAAGTACCGGCTGCCTGCAGTGGCATCCTGGACCACTTCAACTATTCATTTTAAGCTCCTCAAGGATGTCGATACAACCACTCGGGGCCGCAGAACTCATCACCCAAGGACCCTTTTCCTTCTGGCTAAGTTCAATGCCATAAGTCGCAGTACCCGGCGCATCCTTTTTTGTACATCGCGCACCGTGCACAGTGTTTTGCGGCTCTAATTCCATGTGTTCTGTGGGCATATTTAACGAGCGCCTGCTGTGCCACTTCAGCCACTATAATATGCCAAATTAAAACTTTAACTAGCGCGCCGAGAGTCCTACAGCGTCAGCATAAAGAGCAAGTGCAGCGCACTGGCGCAGAGTCGGCGACAGACTGTCATCATTATCATTAACAGGGACACACAAACATACACTTACACCAGGACTACTCGCTTTCGCACCTTATCCGGAGCTTATAGCACTGAAAGAAAAAAATACCTAAAACTTTCTAAAAAATCTTAAATAGTTTTCAACTCTTCAACAGTTATTTTTCATGATATCTGTTTGAATTCATTACCAGAATTATATTTTCTTATTAGATAATAATCAAGAAAAGTCAATTTAAAAATATAGATTCGTTTAAGCAACCTTTTTATATTTATTTATTTAAATAATTAAAATATTCTTTAGAGTTTTGGAACCCTCCCAACTATTATCCTTAATTTCCAAAACGTTTTATAATGAGTCCTGAAAAATATTATAAATATAGAGCTAAACTATGAAAAACTGTTATTAAAAGTACGATATATTTACATAACAGAATTAAAATAAATAAATTATTTAAATTAACTGTAATAATAAATTCTTTTTTTTTTAATTAAAGTTATAGGTTCATTTGATGAACACTTTATAATTATATATTTATGTATTTAAATATTTATTTCAAGGCTAGAACGCTAAATAAGCTATATCCTTATTCTCCAATACGTTTCTTAATGTGTCCTCATAAAAAATAATAAAAAAATAGAGCTACAATATAAAAAACTAGTAATTAAAGTACGATATACACAATAATCAAGTACTTTACTTTTTCCCCCAGAAACTAAAGCTATTAATTATTTAAAGGGTTATTTTTTTATTATATATTTATTTACTTAAATATTTATTTCAAGTTTTCAAACTCTGACCAAGAACTTAACTTAATTTATTTTAAATTTTCTAAGGTTTCTGCTTAAAAATAAATTTAAAAGAAAAAGAGCTTAGTAATTTTTGTTGTTATTATTTTAAAAAATCCAAGGAGAACTTGAGGCAATTATAGTATTTTCATCCTAATAACTTAATGTTAATTTATCATAAATCTCTTAAGGTTTCAGTATAAAAAGGCATATAAGAACAGAAGAGCTTAGGTAAACCTATATTATTATTTTTAAAAGCCTAGGAAAACTATAAACAAATAAAGTATTTCAATCCTAATATTTTAATATTAAATCCTCCTTCTTTTCTCCCAGTGTCCCAGCGTTGGAGCTTTGGGTGGCGCTTATTATTGTCACTGTAGTTGGCACTGAAGTGGCCGCCATGAAACAGTCGCCCGAAAGTGACACAGTCGCTGCTGCTGGCGGAAGTGCGGGGGAAGCCATGACGATGAGGTGCAGCTTCCGTTGCAGTTTGTTTTTCCTGCTCCTCGCAGACGGCTTAGTGGCATAGGGCACTTGGTGTATGTGTATGTGCTACGTTATAAGCATAAAGAGCATAAAAAGCATAAAAAACAAAACGAAGGCGTTAATCTTTCTAACAAACCCAGTCCGTCTGGTACATAACTTTGCTTGCACTTTGGCCTAACATAATTTATGCACTGCAACTGCTTGGTAACTACTATATGCGCCACGCCCCCTTTGGGAGCATACGTAATTACACACTTCGGGATAATGCCAGGACTTTGGGCCAGCCACTTTGCAGGAGGACGACGTGGAGGAGGAGGCGGAGGAGCAGAGTGCTCAGGAAATGAAGCAGGAAAGGCAAAAAACAATCAAGAATGCTGAATAAATAAAGCCAGGAAATTGTACACAAGCGGCAACCAGAGGCATTTTTGCAGTGTCTCCCATTTTGAAAAATGATTTCAGGTGTTGACGAATTAAGGTCTTTAAGTTGATTGTTCAAACTGATTTAATATGCAACTAATATTGAGAAGGAAATGGGAAGGATATTAATAGGAAAAGAATAGCTGAGAGAAAAATACTTTGTTCTTCTTTTAGAAATCACTTATTTAAGACATTGCTTTGTATTAACTTTAAACTCTTATTTAAGACTTTGTTTTGTATTGTAATTTATGGGATTTTTAGCTGGAATTGTTGTGGAAAGCTGATTTAAATTTAAGAAAATAATATTATAGTAAGGCTATGAAACTAATGGTTTAAAGTAGAGTTAAAATTAATATTTCATTAGCCAAATGATGATAATTAGTATTTATTTAAGCCCTTAGATAGGGTTATTTGTAAGTATTTTAAGAAAATGTCTTCTAATGATTTATTTTCTTTGGTTTTTATTATTTAACCAGGGCTATTTTAAAGTAACTAATATTAAATCTCAACGTTTAAATTCCTTTACATTTAAATCCCCAAAAAATGTCATAAATATAAAGTAAAGAGTAAACGAATAAAGCTCCTCAAATAAATCTGATTTAATCCTTTTAGCAGACAGCTCTCTCAAGTAAAGTAAAAATATGACAAGGAGATTTTTTCCCGAACGTAATCCTTGCATGTTTTAACTTTAATATTCCAGTAAATAGTAATAATTTTCCATTAGTACTTAAGCCATTAAACGTTTAATTGTACTAAAACCATTGCCATAAACCTAATCAAAGCACTTATCAAAACAAAGTTTGGGCCATAACTCTGGCTGGCTGAACAGTAAAATTTCGTTAACGCATTCGAGTCAATTTTACGGCCTATTTGGTGTTCGGGCTAAAAGCAAGGCTAAATCAAAGTGGTTACTGAGGACATCCAGACCCTTGAGCATTGTTCGAAGCACTAACCGCGGTTGCTTCGATTTGGCTCTCTGGATTTTCCCAATTTCCACTCAATAAGCCAGCGCCTGCGCGGAAGAGTTCCTTAACTGAACACTCGGGGAAAAGTGGCGCCAGTGTGTACCTGAGAGAAACTCTCACTTCTCCGAGGGAAACTCTCGCTTCTCTGAGGAAAACTCTCTTACACGGCCAGCTGATGGCACGAAAGCGTGTCTCGGTTTTTCTTTCAGGGTTTTCCCGTGTCCTCTGTGTGTGTGTGTGTGTCGGTGTGTAAATGCCTTGGGTTGAGTTGAGTTTTCGGGGTTCGGGGTTATGGAATGGCTGGAACTGGAGGTTAGGGAGGTTAGGTGGGGTTTCTGGCCATGAGGGGGTGAGGTCTGGGTGACTTGGGAGAAGCGGCTCTTTGTTGCTGTTTCCCCTTGGTTGTTGTTGCTCTGCTCCTGCTTTCAATTCAATTTTTCGCCAGCTGTTGTGCTTAATTTGAACTTTAAGCATTTTCCTTTCAGCTAGCTGCCTGTTTGCTGGGCTTGGGAATTTCCGGCTTTAAGGCTGGGCGACAGTGGCGAGAGCCAAGTCCTTTGTGGGTCAAACAGTCGTCAGCCTTTTAACCGCTAATGAAGACTTATTTTCGCTGCGAGCTGAAAACGAAACGCTGCGAAATGCACTTATTTATGGTTAGGCCTTTGCGATGGAGTATTTCCCATCCGAAATATGGACCGGTTGACAGTATAAATAATGTGTTGCCCTGCCGGAATTTATGGCACTTGTATGTCTTCTGGTCTTCGGCATCCACTTGGCTGCTATAAATTAGAGTCCAGTCGTGGCCGTGGCCGTGCGTGTGAGGTCCTGGAGTCCACACACACAGTCGTACTCATACTCCTCCCACACGCACAATGGCCGTGTCACGCAAGGAAGCACACACACACATTGGCACACGCAGGACACTCATGTAGGACATTCGCATTGGAGAGCAAACCGCCGTGTGACGGCGGCTTTTGAGGTTTTAAAGCGTTCTGAGGTGACACATAATGATTAGCCAGCCCCATTAATTGCTCAGCACTCGAGGCACTCGATTACACTAATTAGGCGGCTTATTAACCCGTATCCCACACTTATACACAGCCGTTTCCTGAGGCACATTTCGCATTTATTTCGCGTTAATCCTTAAAACTATTTAAATCCCTTCCTATGGCGGGTAAATTCCTTGTTAAATTCTTATGAAATTGTGCAGCACAGGCAGCAGGGCCTTCGCGGGCCATGGTGATGATGATGCGGAGGTCCATGATGGTGGTGCGGTGGTCCTCCGTGGTGTCCTCCGCCATGATGGGGTGGCCCTCCATGCCCATGCCCATGACCTCCTCCATGGCCTCCGGGTCCTCCATGTGGCGGTGGCATTTTTCAAATATTTCGAATACTCTCCGTCTCTCACGTGCAAAGTGAAGCAAGTCTTTGGGGCTACTAAATCCCAATTGGTGGCGCACACATCTTATCGAGTCGCACTCATACTATATACTATATAGATAACTCTCCTATCTAATCTGGTTTGAATAACTTGCTAATCGATATACCTGAACGCTGGCGCAAACATGGAAATAATATTATGACCCTGGCGATGAGTAAGACCTTGTAAAAGTCGACAGCTGAGTTAGTCATGGCAGATAAAATGAGGAAAACCCCTCTGAGGTAGAGTCGTAAAGATAAGCATCTGAGGCATTTTATTTTTAATGTTTATCTATGCTAAGGTGGGTACTATTATTATGATTTTATATATGGTTTGTGGGTCTAGAAAGATAAGATATCAAGCAAAAAATATGAGGAATTCGGGGTTTTTGGAGAGCTCTCAATCGATCACCATTATTCCTCAGAATTCTAGATAAAAGTGTTTAAAAGCTTCCACGAATATTTGGTTTATTGTTTTTCACCGGAATAACAGTCTGAAAGAGTTTCCCCAGAACAGAGATAATTTTCTAGGCACCTGAATAGTTTAAACTTTTCAGGTAGATAGGTATATGTCTTAAATCTCCCGGCAAGTGCAAACACTTGAGTCTAATTCCTGATTATAAGCCACTCGTGGCCACGTGTGATGTAACAACTATTTACTTGACCCAGAAAACTATTGGGGGAAAATGCCACAACCACAGCTACAGCTCCAGCCACAGCCACAGCCACAGCCCCCAGTTCCTGTTTCAGGCAAGTGCAGGCGGCAGGGCACTTTTCTAGAAAATGGAAAACCCTCCACGACTTTGGCTTTTTGAATTCAATTAATTTTATCTGCATCAGTTTCCCTTTATAATCGCATCAGCTGGGCGGCTCACATGCGAATTTTCGCAGAGGAAAAAGGGAAAGGAAAGGACACGTTCCCCGGAAAAGGACCGCAGCGCTCGTAAAATATATAAAGTCATTGCGAAAGCCAATTTGTATATCAGCCAGCGAGGCCCGCCGATTATCAAACTGAGAAACTTACTTAAAATGCCCTCAAAAAATAGGGGGGACGGAGGTGCGGAGGGAGAAGGTCGTGATATGGGGTTTGTGCTTTCATGGTAACAATTACATTTCACAGATTTTCGTTTGGGGTCGCGTGTGCCGTTGCATGTTGTGTGTGTACTGTGTGTGCGGTCGCATTCGCGTCCGCTTTTCGCGTCCTTTATTTCGGGCTTAAAAGGGGCTTACATTATCGCCGCTTGGCAAGGAGGAAAAACTGCCAACAGCGGCCGGTTTTCCACTCAACCGATGGGCTGCGGCAGGCTGGCTCACTGGCTGATGGGCGACGTCTAAATATGAGAATGTTGTGTGAAAATGTTTAAAATCCACGCAAGCCTCGGCAAGCGCAAATGCTTAGCACGCCATAAGTGTCAGGCAGCAAGGATTGCCAGTGGTTTCAGTACACAGAAAAAAAAGCTAAATTAAATTTATAAAATATATAAAATATTTAAACATAATACTACATGTTAAGGGAAGTATATCCTAAAATCTAAACCATATTGAATGATAAACAGGGGAGTTATTTCAGAAACTCTACCTATGTCCTTGCTCCTGCCTGAAAATGCTTAGGCATCCTAATATTACCAAGAATTCAATTTCTATATACATTTAAACACCATTCCTTTCAGTGCATTTTGATCCTGGGAGTGTAGGTTTTTGTCCTGGCCAAGGAGTGGCCACGTTTTGCATACCGCCGCCGCTGCTCCTGCTCCCTGCTCCTCAAACCACTGAAAATGGCGTGGCGGGCGCTAAGAAAGGAAGTAAATAGTGGAAAAGGCATAAATAATAGCAAATAATACGGCGACAATGCGCACAAATTTGCCGCTAAAGTGTAGTCATTGTCGGGTCCTTCGTGGCGAGAGCAAACACAACAAAAAAATTAAATAAAAATAGAGTCCTGTGCGTGAGTTTAGCCACAGGACGACCTGCCTTTGCTTTTTGCATGATTTCGCTGTTTAAATTTATTACACATTAGATTTATGAACGCGTTGAGTTGGCCATCCTCCCTCCCTCCCTCCTTGTGGCGGCTTTAATTTCATTGTTAGAAGCCCCCACTTGAGCTGGGTGTGAAGCATAATTTATAGGTGCGAGTGTGTGGAAGAGAGTTTTTAAGTGATTTCTTTCGCTCGGCTGCCACTGGGCACATGCACAATTATCGGTTGGCCTCTGTGCCACTTCTGTCACTCGCCCTGCGGTTGGATTTCCACAGCGGTTTTCCCTGGACTTCCCCCTTTCATTTTCCATTTAATCACTGGTTTTCGGCTAGCCGCCTTGCGTGGCTTTTAAGCGCTTATTAGAAGTGTGACAGAATTCGAAGTTGAAGAGGAAACGCAAACGCCCCGCCACTTGCCACATCCATTTGCCACACACGAAGGGCCACTGCAATAATATGGGGTCACACCGTAACTTCTGGCCACATATACAAACAGTTGTGTAAATAAAGCTGGAAATAGTTCAAAACTCTCGTCTGAACAGTAATAAAATCAAGTGTTTTGGGGCATAGTTAAAGGGGGTAGTTTGCCAGGAACTAGTTAAGGAAAAATGGAAAGTAAATTCTGGGAAAATTATATGGCTTAATGACAAATATCAGTCCTTAAAAACATAAATAAATCAGCTTCTTGTGTTACTGAAACTTATCTAAGCAAAGTAGTTTTCCTTTTCTAAATAACAAACAAAGCTATGACCTTTCCCTGCCTCATTAAAATTCACAGTGTCTTGGACCCACATAAAACCTAAGTGATTTGGCTTTTTTTGTTTTGCTTAAAATAAAGTTTATCCCAAGCAAAGTTGGTAATGCATTTGCTATCTTCATGGCCGGCTATAAAGCGGCGACGTGTGATTAAAACTTTTATTTTGTCCCACATTTTAAGGCAAAACCGCACTCACTCGCCCGCTCGCTTCTACCTGGCGAAAGGTGTCGTAAAAATTCTATCAACTCGATTAAATTATAACAAGTGGATTTTCATGTTTTTGTGCCGCATTTATGTGTTTTTATTGTGCTAATTTTATGCGAGTCCTGGGCGCCTCAAGGAGGCGCAAAGAAAAGAACGCACACCCGCACACATTCGCTGAGCCGTATATCCCCACCCCCTCCCCAACCATACACACACACACACACACGTGTGCAGATAGGCACCTGCCACCTGGCACCTGCAATAATACTTGGCACACATTTAGTGGCAGCATTTAGTGGCACACTGCGGCGGTAACCGCCAACGACGAAGTTCATTCTTGGGACATTTCCACTCTCTGGCCTTTTCACCGCTGTCGCCGTGTGCCACAGTTTGCCAAAGTTTTCGGCCTTCCACCTGGTAACCCTGCCACCTAGCCACCCAGCCACCCAGCCCCCCAACCACCCAACCACCAACACCACCTGATTCGGCGGTGGCCTCGCTCGGCTTTTGTCTTATCAAAGTTTTTGGCGCGCATGTGTTTATGCCACAAATGGCACTTTTGCGGCAGCGCATTTTATTTTTTACTGCCACTTTTCGCCATTTTGCTTTATCATTTTTATATGTATTGTGTATATATTATATGTATGGGTGTGTGTTTATATATATATTTAAATATATATATATATATATATTTATATAATATAAATACAAGCCCCTGATAGGCTTGGTCCTGACCTCTGTTTATAAAACATTCCAAAGTGGCCCACGCTGCGTATACTCTATTTTGGTTTTTCAAAGTTGGCTGGTAAGGCCTATTCCTAGGGATTCTGAAACATATCTATTAACTATTAAATATTCAGATAATATTAATATGGCTAGTATTTTATTTGATTATTTATTTAATTCTATTTAGTTGTAATTTTTCATTTTAATTATGGCCACGTTGCGTATACTTTATATATGACTTGAAAAATGTCTCTCAAAGAGTTCTTACTAAAAATGGATTAAAATCGAAAGAGGCTTATAACTTCTTACTTGTATAATTATTTTTAAAAATTATGTTAAAAATTCTATTTAATTTTAAATAAAATAAATGAGCTAAATATATATTTTTTAACTCAAATTCTTCTTTAGAAAAATATTAAATCTTTTAAAACCAATCTTCCCCTTTAGATTACTCTACACTTATTGGTTAATATTCATGTTTATAACTAAACTAAGTAAATTAATTTTAAAAAAACCAGCAAAATCAACAATAAGATATATTTTTCCACATTTTCTTACCTAGAGTAACCCCCAAAAACTCAGAATCTGCTATACAAAATACAGATTTTCCCCAACAAATAAATCAGCCTGAACCCCATTAACCCTTTAGTTATAGTCTCCTAGCCAAAGGATACTAACGTCTCACTTAGTCTCCTGTTTATATAGAGTAGAGGAATTCAAATTGCCGCCCAGTTCGTTTTTATTGTCCTCGAGGTGAGCGCGGATCCCGGCTATCCCCGGTGAAAGGTGTGCGGGCCAACTAATGACCCTGTATTTATAAGACGGGGGAAAGTTTATAAATATTTATGGGCTCCGCTGTTGCTTCGGCTTCGAGTGCTGCTCCTGCTGCTGCTATTCTCTCTATGTCCCCTTATTGTTGTTGCTTATTTTCATCAAGCTAAAACTCATTTGGTTATTTTAAAATTCCAAGCAGGCGTAGTTTCATTTTTGACACCCAAAAACCCACCAGTTCGTCCTTTTGGGGATCTGGCGCACGTTGTTGCCATTGTCACGCACACACGTACTATATTTTTTACGCGCATATCATATTACACACAGGACATTCCCTTGGCTTAAAGGGCCCGAATGGACCCCTTTTTCCAACACTGACGGGAGGATAGGGGATGTTTCCGGGATACGTTCATCGAGGGGGTCGAAGTAAATAGAATCACGTACACTAATTATCAACGCCATTGCATGAAGGATACTTAAAAATATATAGAAATATATATACATATATATATTTTTATTAATTTCAGCAAGGTAACGCCCCAGCCTGGTGTCGGGTGAAATTTTTAATTGAGATCCCCGGTTTATGATAGCAAACGAGGAACTATTCGGCCCGAAATTGATGCGACCACCGATGGTGATGCTGATGGCACTTGGATGGCTGGATGGTTTCGAATGCAAAATGCGTACTCGGATATAGTTTTGAGGGCTCAGATAAGGTGGCACATATAATTAGCTGCCCCATTTGGTATTATGCGACACAAGAGCACTTCTAATGCCCCCTATAGTTGTTGTAATGTGAGTCATTCAATAGATAAAGTCACGGCAGAGTGAGTACTCAGGGACTCAAGGGGGAATTTAACTCGAAATAAATGAGAAATTGAAACGCAAATAGAGTGGAATAAGGAGATAAATAATTTTACTATATATTAAGGTATTTATATGTAAATTAAATCAAGATTAGTTTGAATATTCAAGGGCTTTTTAATATGTGGAAGTGCATGAGAAAATCTCAAAGAATGAGGCTGAGACACTGCACAAGATAAGCCCAAGAAGATAACGTTTATCGGTAGCCTTATCTATATTTGCTACTATCTTTATAAAGAAAAGTTTATCTGAACTTTGGCATATTCTTGTAAATTCAAAGGAACAAAGTGTAATAAATCACCGATCAATTTTATACGCCTCCCTTGCAAACCTTTATCAAAACATTTGTGAGACAGCCAAGGTGAGAACCCATCGATTCGCTGGGGTACTTTACACACAAATAGCCAGTACCTGATAAGGGGTTCTACTACCGCTTTTATCTATAGATAAGACTGGCCGCGTAATAGGCAGAGATTGGCGGCACGGCGACTATAATAACACAATCCAGGCACAAGTCCAGTGCCCAACGAAACGCGTGCGGTGCAACAAGTCGGCTTTACTCCATACTATATACTTGACACCCCAGCAAACGAGATGGATCACAGAACTCGCGTGGAGGTGGTACAAGTGCCACCCCAACCAGGAACCACGGTCATTGTCCAGCCCCAGCCAGCGCCTCCTCCGCCCCATGACAAGGGCTGCTGCTGCTGCCCCTGTTGCCCCTGCTGCATGCAGTGTGGCGATTGCTGTTGCTGCTGTACCATCATGTGAAGGCAAGGGGACAGGGATATCCTCAAAGCTGAAACAAAGGACGAGGAGAGTGCCTCTTAATGCGTTACGTTAAATTAACTTTCTATGTCTACGGCCCACACCCCACACACAACAATTCACACAGTTTTTTCGTGCAATAAAATTTTACGATTCCGTTGTAAATAACACTTTGTCCTGGTCGCTGGTAACATATTGTCTTACATAAATCTCAATGCCACATAATAATAAAAAGCCAAATTTAATAACATACCACAAAGAAAAAAAATGTAGTTTTATGGCGGCCAGAAAGGGTAGCAAAGGGGGGGCAAAGGACAATCCTTTCTGGCTGCAAAATGCTCACCACATCATTCCCAAAAGTTAGTTCACATTCCGAGTTATTATTTATATGTTTCTCAATTTGCCAATAAAAGCGGAAAATGTGTCAAGAGTGTTGGGGAGGCCTGCTGCTCTCATTTGATAAAGGATTTTATGACTCTTGGCGCTTGAATTGCAACCGCAGTGCCAGAGTTCTCGCCCCAAAAATATATATATTTTGACGAGGGTCCTCCAAATGGTAGCCCAAATGGGAGCGGGAGGAGGGAGTGTGCCACGCCGAGTGCCACGCCGAGTGAGAGTGCGTTTGCTGCCTGCTCATTTAACATAATTTTTTGTCCCACACTCTCTCTTTCTCTCTGTGTGTGTTTCTTGGCCAAAATGTTTATCTAAAGCCCAAACAATATTACTCATACGCAACGTGATACGCCAGCCGGAAGACAGTGGGGCAGTTCACTGAATTTTATTAGATTTGTGATTCATTTTTGATTTAGTTTGGAGTAAATGTTTAAATAACTAGTAAAAGCAACTTTAAATTAAATTCCTTTTTAGGTTTGCTAGTTTACAACCCGTTTTGAACACTTTTCTCAATGAGTTTATGGTAAAACCAGTATTAGGCCTATAAGGCAGCTTCAATACTTGTTTATATTGAATGAAAATAATTGGAAAATATATAGAAAATTGAGTACACTAACTAACTAAAAGGTGAAATAAATATAAATAGTAGTTTAATAATTAAAACTAAACTAATAACTAGATAAATTAAATATAAATAGTTTAAATACCTAACCGACTGTTAGTTTATTTTATTTATAATAGCTTTATATGCTTTTTTTTTAATAAGAATGACACTATATAATTATAAATAAATTTGAATAGCTTAAATAAATATCCAGTCCTTTGGTTTATTTGATTTATAAAAATTGTTCTAGCTGTTAAATAAGAATACTAGAAGTTTATTAATTTGTTACATTATTTCTATAATTTTAACCATTTTTAAATCTAGTACTCCCTCTTAAAACAAATCCCCTTAATTGTCCCACTGTTCTGGGCTTGGTTTTTTCAATGTTATTTGCGTGTACACACTATTCGTAATCAGGGAAGCTCATTGATCAAATTCCCGCCGGCTTTAGATAATAATGAGTAAGATATTGCCAGCCAGCCCCATTTGCGTTCAATGTTTCAGTTAAAGGCGCGTCACCGTGCCGGGTTCACTTAGTTCCGTTTTTTAGTAGTCACTAACTAGTAGGACTTGCACTAGCAACCCACAAAAAAAAAATAAAGTAAATCAGATCCCAAGAAACCTAAGGATGTACAACGCAGGCTACCAGGTGGACGTGATCGATCCGTACTATCAGCCCCCCGTGGAGGTGATAAATGTGGTGGGACCCCCACCACCCGTGGAGGTGATAATGCCATCGCCAGTCTACACTCAACCCGTTGTGGTTGTGGAGCAGCCCAGCTATAATCAGCCAGGACCCCCAGCAGGACCCAGCGATGCCGAGTGCTGCATGTTATTGGGAGCCTGTTGTGTGATGGAGGAGTGTGGCCTGTGTGCCATAATGTAGAACTGTGGAATTGTGAAGTTTTGTGAAATACTTGTAATGCTTAAGAACTATGTAAACTAAATGATAAATATAGACTGAAAAAGGTTGACTAAACGGAGTGAAGTTTTAATGTTTAAGGAAGAAAATATGATATAAAGGTGTGATATTTGAAAAGCTTTACAAATCAGAAACACGAAGCAAGTTCTATATTAATTAACTATGAAATATGTTCTTTCTCCGCGACTAAATTGTCTACAAAAATTTGTTCTAAATATTCTCGAAAAAATATATTTATGATATCATGCTGATAAAAAAACCTGATATCTTATGCAAAAACATAAGCAACATGAAATCCCGGTTCTATAGATAAAAAGCTTTTTCGATATTGAAAAGTTAACACAAAATGGCAGGAAACTATACTAGCTTTTCCCTAGTAGTAACTTTGCCTGCTAAACGGCCCCATAAATATTAATAAACAAGGATTTTAATATCCTTATTGGTCAATGAGGAAACTGATATAAATATAGGCTGTAGGCTTTCAAAGATTCCCCCAGTATTATTCGTCAATTGTCGAGGAAAAGGCAACGTATTCCTAGTAAGACATTCATCCCCTGTTTTTCTTCCTTTTTTTTTTGAAAGCCACGCCCAAGCCCAGTTCCTTGGGTTTCCTTTTAATAAATATAAAGCGTTAATTTGCTGCATAATTGCGCCCTGCCACACCCAGGACACAGGACACAGGACTCTGAAAGGCGACCGAGCCCTTGTGTCCCAGTTAAGTAGCGCAGCCTCGCACTCCACTCCATCAGCTCAACTCAGCCCAGCTTCGAGAAAGGAACTGAGAAACGTTGTCTATCCCCCATCTGGACTCCCTTTTTCATGTCTTCAATGACAGTTATTTCATTTTTCTTGTTGATGTCTTTCCCTGCACTCATTAAATCAAGTTAAAAAGGCATATAGCACGCAGTGGCTGCTGCTCCTGCTCCCTGCTCCTGCTCCTGCTGCTGGTGATGTTGCTTGTTGCCGTTGCCGTTGCCGTTTCCGTTGTCAGCCAAGCTGTTGAGTTGTCCTGGCCCAAAACACCCTGTTGTTCTTGTGGCTGTCTTGCCGCAGTAAACAACCGACGACGACAAACAAGCAACGACAAAGACACTGCCTCGAAATTTCAAATAACATCTCTCAGAGAACTCCAGAAAGGAAACAATAAAGCCAAAGCGAAGAAAGCGAAACTCCTGCCGCCTCGACTTTAATTATAATAACTCGAGGAGCGGCGGCATCGTCGTCATGTTCTGACATCCTGGCTGACTTTAATGGTGCCACCGCAAATGGGAAAACCGAGGAGCACCTGACAAGCAGCCACTGAATGGAGTTACGGCTCACAGTCACCTCACTCTCTCCCTGATATTGCTAAATGGTTCAAAGAATAGCTCTGCAGCTACTAAAAGTAATTTGGTGTCGGAAAAAATGCTGTTTGTGTTTTTCTTGTTTTCCTTCCGATATGTTCCTCTGGGGAAATGACTGAGTCACTTATCAACAGTTCGGAACCCTCTCTCGGGCTTTCTAAGAACTTTAATGTTAAGTATTCGGTGTTTGTTTCTATAACATGGTTATAATAATCATCATCATCCTCTTTGGGTGGCTCGGGCAGTTCCATCAATAGTATTCGCAGCCGCTGATCCTTGGTGATCGGGGCATAGGGCGGCTTCTCAGCTACCATCGGCACCAAGAGCAGTGTGGGATCCCCAAATATCTTCTGTGCCAGGTAGAGGAAGGGACTTCCCAGGTTAAATCTCAGCTTTACAGATATTATAAGCTCTTCCTTTGTGTGCCAGAGATAGCTGCTGGGTGTGAATAGGTCATACTTGTTGGCACAAATGGATACTGGGATATTGGGACAGATGCTAAACAGGTCGCTGACCAGCTTGGGCACAACATCGTAGCTGGGTTTCGAGGACATGTCGTACATGATAATGGCACATTCCGCTCCGGTATAGTGCTCCTTCTGGCCGGAGCTCTCCCAGACCTTGAAGCAGATGGGCCCACGTCCGGTGTGGAAGATGAGCTTACACTCATCAGCCCTTCGTGTGGGTATGTAGTTCTGGTCAAAAGCGCCGGTCAGATGGCTCTGAATAAGGTTCGTCTTGCCACAGCCAGCGCGGCCAGTGATAACACACTTGAATGTGGGTATATCCTTCTTAATCGGTGACATTTTTGAAAATATTTTGAGCTCTGCTTCCGAAGGGGTATAAAGACTGATTGAAATGTTTGAAAAGCTGTACTGACACATGGGGGTAAGGTTAAGGCAAGTGTTACTGAAGCTACTGCGGCTTGAATGTAAAATTAGTTTTTATTTTAGAGGCAAATAAGATCTGTTCTTTGGTAGTCAAAAAAGGACTCTAGGAGAGTGTTAAATAATATATGGAAAAGGTCTAGAAATAGTACATTATGTGGTAGTTGTGATTTTAAGCACTATAAATAAGTATAACTAAACAGTTTTTAATTATAGAAAGTATATAATAAATATCCATTCTTCTAAAAATGCACTCTCCATTATTTCAATAAGCATTTCAATATTTTACCCCACAAAAACCTATTTAATACAGATTTGGCCGACTTAGAGTCAACCCTCGAAATGTGCAGCAGCAAAAAGTTGTAATCATGGTGAACAACAGCGGAAAAACTAATGCATATTTCGTGTTTGCCCCGGCAATGAGGGCAGCTCACCCAGTTGGCCAGTCACGGCGCCAATTTTCCACCCTCCTCACGGGGGTGTGTGTGGGTGTCCTGCGGTATATTGTATATAGTGTTATAGTATAGTGTGTCTTATAGTTGAGCTTGTTGCATTTCTTGCAAGTAATTTTGTTATGAGTTTCTACTGTTTGGGGCTGTAATCCTTATAAATGAAGCAGCAAATTTGATGCTGCAAGGATCGCCTTCTGGCTGATTCCCCTCTATTTACCACAGTTAGTTGACTTAATGCATTCGCCTTCGTTTCGCGCTAATACACGTTAATATCCTCTGAGCTATGAAATTTCGCTCATTTGTCAGGATTTACAAGGAAAAAGAAGGTGGCGGTGACGGCGGCCAGAAAGGACCCGCACCGGACACGGGAAATTGCAATTGTATTTCATTGTGGTGTTTGTTGTCCTTGTTACGCCGCTGGCTCTTGGCAATGATGATTTATCGGGCAGACACGTGAGGTGGCGTGGAAGGACCTCTGCCCGCCCCCCGGGTGGGCGGTTTGTTGCGCCCCAGCCTCATTAATTTCTGCCTAACTGGCTCATTAAAAATTAATCCGTCAAGGGACCTCCACAGCGTATCAATGGCTCGCTTTTAAGACAGCTCACTGTACCTCTGAGCCGAGGTAGCTTGTTGGCTGAGCGCAGCTTGTTAGCGTCAGATCGGCTTAAGAAGCCGCTTAAATTTGCGGATTCATCGGAGAATTTGCGAAAATTATTTCTATTAAGCTAGCTCTTTGGAAATCAATCTAAGGATGGGGAATGGGACTCTATAAATTTTAAGGGAGTCTATGTTTTGGATGGGTATTAACATATACTTTTCGTAATGACGTAGCCTTAATTACTAAAAATTCCCAGGATAAAAGGATAAAAGTACGAAAGGATGAGTAGAAGGATATCGTAAATTGACTTATTTAATCTTTATCATTACATAATGCCTGAAAGTAGAAAACTTGGTGTATTATAATTTAAAATTACAATTAAATAAATCTTAAATTACTCTTATTATGTGTAGGGTAAGAAGTTTATTGATTATAAATATCTTGTATTCTGTAAAAGCCGTGAACTTTCAGCTAGAACTGCAAAATAGAAGTCTTTGGAAAGTTAGATATTTATTTTTAGATTCTAAATCACTTTGGAATTTAAATAATAGGGTTTATAGGGGAGACTAAGAAAATTACCTCATATTCCAAGGGCTAAATATTACCTTATCTATATTTAATGATATTCATTTGTACAATCTTGTACACAATAGTATTGTGACAATACTAAACTTAATGAATTTAGTAAATACTAACTAAAGGGATAATATTAAAAATATTAATAAATTAATAAAAAAATATCCCAATAAAGGTCAATATCTCTGGTAAATTTTACTAATTTTCAGGAATTTTAAACCATTATTTTTCTATTATTTTGTGAAGTTTTTAAATAATGCCCCACAGTTTTTAAATAAAATTCATGAGAATCAGGCATAAAATATATACTACGTACTATCTATCTATCTATCTAGTACTTTCTGTTACTTTTTATATCAGCCAGAGCCCTGGGAGCTTTAAGAGTTTGTATTTCTTACCGTTTTTAATATTCTAATCGCAGTTTATAATAAATATTATAGCCACTATGCATTAAGGCTAAGAAAAGTAATGAGAAATTTACAAAACAGAAGGCCACAGTATTGTTATTGTACACAGCTCTTCACCCCCGTCGACCCCCCCGAACCGTTCCATCCAAAGAGGAATACCACAGAGAATGGAAAGCACCTGAATGTCAGCGTTTAGCCACGCATTAAGACACTCAACCCAGTTGCATTTATAACTGTGTATTTGTTGCCGAGCTTCTTTGTGCGCGACGTCACCTGGGCGGATGGTCTGTGCCCCTGGGGGCCTGGGGGGGTTTGGGTGGGCGGGTAAGCACTGACCCGCTAAGTGCCGTTCGACTCGTGCCTCTCTCGCCATCCCGCTTACTCCCTTTCATTTTGCATTGCCGTGTCAAGTGCGAAATGTGCAATGCGAGGCAGGAGACAAAGCAACCGCAGTCCCCACTCTCTCTCTCTCTCACTCCCCGCTGTTGGGGCTCTCAAATAACGGCACTTGCATTGTCCCAGGCGAAATAACGGTACAGCGGAGGAGAGAGCACAACACACACAGAGCACGAACAATAACTTCTGTGTGACACATTTGGCAATGCGTTTTTAAACTGGCGAAAACAAAACGAATGTGGCAGCCGCAAAACAGAATAGAACAGTGCAAAAAGTCAGCAGCAGTGGCGGCGGCAAGTGGCGAAAAGTTTTTAACATTTTCTTTTTTTCTCTCTTTTTTTTGGGTTCTTTCATGTTCTGTTTTTTTTTTCGGCCTCGGCACTGAATTGCACTTAAAGTCAGCGCCAGTTAAAAACTTTCTACAAAAAACTAAAATAGGAGGAGCACGAGGCGAGGCAACGGAGAAAACTCTTGCATAGAGTGCGAAAGAAACAATTGAAAACTTTATTGCTTTTGCCTTTTTCACTTTTGTTCGCAAGTATGTTGCGTTGACAAAAACCAGAATGTGATCAGTTGGGGCGGCGGGACAGGAGCAGGGAGCTGTGAGCAGGAGCGGAAGCAGGAGCAGGGAGCAGGAGCAGAGAGCAGGAAGCCAGCACGAGCTGGAAAGTTTTCGGGTGCTTTTTATTAATTTTAGAACTCTTCCAGGAAGGAAAGAGGAGAAAGGCGTCGAAAAGTGGGACTGAGGGGAGGGTCAAGGATATAACCAGGAGGCGGCAGCGTCACAACTCTCAGCAGCTGCGGTCAACTGGGGCTGCCCACTAATTGGCCTTGTGAAAATATTTGCTACGCTTATGAAAACAGTTGACCGCCGTCAGGGCCCACGACCCTTGAAACCGGAATGACACCCACAAAGGGCGAGTGGCCAAAACAGTTGCACTCACACATGTGCATAAATATGAGGCACTCACACGGACACACGCATACGCATACAACGTCGAAGGAGCCATTAGTTTATGGCGAGCAAATTCGCGAATTAGTCTGGAATAATTATTATAAGTTTCTTCTACGACTTGTAGTTTTTTTTAAGCCTTAATTTTAAATTCTTTTTGAGCCTTTTGCAAACAATTTAATTTTTAACAAGGAATAAATATACTTTTATAATTTTTAGATTTCTTTACTCTTTAGAATACTTTATAAACTATCTCCTTTTGATTTTGTAGTAAATTTATAACAATCGATTGTTGTCTATGTCGTTAGTCCCATCCATGCATTACAATAATGTGGCATTAAAAATGAGCCGCAAAAATTAACTATTTTAAAAGTCATTAGGTTTGTTAACATTCTCCAAATTTTACATAGATTAATGTTTTAATAAATAGTTATTTTTTATTTATTTATAATTTTTGACTTTCAGATTTCTTTACTATAAAGATAACTTTAAAGCTTATTAAATTCGTCCTTCTTATAACTTTAAAATTTTAAATGGTTGCGAATACAAAAATATCCTTAAGATTCAGTATTATACAGTTTATGGCTTCTATAAAAGCTTATTTATAACTCAAAAACTCCCTTTAGCTTGGCAAATTACGAATCCCTTTACGCATAAACATAATTGGACTCCCAGCGGCCATTTAGGCACTCACAAACACACACTCTCGGTTAGCAGCTAGCTCCTGGGGTAAGCCAGTCCAATCACAGACACATGCCGGACCAGCCGCAGGACCCCCGTGCCACTGCCTCTCGACTCTCAACCCTCACAAACACCGCAATTTTTGTCAACTGAACTAATTAATTAATTGTGGGCGGCCACCGTGGCCTTCCAGTCGAGACCGAAGCGAAGCGAAACGGACCGAGGACGACGGCGAGGACGTCGCCCAACTGCCCGCCCACTTGCTAACTGACCGGCAACTAATTTTTATATTTATGAGGCCGGGGGACGTTGGCCTACTGCGTCATAAACTGTGGCGCTTTGTTTACTATTGTTGCTGTTTTGTATGCATGTGTGTGTGTGTGCGAGTTTAGTCTGCCACCCACTTCCACAGACCATGTAAAAGGACATTTTATCCTTGCCACAGACTCCATGCCGTTTTGGCCAACATAAAGTTGCATGTTCAAATTTTTAGTATCTTTGTGTGATTTCATGCGTTAAAGCAGAATTTTTATTTGCTACCCGTAAAGACAAACGATACCAGGATAGGACACATCTAGGATATGAGGATATGGGGATATGGGGACATGGAATATGGGTGTGGGAAACATTTCGTTTAATTTTCATGTCGCGTTGAAAGTTTCATACAAGTATTTATGGCATATAAATGAAATATTTGCGACGAGGGTGGAAATTGGGCAATGTTTGCTAATGAAGGAGTTCGATTCGCTTTTAAATGGTTAATTGGTCTGAGGTTTTCGGTATGAAGCCCCCCAGACGATGTGCCATGAATACTAAGGGACTTTTCTCTGTTAACAGCCATTATCAGATTGGGTTTTAGCGAGTTGTGAAAACAGGGGAATGTTTAATTAAAAAGATTGAAATCTTCATGATTCGATTTACATTTTTGGATTAGACATCCGAATGAGAAAGATTCTGGTATAAGAGATAACAATTTGGTAAATTAAAGCAATAGGGAATTTATTTAGGGTTTAACGATTTATAGTTTATTTTCAGTCTTAAAAGAACTTTCAATTTATGGAATCTAATTTTTGCTTGGGTGTTTAATGACATCTTAAGGAACTATATAATTAAGTACTTAAGAAATTGTTCAAGAAAGTTTTATTGAAATGATTAAGATTAGAGTGATTTTAAATTAATTTTCCATTTATATAAAAACTATTTAAATACCCACGAATTATTTAATCTTGTTTTAAAATTTGGTTTAAAGGAAACTCACAAATTAAAGACATAATGTGATAAATATTATAATGTTATGTGTTAAACTTGTTTTTTGGAATGGGATTAATTTTTTTTGTGATTCCCTACACTTATCTATATAATCATACCAATTTCCATAATCCATAAATGGTATTCCCCTCGACTATCATATTTATTTCTCCAATTTATTTGACAAAAAATCGTGATATACTTTTTATCTTTTCCATCCTTCGAGGACAACATACATAATGGCACGCCTTATGTCTTTACCAATCTTAATATTTTATTATACACATTCGATTTTGGATGCTGATGAGGATAATGCCATGGACCGGGTGCCATTAATGCATATTAAATGCAATTTTTTAAGAGCGCCATTCGATGAAGTTATTCGGCTTGCCTCCTTTAATGGCAAATATAAACATGGAAAACGCGCCAAAATCGCATGCGACAGGAATTTTAAATCATTGAATGGCGAAATGACAAAACATTTTCATTTTCATACAAATTGCGGAATTTTGTAGCAGCTTTTTCCTATTCCTATTCCCAGCGCCAATCCGAATTTGGTATTGTTTCGTGGTGGTGGTGGTGTGACGTCGTCGACGCTATAGAAGCTGTTCATAAATTTGCGACGCCTGCAAATATGCAGCGGAAATTGCCAAAGCCACACGACTTCAATATACATCTCCTCATCTCTACCCCACAGTTCCGCAGTGCCAAGTTCCCCCTGGAAAACTCCAGCTGGAGCTGAGATGTTTTTTTGTAGGCAACCAACCCGGTGGCGGGGCAATTGCCGCGGGGGAGGATTAGTTGGGCGATGTTCATCGCTCGTCGTCCTTGTCAATGCATTTCGTCTTTTGATAATATCAAAAACTCATTTGCCTTGGCCACTTTCAGGAGCAATCACTCCCCTTCCTCGAATTGAAACACTGAAGAAAAATCTTATAGTATTTATAGATATTTTTGGTTAAACTCTGGAAAAATATGTATATGTGAAATGTTTCTTGTTTTAGAAAATAGTAATTTTATTTTAATAATTTAGAAAATAAGGTTTTTTTTTAATAAGTTATTTTATTTAAGAAATTCTCAAGGGCTCATTTTAAATTAAACCTTAAAAATAATTAAATTTTCAGACTATTTAAACCTTAAAAATTGTCGCTGAACTCCTACTTGAGAATTTTTAGGAGCAATATCTGCAACATTTTAAGGCTTATGTTGAGAGGAGGGACTTTGCTAGACTCTTATATAGCACATTAAAGCCAATAAAGTTTTAAGCTAGTTTTTTAAAAAAATATTTAAAAAAAAAGGCAATAACAAGGCTGTTTCTAAATGTACTATTAAGATAGAACATTAGACAAATCCTTATTAATTCCCATATTTCTATTAGGAATTATAACCAATTTAAAACATAATATCTCCAAACTCCAGATATTATAAACAAATACGATGCAAGGCAGTAAACCCAAATATAATTGCTAAAAAACCCCATTTTTCCTCAAATTTCCCATTTCTTTCCAGTGCATCTGCCTGAAGCGCTTAGCAAGGGTCCAGATGATTTATTATGGTATATCCCATACACCCGCCCGCTGCATGCGTCATCAATTTTTAGAGATAGATTTGCATGGCCATCGCCAAGGGCCATTAGGCGAAGCTTGCAGATACTTTGTCCGCTTCCGTTCCGCTCGCTTCGGCTGCTCCGGTTTGCTTTTGTTGCAGATGCAACATGCAACCGCAGACATTTAATAAAAACCCGAGTTGACCATAAATAATTTGCCCCTTTTGCCCCGCATCTATTTCCTAAACAATTCAAATATTGCGCTTAAATATTAATTAAAAGCCAACGGCTAGTGAATGTATCTCGTGGAAACACAACCACTTAATAAACGCGCTTAACATAAATTAAAATGTATCTCCCTCCAGCAACAAAAAAGAATGTGCAACAATTGAATAGTTTTTGTTTGAACTCATGTTGCAGTTAGTGGAATAATGAAATGAAAAATGTGCGGCCGCACGGAAAATTAATTGTAATGCATTAAAAGCGCAATAGCAAAAATAATTCAGCGTCGTTCTGCTGCAGGGGATGCAACAACAAAGCAATTCAATTTGTACAAATTGCGACCAAGAGTAATGTTCCCGTTTTACATATGTTCCGGATTACGGAAACGGAACCGGACACGGATGTATGGGAACTAACTTAACTCCTTAGCATGACTCACTTCAAGTATCAGTGAAAGTACATATCTGCAAATGTTACTCATACGCCGTGGTGAACAGTATAGAACTTGAGTCATACTAAGTTTACGTACGACTTATCTATTGTTTTCTTTTTTTGGCTCGATTTAAGGAACCCGCTACCTGGGAAGTACCTGGGGACTTAAATACGTAGACACATATGTATGTTGGGACTTTTGGGACTAGACAGCGGCAGGTATTAATTATTTAGCTATAAAAATAAGATTAGAAAGGGAGAATTTAGAATATAATTCGATGTCAGTTAAATTATAATTATAATCATCATTATTTACAATCTAAAAATAGATTTATCAAAGCTTTATAGCCGTGGATGGATGCCGAACATTAGGATAGGATCTAAACAAGTGAAATTTTAACCAATATAGCGCAACATGCCAATGTATTACCAATGCTTTTTTTTAACAATTTTTACATTATATTTTTACGTCCATTAAAGTAAAAACACCACCACTTCCACTGTTTTGTATCAAAAACTAATTGATTTATTTGCCTCTTGTTAAAACAATGCAAATAGAATATTTGGTTTACAAAATAATACTTCAAGTTCAAGTTGTTGGCTCTCTTATGGCGCCTCTATCTTCAACAACCTGGCATACAACGCTCTGACCATCATTAGCACAAGTTCGTTTGCTTACAGCTGAGGGGGATGTATGTAAGTATGGATCTGTGGGATGTCATTCTGAGATATTTGCTAATCGTAGTGCGAGATTCGACTGAGTGAGGATGAGCTAGCAAACGAGATGGTTAGAGTAAGGGTTTAGCCTGACTAGAACTAGATCCTAAGTATATTTATATTTATATTTATATTTATATATATCCGTATGTATGTATATATATATATATGTGTGTATATAATGCATTTCGTACTGATCGGTAAGCGTTTGTAGAGTGCAGTCGCGTGCTCTGGGCAAAGCGATTGCATCTTTGGCTTTGTGCAGTTTACATTCATTGTTCTTTTGGCTACAAAAATACTCTTTACATACGGGCACATACCATACACACACACACGCAGGCGAGCTGACGAGTGTGCATTTTATAATGCGGCCCTAAAATGTGGACCAAGCGTGATTGCAATGGTGTATGTATATGAATAAATATAATTTGGTTAATCTCATAATAAAGCCACTTTGCGGCGCCGTTCACCAGCGGTTCGTGTAGAACTGATTGATGCCCAGCACATGCTTCTCCTCATGGTACTTTTGCAGGATATGTGTGATGACCGAGGTGGTGTCGTTATCGCCGCGCCACACGCGTATCGCTTGCTCGTTCTCCAGAATGCTCAGAAACGCTATAAAGTACCCAGGATTAGCTACGATTTATGGGTTTTTTGGTTAATCATAAACTCACCCAGAAAGGTCTTCGGATTGCTGAGCGTCATTTGGACCTGCGGCATCTCCAGGATCACCTTTAGGATAGGTGAATCGGGTGCCAGGCCTTCGCGTAGCTCAATAACGCTACCTGACCGATTGTCGCACAACCATTCGCAGGCGGAGGCCTTGTTGTTGCCCGTTTTTTTAAGCGCCGCCAGCACTGCCGCCTCCTCGAAGCCCATTTCCGTGAGCGACTCCACAATCTCATCGCTAGGCGGCGAATCACGATGGCTGTAGATGCGCACGATCTCCATCAAGGCGGCGGTGTTTTCAATCGTTTCCTGTTGCAAAAATTAAAAACGTTAAATCGAAGAAACGTTAAGATATGCTTCAGTTACGTTATTGGTGACTATCGTAGAGGGCGAAATGGAAGAGACACTGTGTTGCATGTCCATACCCGGCGGCTCTTGCGAGTTTTCCTCGATTTGGTTTTGCATCAGCCACTCCATCGTTGTGGAGTAGACGCCATTGTGGGTCTTCAGGGCAAATTCAGCCAGTTCGCGCTTAAAGCCCATCTCGACCAGGCACTGCAGCGTATCTGCCTGCTGATTACGGCGATTGATCAGCCGTTGCTTCAGCATGGCAATCAAACGGGGAGCATAGGGACCAGCGCCTATTACAGCCGCCGATGCTTGCGCCAGAGAGATCAGGACCTTTCGCACATCGTATTGTATCTGAAAAGGGGACGGGAGTCATTAGAAGTTGAAAGGGAAGGACTCTGGAAGCTCACATTTGACTGCTGAAAGATCTCGTTGATGTCAATGGTGGGCAGCTGGCAGGCATTGGAGGGCACGTAGCGCGTGGCGCTCTCTACCAGCTGCTCGTTGGGTCCGGGCACTTCACGGATCCGCACCACCGTATGCGGCAGCGTGCTGCGTCGCGGCGACAAGATGAAAGATTCATTGTTGCGCACTTTCAGCTGCGCCAGCGTCTCCGCCTCGTTCAGTTCGCCGCCATAGTATTCCGCGCGATACAGGCGATAGCGGGGATTTAGATGACGGACATCGGGTGCAAACAGCTGGATGGAGTCGGGATCGTCGCTAAGCTCTAGGATTACTTCGCTCTTCAGCTCGTTTAAGCGCTTGTTAACGTCCGTTCTGAAGATGAGCACTCGCGAACTCGGACAAATCACGCGTACCGTTATGGACTCGCCCGGCTTGGTGGAGTCCTCGGCCTTGCTGGAGCAAGCTGAGCTGTTTTGGCGGCTGGATTGGGCTGTTTTTCTGTAGAGATTAACAAGAGGATTAGGCCGTGCCGGTCGGAGTCCGTGCGCATCTCTTACCTGAGGAACAAACTGCGCAGTTTTTGCATAGTTCGTTTTGGGAGAACGGAAAATTTCGAGAAGACAAATGTATTTTTAGGTAAGCACTGTGAATACTTGAACAACTGACACTTACGAATGTGCCTGCTGCTGCTGAGTGGGCGTCGGTGAATCCTGTCCCGAGTCTTTATCCTGGTCCACTCCCTGCTCCTCCTCTCGCCTCCGTTGCTGCAGCTGGAGCTCAAGCTGAATGCGACGGCGACGTGCGGGCGAGGGTGTCCTCAGCACACAGCCACCGCCGCCAACCAAGGGCCTGGGCAGTGGTGTCTCCGTCTGCGTCTCGCACTCCGCCGTGTGCACGTTCAGCGAGGATCCGCTGAGGCTCTCCACATCGCTGGCTCCGTCTGTCCGCAGGCTATGACTGCGGCTGCTGCTTCGCGGACTCCCGTCCGCCGGTGTATCGTCGCCGCCGACGCCCCGCTTGCTGCGCGCCAGCCACTTGGCCCGCTTCTCGTTGAACTTCTCGCGCATCCAGGGTATCATCTTGCGGGTGCAGGTGCAGGCCGGTGCCGGGTCTGCAGCTAGGCGCTCGTCGTTTGCCTTACATTTTGCAGTGCTTTTTGCTGCTGTTTTAGCATTTTATTTTCCTCGCAAAAATAAACAGAATAGAGGTGGAGGCAACGTCGATTACATCGATGCTAGCCATGTTTTTGCAGGGCATCATCGATGTCTTACCATCTCTAAAACAGAATCGATTGCGAAATTACTTTTAGAGATGACAAACAGTCGAGCACAAAAAACACCTGGAGAAATTACCCTACAATTTCATTTATCTTCTATAATTTATTTAAAATTAAATTATGTATGTATATTTTTGTTAAGTAAGTAATTTACATATATTATACTCTTTTTAATTATTAATTACTAGGATCGGCAAACCAATTTTTTAACCCATTTGCATACCGAGTTGAAAATCAGTAAAACAGACCCTACCTACCACTATAGATTTTAATACAAATTTGGCCCAAACTTTTGAAACTTTTTTTTGAAATACTATATAATATAAATTCAGATTTTAATGGATAATAGGAATATATATGTTTTTTGTCAATAATTAGTTGTTTGATTGCACTCTATTTATGGTTATTTTGTATATAACAATTTGGTTGATAAAATCAAAAGTTTTAACATAATTTCAATTCGGAATGCTTTTATACTTATCTTAATTAACAACTGAACATATTCGATTAAGAATATTATAAAGTTTACCTTTTCAATAAACTTTACAATTTTAATTATGTTAGTGTTAGGTCAAATTTTTCTATCGAACCCGGCTGTTGATACTGTTGAAGAATATATAAATTTTTAGTGTAAATACCAATAAAAAAAATTTTTGGCATATTAGGTTGTATAAAAGTCACAATATATAATATTCAACAGGTCAGTTTCCTAATAAGATAATTATAATAGTTTATTCCAATTCGAGAAAGAGTGGATTTCATTGAAACGACTGACATACTTTGCGAATAGCGTAGTTGTGACACGAAGTGGGCTCATCGCTATGCGATAGTCAGTTTGGAAACCAAGCCGGGTTTGGTATATTTTACAATTTGGTATATTTTTCAGCCAAAACGAATACAGTTGATGGTAGTTTGCATTGCTTTCGCCGCGGTCACACTGCTTCAGATTTTAATTGTTAGAACGCGCAAATCAGCATTAAAAAACTAGCGGAAAATGTTTGCCGCCCGCTAATCTCCCCCGCGTCATCCTTCAGCGTTATCACAGTCCCAGCGCTGCCGCCAGCACCCCGCAAGTGGGCGAAAAGTGTTTGTTTTTGCGTTCGCGTTTTGGCAACTGGCATATGTATATCGGTGTGTGCGTGTGCGTCAGTTTCGCCGTCAGAAGAGCACGTCACGTAGCATAAAACGCGAGAGTTTTACAAGAAAGTGTCGCAGCGGCAAGAGTGGGTGGGGGCGAACGGAAACGAGAACGAACGGGAGATGTAAAGAGTGCCTCAAAGAGGAGAAGCGATAGCAAGAGAAGCTGCAACAACAACCAGAACAGATGAATGGGCCACACTTTTGCCAAATTCTAACATACATACATATGCACACTCTACGAATGCAGCGGACGGACACGGGGCACACACACGCCACACTCTCACACACACCCACACCATTTGTTTGAAGTAGCGGCAGAGACAGCGGCTACAACGGCTGTCAAAGAATTAGAAGACGCAGCGCAGGTAAGCAAAAACAAGCGATAAAACCCCCTCTCCCCACTAAACTTTTATGTATTTATTTTTGTGTGTATGTATGTGGTGCGTGCGTCGCTCGCAGCGGTGTGGGTGTGCGTGAGCGCGTGAGTCGTAGCGCGTGTGATTGTGTTGGTGAGAGTCCCGTTTACCTGCGGGGAAAGACAAGCAGGCAGAGGCACGCAAATTTGGTTTAAATTCGCTCTCCCTTTGTTTATGTTTGTCATTTTCACAATTAGTCTGCACATTTGCACACGCCAAGCGACAAGTACTCCTCCGCCTCCTATTCCTGCCAGTTCGCCGCTGCTAATTGTTTTACGCATTTGTTTATGCCCAAAGGCGAAAGGTGCTAGTGTGACCAGCTGCCGCGTGACATTCATTGTTATGCTTTTCGTAATATAACGGCGGTGGGTGAATTTCTTATCGCACATATTGCAAATTGCATTTAGTCAGCGCGCAAATAATTTGTAATTGTCCATTAACTGCAGTCCACAAAAAGAAAATAAGATAACTCTGAACCTCGTTTAAACGACCCCTTTCCAAGTGATACATACAGTGCACTCTCGATGCAGTGAAACAATTAAGAATAAGCAATTTTACTTTGTTATATAGGTTTTTGCTTGCTGTTCATCATTTGCGTGTGCCAGTTTGAAACAAGAAAATTAGTAAAACAATCTTTTATTTTAAGAGCCTGTAGGTCTATTTTATCTCCCAGAAATCTTTCCGCAACTTTTTGGAGTGATGCTTATCTCTGGCTCGTGACTTAAAAAAATTGCTAGGGAACATTAAATATCCAATTTGTCATTTTATATAATCAAAGTAGCTATCAACATGTTACTTATTTATACCATTCTATTTTACAGCATTTTATTAAGCGCAGGCAGTCGTTAAAACAGGAGGAACAAGGTAGATAGAAGTGCCGCATATATAATTCCATTTTGGCTTATTGGAGAGCAAACTTAAGTGTAATACCTAAATACATTTTAAGCCTAGATAGGTGAGTTATTCCCAGAATATGCCCTAATGATCAGCCGAAGTAATGTCTTCTCAATTCACCACGAACAGTACGTAACTTTAAGCTCAACAGACAACAGACAGGATGTGGAATTCCGAACCAACACACCGCCAGCAGCAGCACCATCATCAGCTCAATGGCAACTCTACCTCGGGCGGACCGCCCGCCAAGCAGCTGGGCATGACCTCGGCCATTAGTTTGGCTGAGCCCAGGCCGGAGGATCTGCAGAGAACCGATGAACTGCGAGGCTCCTTGGAGCCGTACAACGTTTTCGAGAGCCAGGACGAGCTGAACCACCGCATGGAGATCCTGGCCAAGCTCAACACACTGGTGAAACAATGGGTCAAGGAGATCTCCGTCAGCAAGAACATGCCAGAGTCTGCTGCGGAGAAGCTCGGTGGAAAGATCTACACATTCGGATCATACCGTTTGGGTGTCCATCACAAGGGCGCCGATATAGACGCCTTGTGCGTGGCTCCACGCAACATTGAGCGCACCGACTACTTTCAGAGTTTCTTCGAGGTGCTGAAGAAACAACCGGAGGTCACCGAGTGCCGCTCCGTGGAGGAGGCCTTCGTGCCGGTCATCAAGATGAATTTTGATGGCATCGAGATCGATTTGCTGTTCGCTCGGCTCTCGCTCAAGGAGATACCGGACGACTTTGACCTGCGCGACGATAATTTGCTGCGGAATCTGGATCATCGCTCGGTGCGCAGTCTGAACGGTTGCCGCGTGACGGACGAGATCCTGGCGTTGGTGCCCAACATTGAGAATTTCCGCTTGGCCCTGCGCACCATCAAATTGTGGGCAAAGAGTAAGTGCCGAAGTTTTTTTTTACCTGTAATAAGAGATAAACTAACTTCTTGGATTTTCCCTTTTAGAGCACGGCATATACTCAAATTCGTTGGGTTATTTCGGCGGTGTTACCTGGGCCATGTTAGTGGCCAGGACCTGCCAGCTGTATCCGAATGCCGCAGCTGCCACGCTGGTGCACAAGTTCTTTTTGGTTTTCTCGCGCTGGAAGTGGCCTAATCCAGTGCTACTCAAGCATCCCGACAACGTTAATCTAAGATTTCAAGTAAGCTATAACTCAAAAGCAGGCCTAGCCGATAAACTAATCCCTTGTTCGCTCTGTTCTAGGTTTGGGACCCCCGTGTCAATGCCTCGGATCGCTATCATTTGATGCCCATCATTACGCCCGCGTATCCACAGCAGAATTCCACATTCAACGTGTCTGAATCCACCAAGAAGGTCATATTGAATGAGTTCAATCGCGGCATGAATATCACGGACGAGATCATGCTCGGCCGGATTCCGTGGGAGCGCTTGTTCGAGGCTCCCAGCTTTTTCTACAGATACCGACACTTTATTGTACTGTTGGTAAACTCCCAGACGGCCGACGATCACTTAGAGTGGTGCGGCCTAGTGGAGTCCAAAGTGCGTCTGCTGATTGGCAACCTGGAGCGGAATCCGCATATTGCCTTGGCGCACGTCAATCCCAAGTGTTTTGAGTTTAAGAAAGGCCAAAGTGCCAACAGTTCGCAGAACAACAGCGGGAATGAGGACGATCTGAAGCAGCCGCAGGGCAGCCAGTCCTCGGTGACTTCGGCTCCCTTTTGCTCGATGTGGTTCATCGGTTTGGAGTTTGAGCGTTCCGAGAACCTCAATGTGGACCTCACCGAGAGCATACAGAATTTCACGGAGCACGTGATGATGCATGGCGTAAGTAAAAGCCCGTAACGGGGAAGTCCAACCAGCAATAAATCCAAACGCTAACTTTTTTTTCATCTCCCTCAGGTAAACATTAAAATGCTCAAGGAGGGCATGACTATCGATGCCCGCCATGTAAAACGCAAGCAGCTGTCGCTCTACCTGGATGCCGACTTCCTTAAGCGAGAGCGAAAGTCCATGGAGAGTCACAACAACTTTAACAACACGCTGCTGGCCAACCGCAAGCGGCTCTCCACGGAGTTGGCTCAATCTCAGGATTCCCTGCCGCCAGGTCAGCAACAACAGCAGGCGAGCGGCAACCGCGGGCGGGACAGCGGCGCCAAGATCCACAGGCTAAGCGAATCGGTAAGTTGCCCTAAAACCTTTCCAGTTTAAGCCAGATAATGCTAATTATTGGTTTTCATTTAGCTAACTGAGGAGAATTCGAATGCCTCGTCTGATTTGGGTACAACCACGCCCACTACGCCCACAGCGGCGCAAATGAATGCACCCAGCTTCAAGAGTTCGGTCAAAAATGGCTCTGAGATGGACAGCTCGGAGCCAGAGCCCCAGCAGCCGCACAACAACGGCAGCAACAATGGCAGCGCCAACACAGCCACAACTGAGGTGACCTGCTCGTGACAACCGCCAACGCTACATCCGCATCCGCCGCAGCAGCAACCGCCGCCCCCGCCGCCGCCGCTGCCGCAGCCCCCAGCTCATCATCATCATCATCAGAAGTTTCGGAAGAACAACAATGCGGCAGCGGCGGCCGCCTCCAACAGCATTTTTAACCAGCGCTCGATCCTGCATGCGGCATCCAGTCTATCGGCGGCTCTAAGCATAACCGGACACAAGCGCAAGCAGCAGCATCAGGCAGCGACAACAACAACCACGATCAGCAGTAGCACCTTTGCTCACAGCAACTATCACCATAGCAACAGCAACACCAACAGTAACAATAACAATGGCGGCGGCGGCGGGGGCAACTACCACAAAACGTACTACATTGATGATGATGACGGGGACAACAACCAACCACATTTGACACCTAACCAACAACAACCGGCGGCGGTGAAAGCAGCAGCCACAGCGACCACCCCAGCTGCACCTGCCGCGCCACCGGCACCGACAATTTCTTGTAAGTTGCTTACATGTTTTCATTCGTTCTCGTCCTCTCACCCTTTGTCTATTACCTTCCTTCTCACGAGACTGTTTTCGTACTTATAAGTTGCCCACCTACTTACTTAGACGTATTCCGAAACAACAGTATTTCCGCCGATGTGGAAAGCGATCTAAAACCTATTCTTAATTTTTAAAATTCTACAAATCCAATTTAGATAGACCGAGACTAAGCTCAATAAATAATGATGATGAAAATAAACTTAAAAAAAGAAAACAAAACAAAAAATCACAAATTTTGGTATTTTTATTTTCCAAATTATTTACAGTACACAACCTTTGGCCAGGTTTGTTTGTAGGCTTTTGTATCCTCACGGAAAGTGAGATACAGATTGTTGGGTACACTGACGTGTCTAAAAAGCATTCTTATTAAATAAAATCGAATCATTTTCATATTTAGTCTACGATTTATTGAAATAAATAATGAAATCATTGGTACTCATTGAGTTTGTCAAGGTATATTGAAGTTTTTTTAAGAAAGAAGAATAAAGAACTTGCTATGTACTAACTTAAAAATTGTTTTAAAACCATTAGAATCTTTCGTCTGGCATTACATCCTTTTATTCAGTCTTTAAAAGGTGCATATTTGATTTTTAATTAGTAATTTTCACAATAGATAAAAAATAAGCACTAATCTGTGCGTTATATTGTTTTTAAAAAGAATAGAAAGGCCGCATTGTGTGAGTTGTTTTTTGAATAAGACAATAAATCATTTAAACATTTAATAAAGAGCACTAATGCGTTTTTTTATCATCAATATTATTATTTATTTAAAGGATGAAAGACAACTGATTATAGTAAAACTTAGCTACACAACTATTCTAAATCTTGAATTCACTTTAAAGACACGGCTATTTTCTTCTTTTTTATTTAAAATACTTTACTTTATTGTTGTACTAACTGTTATGCCTTTCAATATGTCTTTGCAGTGTAAAAAGCTATAACACATACCATTTAAGGATTAGTTATCATAGTTATCTCTCCCCATTGATTCCTTCGGCTTTAATGCCCAACAAACTGGAAACCCAAAATATTTTATAAAAAGCGGTGAGTTCCTGGTTCAATTTCACTCTAAATTTGTAGATTTCTAATCCTATTTTGTCTTCCTTACAGGTTTCTATCATTCACCACCCTCTAAAAAGTTATGTTACACGAACTAATATTGCCCAATCGTCAAATTTGCATACGGACATCAAGAATCGCCACTAAGACAACATCATCATGACCTTTTAGCCGCAGAGACGACAACACTTCTCTAAAATTTGTCTTAATAATCTTGTTGTACATCTTTTTTTACCTTCCCACAGCTGGTTTGAGGAGTGCGTAGAAGAAGGGAGAGAGATGTTTGGAATGTGGAGGAGGTTAGAGATGGAGATGGAGGATATCTGGAAACATCCTGCTGGAGAACAGCTGCTGCTGCTGCAGAAACTACTTACTTAGAAGATTTTATTATTATTTTACCATCTTCTTGTTTTCAATATTTGTTTTCTTCTCCTTCTAGTTGTACAACGCTGAAAATTTGAAACAATTATGTTCGTTTTTCTAAGAAATGATATCTGAAAAAAGGTAATAACAAAAAACATATAAATGAAATGAAGATATTGATTTAATTTTACCAAATAAACAAGAAAAAAAAAAAAAAAAAAAAAACAAAAAAGCAAAAGCTACAAAACCAAATTTTTGATTGTTTTGATTTTGGGAAGGTGGGGAATGGAAAATGAAGCTGCATTTTGAAATGGGGGAATTTAAGGTATTAAAAAAAGAAAGCTTACTTCTGGAAGCTGAAGAGGATTTTACTAGGATTATACGAGAAAGCGAAACCAGAAATATATTGGGAATACATCACGAATAAATATTGAAATAAGAGAGAGTATTAATATCATATTTTTCAATTGTCTGAATACTTTCTTTGTTAACTTTGAAATAAATTCAGGACCCACTCCTTACATAAAGTTAATATTATAAGTAGCCTCGTTGCTGATAAATGTATTATTTATAAAATTAAAATAAAAATATAAAAATGTTGCTTTCGCATTCAGAATTTTTAATTTCGGGGCATTAATTCAAAACAACTTGCTGTCGCGGATAATTGGGGATAAGGTACTCCAAGCGCTGGTTCCGGCGGATGGCGCACTCCTGGTACCTCTGCCAGTCGGTGTAGTTTTCAGAGTGACACAACTCCGATTCGCCCTGATCGAAGATTTCGCGGCGCAGTTTGATTAAGATGGGACGATCCGACTTCTTTTTGCTGGTAAGGCTGCGCGGTAACCATTTCTCGATCTTGTAATCATTGTAAATGGTCGACTTGTTGATGCATACTGTGGTCAGGTTCTTCAGGGAGGGGAAGTATTTCTTCACCGGATTTTTTTCGATCGGTTCAAATGGACCCCTTTGAAATCTATATTCGATTTCCCTATTTATAATTTCTCCCCTTGCGTTGGTTTGATATGACGGAACACTAACAACCAATTCGTTTTCAGCATTTGTGTATCTTTTGCCAGTAAAACCTATTTTACCTGATCGTCCTGCATTTGTGCTATTTCCCCCTGAACCACTTCCCCCTGAACCACTTCCCCCTGAACCACTTCCACCTGCGTCACTTCCCTCTGAGCCACTCCTTTCTGAGCCACTCTCCCCTGAGCCGCTTTCCCCTGAGCCGCTTTCCTCTGAGCCGCTTTCCCCTTGTTTGTGCAAAATTCTTCTTCCAGCCGTGGTACGTCTTCGAGGCGACCTTGTATGTCCTAGAGGTGCCACCGGGCCGTTGGGTCTCAGCTCAACACGATTTTTCTTTGGAAATACTTTGAAGATGGGTCCCTCATGCTGAGTCGTAGAAATGGCATCCCCATGAACTTGGCTGGTGGTTGTGGCCGCCGGAGAGCTAGCAAGTGCCTCCGGATTGGAAGTCGACAGTGGCAGAGCCTCGAAGTGTGGTATATCCAAAAACTTTTTAAGGAATTTACAGAGCTGGAGCATTATCTTTGGGGAGTATAAAAATATAATAAACTCACAATTAACGTTATGAAACCTGACAGAAGAACCTCAATAAATCCATAGCAGTTCATAGTATCGTAATCCACAAAAAAAAGGATACTTTCTTAAATATACTGGGTTCTGTGTTCTGTGTTGAGTAACTTTACTTGTCGGAGGAGCGTAATTTGTAAATATGTGATCTGATGAAATACTTTTCAGTGACATAAATGCCAAGCCAACGAGATTACTAAAAGGGAGATTGAAAAGAATTTTAAAATATATAATTATATGTATTTATGTAATTTATTTTATATATTTTTTTAGGAAGACGATGTATACATATCTAGTCATTATACCATTATATAATTATTTATTATATTATATATTTTTTAAGAAAGACGATGTATATCTAGTCATTATACAATTATATAATTGTATCAAAAATACAAATACATCGTCTTCCTTAAAAATATATAGAAAGAACATCTTATCTGTAAGCTTTCTTGAAAAGATCCCATATTAAACAGATTTCTTGAGGTGTTTTTTTTCGTATATATAATTGGATTCTATATTTATTTAGCTATTTATAAAATTTAAAACTTTAGAACTAGAGGCTTTACGGATAAAGCAGTACTACTCCTTGATCGAGTGGCGTAAAACCAAAAAGTACTTGAGATATCAATTTCCCGCATTCTTTTTTAGTAAATAACTTAAACAGAGGGTTTAATTAGGCATGTCTTTCAGGGCCTTGATTAACCCTATTTCTCCCTTAGGTCCTTTGACACCAGCTCTTAAACCCTGGAGAGGCCATTGTCTTCTATAATACCAGATTATCACCAAAAATTATGGTGCTTTCAAGAAGTATAATTATATTCAGCTTTCAAGGAATTTTTAATTAAAATGTTGAAGTGTGGGTATCCTATACAGAGTTTTACCGCAAGAAATCCTTCAATATATGTACATACGTACACTGACCAAGGTAAACCTTTTCTCAGTACAGTCAAGCACAAAATAGTTGAGACAATAAATCTCTCATTAAATGAGGACACTTAAGAAAAGAGTTTCTGAAGAGATGCTCATTTGGTTGGCTTTCCTGTCAACAGGTGGTTATTTCAAGAATGATCCTTGGCTACTGTGGTCCCTTAGGCTTTGGTACAGTCAACGCAAAAGTGCTGGGCGAGAAAGTGGAAACTTCTTGACAGATCCTGCGCGATACCTTCAAGGGATCAGGCACGACACGGGGAACACACTTCGCGCTAACTACCAAATTAACCCGACGGCTATTCCCGATTCTCTTATTCCCTGTCCCAGGTCCTTTTCGGGCTTAACCTAATTGCGTTTCTGAGAAAATTATGCGCGGACACAGCTGCACATTTTTTCCCTGAAACTTAGCTGCATTAATCCGTTTATGGCCACGGATTAAGTTGCAAAATTTTCACGAAGGTCGTCGCCGCGCGAACCCGGGACGCGAATTCGCGGAATAATCCCAGGACGGACCCCTGCAGGTACGAACCGCGCCCGCCGCCGCCCACAGGTAAGCGATCGCGGCCCACAAAGACTGGGTATAAAAGGTCCTACCTCCGGCAGATAGATCATCAGTTACCAGCACATCCTCAGAGCGTGAGGTGGCGTGGCACAGTGAAGCCTTCCGGCACAGCAATTATACGACAAACCTTGTTCGGTTTTGCCAATTTCCTAGCCAGCACTGGGTAAAGTTTGTCCTATAATCTCGAAACGACGACCAGCAAACCAGTGAACCAGCAAAGGTCCCGATCTTGGGATGCATTTTGTGCAGTCATGTCAACTCATGATAAACTCATCACTGGGCAAAGTGTGTCTCAAGAGCCTGGCCAACCCGACGAAGCCTCCAACAGCAGCAGCAAAGTGAAATTCCACAAGTGAGGAGAAACAGTCAAATACAAGTTTTAAAATTGAATGGCGATTGTCGGTATGGTCGCTTTTTCAACCAGGTTCCGATCAAGCGAAGTGACTAGACCGAACACTCGTGCTATAATTTTAAAATGTTCATCAAGTATCAAGGGTATCAAGTGAATCCAGTGCTAAAAAGTTATAAATACATCGAATCGAGGCGGTTGCAATTAGTTTCTTTGGTCGTCCAGCCTTAGGTGATTTTTCTGATCATAAAGCTAGACAACCATTGAAGTTCGTTGTGGCATTTGCAGCCCTATGATATCGGGAAGTAAGCCTAAGTCAGTGACATACCTCAAGCAAACCAGGGCCATTCGCTAAAAGGAACGATCGTTGTGATATGCGTTTAACCATCGTTACATATCACAGTGATTTTCCTTTATAGCGCATGTTCAAGTCCAAGATTCATCGATTGATCAGTTCCGAAGTCCAAGGATCACAGCCTTTAAAGTAGAGAGAATAGCTGCTGCGCTGTATGTTTGACATCTATATCACAGTGGCTGTTCTTTTTGTACCTAAAGTGCGAAACATCAGTTGGAATTTTATGTTTTCCCAGTGACTATGACTATCTCATACCGTTGCCAGCCCCAGGGAACTGCTGCTGCTGATATATCATCCAGTACTCCTATATCACAGTGGCTGTTCTTTTTGGTTGCACGGCCAAGTTCAGCGATTTGTCATCTCTGTGTAGGTGGAAAATTGAGAATTGTTCAAAAAGAAGGGAACGGTTGCTGCTGATGTAGTTCTTAAACTCACACAATTTATATCACAGTGGCTGTTCTTTTTTGTTTGGCAATCGATCTACGTTCAGGACATGAAATTGAAAATATATATTTATACACTCCCCCCCACAGCTACTCCTGATTGGACCAAATTCCTTGAGAACACAGCTTCTGAATCAATTCGTCATCTGTTTGAGCTTTTATCAATAAATAATGGTTACCTCACACACAACAATCATTGCATTTTACTGGTTGAGGTTGCGGTGGGAGAAATATTTGGAAATAAATGGAATATTTGAATTTGTAATTTAGCTTTTGGTGAATTTTTAAATAGTATTAAGACAATCTAAAGGTTTTTTGGCCAACCAGAAACGTTTAATATATTTTTTGAGGACAGCTAAATGAGAAAAAAAAAGTTGTTCCTACCTCATATTCCTACTAAAAGCTAGTTTAGCTTTGGTTTGAACTATTAAATTTAGCGAAATTGAAAAACATCAAATAATCTACGAACTTTATTCGGTTTTCCTATAATTTTGAACTCAGAGTAGAACCCTAAATATATTTAACCAAAAAGAAAGCCTCATTTAAGCTCGAAACTCATTAAATTTCCCTTTTAAAGACCCTTGCCCATGTTTTCTGGATGCATCAACTTTGATCCCTGGCTTTAATCATGCACCTGGAAGTGTCGCCTTAATGGGAGAGGAAGGGAGGACTGTCATTCTACCAACTTTCACTGCCGCCCCGTGCAATTCCAGGTGAACGAACACCTGACTTGCATTCATGGAATGGCACGCGTGTGCCGAATGGCCAAAAGTTGGCCAAAAGAAGAACAAGAGCAGAGGCTGGAGGCGTGGCAGCTAGCTGCAGGCTGCAGGCCAAATGCAAAACAAGCTAACTGTGAAATGCCATTCTGCATTGACAGTGCCATGGCGGGCTCTGTGCCGTAATGTTCATACTGGCTGCCAATGGCCAGCAGCCATTGTTGCATTGTGGCCAAGGACGCAGCTGTCCTGCCACAGCCAGTGTTCCTCCCCAGCAGCTCCTGCTAAAATTCCCCCTTCTACCAACCGGATGCCAGGAAACGCAGAAGGAAGGGGAAACTGAATGCCGGAAATGCGATTAAAATGTTCCAGCAGGAAAGCAGACAATACAAGTTACCAAACACACACACACACGCGAGGAAAGAGTGCTCCTGACAGAAGAGAGCTTGTAGATGTATTGAGCTCAAGGTATTAATTAAATAATAAATACATTCCTGGGATAAATACAACCTAACATATTAGAGTAAATTACCCTTAAAGCCACTCAAAACTTGCCTTTATTATTTACTTTTCTGATGATTAAATACAATTCCAATTTAAAATAAATTTACAAAAAATTAGACAACCTTCGCATTAAACCTATAGAGGTAATTCTCCACGTTTATCTTCTGGCGCAGCACCTTGCGCGTCTCCCGCTCGATGGTGGCATTGGTGCCGTCATGAAGATGGAAGAAGCCACAGTTTCGGGCAGGCATAAATTGCTTGATCTTTTGCTGGCGGCTAAACCGCTCCGTCACCTGCAGGCTGCACTTCTTCATGGCGGCCACAGCGGCGTGCATGCAGGGCCTGCACATGTCCTGGTCGTTGCCAAAGTTATGGAAATAATCGCCCACCGGCTTCTCGCCGCACACCGAGCACCGGGCTAGGTTCGAGGGACTGCAGAAGACCGCCACGAAGGGCCAAATGATGCGCCGGGAGCCGAAGGCCATCTCCACACGGGAATCCGGATAATTGAGGTGACGCGTGTAGGTGGAGGGACTGGAAGAAAAGAGGGGAAAATTGTAGCAAGGTAAATACTTATGGAAAAAGTAATTAAATTAAATAATTACAAGAACTTTTAAGCTAACTCTCTATTTGATATGTAATACATCTCAAGAATATGTTGGTTTTATTTACAGAAAATGGTTAGACAGAAGCTGGCTTAGAATATCTAAGAAATTTATTATTTAGTGTTTTTTTTTAACATCTAAATTCTTTGTTTTCAAAGCGTATAATCGAACCCTTTTTTAATTTATTTAAATTAATATTGTACTTGTAAGAAAAATCCTATCATCATCCTTTAATGTCTTAATATTAAGGCTTACTTAAGCCCTTAAAAAACGATTTAATAGTTAAACTTCTCTCACGATTTGTGTTTATATTTAACTCACCCCGGAGTCATCCACTTTTTTTCTTTATCAGTTGCCTTTTTGAAGGTGAAGGAATACTGTGTGCCAGGAAAATCGGTGGCATAGGATCCTATGGGGGGATAGCCAAGCTCCCGGTAGGGTGGCAGGCGTGGCATCTTGTTGGCCAGGGCGGAAAAGCCAGCCTTCGAGGGGTACTGTGAATGGGAGTTAACAAAAAATAATAATTAATATTTTTTTAATATTTCCCCTTAACATTACCTTAAAACCAATGGTAGTGGGAACATCGTAGTCAGCAGGACCCGCAGAGATCGGCGGGTCCTTGATGTAACTATCACGAACAAAGTTACCCTCTTCATCCCTACGGATTTTCTTCAGGAACCCCACCGTGGGCCACACTGGCGGATTGACCACATATTCGAAACCTGCACAAGGTAGAAAGAGAGAGTGAGTGTGTGTCCTGGAAGATTAGCAATCAGGAAATTCGAAGGAGGTCCACCTAGCTCTTTGCAGCGTGCCACAACGAGACGCGTCTCCGAGCGCTGGCGACGCAGTTTCTCGCGCTCCTGGGCATTGGGTCGCTGGGCACGCATCTTGGCTGGAAGTTGGCAAAGGACTGGCCAAAATCGGGGCTCTGTCGAACCGTGACAGCCGCCGCAGCACACGCATCGCAGCACGCACCACACAGGATACCCAGGACCCACTCCCCCACATCGATGATATAAAATCAATATGTCTCAACCGTCGACGGTACGCCGCGAAATCAGTATACGATGTTTGATTTCATTTGGCACACGTCTAGACGGCTTAGCTCCCATCATAATAATTCAATGTTTCTATTTTTCTACCTTTCGACTTTTCTATTTTCCGATTTTTTCTATTTTCTATTCCATTTTCCCAGCTCGGGCTGACTGACTGAATGACAGACTGACTGACTCGCTGAACTTTGACCCAGTTGGCCCAATTTTGTTTCGGTCTTAATAGCTCCTGAGGGGGGTAGCGAAAATGGGGCACAAAGTGGTTTGTCATTGGTGTCGATAACAAAAGGTGGGTGGAAATTGTTTTGCAGTGCGTGTTGTATTACGAAATAAATTTAAGCTCTAACCGTGGGGAAGGAGTGATCGAAGAGGGTAGTGGAACTTAGAAAATTAGTTATAACTTTTTGGTCAAATTCTTTTATTTTTACTATAAGCAAATCTCAGCAGGCCTTTCAGTTAACTTCACAGCTTCACTTACAAAATTCTACATAAAAACTCCTCCCTAAAAATCAGATCTTTCCTGATATATCTTTTGATAGACATCCTTCCGACACTCACCCTCCATCGGGAAAAGATCCTACAGCTTCCGATTCCACTGCCAACGAGTAGCAATTAAAATTTAGTTAATAAAACAGGCTCTCACTGCCAATTTGGCAGCCTGAAATATTGTCAACAACTGATTGTAATACAAAAGCAAGTGCTTTTCCCTGACAGTTTATGGCTCGGCAAGTTTTGAAAGGAATTTCTGAAATATGTATTACGTACCTGACCAAACTCGAGAGGAATGTGCCAAACTGAATATACACATCCGAGCGCGTTCGAGGAGTATATGCACACGCTAGGTCTGGAAGTCAGACAACGACGATTGCTTTTCAACAATTTTCCGGACGGTTTCGCCGGCGACGGCTTCCTGGCCTGGCCTGGCTGTAGCAACGGAATGGCTGCATGACATTAATGCCAGTTAACCCCGACATTGTCATCAGCTGCAGCCACCACGGCTTGGCTTGAGGTTTTTCTTTTTTTTTTTTTTTTTTGGGCCAGGACCAGGACCTTAACGTCTCCTGCCGCACACTTTTCCCCCTGCATTTCCACCTGTCCCCCGGCTGGCATAACCACACACGCATACGCACATGAATGCTAATGTTGCAGCGGCGGCAATGGCGGCAGCACGCACAAATGCACAACCGCAGTGCTGCCACAGGAGCGCTCAGACAGAATTCCATATCCGGCAGGACGAAGACAGTGGGTAAAAAGTGGTGAAAATGTACTCTAATCAGGGAAATATATGTTATTTACCTATTTTATTTTTTAAATTCATTCAAAATCTAATTCGAATGTAATGACAAACAAGGTTATTAAATAAAAAACATGTTTTCCTTTCGAATCTTTGTTATGGAAAGTTGCTCAACATTTTCCTGGCAACATTTTCCTAGAAACATTTGCCAAGCTATATTGGCCTAACAACATTTTCTAGAATCACTTCCTTAGTAATATCTATTCAGCAACATTTTCTGGTGCATTGTGATATTTTTGCGCTTACCGATCGGTACTATATAGGATTTAGGATAATAGTCTTGGTTCGGACTTACCCGCAGTTGAGGACACCTAGTTTCCTTTCATCGCCACGCCGCAGACTTGGAAGAGATCCATCGATGACTAAGTCCATTAGAGGTTGTTATCACAGTTATTACACAAACACAGACAATCAGTTGTTCGGTGAACGGGTAGAAGCCGCGGCACAGACTGAGGCTGCTGCGGCGAGGCGCCTCTATTTATAGCTGCGAGAGATGGAGAGAGAAAGAGATGGTTAGATCGATAGAGAAACATAGAGAGAGAGAGAAAGGGAAATAGAGAGGGAGATAGATCTAGAGAATGATAGATAGAGAGACAGAGAATTGAAGAAACATGAGAGATAGATAGAGAGAGAGAGAGAGAGATAAACTGAGAAATAGAGAGAGAGATAGTGAGATATAAATTGACAGAGACAGATGGAAAGTCAGAGAAATTGGTAAATATATCCAGATTGCTCAAACTGATATATTTTCTTGTGAGGCTCCACCAAGTCGTACCAAAGGGCCGACGCTCGCGTTCAGCCATCAGAGGAGGCAGAGAGTGATGGATCCACAGATAGAGACTCTACCTTTGTTTCTCTATTTATATTACTCTCCCTCTCATGTCTCTCTAATTCTCTACGCTCTCGATCTATCTTTCTGACTCTTTCTATCTGTATCTTTCTATCTCTCTCTATTTCCCTCTCGCTCTTTCTCTTTCTCTCTATTTTTCTCGCTCTCTCTATCTTCCTCTCGCTTACTCTCCCCCTCATAGAGAAATGGTTCTCTCTATCTCTCTCGATCTATCCATCTCTCTCTCTCCATCTCCCCCACCTATAAATAGAGGGGCCTCGCCGCAGCAGCCTCAGTCTATGCCGCGGCTTCTACCCGTTCACCTAACAACTGATTGTCTGTGTTTGTGTAATAACTGTGATAACAACCTCTGCACTTGAAAGGATCCAATCATCGATGAATCTGGCCCAAGTCTGCGGTGTGGCGATGAAAGGTATCTGGGTCTCCTCAACTGCGGGTAAGTCCGAACCAAGACTTTTATTATTATTATCCTATATTCTATATATAAAGCTGATAGCAACGATCGGTATTTATTAATATATAGTATTTATTGGTATAAATTTAACAATTGGTTATAAACTAAGGGATAAATTCTTAATGAAGACCATTAGCTGCTATGGCTTAACTTTCGAATGGGTGGTTACAAATTTACAGATTGAACTTGTGGACTACTTTGTATATAAGATTGGTTTTGTGGAGAAAGAACAGGATTTTGTTTAAGTTTTCTATTGGGTCGGCAAGGAGTTGGATTGGGTTTTCGTGGGAAAGTAGGGTAGCTTAGGGAGAATAATTATTCTAAATCGAATCATCAATGGGATTACGAATATTGTTTTTCAAATATTGCCGGTTATCTTCAAAGTATGACATTATTTTTCCGAGCAACAAGTGGAAAGAGCGGTCATATTTCAAGTCAAGCGCACCTTACCGTAGCTTTTCTATTTGTTTTCAAATCCTAATTGATTTTACTATAATATTTTTCCCCTTATACATTTGTATTTAATATCCGTTTGTAATTTAATACTTTTCTATATTAAGGATTAAAATCTATGAAAACTTATTTGTAAATTATATTAATTAGTTTGCTATATTTTATATAATCTTTTCCAGAGTTCTTAGCAAACCTTAAAAATCCATTTGCATTAATAAAAAATTGCTACTTTTACTTACAAAAGTTCTCCCCACTAGAATTTTGACCACTGTGGCAATATCAGGACGAGAGCTGCTTAATTCGTGCAAATAAAATCATTGTGCAACATATGTTTGGGTCGGCAGTGGGTCTATTATAATATGGTGAGGTAGTGGCAGTTGGCAGGGAGTGCAGGGCGCTTCTCAAGTGGCACCGCACATCCTGTCCTGCAGTGCAGAACTCCTAGAGAGCACCGAGCACGGAGCACGAGCACGCCACATTGTTGCCACAAACTTGCAACGCAATTACACTGCAATTGCGCATTATTTAAGTGTTTTGATTGCTCACGAAATTCGAAGGCAGTGTGCGAATTGTTAATGAAAGGAGCAGAAGCTGCGCCTCCAGGCAGGACTACGGGGGTTAATTATGTCAACAATTAGACTGCTGTTCACTGGGGAGTTCCTGGATCAGGAACAGTAAATGGTCCTGGTTTCTGGTTAAAGGAAAATGGAAAATGCAAAAGGGTAGCAAATGGCAAATGGGAAATGGAGTTTGAGTTGCAGTTGAATTCATTAAACGTAAACCATACCAATTCTGGGCAAAACAAACAATTGCTCCACTGCTGCTCGAGGCGTGGTCCTGCCATTTTGGGCTAGCCAAGTGCCATGTCCTACACAGGCAATTACAGCAACAATGGCTTCTGCCAGCCATCGAGTGAAATGCAAATAAAAATGCAGCAACAGCAGCACCAACACCAGCAGCACCAACACCATCAGCACCACCACCAGCAGCTTTCGACTCTGGATCCTAGACTCCAGTTTTGCGGCATCTCCATTTTGCGATGGCACGCAGGGGGCTGGCAAAAAGTGCCCACAAACGTGCCATTCACATGCAAAGGCCAGAAATTCCTGAGACTGCCGACTGATTGCACTGCGGAAAAATACAGCTTAATACAAATGTTTTCTACAATTCAAAAAAGTCTGAAATTGCTACGTTTTATTTCCTTTCAAAAGTTCTTACTTGTCTTTATTAGTGAAGCCTCAAAGGATTGGTTATAATTTAACAAAAAGTTAAGGTTTACCATTCCTACATTTTCGATTTTGATAGTCCTTGAGACCAAATATCAGACTAATAATATATATTCCATAAGCTTAAAACAAGAACCAAATATCAGACTTATAATATATATTCCTTAAGCTTAAAAATATAATCAATTTCCTGCTAGATTTTCTCTCCCTGTTCCTTTTTTTTTGTGGGTGTCCGGAAGTGACAGGGACCTGGTCCGGGTCCTGTTCGTGCTTTGCCTCCTGTCTTCTAGCCGAAACGAAAATTTGACTCACAATAAAAACAGGACCTGGACTGGACCAACAACAATAGCAGCAAAAGCAGAAGCAGTAGCAGCAGCAGCAGCAGCAGCAGCAGCAGCAGCAGCAGCAGCGGCGTCGCCAATAACAAAAACAGTTTAAGTCCTCTGTTCGGCGGAAGTGCCGCTTATTACGCAGGATGTGGTTAACCGGAAATGAAACGAAACAAGCCAAGTGCGACAAGTCGTTGTTCTTGTGCCTCTGCCACTTGTTTATGGCCCAAATGCGTGACGCTCGCTCGCTCTCTGAAGTGCATCCAAAAACTAATAATGTTCGAGGCCTTTCTTTGAGCCCACTCAAATTGGCGCTCGAGCGGGCAACCTTTGTTGGCCTGGCTAGCAATCAGCAAATGTCAGGCCAATGGCCAACAACCAACAGCCAACAGCTCACAAACAGGCAGCAAACAGCGGCATCGCCAATTGCCAGGATGACGTTGAAATCAAATTACAAGATGCTCTGACATTTTGCCACTCGCCCCCTGCTAAGCCCACGCAACCATAGCCATCCGTTAAACCACGCCTCCAATCCACTGCCCCCTCATTATCCCGCCCCCCCCGGTGACCTAAATTCAATGCAATGCGTTTGCAATTTGTGCGCCAATGCGGCGGGGTTAATCATGCTAATAAACACCAACGTTGCACTTGCAGTTGTCGCTGCTCCTGCTCCGGCTCCTGCTCCTGCTCCTGCTCCTGCTCCTGCTCCTGCAGCTGTTGCTGTTTCTGTTGCTGATGTTGATGTGGCCCCAGTATCCATTTCACAGCGAGGAAGGAGGATACAATCAGGATGGGTGTCGTTGGGAAAATATCCTTTAAAGAAATTTTTAAAAAAGATTAAAAAGGTTGCAAGAGAATCTGAAGTATAAAATTTATTTTTTGATTTTTTTTGTGCTGAAGTTTCAGGCTTAAAATACAATAAATACAAAAAACTTGTAATGTATTCAAATATTATTATGTATTAAATATTTTGTATGGTGAAAGAGTAAGGATTAAATTAAATTTAATAAAAAAAACTTATATTTAACACTTCGGAATCCTCTGAAAATGTGTCTAAGCAAATGTTCCCTGGTAAATGTTGCTATAAACATGTTGAGCAACATACATTTGTGCTGGCAACACAGCAATGTTGCACAGTTTTAGCTTGCTTAGCAACTTTGTGGGCTTATAATTCCCAAGTGCATTTTTAGGCATAACTCCACAATATTTATATGTCACATTATTTTTAAAAAATTCTTTATATTTTACACTTTAACTTTAAGAGGCTTAATAGGTTATATTTCTTATATTTTCCTACCCAACTCTTAACCAATATACCCCTTCAAGTTCCCAGGTCCTGAGCCTGAAAAGCCTTGCATACTTACGGGCAGCGAAGTAAGGTTTTTGGTCCTGGCAAAACCCAGTGTCGATACAAAACCAATGTTCGTCCGTCGTTGCTTTTTGCGGTCGTTGCGTGGCATACGCCATTCAAGTGGGGCGATTGTGTTGCGGGATAGGGGCTGTGGTCGAGGTGGAGGTGGAGTAGGAGGAGGAGGAGTAGCTACCCATAGCTGGAAATCATACAAAATTGCAATGATTATGCACGCGCCTAGTTGGCAGTCAATTGTGGTCAGGTCCTCATTTGTGTGCGGCCCAAAGTGGCCCATTAATGGGGCTAGATGGTGGCAAATACGGTTGATGGCGGCTGCCAGTTTAACGAAATGCGAACAACAGCTGCTGCTGCTAGGGAATTCTGTACAATTAAGGCAAAGGTTATAGATTAAATTAAATTCTAAACAAAAAATTAATGCAGAGTTAGGGAAACTAAAAAACTAAACTGAAAAAGAGTTGGAAGCAATTCATTCCATTACTGGACACATTTTGTTATATAAATTATAACATTGAGACTTCCATTAAACCATTTTTGTAGTCACTTGCTATATTCCCTGATTTTCCCTTTCCACTTTCCGATTTCTCTTGAAATCAAGAATTTCCCTTTGCAAAAAAAATGGCGATATGATCCAACCAATATATCATGCATGATGTGCTGAGCCAACGCAAATCCCTGGCACATTATCTAATGATTTACTGAAATTGTCGGTCCTGGCCTCACTGAAACGAGAGTGAAACTTTCTTGACACTGCAAAATGCATATGTATGTGAGGGAGGGGTCACACACATAGCACACACACACACACACACACATGCTGTCAGCACAAAGAGCAAGCCAAGCAGGCAAAAGCAATCCTCAGCTGCCGTCTCATCATTTCAGCTGTCACATTAAAAATGCATAAATGTTGCCTAAATGCAATCCAAGAAATGCAACTGGCCGTAATACGTGCAAAAACTAAGGGGGCAGGGATAGGGATAGGAGAAGGGAACAGGTCAGGGGAAGGGACAGGGCAGAGGCAGGGGCAGAGGCAGGAGCAGGGACAGGCACAGGGGCAAGGCGCCTCCAACCAATCAAAGTGTTCCATAGAAGCGGTGGCAGGATGGAGGTGAAAGGGCGAGCGACGAGCTGAGGCATACAATTTGTAACTCGCCTGCCATTTTGTGGGAAAAGATGGTAAGGATACACTGGGAAAAATAAACAACAAATTTGAGAAAAATATACCTGAGATTTGAGATAAAGAATGAGGTTTATTCAAAGACTAGGTTGATCATCATATAGACAGTTAAATTTGCTTTAAAGTTAATTTTTTATGTGTTTATTATGGCTAAAAGTATCGATATTGATTTGAAATCTTTTCTTATGCTGCCAAAAAGTAGGCAATGTTATCAATAAATGTGTCATGAATCGACCAAAACGGAGCCCAGCTTTAAATGGAATCTCAAGGAAAAGTCTCACCGATTATACCTATCCTCCTGGATGCCACAGAAATCATTTCAATTTTAAAATCCCTTAAACATTTAGGGACAAAATTCACTGCAAATTTGAATCTGTCTCAGAATATTAAATTTTATAGCACACTTTTGGGAATATTTTAAATAGTTTTCAAAATTCCCAATGATTTTTGTAGCACTCCCATAAATATTATCTTAAATCTGTAAAGAATATGTCTTCCTGTAGAAAATATTATAAAATAAATCACAAACCATTTTTAATGAAAATTACCCCTTAAATTATTAAGAATTAAGAAACCCTTGAATTTCCCTAAGACTATTCCCGCAGTGGAAATGCCTTTGGGCCTCCGGCCTTGTCTTTGCCTTTACCTTTGCCATTGCCTTGTCTGATGTTGCCTACGTTGCAGGTGCGAGGCTTGGGATTGGAATGGGATGTGGATGTGGATGTGGATGTGGACGTGAAAGTGGGAATGGGAATATGTTCCTGACTGCGGATGTGTGTCTGTGGGGGGACTCTGTGCCTGTTTCTCTGCTGATTGTCGTACTGTTGATCTGTGTTTTCACTTAGATATTGGCCCGGGGGCCGGGCGATAACGGTACGTGTGTGCTACCATCGATACAGGAAGTTTGTTTGTGGCCAACTTGCTGAGTGGGCAGGCATAAGGAAGGAGCCTCCTCCTGACATGATGGGAATGGTTGCAGGGGCACAGGAGCGTATGCCTGTGGAAAGTTCTGCTGAAGGCTGGCCCAAAAGTGCACAGCAGAAGGACGACTGGCAGGCAGGCAGGACGACTGGCAGGCAGGCAGGCTTTCGTTATCCAGTAAGCAATCGTTTCAAATTGAATTTTCTATTTACCCAGTCGTCGATATGTTTGGAATTGCCCAACGACTCTCGGTTCCTCCTTTCGATTTGTTTCGCCAAGTTCTCCAGACAAAAGTTAAGCCAAATGAGTTGCACTCAAATATGAATGTACCGCCCCTCGAGGCAGAGTGAATAGGTTATCCTATAAATGGTCTTTCGATTAGGGTTTGCTCTGGTTTAGTCCCTAACTGTGGGTTAAGTCCCCAGGAATTTATTTTTAAAGAAGTCTTATCAAGCTTTATTTTTTTTATATTTGTATCTCTAAGGGGTCTCTAACTTTCCCCCATCAAGCTCTATTATTTCTATAATAAAACCAAACCATTTCCCCCAGCAAACATACAAAGCTACCCATTAAAGGCAAAGAGCACAACTTGAACAGAGACTCAAAGTCCTTGAGTTTAAGGCTGATAAACGGCTGATAGTCGTCTGTCAACTGCACCACCAGACCAATTCCGACCGCTTCCCGGTGGCCCCGACTCCACCAGTGGCTCCAGAAGCCAAACTGTCGCGACTGCAAGCTGAACTTGAAGAAATTCCGCTCGAAGGGTGAGTCCCACTGCATCGGAAAGCGCAGCATCTGGGTGGAGGTGCACAACTTGGAGGCCAGGCGAAAGTGGGGCCGGTGCATGCGACGCTGCTGCAGCTGGACCACATTCCAGTGCTCCGCTGTGGTGCAGTAGGCGTAGCTGGTGTTCAGCCTCTCCAGGTGCTCCATCAGGGTGGTCCTGTTGACCACCAGAAGGCGTGGTTTCAGCACCGATGGCAGCAGTCCTGCGGTAAAGTACATTTGCATTTCCGTTTCCGTGAGCATGAGGCGCAGGGGTGTGGCCAGAAAGTCCTGGGCCGTCTCGATCTGTGAGCCTGGATTCTGAGACAGATAAAAGAGGTTAAATAATACCCCTATTAAGCTGGTTCCAACTAACCTACCTGAGAGGTAAAAACCGACGACAGATTCCCAGTGCGCAAGGACCACAGGACAAAGGAGGCCAGGAGCACGGCCACGTGGATATATTTGTACGGATCAGCCAGACGTTGGAACTCTCTGCCCGGCAACGATTGCTGGAAGAAGGCCACCAGGCTGAGCTGGATGCCCCTCCGTCCATCGCTTCTCACCAGCTGCCAGGCCAGAGTTGTGGCCAGGAGCAGTATCAGGAAAAACCATCCGTTCATATGGACAGTTCGGCGCATGAATCGTGCCGAAGGCAATTCACGTTGCCAGGGGACCAGGACACAGGTGTTCGTCGGTACCAGCGGAAAGCTGCCGGCTGTCAGCGCGGAGCCCGGCTGCATTGGCGAATATGGATGCACGCCCATATCAATCTCCCCGCGGGCAGCGGCCAGCATCAGGTGCTCCGGGTAGTTGTACCTGTCCACACCGGTCACGGGTTCCAGGCGGAGGCGGCCCCCTCTGTGGCGAACATAGGCGCTCATCATGAGGCCCATGGCACCGGATATGTCTCCATTTGGTAGCTGAAAAAATAGAAATAAAAGTGGAATTAAATGGTTTAGAGGTAAGGGGTATAAGGTGAAGGGAAGACTAAACCCTGGTTATATTAAAACTTCCTTCTACTCACCTGAAAAACAACAGGTGGATCTTGAAAAATGGGCACCCTGAACTCATAACCCCTTAGGTCCATCAATATATTCAAGTTCTGGTATCCCTTCTCCGTCACATTCAGGAGCGTGAGTTTCGGAAAAGGAGTGTAGCTAAATAATTCGTTGTGCCACTTGGCACTAACGAATCCATTTGTATTGGTAAATGTTATATGCCGAAAGGTCAACACAACATTGGTGAACTTGTACCGCCAGCACCAGGAAAAGAATATTTTCAACTCCTTCCTAGTCGGTGGCTTGGTGTTCCCCAAGCGTTTGTGTATGAAAAGCATCGGCACATAATGCAGGCCAGCCAAACTGTCCGTAAGGACATCGAAAATGGGCTCCTGAGAGGCCAAAACACTCGAAATACTAACATAGACCAGGGTATTATAGCCCAAAATGCGACGCAGGCTGACATTCCGCCTCAATCCCCAGGTCACAATGGGCATTTGGAACTCCTCGGTCAGCGATTGCTCCAGGGACTTGGCCACAATCGTTGGTATACGTTGTAGCTCCCGGTTGACACCATAAATGGCCAGAGTTTCGATTTGATTTTTGGCTATCATTCGCCGGGTTAAATTATGTAGAAATTCCGATTCATAATCGCCACCCTCCGTGGGATAAATTAATACGCTTGATACACCGCCAAAAAAGCAAATTCCGCAGACGAAACATAACACACCGAGCATTATCCTGGGACTGAACTGAACAGGAGAAAGTCTGAGAAGTTTGTAAGTTATTATTTCTTTAATCTGAAAGTAGATCTCAAAGTTTAAGCTTGCATTTGTGCCAGTCATGGAGTATAAAAGGGTTTAGGTTCTATAATTGTGAGTTCTAATTAAAGCCAAACAATATATGAATGAGTTGGCAAGTTATGTTGTTAAGGATCAAGGCAAGAGATGGTATAATTGTGACGTGAGATTACTGGGGTTTGTAGGAAATATAAAGGTCCTAGAAAATATAGTTCTTCAAGAGAGATTTTTAAATAAAAATAATGAAATAGGAGTAATAAATATTTATGGTATATTCAGTCAACTTACTCTCCTAAGAAAAGGTTAAATAAATATTAAACCTACACTTGTAAATACTAAACCTTACAATTATCTCAGCCAAATATAATTTCCCCTGTTGACACCTTGCAATCATGGCTGCCATCTCACCCGCCGTCGTTCGTCGTCACTCAGTAACTCACCTTCTGGTGAACTTGAGTCCCCCTTTGGAATGATTGATGCTCCAGTTGATTGATGTCTCTTTGCGGCGGGATGAACCTCTTACTTGTCGAAAGTTTCGCCAGCGACACACAGGGCACAGGGCCCCCGAAAAATATTATTAATATCAGATGGCAGTGTCGCTCAATTTAAAATATTACTAGCAAACACATTCCTTGAACTTGAGTAATTTTTTACAAACAACTTTTGGAATTACTTAATCGCAAAGTTCTCTGGCAGAAAAAAAGGAGGAAAATGAAGACGGGAAGAAGGAAGGAAGCCAAAGGAAGCGAAAGGAAACGAAAGGAGCGAAGCCAAAGGTGGGCGGCACATAAATTCTGTTTATTATGAAGGCTGTAGCATACTTTTGTGCGCAATTTAAAGTGCAAATACGAAGAGCAAACGGGGAATCCCCCAGTCCAATCTGCCTGTCTTTCCCCCCACCAGCTCTCCCCTCGCACGCATTTCATTAAAGCGCAATGAAGACGTTTTCCGGACGGAGGAGGTGTGTCTGTGTGTGCGGTGTGTGTGCCTGCCTCTGTGTGTGCCGGGGGAAAGCTGTTAAAAAATATTTGAAACACTTGAATGTTTCCCAACTGACACTAGGCCTTGGGGTTGGCATCTTCGCGGCCCTGCGTGCTGCCCCATAAAGAACAATAAATATTATTTATGGCCCTGGTGATAAGGATACACACACTCGCACACACATTCCTTCGCAGCTGCAGTCCGCCTTCACTCGTCCTGTCGCCTGTATTTCTATTTCTCTTCCATATCTAATCGGTGGCATTCCTGGCATGCAAACGGCACGAAAATATTTGCCAAAGTATGTAATTTACTCGAAGGATATTATAATATAAATATAGAAAGGGCTTTGAATTTATAAAAATATATATTATATATAAATATAGAAGAAGCTTTGTATTTTAAGGATTATATTAGAAGGTACTTAAAGTACCTAAACTCAAATGTGTTTGTAGTTTTTTTTATTTTAAGCGGATATTTCTTTAGTTTAACTAAAGCACAATTTAAATTAATATTTATATACTTTGCATAATATTAACCAAGCGAAACTTCAAGGAATGCATGACCTTAATATTTAATTTGACAAATATGTATTGTATTTTTCTCTTTAACTAATTTTTTATACATTGTAGTTTGTTTAACTAAAAAATAAAGTTAATTATGATCAATTAAGTAAAAAAATGTATGTAAAAAATTTAATTTTTATATAAAATATATACAAATAAAATGTTATATATTTTTTATATATATTATTTTTGTTAATTAAACAAGGTATAAATTATAATAAAATTGTTGAAAATGACACAACAATAAATATTTATCACGAAACACGGCGAATATTTTCTGCGCGTTTAATTATTTTTTAAATCTATAAGAAATATATATGTATATATAGAATATAAAGAAAGTAAATGTTATATATATTTTATAAAAAATTCATTTTTTTCCATTGTTTTCTAAAAGCCTTAAAGTGTATGCATTAACATATATTTCTCATAGATTTAAAAATAATTACACGTACTTAAACTATTCGCCGTGCTTCGTGATAAATTATTTTTTAATTATAAATTTTTTTATTTAATATAAATTTATTGTTTTGTCATTGTAAACTATAAATATTTTATAATTTAAAGCTTGCTTAAGCTAAAGCTAAAGCTAATTAAGGAATTTATCATCAATGAAATCAAGCAATTTCAATAGTTTCCAAAAAGCTAAACCTTAAATATCTATAATAAATTGTATTAATTAAAACTTATTTCTTATTAATAGTTACACATATTTTTTCTCCAAGTACAAACCCTTCACAGCGTTTCATCGAGTGCCCGCTAGGTGGCTACCTTCATAGTTGGCCTAATGAACCCGCACACACGTACACTGTGCGAGCCTTAAATGAGCCTTTGAGCCCGCCATTTTAAACACCTGCGTCCCATAAAATAAAGTCACACCTATACACAGCCAAGGCAGACGTGTGTGTTTACCTGATAAATACGGGCTCAGAGCCGGCAGAGAGACAGGCTCGTGTTTATTTTAATAATGTTAACCTAATTAAGTGATTAATATGCAAAATGTGCGCAGAGATTAAAACGATGAGCGCACTGTGTTTAATTATCGAATTAATATTTTTTTCATGCCGCCAACTGGCTGGCACCTGGCTGTGTGTGTGAAAATCGTTAGCTTAATCGTCGGTTTAAGGTTAAAGTGCGATAACAATAGACCTAGTTTTTGTGTTTGAGTTTTTGGCTATATCAGAACATTAATCAAGCAACTGACTGGGCTGACAGGAAATTTAACGCCTTTGACACTGACAGTCGCTTGTTTACATGTGAAAATGCTTTCCTAGATAATTCGTTTAATTGTGATTTTGCAGGTTAAAGGTAGAATAATTTTAAGAGCTCTTTAAGCTGAACTGTACTTGCTTTTACTGACACCTGTATTTATTTATTAGTCTCCATACAAAGCTCTCAAAAATTCCCAAAAATAAATGCAAAGCTGAATTTATGGCATATTTTAAATGGCTTAAAATAAATACGCTCTGGCAAATAACACACATAAAAACCAATTTACTCAGATTTGGTTATTTATTTCCTAAGTAAGCAGATACAATATGAATTTACCGACAAATTGGAAGCCTGATTTATATCGCTTTGCTCGGCCACACATCAATATGGGCTTACGGGGTAGATTTGCAACCCCTTTGCCTTTGAACTCGTCACCACTATTTGAATTTGTTTCCCCAATCATTCGGCATTCTATGCGGGCCACATTTGCATCATTAATAGATGTGTGCAGAGGGCTTTATAATTCATGGAAGTCCCTTTTGGCAAGATGCTTAATCTGCACAAATATTGATCTAGAGACCTGCCTGAGTCGGCCATTAATCCAAAGATAATTTCTATTATCTTTTGGGCCAATAAATTCTGGTGAATTTATAGAGCGTTGTGGTATCGTGTCCAGGTGAAGAGTTTTAAGTTTATAATGCTCCATTTCAGTCAGCCTCTCGAGAGTGCGATTAACGTATCTCCGGCAATTATTTTGCGAAAGTGTTACTGCCAAAAAGTAGGCAAGGCGAGGGAAGTGTTTTGCATAAGCCTTCGTCCTGCAATCTTTCGACACTAAAAGCTACTCAACGTTTTGTCGTTTTCCCTCCTTTTTATTCCTGCTTTCAAGCAGCTAATTGATGAAAGCTCCAAATGGCCGTGTAACGACAGCAGTAGAAAAAAAAATGAATGGGGGAAAAAAAGAGGAAATCTCTACGACCGTTTTTTACGCTTTTAAAGGTGCTCCTGCTAAACGGCCAGCATTTATATGGAGTGGGGACAGGTGCAGGGCCTTGGCCAGCTGCTGGAGAGGAGAATGGCTTTGGAAATTAGAATTAATATTTTTCCGCTGAGTTTACACAATTTCAAGTTGGCTGGCGCGAAAAATGCATGCTCTGGTCAACATTCCACAACCCATAAACGCTGTTGTTGCGTGTTTGACACCCTTTTTTATGGTCTTAAGGGTATATTATTTAGGTTTTTATATTTTTTTTAGATGTTTACTGGGTGAAAAGAATATAGAAAAATCGTTTTTAATCAGAAATTACTTGGGTTTTGTTGTAAAAAATTAAACAAAGCTCTTTTATGGAAGAGTCTTCTAGAAATCAACGATTTAATTGTAGAAACAAAATGTGTTTGTTTTGAATTAAGTTATTATTTTTGTGCAAATATCTTAAATTAATTAATTTTCAACAATTTACATCCCCTTTTTATTATGTTTATAATGAATCCTTAAGCACTTAGCGCTTCTTTTTAATGTATAAACATTCCTTAATGAACATCTCATGGCTCCTTTCCAGGGTATTCGCATATTCCAACTCCTAGAACTCTTCCCCCTTTCCTCCTGTTGTGTGTTTGTGAGTGTGTGTGGCAGGTGAGGTGTGCAGGTGAGTCGGAAGAAAGGAGCCCATCTTGTGCTGAGCCAGCGTGCTGCAGTGTTGCATTCGTGGCAGCTCCAGATGCAGCTGCTGCAGCACTGATAATAAATTCATGATGAAGTGTAATTTATACACTTCATATGCGCCCAGCTCCCCTTTTGGCCACCTTTCCAGCCCTTTTTCTGGTGTTTTTTTTTTCTTCTTTTTTTTGTGCTCGCCCTTAGCGAGCTTGACAGAGGTCTGACCCAAAAGGCGAAAAACTTTCCTCAAGGCCTGCCAGCCATGCATTAAACCTTGAAATGTTTGCCAGCCTGGGAATTCGCTAAAAACTAATTACGAATGCCGCCCAGAATGGAAAGCTGTTCGCCGCCAGGCTAAAATTTCATTTCAAATTAATCTAATTTTTTGAGGTTCTATTTTTCTGGGTCTTCTTTTTGGAATTTTCCTTTCGGTTTCGGGGTCTGCGGGTTAGCGTCTAATGAGAAATGCTGATTTTGCACTCAGCATGACGTTGCATACCAATGAGGGGGTTCCGGTGATGGTGATGGACTACCAACGCGTCCAGCAGTGGTCTTGGCATATGATTTCCCTGGAACTGGCCTGCATAATTGCATAATTAGTGGTTAGGTGTTATGTAAATGGTTCTGGAACTACGTTGATTGCCTCTACGCACAAGAAACTGTAGCTGCTAATGACTCAATGGCAGCTAATTGGAGAGGCGATATGCCTCCTCGATACCACCTCGATTAATTGATGACTTTTCGATGAACTTCAAAAGGCTAAACCATGAATTATGAGTTGTGGGTTTGGAGTTTAAGGGAGATGTGTATGAGATTTGGTTAAGATATGTTTAAGATATGTTTAAGATACGTTTAAGATAGGTTTAAGATACGTTTGAGATACGTTTAAGATACATTTAAGATACGTTTAAGATACGTTTAAGATACGTTTAAGATTTGTTTAAAATACGTTTAAAATACGTTTAAGATATGTTTGAGATACGTTTAAGATACGATTAAGACATGTTCATGATACATTTAAGATACATTTAAGATACGTTTAAGATACATTTAAGATACGTTTAAGATATGTTTAAAAATACATTTAAGACACATTTAAGATACGTTTAAGATACATCAAAGGAACTCAAAGTGCTCGTCACAATCTTTGACTTCTAAGTAGAATTAAATGCCCATTTAAATTGTTAAATACTCGAGAGCCATTCCCACGTCAGCTTGACTACCTATTTGCTCGGATGTCCATCTGTTTACCTTTATGATTATATGCATTTGGTATTGGCCCGGCTGTTGGTCACTTAGTTTCACCTGCCATCCTTCTGTCTGCTCTGAGCAGCTCTTTAGCACCTTTGAGGTGCCTTGGTTTGTGTGTGTTTGCCCAGCAGAGAGTAAATATTATGGACAAATACATATAAATATATGAATATATATTCACCTGTATGCACCGGACCATATTTGGTTCCGCTTAAATTACCACAGGAATATGTTGCTGGAAATGCGGCTTAATCTCCGGGTTCGGTTAGGACTTGGAAAATGCACACTTCCAAGTCATTTGCGGTGAATCCCAATATAATTGCTGAAAATCGATACGGTTGTGTTTTATTCAAGTTTCAAGAGAGGCTTGCTTTGAAATTTGAAGGGAAAATGGTGTAAAGACTGAGTTCTGAGGTCTGAGACTGGTTGTGGGTTAAGTGAAATTTTTTGTAGAAAGTTTTATGTTTTTAAAATATATATTTATCATTTATATACGGACTATCTTCTAAATATAAATAATAATACAGAAAATTGATAAAACAACGGCTTTACAGAAATATTAAAAGTAAAGCATGAAAGATAAAGCTTAAGGACACAAAGGCAACAACTGAACTCATTTAAAAATTATTATTTTGGTAGACTAAATTTTTATATAAACATATTTTTATAAACCTTTTATTAATAGTAAAATTGCTTCAGAAAATATTTATTTACTTATTTGTTTAAAGTTAAAAGTTAAAGGTTACAGCTTAATGTTAAAGCTAAAGCATGAGATAGTAAGTAAACTACCTAAAAAATGCTATTAATCCTTAAATATATGTAAATTTTTTAAAGCCAGCTCAATCCACAATTTAATCTTTTACATATTTTTTGATTATTTACAGACATTTTCAAAAGTTTATTTAATTTATTAAGGTAATTTTAACGTCTATTTAATATCAAAATACCATTTTTCTCCAGGGTCTGCAGGTTTTCCTCTGACCCAGCAATCTTTCAACCTAATTAAAATCCTTATAAAATATTATTTATACATTACTTATATGATACCTTAAAATCCCCCTTTCTCTCAGTGTTCATCCAGTAAAGTCTGCCTTTAAGTAGAGCCCTCTTGCCCAGCGATCTGTCCAGTTGTGATCGCACCTTCGAACCGAGCACACGTGCCTCTAGCCGCGTCGTCGCATCAATTTCTTCTTTTCGACTCGAATTAGAACTGGTTTCCCCCCCAATCGAAATGCCACTGATAGCTGTGGCCCTGATTGCTTTTGGCCTAACTCTGGGCCAATCACTGCCCATCGACGAGGGCGAATCGGCACCGGTGGCGACCAGCGAGCAGCCAGAGTCGGCGGCAGGGCGAGGAGTGGTCTTCGACCAGCGGCAGACGGGACGCTTCAACATCCATGTGAGCATCAAGGATGTGGCCATCATCGAGGTGGGCCAGAATGGGCTGGCCGAGGTGAGTGTCGGGGGGAGTGTTAGCCCCAAGAACCAGTTGATGGTCTAAAAATAACCTGGGGAATCTCTCAATTAGGAGACATACAACGACGAGGAGGATTACTATTATGATGACAGTGCGTTGACCGTCAAGCCGATCAAGTTGACCACAGAGGCCAGCACGACGACAAGCACCAGGGCAACTACACAATCGGTGGCACCACCAGAGACCACAGAGGTCGCGACATCTACTTCCAGTTTGAACTCCAGCTTGAACCCCAGCTTGAACCCCAGCTTAAACTCCAGCTTCACTTCCAGCCTTCTAGCTGACCTGGCAGCCAGTGTGACAAAGCCCAAGTCCCGGCTGAATAACCTAATGATCGTGGAGACACCCATTGGTGGGGCAACCAAGGCCCCACACCTGCATCCACACCCACATTCACACCATCCGCTGCATGGCAGATCCAAGGAATTACCCACTGTGGCTGCCGGTGCTATAACGCCGCCCTCCCTGCCCGATGGCATTGAGTATACGCCGCCCAGGGGTCCCAATTCACCCATTTTCAAGGTCAAGGTTCAACGATCTTCGATGCCAGCCGCCAAGAAGTCAGCCGGTGCCGTTGCCCGCTGCCGGAGCCACCAGGTGCGGGATGCCCAGGGCAAGTGCGCCGACTCGATCTAGTAAGCTCAAATGGAATCCCCACTAAGCAGCTTACAAAACCTAACTCTTTTTACTCGTTTTTTTATATTTCTTTTATCTTTGATAGCAGAAAGCTGTACAGCATGCTGGTGGGGCTGAATTTCCCCTTTTTGGCAGCCGCCAATTCCGCTGAAAGTGCTTGATGACTTAACAAATAAAGGAGGTTTAAGACATAGAGTTTAAGTGCCACTAATTGGATCTTAGGTTTAAGCGTGAAATACATTGACTGAAGGAAATGCTATTGTTTTGTATTTATTCTTTTTAATTTGGTGGAAAAATGCTTAGTATTTTGATGTTTTTTGATTGGGGATTAAACGAAGTCTTTAATCTGATTTTTAGATTCATTTAATATCTCTAAATATTTATTATGTCTATTAAAGCAAAGAGTTGTGTTAAAATTACATATCTAATAATGTATATATTGAGAAAATATGCACCTAAGCTTTTAATTTATATAAATTTTTAAATTTTATTGAAATTAATTCAACCTTAAACACTTCTCTTTATTGTTTTTAATATTTAATTCCTTATATTGGATATAAAAGCATATTAAAATCTCTGATGTCAAGAAAATATGCAGATAAAGCACTCCTTTTTACATATTTAAAAATACATTCTATACTTTAGGAATTGAAATATCTTAATTCTAAGATTAATACTGTCTTAAAATAAATGTTTAAAAATTATGTTAGTACCCCAGAAGCAGTACCAATTGAAGAAACCTTATTTTAGTGTCCCCAGTGGAATATAAAAAGAATAAATTTCCTAACTAAATAAAGTAAGAATCATAGTTTTTCCCTTTTTATGTAATTTTTACTGTGTTAAAATACATGTTAAAAATTATGTTACTAACCCAGAAGCCAAACCACACTTTCAGTGGCTCAAGTATATAAATATATATAAGAATATAAAAATAATATATTTCCTAAATAAAAAATATACTTCCTAAACAAATATTTTATTTCTCATTTCTGCAATTGTTATTGTCTTAAAATAAAAGTTTCAAATGATGTTATTACCCCAGAAGCAGTGCCAGAGCTTGAAGCCTTCTTTTAGTGTCCCCAGTGGAATATAAAAATAATAAATTTCCTAAAAAAAATAAAGTATGCATCATAGTTTTTCCTCAAACTTTGCTTACAATCCCTTGTAACAGACAAACTTTCCTCACAATAAGCAAAAAAAATGATCATCTCATGTACCAGTTAACAACTTTCAACGCATAAAGTCAGTTTAATTTAAATTTGCACTCAATTGAAAATAATTTCCGTTCGACTTTAAAACAGATTCAATGTTGGCTGTCGGTGGGAATTTTAATCTGTGCAAGTTTTTTTCAACAGAACCCTTATTAATATGCTGGTTATTTTTTGTAAATTGCGAATGTCAGTTGATGAATTGCATTTAATTGGTTAATGGAGAAATGAATTGCATTGCCGTGGCACATAACCTACATATATATTTTCTTTGGTGGGCATGTCCCGGGCGTAAGCCAATTTTTCACCTTATATAACGCGGGTTTTATTGCCACACACATCGGCTCTCATACGTGGGTGTTGCTTTATCAATTTGTGTTTGCAATTTCCGCATGCGCTTAAAATGCAATTGCAATGCTGAAAAAGCATTGTTTTCTGCATGTGTCTGTGTGTGTGTGTGTATCTGTGAGCCAAGGCTGCTTAATTGCAACTGTTGCATGTGTGTGCGGTGCAAATCTTTGGGGCGCACACGGTGCACACACCGAGTCGTGCTCTAATTAAATTAATTGCTTAATTTTAAGTTAATTTGCCACATGTGGCAAGTTGTCCTCGTTGTCCTGGCAACCAGGATTCGCTTGCCAGCAGGTGCCGTAGTAGTAGTAATAGCAGATGTCCAGCTCCTCTCTCGGCTTGGCCATAAACTACCGGCTCTGGCCATATTCCCACAACAACTGCATTATCCCGGTGGGCGTGATTGTGCGGGGCTTCAATCGAGTTTAAACTTAATGCCCAGAATGGGCATGAAATTGCAGCTAGCCGAGAGTTAATAATGTTTCATTTATTTACTAAATGTAAGTAAGACAAGGGCACTTGAAAACATTTATTAACATTCGTTCGCAGCCTTGGGCCAAGGTATCAAGGTATTGATATTAAAAAGTAGTCCTGCTAGACAATTTCATTATTCGATAAAGGATTTATTTATTTGAAAAGTTCAAATTAACGCTACAGGTATTAACTTTTAATTAAAAGTTTCTGCCTTTTAAAACACTTAAAGAACATTTTATCTTTCCTGGTAATTGCTTAAAGCTTAATATTGACAATGTCCTTAAGCTTTTGTTATGCAATCTCTAGAATTTATTTTCGGGACGACAAAAACTTATGCCTTTCTGTGGCAACTTTGTGCCGGAATCCTTTTTGGCCAAGTCGCCCGCACTAATTACCTACATTAGGCCACCTGCACACTCACTCAATTAGCAACTGTAAACTGCAATTTCTATGCAGGCCAAGTGAGTCGTCGTCCTGGTCCGCAACTTTGTTGTTGCTTTTTCGTTGTTCCCCAAATTATTTATGCCCAACCCCTTGACCTTTTGCCAGAACTTAAATGCTTTGTTTTTTGTCAAATTAAAGCCAAGCTAAGTAAACCAGAGACAACAACAGTTAAGCGGAAGCTGGACTCTAAAACGCGAACAACGCGACAACTTTCCGAAAAACCGGAAGTGTAGCAGACGACACAGCGGCGAAAGTGTGCGCTTTGGATTTGGTTGTTCGGCCATAACGGATGCGGGGCGCCATCTTGCAGTTGTTCACAAACATGGCGGCAGAGCCCAGAGCCATAAAGCCACCCAGCACGTTATTCCCAACCCCCAAAAACTATGTCCCTTGCACCTCCTCTCTCTCTGTTCGTGGCGCAACAATTGCATTTTATTTATTGCATAACTAGAGGCGTTTATGGGTCCGAGAGTGGCAGAGGAGACCAGAATTGTGGAGCACTCATCCTCCAGTATCTCCTCCTTCTACATACCCGCAGTCCAGCATAATAATTACACTCGCTATCAGCGCCGACATTTCGCAATGAAAAACTGCATTGGCACGCAACCTGTTGTTGGCTTCCTGGACCATTTCCTAGCTCACAAAACAGAGAGAAAAATAACATTTTTAAAGCTCTAAAACTTATTTAATATTAGTAAAATAAACCTTAGTTTTTTACCTGTCTATGTGGCTTGGTACTACTTATTATTTCATCCTCAAAGTTTTCTAATTAAAGGATTTTCCTTTCTCACAGTGCATTTTCATCTGCACCTCCCTCAGGTCCTGCTAAACGCTGTCTAAGAGGCAGCGCCTGTGTACGCTGACCAGGAACCAGGGGCTCTCCTCGCCCTCCGGCAAACAGCTCCTAACTATGCAAAGCCATAAAACGCAAGTGTCGCACGGATTATTCATGGACGGGGAATGAAGATGAAGAGCCCAGAGGGCTGCCACTGACAGGTGAGCGCACGGAAAGGGAAAGGAGTCGGGAAGACGTCGTCCTCCAGTCCAGTCCAGTTCAGTCCAAGAGTGGCAGATGGGAACGCAGGATATGGCTGGCGGAGGAGAAAGCAATCTAGGAATAAGGCTTTGCCAGGATAGATTGCATTTAAGATTTTAAATTTATTCTATTTAAGGCTAAGGTTGTTACAAGAGAGAACAGAGAGTTTTGGGTTTAATGAAGGAAGGTAGAGTTAAAGGGGAATGGATCTTATTAATTTGGAAATAGTAATAGAGTTTTAAGGTTTAAGTAGTTTGTTTTATATATTTTCATTGATTATAAGTAGCCTTAAGTAGCTCCTGTCCTTTTAATTGATTATTTAAATAAATACAGCGTCTAGACTACATCCCAGAACCCTTTAAGATCCTCAAAGTCATTTGTATATTTACCCATAAATTTCTCAACTTTGCACATAAATTCACCTATATTTATCTTTCGGTTTAAACACCCAATTCACTAGCTTGAAAAAAATTCATTTTAATAAACCAGTACATTTTCTTTTATTTGATTTTCGCCAGTTACATCTGACTTCCTCGCCATCCAGTTCCATCAGGTATCACTGCCTGACAGCGATGAGTTTCCATAGATTTGTTCTCGAATTATTTGCTCAGCGCATTTTTTCTATATTCTCTTTTTTTTTGGGTGCGCTTTTTTGCGAATTCGATATGCACTAAAAGTCAATTTATTCACTTGACTTAATTTGATTTCAACCTTCAAATCATGCCATGGCTTTTTTTGCACAATTGTGCTATACGAGCAGCGGGTAATAATCCATTTTCGGGATTTTCGTGTTCGTGATTCTATTACGAAAAGTGGTAAATTACAGATTAATTGGAAAGTATTTTTTTAGAAAGGTATATTTTAATTTTAGCTAAGCTAAAGTGAACATTTATGAGGTACATAAAATATACAAACAAGTGGGAGTTATGAATTTTATTGGCATTTAGGTTAGGATTTTGTTTAAACAAACCTAAAAATCAATACAATTTTTTATTAAAAAAAAAACGTTAATTATATTTTATAAACCTACAGCTTTTTTCAACGTTTATTTCAAACCAAAAAAGTCATTTAAATGTCACATTTAAGTTAGAAAATCACTTTTAAAGCTCTCATTTTAAGCTGTTAAAATATACTTAATTTTAATAACCTTTCTGGCTCATTACCACCATTATTAACCTTAGTATTAAATCAATATTTCCCATATATTACAACCAATAACACATCGTTTAGCCTTTATTTAAATGAATCTCTTTACAGGCTCATCAGGTACACACATGTAAATTCCGTCAATATTACTCATACGCCACGAAATCATGTCCCATTGATTTAAATTCAAGAAATTCAACGACTGCCGCAATCTGGGCCGCCTCCGCTCATTGTTAACCCGCACTCAATTCCATTTCCAATTCCGAATCCGAATCCGATTCCGATTCTGATTCCCAGGCCCCAACCAAGTCGACTCCCAATATGCTCCACATAACCGAGAGTGTAGGGCCAGGATCTCTATGCCGGTAATCGTACGTGTGGAAAAGACGTCAGCACTGATTGCTGCATAAATGATTGAGCATGTGTGGTCGTGTGAGTGAGTGAGTGTGCCTGTGTATGTATCTCAATCCACGGTGACTTGCCACAACCGAATCCCACTCACTACTATCAGCATTCCTCCATGCAACAGGACCTGCATCTGAACCGAAGCCTGCCTGTCTGGCTGACTGCATTATATGAAAATTGATGGAAAATGCCAAAATATTTAAATCTAATTTTGTGCCAGGCAGCATTCGCCGAAGCCGCAGGCCCGGCATTCGTCCAGCTAGCATTTAAATATTCAATAAGATTATATTTTTAAATAGCCAGCGACCAAGGAATAAATCCTTCAAATTGACATTCCAGTGTGAAATTGAAAAAATAATAAAAAGAATGCCAGCATCTAGTTTCAGGTGGAAGAGAAAATAAAGAAAACTATTAAATTGGCTTTTCGCCTTTCACTGTCGTGTTTCTTCTATGCCGATCAGGTTTATTCCTAATTGAAAATGCTAGAAAAAAGGAAACTAGAAGCAGAAATCAAAGCAATTAAAATAAAGCAATTATGCATTTTTAAAAGCATTAAATTTTAGCAATTTTAAAATGCTTTGAAAGTGATATTTATCTACTCTACAAAAGAAATAAATTAAAATTTAATTAATACAAAAATAAGTTATGTAGCTGCAGTCCTGTTAATTAAAAGTAAATATTTTATCGAGTTAAGAAACAATCAGAAAATTATAAAATATTTAATAAATTACACTTTAAACTCTGAAATATTAAAGTTTGCCTGAGTAAATAAAAGGTTTTTATTATTGAAAATGTTTATTGATTGATTAAAGTTCTGTAACCTAAATTGTGCCAATTTTGTTAATATAATTTACAATTTTTCTGTTCCGGGTAGTATGAATCAGACTCCATATAAAATATATTTATTAAATTACACTTTAAATTCTGAAATATTAAAGGTCTGCCTGAGTACCTAAAATGTTTTAACTATTTAAGATTTGTATTAATTGATTAAAGTTCTGTTGCCTAAATTGTGGCAACTTTGTTAATATAATTTACAATTATTCTGCTTGGGGTAGTATCTAAAAACTGACTCACCATTTGTTTAAAATATTCTACTTAATTAATGGAATTATTTACTATATATTCTCGTCGTTTTTCCTATAATTTTGGTCACTAAACAGTCCAGATCTTTAAGATATATCTTTAAAGTATTAATTGAATGAACAAAATAATTATTATGAATTATTTACATTAGATTTATATATACTTTTATATTTACCATAATCTCTAAGGTATTAATTAAATGATCAATATAAGTATTATGAATTATTTTCATTACTAATATATATATTTATATATTTACCATAATGAATGACTTCTATTCCTTTTAAATTCCTTTGTAAATATTTATAAATTTCGTTTATAACCCCCTTATTTCCCGCCCAATAAATAATACTAATGGTTTTCCTTTGATTTTCCTATCTATAATTTAGAGCAGCCTGCTCGTTATGCTGTTATCCAAAATGTTATAGAATTTCTTCGATTTTTTGTTTAAATTTTACTGTTCTATAAAATGTTACACCAAGGAAGTTCACCTCGAATCCATTATTGATAGGCAATGTATGCTTTGCCATTCCGCCGCTTCCCATTGCCATCGGTGTGTTTGCTTCCTGTCGCCCTTAAACAGGACTCGAAATAAAATTTAAATACCGGCAAATTGTGTGTCTTGGCACCTGTCCGGGCGGCCTTCACCACCCACCTCCCCACACCTCTGGCCCAGCGAAGCGTCCAACAATCCAGCGTCATTCGCATTTGCTATTTCCGCTTTGCTCGGCCGTGTTGCTGTGTTGGCATTTAATTTAGCGCACAACTTCACATTTGCCTCAGCCGTTGTCTTTCCTTTGCCTGCCGCCTGCCGCCTGCCGTCCGTCGCCTTTTCCCGTTTTCCCTTTTTCCCATCGCTTGCAATTGCCATTTCCGCTTCCTGAAATTTGCCATTCGTTACACACGATACACACGGACACGGGGCACACAGATACAGATACTGAAACCGAAACTTGAACAGCAACAGAAACAGAAAGCCGCTCTCCGCATGCACCGACATTTTCATTTCCATGCTTGGGCGCATCGCAGCGAATCAATTATTCATCATCATCGATTAAGTAAGAGAGCGCCCCGCCAGTCCCCACCAGCCCCCAATAGCCCCGATCTCCTGCCCCGTCACAGTTTTATTGTTATGATTTCTGCCGTCTGTAATGGGCACACTTGAAGGACTCCAGCGACGACGAGCAGGACCAACAGAAAGGAGCAAGGAGGAGGAGGAGGTGGATGAGTGGCAAGAGACAAAGGGCTTACTCCCCACTCGGCGGCTGCTCCATTTCGCGTGAATTTTCCTCTCATTTTCTCGGCTTTTCCATACGCTGTAATTGGTAGGCTTTAGGGGGTATCTAACTATTCCAGTGAAGGGGGGTTTCTTTGGGTTAAATTGTGAATTAATTAAGGGGATACTAGGAAAGATAAATTTAAAGGCAAATAATACATTTTCTTTTTGTTAAAGTGATAAACTAGTTTATAGTTTTTAGATTAAATGAGTTTTAGAAGCAATAAGCAATAATAATAATAATTTTTAAAATATTTTTTTGGGAATACATTTACTTTAGAGCTTGAAACCGAGTCAAAATATTAAGCAACATTTTAGTTCTAAATAGGTTTAAACTTTAAAGGAACCCTCTTTTGGCTTACTTGTAGAGAGGTTTTTAAAAGGATTTTTAATAAAATATTCTTAAAGATAACATATTTTACAGAATTATTAAATGTTTCTTATTTATTTTACTAAGCAAAACCTTTTGTTTGAGTACATTTTACCTTAAATTTAAAACTAAAAATTACTATTGAGCCAATTGAGCTCAGGGATTTTGTTTAATAAATAAAGAAAATGATAACAGATTTTTAAAAGGTTTTTGTAATAAAGCATGCTTAAGAAAAAATTAATTTTACATCGTTATTAAATTGTTCTTTACCATTTTACTAGGCCTAATATTTTGTTTGGGTACACTTTAACTTAAATTTAAACATAAATATGTCTTTTTTAACCAGTAAACTAGTTCATGCTATAATATATAAGTTAAAATAAGTTTATATATATTAGTCTTAATTTTATATACAATTCTAACATCAAACAAAATATTTAAAAAAATATATATAATGTAAGATTCTAACATCAAATAAAATATTTCAAAATATTTGTGTAATGTATGATATATTAACGTTTAATATAAATAAAAAAACATATAAAAACAATAGTTAAAATTAACATTTATTATGAAATTCCCAACCTTTAAGCCACATGAACTATTTCTTTATTTAAGACATTTTCGACTTAAAGTTAAAGATATTTCTTCACAATATTTTACACTATTTTGTCATAGAGTAACTTATACAGTACATACAATATTCTACAGATACAAATGGTTATATAGTACCTCCCTAAACCCACAAAAATCGGAAGCGTAATAGCTCTCAATACGAAAATGACTATCCCGAGTGTAATTGCTTTTTCGCGTGACAGAATCAATGGTAAAAATATAAGTCGAGCAGTTATCCTCCTTTCATTTTTTGGTTTTTTGTGTTATTTTAATGAGAATCGCAGGGCCTTGGGCCGAAACTAAAAGCCGAGATTCGCACACATATGCTGACATATCGGTGGTGGGGCATGGTGTGCCTGTACGGGAGTTGTATATCCACACAAACATAACAATACATCGCTGGTGGGGAGTGAAGAGTGGGGAAAAGCGGACAAGGAAAGCCGGCTGGAAAACAGACACATGTATTGCCGGCCATTTCCCTGCCCTCTCATCATGCCGCTGGGCTCCGGCAGTGCTCCTTGCGCTTATTTTCGCCATTATCCATTAAATATTTATGAAAATTGCTTTTGCTGCAGTTTTATTCACTTTCCCGTCACACTTTGCATGCGTCCCGCCGAGGGGAACCCCCCAAACGCACACACACACACACATACACACACACAGAGAGGGAGAGATCCTGGGGGCCAGTGAAACAATAAAGCTTAAGATTTCAATTTCCTTACGGCTTAAAGCTGACTCTTGGCATCTTCCGCCCCTCGCTCCCCCTCTCGTGTGCCAGTCCTGGCCCCCATAAATCCCGGCAAGACATGTGCCTAGATAATCCAACATTATGAAAAAGCCCGGCTACAATAAATATTCGCATCAATGGCGCCATTTTTAATAGCCAAATGTTAAACGAGCTGCAAGGCTCTCTATAATGAAATATGGCCGATGTGATTCCTGATACTCAAGCACACAGGACCACTGATATAATCCAGATGCTCAGGACTGGCTTTTGGGGGCTTTCCAGCATATATGTGTACATATAATAGAGGTATTTTATAACTGAGGTATGTGGAGAGTGATTAAGTGGAGAAAAATTAAGCCGGAAATGATAACAGAAGGCAGCCACTAAATATTGCATGGTATTAAGTGGGGCAAGGGGAGTTTGCTGGGGTGAATGCAAAGATGGCTACGTTCTTGAGTAAGTTTAGCAATCAAGAAAAGAGGTTATAAAACGAATGAAGCATTTAAATATTAAACAACCAATTGAATAATAAATAAAATAAATAAAACTTAACAAAATCTAGTTTTTCTCCTAACAGAAAGTTATTCGATCCCTTGACAGGCTATCTGCTCATATTTCCGATCATTTAAAGTTGCCACTTAGATTGTCACCTAAAGTTGCCACCTAAAGTTGCCACCTAAAGTTGCCACCTAAAGTTGCCACCTAAAGTTGCCACCTAAAGTTGCCACCTAAAGTCGCCACCTAAAGTTGACACCTAGAGTTGCCATCTAAAGTTGCCACCTAAAGTTGCCACCTAAAGTTGACACCTAGAGTTGCCATCTAAAGTTGCCACCTAAGTCTGCAATCTAGAGTTGCCATTTAAAGTTGCCACCTAACGTTGCCACCTAAAGTTGCCACCTTAAGTTGCCATCTAAAAATGCCACTTAAGGCTGCAATCTAGAGTTGCCTTTTAACGTTTTCACCTAGAGTTGCCATCCAGAGTTGTCACCTAAATTTGCTACTTAAATGTGCTTTCTAAAGTTGCTATCTAAAGTTGCCATCTAAAATAACCATCTAAAGTTAGTAGCTCATTTAATAACGACAACTATGGTTAAGGATGCTTTATATCCGTTTCAAAATTTACTTAACTATTAAGTATTAGCATTTATTGTTAAGCTTATGTCAAGTATTAAATTAATTTATTATTTTAAATTATTATCTAAAATTTTAGTTTATTTAAAAACCAATAACTCGTTACAAAATAATTTTTCAGCAAATCAAATTTTTTTCAAAGGTTTCTAAACAATTTGAATTAAAAAAAAAAAATTAAATAACGAGATTTTAAAATTAAATATTTTCCAAAAAACCTTTGACTTTAACATATTTTCCCCTAAATAAATGCGTTCATAAAGCACCAGTCCTTAACGAAATTACACAAACCCCTTTGCCTTTGCCTTTGACGTCTCGTCCTGTGTCCTGTAAACATTTCGGGTCTCGGAATTTGATCCTTTAGCATTCCGAGGCCAATTTACACACACATTCCAGCGCTCCGCGGCGTCCGTTTAACTCATCACCTGCCCTGACACCTGGCGCACGTAGCAGCTATCTAAATTTCAATTAGAGTTTAAACCACCCGGACAGGAGGAGGTGGAGCCGAGATCCCCGTGGCGTGTCCCAGGAACCAGGTAACTACGCCCTCACCTCACCTGAAATAACTCAGCTCATTAGTTGCATGTTCATGTGCGGCAGCATTTTTACCGAGCTTAAATCACTGGGCGGGAGAGAGAGAGAGAGGGGAGGAAAGGTTGCAAGGAAGTGCTGCCCACCCCCCGTCCCACTATTACATCTCGAGCATATTTACAATATACATTTTTCTGCACTTTTTTTCGCGTTTGGAAACGGCGCATCATAAATTTGTTGCGAGGGATTTCGTTTGGGGTATCTGGGCGGGTTTTCCTTTTGAGTAACGATACTTAATAAACCCGCATCATTTTCCCATTTGGCACTCGCACTTCACACGATCCTCGGCTGGTCCTTGCTCTCCATCGAGATGCGGCTTCCACATCCTGTTTCCGGTCCCCTTCCCCTTCCTGTTGCTGCTTCCAAATTACCTGTCATTTCGAAATTATGATGCCAAGGAATCGCTGCTGGCTCAGGGAAGGAGGCCTTGTCCGCCTCCGAGGAGGCTCTCTCGGCGCCTGCAGGAACAATTTTTATGTTTATGGCTAAAAGCGCTGCCTAATTTTATTTATTTATTTTTTTTTTTTGCGCTGCCGGAGGCTTGTCTGCCACATATCTCAAACTAATGCCATGTTGCTGCTTCTCCTCTCAGAATGTAAAACCTTATGCGCATTTTCCGATTGTAATCTCCACAGCAGGATGGCAGGGGCCGCCGAAAATCATTTCGAGGCGAATCATCATCCAGGATCCGACTCCAGGATGCCTGTCATCAGGCCTTCTCTCCACACATACACATGGCTTTTTACTCCAAAAATAACATGACAGCCCGATGATATCCCCTTAAAGTGGACATTTTCGGCAGGGCGCCAAAGTAAACACGGTGACGGAGGACGACTTGGCATCCTGGGAAATGGTTAATATGAGATTTACTTCTTGCCGAAAGCTGACAACTGAGGTTTTGATTGGTCACAAGGAGTGCGGGGAGAGTGCGGAATATCCCATAAACCATATGAAGGACCCGGCCAGAAGCCAACTGAAGATGATGAAGAGGCATTGGACACATGAACACAGATTATGGCATAGAAATGTGAAATTTTCAGGGAATAAATTATGCTAAAAAGGGTAAGGTTATGAATTGAGATGTATTGGGAATTTTTGTTTAGGGTTTTGCTAACAGTTAAAGTCAAGCAATTTTAAAAATTACTCTATGGGAAGTATATTTTTATTAGATTTATTATATTTAATTATAAAAAATACTACTTTTTGCAAGGGAAAAGCATGTCTTTACTTTTTAAATACTTATTTACATTTTGGCAAAATAAAGATTCTAAAATGTGATACTTTTTAAGTAAATTAAAAATTATTTATTTTCTTTTAAAAGTTGTTAAGGCCTCAGAAATTACTTAACCAAATCTTGTTCCTTGGACTTTAGTTTATTTTCAACATTAAATAAAAAGAAAAGATTTCAAAGTTCCTTTTTTTTATACAAACTCCACTGAATCATTATCAATACACCAAAAAACTCCCAGAGATGATTTTGAAATAATTATATATATTTTTTTGTTGTTTAAATCAACATAGATAAATGCCTAGGAAAATCCGAAAGTCTGAATCACGCTTATTCTCCCTTCAGAACACCTGCTTTTTCTTTAGCCTTAATTTGGTGGGTAAATCAACATCGTCACCAGAATCTCACTCGAGTTCTAGGCCTAAATATTGGGAACCAGGCCGCCGTCGGGCATTTTACCTTCCAGGCTGCGAATTAGTAGCACACCGGCACAAAAGGCCACCGAACACTTGACGAATGACCAGGAGTCGTGGTCACTGTAGACCGCTCGACAGAATTCCAGGGGCTTCAGCTGCGACCACAGGGACATCTTGAGCTTGAAATATTTGCAGCGTCAGGACCTAATGAGGCGGGCAGGTGGGCTTAAAGGCAATGAATTCCCATTTAATCGCACTGGATTCCTTACCAATTTGTGCTCGGACTCGTACTATATATATATATTTGGAAATATGTGCCTGCTGTCCGAACAGGTATATAAAGCAGAAACGAATGGCAATTTCATGACACACTTGCTCAAAAGAATTTCTGATTTTGGCTTTTGCGTATACATTTTTCATTTTTCATTTTTCTAAAATGCAAACAAGCAAGTGGGTCAAGACAGCGCCAGCCAGCAGGCCATTACACAGATGCTGTTGATTTGGCAAGCTTGTTAATTAGCCAAGAGATTTATTTGCGAACTATACACACTAACTTATATACGATAAACGGATTAACTTATGTATCTGCCTCAAGTGCATATTCACTTCACGGAGCTAAAGTTTTTCTCGTTACTCAGGCACTGATTGCAAATGGTGCAGAAAATTTGCTGGAAAGAAATAAGGGAATTATAAACGCTTTAAATTGAGTGGTATTAAGTGGGGTAATTCTTAAATATATAAAATTGTAAAATAGGTAGGATTTCGAGAAGACTTTTTTGTAGTTTAAATATGTTTTAAAATTTAATTCCTGTCTTGTCGAGCAACTAATACAACTTTTTAATCTCTTTGTGCTTAAACTAAAATTAGAAACATGTGTTAACCATAAAAAAGATAATATCCAGTGAGCAATATTGACATAGTTTTAAATTACAACTTTGTTGGGCATACAAAATAATAATTTTTATAAGAAAATATCTTCAGAAACCGGGTAAATTTAATATTTAATAAAAATATATTAATGGAAAATTGACAATGAACCCAGTCAAAAAACCCTAATTAATTATAAGAACTACGTGACTTAATTATTATGTTCTTTTCATATTTCTATTAGCGAAAATTTTAAATATTTATTTGAAAATGTAATGTTAAAATATTGAAATAATCTAAATCATATCTTTCAATGAATTTATAAATATTTATCATATCATAAATATATATACATATATATTTATATTTATATATTCAGCATTACCTTCAAAAAACCTAGTTAAATTATTTATATTTTAAATTTTAGAATACACCTAATTCTCTTTCAAGAATATGGGCAAATAATTCTTAAAGATTTGCCTTATTTAAACATAATTTTATTTTAATATTTAAATTTTCCGAAAAAAAGAATATTTATACTTTAATTTAATGCAAAAGCATTAAAAAACTGTAATAAAATCTACAATGAAATTTTTAAATATTTCTCATATTCCTATATATATTTTCAGCATTATTACTCAGGCAGAAATAATATATTTCTTCCAGGAATTTTCTAGAAATTTTACCCTGATGATATCTAGAAAAATGTATATACTTATATATTATATACTCTTTTATATACTCACCGGCAGGGAAGATCTCGAATATCCTCCGCAGCTGCCCTGCGAGGACCCGGTGCTCTCGAAGTGCCGCAGCCAGGACTTGATCACATTCGTCGGCGGCGTCTGGTAAATGCTGAACTGCTTCTTGAACAGCCGCTGGGCGGTGCTGATGGAGTCGTTGCTCTTGTAGTAGGCACGAATGACGAACGCCCGGTGCACACCCGTCCACTGATCCATTCCGACTGCAACTGGCGTCTCCACCGAGAGAGCGGGCACCGCGTGCCGCCACTGGCACTGTCCGTTTGAAATCTTTAGCTAGCACTTCCGGCTCATGGCCGTCATAAAAAACGATCTTTCCCGCAATGATGTACACGGAAAAATTTTAAATTAATGTAATTTAAATTAAAACAAGAATAGAAAGTTAACTATAAGTACCATAAAAAGAATGTCAAGCAGTTTTAGCTCTAAAACACTTATGTTGGTTTTAAACCAGAGCGCCAGAATGAATTTTCGAACTAAAAAATGTTTAAATTTTTCGTATAATTCCTTAATGCTTACTCCTTGGGTAATATGTCTTAGCTAAATTGAACTTTTCTGAGATTTCAAAGGACATTTATTTATTATTAATAAGTATTTATTTATGTGTTCATAAAAGTCATTAAAGGCCACAGCATAATTTAATTAAATAATAATCTAAAATGTTCCTAATAATTTCTAAGTTCTTACTCCTTGTGCAATATTTCTTTGCTAAATTTACTTTTTCTGTAATTTTTAAAGGAATTTATATATTATAATGGTAATACCCATTAAAGTGGAGAGCGATTTTTATTTCTAATGAATTAAAATGTTTCTATCTAAAATAATAATTCTTTGGGTAATATTTCTTAGCTAAATAAAGCTACTCTGTAAATTTTAAAGGTATTTATTTATCATAATTATATACCTTTATTCGAGTATTATTTTTATATTTTTATTTTTATTTCTAAACAATTAAAATGTTGCTTATAATTCCCAAGTGCTTATTCCTTAAGCAAAATTTCTTAGCTAAATTTAATTTTTCTTTGCAACTTCTATTATTTATTATTTCTTTATGATAATTTTATATTTCTTCAAGTCTTGGTAAAAATAATATCTTAATTTCTGGCCTTTGTATTTCTGTAATTCCAAGACCAATATAAATACTGAAAAAGTAATTGTCAAATTAAATTGGTAAATTTTTCTGTGAATGTAAGTATATATGTATATTTTAATTTTTAAACACTCCTAACTATTTCCTTAAAATAAACTCTGTAATATTATGTAGAAGATCAATTGTCTCTCAAGGATTATTATATAATAAACTTTTTCCTACAAATTCAATATACCTCAATTTTGATCTTAAATTTTTCTCTCCCTGTATGTACAAATATTCTGTACAAAAAATGCAAACATTCATAATTATTTGAACGAAATTAATTGGTCGTGTAGAGGCGGGGGAGCCGCAATGGAGGTGCAATGTGCAATGTGCATCGTTGGTCTAAAATTAGCCACGGCACGACGACGGCTGACGCGGCGTATGAGCAATCTGAATTTCTTCTTGTTAGAAATTCATTTGCGGGCGGCCGTGCTTAAGTTTCAAGTGCAAATTGAGGCAGCTCCCCCCTGGTTCCCACCGATCTTTGGCTATCAATCAATCAATCAGGCGAAGCCATCATCATTATGCTTCATCAGCACCAGCAGTCATCAAGGGGGGCGTGGCTGATAGAGTTGGATGTGCGCCCAAAATCTACTTGAACTCATTTAAAGTTTTCCTACAAGTTAAATCCGCTTTGCGCCTTTTGGCAAGTGAGTAAGCAGTTGGCAATGCCAAAGTCTTTAAGCCGTTTTGTTGGCTTCATCGAGCACTCAATGCCCTAACTTAAGGGCTTTTGGCTGTTTAATTAGATAACTTGTTGACATATCCCCCACAGATGGCAAGAAGTGGGAAAGTAAGCGTACTAATTAAGTGCTGGAGAACTGGTAAGAAGATATGGATGTGTTTAGAAGTGGAAGCTGTGAGTTTAGTTTCTTGTTATTTAAAAAGCAATTAGCTTAGATTTTTTAATTATTTACCTAGTTTATGTGGCTCCTGGCACAATAATTTCAAACGATTTCTGAAGTATTTTCCGATATAAAATCATATATTTTTTCAATGACTAATGACTAGAGAGTTTATCTTATTTAATAACATATTTAACACATTTTTAATAACATTTAAACCTTAATTTGTCATAGTTTCTCTTGAGCAAATCCACCTTCATTTCTGTCGAAAATTTTCCATGAATTTTCTGTTATTTTTAGAACCCTTGCAGCAATGCCATTCTCTTGTTTATAAGAAGCGTATAGTGTATTCAAGATTTTTGCAACGAGGGATCCTGCTGCTGCTGCTGCTGCTGCTGCTGCTTCTGGCTGCTTCTTTGTTGATTTTGTTTCAGAGATTTTTTTTCGATTCGCCATTTTGCTGGACCATCGAGCACGTAACTGCAATACAATGCACGGCCATCGCTTAGATAGATATAGATACATTTATGTAGTATCCGTTGCTGTTGTTGCAGTCAATGCTGCTGTTGATGTTCCTTTTTTTTTTTTTTTTTTGTTGCTGCTGCAGCAAAGTTAGCAAATGCTGCTGTCGCTTTGCCATTTACACAGTTAGCCGGTCTAACAGGCGTAGAGATTGGGGCTGGGGGGCCAAGAAGGGCCTGCAGGAAGGCAGCCATCTATCCATCGCACGTCCAACCTCCGTTCCACTGGGAGACGGAAAAAATGTGGCTCTATTCGGTATTTGCTGGAAAATCTTTTCCTAAATTAAATTTGAAAAAAAATTACTAAATATGTAACGGAAGATATATTTTTGTATAAGATTCTTACCAGAAAACTTAGCATATTATTAACTTGATTTAAGTTTTATGGATATTTTCATTTGAATTTGATTTTATTTGTAAATACATTTTTTTGCTGTTAAATTATGTTTATTTAAAAAATAAATATTATAAATATGAATAAAAATATTTTCTTATTTTTTTTTTTAATTAATGCCTCGAAATTTAAATAAAGATAACGTTTTATATAAGATTCTTCTTACCAAATAGCCATAGCATAGTTATAACTTGATTTAAAATCTTTATATATTTTCTTATACATTGTTTTGGTATGTAATGTTGTTTAATTATAAAGCAAATATTATAAAGATAAATAAAAATATTTTTCTAAATAAATTTTTTTTAAATAAAGCCTAAAAATGCAATAGAAGACAACAAATTTGTATAATCTTCTTACTAAAAAACTTTGCATATTTTATACTTGATTTTAAAAAATCTGTGGCTATTTTCTTACAAATGTTTATGCTGTTAAATGTTGTTTATTTATAAAAAAATATTACAAAATTGAATAAAAATATTTTTTAAATTAAATTTGAAGAAAATAATGCCTAAAAATTAATTAAAAGACAAATTAGTGAATATGTTTTGTAAGCAAAAAAAAACCTTGCACAGTTTTACCTTGACTTCAAATCTCTGTAAAATCTTTAAATATTTTCTAATAAATTTAAGTGTGTTCAAATTAATTCTTAAATAATTTCTTTCAGTGCACCTGTCTCTGTTGTGTTCGTGTGTATATGTGTGTGCATCCTTCGTTTCTTTTTGCCGTCTCTGCTTGTCATTTTGACACCTTCATTTGCTCTGAACATTCAGCTCCAGTCAGGGGGCAGTGATTCTGTTTGCTTTCGCTACAGTTTTTTTTTCTTTCTTTCTTTTTCGTGCTGCCTGCCAGCAAAATGTGGGTCCATGTGTGTGTATGAGTGTGTGTGCTTTGGTGTATCTGTGTGTGGAACTTCGAGAGCGTCATTTTGGGGGAAAATGCTTTAAGCTTGGCGGTCAGCAGAAACTGTTGCACCCTACAGCTATGGTAATAGCAAAACCAAGAAGTTAATGAAAACATTTTGAGATAATTGGCACTAAAGGTGAAGTGCATTCGAGTTTATCAAAGATATTACAAGACTTGAGAAAATTAGGTATTTAAATTCAAGGTAAAAGTGAAAAACTTAAAGGCTAAGTTAAGTATTCTTTTAAATATAAAATCATTAATTTAGATTTTATTACGACGATGTTTTTTCTAAATACTTTAGAAAAGATTAAATAAAAATTAAATTGAAGTATAGGAAGTGTTGTTGAAATCATTGGAGTCAGGAAATCCTTTTTTTAATGCCCAAAAGTATGCTACAAATTAGGACTTTGTAAAATAGTTAAATTTGAACTGCATTTTAAGCGTCTCGATATTATTACCCAACTTACAAGTTAATACCAATCAAGATAAGAATCTTATTATAACCCCAACTGCAAAAACAAATTTAAAAAACATTAACTTGATTAAAAGACAAAATTAAATCACCTTTATTTGATCCCCACCCCAAAGTAAAATAAAACAAATTGTATAAAAACTCTTAAAGAAATTCGTAATAAGTGTGTAATACGTAGCATCTACAATATTACATCCTTCCCGAGCCTGAGACCCTTTGAACCCAAATGCCTGAAAAGCCCGCATTGTCGTTCAGTCCTTGATAAAAAAAAAAGAAGTATGGCCAAAAAATGTCCGAAAAAGAAATCTGAAGGAAAAAAAAAAAGCAACAATGCCAAGACAAATGATCCAATGACTGTCTGACTGCACTTTGCCCCATATCAACCAGCCCCAAAAAAAAAAGAAGTACAAAAAAAACTAAGAAGGAAATGACAAAAAAATGAAAGCAAAAAATTTAAGGAAAATGTATCGGGTTAGCTTGCCCCATCACGTAACCCCTTCCCGGCCTGCCGTCTCAATTTCGGTAAGCGTCCGTTTTTGTATGTAAAGTTGGTGGATTTGGCACCACCCACCCAACGCTGGATGATGATGACAAAGGGCAGCGCAAAAAGCCACTCTCAACTAGGTCAAGACTTCATTGTTTATCTTTTTTTTCGGAGGCACTAGCACTAGCTGAGAGCCGGCAAAGAGGATTCCCACACATATTGTGTGCACTTGTATCCGGGACTTGGACTCGGACTCAGCCAGGCATTAGATGGTCTCGAGCATTCTTCAGCCGGGAAATTAGCAGGGAACCGAGGGCTCACAGGCTTATATTAAATTTTGCATGGCAAATGCTCCGAAGAAGGTCAAACTGCAGGGTGGCGTCGGGCTGTGGCAGCCGGACGCTTTCATAAGCGTTTCACTTTCCGGCGGGGCCGCAGATAAACACACAAGCGCGCTTAGGTACAGAGAGAAAAATAACTATGATTTCAGAAAGTTATTAATAATTTACTAATATAAATTAGAGGTAATAAGAGTCAGTTATATGTTTTGCAAGTAAGAAAGGGAGGTTATTCAAAATAGAACTTGAATTTTTAACAATTTGTAAAATTTTTTGAACCTTTCAGAAATTTATTACGACTATTTTATATATTTGTAAATAAATCTTGAAGCATATTTTATTATTTTTGCAGTTCTTTCAAATCATTCACTTTCTTGGAAAAGGTAAACATCAAAGTATAATATTTTACAGCACACTTTTAGGCAGTTTACAAAAGTTTTAAAATTTATACAAATATTTGAATATAATTAACCATGGTGAATGCATTATTTCTCTATCTGTCGCGGCGGAATTCAAGGAGTTCGTTTGCAGGGTTGTAAATCTGGCTAAAAACAGGATAGCAAGCTCCGGCAGATGCAGCGGAAGCGGATGCAGGAAGCGGGATGCAGGAACCACAAGCGGAATGGCAGAAGGGGGAATCCCATCGCCAAGACACGCGCGGATGCAAGGCGCTGATAGCGACGGCTTATCGGCTACCCGAGAGAACTGGGAGCCAAGAGGAGGAGCTGGGAGCTGGCAGCTGGTAACTGGGAGCTGGTAACTGGGAGCTGGCAACTGGGGAGCCCAAGCACTCCCGGGATCCCGGACTGCATCCTGCCAGGGGACACATTGCGTGCGTGGGCATTAAGGGAGCATTAAAAGTGAAGGAGCGTGCGGCGGCGACGACTCCTGCTGGTGCAACGCGAGAGTCGAGTGAAAGTTGGCAGCCAGAACGGGGCCACTTACTTAGTGGCCTCTTAAGCAGATTTTCCCTGTCTCTGAGCTGAGCTGAAAAGTGGTCGAAAGCGAATTAAATCAGCGAAGGATCTGCAAGCTCAAATTTATTTATTTATTTCACATTTTATTTCGGAGCTAACCTTAGCCTAGTAACCACCCTGACCTCCATGAATTATTATTTTGCCTTGTTCTCTTTTTACGCAAATGTTATCGATTTTTTTGAATCTTATGGGGCACCGCAATGGAAAAGCGGAATGAGTTCCGAAAACGAAAAATCCAAAGATAATAGACAGATGCAGCCACTTCATGATTCAAATATGAAATACCATTTCTTTATTTTTCACAACCTTCAAGGTAGTTATGGTTGATTTGCAACGCCTAAGTGGAACAATATTATTATTTTTAATTTCTTATGGTTATTAAATGATCTCCTTTCGTCTGTAAAAATGTCTTTGTTATGGAATCAATTAAGTGCCTCGAAATATTTCTAGGCTGTGGGCTGAAAAGTTGTCGAAATCAGCACATATTTATTATTTTATTGCACTTGAACTCCATTAATTATAATCCTATTTTCGCCTCTTCTTAGACAGGATTGACCGACTTGTACGTAGTTAGGGGGACAATTCATTTTGGGAACTTTTTTATTACAAAAGATACCCTGTTTTTCGGTTCCAGGGGGACAAGTAGTTTTATCCCATCGAAAAGTAATTTTAGGTATCTCGTTCTTTATACAGCGATTACCGATTTTTTTGTATTTCAGGCCACAAATCTTAGCCCGGCTTTCGTATATTCCAAAAAGAAAAACTCCAACGATAATATAAAGATGCAGCCACTTCATGTTTTTAATGGGAAATAAAAAATATCTTTCTACAACCTTCAGATTAGCTTAGCTTGATTTGCAACGCTTAAAGCGGAATAATTATTATTTTCAAATTGGATATGGTTTTGAAATAATTTGCTTTAATCAGTGTAGATTTATTTATTATTGCAAAAAGTACACTGGTTATTTGCGACTGTTTATTTTTATAAATCAATGACAGTACAGAGACAGCATAATATTAAAATGTGGCATATTTTTCGGCTGGTTTGAAGCGTAAAATATGTATATTTGACATGTAAAATATATTGTTTATAAAAAAGGCAATGTATAAAATTTAATATTCTTGGAAAGGATTTGGAAATCCGAACTTAAAAATTGGAATTTTATAATGGGGAATTAATTAAACGATTGGGTGGGATTTTCTAATCGAGATTTTTGGGGGTTTTAATAATTGGTAGCTAAAATCGAAATTTATAAATATAAATTTCAATTTCGGCATCTGAAAATCGGTATTTTGGGCAAACTTATACACTCATCCAATAAAGCTTAGCTTGTTACGCACGTTTGTCGGAAGCCTGATGTAAACTTTGACAACCGAACGTGGTCCTGCGAATTTCCCCCTTAACCACTTACCAAAGAACACGCCCCCTTGAGTCTTATACACATGACTTTGACTATCCAGGACGCACGGTATGTACGCTTAATGCCAAAGTGCAGCAGCCAAAGCAGCAACAACAGTCAGCTGAATGGTAAACAACATAAACTATTTAGTCTATGTGTGTGGTGTGCTCCAAGGAGTTTTCCCAGGGGATAGGTGGTGGCTTAGTGAGTACCCACCGTAGCTAAAGACCAGAACTTAGGGGACCTTGGCCGCACTGCTATATAGTATGGATTAAATCGTATATAGTCGTGAGCTTTAACTTACCGGAAGAGCACCTTGAATCGCAACTTGTTGCAGTCTTCAGATTTTTGCTGTGGCTCCATATGCTGAAAATTAAATTAAAAGTTTATAAAAATAATAATAATAAGGTGGAATAATCAACATGATCTAAGCGGCATACGTTCTAGCAGAATAAAAATAAAAACTCAAAAATAAGAATAAAATAAGATGTCCTTAAAAAGTTAGGTTTGCGGTTTATTTTTAATTTTTACTTTTTGGGGTAATTATTTTTAATTATGAAATAAATCCGCAATTTTTACAATTTTTTTTAAATTTATTAACACCTTAATTTAACTATAAATTTTGTCAATACAAATTTTTCTTTAAACAAGAATAATCGAAATTTATTAAAAAACACTTTTTTTTACTTACTACTTAACATATTTTACAAAGCCATGGCGCTTAACGCAATATCCTTAGTCAATAAAAACACTTTCGACAATTTTGTAAGGTGAGTGCAGTTGCGAGCGCTCAACATTAAGAGAAAGTGAATTGAGTGCAGCGCTCTTTGAAATAAACCTCTCTTAAGTGACAGTGCGAACAATTCGGCTGTTGTAAATAAAATCAAAATCGAATAAAAGGAATTTGCAAAAAAAAAACACAAAAAAAAATTATTAAGAGCAACGCTGTTTCTCATTGTTACTTCATTCATTTAATTCGTTTTTTTACAAGCAATATTTTACAATTAAAATAAATGCTTAGAATAAAAAATCAACGAATTGAATTTAAATTGTTCTTTTTCAACACCGCTTAAGTCTTGTAGCAAAAATGCCAAAATGTAGGCTTTCTTGGCCCACTGTTCGCTGTTGAACGACGAATTTGAATTTGCCAACAACAAAACAGCGCAAGGCAGAAATCGGCGGTGCTCCCCACCCTCCGCCTGCCACCCACTCTGTTACAACGACAATGCAAAGAAAGAGTGTATGTGAGAGACGGCGAGAGTGCTAGAGAGAGGAACTCTCTGCTTGTGTTTGTTGGTTTTGTTTTCGTTCTCGCTCTTTCTCCCTCTCTCGCACTTGCGCTCCGCTGGCCGTTGTGGTTGTGTGCATGCGTTCGCCATATCTGTGTGAGGTGCGCGGCTGTAAAGAGAGCGGCACACGTACACAACAACATTACAAGGCACTTGCTGCACCGCTCGCACCAATGGGTGGCAAGCTGGCGGCAGCGACGCCGACGCAAGCAACGACGCCGGCAGCGGAGCGGTTAGCGACCGAGAAAGAGAATGCGAGTACGAATTCAAACTTTGTGGCGTTCGGTTGGAAAAGTAGCAGAAAACACAGAAAATCGAGAACCGAAAACACAGGAAGAAGAAGCAGCAGCAGTAGCAGCAGAAAGAAAAGCGACAACATCAAAAGGCAGAATCGGAGACTCGCGTGTGTTGTCGGTGTGTGCATATGCGATTTGTATAAGTGTGCGACGTGCATTCTGCATACACATAAGTTTAAATTAAATACTTTGGCTTAATTAAATACTTCCGCGGCGTCGTTGTTGTTGTTGATTTTTGCCTCTTCTTTTCGCGCTTGTCTACGGTTATCGATTCTCGTTGTCTCGCTCGCTCCCGCACGCGCACGCAGCGAGTTGTTGTTTATCTGTCGTCTCCCTCTCTCTCTTTCCCTCTCTCCCTCTCAGTCAGTTGTGTTTGTGTACTGAAAAGAAGCAGCAGAAACGGCAGCAAACAAAATAAAAACCCTAGACTGCGAAAAGCATAAATAATAAACAACGAGACAAGTGTGAAGTGGAAAAGCGCAGCCGACAAACAGGTAAAAAGAAAAGCGCTAACGGTGAAAGTGAATTTTTGCAAGGTGCCTGTCTCTGTTTGCATGTGTCAGTGTGTGTGAGTGTGGAAAAGTAGCAACAACATTTGTTGAATAAGAACAACCGGAAGATTTTGCCACCCACGAAAATTCAGCACAAAAGGGCCGCGCAAAAAGTAGTAGATTTGGCTCTCTGACTCTGTTCCGCAAGAGGCAGAGAGCAGAAACGGGCGCGTGGCAGAATAAGAAATAAGTAGTAGCAGAAGTGGCAGCAAAAAAAAAAAAAACAGTGTTGCAGTTTTGCTGCAGTCTCTTTCTCTCTTTGCAACCCCTAACACGGCTCCCGCTCTCTCGTTTTGCTCTCTCTCTCTCTGCGCTCTGCGCCGCTTTTCTTCACTCTCTTCGCTCGAAGTTTTCCATTTTCCTGCATTTGACTGACATTCGCCAGCACGGCGTCGTGTGAAAAACTACGTGTGAAAAACTCAGGCGGCAAAAAGCTCAGCAATTTTCACTTTACCCCCAGAGCGTGCTATCATACGGTGTGTGTGTGCGTGATTTGCGAATTTATCGGTAGTTTTCGGAGTTACCACAGTTCGCAGGGTTCCCAGGGAGTTGTAAGTAGGCGACTGTCAGATTTTCGGCCATTTGACAGGTGCAGTGACACTCGTGCGTTCCTTACTCTTATCGGTTGACTCGGACGCTCGTTAATTGAACAATAATGTGATTTTTCGTTCAAAATTCAGAAAATCGTGTCAGAGCAAAAACCGAAAAAAAACCTTTGCAAAGCGGTGTAAAAAAAGTGAAATAAGCTGAAATCAAAGCAAATTTCTCTCTAAAAAAAAAAAACAAAAAAAAAAACGTACTGAAAATCGGCAAACAAATTTAGTGTGCAATCAAAATTATTATTTTGCATTGCTGTTGTTGCCGCGGCGCCACCAGCCACCATTTTGTAAGCGAAAAATCCAAATCAAAATGAAAAGGAAAATAAAAACGGAACGGACAAGATATGAAAACAAAATAGAAAAGAAATGAAAAGCGCCGCACGTCACAAAGTTCAGCGTTCAGTTTTACCGTTTACCGTTGTTCGTTCGCCGCCGTTCCATTAATGAAAAATCCACCCTCACAAACAAAACAAAATCAGCCGTCCGTCGGAGTCCGTGTTTCGCTCATGTGTGTGTGTGTGTGTGTTTTTTTCTGCGGCTGTGTGTGTGCGTGCGGCATTTTCCATTTTCCATAAGGGTTGTACACACAACAAACACACGGGGCCCGAAAAAGTTTTTCAAGTTTACTTTTACGCGATTTTCACCGCACTTCTTTCTCGCTTCCCGGACACAGTCCTTTTTCGTCCGTCCTGCTTCTCTTTGTCCTCTTCTTTGTTTCCCTGCCCCTGGCAGCCTATGTGCCAAGTCATTCTGACATTTCGGCCATATTCCTTCTGCTTTCCGTTCTCTTTTTGCCGCTTTCTCTCGCCGTTTCGCGTTGGTTTTGTTATTTGCCGGCGCTTTTTCGCTGCTTTTCCATCTGTTTTTGACAACTTTCCGAGGGTTGTTCGAGCATTTTCCACTCGCCTCGTCCTTTGATTAATGCCTTCGGTTTACCTTTCCAATTAGAACGAATTATGATTGTCATTCTACGATTTCTTTTTATGTTTTTCCACCACACTTGCTTGTATTTCCGAAATAATTGTTCTATATTTTCCGTTTCCCCGGTCTGACGCATAATTAACCTCATTCGATTCTGATAAGAAATGTCCGGTTCAATAAATAGTGGTCATCCAATTGGTCATTTTTAATGGGCTTATTCCTTACGAAGTAATTTTGATTATTGTAGTTTTATGGCTTACTTTGTTTTGCTTTTTCTTTAATTTTTCGAAGGTTGTAACTTTAAAACTACCTTAATTATTTTGTATTTGTGTTTTCTGTTTAACTAGAGAGTTTGAACATTATTGTTCTCTTGAATAATTTAAACGTAATTTAAAAACCTTTGGTTTTATCTTGCTTATCGTATGAATTTAATAGCTTTTTCATTCGTTAAATTCTAGATTCACATCTGCTTGAATGTGAATCCTTTAAATGCTGCTCTTTTATCATCGCGCCAAGTGTGAATTTGAATAAATTCAATTCCACTTGATTGCCTCGAAACATTTAAATTATTTTTTATGAGCGCATTCAAGGAGAGAATCGTGCCTAAGTGTTAACCTGGGAATCCTGGAAAATTGGAAATGCAAGCAGAGTTTCCCCGTGTCGATATTTAATGACTGTCAAAAATATTTTTGCTGTGCTTTTGATTCGTTTTTGATTATTAATAAACCCAAATTTCTCTCTCATTTTTATTCGTCTTGCAGCTGGTAAATCCAACATACAAGAACAGCCAGCGAAGAAACGGAAAATTTAACACGCAAATCAAAAGTGCAATAAAAAGCTGAAAGTGTTTTACACTGCGCTAAAGGAGGAAGTTGAAGATAGTAAATAAATAGGAAGAGCCACAGCTACACCACCATTAAAAACTACAACAACCGACAACCAACAACATCCCACATCAACACCAACCAACAAAAACAAATATTTACAACTCATTTCTCTCCCCGAAGAGATCCGAGTGTGAGCCACATAAATCGCGCGCGCGTTTCCCAAAGCGTTTTTCCCCCCCAAAAACGATCGAACAGATCGAAAATCGCGCGCCTTCGTCGCACGTAATTGAATATATATATTTCTCGCGCAACCACTGGGCTCAGGCCACAAAAAACCGCCAAAATTCTACACCAACAAACTTTAATCAGCCCCGAGATTTCGCTCCAGTTCGCAACGGCGACCACAATGCCCTACAACGGCGCTAGCAACGGCAGCGGCGGTGGAGGCGCCAGCGGCGGCGGAGGAGGGGCCACCATAGTCGTCACCGAGGGGCCGCAGAACAAAAAGATCCGCACCGGTGTCCAGCAGCCCGGCGAGAACGATGTGCACATGCATGCTAGGGTGAGTGTTTCATTATAGTCAATGTAGTATTACCAAATTGCAATTGTCCAAAAGCACCAAGACACTCGGCAAAATCGGGTATTTCGATAAATATATGTGTATGTGATTCCAAATTAAATTTTGAGGATATTTTAAGAGCTAAATAAGCTATCCTGAGGTTTTAAGAACCTATTAAGAAGTTTTATAAAGCTAAATACTGGGCTGGAAGATTTTAATATCTGTGAAATAAATTTTCTTTTTCATATTAATCGTCAGAAAGCGAAAGTATCTTGTAGAACCTTGTTCAAATATTAAGCTAGAGTTTAAATCTATGGGATTATAATATTATAAATAGGAAATATATCCTTAAAATAAATTTGACATCTTCTTACTAGTAAGAATTTTGTAGAACTTTGCTTGAATTTTAATATTCATATATATATATTTTGTAGATGTTAAAAATCTTCTTGGTTATAAGAATCTTTTAGAACCTTTTTCAGATGTTAAATCTATTACATTCTTTTTGAAATAATTCTTTATGAATAGGAAATATTTCTAGATACAAGAAATCATACATTTTATTAGAAGAAACTTGAGGAACCTTGAAATATTAATTCTATCATATTCGAACTTTCTAAAAAGAGGAAATCTTTATATATACAAGAAACCTAATATTTTCTTAGTTATAACTACAAAATGACTCTTCAAATTTAAATTCTGCAGGTTGCTGCTGATTTTTTTCCAAGTGCAGATCCCACCTTTTCAAAACAGAAAGCTCTTGAGGTGAGGGTGATCCACCCTCATCAGATGCAATTCCTGTATTACTGGGCGTCCAGCTCACAGCACCCATTCAATCAGCTCTCACCACCACCTTTTACCGCCTCCTGATCCCCTGTATACACTTTCGATGGCGTCCGCGGGCTTTTGGGCTGCTGGCCTTGCTGATAAACCCGGGGTGTTGGTGGGCCATGGGTGGTGGTGGGTAGTTGCTGCTCCGATTCTGATAAAGTTTTACGCATTGGGGGTTGAACTGGCCGAATTGCATGGAGCTTATCGGGGAGTCGCGATTGCGATATCGTACAGTTTTATCTGGTATAATACAGAGTTGATTTGGTTTATTTTTACTATTCAATATTGACAAAAATCTGATTGAATAGCAAGCATAACTTGAATATACATTTTGCATAAATTTACGAGTTTGTTTATGTCGAAAAACAATTTATGAACGCATAAAATATATGCTTTTACGAAGGAAATTTGCATTTTTCACATATTCATTTATGCTTTAGCACTCTCTGAAGTATTCACAGGATTTCTTAATTCTGATGACTTCTAGAGGTGCTGAGATTATTTGGAACTTCGTTTTCTGGACTGATTCTGGCTATAGTTGTTAGATGACTTTGGTCTGTAGAAGAGATTTAATATTTTTTAAGCAGATCCCTGTTACAATTTTTTTAAACAATGTTCGATTTGCGAGGGTTTCCGCTTTTTTAGGTTCTTTTTTGATAAATCCTGTTCTGTGTCTTCCACTTTCACAGGTTCTTTTTGAGAAATCGTGTCCTATAAAATTCATATCGATCTCAAGGGTTCACAATTCTTTAATATATTTTCTTTTAGCCTTCTATTAATATATTATATTATTATAACTATTCAAATAGAAATAGAGTTCCGAGTTGCTTTTGCTTTTCTTTCTTGGACACTAACTCTACATAGCAACCCATCGCTCTTGGTGCAATTAGCTTGCAGCTTTCTCTTGCCGCCGGAAAACCATTATAATTTCCCATGGCCTGAAACTTGTGTTCTCACCCACGTCGCCTGCAGCAGCCACTGCGAATGCAACTGCTGCAGCAGAAACAGCAGCAGAAACATAAATAGCAGCAACAGCAGCAACAGCAATAGCAGCAACAGCAACAGCAATAGCAGCAACACTGTTGGCAGCAATTGTTGCTGCTCTTGTTGTGTTTCGGCGAGGGTTGGAAAAATCGATTTCGTAGCGTCGACTGGGAAACTCTCGTTTGTCTGCTGGCGACTTGCCGGCGCTTTATCAGCGCTACGCTGCGATAAAAATGTTGATTCTATGCCGGGGCACAGCAGTCAATAATGGCCAAAAAGGGAGCCAGACGGGGGCTGCGCTCGATGGTTTATTGATTCGGCTTTTGGGTGGCATTCACAACATGGATATTACTTCATTTTGGCAAAGGAAATTCTTGTTGTGTGTTTGCCGGCGGCGGCTGGCGCTGGCTGGCTGGCTGGCTGGCTGTGTGTGCAATGGAAATGAGAAGGAAAAGCGCCGGAGAGTGTGTGTTGAGAGCGACAAGCTCTTCTTGCGGCCGCGCAAAGTATGCAACAATTTTTCTCTTACTCTGCGCTCAAACAACGCCTAATGGGATGCTCATCGGGCAATACTACATATACATTATGTTGTACATATATGAGTGATATATGTATATATGTCTGTCTGCGTGTGGCCTTTGAGCTGTTGCTTCCGCCTGCCTGGGCTGCTGTGTGCTGCTGCTCCTAGTCCTGATGTGCTGCTGCCGCTGCTCGCACACACTTGACTTGACAGCGCAATTAGCACATGAAGCAGCATCTTCTCGTCATTTCAAGAGCTGCCTTTTCCGCCGGACTACTGCTGGTGGAGCTGCTCCGTTTGTCGCCTTTCCACTTGGCATCGTTTACGCTCTCGCTTTGACTGCCCTTGCAGCCAGCGAGCGTACCTGTGGGCTCCTCCTCATCCCCAAGTCCTTCACCATTCGTCATCCCTACTGGAACTGCGTACGTGCCCAAAAGGCGGAGGAGCAGCAGGCCGCCAGTTGGTTGCTCTTCCATGTGATTAAGTGCACTCGTAGGCGGATGCGCTAAATCCCATGAACGAAGCAAAGGCAAAAGAACTTTGGCCCACTCGTCGTTGTCGTCGTTGTCGTGTGGCAGGTTAAACGATTTAGTTCTTGCCCTTTCGCCAAAGCAGCCACAGATCAGACAATGTGTCAGCCACGAAGACGAGGGCGGTACGGATGTATGGAGGAGCTCTTGGCGCTCTTGCAACTCTGACCCACTAATGGCAGGTTAAGCCCCCAAAGTTGCGAAAGGGAAATCCAATAGAATATGCCCAAGTAGCTGTGTAGTATTTCTAAGATGTTTGTCGAACTTTGGGAATACATTAAAGTTAATCTTGGGAAGCTTTAACAATATATTAATTAGATTTGCATTGAAACGCTTTAGGATTGCTAGAGTTATCACAACAAATGTTTTAGAGACTCTTTTGATAATTTCAATTATAGTTTAAAAGTTAGTAAGTGCTAACTCAAATTCATCTATATTTTGAGTAAGCAACCTTAAACTTACCTTCAACTTGGCATTTAAGATCCTTATCTGTGTATAACCTTTTGTAGCCCTTAAACATTTTCAATTTTCCAAAAGACTAGGGCTTTTGTGATGCCATCTCCTGTCTGAAAATCCCATATGCAAGCCACCAAAGTCTGTCTGGCATCCGATAAAATCATCAGCATCAGCATCAGCATCAGCATCATGCTTGCGCGTCGTCTGTCATTTGCACTTTTCACCCAGACTCACGTTTCTCAGTTTTTGGGAAAAGGGTCAGGCAGCCAATGCGTTTGAATGCTGCGACATCGTCACCGAAAACGCGACTTCCACAGCCGCCGATGCGTCTGGCAGCGTGACGCATGCTGCAGCAACACTGAGAGAGAGTGAGGGATCCACATCCACACATGCACAGTGCCTTCCGACATGGTCATGGCAAATAAATTCTGCATCCAGACCCCGCCCAGCCAGACTCCCGACAGCATCCTCCTATCCTCGCAGCCATCCATCTATCCATCCAGACAGTTATAAATAGAGAAGGCAGGCGAGCAGACTGCAGTCTGACCAACGGACGATGCATCCTTGGCAGCCACTCCACTCCACTCGACTCCACTCCACTCCCCTTTACTCCACTCCAGTTGCCAATGATGTATTCAAAAAATCAGAAACCATTTTTTGGTGGTGCGTGTCTCGAGGCCAGGAACACGAATGCCACCCCGAAAAAGTGGAACCCAAACCCTGTTCTAGATTTGAACCTGCTAATGGATAGGATGCAACGGTCAGAGTGCATTTCCACATACCCCTTTTCCGGGGAGTCCTGCATTTGCACTGTTGTTAATTAAATGCATCACATCACCCTGACAACACGGGGGTTGGAATACATCTTCAATTTCGGTTTTAGCGAACTTGTTACCTCTTTTTTGGCGCTGACCAGCAGCTGCTGGGTCGCTGGCCTTTTATTAAAGATAATTGATTTTTATTGTCTTTTGCGTTTCAAGTTTTAATTGCAAAAAGTTGCCAGGACCAAGGGTTGGGTGGTGTGTGTTTAGCAAAGCAAAGGGTTGTTTATCGTTCTCGTTGAAGGGGGTGCTTTGCACCCTCGACTTGGTCCATCTCCCCCGTTGCAGTTGTGTAATTGAACTAATTGAAATTGCTGTTTGCCTTTGACTTTAAGGTAGAGGAGTGTCCTTGGCATACTCACTTTAAATCTGTTGGATTTTTTCGAGATAACTGCATCCTCCTGACAGACTAATTGGCCAACTGAGCGGAGAGAAGAGGATGCCTGCCTAACTAAGCTCTCTTGTCTTGGTCAAAAGCCAAAGGCATTTGCCAAGCTTTCCCTTTGTCCTTCCTCTTCAGATTCTTATGGTGGTGAAAGCCTTCAAATTCAAGCAATTTATCTCAGTGCGAGTGCAATCGGGCTTGCTTAGAGCTTCTTGGTAAATCATCATTACCAACTTTATCGTCCGGGAATGTAGCAATTGTTGCAACGACTTGGATTGTAGATTCTTGCATATCGATGGCCAATTGATTTTCGTTTTGTTTCATCCAATTTTCGGCCATAGGAAAAGAAATTCCTCGCCTGATTCGCATTTTAAATGAGACGAAAACACAGCTGTGTGCATAGTGAATAATAATGTTCTGTGCTCATATTTCGGTCAAAGCCATCATAAATTCAAATTCGAATGGAAAGTCTTGTCCAGCACTAGAAAACAACTCGAAATATGTTTATGAATTCTTAAAGAGATCAGAGTACGTAAGCACCACTGAAAAACTGAGATTTTCCTACAGACAAGGCCTTGAATTATTGAGACCTTTGTTGTGTTCTCTTTGTTTTACATATTAAATCATATTTTCCCGGCTGAATTATTAACAACCTGTAGTTACATTTAATCTGGCAATTTGTATGGTTTTAAAATCGGATTAAAATTAAATATTACCTAGGAGAAACTACGTATAGTTATTTCCTAGAATGCTAACAGAATGTTTAAACTTCCGAATTGAGTTATCAAAAATTACTGCTAAAACGAGACATCATCTGGTGATGACAATGATGAAGACGAGATGATGGTGCGGGCGTGGGGATTGATGATGAGCTCTTGCTGGCATTTCAAATTAACACCTTGTCATTATATTTTATTTCGTATCTCTTTCTCTGCGTGCCGGGGCAAGCGTAATAAGGCGATTTCATGGCATTAAAAATACATAATCTAAGACAGCACAAAAGTGTTTCCAAAAATAAATTGTCAAGTTTGTGTTTCGTTATTTTTTGGTGTTTATATGTTGGTTTTAATACCGGGTACACTTCAAGAACTAGGGTATATATTGTATGTGTTCTAAGTTATGGAAATTATTTGTCTATCTTTTTAATTGTATAAACATAGTTTGAAAGATTGAGGTTAAATGATAAAACTATCTACAAAATACATTTCTTTGAATATTTATCTCTATTTTAAAATATTTTAAGAAACTTATACTTAAAGATACATTCTAACCATAATAATCAACAATAACTAGTTATACTTGCTATAAAACTTCAATTTTATTAGATTCGTTTAAGAAACCGGGTATCTCATAGTTTAAAAGATACAGGTTTAATGATAAAACTATCTACAGGATAAATTTTATTGAATATCTATCTTTATTTTAAAATATTTTACAGAACTTATACTTAAATATACATTCCAACCCTAATAATCAACAATAACTAGTTATAGTTGCTATTAAACTTCAATTTTATTAGATTCTTTTAAAAAACCGGGTATCTCATAGTTTGAAAGATAAAGGTTTAATGCTAAAACTATCTAAAAGATACATTTTATTGAATATCTATCTTTATTTTAAAATATTTTAAATAACTTATACTTTAAGGTTCATTCCAACCATAATAATCAACAATAACTAGTTATAGTTGCTATAAAACTTCAATTTTATAAGATTCTTTTAAGAAAACAGGTATCTCATAGTCGTGGCACTCAGATACACCGTTCATTCTTGGTTTCCCTCGAGTATTAGCGGGTGAGGTTGTCGACTTAAACTCCAATTACAACAAATTATGAATCGTGTAGAGACAGCGAGGCAAGCATTTCTTGCGACAAGTTTTGTGCAAAAAGTTCAATTTATGTCGCCCCTGTTATGTTCTGTCCCCTTCGTCTCGGGGACCCCTCCCTCCCTCCCTCCTTCCGTTTTCCCCCCGCGGTGGCTTTTCTTCGCTCGGTTCCCCCTGCTGCTATTACCGCTGCTTTCTTTATGCCTCGTTCTTTTCTCTCTTTTTGTCATTTACTTACATTGCCTTGCCGTTGTCGTGTATTTGCCGGATGTCATGCTGGGTCTCCCGAAGGTCGGAAGTGTAGTTTTTTAAGTACACGTTTATATATAATTTGATATATGGCGCATTGTCATTTGCCATCGTATGCGGACATCTATATACACACACACACACGCAAACCGTCTTCGGGGGGAATATGATTCTGCAACTGTATCTGGAAGATACGAAATTGGACAGAAGTAAAAAAGATGCAGCAGTGGGGATTTTGGTTCTTATATTTTATTTTATTTCTCGTTTTCTTTTTTGTTTTCTTTGGTAAAATAGAACAAGAGTTGAACGAGGTCATCGGGCAATGTTTCTGTTCGGTCATGAGACAATAAGCGAAATTGAAGTGAAAAGATCCGAGGCAAGAAGTGTTTTAGTGGAGACTTAACTAGCTGAAAGACAGGTAGAAATCTCTGGGCAATCGAGTGTTAAAGTGTTACAGCCACTAAATATCCCCAAATTTAAATAAATTTGTAGATAGTACCTGCATTTTTCAAATGGTCAAAATAAACCCTGGTTTTCGGTCCATTAAAGATAATCAACTGTTAAGCTGGCTGCATTATCTGTTGTTTTATCTGACAGAAATGCAAAAAATTCAGCTGCAAATAGTGGATAATAACGGAAAATTCATTGAAAATCCGCATAATCTCTTGTATCTACATACATTTCAATTACATAATTTTTTGTGTATTTCCACCCGCCGGTTTTGTTGAATATTTGAGGAGGCCAGAGGCGTGCTGGGTTTAGAACCACCCCCAAAGCCTTGACGCCCACTCACCCTGCTTGAGATTCCTGCCAGCTGCATGCCACACACGCACACACACACATCCATTTATTTATTCATAGTCGCACTTGCGTATCTAGTTAAGGTAACTTTTCAATTTCGTTTTTTATTTTGGGACCTTTTACACTTTTTCCATGGATCATCGGTTGCTTTTCTCGCTGACATGCGACATACTTTTAAATGCCAATTACCAGCGGCTGCTAACGGTTCGAGAACCGCTATTACCTTCCCTGGTGACAGTTCCTATTGTTTTTTTTTTTTCATTTATTCGTCGCTTCTGCTTTTTCAATATGCCACGCACACGTTCCCACTATCTGAACCCGAACCCAAACACAACAAGCCCCTGGTAATGCAGCACTTTAGAAACTTGCGTCAGTTACACTGAGAAATTTGGATGGTTTTTCTTAATCTATCTGTATCTTAATCGGTATCTGGTGGAAAAACTATAGAAAAATAATATTAACTAAGTATGAACGAGATATATTGGATACAATAATAGTGCCTCAAAACTTCCGGGTTTATAATTTTGGAAATTTAAGCTTTAAGCAATAAAATACCAAAATATAAAATGGTCACTCTACAAAATAAAAAATTCTCGCATTTATTATACAAAGGTCCTAAAATTGTAGGCATACAAATATCTTCTATTACTTTTTACAGAAATATAACTTTAAAGTTTTTGAGATATATCTTTAAATCCACAAATAATCTGGCCACTCTAAAAAATAATTAAAATTCTCCCCCTCACTTTTTTTTCTGTGTACAAATGTGTGCGTGTGTTGGAGGCGGGGTGGTGTTTGGTTTTTGGGATAGGAGGATTGGAGGATTGGTGGAGAAGAAGGTAACGCCGTGACTTGCATAGAAATGTACTTTTTTCTCTCTCGGTTTTTTTTTTCTCTTCATCGCCATCGTCGCCGCTGTAGTTCTCCGAATTCCTTTTCCCCAACTTTGGGTCTTGCCTAATTCGCTACGCTACAATTAGTTTTCATTTGCCCGTGCCGCCTTTGCTCATCGCACTGCCTGCCACGCCCCCCAATCCTCCCACTGCCCGCGCTCCAGCCTCCCGCCCCCTCCGGCGCCAATGTACGTACATATATTCTTTAGCTTTAGCCAGTTTATTTTCACTTTGAGTCATTACAACATTTTGCCATGTTCTTTCTGCTGCTGTATTATTGCCATTATGATTATTGCGTGCCACGTTCTGGGCCATGGTGTTCCCTTGTTTTGTTTTTTTTTATTCTCCAGAAGAATTCTAATATCTTTTGGCCGTAATTTTTCTGTTTCCCTGCTTTTCGTTCTTGCCTATGTCGAAATGAAATTCGTGAGTGAAATACCGTGATGCAAGTAAACAAAAGGCGCCATAATCAACGAGGAAAAGTTTTTCCCCTGGGCGGCGCATTATGAGCTTTTGGTTTTGGTAGAGCTGCGTAAAAGTATCTTACGGATAACCGAGAAACGTTAGCCATGCGAGTGGCTCTTTGTTTTTGTGGGCCTGGCCATTTGATTCGTTTGCTGAATTTTTAATTATTATTTTTTGCTTCTCCCCGGAGTGAGTGCCTGGCCTGGAATTTCTGGGCTTTTTGGTTTTTGGTTTTCGGGTCTAACCACTGACCAATGAAATTTAAGTCAGCTGCAGTGGAAGTGCAACTACCAAACAATGTTTTCTGCTTTCGGAGTTTTCAAGCCATAACTTGCTGGTTTGCTCTCCAATTTTTTTGAAAGCCAAAAATAAACACACAACAAGAAAACAAATCTCTTTGTAAAATCGTTGCCAATGTAAGTAGCTTCTCTACAGTATAAACTGCAAATTAATTCAGTTCCAATTCAGTCAGTTTTACTAGCCTTTCCAAGAGTTAACCTATTTTCTATCACTTTAGATGGTTTCAAATGATAAATTAACTTGGCCTAAGCGAAAATAAAAGCCACGTGTAATAATTAAGTGGTTTAAGTGCCTTAAACTAATGTTATAGCTCTTGATCTTGTGATCTTATTTTACTAGAGAAATTTGTTCCCTATAAAGCTCACAAGCTATAAAAACCTTCCTTTTTAAAAAAAATATATATCATTTAAATTTAACAAAAATATGAAGTCCACAATTTTATTTGTTTTCAGTGCCCAAATAATCCGCTTGAATTCATCCAGGGCGCTTTCCTCGTACACATGAACTCCTTGTGAATTTCACAGATACTTTTTGCACTTCACTTGCATTTAACGACCTGGCTAATTGATTCAGATATGTGCACGTCATAGAGATTGTTATTAAGTCATTTTGCTGGTGTTTAGCATCTATTTAACCCGCTCCGCCCCCGGAATCTCCTCCGACAATCACTCTGAGATCCATTTACACCCAGGGCATTTCACCATTTTTAAATGCAAACAGAAAAAAAAGGCATAGGGGAAGTGTGGAGGAAAGGAAATAATAACAATAACAACAGAAACAGCAGCGGCCAGAATACGTATCTGTATCTGTACATGCAGGCGGAGCTAATGTATCTGTATCTCTGCATCTCTGTATCTGCGCTCTCCTCAATCGAAGTACTAACGTCCGACCGCAGATCACTTTTGGGGTCTTTGTTTTATTTATTTTTTTTTTATATGTATACCCTGGTAAGGGGTATTTTGGGTTTAAGGGGAAGAATAGGAATTTATATTATTTTAGTTAAATATTTTATTTATTTGTTTTATTTATTTTTTAAGGGGTATTTTGGGTTTTAGGGGAAGGATAGAAATGTATATTATTTTAGTTAAATATTTGAGAAAGTTGGAAATTCGAGGGATTGATCTTTGTTTTTTAAAGGTAATAATATGCAACTTAAGGGATTGTTTTTACTCTTTACCTTATACACCAATCTAAATACATTATTTTTAAGATGATATTGTAAATTTTTGCTTCAGCTTAAATATTAAATAGTATTTTCAAAGGCAATTTATATTAGATAATATAATTTTATGTTTTTTTCTGAGGATTTCATTATTCCTTGATCATGGTTTTATAAATAGTTTTCAAGTATCAAAATTATTTATTAATTTAATTTTCAGATACTTATGTAATCAACTTAATACCGATCGAATTTATATTGGTTGCATTTCCCAGGGTATTTAAGCTTCGACTTTTCCAAAGATAATTAGCTTCCTTTCTCGTGAAAAATATATGTGCCTTTTTGGGCTTTTGGCTTTGCCCCTTTTTGAATGTAATTCGTGTGTTGCTCTTTTTGGAAGTGCTCTTTGTTATTGTTTGTCATTATTTGTGCTTACTTCTTCCCGGTTCCTCGCCGTCTCTCTTATGGCTTGCTTTGCTTTTGCTTTGCTTTACCGCTGCTTAAACATTATTTGCTGTTATGTAAGCAAGCGGCAACGCATATTTTGTTTCAATTTCATTTTTTCCCCTTGGATTTTTTTTTTCGTCATTTCTTTCTTTGGTATCAGTTTTTTATTTAATTTTTTTCTTCTTTTTTGTTGTTGTTGTTAGCTGCTACTGACTGAGGCTTTGTTGCCAGCGTTTTGCTTCATGTGCATGTGGCCACATTATTTGGTAATTGTCTTGGTGTGAGTGCGCATATAACTGTGTGTTGTTGGCCAGGTTATTGAACTTGAACGTCAAGTGACGTGTGGCCTGTGGCTCTGTGGCCCTCTGTCTCTTTTTTCTACCTTTTATTTTTGCCTTTTCTGGTTCACTTTTTGGGCTTGGATTGTATTTTTTGTTTTGTGTTCCCGACTTTTTCGTTGTTAGCTGTTAGTCAATTGTATCTGACGGATGCGAGGCGGCATGTGGAGAGCGGGAGTGCAGCGCTAATGATTGCAGCTGAAATTTCAACTGCACTTTGGGCAGGAAATGGAGTTTCATTGGCCGAGAAGGCGCAGCGAAAGATCCCAATGGTTCAGATACAGATACAATTTAGAAATAAACAGATTTCAATCGCTCAATCGATGGGAAAGCATTTTTAAACCAATTAAGATAACCATTTCCTTTGCCCAGAGAATACATATATACAACATTAATGGAAGAGAACATTCTATTTAAAGATTTTTATTGTAAAAAAGCTTATACTTAATTATATAAATATGTTTTAAATTCATTTTGCTTGTATTTTAATTAATTTTTTTCTCTTTGCAATTATCATTGAATTCCCCCGTGATATTTCCCATCAATTTGCTTTTGTAAATACGCACAATTTTTTGGTTTTAATTGCAAACCAAAAGCAAACAATACAAACGTAAAATTAATTGAAACTTATTGATTATAATCAATCCTCAGTGGCGAATAAATAATAACGATACCTACTCGACAGAACATAAAAAAAAACAGAAATAATAAAAAACAGATTCCGAATCATAAACATGACGAAAATGCCAATGTCAACAAATTATTGCGTTTAATAATTTACCCCGGCGATAACAATAACAAGCTGACAATTTGCTGCTGCGGGAGAAAGAATATTTATGCACTCGGGGGGCCGCAGAACTTGTCTCATTTGAATTTATTTTATTGGCCGGCGGAAAAGTGAAAGACAAAACCGAAATAAATAATGGAGGCGACCCAGAGACCGAAATGGGGGCGTCTCAATGGAGGCAGTTTATACGAAAGATATGTACTTACCTAGGGCGAGATGTATGTGGCTCTACCGCGAGGGGCAGATCTCGTACGACGGACGGACCCACCGACGACCGGTAGACTAATTAGATACAATTCCAGTTGGCCTGGCATGCCGTTCTCAAAGCACGTTTCTCTCGGCTACAATGAGCGAGCGGGGGCAATGCGATAAATACTAGCAACGAGCAACGGTTGCAGCAGCAACAGCAACAGCAGCAGCAAAACACGTTTTTACTTTATCGCTTTCCCGCCCAACTCGGCACTCAGCACTCCCCCCTGCTATATATTTTCCCCGAGCCCCCCAATATGCGGCACTTTGTCACAAGTGAACGTGTTGTTCTAGTTGGCAATTGCACATGTTCGTCTGGGCAGCAGCTAACAGGTATCCCCAGGATACATATACTGATACCGATATACAGATACAGATAAAGATACAGAGATACTGAGACCATAGAGCGGGTAACTTGGCCATTACTTTGAGCCACTGCTGCTGCAACAGGCGCGATTACACATAAACTTGGACGATTTCGTGGAAATATTGCCGCCGTGTTTATAAGTCTTACCTGAACAGTTTACATTTGTTGCTGCTGTGGAAATTTCCTATCGATTACTGAAAGTAATTACGTTATTATAGATATAGATATAGAATCTGGGAGTATGAGATACTTTACGATATATTTATAAAAATGTTTGAATTAAATTTGTGCTTTGTTGGTTTTGTTTGGTTGTAAAAATTGTATTTGTGTTTTTAAGAAACAAAGCAAAGTTAGAAAATAGCTAACTTATATTAGATATAAAATGTAATTTACATTTAATATTCATAGATATTTATTTCTATATTTATTTATAGGTATTAGAAAATAGTTATTTAAATCTAAAAAGAACTATATTTAGATTTTAATTCAATTAGGAAAGCTTTTCAAGACTTGTTTTATTAGGTTAACCATATAATAAAGGTTAATATTAATATAGATTAATATTGATTTCAATTAGCAATACCTGCATCTTAGCCAAAATTAATCACCAATCCGCGAAAGATCTCTTTTTGTATTGTCATTCAACACTTTTTGCACATTTTGCACTTTTTTTTGGCGCGCAATTTAATTTTGGCCGCTTTTGACTCATCGGCTGCTACCTCAAGTCATGCATGCAAAAAGAGGAAGAAAAGAGAAAGAAAATAAGAACAAGAATGCCAAAAGAAAAGAAAAAAAGAACTGCTCATTCCTGTTGCTTTCTTCTCAGCCCGCTTTCTTCAGCACATTTCTTTTGAATTGCTCTTTGGCCTCTGCCTCTCTTATTTATTTCCAAAAAAGAAAAGGAAAGAGGCAGAAATATAAAGCATTCAAATGTTTATCGTAGCATTTAATTACTCTCAAATCTCTTTGATAGCTTCTTGGTATTTGTTGATACTTCTATTATTTTTGTTTTTGGTTTTTGGTTTTGTTTTTTTGGATTTTTGGGGGGTGCCGCTGCTAGTGCGGCCCACTGTGTCGATGGTAATTACTCAATTGCTCATACGCCACGTTTCCTCGGGCGGCTTCTCCGCTCCGCTATGTTTCAGTTAAGTACATAGATAAAAAAAATAAATGGAATTGTTATTGCGGCTGGCATTCCGTGGTAGCCGCCGTATTTGACTTGTCTCTTTCGTTATATCTTTTTTTTGGCAGGTGTTTGAACTCTCTCCCTTTCTTTATGGCGCTCTTGTGGTTCAGAGCTCTCTGCAGAGTAAAAAACAGCGCCTAGGCTAGGAAAATGAATAATAAAGTAAATAAAAAAGAAGCCATTAGAGACCTTAGGCTTATTTCTTAATAAAATATATATTTACAGACAAAAACACAGGTGCTCTTAAAAGGTTTTGGCCCAATTTTCAACATAATCTATCCTAAATACTCAAGTAATCATCTTACAAACCCCCAAAAATATTACCAAAAATGTATATTTGTTTTGTACCTTTCGTTTTGTGTATAAATATTTAACCTTTTATGGAAATTTTCGCTTTGCCTTGCTGAGGCTTTTTCGAAAAACGTGTTTTTTGCAGCCGCAAATCCAAATCAATGCAGTTCTAGAGTCATTTTTAGTTGTTGCAGTTGTTGCTTTCCTTTAGCTTTATTCGCCGGTTTACCTTCACAGCAAATGTTCTCCAAGTTGTAGCTACCTTTTTTTTTTACCTGCTGCTGCTGCTGCTGCTGCTGCTGGTGTTGCTTTTGAAATCCAGTTTTGCGCAGCTGCAGCGCTTGATGCGAATCAAAAAGCGCAGCCGCGAAACAGTTACGAGGCGAGCAACGCTAAAGCAACGCTGACAGAACAAAAACAATAACAACAGCAGTAGCAGCGACAACAACAACAGCAGCATAATTTCGCTGACCCACTAAATTCAACAACAACATAGCGCAAAAATATAATTAAATGTGCGTGTCTGTCAATGTCTGTCTGTGTGACTGACAATCGCGCGACGTTTTAAAAATGCAGTTGGAATTCTCTAATAAAAACCATTAGGGCTAAGCTAAGTATTTTATTTAAAGGTTTTGTAAAAATAATATATCCCATTTTAGTTGAAGTTCTCTAATAAATACTTTAAAGGAACTATTAAAGATCATTATTATATGGTTTCAAATTTTAGTTGGAAATTCCTGACAGAAAAAAGTAGGACGCTATGTTAAGTAGATTATTTTAGGGTTTTTAAATATATATATATATAAAACTTTAGTTGGAATTGTCTAATAAAAACTATTAGAACACTAATTAAAATGATTATTGGGCTTTTTAAACGATGTATCAATATTTCTCTGAGTACAGATACGTTTTAGTTTCTAATCAGTTTTTTTGCTGACTATGTAACCATTTACGTTAATATTCAATAAAAACTGGAATAAAGGCTAATAGCTCAATTACGATTGCAAATAAGGCTTTGATAAATAAGAAGGCAGACTAAAGGTGATCGCACATTAACAAATATAATTTAGATTAGTAATTAACAATCACTTATAAAGATTAATTATAGTTATTAGAAACATTGCACATATTATAGTCCTATTTAAATATAAATATAACATTTTTCGACAGAAATATGTAAAGGAAATCACATCTCTTAAATATCAAACCTCCTTAAGATGGGGTTTTAATGGGATAAAGTTTGATAAGTATCTTTCTAGTATCTAGTATCTATAGTTACACACATCTAAAAGTCCTGTGTTGATTTCCTTTAACTCAAAGTTCTGAAAGTTTAAATAAGTTTGAGTTTCAGTGCAATAAAGTTATAAAAATATCTTTAAAGTACTTGAAGTTTGAAGTATCTCACATGTCAAAGGCTGTTCAAACCAGAACTATGAGTTATATAGTATCAAAGGAATGGAACTTATAGTTTCAATGACATGAAGTTTAGCATATATCATTAAAAATCATGCAGCATCTAGTATTTCACATCTAAAAGTACAGGTTAAGTATTCTTATATTTCAAAAGTTCTTGAAGATTGAGTTTTAATGCAATATGGTTCAATATATATCTTTGAAATACAAGCATTTTTTTTTGTATCTCAGAGATCGTTTAAACTGGAACTATGAGATTACACAGGGTTTACAGCTATAGAAGCTCGACTGTAGGATCTGGGAATGGCAATAGCAATAACAATAAAAGCGGCGAGCAGCGCCAAATGCAACACTGCAAATTGCAAGCTCGACTTTAGCGGCGAAAAGCGAATCCGCTGAAATCGAAAAAAAAAAAAATAAATAAATAAAACCTGGAGCGTTCGCTGGACGCGTGAGAGCGTAGGAGAAAGAGAAGGTGAGCGGAGAAAACGGTCAGTCATGTGCATTGGCAGCGACGTCGGCTGCGGCAGAGGCGGAGACAGAGGCGTCTGCATTGCAAAACCGATGAATTCGCCTCGTGCGATTTTTTTATATTTTCTTTTTTCTTTTTTAGGCCTTTCTTTGCCTTCGTTCCTTCACTCGCCTGCGTTTATTTTCATTTCTTTATGTGTTGCTAACGGTGCTTGGGCTTTATTTATATATATATATATATGTTTATATATGTATGTGTGTGTAATTGTGTGCTTTTCTCTCTCCCGATTCGTATTTGTGGGTAAACACGTTTTTTTTTTTGGAGCTGCGCTTTGCGAAATCGAATGCGAAATGCATTGGTGGTAGTTAACCCATTGATGCCCCTGGAATTGGATCGCAGTAATCCCATCGATTGGAATTTCAGTGGAAGCTAAAAATAAGACTTTGTTTTGTGTTTTTTTTTAAAGAGTTTTTGGCAATTCCTTTTTTACTTTTTAATAAAGCCTAAAATTTGTATCTTGTATCTTAGACCTGAAAATGGTTGAATTCCCCTCTGGATGTATATGAATCTTGTATCTTATGGATGTATGTATATATATGTATATTTTTTAGTTCCGAAACTTTTCTTATACATATAAACTAAGATAAATACCGTATGTATCTTTATTTCGGTATTTAAAAATATATAAAAACTGCAACTTACATATTAAAAATTCTTTTCGAATTTGTAGTTTCTTTAAACCTTTAATATTTAATAATAAAAACTTCTCCAGAAAGAACCTTCCCCTTGAATAATAATTATTATATTTTTTAAAACCTATTTCTCATAAATGTATCTCAAGAACCATACTGCTGTCAGATGTATCTACTCATTACTGGCGTTATCTTTGAGGTTTACCACAAGCCGTCACCCTGAAAAACCTCTATCGAGCTTGTGGCTTTCGGGTTTCCAAACCTTTTTCGTATAATTTTCGGGTTTTTAGCGACCTTTTTTGGGTTCTTACTGTACTTATCCTATAGTATATGCCTACCATATATGTCTGTATGTCTGAACACCATGTGTATGCATATGTACGCAAACAATCCCGATCGTTTTGTTGGTTTGCATTTCCTTTTTCGTGCCTCTTAAATGTATTGACCCAATTCTCCAATCTGAGCATTGGAATTTCGTTTGCATTTCGTTTAAGTGACTTGTATACACAGCCATACATATGGATATATATATCCAGACAGTAGCGATTTTATCGCCTTTAAAAAGCCGTCATTTGGACGCATTAAATCTGAATTGCATTTGCATAATTAGGAGGCTAAAAGAAAGTGTTTGAAATATATATATCCACATACATATTAGACATTTTAATTGCTTTGCACACTTGCGGTTTGCTGCTTCGGCTCATAAATCTCCGATGTGTGACACTTAATTTCGAAGACTTTTAAATGGCAGCTAATCTAGTTTACAAACATTTAATTAAAATGCTTCTTGAAATCACTTACTGTGTAATTTGATTTTATTCTTGATCGCATAATGAAAAGTCAATAAACTACTTTTCACACTGAGAGAACGAGTGCAAACACGTGTAGAACACCATGGCCAAGCACTTTTTGCTGGTTAATTTCGGTTTTTTATTATTTTTTACATATTTATTAGCGGTTTCTGTTCTGTTCTTGCGGTGGCGAGGAGAGAGATATATATTTTTTTTTTGCCACGCGAATTTTATTATTGCTGGAAAAGCAGAAAAAGTTGGCACTTCGATGAGGGATAAAAAAATGAGTTAAATTTATGCGGCACATTTTATTTTTTGTGGTTGAAATCAGCTTTGTCCTCGGCCCAAAAACTTTTTTATTTTCAAATATATATATTATTAAAACGATTTCATTTCATTAAAAACTTAATAAAGTTATTAATGTTAAAAGGGTGTGCGTCTGTCCATTAATATTCTACTCTAAATGGATATAAATGAATTGTTAATCAAAATATTGCAGTGATTAACTATGGCATTGGTTAACCTGGCCTGCAATGCAACCATTTAAGATTTAATTAATTTTCCCTGTGCCGGGTGTCGTTTATGAATGGCAACAGCTTTATAGTAATAATAATTGTTTAAATGCAATAATTATATAATTTTCTCTTTTTTGTCTGTCTCTTTATAGGTAAGTTCACTGATATCTCTCTCTCTCTCTCTCTCTGCAAACGGATTGTAATTTATGGTATGTGGCTTTAACACGAATTAATTGTTTTGCTCTGCTTTAATGGGAGTGGAAGGAGGGGTCCCATCGTAGATTAGAAAGTGTAAACAAGAATTTCTACTGTGGAAAGTATCTTTAGCCTTAACGGCTTGGCGTATTATTGGTATTATGGCGTGATTGAGGCGAGAAGCCGGAAACAATCGCAGCGTTGATAATCAAATAACAGTTGGCCAACAACTGCAGCCGTATTATGTGTCTTTAGCCCCGTTTTATTATATGGAAAATGGATTGAATCGCACATATCGCATTATTGATAGCGTGAACTGCGGCCGGCCATGTTCGCGTTTCTGCTCTATATACGAAAAGATAAAAAGATACAATACTTCAATTTTATTTATTTATGGAGCGCACTTTGCATTGTTGGAATAACAGCGCATCAAAATGAGCGACAGTTCGTTCACACCAAACACGCAATAAGAGACAACAAAAATGCCACATTTCTCTGTCTCTCTTTTTATCGTGAAATATTTAAATTGTTCCCTGGCACATTTCGCTACTGATAGCACATTTCAACGGCAGCTGCAAAAGGCACAAAAAACACAACCAAACACCTAAGAAAACACTGTGGATGAGCCGGGCTAGCAAACAGAACAGATCACCTTCTTCACCCCCCCGAACAGCGAAAACATCTCACAGATATTCGGTCTTGGCTGACAAAGAAAGTCGTTTAAATATCTAACTGACTTGACTGCATTTAAATAAATGAAATTGCCAACAAGTAGAGCAATTTACTGCTTCAAATGGCATTTTATTTGTGCATCAACTGTTAACTGCATAGCTAGGTTTTCCCATACAATTTGGGTTTTAAATAAGGCCAAAACTGATGGCCTAAATGGAAATTACCATTTCTATGAATAGAGGGAATTTATTAAGGAATTAGAGACAGTGAGGTAATTATAGGTTACAAAATACTTGGAAATATAATTTGAGCAAAAGAAATTATTTACATTTTATATTTACTCAAGTATTTTTAATTTTAAGTTTTACCCTTACCTCCAACAGAATGTCAGGTGTTCTTTTAAATGATGTAAATAAATATTTAAACTTAAATTCTTAAAGATTCTGTCCCATACATTTCTTAGTTTATATTTATTAAATTTTATTTTATTTATTATGGTTAATACTTTTTTTTATATACAAAATACTTGCTTTGCTTAAGTTTAAGTTTCCCTTTTGGCCAAAAGGTAGCGCACAAGCGAAACCAAAAACTCTGAAGAAAGCCAACAATAATAAATAAAGTGAAATGTGTTTAAATATTGATAAAAACAATAAGAATAGCACCAGCGACACAAGCTGGAAAAATGCTGTTGCACACAAAGAAAACAGAGCGAAAATAACAACTCGGCCGGCCACATGTGTTAATTTGTGCTCACAGGTGAGAGGGTGGTGGTGGTGGTAGCAGGGGGGGGCACCGCCAGTAGGTGGCCACAGGTGAGCACAAGGGGGTGGGACAGGGTAAACTTCGGCAAACTGCTGACAAATATTTAATGGCTGTCGAGTTCAGCACAGTTCGGTTTGCTTAGATCCGCTCAATTCAGTTTTTACCCAGCTCCCCTCACTCCCCCGCAGAATGTGTGTAGAACAGTGGGTCAGGTGCAAAAGTGGGTGAGGTGTGAGGTGTGAGGTGTGTGTGTGTTGTTTACACAAACAGCTCCCGTTTCGCTTTTCTTTTTCCTATTTGATGATTAACACATTTCAAGTCACCGGTTGTTGTGGGCTTAGCTGTTGCACACACGAAAATATGCAAATATTTTTAGATATTTGGTGACGAAGGCAACAACCCCACATTTGAACACAAAAATAAATGGTAACAAAAGAGGTTATTATTAATTAAATGCTATATTTGAGGGGTAATCTATTAGTGTTAAAATTTAATTAGTATACAAGTATTTTTGAAGGTTTATTGCCTGTTAAGGGTAACATTTGTTTGTTAAATAGAAAAGATCTTTAAATAAACAATCAATCATCAATTTAGAAACTTTTTCTTTGAATTTTCTTTTAATATTAAACAATTCGTTGTTATCAATAAACGAAGAATTGCCAAGCATAATAATTATTGATAAAATAAGTGAACCTTTTGAAGAAACATTTAATTATATGCATGTATTTTCATTTTAAAATTTAATTAGTAAATACGCACTAATGAAGGTTTTATTGCCTGGCAAGGAAAACATTTGTTCGTTAAAAAGAAAAGATCTTTAAATAAACAATTAATCATCAGTTGAGGAACTTTTTCTATGGATTTTCTTTAACTTTAAACAATTAATTTCCAAAGACTTATATTTATTTATTTATTGATAGAATGAGAGAACCTTTTGAATTAACATTTAAATATATGTTTTTATTTTAGTAAGTTGTAATTTAAAAACAAATGATTTTAGATATTTTTTAATATATTTTTTTCTGTGTACTGAGTGGCAATTGTTTTGGTGGTTTGCTTGAGGAGTGCGGTTTGGTACGAGGGCGTAGTACCGCCTAATGGGTAATGATGTGGCTCCTTGGCCGAACGATGATGCGACTCGTTAATTTAGTGGCCGCCAACGACGACGGTGGAAGATGCCGCGGCCAAAGTAAACATTTGAATAGAGCCCGCGAATTGCTCCATCGCTTCGCTTTTCCTCCCGCCCATTCCCCCCCCTTCCTCAATCGGATTAGGGGGCGTGGCTCTGGACTCCCGGCGTGCGGAGTTCATGCCGCCTTTCTTGGCTTTTGTTTTTCTTGGTGTTGTTTGCCTAGTGTAGGCATGCAGCGTCGCAGGTGGTGTTGATGATGATTATGGCCATAGCTTCTCGACGAGCTCCTCTCTGTTTGCCCAAAAAAAAAAGATGGTAAATGAAATTTTTATCGCACTGCAATTGCTGGAACTCTTGGTGGCCATAAATTTGGCCGAGCACTACATGAAGTTATTTTTGGGGGATTATTCTATAAGTACTTGTGTGCGTAGCGCTCTAAGCTTAGCACTTCAGGTGGTGGGGAGCCATAGTAATTCGCCTGGCATTAGTTTCAAGTGCACACAAGGGGTGAGAAATTGGGGTGAGTTAAAGTTTAAAGGAAAGTTTAGGGTAATAAAATTAATTTTATATGCGAGATTTATGTGAAAATAATTATTAAAAGCGTTACATTTATTTTGAAAGTGTTTCGTTAAAACATTTTCTTTAGGTTTCCTATATTTTAATCTACGTTGCACTAGAATTCTCATGTTAATAAAAGATTTCAATATTTTTTCATACAAAAATCGATTTTAAATCGATCACCCAGAGAAACTGGGTGCTTCTTTCCTTGAAACGTCTGTATTATTTTTGTTATATTTATCGATATTTTTTGTATGCAAAAATCGATTTTAAATCGATTAAATTGAAAACAGGTTGAATCTCTTCTGAGGTATTTGTATGTGCTTGTTACTTTTTATCATAAAGTACAAGTTTCAAGTTTATTGCCGTTTTTCATATTTTTTAATAGAAAAATCGATTTTAAATCGATTACCCTGAGAAGATGGTGCATCTTTCCTAGAATCATCTGTACAGCAGATACTTTAAGTTTCTTAAATTTAAGCATTTGTTGTAGAAAAATTTCAATGTTTATAGTTTTCCATATTTTTTAATGCTTAAATAGATTTTAAATCGATAAACCGGTTGAATCTTTCCTTAAAATTTCTATCTATTCTTAGATCTTTTTATCATAAACTAGTTTTTTTTTATTGTTTTAATAAAGTCTTAAGAGTCTTCTTTTAATATCCATAAAAATTTCTATATTAAATCCTCTAATAAACCATAGAATGCCTAAGACTTCCATACTTTTTTTTGTCCCCCAATTAGTTGCGGGCCATATAGCTGCTTATTTTGCGATGAGCTTATTAACTGCTCATTAAGTAAATGATAAATGCTCATGTTAAATCGGCCAGACACTTATTTCGCGAACGGGCCAGCAAATATAGATTTTTGGCATTTGGCCTAGAGCTGATACTATACGGCTCTGTTCGTCATGCACGTTGTAAAATAGATCAAAAGCGTATAGAATAATGCAATTTGAATTTCTGCTGGAGGCAGCCAGGAATAATTGAGGAATATTATTAATAAATATTCTCTGTTAAATCCCCTTCACCAGATACCTATTTGGGTCGGCGGCTGGCACGTGCCTGGTCCTTATATAAGTTTCAGGTTCTTGCGTATTTTTGTTTCTGCTCACCCACTCGAAGGGGATTCGATTACGCACCCCGCTGATTAGTTTTGCTTTGTTGGCGCTTCCCGGTCGGCCAATTGTCAAGTAAGAAAAATAGCGGAAATATTTTACTCATTGACGTAGCAACGGTCCAAACAAACCAAAAAAAAAAGTAGAGAAACAAAGACTATATTTTGCGGATTCTTGGAGGTATTGAAACACCTCTATGTTCTATGTACAATGGGGAAAATTTCAATTGTGCCCGCCCAGCGAGGAATGTCTACCCCCATTTCCCATCAGCAGAGCAGCATCCCCACTCGATGATAATGATGATGATGATGATGGGGTTCTCTTGTCCATCCACATCATTCCACATGACAGACGGAGATTGCGTGAAAATCTCACAGATTTGTTGACATTTTCAGCTTACATTTTATTCAATTGCTGATGTGCGACTGGCCGGCCGGGTAGAGCCCAAAAATAAATATAAATTAATCTTATACTCATGCATGTACGATTTACTTTGTGTTTCTACGCAATTGAAATTAGTTTTACTAAATTTAATTTAATTAAACAGCCAGCCCCGAAGGGTTGACCGCATTTCTCAGCTCATTTCCTGAATTGTACACGAACCTCAATTTCTATGCTCTGTGGCAATCAATTTCTGACTCAATACCAAAATGTATTTTCATTTTCCGCACACCCCGTCGGCACCTTGCATGTATTTTTATGCGCATTTAAAAGCATTTTCCATAAATAAAAAAATTATGAAAAAAAGAGCGGGCGATACGAGAGGCCCAAAACAGACGAATTAGTGAGGATTTTCACATGAAAAGCGGCGCGTAAATTGCGCGCAGACCACAAGGAGGCTGGGCGATGGGTCGCAAGGGGTGGAGGTTTGGGAATGGAAATGAAAATTGTTTTATGTTTGAAGCGCCCGAAAGATTTTTCCACATAAATTACATGCACACACGGCCGAAGAAGCCGAACCCCACCGACTGTTGTCATAAGTGATCAACGCGGTCGGACCTCAGTCAGGCAGTCAGCCCGTCCATCCGTCCCTCCGCCGGTCCGGGTGAGTATCTCTAGTTTGTTGCCATATCCACTGGCACGTCAAGTGAACTGACATTAAAATGACGAAAACGCAAATCAACAGCAAACAACAAACAGCCGAGGCAGCCGAAACAGCAGCACTTTTGCAGGAACTTTTTGCCTTCGGCTGAGTTTGTTGAAAAGATGGATGGATTTATGGCTCAGTTTGTTGTGTGTTCCTTCCTTCCCAGCCTCTCATTTTGTTGTATTTATTTTTGCACGGTGGGTGTCTGGCTCGTCAATAGTTTTTCATCAAGAAAAATGGCCAAGTTTTTCTTTGGGGAGCAGGCCTTAAGATGATTTAATTAAAAGGAGTTTGCTTAAGCAGGTTTTGAAGTAACTAAATGGCTTAGATCATATCAAAAGTGATTTTAGAAGCCTATAAAATTGTTTACAACTTTTTATGTCTGTTTTTAAGGGAATTCTATTTGAGATTATGGTATTTGTAGCTTGTTTTGTCCTTAAATATAAACTTAACCTAGTAATAACAATTAAAGTATCATTTTACTTAATGATTCTTAAAGCTCAGATACATAAAAACTGCCTGATGTTAACTCTAATTGTTTGCAGATAAATTAAGAATTATTTATTAGATCCCAGATAAGTCTCTTTAGACTAGATTTACTTTCACACATATTTAAATTACATTGATTTCTGATCTTTATTAAATCAAATGCAGTGAATTATTGGTTAACCAACCTCGATTACTTCAGCCTAAGAGGTTTAAGAGGCCAAGAAAACAGATTAATATCTGTAATTAAATTTGTGGCCTTAATCTCAGTATGTGGCCAGAGGTGATTGTTCACAGTTTCTAATTGAAAATCATTAGAAACCAAAGCACATGCAATTTACTTTTCCCCCCATATTGTTGGCGCTCTCTTGTACACGTCAGCTGAAAAGCAAGGGGCATGGGAAAGGGGTGGGGAAAACCGGGCATGGGCACGGCACGGAAAAATCAAACGCCGAACTAATGACAATTTTCAATGCTCCACGTGCTCGCTCCACCGCCGCCGATGCCGCCACCCGCTGTGACTAATGAGCGTTGCTAACTGAGATAAGAGATCTTGGCCAAATGGCAAATACTGAATATATAGAACGGCCAGAGCAGAGCACGGCAATTGCCGTTTGTTACCAAGAGATTTGGCCGCCGCCGTCAGAGTTTAGAAACAAATCGGATACAGAAAACAAAACAGACAAATGTATTTAGAAAGAGTACTTATGTCATTCATGAGAATGTATCTCAGCACACGTCAGAGATACAGACCGCAGATGAGGATGATGATGATGATGATGACGCCGATGAGCAATGCCAATAGCATGCACGACTCTATATTATATAGTTTAAAAGGTTTGTCTTTGGCGGGAATGATTGATTGCCGCCAAAGAAGCGGAGGCCGCGCAGCGAATTGTATCTCTCAGATACAAATGCATGCCAGACTGTTTATAACTTGCACATTGTTTTATTATTCTCAAATAGCAAGTCCCCATCCCTCGCATCATTCTGCTGTTTTATTCGTTTTGATGTTGGGCCCACTTGACTTGGACTTTTGATGTTTTTACTTGGCCTGGCCAAGACGGCAGCCACAGATCTGGCACTCGCTCTTGTCGCTCACTGATCTGCAGCATTTAATTTCATTTCATTGTGGTGGCTTCTGCTGCTGCTGCTGCTGCTGCTGTTTTAATTAAATTTCGCAATGCGAACGGATTGAAGAAGAAAACATTTTGTAAATTGCATTTTATGTGCAATTTTCCTTCGACATTGGGCCGGCCCAAGGGGCCTGGTGCTTCTTCGGGGATTGGACAGAAAGAAAAAGTGACCGGAGTGCGACGTCTGCTGGCTGGCGGACTACAGTGCATCTAATTGCGAGTAACAAATGCCGCCTCATGTTGCTGTCGCCAGACATTTTCCTCAGCCTAGGCATTTCACTCTTTCTGGGTTTTCTTTTTGGCTCGAAGGCAAGAAGACACAACCACGACGCTGATGATGGCTCTGAAGAGCACCAGCATATGTGCGAGATGGACACTTTTGGGGCTGCTGGCGAAGTTTTTGATTAGCTCAGCTACCTGGGACAATTAGAAGCAACAAATGAGTTGAACAAATGCCACAAATGGATCATCTTGTCTCATTTTGAGGCAAGGCAGAGTGGATAAAAGTCCTTGTGGGGTTTCTTGGGTATTTTTTGATATGGGAATGAGTTTTAATTACTGAGCAAGGTGGATTTATACATCGAATAATTAACAGATCATGGAAATGTAATTGAAAGTAGGATATTTTCTTAGGATTTAACCATATTTGTTTATCACTTTCTTATCCAAAAGCCTTGTTTTAAGATTGTCCCTAATATTTATTATTATTTTTTGTGCTTTGATTACCTTTTCTGGACTTTAATTACCAGAATTTAGCCAGAAAATATTAGTATAAATATATCTCCAATCAACTTTTGATTTTATAGAATAAAATCTGACATCTTTCACTCCAAGGAGCTCTTCCTGCGAGGACATTTTGACAAAATGCCAGTACACACTTCAATTGTCTAGCTCCCCGGACTGTCATTCCTCTTTTGACTATCTGTCTGTCCGTCTATCTGACTGAATCTGGCAGTATTTCGGGCTATTTTTACTACCTCGATTCTTTATCTGAGATTCTGCAACTTGCAGTTTATTGCGATTTCTTCATCTTCATCTTCATGACGGCGACACATCGTTTTCTTTCTGTCTCTCCCCAGTCCGTCGATTTTTGCGCTTTCTTTTTATTTTTTTTATATCTGATGTTTTTTTTTCTGCGTGGATTTCTTGGCAAACGCATTTATATTGTGCACTTGTATCTCTCGGCTTGTATCTATGTATCTGGTGGATGTGTGGCTGGTGCACTTTATACGAACAGCGACCGCTTGATCGACTGAGTGCAAATTTCTCGAAGCGAAATTTATTTGTGATTTGCAATTCGCAATTTGCATGGACCCGCCGACCGACGTACCGGCAGACAGACAGACGGTATGTCTGTCCCGTCCCTCCCCAGTGAGATTTTGTGGGTAATTCATCTTCATTTCGTTGCGGTTCGAGCTGAAATGCGTTGCGGTATGCAGCCGCGACACTGCAACACCGCTGCATCGCTCGCCTTTGGGCTATTTTCAATTCGTCCGCCGCTGTGCTAAAAATGTTTCAAATGTTTTTAACCAAAAATAAAGCGAATTCGAAAAAACCAACAAAAGCAACAGCAACAGCACAGAATCGTACAGAATCGTTCTTCTATAGGCTTAATGCACTCAAGTCTTAAACCCTCCAACAAACCATCTATCTATCTATCTATCTATCCATCTATGTATCTATCTATGCATGTATCTAGCCATCCATCCATCCATCAATCATTTTAGTATCTTGTTGCTGCTGTTTTTTTGTAATTTAATCAACAGTTTCCAATGCTGCGGGATTTACTTACTCGTCTGGGGGTGAGTTTTATGGAAACTAAAAGAAAATATATCTACATGAAATACAGGGAAAATTGAGAGAGCTCTTGAGAGTAGGTGTAGGTACAGGGAGGGGAAAAGAAAAATGTGGATGGTTGGTGTATTATTATTAAAGGCAAATTTGACAGAAAACAAATGTTTCTTTCCTTCGCTTGGCTCTTTGTTTTCTTTTCTTTTCCTCGGATTTTCACACAAATCGCTTTGTATGCGTCAAAGTTGTTGAAATTCGAATTAACCCTTGGATAAACCAAGGACGTCGGTGGGTTGTGGCAGGAAGCTGTCGGTTGGCATTAGGTATTGGATTACCATCAGCTCTGCGATGATGTGAAGCGTATAATAAAGTTGCAAAATGATCAATTTAGCATTGCTGGAAAGTCATTAAAATTGATTTTGAATTTGAATTTATTTATTTCTTTCAAGTTTCGTATTATTTGTTTATCTTTTATAAATTGATATCTCTATTGTCCTTTTTGCCAATTAAGTTGAATTTAGTCTTAATTGGTTTCAATGTATGGCAAAGTCCTTTGTTATTTCCATACTTCAAGCTATTTAGGTTCTTAAAGATGAAATCATTTCAAGTTTTCTAGTTTTGTAAATGCATCTTGCTTCCTTTATCTCTTTTTTGCTCTTGACTTTAATTATTCCAGCCAATTGTAAAACACAAAGCTAAGGTCAGCGGTTGCCGTCGAGTTCATCGCTGCTTGCCTTAATGTTTACATATTTGTATTTATTATACGTATACAGAACTCGCACTGGCATCTAAAAATACGTCACAAAGGCGAACCATTAACCTAATTGCAAAAGTCAGGCAATGAATACAAAGGCCCCAGGTAGCAACAGGCACCACCGCCGGTTACTAGTACAACTCGGTGTATATTTATATATAAGGAATAGGGTTAAGTGAGTCCACTCCTGCGAAATGCATCGACGCTCTTAAAGTGAGCCAGAGTCAGCTATGAAATAATTGTGGCAGAAACTTAGGAAAAAGTTAATTAACTTTAATAGCAATTAGTTGGTAGACTGCCGGCTGACAGCGACACTGACAAGTTCAAGCGTCGTGTAACGAGAAAAACACGAACCAACTTGGGAGAGAAGTTAAGGGAAAACGTCAAGGTGGCAAACTCTTGTAATGATTAGAAATTATCCAAGTTTTAGCAAAGCCTAAGTACCGAGTTAATTAGTTCAGGGCATCATCGGTGTTTCGGTGTCAAGACCAAACAACACCTGCCTTTCGGAAAAATGTGAAAAATTTAAATTCACTCCACGGCGGCCCCAACAGCAGCCCCTTCGCAGATGTCGTCGCCCACTGATTGACATTTGAACGTGACATGAACATGGTTCACCTAAATTCCGTAATTTATTTTGAAATACTCGCCACCGACTAACTGAAAACAAAACGGAAATTATGTTAGCCATGCCTTGTGGCCAAAAGAAAAAAAATCCTACATTTTGGGTTTGGCTTTAACCGCATTGTTGCCATTTCAACAAATATTTTTGAGCATTTAAACATATCCCCGTGACAGCGTCAATTAAGGTGCGAAAGGAAAAAATAAAAACGAAAAGTGCAAGTTGACTTAATTTTTTGCACTTAGCCATAGAAAATTGGTGTGTTTTTGCATTGGCTTAAATTATGCCATTAGTGCAGAAAATCAATTCGTTCGGTTTTACGTAAGCAATGGGGTAATGATGATAAAAAAAGGAATAATTTCCAGAATTTAGGAGGTTTTTTAATTGTTTTAAAACCAATTTAAATATTTTATTCAATTGCTGATTTTTATTTTGTGAGATAAAAGAAATGATAATTATTAGCTGAATTTAGGAGGAATAAGATTATTAGTATTATTTTTTGGATAAGAAAACTCTAGCTAAAAAATGAGATGAAAAAAAAGGGTTTTATTGGGAATTTCTATTAAATTTCAAAAACAGATTTTAAAATTTTCAAAACAGAAAATGTTATGTGAAATTAGTATTGAACAATTTAAAAATGATTTCTAAGCTTGAAAGTGAAGTAAAATTAGTATTTGGCACTGTAAACATTATTTCTAAGCTTGAAAGTAAAGTAAAATTAGTTTTAAATAATGTAAAAATTATTTCTACGCTTGAAAGAGCAGAAAAATTAATATTAGACACTTTAAAAATTATTACAGAGCTCAAAGAAAGGAAATTAATGTTTGCAATTCAAATTCATAGTTTAAATTAAGCTTCATCTTCACTTAATTTCCGTTTGTAAGTTCTCCTTACTAAATAAAACCAAATAAATCCCAACCAAATGAAGTTATTCCACTCAACAAACATAATTACAATTGATTCAGTTGCTTTGTTGGTTTGAACTTATTTGAAATATGGCCTGCATAAAGCAGATCAGATTGAAATAAATCCCTTTAGCTATCTGAATTTATGACCAAAATATATCGAAAGCCGCAATATAAACACAAATATGCAGCACATGCCGCACTAAACACTCGCTCAGACCACGAAAGAGCCAAGCATATTTACTATATGTATATACTTATATATATATCTGTATATTGATAAATCTGTTGTTATACTCTTCGTCACCACAAAGCCCGATACTGATCCATATATATATGTGTGTTTGTGTACATATTTTTACAGTCCACACAACAACAGAACCAGCAGCAAGCACTTATGAACAAGTCAAATGACGATGTACGGAGAAAGCGTCCCGAGACTACACGGCCAAATCACATTCTACTCTTCACCATCATAAATCCCTTCTATCCCATCACAGTTGTAAGTACACAAAGCAATATAAATATATATCTATATATTTTACTCTTTCTCCCCAGCAGCATCGCCTTCCATACATACATAATCTATATATATATATTATACGGCGATATTATCCCATATATCCTCTAGCTACTTAGTATGTCTTAGGAGGGGAAGACCCCGTATTGCTTATTTTTTCGGGCAAGAAAATAAAATAAAATCCATTGCAATTTGTATTGTGGCTGTTGAGAAACTTGTCACACACTCGACCGGAGTTTCCAGGCATGTGTGCTAAGGATTTGAAAGCGGTTATTTGCCACATTGTCGCCTCTGGCCGGAACCTATACACGTTCGTGTGTGTCCTGTTGTTGTAGGCCCCGGACGAGTGTTGATTGCATCTGGCTTTGTGGTATTTCTGCTCTTATCACAACATTAGATACTTTTTAGCTACAAAATGGCCAGAAAGGGTCCTTCCAGGGACTAGGATATAAGTGGGGATAGCAGCAGAGATGAGCCGGGATATGGACGAGGGTTTAGCCCAAGTGCATTGTTAGACTTGCAACAACGTGCAACGTCAACAGCAACAATTATAAGACGAGGAAAAAACAACACAATGTACCGGAAAACAAAATGAAATAAAAAATGCATAAAGTACTCAAGTGTTAAGGGGCTGGAAAAACGTGCGAAGCCGCCACGCCCACAGCAGCATAGAAAGAGAAATCAAAACTAGGACTCGAAATGTTTTCTACTCTGCCTAAGCTAGGGAATGTTTAGAAAATTAATAAGCAGGAAATTCAAGATTAAATTTAACCCAGCTTAACTCTTAATTATTTAAAAACAGAATGTTGGAAATGTTAGCTTAGTATTAGCTTATTTGTATTATTATTTATTTAAAATCAAAAGCCAAAGTTCAGCATACTTTCCTTCTACTTCAGCTTTTGGTTGCAAAATTCCCGAGTATTTAATAAGTAACAAAAATATGTTCTGGAGAGCAAACTTACTGCATTCAAATGTGGATCAAGAAGCTCTTTGCTTACCCATTTTCCACCAACCCAGTTATCCACACTATAGTTATAGTTGTCGCCCTATATCCTGGCCCTATAGGGTACAGACACTTACACTTACACACTTTCAGGCCGAGACACGCATACTGGCACAGTTTATTGTCTTTTTAGCAAAGGCAAAAAACATTTGGCGGCACAGGCACTACAGCATAGGCAAAGAAAAACAAAAATGCGGAAATGTTCTGCCTTTCATATTCTCTGTTCATCTCTTTCTCACTACACGGAGAAAAATAGTACTTAAAATATGATATTAGTATTATTTTTGTGGGTTAGCAGTTAAAATAGTTGGGTTCTAGTTGGAAGAAAGAACTTAATTACATAAATATATACTTTACATATATTAATATGAACAGTTTAATTTAATAAAATGTTAAAAAATTACCTTATAATTCTTAACTGGTTATAGCCAGAATAACAAGACATTTGCCTTCAATATCTTTTTTCAATGAGCTAAATAATTTTAGCATGCCATTGGAAACTAAATGAAAATTTTACCCTTAAAAACCTTAACCGCTCCACTTCCTGATGAATTTCATAGCAAATAGCTTATAATTCCCAACTGGTTAAAGACAGAAAACTAAACAAGGATGTTTTTGGTAACTAGATTAACATTTTACCCATTAAAACCCTTGATTTATCCAATTCCTAATGAATTTTATCATAAATAGCTTATAATTCTCAACTTGTTAAAGTCAAAAAATAAGTACATTTGCTTTATATCACTTCATTGCCAAAGAGCCTACCAAAAAGAGTGATTTTGGTAACTATATTAACATGGAACTCATCCAAAAACCTTGGATATCCACTTCCTGATGAATTTCATAGTAAAAAGCTTATAATTCTCAACTGGTTGTAGTTAGGAAAAGATAAAAAGAAGGTTTTAGAACACTATTTAAAAAAGAACAGAAGAATTTGGGTTGCTTTTTGTGATCTTTAACATTTAGCTCACCAAAAACTAGGTCTTCCCAATATTCTGTTTTTAGTAGAAAACAATTCATTTCACTTCCTTTTTTTTCCCCAGTGTAGGTTTGTTTGAGAGAAGTGTTTGTGCCCAGGCAATTGTATTTTCCAACACTCGAGCCAAGTGCGAGCGTAGTGGAACATAAAATCCTGTGAAGTGGAAAACATGCAGTATAAAACTACAAAAACTGAAAATAATTTGGGGCCAGCAGCAGCAGCAGCAGTTGCATGGTGCAGTTGTGTGTGTTGGTGCGTTTGTTGTGCGAGTGGGTTTGGGTTTGGGTTCGGGTTTGGTGGATAAAGCCAGTAAGCCCAGACATGTTAATTCGCATCCGACAAAATGGCTGCCTCTGCCTCTGGCCCAGCCTGGTGCAGCAGGATATACCATTCCCTCGTCCGACTGAATGACTCCTCGCAGATCCCAGGACCCATTGTCGTAAAGTCCGACTCACTGGATTTATACGCTCGCATCCAGGCTCGCTCGCCCAGCTGCCTTTTCAACGGAAATAAATCTTTCTGTTGACTTAAGTCATCGTCACGGTGGAGCGTTGTTTGCCGTGGAATTAAGCAATTCTCTTTACAATTCTCCTCCGTTTCTCTCCCGGCATCTCTGAGTCTCGTTATGGCGACACAAATTAAAAGCTTCTGGCAGCTCGGAAAAAATATCTGTTACATCTGCCTCTTATTGAGCGGCATTCCGCCGTTTTAATGAAGCTGCAAATCGGATTAAGTGCATTGCCAGTGACATCAGAAGTTTAAATCAAACTATCAGAATCAGCACAACGATACAGGACTCCTTCCTGAGAATCAGCATTAAATATATGAATGAATTTGAGTTGAGATCAGAATACATTTAAATTCACATTAAATCAAACTTTGACGCTAAATTATTTAGCACTTTTCTAGGCCATTTAAAATTGAATTTATATGTGCTTCTGACGCTGCCACTGCTTCTGGGAAGTGCAATTTCTCCCACTGAAAAACTCTAAAGAAACATGACCGAAAAGAAAACTGTTTCCGGAAAGTTTTCCGGGGAAAACTTGGGCCTTGCACGTTCGTCGGAACCAGGGAACGCTCCATCATACGCTTCAACTAGCTTTGGCTTAACTAATCGCAAACTAAACGACCTCTAATAGCAGCCGGAACTTTTGTCAACAATGCAGACTCCCATTTCCACTGCTTTTCCTCGTCTCTTCCTTATCCGTTTCCACCCAGTCACACATGCACATGCCTGGCCGCCAGGATAACTTTTCCGGAGCTATGCTTTGCTCATTTCCACAGCCGTCGAGGAGAGGATCGGAACAGAGGGCAAGAGGCCGATTATCCGCACGGAACAAAAAGCTTTTGGGGATAAGATTAAAAACTTTTTAATAAGAAGACACTAAAAGCATCAAAGGAAATTTGCTTATGCATACACACATACATATGTGCGGAAAATGCCAGAGCGGAGGCGAAAACCAGATGATAGATGATAAAGTTGTGGCAACAAAAGCCATGAACGGGGATGTTAAAGTTGAAGAGTTGCAGGAAAAAATGCAATAAAAGTTTCTCCCTTGACGACGGGTATTAGCTGACACCAGCGGAGGGCAACAATGTTCAATAATGTATTAGCATGAAGGCCAGAAGGCGTAGCAGCCACAATGCAAATGCAACCAGCCAGCCCAACCCCCCGAGGAGGCTGCACGGCTGGCATATGTAAAACCCTCTTTGAAGCGGCTTATCAGAACGCTGTTCGACTTTGTTGGCAAAAGAAAAAATATGGCAAAAGGGGAAAAACTAGGGGAAAAAATGCAAGAAAGAACTTTATAGTGGGAAAGGCCAACGACTATGAGATACCCGGTTATGTTGTGTGACTACAGGAATCAGGCACAATAATACATTTAATTTGAAATCTATTCAAGATTTCTTCATAAATCTTATTGTGCAAAGTATTTATTTTATTTTTATCTTTATTTACAGAAAACTTGGTTTAGTTATTAGAATTTCTTCGAATAAAACTCAAAACGATGCTTATTAGGTGTTCAGGTTTCTTGGAAAATTTGAGAAGCTTAAGTTAAAGAGACCTTCTTGTGAAAAGTTTTCTTTAATTATTGATTTCTAATATGAACAAAGGTTTTTATTCTATGAACATTTGATAAATTTAATTTAAGCTTGTCTTTTCTTATTGATTTCTCATATTAACAAAGGCTTTGATTTTATGAATATTTAAGAAATTTAATTTAAGCAGACCTTCCTGTGAAAAACTTGGCCTTTATTATTGATTTCTAAATTGCCTAAATTGGATAAATTGAGGAATTTAATAAAATTTAATAAATAAGGATATACAAGCCAGTTTTCTAGTTTATTTTCCCAGGAAAAATGCCTCTAGGAATGAGTTTCCCTATATTTTATATAGCCTCACACCCGATATGCCCTGATTTTTAGCAAATACCTAGCAGGAGCAAGCTGCAAGGCTGCAGTCAGCCATAAGCTAAAGCCCAGGAATGTGTAACGGCAGCTGCAGCTTTTGCAATATGTGACACATGCAGGGGTATCAACAGGAGCAGGAGTGGGAGCAGGAGTGGGAGCAGGAGTGGGAGTAGGAGTAGGAGCAGGAGTGGGAGCAGAAGCCAGAGCAGGAGTGGGAGCAGGAGCAGGAGCAGCAGCCAAAGCAGAAGTAGGAGAAGTGCTAGGAGTTGGAACAACCGGCGTAACAAGCGGAGCAGCAGCATCCAGCAGACCATAATGCGTAGCCTGGCAAAAGCCAACGAGCTGGGCAGGGCTTGGGGTTGAAGTTGGCTGCTAGCTGCAGAAGCAGCAGCAGCAGCAGCGAAGGACATGCGGTGACGGCAAAAGCCGAAGCTGTAGCAAAAAGCCATAGCCATAGCCAAAGCCAAAGCCATAGACCTAAACCGACCGTACCGAGCCCTGGAAAATCCATGCCTCCCCCCCAGTGACTCCTCTTTATGCGAGCCATACGGGAGGAATGAGTGGGATAAGGACCCCAGAAAAAGCTGGGGCGGCACAGGGCGTGGCATTCGTGGCAACTGAGGTTTTCAATAATGCACGTTCTATGGCTCCCATGCCGCGTATTGTATTGCATTTTGTTTATGCATGCGCCCATCAAAGATGGCAAAGATGCCTCGGCAAATGGAAACTACAGTGAAAATGTGGGTAGAATGGGCACTGAGAATAAAATAGGGGTATAAATAAGGGCTGAGAAAATATGAGAGATAAGCGAAGACTTGGCATAAACTACGATAAAGAATTTCCTTAGGTTTTGAAGTTAAAAAAAACCTTAAAATTTTATTTACTGCTTTATTTTTACAACTTGTTGAGTCCTTGTGTGTCTGAAATGATCGGTATCCTAGTAATAAATTTTATTTCCAGTGCTAAAACGGGTATAGATACCCAGGTTTCCAAGTTTGACAAATCGATGAGGTGGTTCCTCTTCCGTTTTCCCTCGCTTTTCTTTTTGTTTTTACCGCCTGTTTTCCGCACCCGCTGCCATTTTTTTTTTATGAGCTTCTGTTTTATGTTTGCCGCCGTTTGTGACAGAAAAATCTGGCATAAAGTTGGCTTTATGGGAATATGCAAAACAATGGATTACGATGTGTGAGGCCCATCGAACTTTGATTGGTTGCTGCCCCCCCGGATCTCTAAAATCGAAACAGGAAACGCACTAGACTCTTTAAAAAAAAATGTATACTGATAACTATTTTTAATCTCAACGAACCCCTAAAGCAAAGGTGGAGAGGACAGTTCATTGAGCCTAAACAGGGCTTTAAGGATCTTTTTGTCCTACTGGATCATTAAAAGGACTGTTGAGTATGTTATAGAGCAGTTCCGGGAAGCATTTGATATCGTTCTTGGTCAGGTGACCGTTTTCATACATTTTGGAGAAGATCTGGGGGGTAAAAAGGAGGTTATTTCGGTGAAGATTTCCCAATTTAAAGACTCACCATTGCCCTGAGCTGGGTGTCATTGAATTGGTCGGTCCTCTCCTTGCGCCAGCTGAGATGCTCGGCCCTTTCCAGCTCGCTAATAACCTCCGCTGTCCAGTCGATGGAAGGTCGGTTCAGTTGAAGTTGGCTGACCGCCAACTGAGATGACTCCAACTTGGAGCTGGAGCTGCTTATCAGCCGGGGTCTGCGCTTCTTGAGGATACTCTTGCTGTAGGAACTCTGCAGGCTCTTCCAGCTCTGTTTGCTCTTCGAGCTCTGCTTGCTCTTCGAGCTCTGTTTGCTCTTCGAGCTCTGCTTGCTCTTGGTGCTGATCCTGCTCCTCAGGCTAATGCGGCTCTTTGACTTAGTTGGTTCACTGGGCTGACCGCCGCCGAGTCGCCTATTCTTGGCATGCTGCTCCAGGAACTTGGCATCCTGCTGGGCCTCCAGCTCGAGCATCCGCTGGTGTCGCGCTCGGTGGCTCAGGTGCCGCTGATGGGGCTTCCGTCGGTGGGACTTGTTGATGCTGCTGCTCCTCGTGGGGCGATGCTTTTCGCGCCGCCTTCGCTGACGGTCGGCCAACTCCTCCTTGGCAAAGATGGGCGCCAGGAGCTGCTCCTTCTGGCTCTGTATCTCTCGGGCAATGATTGCTCGGTGCTTCTTGGCCCGGGCTTCTTCCTCCTCGCGCCGCCGCCTTGCATGCTGGATCATAGGTTCCACCTGAGCTACGTCCGGTTTAAGGTCACCTGGCCAACGAAGGGGTTTGCTTATCCGCTTCTGCGTGACGGATACATTATACACCTGCTGTTTATCCTGGTTTAGGAGTTTCTGCATTGCCTGGTGGTTTGTTTATATAAAGTATAGTAATCTACATTTCATAGATGATACCCTCAAACCCACCTGTTGGTTATGCTCTTCCCTCCTCCGACTGGAGAGCGTTCCAGCAAATATGGACGACTGGTTCTGATCATAGAATTTGCAGTAATATTGCACCTTCTCCGACTCCCTGGGCGGCATGATGCGTCTGTAGTTACCCAGGTGACTCTCCTCCCAGGCAATCTGCTGGGTGAGAGCTCCCAGGGAGCAGGCCTGCCGCACATCGGTGCCTCCACCTCCCTCGCGACCTGACGACGAAGGGCCGGGCAACTGGACGGTAGACTTCTTGTTGTAGATGTTCCTCAGAAGCCTAGTTCGGTGCTCTATGCGATCGTCCCGGATGATCTGCTCCTTGTCCACCAGGGCCGTGCTGAGCATGTTCAGGGTGTCCCGGATGAGGGGACGCTTCACCTCCATGTCCACGGTCTCGTCTGCACACAGACTCGGCGTGTGATTAACCTCCAGGATGTAGGGCTTCAGCTTCCAGTCCACCAAAATGTCAAAGCCCAGCAGCTGGAAGCTGGCCTGGATCTTGTCGTGCTTTGGGAAACAAATATTGTAGTTGTGCTTCAGCACCGGCCACGCGCTAATGATTGTCTTGATGATCGCATCGTCCACACTGGCCCAGAACTCGGACACATCGTAGTTGTGCTCCACCAGCCACTTGTTGAAGGCACTCAGCTTTCGCTTGGAGCCAACTTCCGGAGTGTTGCCCACCATGTACTGGGAGTTCCGGCGGTTCAGACAGTAGTTGGTCAAGTGCATAAACACATTGTGAGCATTGCCCAAGGACGGCGCCACATACTTCTGAGTGGCAAAGCGGGCAAGGCCCTCATTGTACACAAATATCCGCAGGGGATCCACCGAGGTGACCAGCGTATAGACTCGCAGATCGAATTTATAGCCATCGATCAGCAGGGGCTACAGACAGAGAGGGGGAATAGAGGGTATAGAATAAAGATTCTTTTCACAACCAAAGCCTGAACCTACCCGCTCTATATAGGTCTGACAGATGAGCTTCTCCCGCTTGTCCACACTGCGCAGATCGGTGGTTATCCAAATGCCACGACCCTGACCCGACGAATAGGGCTTAAGTATGAAGGAGCGCCTGTGCTTGCTGGAATAAATGGCCACATCGTAGGCGCTGGGTTCGTGAGGAGACTAAATATGAAACCAAAGCTTAGGAAACGGAAGATTAACTCACTCTGTGGGCATCAGCCAGGTCCTGGGAAAGATGCGATAGTCACCGGGGAATAACTTGAGCATGCGATTAAGATTTCGCGACAACAAGTCCTTGCGGCAGATCTCTATCATGCCCGGAAAATGATTTATCTGCTGGAAGCGCTTCATGCTCCGCAGCAGCTCGTGATGGGGCGTACAGTCGGACCACTGGATGTTCCACAATCGATGCTGTGGCACATGCTGGAAGCCCATGTTCCGCGTCACCTTTCCGATCAGCTGGAAACGCGTATTCTCCACACAGACACTGAGCCGCAGTCCTCGGATACTGGGCACAATGTCCGTGCCATCCACATGGAACTGCATCGGGGGCCCCTTGGTGGCGTCATAGCAAATGGCATCGAGCTCAGAGGGTGTGAAAGTGTGCTTGGTTGGCGGATGGCGCGCAGTGTCCTCCGTGATCATCATGATGCGATCGTCCTTGGCACAGCCGCCGCGACGTCGCCAGGTGGGCTGAAAACGCCGCTTGCAACGTGGCTGATTTCCCAGAACGTAAACGCTTTCCCGCCTGTTAACCTCGGACTTGTCCTTCGGCTGCGATTTCTTCGCATCGTAGTAGCGCGTATGCTTTGGCGACATCTTAAGGTCCATCTGACGAGGGTTCCAGTGGTGATGGCGGTGGTGGTAAGGTGGCAAAACCGTGCTTTTTTATACTTTGGCATCTAAAAATTCGATTACGAAAGGGTACATTGAATTTTGAGAGTAAAATATATGTACGACTAAGTTGTGAATTGAATGAGACAGACAGGCATTCGGTAGATTGCTGTATGGCAGATAGCTAAGATATTAGTTACAAAAATCTGGCTAAAAATGTGATTAAGTAATCACCACCGCTGTGTAGTTACCACAGCGATTTGCCGTGGCTCTCGTTACGCAACCTTAGGAACGAACCCACCTACAAGGCAAGGTCAAGTGCCCTGGCGGTTGACATTTGAGATGCGAGCCACTCGATTACCAAAGTCAGTGCCGCCGCGACCCAGCTAAAACCTGTGCCATGTGGTTAGCCCAAACACCTTGCGACAACTGAAACGAACCAGTGCACACCTGCACCACCACCACCGCCGCCGCCGGCAGCCCCCGCGTTTTACGGATTAATTTCCATGCGAGGCGAAGGCGAAGGCGAAGGGTGGTGGAGCTCATTAACCGCAGTTTAATCAGGCTTTAGGCTCATGCGGTTATTAGTTCAGGCAGTCAATGTCACAAGGAAAAGTACAACAAAACATAAAAAGGGCAGCACAATGTAGTTTATATATACATATCAGCAGCAACCGACATCGTAGTTCAGATGTAAATGTTGGTTCGTCATACGCTTGGTTAACTTGGGGCCAACACACACAGATGGCTAAATAGCAGAAAGTCAAGGGGCGTGGCGTCACCGTGCGGATGGGTCACCTTTGGTGTGGTAACCCCACAGGCTTGCACTGTATAATTTACATGCACTGTGAACAATTAAATACCTTGTCACAACAAACAGTTTCAAGCTTATTGATTAAATATTTAGAAAAGACAGAATTTCAACATCAAGTATTAGTTTTATGGAACTTAACAAAAGGAACCGCTCAGTTCGGTATTTTTTTCAATCTTTTCTCGTTAGAAATTTTTCTCTTTAGAATTTAATTTTTTCCAAATGTACGCAGGCTTGCACCGTATCCCCCTTTCTTACTCTCTCTTCTATGCTTTGCCTACAATGCCCTAGTAAAGCGAACGAGAGAATTTACTTTTAGTTAAAAAACTCGGAGAGAGGCATGCATTTTTTCTATCCTTTAATTTTTTTCTTTAATTTTTCATTAAACCTCTATCTTAAAAAAGATATTTTTCTCACTAGAGTATCATATCTCTCATTCACTCTCTTTTGTACGTTTGCCTGTATTGTATAAGCAGTAGCGAACGAGAGTGTATCTTTTCGAGAGCACTCTGAGAGAGCCTCTCATTTTCGCCTACGTTTTATTTCTCAGCTTTTCTTTTCTTTTGATGTTGAGGTCTTTCACTCTGGAAAGATATTTTCCACACTTGTGTATCTATGTATCTCCCATTCGATCTCTCATTTACTTCGCCTGTAAATATAAGCAATAGCGAACGAGAGAGTTTCTATTTAGCTGCACTCAGAGAGAAAATTACATTTTTTCGCACCGCTCTTTTGTGAAACCACATTATTATATGGGTTGAGTTCTGATTTACGATGTTTGAAATATATAATTTTTAGTAGGTTATAAGTTATAACATAAAGTGGACCTTAAAATAACCTAAAATCGAAAATTGACCATAACCAGAACCAAATTCCAAAAGTATTTCAAGTATTATGGAAAATTAAGATCCCTAATCACCTTCTAAATATTTCCAGTTTCATAATACCAGTTTTAGCCTTCGTTATGTTGTTCTGTTGATTAAGTTGTAATCAATTTCATCTATAAACTTTTATTTTTCCACCATGTAGTACCCGTTGGCTTTTGTCTCTTTTTGGTATTAAATGACACAAACAATTGTCGCGGCTTGTGCCTCATTTTGCATTTTCCGTTTGGATTTCGGCAACGAAGCATGTAATTTGTCAAGTTTATTTGGTTGAGTAACGTTTTCGGACTGGCTGGCTCCTATCTGCGAGCCCAGTTCGCTTTTCCCCTAATTGGCTGTCGCAAGTTAGATTGTTGCTGCCACTTTTTATTTGTTTTTTGTTGTGCAGCTAATTATGCGCCCGCTTTGTCGCTGGAGACTGTAAACAAGAACAACAAAAATGGAAAAGGGAGAAAAGCTCGGGCAACTTTTCTGCATTTCAAATACTAATGATAGTGCACGAACCAACCACCTCCCCAAAAAATAAAAACGAGGAGAGGGAAAAGAGCAGCTCTTTTATGTTGACAGAACAGGAGCTCTGATAAGCGAGAGAAATGAGCGGAAAATGGCGATTAATGTTGTTTTCACTTAGTGTGACGGAAAGCGACAAAATGAGAATATTTTTTTAAATAATAAATTGCCAGGTATTACACCTTTAATGGCTCCAACAAATATGCTTAATAAGTTATGGGCGAAACATAAATCTCACTGGCAAAGCTTTCATTACTCCATCGTTATTTAATCTATATTGCAAATAATGAATTATTGCTTTTGATTGAATATTTCACACTTTCGCAACAGGCGTAATTTTATTTATTTATTTATTTTTTTGCCTTAATCAATTATTAATTGACATCCCTTCGGGCGACGATGTCCGCTGGCTTTTTAATCAAGTTCGCAGGAGAGGCAGGAAGGCGATGGCGATGGCGATGGCAGGAAGGCAACAAAGTGCCACGTGAAATGAGTGTAAAATCAGGGGACGACAAACCGTATTAAAAATTTAAAGGTGTGCACACACACTCACATTTCATTTGCAGCTGCAGGCGTGCAAAATATAAAAACGGGAAGCCCCCGAGCATAATAATAAAAAATTAAACAAAAGGAAAATAACACAACGAAACAAGGAGGAGAGTGAAAAGGGGTAAGCGGGAGTTCGGTGGAGTAGTGAAAATGGTTCATAAACTCGCCTGGCAGATGATGATGAAAAACCGGAGAGCCGGGGCATAAATTACAATGTGTGAGAATGTTCGCAGGGGGTCCTGTGTGTGTGCTAGTTTTCAGAAATCCTTTTATTTTTATGGAGCACGCCGCACAGTCGCATTTTGCCTAAGCGCGCATTAAAAATTAATCTTTTAATTACTGCCGGGCTCATCCGCCGCTACAGCTATTAATTTAAAGTTCAGCGAGCTCGCGGATATAGTCATTTTTAACTTTTCCCTTTTGGGGTTTTCACTGTGAAATGAGCAAACACTTTAATTTCAATCTCAACTAATAACGAGGCCTTGCAAATCCTTGAAATAAAAATAACAAATTGACAAACAAAAACAATTTCATCATCTTTTCGATGACTTACAATGGTTTCAAAAGGAAGAGCAGGCTTCTTTTTCCTCATTTTTAATCTTCTTAATTTCCTTTTTTTTTCACTGTGAAAATCTAGTGCGGCTTACGGAAAAGTTGTGCCGTTCAAGCGCTCTAAAACTGTGGCATATTTTCCAGCTTTGCAACTTTTCCTATTGCCCGAAAACTCGAAACTCTCGCATTTTAATTGCTTTCAATTGACCCCAGGAAAGAAATGCGGCAACTTGCCACATAAACTTAATGGCAGGACAAACGGCACAGAGTACCACGGGGTCCTCCAAAGGACCTTTCCCCCACAATGAAATCTTTCTCACACACTTTCAATTCAATTTACATTTTGCCGCATTAACATTTTTGGGGGTTTTTAATGCCTAAACTTTTACTAAAGGGACTCAAAATGTCATGTTAAAAGCTTTTTCAATGCGAAACTTTGCAGAAATGTGGAAATGAACGTTTATTACGAGAACTGGAACCAAATCCAGTTTAATGGTCCCAGAACTATGAAGGATCTAAGCCATGATTTAGTAATTTAAATGGAGAAAATCAAAGCGACATCCTCTTCCTGGAAACCCATTTATCATCGGGCTTTTCCTGGGATCAAGGGAGCTACCGAACGTGATTAACATGGTCGTGTGTGATGATACAAATACATATTTCGCTGGCATTTGTAATTCTACGTTTGATTTATATATGCAGGTCATACAAACTCTGCTCCCTATGCATACTAGGTTCTATTTTGTGAGCCACGAATTCCCAGTAATTATGCATGAATCGTGAAATCAACTGCAATATGGGGGGCGTTGCCTTGCTTTCGGGTTTTCGGCACTCCGGGAGCTGTGGAGCTGTGGAACTATGGAGCTTGTGGAGCTGTGGAACTGTGGAGCTGTGGAGCTGAGAACTGGAAACGCATGAATGAATGCTTTCCGAACAATATATGCGCATAAATTTGAGCACTTCACCCTGCGAGACGCAATGAAAATGTTGAAATGTTAAAATGCTCGCACGAACTGCAACACAAAAAAAAAAAAGGAAAAGCAAAGCAAAGAGTGTTATTTGTAATGCAAAACAAAACGACGAAATCAACAACAAAAACGTGGCCAGGAAAACAACAAATAAACTACAAAACAACAAACCAAACAAAAACAAATACAAACACACAGGCAAACAGCAATAAGAACAACTGTGAAAATAGTCGAGAAGTGGCAAGACTTTTTGTTTAGCCGCCTTACTTTCCTTGCCTTTTCTGCAGTGCGCATATATATATACATATATATATATATAGAGTGCATAAACAACAAACGCATTTGTAATGAAAATAAAATTTAACGGCACAAAACAACACACAGCAAGGACACTTCCAAGTGGAAGCCTCTGCAAAGTATGCAACAGTTTCGGTTGCTGCGCCTAGTGCACTTTCCTCTGACACTTATGGCCAAAAAGGACGAAGAACGAAACTGTAAACTGCGGGCAGAAAAAGACATTTGGCCAGGGGTCTCATATACTCATTCGTGTCCTGCGGTTGCTGCAGTGCGAGAAATGGGTGTTTTTCTGGGAAAATTCTTACTCTAGGATCTATTTTTGAATCTGTTTGAATATTTCTTGTAATAAAGTTTGATATATGGGGTTAGTTTATGCTTTTTTTGTGGCTTTTCCTTTAATTATTATGATTTTTGATTTTTTCAAGCATAAAAAATTTAAAATATTTTTGGAACCTTGTTAAAAGACTTGTAGAAACTTCAAAAATTGTATACACTCAACGTTTAGCCTATCATACAATTATTTATTATCATATAGAAACTCTAAATAATTAAGAATATTTTAATTAATTATAATTTGTAAACTTCAGATAGTTCCCTAACACCTCTTTTAAGTAGGTTGTTTTTTATTTTTACTAAATCCTTGAATCCTATTTTATTATTTATCATTATGTAGATTATCTTAATAAATATTTTTTAAAAATTACCTACACTTCAAAACTACCAATAATGTATGTAAAACTCATTTTGAGTAGGTGGGCATTTTCTTTTCACTAAATTCTGGGATTAAGAAATCCTATATTATCATTTATCATTCTATAAAACCTATAATTCACTTAAAAAAATTTTAAAAATTCCCTACGCCTTCAAAAAACTACAAATATTTTCCCCTAACCTCCCCTAAGTAGGTTGACATTTTCTTTTCCACTTAATCCTTGAATTAAGAACCATAAATTCATAAATCTAGACCAAATTCCTTGGCCCTTTCTTTTTTGTGTGCCTCACACAACTCACTTATGACTAAAGTCCGTTTTAAAATGCAAAGTTCAGGGACGGAAAATTAAAAAAACACAGTTTATTTTCCTTTTTTTTTCCGTCAGTGTGTATTTCTGATGTATGACATGCAGCAACAAATTGCTGCAGAAAAAGGAAAATGGCGACCAAGAAATGTGACACCTCCTGGCCACTTGTCAATGTCATAATTTGCCATAATGTGCGAGCGAGGGGCCGAAGGGGCACCGACAGGGGCCAGATGAGAGATGGAGATGAACTAGCGAACGGGACGGGACAGGACGGGACAGGACAGGACAGGCATCAAAAGTTGTGTGGATGGTGGCGATGTCGAAGCGCAGATGCCTTTTGGCCCGAGGTCGTGGTCGAAAGGGTCCTTTCGCTGGGACTACATAACATGCTGGGGTGTGGGTGTGTGTGTATGTGTGTGTGTATATGAACATGTATGTTTGTGTATTTCTGCTGGCTGTATTTTCCAACTCCTGTCATGTCCTTGGCTCTACGACGAGCACTGTCAACATTAACACAGCCCAAAGGCATAAAAGGCATATCCAATTGCAAAAAGACGCATGCCGATAACAAAGGCTAGGCAAACATTCAACTAACATTAGAGCCACGCCCCCGACCGCCTAGTAACATGCACAGGGAGAAAAAAAATATCTTAATATATTTTATAATATATACAAAATTTTAGGGACATTGTAAAGAAATGTATTGGAATATAAGAGTCTTACTCTGAGGCATATCTTTCTGAAAACTCGGAATTTCTTAGATAGCTTTTAGCTTTTGGGTTTATTTTCTCCCAGTGCATCCTCCCAGACGTGCAAGTGTGTGACTCCTGGCTGTCGTATCCTGGCGCTCTCTCGTTTGCTGTCTATTTTACTTGGTCATTAAATTTGGATTTTGTGCCTGTGCACATCGCAAGCGCTTGACTTTGCTGTTAAATATATCTACACGAACCCACGGAGGCATCTACATCTACATCTCTTTAGTGGCCTTTTGTGCCCCCTGCCTCAGAGCCCTGCACCCACCCCTCCGCCCGATTTGGCTTTAACTTGCCGCCATTGTGCTGGCCAGGCTCTTTGCATACACACACACACATGTTCATATGCTCCTGTTTGGGGGGAAAAAAGGTGGAAAATCTCCTCGCTCTCGCTCTGCTAAACATCGGTTTTTATCCCCTTCCCCCCTCCTTGATGTTTTGTTTTGCTTTCGGTTTTGAGTCCTTTGTGGTTGAAGATTTTTCCAACATTGCATGGCAATTGCAACAAGCAAAAAAGAGAGAGAGAGAGAGCTGTTTTTTTGAGGGCTTAATGCTGAGGATTTGATGGCGGGGAGAGCGGCGGGAAAGCGGCTCGTTTAGGCTAAGCTGCAGTGCCAGAAGCATATCCATTGATGGGATTTGCGGCAATCGGAGTTACGGCTGGAACTATCTAGCCAAGAAATCGCTTTCTGCCTCAATTCATTTCGAGAAACTTAAGGGATTGAGTGCAAATGCAATCAGGCTTCCCACTGATTTGCATTGCTAAAGGAATTAAGTTCATTTAGTTGCCTAAACTAATTAGGTTAGCTATTTAAACTAACTAAATTGTTGGTTTTTCATTAATAAATTCATAGGAAAACATTACGTTTTTGTCACCATATTATTACAGTTCATAAATTTAATTAATTCATTACCTGTAACTAATTGTTTTTCTTTTACTTCTTCTCTTTTTAGGTAAGTTTATTTACCCCTTCACCCTGTCATCAGCAAGAAATGCATATGTAAAGTGCGTGAGTGGTAGATATAAGAGTTAATGGTTCATAAACACGGTAGTCTTTCTTAGGGAAATTGCTAATAATACTTCCTGTTAACATGAACAGGGCCAATCAATAGATCACTCTGGCAAACTAGGCCGCATTAAACCATCAAATTCAGATCAAGACATCAAAAACTCCTCTTCAGGCCTTAGCTACATCATCATCATCATGATGGCAACAACAAAGACGTGAAAATGCCCCTGATAACCCAATAAATCAGTAAAGAAAATTCTTCGCTGAAAAAAAGAAAACATAAGCTTTCCTGCAGGGACCCAGCAATCACAAAAGTTTCTTCCTTTTTTTTCCCCCAGAATGAGTTGGGCCCTGGGTCCGAGCCCAAAAGTTGCATCGTAATTCCCACGATAATAATCATAATAAAAATCAAGCAAGCGATAAAGCATAAAACCAAATTACATACAACTCCGGCCTTTTCAGGAGCGTGAGGTCCTTGGAACCAAACACTTGACGTTCTACCTCATTCTCTCCCTATAGTTGGTGTTTTGGTTGTTGTTACATAAAAATAAAAAGTTTTTTCCGCACAGAAAAACTTGCACATTGTCAAAAAAGTACAAAAATAAAACCCAAAGAAATTCGGCCACTAAAATATATGTACATATATATATGGTCAGGTCTGCCAGACATTTTATGGAGCACGTAACGGACATTTTTTTGTGGGTTATTTTCGTTTGGAAAAAGTTTTCTCATAATGCCCTTGCCATGGGCTTATATATAATATCGGCCTGACTGCATCCGAATATCAGCACGTATTGGGGTTAAGATAATGCCCAACGATCGGGAAGTGTGCTGGTTGTTGTTGGAAAATGGGCAAAAAAGCTAAATTCATTAAGTTGTCAAATGCAAGTCAACACAATACAAATTTCTGACACGAACATGATATATTCGCTGCAGCGAAAATATATCAAGAACAGGCGAGGCGACGACAAGGAAAAGCGGAAAGGTTTTAGACAAATCGAGGAAAAGGCTTTGGGCCAAGAAAAGCAGACTGAAAATTAAAAGAAAATAATAAATAGGAGGGGTTGGTCCTTGGAAAAAGAGAGAGAGAGAGAGCTTGTCTGGGTTTCCAGTTGAAATAAATCAAGAAAGTTGATGTTTTTGATTTATAAATAAAAGCTGTTATAATGGATACAAATGTTAAACTTTCTTTAAAATATTAGAAACAGAACTTGCCAGAGAAACCACATCCATTATTTCATCTTAGGTATTGTTAGAGGATTAATAAATATCAACTGCTCAAAAATATTCCCCAAAATGTTAGATGCATAAAAAATAGTTGTAGTTAAACTATTTATTGTCTTTTCCACTTTAAATATAAAGTGCAAAATCGATTCTGTTCCAGTTGATTTGTTTCAATGGAACAGTTTATTGACAAAACAACCATTCCAGCCATGCCGATAAATTAATGATCCTTAAAAGCGCGCCCTCATCACCACTAAGCCTCTTACTCTCACCAAAATTAACTGGAAAAATCGGCTGCTGGTAGGTAGAAAAATGATAGTGGGGGGGTAGGGAAATGCCACAATAGACCGGCTTAAAATGGCGGCCACTATAAATGAAAAATTTTCTGATGGCTGCCAGAGGGTAAACATTTTAATTCTGCTAATTGAAGCAGTGAAATCTATTGCCCAAACCAGAAATCCAATGAAAATCCAAAACTAATAAACGGTTTAACGGGGCGTATGCGCAATGTGCACTGGCCATATATATGTTATACTATATACATATATACCAGTGCGGTTTGCCATGTTGATTTTGCATATTACACACTTTCGCACAGTGTAATTAACTGCCAACTGGCGGCGCATAATTACAAAATTTGAAACTGTATATGCCTCCATGGACATGTATGCGTGTGGCATATGTGGAAGAAAGGTGCATTGTGTCTACGGCTCACATGTCAGCAATGCTTTTTGCTGGCCTGGTATAGGTGGTCATCTGATACGGATGCCAGCGCTGGATGCCCCATGCCGTAGACAATGGATAATAGCAGGCAGAGATGCTGGTCATCGTTTGTTTGGCTCTGGCATTATGCGTTACTCCGCGGACAGCGATGATCATCGGGCCGGGTGCTATTTGTGGTTTTAATTATGTCCCACGAACATGGAACACGCGCACACGCATGCCACGGCGAAACACAATGGTTATTCGGGGGGATTTAAATGGAAAATGGTCGGAAAAATGGGAACGAGTGCGATGCATTGTTGCGTCGATTGAAATAAATGATGCGAAATGGGACCGCTGAATATGCAGGATCCGAGGAGCAGCGAGCCTTAATTTCGGCTACTGGCCGTAAGAAAATCGATATGCAAAGTGTCCAAGGGCATCATGGAACGAACGAGCCATGATTAATGGATAATGGCTGTGAGCTGGTAGCGGGATGGCTGGGATAGCTACTGGGAACTGTTAGCCGGGTGCACATATGGCTGGGTGTATTCGCGCTGATTGATAAACCAAATGCCAAGCAGAGCGTATAAATCGTGTGCATAGAACGTTGCATCTGAATGGATGTGTTGTACAACATATATGTATGTACAACCTACATACAGCGTACAATTCTATCTGATTCGCCTTTTGTGAGTGAACGAACCCCCGAAAAGCGACGTTTGATGGGCGGCAGTCAATCAACGTGGAGGGCTTAAAGTGTCACCCTAACTCTCACCTCAGCCTAACCCAGGCCTAAGCCCACACACACGTGTCGTAGGGGAGGAAACTTAATGCTAATGTCGAGCCGGGGCCCTGAAAAATTAATGCCTACTAATAATTCAAGGGGTTGGTTGTTCGTAAAGTATGCTTAAATAATCTAACGCACAATTAATTGAAGGTGCCATAAATATTGCGTATACGCAACGTAAATCAGCCAAGATGGCAGTAAAAAGGCTTCGGGCAAGAGCCAGAGCTACAGCTAAGGCCTGATTATGCAAACAATTAATCCTGCCAGCGTTTATTACAGGGTTATTTCCTGTGGGAGAACTCCGGCATAACAGAAGTTCTCTATCTCTCTTTCTACGACCTAGCAAATTTGTATCTTTGTCTTCATTAGGCTTGATTGTAGACTTGGCCCTGGCAAATCCTTTGTTTTAATCAATTTGCAAGTGACTTGCTTGCAGCCGGAAGCTCGCCATTCTGCAATCACATTAGCCGCTGCTCCTCGTCTGCCAACCGGAAGTGAGTGGGCCAAAAGGACCAACGTCAGTCCAGACCGCAGCATTAAAGCAACATTTGTTTTAACAGAGAACGAGGAGGGAAAAAAACCCAGCCTACCGCAAGGCTGGAGCAGGAAGCTCGCCGAACACTACCGAAAATTTTCAAACAATGCAACACAAATTGCCGGCAACCGCAGCAGCCAGCGCGGTTTACTCGAGGTCCTGTCAGTTCCCGAGTCCAGAAGAGACCCCAGGCGCTCTGAAGGATCGGGTCGGTGGGACCGCAGTTCACAATAGTTGACCAGTGCCATATTTCGACTTGGTCAGCGGGAAACAGACAGATGGAAGTGCAGTAAAAATGCAAAGAAAATAAAGAAAATCGAAGACAAAGTTTAAGGCCATTTGTTGTTGTGGTGAGCAGAAAAAAATAAAACAAATGCAACTAGCAGTTTGTTGGTAATTTGTTAGGATTTAAATAATTAATGGAAAGAGTTTTTAGAAGTAAAAATAATTAATTTTATGAACCTTCTTTAAAGCAGAAAGGTGGTAGAATTTTCCCTTTAAAAGGGAGTGTTAATAAAGAAACTTAAAGTAGTTTTAGTATGAAAATATAGGAACTTTTATTTATAAAGATATACAATTATAAAGCTACTAATAAAATAGTTTTCACATTAAAGCTGTGAATACTTCTTTATTATTTATTTTAATTATGCTCTCAAAAGTAAGAGTATTTAATACATAAAACTTACTTCTAGTACCAAAACCCCCTAAAAACCCGCTTAAAGATTTTCTTTATTGGTTTCTCCTACTACTGCTTCCCCTTTTCCCTGCTTCCCCTTTCTCTCCTTCCCCTTTGTGGGCTCTTTGCAATCAGTATGAGAAATCCCATTTGCTGCGAGTAATCAGTTTTAGCCATGTCCATAAGCCCCATGGAGATAGACAGACCGAAAATCCAGAACGCGCCGCAAGAACCCAGAAACGATTTGACCCATTCTCCGCCTCCTGGCCATAGGTAGTCGTTTTTAAATGCTTGAGCATTGTATAAAATTTGCATAAATTTCTTGCATAGTTTATTTAGCGTTGTGGCCATTGTTGTTCTTGGTTTTGTTGGCCATTTTGCTGGCAAACAAGAGCTAAATGATGCACACGCCCCGAAATGTATGCTACATATATACGTGCAACCGCAGACCATCTCTCCCTCTCTCTCTCTTTTTGTGTATCTCTGCCTCCCTCTCTCGTATTATAACTCAATTTCTGCGTGAGGCTTTTTTCCACCGAACCGCAGCGGGAGGAAAAGCAGAAAAACAAGAGGCCGGTGATGGTGATGCTGCATTTATATTCATATATGCGGCGTGGAAATGAATCGTGGACCTGGCAGTTCTCACCGCAGGATGTCCATTCGGGGCTGGAAAAAATACAGGGGGGAAATGTGTGCAAAAGAGAGAGAAAATGGAAAATACAGAGGGAGATAGAGAGAGCGAACCAATTCGATCGCTGCCCTTTAATTTTCCCCAGATTTATTCCCTGCCAAGGAAATTTGCATGCTTTTTACGCACATTAGCATAAGCATACAAAGACAGCCGCAGGATAAGCGAACGCAGGAGGGGCTGATTCAGACAGGAGGAGGGTTTTCAGGGAGGAGGAAGCAAGCACCCAACGAATTGAAATCGGCTTTCGCTTGCAGCCATCCAATATGTCAAATTTGAAGCCCGCTTCACTGAAAATTTTTTGAAATTTTCCAGAGCAGCCTGTCAAATGTCAAGAGTCAAGGCAATTGCAACCCCTTTGCGCCCACTTCCTTGCCAGCGAGGCGAGTCAAGTTGGCAGTCATTTTGACATGCCCACATTCGTCATCAAATGCGAATCGCTGCTCACTCCCTCCGCTCATTTGTCCAAGCGGCTCAGAATGACATGTTTGCTTAGGAAGAACCACTCGGAGCACCACCCGACCCACCACCCAACCATCTATTCCTCGTCATGCAGTCCTTGCAGCAATAACTAACTGTCCATATTGGTTCATTCAATTAATGTCAATAGGGTGCTGCATTTATGCACGAGTGTGGGCTGGAGTGGGTGAGTGGGTGAGTGTTTGAGCTGGGCTCCATTTATCCTTGAGCCAGTTGGCAATGGGTCCTGCTAATTGAGCAAAATGCGACTAATACCCAATCGTTAATGAGATGAGCTGTAATTATATTTCCCTTTGCTTGAATCCAGATTGAAAATTACCAATGGACATTATCCATTTGTGCATGAGAGAGATGGCGGAAGATTGAATACAGGAATGAAGAGATTATGGCTATAAAGGGTTTAGTGCTATTGATATTTGTTTTCATTGGAAGGTTAATTAAATAGAAACTAGGAAATGGTATTCTAGAGACCTTAAATGTTAGCCTTAAATAGGGTCCTTAAGCAGGGACTCCTAAATCTTGTTTCTTCCATTAAACTCAACCATTATCCTTTGTTCGCTCACTTTAAATGCAAATAAGTGCCTCAGGAATCGCTTTAGTTCCAATGCATATCCTTTGGGAATTCTCTGCCCGCATATTTCATTAGCCCATACATCTTACCTTTTTTGTAATTTGTGGGCTTTCAGCAATTAAAGGCAAATTGTAATGCCGTATATATATTTATAAGTAAAAGCTGCCTGGGGCACATTCATTACACCTTTACGCGTTGGCGTTTTACCTGGAATAAATCCGCTATCCTTGGCTTGCCAGCTGAAAATTGTTGCATACTTCTGCGGCTTTTGCCACTTGATGCCACCGTTGAAACTCGCTGGGGGGAGAGAGGACAAAGCGTAAGGGCAAGGCAGCTGCTGCCACTTTAGCCCACTCTGCCACGCCCCGCCGCCTATCGTGTTCCTTTAAGGGATCCCCGCCCACTCAATTAACGCAACTCTCCTCGGATGCGTGTGTGTGTGTGTATTTGTCTTAACAACTCTTGCATACAACCTAAATGGCTTGGGTCCTGGAACCGGGCTCCTGAATCCTGAATCCGGAATTCTACTGGAGCTCAGACCGGCTTCCTCCTTTCGCTTGCTTTTTTCCTGGCATAATTACTTTGACTCGACTTTTACGACCTTTCTATGAATTACTCAAGAAGTGTTGGGAGCACGTCGCTTGTGTGGCTGCCATTCCGCCCAACCACCCAACCCCACCACCGCCTTTCCACTCGCAGTTTATCCTTTTTTACTGCCAGCCGCCATCCCTGTTGCCTTCGCTCTTCGTGTCTGCCTGTCGTTCGTTTTATTTATTTCTTTTACTCGTGTTTGCCTGCTAATTTCTCCTTGACTGCCCCTGCCAGTAATCCGCGGGACGCGGGGAGTCCCGGAGTTATTGCCACAATTGCATAAGGTGCAGGTGGAAAAAAAGTAGTGGATACAAGGGTACTTAGACAGGGTTGCCGAGTCTTACTAAGTTCGAAAGCAAAATCCACATTTAAAACTGAAAATAAAAGCTAAAAGAGATTATTACTTGGAGAAAATATTTTACTTGGTTTAAGGAACACTTAAATTTCAAAAGGAAATATGAAAATGTATATATAAACTACCAAAATATTTAAATAAATAGATTTGTAATCAGTTAGACCTTTAAATCAAACTCAAAACTCTTAAGCTTAAATTTCTGAAGCGTTTTATATTTTCTAATTCCAAAAATTACTGAAATCATTTCTGCCAAAAGGGTTCTAATTATATATCTAAATCCTTATATTTTTTTACTCCCTTTATTTCCCTAACACAACCTACTTATCTATTATTAAATCTGGGTCATTTCTTCATGGTCTTATAGCCTTTTTCAATTTTGGGCTTTAATACCAAGATAAGACGTTATAATACCAGTATTTTCAATTTCTTTTGAGCACTTTGCTTTGGCGTTGGCCAAACTTTTTCCCATTTCCCTTCAAGTCCTTTTCCAATCCCCCTTTTTTTTTAATTTCCTCTGCAATCCCTTGCAACCCTGACACAGTTACAACAACCCAACCGCCACTTTCATTTCTTCTAATGCAACATTTTCCTCTACACACACACACTGACACTTGGAAAGGATACAAGGATACAAGGATACAGAGAGCAAGAGAGATAGCCATAGCTGGACGAACATTATCTGCGTTGGCTTTTTAGCCTAACGACCAACACCTACGCGATGTTCGCAGCATCTTCATCGGTTTGCCCAGGGTTTTCCCGGGGCTTTCCCACTGCCACCCCCCATTGTTGTTGAACAGAATTTATGCGTTCAGCTGCTGCTGCTACAGCTCACTAACGATACTTTTCCATCCACTCCGGCTTTGTTGGTCTTGCGTTCCCGGGCTAACTGTTGTTGCCATTACGTTTATAATTGTCTTGTGCAACTTCTGGCGCGCAGTCCACGTGGCTTCCGTCCGGAAAAGCCACCCGAAAACAGTCCGAGAAGCACCTGGTGCCGCCCAAGTCGTTACATGGTCGAAACTCCCGGTTGGAGTTGTTGCCTCCCTCTCCGTGTTAACGGGTTGTTTTCTCGTCTTTCTTGTGCTCTCTCTCTACCCTCTCTCTCTGTCTTGCCTGTCTCTCTTCTGCCACTTTCAGGCTCATTGGCTAACTGTTGATTTTGTTGCGGCATTGCTCCGGCTGCCACTTTTCATCCGCCCCGTTGTACAGCAATTGCGACACACATTTTCGCCCACCCAACCACCTCTTGGATTTTGCTGTTTCTTTTCGCCTTGTTTACATTTTCATGCTCGAATTGGCTCTTGTGCCTTGGTAATTTCCCAGCATTGTCTTCGTCCTTTGGCTGTTGCTCCTCTCCTCTCCTCTCCTCTTTTTTTTCTGCTCCTTTTGGGCGTTAGCCTGGTGGCCAACTTCAAACACACACATTAAGCGGGCTGCGTCTTTGGACTTTTGTTTGCCACTGACAGGAGCTGGCCCCGGTAACCTTACCACCTGACTCCCCAGGATCTCCCGGCTGTCCCGGCTCTCTGGCTGCTTCCGCTTCCTCCTCCGCTTTCATCGCTGCCTTTGTGCCACATAAATTTGCTTTAAAATGTATCTCCTCGGCCCGTTCCCTGGAGCTGCTCCTGGCTCCCCGCTCCTTTCATGTTTAGTTTTTGTTGCTCTCTCTCCCGCTGCCTGCCTTGCTTTGTTTTCTGCTTATTTTCAATTTGAACATTTTAATGTTTGTGGTCATAAAAATCTTTTTATTGGTTGTAAAACCGAAACTGAAGAGCTCCGCCTGCCTGGGTGCTTGAGCAAAAAATTAGCAGCCTCTTTTCTGCCTTGGCAATGGCCACTTAAGCACCGCGTTAAGGTGCGATAAGAGTAAGCACCGAATTTGTCAGGAGAGAAGAGAAATCGAGCCCCGAATTGTTTGCCAGCCTCCGGACTTTAAACAGATAACGGCCTGGCCATAACCCGGTAATTGAAACACAAAAAATGGCCCGAAGTGATCCCCTTTTCATTTTCTTTGCTTACCTTACCTAAAATGCATTCTAAATTATTTTCTAATTTACTTTAATTGAAGAAATAAAGTCAAGTTTCTTTTAAGTATATAATATAAATATTCCGCCTCTAGAGAAAATTCTTAAACTTGAGTTAGTTCTGCGAAAATATTGTCGCGATTCCTTGAATTTAATCTTTGCTTTCCATTAGAAAGTTTCAAAGAAAAATACAAAGATATACTTCCTCTTCTCCGGCATTAGTTTCCTCCACTGCAGCACAAAGCAATTTCCATTTATCCCTGGCTGGAAATAAATTAAAATGGTTAGAATTCCCGTTCAAGTTTCCACTTTAAAGTGAAGGAACCTCTGAAATTTCCAACATTCCTCTGAGGCTGATCTTTGACAATTTTGAGTTCTCAGTTTCTAGCACTTAATTGAGGTATCCATTGGCTCTTCTCGATGGCCCTCGAAAACAACTTCACAGCTGAGTTTTCCGAATTTTCCGGGCATCAATTAAATGTTAATGGCAATATTTTATTGCTGACACCCCTCCGAAGTCTCCTTCTCAACGTTTAGTATCTTCATCTTTGAACTCATTTACATTTTGCTCACTTTTCCAACCGCCGGAAGTGTCTCAACATCTCGGCTTTTCTCTTTCTGCCTCACATTTTTCAGGTTGCATGCTCCGCTCGGTCACTTTCACACACAAATTTTCCAATTTGCTTTTCGCTTTTAGCTTTTTTCTATTTCCATTTTCCACGAAGACTCCCCTTCAGGCACGTCAGCTTTTCCAACCGAATGTATGCATATTTTATGCCTCTGCGATTTTTCAATTTTGATAATTTGTATTATGCTAATTTGTTGGGAGGAGGAGGCCCGTGCACACGCGAATGGAAATGAGAACGGAATAGAAATGGAAATGGAAATGGAAATGGGGATGGAAATGGAAATAGAAATCGAAATGATAGCAAAATATTTGTAAACAATTTTGCCGCTGATGTGACACGTCGTCATTGCACCGTGATTTGTGTGTTTGCCCTCGGTCAAAAGCGCGGTATCGGATGGCTTTTCAGCATAAATTTACAATGTCATTTGTTTGGGATTATTAAAAATATAAATAGATATCACACAGAAGCTAGGCAGCATGTTAATTGCAAAGTAATTCTATCAACTCTATTCGCAAATATTTGCAGAAAATTCTGTTTTACTTATCGACAGAATCCAAGTTGGCATTTATTTTGCTTTTTCCAGGATTTAATTTCCTTTGTTTTCATTCTCTGCTTTACTTTCGACTCTAACAAATCCTCAAAGTCTTGCCTTCAAAGGAAATGCACAAAAAACAAGAGGAACGAATCGTAAAAACCCGTCTTTCCAGTTGTTAAAACTTACTTGCCTCTCAAGGGCCGCGATTCTCCTTGTTTTTTTTGTGCTTTTTTTTTTTGCCTCGCTTTTGGCTAACAACTAACGGCACTTGGCAAGGGGCAGGAGATGCAGTTGGCCAAGAGGCACCACCACCATCATCCATCCCCTGTTCCCCCTGGCCCCGCTGAGCGACCTTCCCCGGGCAGCTGCAGCCAGAAAGTGTTGCAAATGACTGGAAACCGGTTTTAATGGGCTTTGGACGGGTTCGGGTTTGGGTTCGGGTACGGGTTCTGTTTGGGTTTTCGGCCTGGGCCTTTTTGCCCCAAAGAAATGGGTCAATAAGAAATTCAAATGCTAAAAGACAGACAGAAAAAAAAGTAACATCAAGCGAAAAACTTGTTGAATTTTTTGCGGTTATCCGTTGGGGAGAACGAGACCAAAACAGGGAACTGCAAGGCGAATGAACTCCATTTCGAGTTTGTTAGTTCCTCTCTTATTTTCGCGTTTGGTTCAATGACTTCCAGTTTCTGGCCAAACCATAACAATTGATCGAAATCCTCGGCAAAGAAGAGTTTGAAAAGAGAATCTTGAAGGCTCAAGTTTGCTTTTAGTCTTATTCAAGGGATTATTCTTTGGCTTGGTAAAGTTTTGGTATAAATGTATAATTTATAGCTTAAAGAACTGCTAAAGATTCTTTGTTTTAAAGGGGATTTAGAGGAATATAATATTAATCTTTTCCCGGAAGTTGAAGCTTCAGAAAACAGTTTATAATAGATAGCATTACGACTCCTTCAGGAGTCCTCAATTCATATTCTTCACACTTTGTTTTAACAGGGAAATAAACACATTAAAAATATATAAAAATACATATCTCTCATACAATCTTTAATGTATTTCCTTTCAATTTAATAAAACTCACAAAAAGAGTATCGAAAAACCCATATACCCAGCTTATCTCTCCCATTTTTATTGTTTTGGTTCCGTTTCAAGGAATTTGAGGACAAAGCCTTCATTGTTTTTACCCTCGACTTCCAGCTGCTAAATTGTAAGCCTCATAAAAGTGAGAAAATCAAAGGACAAAAGCTGACCACAAAATGGATTGATATCTCGCAACTAAGCACACATTATTATTAATATTTAATGCGATTTCCTTGCCGGCATTATGGTGTCCTTTGTGGGGGCGGGCCAAGTGATATGGATGGAACAGGACGTTGATGGACCTGCGGAAAGCCGCTTAAAATGTTTGCCCGGCAGTATACTTCCTCCGTTGGCTTTCCTCCTTCTCACTCTCTTTTTTTTTTTTTTTTGTGTTTTTATTTGATTTTTTTTTTGTGCTGGCATTGCGCTGATTTAATATTTAGCACGCCTGGACAATCGGCCCCCTTGGCAGACTCCCTCCCTTCGCCGGCGTCCAACCCCTGCGGCATGACGCCTTAGTAAAATTTTAATGCGCTTTTGATGATGGCCATAAAACGGCAAAACAAAATGCATGGCAGTGGGTGGTGGCATGGCCAGTGCATGCGAATCTCTGCTCTAGATAAAATATTAATTTATTTTTCCCGCGCTCTGCCCGGCTGTCCCGCGTCCCGCGTCCTGTTCTTTTGGGGTTCCTGCCGGCAGTCGTCGAACAAGTTATAGTGCGCATAAAATTTTACGTATGTATCGCCGGCGTCCTGGCAAGCTCAGCTCTTATTTTTAAATAACTGTTTCAGGCTCCACCCCCAATGTCCAGCTATATATGTATATCCCCGGTACCAGTACCAGTAGAGCTATGGCCGACGCGCCCCTCTTTCGACCTCGCCCACTGGTTTATTAATACTTTCATTCCGAGGCGGTTTATTTGCCTTTTTTTTTACTTTATTCTTGTATTTTTCTGGGTGTTTTATTTGGTTTTGCTGCGTTCGTAGCTTGCATTTTTATTTCCCGCCTTCTTGTGGATTAGTTTTTTAATTTCAACAGCTCGTGAAATGTTGAACTTTTTTATTTGCTCGCCCTCAGTCTTGTCCGGGTTCAGCTTGTACTCTGATTTCTCGAAAAGAAAATGAAAATATATTTGCTCTGCTGAAGATTACAGAGATCTGAAGGCGAAATGAATATTTTTACTATTATTAAAGGACTTAAAGTTTAAAAAAGGAATATTTTATTTAATTATACGGTTTTATGTTCGCTTTATTACGGATTTAATTTTGTGGAATGGAAAACTTTTTTATATATTTTTGGAAGTAAATTAGTCTTCACCTTCATTTAGTTTTTCTCTGAATTTTTTATCTTTGAATCCTGTATAAAACTTAAATCTAACTTAACGAAATGCCCAAGAAAATGTTGTTAGCAAATGTAGCTAGAAACATGTTGAGCAACATTTATTGGCTGGCAACATAACCTCCATGTTGCTAAGCTTCAGCATCCATAGAAGGTTCTTTGTTTAATAACTTAAATTTGTATCTTTAAATTATGTTAACCCTTTGGAAATAAATCCATAAAATACTAGATATTCCAAATTACTAACTATATTTAATTAATATCTTAAAAAGCTGAACTAAAAATGTAAAAAACTAATGTAAACTTTAGTTGATTTTTACTGCAAATATCTCGTGCAAGTTCAGGAAATGCAAACATGTCCAGTAATCCCCACAGAGCTCTGTCCAATTTATCAATCGAGTGCCCTCGAGAGGTGACACTTCCACAGAACGTTGGTGATTCCCCGAGGAGCTGCTCTAATCAGCTCCCATCACTCAGCTGCCCTGCTCCCTCGTCTCTGGAGCTCCATTCGCATTCACCTAATGGACTCGAATTACCGGCAAACAATGAGTGGGCAGTCCCTTGAATATCCTTTCCTTTCGTATGCCCAATGGCCGCCAGAGGAGGGCCAAGGGCCAGAGTGAAGGAGTGGGAGCAAGTGCCGGAGCACGCGCCTCATTTATTCAATAAGCTGATCTCATAAACAGGAGTAATTTTTCCCGACCCTCGCCCGGCGTCCTGTCAGGATGCGAAGCTCGACGCTTGACGCTCTCTTGACTTGCTCGATGATTGCGCTATTTACAATAATTGCAGACATTTTGTGCGCCATCGAGCGACAGTCGCCGAGTTTCCTGCCTTCCTTTCCAGCCCTCCGTTGACTTTTCCCCATTTGCGATGCTTGTCCTGCTGCAGGACCTCTGGCAAATCGCATTAAATGCAGCTCTCTCTCTCCCAGCGAATTGTAAAATGTCATTCCAGGATGGTAAGGGAAGAACGTATTTTCACTGCTCGCTTTTCCTTTTCCTTTTTTTTTTTTTGTAATTCTACTTTACTTCCTTTTTAGCAGCTCACACTTTCCGTCCACTTCCTCTGCTCGCTTTTCCTGCATTTCCATGGACAGAATGCACAACTATAAGCGCACTGTGCTCACAAAAACTAATTAGAAAACTTTTGCGGTTGATAGTGACAAGGAAGAAGGGAGAGGCTTCGGGGAAAGTGTTAAGTGTGTGCGAACTGTGCTAAAAAAAAATGAACAAAAAATTATGTGTGTATATATATAGAGAGAGAGACAAAAGCAGGAAGTGGAGGAAGCTGGCAGCTGCATTAATAATTAAGTAATAGTACGCACACAATGACTATCAGTTACATGATGTGCTAGGAACAGAGCGAAAGGCGATGATTATGATTTGCAGGAGAGCAAATATACATTTTACATAAATTTCAGATGGATTTCTAGAAGAAAAACTTTATAAAAACAAAGCTAAAATGGGTCTGCAACTAAACTTTACAATAAATACAACTTTAAAATGATTTACTCTAATTTAAAATGGCATTAATAACCAATTAATTATTAACTAGTATCTCCAAGACTTAATTTCTTTTTGTATAGACCATAAAAAAATCCATTATTACTCAACCCACGCAACACTTAAAAATCTTAACGACCAAAAGTCATTCATCCCTCATTCGAAAGTTTGCCACTGGGATATTTGCATAGGCCATAGAAAATTTGATGGAATTTCGTCTAATCAAGTGGCTACCCTCGGCCTGCCTCCTTCTAGGCCAAGTCTAATGCAAATCAATGTTAAAAGTTTTCAACAAGATTCAAAATTTCATGAGCCAGAGGACTTATCGATGAATTTCATGAATAACAAAATATTTCTGCTACCCAGAAGGAAGCACGAAAAACAAAAAAATAGGCAAAGACAAAAGCCGCTTTGGCACTTGCCCCCCCCTTAAACCTCCCCCCCCCAAAAGAGGGGAGTAACAACAAATTGAACATTTAACCCATTACAGCCTCTAAGCAACCCCCTCTCAGCATCCTCCTCCTCCGAACATGAATAAATAGAAGTTGCTGGCAGATACCAAGGGGAAGGGTAGGGGTAGGAGCGCTCCCAAGCATGGTAAAGGAAAATTCGGCGGCTTAAATTTTCCATAAATTTCCATGCCAACGGCCAATGCTCATTATAATTTGCCATCAATTCCCAGACGCTGCCGAGAGGTATTCTCATTTCATTCTTGTTGGCCTAGACTTGACACGCCCTGGCTTTTGGTGCTCCTGGCAGGCCAGCAGGCACACTCGAAACTCATTAACGTAATTTCCGAAAATTTATGAATGTTAATTGGGAAATTTCTTTGGCATTGTACAGCGGAAAGTGCTTATTAAATTATGCTAATGAGTTCTTGAGCTTCACACAGCTGACAAGGAGCGCGAAGTCCCTTTCGCCGAATGAGAAATTCCAATTATGCCAGAGACAAATGCAAACACACCAATAAAATGGCGAGTAAGAGGACTCTAATTGTCCACCACAACAGGTCACTGGTAAAAAACGATTGATTGGAAAATCATTCATTTCCAATTAACCACCTTCATTCACCACCTGGCTTTGATCAATTTGGCAAGCGAGCTTCTGGCCACCACCTGTTTGTTGTACAACCAAAAGGCTTACACCAGAAATAAAAGGGTAACTGTGGAAATTTAAGGTCTTCTTTGGGAGGTTTTTAAGTAATAAATTTATGTACCTAATTAAATATTTCTATTTATGAGTATTTTCTAATTATTTCTATTACTTTAGACATAGTTTAATATAGGAATTACTTTTGCATTTCCTGCTAAATTTTTCCCCCTCGCTCAGTGCTTCCTTATATGCCTTTCTAATTTCTCGTTTTGTTTTCAATTAATTCCAGGATGTCTTGCACAAAATCTGTCATCCACATGGCCAAGTGCTGCGCATTGTCATATTCAAAAAGAATGGTGTTCAGGCCATGGTTGAGTTTGATAACTTAGATGCAGCCACAAGAGCGCGTGAGAATCTGAATGGAGCCGATATCTATGCTGGATGCTGCACCTTGAAAATTGACTATGCCAAGGTAAGAGAGATCACAACCCACCTCCTGAATATTGGTAATTTTAATCTATATCATTTTCCAGCCGGAAAAGTTAAACGTATATAAGAATGAGCCAGATACCAGCTGGGACTATACGCTGAGCACAGGTGAGATTCTACCAAGTGCGTTCAAATTTTTTACTACCTTCTTCTAAAATAGTCTGTAAGCAATGCACCGAATACATCGACACTCGAGCACCACCCACACCCACACCCACACACCGTCGCCCACAAACACCACACCCACACAGACACCGTCTCGATACTCGTACACTCACACACACTCGAAACACACACACTGAGAAAGAAAAACACGGAGAGTTAATTGCTTTTTGTGTAAAACAAATATATATATATACATAGTTGGAAAATCCTGCGGAATGCCGACGATGTGTGATCCTGTTTTGTATAGAACTCCTTTTGGCTTTGCAACCGTTTTTGCTACATGTATTTTTTGGCTAGCGTTGTGAGGCGGCTGAACGTGGCGTATGCGTGATATCCTAGGCTGTGCATCATCTTAAGTTGTTTTCCTTTGTCCCAAAAAGCAACCCCTATTAACTCGCGATCTTTAAACACACACAAACACACACGCTGTCCACACTCGCACACTTCTACACACACCCAGAACCCAAGACTCAGAACCCCCGAAAACCCAGGCCAGAACTCATTATATCAGGCATTTAACGATACTCGAGAGATACTCAAGAGCTCATTAAACACACACACTCGACTGATGCCACCTGTTCGTGCCACGCCCACGCTCAGGCCGGCGCTTGTGCCTCTGCCTCTGCCCCTGCCGCATTTCACATGTCTCAGTGCTTATGACGGGCGACAAAGTTGCACATTAAATGCCATTTTTAATTTGTATATTTCACTTTGAATAAAAATGAAATTAAATGCTTTTGCCCGGCTGTTCCTCGCCAGACAACCAGGCGGCGGCGGCGTCTGCACTGTCAACGTTTTGTCGCCGCTGCCGTCGAGTGTCGTTTGTTTGTTGTTCAGGCAATTTGCTGCTTTTGCGGCTGCTGGAGAGAAGACGACGACAACGACGAGGAGGTCGACAGACGACATCAGCCCCATCAAAAAAAGGCCGACAAACTGAGCTGCCAGCAGATCCTGGCCGGGCCAACGCACTGCTAACGTGGCTGCCAAGTGTCAACGCTGCCACAACAGCCAGTAAAGTTGCAACAACGGCAGAGGCAGCGTCACCGGACAGCTGGCAAGGGAAAACCAACCAGGAGCGGCGGCAGACTGGGACAAAGCCACAATAACTCAGACAGCCAGTTGTGGCAGAGAGTTTCCACGTTTTTTCCTGCCCCTCCTCTCCTCAACTCTGGCTGATCCTCTGTGCTGCACACACAGCACTCATCCGCCCCGTTGTATTGCCATTTCCATTTGGAGGCCAAAAGTCTGCCGCAGCTCCCTGCTGCCGGTGCACCTCCTGCCATCAATGAATGGCAAAACTGAATGAACTTGGCGCCGCCTCCATGGAGAACCGAAAGAGATGTGTTAGCTAACAACGGCAACGAACTACGGCCCCATTTGCCGGCACATCACAGGGGCGTGGGCGTTGCTCTGGCAACTTGTAAATTAGGCCCGGCACTATCTTTGTGTCCGGCATAATGAACATGAGCACACACTGTAGTTGCCAGTCGAAGGTGGGGTCCTTTCAACTGGTTCCATCTGCTAAAAGGATTGCATTTTTGTGAGCTTTCCGGTATTAATTGATTTTTGAAAGGGATTTTAAGGGAACTGAACAATTTCTACTACTGTACAGTCTGTAGTTCTTTCTTAACACTTCCCTTTCTCTATTTTTTCTGTACATCTTTTGAGGAAGTAGAAAGTCCTTGACATTAAAAATTAAATACATTTTAGGGACAATTCAAAACAAGAAATAGCTCAAGCACTAGCGTGCAGGTCAAATTGGTTTCAGATGATCAATACAAAAGCTTTTCACGGGCTCTAAAATAACCTGTAATAAGCGTATTGGAGGGTTTATGGAATATTTAAATTACTCCCCGCGTCACCGCAGAACCACCGACCAACTGACTGACAGCCACCTTTGGCTCGGACTTTCCTCCTTGCCTGTCGTAAAATCAATAGAATTCATTAAAATCGTAGCAAGTGACAATCCACGCCCGCAATTTAGTTTCCTCGTCGTCATTTTCGACCCGACTTGGACTTTTTATATTGTCTCAACAACAATAACAAGCGCAAAGAACATCGACGTTGGGCAAAAGGAAAACAAAAAGTGAAGTGAGGCAAGTTAAATATAAAGTGGAAAATGCAAACATAATATTTGCATAAGATTTTCCGCTCAACCCCGACGCTCTTTCCTATCCCTTCCTGTGTCGGACTCGTGGCTTTCCTTTACCTTTTTCCGGGGCAAAGGAGTCGTCGAGGCAATCGATACAAAATGCCAGCACGTGAAATAGAACGAGGACACCGCCTTGGGTAAACAAGAGTCTCCAAAAAAGCATTCGAAATGACTGACTCTGGCTCTCTGGCTGACTCTCTGGCTGGTTGGCTGGCTGGCTGGTTGGCTGCTTGGTTTGGACGACCAAAGTAGCAAAGAAGTTTTTAACAAGTTGACTTGAGTGCTCACCCACCAGTCCGCCAATTCACCATCCCGTCATCCTTTCATCCTTCCCTCTGGCTGTCAAGGAAGCTTTGCTCCTGCTGCAGCTGAAACTTCATCAACTACACACCGAAAATTTGTATTTGCATTTGCATTTGACAACCGCCACGGCTGTGCATATTTTATGGGTAGAAGTTGAGGGTACAGTTGGACGTCCTTAACTGGGACACGTTAATGGGAAGCCCAGAGCTCTCTGGGGGTAGCCAGGATATCAAATTTTCCTAAATAGCTTTTTAAAAATTAAACTAAAGCCTTCACTGTAGCCAGGCTCACCTGTATTTCCACATCCTTCGTGCACTTTATCTATGCGCGTTTTGTTAATTTTCTACTCATTTCGCTGTCATCCGGCGTGGCTGCGTCTTCCGTCCGGGGTTATCCTTTCGCCTGCGGCGCTTAGATGGATTCCTCCTGCTCATCAGTAGTCGCGGTGTTCGCCTTCCTTCGTGTTGTCACGCGATGTTCTCTTTCTTGTCCTTTATTTGGCTGCAAATTGTTTTTGCTTTCTGGCTGGTTTAGCGCACTTTTGGCTCAAGGACGTTCGATTTTTTTTTCTGTTTTTTCCACTACTGCAACTTGACAAACCTACGTGCATTTTCCAGCGATTTTTCCACCGTCTGATGCCAAGTGACAGTTTCGTTTTGCCGGTTAGTTTGTCGCCGAGTTAATTTGGTTTTTGTGGCTGGGGAATAGCTCTTCGGCTGCCTGCTGGAATTGATTAGAGACACTTTTGTTACGAGTCCCGGGGAAAATTGTGCAGAAAATTGTGCAGGCAACGAATGGCTGCGGATTATTTCCAGGAAGATCTCTTCCATTAGTCCCAAATAAAAAAGAGAGAGACAGCGTGAGGGCACATGATCCCTTACCTCTACCCAAATTCGAAGCCCGTTTTGGACCTTGATTGCGTATTCAGATAACCACAAAGAACCTGGCCATAATTAACCACAGAAATGTCATGAAAAAACTTCTCCCCGGGGGGAGAAAACGTGCACCGTAATGGCAGTCATTATTTATTTTATTTCCGAATGCACGGAAACAGCAGCAAAATAACAATCATAGAAAGTGGAACAGGGATAAGGCAGGGACCCAACTCGGCTGTCGGTTGCTACCTTAGTTCTGGCAACAGCAACAAAAAATTTCAATAAAAGGCGGGACCCACAAATAAAAGCAGACAAAAGGACTGAAGGCGAAGGGAAATGCCAAATGTCATAAAAAGAAAGCCACAACGAGGGACACCGCCACTGAAGAGACTCCGAGGCCATTAAAAAGAGCGACCCCGCTCTTGTTGCTGCTGCTGCTCCTGCCAGTTGAATAATAAAACATGACAAAACTATTTTATGTTTATGATTAAATTATGTTGGCTGGCCCAACAGAGTCAGAGAGGAGTCCTCAGGTGACACCTCCCCAGCAGTCCTCCAAAGCGATGCCACAACAATCGAATTAAATGCGCATAAATTATTCATGGCCCCCACTAACACGCATGCAAATCACGTTGGCAACTCTCCGGGCTCCTTCCCAGTGATTTCAATTATGGCTGGATGGATATTCGTAGGCTCGTTCTTATTTATTTAAATTGCCATCGAAGAGCTCTCGTTTTTGTTGCTTACTTTATCCTAAATCAACATGGTGGGATGGGGGTGGTGGTGGTGCCTCCACTAGAGGCCTCCTTGTGTTATTTATTTTTATGACACTACGATTTCCGCAAGTGTCTGCCTGTGTGTGTGTGTGTGGTGTGTGTATTCGAGTCCTTCGGCCTGACTGCCTGCTGATTATTTTCGTTTTATCTTGAGCCCCGTGCCATTCTGGACCCCCAATTTGTTTTTAGTGTCCTCCATATGCTGCCTGGTCCCTGGTCCTCCTGCAAATGTGTGTGTTTCTGTGGGTGGCCGGGTGCCATTCGCTCCGCCCCTCAAATACATCGTAATTATAACGGTTTACTCTTTCAGCATGGTTTATTTTATGCCAAGACTTCATGTAATCAGTGTGAATAATTTGGCCTCTGTGCCCTCGATCTGATATAGGCTTTTATTTGCCCAAAAACCCTTCCTGACCGACCCCCCCACAAGCCACGTAGTAAGCCCCCCTTAACATTTATGGGCGTCATTTTATGTCTTGTCTGTGCAATTGCGTGGACCTCACTCATTTAGAACCAATTAAAATGGCTTTTATTGCCGCCCACATAATGGCAACGACCAACTTTTTGGGGCTAAGCCATACATTTTCAGTGTCCCATTGCAATGAACTCTTTGCGGGTTGTTTTTTTTTGTGTGGTACGAGTGGCATTATCATCATATCGTGATTGAGTTTCCGTTTCCGGCTAATTATAAGAAAATATTTTTATTGCAAAAGCTTGATTGCCTTGATCTTATGAGTTCTCTTCGCCATTGTATACACTAAACTGAGACATTATCACCGCACAGTATCACCCATATCTATATGTCACCCCACACACAACTACTGGCATTCGCATAAACACGGCTCATAGAGGAGCTCCCTCTCTCTCTAGATACTAAATAATATCCTAGCTTAAGCCTAGCTTAGCTTAACATACGAATACAACCTTCCTCTTATTCGATATCAACAACATATCTTTGACAACCCAAGGGGAAATCTTTAATGTCTGGGCTCTTAGCTTTGTATTTGTTTACGTAATAATTTCATATTATTAAAAAGTATTTACAAAAATGTGACAGTGAATAAAAAATAAAGTGACAACGAATTAAGCAAGCAACGTTTAGTCCTCAGTTCAGTTAAGTTCAAGTTTATCCTGTCGACACGAATCGCAACCATTTGTCAAGATCCCAGCAGCAACAACCACACCAGCAAAAATAATAAATAGCAAGCAACACAACAACAATCAAAAACAACTACAACAACAACTATTACAACAACAAAAACAACAACAACAACAACACATCAACTGCGTCTTTACTAAAACCAAAATCTGAACAATTAACCCAACAAGATCTATATTTCATATTTGCTAAAACTACTAAAATCAACACTTGTAAAATATGTCAACGAAAACCACTCAAAAAAGAAAGAGAAGAAGCCAGCACACAAAAAACATTGTGTATTATAATACAAAAAAAAATCACCACAGCTACAACAACCACCAATACTACAATTACAACAATTACAACAACAGCCACATCCAGCAAAAAATGGGTATTACAACGAAAGAATCTTGAAGAAGTCTATAAATGCAAGAAAAAACCAGAAACAACCGTATCGATATATATATATATATATTTATTTATTTATATATCATACATGTTTATAAAAACAAAATCAACAAAACGCAAACATAAATTAACAATTCAACAACAATTTCCACGAAGCTTCTCTCTTGCACTCCCTATCGAAGATAAAATATTATATCGAGCAGAAGAAGAAAGGAAAACTCGGCCGGAGGAGTCTTTAACTAACTCACCACTAACAGCAAACCTATGACTAATTGTACTCGTACCCTCTTGATTTTTCCTATGTGCTCCATTATGTTCACCATTATTTTAATCGTTTACCTTTTTGTTTCACAACAGTTTTCGTTTTCGATTAACAAATAACAACAACAACAAGAACATCAACAACAGCCAACAAACAAGCACACGGAAAAAGCTTAGAACCGTATGAGTAGCATATACCTCTAGCATCCACTGCGTCGGTCCCAAAACTACTAGATAACAACTCGTACTACTACTACTACTACTACTACTACTAGTACTACCCCCGCCCACCGCCACCCACCTGCCTGCCTTGCCTGCAAAAAGCTATATCCAAAACTAATCGCCCGCCTACTACTACTAACTAAAACTAAGAAAAGTATGCGTATGTATGTCCCGGGCAAACAGCAGAAGTCTATCAAGTCTATCGAGAGCGAATCGAGCGAACCCCGATAATCGATAACAAGTACTCATGTATTGCAACCCTACTAACCCGAATTTTTGTTGTGTATGTGTGCGTCTCTGTGTGCGTAACCAGCAAGTGCCAGATCAGATCGATGAGCCTCGAAATAGATATCTAAATATATATATTCTCCCCAAGTAAAGACAACCAGTATTCCAACCAGAACATCTACAGCATAAACAACCAACTGATACTACTACTATATAACTATAACTACAACAACAACAGCTACAACAACAACAGAATGCAACCAAAAAAAAAAAAAAATCAAAAAATCAAAATCAAATCTCAAATCTAAAATCTTAGCAAGAATGTGCACCAAATTCTTTTGCAAATACCATTCAATTTTATGCAATCTATACAACCAAATCAAGTCAGAAAAAATATAGAGACCAGACCAAAACCACGAAAATGCTAAAGTATAGATATATATATATGTATGTATGTATACGTATTTAAGAAATAACTCTTTGGGCAGGACCAAGCATCACAACAAAAAAAAACGAAAACAACTCGCAGAAACAAACTAAAAATTTTGCAAGAATTCTCACTGTCTCTCTCTCACTATCAAAAATCAAAATAAAAAAAAAAAAAAATCACAACCAACACTATCTACTATCTATCTCTATCTCGCTTGTGTTTGTCTGTGTGCAGGAGAGATGCAAATGCAAGGCACTGTTGTTGTTGCACTTGAAGATGCAGCCGAGGAGCGAGCGGAAAAGTGCGAAAATACGGCGGAAAATCAAACACGGAGGCGGAGGCGGCGGCGGCATCAGCGGCAGTGGCAAAGGGAAAAGGATCAGCGCAGCGCCGCAACGATAATGGAGCGCAGAAGCTCCCAGGCTCCGAAACCCGCCTCGCAGATAATACCAGCACTAATACTACTACTAATGCTACTAGTACAACTGCCATTACAACCCCAGCGATTAGTAGTCCTTGTAAAGCGAAGTCGTATTTGAACAGATCCTTGAACTATACATGTCCTTTCGAGTGCCGCTGACTGACGGCCCAAGTTGCAAGAGTTTTTGAATTTTCATTGCATAAAACTGAAGAGCAAGATCAGAATCAGAAGCAAGATCGATCGAGAATCAGAACATATATCATTGGAATATGTATATATACATATATATATGTGTATATGTTGCCAATTGTGGTTGTTGCTGTGCCTAAATGTGTGTTGACCGAAGACAATCCGACGATAAGCAATTCGATAAACCCCGAAAGAGAACGATAAAGAACTGCCTGATGGATATCATGTATAAAATGTATACATATAATTTTTGTTATATTTATCATATATATACCATGAACCACAGCTTTCAATTCCAACCTGAAGTTTATTTAATTTACAATTTTGTTGACCGGAACATAAACAGAAGAAATAATTTCAAACCCAAATAAGTGTGACCAAAAACCGACTAAGTAAACATTTTTCCATTGGGATCTGTTCAAAGTTATGTCAGCCACAATAGCCTATACCCAAATATGCTCGTATTATTATCGCTACCGATTTCGGGGTCTGTAGAGAGAGTTGTATTCGTACGCTGGTGGTATTAGTCGATTGGTATCGGTATCGGTATCGGCATCGTTGTCGATACCATCGCTTTTCATGTTACGTAGGCACACACAGAAACCCCCTGGTTTTCTCCTTCGTGCCACAGAGGTGGCGTGGAGAGATGAGAGGCGTCGACTACACAGCGACTGTGCCGGAGGTGAGTCAGTTGAAGCACTCTAATCTAACTCTATGTCTAACTACAAACCATTTCATAGCTTGTAAGTGCAACAAAAAAAAATGAAAAACAAAACAAACTCAGTCCCCGAGCAATTGTAAACTGTCCAAAGCCAAGCACAACCTGAGAAGCTCTCTCGAAAATAAAAACAATAAGTCCAAGGACCTGGTTCACGGTTGATTACGAACCTCTTCGCCCTCCACCATATGTATTTATACTTTAACAAGCTTAGGCTAAGTTTCCATTAATTAGTTAAGTTCCATTTTGTGTCTTAGATAGATGGTTCTTTTTTGGGGCATACAAATCACAGTGGTTGAGAACATTATTCCCTCGATTAATTCCCTGCCCAGCAAACAACAACATCATCCACTTGATTTGATTTAACATTGGCCGTAAAATAAACTTCTACGCTCTGTGTCAATCGATGTAAATCATTAGTCCATTTAACCATAAAAAGTCAATAAAACAAACGCAAAATGCTGTACATAAAAATTAATTGCATTGCCGCTGCCCAAAAAATATATAGCGAGCGGGGAGAACGAATAAATACAAATAAATTAAACAGGTTCTGTGAAAAACAACTCGTTGGGCCATTCCATTAGAGGTGTATATGCAGTTATTGAGGTCGCTGCTGCTGCTGCTGCTGCTGCTGCTGGTGATTTTTGGTCAGAACGGGCACTAGAAGTTGGCCCTGAAAGTTGGCCAGATCGTGTGAACGAGCACAGCAGCCCAGCGAAAATTCGCAATAAACTCGTAGTGTATAGAGTGTGACTGTTCTGGTGGATTTTTGGCTCTGTTCTGACCCTCGATTATCTTGCGTAGGGGAGAAGCTCTTGATTTATGGGGCCTGTCGCCTTTTATCTCGACGTATCGTGACGTATGGCTGGCTCTCATCGATGTGCACTTCATCTCGCTAAACCGAGTGCGTGTGTGGTTGTCATAAATTAATCCACTTTAAATGTATTATATAAGCTTGTTCGCTTCAGTGTGTTTTTTTCGTGATAGCTTGTTTGACTCTGACCTGCCTCAATCCCCGTTGGGTGTGCTTTCTACAATATATTTTATAAAAACTGATTCATTGGCATGCAGGCTATGAATAACGCTGGCCAGCAGCTGAGCAACACACAAACCTGCATTTATTTATGAAGAGTTCTTACGAGTAAAAAGTATTGAAATATATAAATGGGATGCTCGCACTTGTGGCTCCCATATGGTCTAGTGGCTAGGATATCTGGCTTTCACCCAGAAGGCCCGGGTTCGATTCCCGGTATGGGAAAACTTTTTGCAACTGACTTTTTTCGTCGAATTTTCGTTTCTCTTTTTCTCTGACTTTCCTCCTCCTTGTTGTGTTCGAGGTTAACCGGAAATCAAACACACACATGCGAGTGTGTGTGTGTCTAGTTAGCTTTTAGTGGAAACCAAAGAAAATTGGCATAAAGAAAATGAAGAGGCAACGCCATAGATACACACACCACAACAACAACAACAAGAACAAGAACAAATGCCTAAACAACCAACCAACCAACCAATCAACAACATCAACAACAACTACAACAACAACTCAACAAGAAACCAAGCAACCAAAAGATACAAACCAAACAGAAATTCAACAAATTTGTGGATACATTTATCACGCGCAAACTGTTTGCCATTTGCTCTTATCTCATTTCAGTTAAGGAGATTGGAAATGGCCGCTCGCCATTACTGCAGGAGCCACTATACGGTACACGACCTCAGCCCTACAGTGAGTAGAAGGCGCCTATTCATTTGTAGTTTGTTTAGCTGACAAATGTTGTGTCCCCCCGACTACTCCCACCCCATGAAACCCCCACCCTGTCTCCTCCTGTCCGCAACCATCATCTCCACCTTCTCATTAATTTTCGTTAAAAAGAAAAATAGAAAGAAAAAAAACCCAAACTATGTTGGTTCCTGCGATTGTTGATTGTTCGGTTGTGTTGAAATATTTGCATTATTTATTGTTTTTCGTTTATCTTGTTGGAGCGTAAGTCGGGTCCTTAGCAGCTCAGTTTCTTTGCTCAATTTTTCTTGATTCCGAAGCGGAAAAGAAGTGAGAAAAATCCAATTAACAGAGAGAGATACTCAGACGCACACACCAATACTCCAACATACACCAACACACCAACAACACCAACACCTGGGGCCGGGAAAAGTTTTTCTAATTGCTGGCACTTAAGCTGGTCCCGCACCGAATGCAATCATTACAAATTTTCCAGAGCGAGGCTTTGCCTCCCCCTGTTGACATATGCCGGCATGTGCAATTAAATGAAAATCAAGCGACCGAGTGCAGTGGCAGTCCTTCCTCCTAATTAACTCGGGTTTATGAGGAGAGAGCGTCTTATGGCAGGCATACACTCTCTCTCTGTCGACCCAATTTCTACACAGCCCGAGCCCGAAGAATTCTATTAAGACGAATGGGCAGGGAAAACTTTTGAGTTTACGAAAATAATCGAATGCTAGTCTTGTTTGGGCCCTAAAACGTGACTCGATGGGCTCCGAGGGAGAGTGAAGCCAAGTCAACCAAAAAGGCAGGCAGAAGGAAACTGTGTCACCGAAGGGAAAAGGGAAATGGGCGGCATACAGAGCTGGCTCAATATTATTGTAGGAACATGTGTCTTCATTTCGTTGTCGTCGTTGCCGTTGTCGACTTTGTGGCCTGCCAAGACCATCAACACTTCCTGTACGCCACTCGACTTCCCCCTAAATCGATTTGGCTTACAGAGGAGCTGCTCCCTCCCTCCCTGCTCGTGTGCGTGTGAAGTGCAAAATTAATTGATTTTTTATAGCATTTCGATTCCGGCATTTCTATTTCAATTGCGAGTATCGAAGTGTGAAAAATTCGACCGAAAGCCAAGTGAAATTCTCGCTTCGATTGGGTTTCGTTCCTGGCAAAAGTTGTTTTCGCTTCGCAAAATAATGATAAATGTGGCAAATCAACGAGGAAAGGTTTGAGGATGCCACTCTCTCTCTCTCTAAATGCGAAACTAATCCCTTAATTAAGGCGCTTCAGCCTGAATAGCAGGCGTTTGGCTTAATTTGAACGGAATGGAATATACTTTGTTGCTTATCGATCGCTCTCGTTTGGAAAGTTTTCCCAGCTGGCTAAAAAGGAAGGACGACGCCTCGAGGCCGCACCTAGTTACAACTTTTGCATTATCTAAAAGCCGCAAACTATAAACTAAAAACCTCGGATAGGCTAGGCTGGGCCGCCTTCCTTACACTGCTGGTTATCAAAACTTGTGTAACCTGGCCTGCGGCTGGTTTATAATTTTTGCCAGACAAAAATCTACACAGCCGCCGCGTTGCCTTGATGTTCTAATTTGTTGTGCGTAAATAACATTTCGAATTGGCTTGCTTTTAGGCCCAAAGTTTTCCCTAAAACCAAACAACCAACAATTGCTCAGCGGCCACTGCTGCCAGGACACTGCTGCTGCCCTGCCAAGGGAGGGCACAGGATGTGGGATGGTGTCCTGTGTCTGGGGACAAACTGATGCAGAAGATTAAGTAAAAATCCGTCTCTAACTGATGCTTGGCTGCTGCTTTTAATTGCATTTTACGCAAAAGTTTAAGTTCTCTCGTCGTTGCCTAGGTTTCAATTAGAGGCTTGGGGGTTGCCTTTGCTTGCTTAGTATCTCTAAGTGCTTATGCCCAGCCAACCAACCCCTATGCAAGGCAACTTTCTTTATGCCAAATACTGCGGGGAGTTGGTGCAAAACTTTTGGCCATCACCACTGGCTGCTTTGTTGTATTCCAGGGAGTTATTCCCTTGATTTTCGATAGTAAGTGCCCAGGACTTGTCCTCTTCCCCCACTAAATATATAAAAAAAAAGGAAAACAGAAACTGGGGAAAACTTTGGCAGGCAAATTTTCTTATCCATGCTATTTGTTTGATAATTGGCCATGGCCACGGCATTTGGCATTGTGTGTACTTGTACTTGGGATAAAGTTTTAGTTTGCTTCCAGCTAAAAAGTCGAAATTCAATTGATTCGAAAGGGCGCACACAGCGGGGGCTAGAGAGAGAGAAAGTTCAAAGTGTAATGGATTCATTCGGGGGTTTCTGTTTATTTATATTTTTCTTAATTTTTTTGCTGTGGATTTTGCACCCCGAAACATTTCTTCTCGGTCTCTGTAGGGGTTGCATGTTTGCTCGTGGTTTTTGGCATGCCTGGGGCCAAATGTATGTGGTTAAGAGCCAGGCTAAATATGTTTCGTGTTGGCAAATATTTTTCCATGATTGGACCATTTGTTGTGCCTTGTTCTATTTGTTGATTCGTTCTTTGCCGAGTTAATTTGCCAGGCAAACGGAATTGAGTTGTCGTTTATTTATCTGTTGAAAGTTTCCTTATTTTTTGTGATATAACCCCGCCCGACTTGCACCTCTTCATTTCCGCGCCAAATGAGTTTATGCATAGTTGATCACTTCTCTGGCGTTCGTCCCCCTGTCAATTTCCCCCTGGATTATCCATGAGTGTGTGTGTGTGTGTGTCTGAGCCGAGTCGCTTTTCCGGCTTTTCTCCTCCCTGGCCTAATCAGAAAATAACAGAACAGAACGGAACAGAAGAGTGGAGCGAAGAGCTCTGGTCTCAGTTGCACTTATGACAACGCCGGGGCAAATTCCGGCATTCAAAGGAGGCAAAAGGAATTCTTTGGGGCTTTCCCGGCTTCCTTTGGCTGCCTAATAAGCGTCCTCGGGGAAATTATGATGAGCAGAATTCAATTTCGTGTTTAATTTGCAGTGAATCCGTTTCCTTCACTTGCTCGGACTCTGACTCTGACTCGAACTCAGCCTCGGACTCACTCACTTTGAGTTGTGATTTAGGCGCAGAGTAATAAAATATATACACAAGGCTGCGAAAAAATAAAAAAGGAGGCAATCTTTGGGGCCAAACTTTGTTTGTTTGGCTTTGTTTAGGCCGGGGCAAAGTTTTTTTTTTCTTTATATATTTTTCCTTGAACAATTTTCGTCAAGTTACTGCCCTCTGTTCCGTTGTTAAAATGCAAATTTGTTGCTGCCCCTGCCTTTGTTTTGGACCTGCCCCTTATTTCGTACAAATAAATTTCTATGTATTATCTTCCTTGGCTGCATTTCGCGGCTCTTTGGCCTTTTCTCTACTCGTTTTTAACCACAATGAGAGCGCTTTTCATTATTTGCTGTGAGCAAGCAAACATTTTCCCATTTTCCCGTTTTCCCTTTTTTCTTTTCATTATTTTATTTATATTTTATGCTGCCACTGCCACTGCTGCTGCTGTTGTTGTTGTGTTTTCGGCTGCATAAATAAGTATTTTTAATTTTACCACAAAGTTTTTTTGGGGTTCTTCATTTTGTGAAAGCAAATGAAATGCTAAAGTGATTTTTATTAAAAAGTTTACTTTTTAATCTGATGTGCCCGCCCGCCGGGGTTCCCCTTTCTATTTATTTAATTTTTCCTCCGCTCTCTCGGCTCTCGTCTCTCACTCTTTTTTGCATAATTTTTTTCCGCGGTTGGCATATGGCAGCGAGGTTAATTAAAATTACAATTTCTGTTGTTTTTGGTTTTTTCTCTTTGGTTCGAAGTTAAAGCGCATTGCGGAAGCCAAGCAGCTGACTGTCTGCGTTGGCATTAAGTGTAAAGTTGCCAAAAGTCGTTACGTTAATTAGCTGTAGTTGCCCCCGAAAAAGTAGGCTAAGCGAGAGAAATGATCCTGGGACTGCAATTTCAATTGCAATTCATTATGATTAACATATTTATGGGCTCAGCGGGGGCCTGGCCTGCCTGGGGACCTGAATCACGAATCACTCGGCAATCGTTGACACCTCTAAGCCAAGTCCCACAAGCGAGCGAGTCCTTTGGGTTGGTTGGATCCTGAATGAAATGCCAACGCTAAAGCCTTCGGTCCCCGAGGAGCCAGAAGGCAGGCGGGGGGCGGTGGTGCAGGACTCTCGACTGGGCCGCAAATCCATCCGACGGCGACGACGAACGCGTGCCAGCAAAAACAAAATGGCCAACATCCCGGCCGGAAGTTGTGCGTTGCCGCGAGCGGTTGGCTGGAACAACTGTAAATGGGAGCGTGACTACAGCAGCTTGGTCTGCCATTGCGCGGCTCTTTTACCGCTGTTTCCGGCGCGCTCCAGGAAGTGTTTTTAATTTTAATGCAAGCACTGTTCTGACTACTTTTAGTGGATAGTCTTAAAGGAAGGAACCAAAATGTTGAATTTTATCCAAGCTAAAGTTGTGAAAAAATAATTCCTACAAAGGAATATGAAATGCACTTAGTACATCAGACATTCCATGAAATATTTAGGGTTACATTAAGAATGTATCTCAAAAATGGCTCTAGAAGAAAAATTAGTTTCTTATTTGTATTCTTTGAGAGAGAAGAAAGAAGATTCTGGCGGGGAAAGTAAAGAATTTTAACTTGAAAGCTGGGGTTGTACTTAAAACTAGGTCAGAAATATCGATACTGTTTCGACATCGATAAATCTATTTTTAAACACAGCGATATATATATATATAATCGATGGTATCCGACTTTCCCTCTCGATATATATTTCCATTCGATACCTTTTTGCAAAATGCAACTCTTAAACAAAAATCCTTTAATATATTAAACATCTTCAGTTAGGTTTAAGCTTTAATTATCTTTTTCTCTATGAACTCAGTCGCCAAATACTTGAAGAGATACTTTGGAACTTGTGCCTTTTGCGAACTAGAAGTATTCCTGATTCGCGTCTACCAGCTGATGGCATCATCAATTCCGCCCACAATGCCAGTTCGAGCTTTTTATCAAAAATTCAGCAACATGCAATGCAATTCCCAAGTTTGAATTGTGTGTCATATATTTCGTATATATATGTATATGTATGTACTTTCCTGCCAGCTTGTCCTGCTGCCGTTGTTCCTTGGTGTTGCTTCAGCTGCCATGGGGAAACTTTTATGAGAAATTGAACGTCAGAATTTGCCACTCCCCCCAACCCGCAGTTGTGTTTTGCATTATTGCCATGCCATAACAGCCTGCGGCAACGGCATTGCATTTGAAAGTTATCAGGAAAAAAGCGAAGGAGCTGTAGGAGCAGAAAAACTAGGTGAGGAAACCATTGCCATTTCCAATCCCCATTTGCCCAAGATGGGCAGCATCTGCTGCTGCTGCTGCTGCTGCTGCAGGCGCAATTGTGACGGAAAGTTACTTACTTGAGCTCGATTTCAGTTTGCCGAGTGTTTTTCAATTGTTATGCTATATGTAATGCCAGGTCCTCCTACTCCAACTCCAACTCCCACTCCTCCTGCTCCTCACTCGTATCTGCCATCAACACATCATCTCACTCTTGTACCTTTTTTTTCGGTGCTCTCTGCTAGCGGGGGGTGTGTTTTATTGCAAAATATTGGCAACAGTCTGCCACAAATTGAGGAAGCCAAACACATTTACCCCCTCGGCCAGCACCATCTTGGGGCTGCCATTGTTGTCGGAGGAGCTCCCTGTCACATCACAGCACAGTGTCTGCTGTAATTGAAACATTTCTGGCCAGATAATAATTTTGCTTTATTATTTTCTGCTCGCCCGGCTGCCATTGAGTGTGCGAGTGGCTTTTGTTGATGCCGCCGCTGCTGCTGCACTCGGCCTTGTGTCCCTCCGGGCTCCGATAATTGGCGAATTTTGGCACTTGCAGCCCAGTGTTTTCCCCTCTCTCGATCTCGATCCAAATCTGAATCTGACAAGCCATTGGCCATTTTGGGGTAGAACCGGCAGCCGACATTTTCCGATTGTTTAACTGTTGTCATCCCATCGAAGGGTGGTTGGGAAAATATTGCCAGCAATTTGGGCATCATCGTTTTGGCATCTCGTCGTCATCGTCGTCGTCATTGTGCGTAATTGAGTGTAGCTTTCGGTGCTGCCTCCTCGAAATGTTGATTGCACTGGAGGGCAGGACAATAAGAGGCGAATTCATCATATGGCCTGATGAGTGGAAGGGCATCTAAGTGGACGGATGACAGTTAGCAGATGGAATGTGCGACTTTAGGGGCGCATTTTTGTATGCAGAAATTGTTGAATATGGAACTAGGCAGGATATTTTAGGAGATTTTTGTATTAAATAAATTTTTACCTGACAAATTTAATTGGTTTTGGGTTGATTGGAGGTTTTAAATATGCATTTTTTGGGATTATTGTCTATATAAGTACCTAAAAATAGGTTAAATATTATTAGTTTTAATAATTTGAACAGTTAGCAGAGGAATGCAATTATTTCCTTTCTCATTAGATTTCTTTATAATTCCTTATAATAAACTTAGCTTGAGACAGGTCCACACTGCGTATACGTAATATTTTCTAAGTGGGTTTTTGATGACTAAATCCTTTTTTCTTTCTCCTTAGATTTTTTTTATTGTTCCTAATAATGAAGTTTGCTTAAGACAGGTCCACACTGCGTATTCGTAATATTTTCTAAATGGGTTTTTGGTTGATTAACTCATTTAAAAATGCATGTTGAATAATTGGCTTTATAGGATCTTAAAGCTAAGGAAATTATCGGTTTGAACATCCAGCAAATAAATTTAAATATTTCCTATCTCATTAGAGCACACTTCCTTGTAATTTCCAATAATTACCTTAACCCGGGCCCTCTCTGCGTATGAGTAATATTTTCCAAACATATCCGACAGGCAAATTAATCCATCCAAGTCAACATGTTCAAATTTCCAAGCCATTAGCATGAACCGGGAAGAACAAGAGGAACCCCTTAGCGAGTCGGGCCAAAAGTTCCAATATCACATGTCAAGGGTCTTTTGGGTCGTGAGTTTGCGGGCTCCTTGGACCTTGGGCCCTGGGCCATGTTGCCGTTGTCAGTGCTCAAACATGCATGCAATGTAAATTGGCGGGAAGAAGGCATCTTCTGCAGACTGCGGCCTGCAGGCAGGGAGGACCGAGAGCCCCAAGGCACTCGGTCACCGACGCACGCAGATTGCTCGCATGGAAACAATAGACTGACGGGGACATTGTGCAACTGTCATCGGCGGTTGTCGTCCAACTAAGCATTTAATTTTAGCGCAGCCAGCGACAATTTTAGTGGTCGGAAAAGTCGGAAAAGCAGGGGGGGAGGAGGAAGGCCCTGCGGCCACTTTGTTGCTGCAGTTGCGCAATATGCAAACGGCTGTTAACTGTTGACGTTGGGAAATTGTAACTGTAACAAAAGACAAGGCAACTTGTCCCAAACACAATGAATGCGAACCGCGAATGCGACGGCGACGGCGACGGCGACGGCGAATGGCAAACGTCGCTGATGGCCGGGAAATTGAATTAGCAGAATGTCTGGCGGAAAACCCCTGCGGGGGGAGCAGGACAGACGGGGTGGAAGATTGAAACTGACTCGACGGATGCCGCGAGAAAAACATCTTGAGAGGTCGCCTGAATTATGCACTGCTCCAGTTAATTGCACTGCAGAGTAGAAAATATGCACCACCACCAACTACTCCCCCTCGGCTAACATCTGACACAAGCAAAAAAAAAAAAAAGAAACTTATTCAATTAAACTTTTGCCTGGCATGTAATGGAAAAGTGTGTGTGTGAGTGTGCGGTAACCTTGGGTGCAAGCCACCTCAAAAACCCACCGACTGACTGGGCCGGAATAAATTCCGTTTTAAATGAAATTTCGTTAAAATATAATATTTGCCGGGCTTCATTTGCTCGGAGGGGCGTGGCACATGTGTGACATGCGTTGAAGTTTTTCATTTGCTGCTGCAGCAGCTGCACATGCAAATTAGAGCGTTATTATATGGCCCGGCAATCTGGGAACTCTCGGAGCTAAGAGGCTCTGATGAATGGGAATTGTGCGGAACGCAGCGTGGAACCCTCGAGTGAGCTTTTGACTTTTTGGCCAGCAGCAGCAGCAGCTCTCTCTCTCTTCGGGGACGTTGTTTCAACACAACTATTTCCCAGGGAAGCCGGCTCTGATTTATGCATGTCCTGCTGCCACATGAGTCCTTGCCCCTCTGCACCCATCGCACACATTGTTTGATTAATTTCATAAGCTTTTGCCCTGGGTCGCAAAAAAGGACAACAAGTCAACTGGCAAAACACAGATGTGGGTTTGTGTGTTTTAATTGCTGTGGCAGCTTAAAGAGTTTGAAAGAAACTTGGGGAAGCATGTCGAAGCCATCAAATATTCCCTTTCTAGGTGATGAACTAAGGCAGTTTTCTTTATTTTAAAATAAATTGTATGCACATAATCCCCCACCCAATTGTTGGCTTAAATCGTTCCCTGAATTAACATGGACGTTGATTTGTCATTGTGCTTCTGGGCCAGGCCAAGCTGACCGAAAAACTAATCTGTAAACGTCGACAGCTCTGCTTAAGGCAGCACCAGCCAAGCCCAAGCCTTTGCCATAATAATCCCCAACTTGATACTGGGTATATCCTGGGAGATGGATATGCAACAGTTTCCTCCCCCTGACTTGGCTTTTGTGCAATTTCTTGTAAATTTAATTTCCTGCCTCACATTTCTGCTCATTTGGCTGGCAATCTGTGAGCCATTGGCATTGACTCTCGCTCGGATTTGCATTTGGCAGGCGAAGAATAACCAAGGAGATGAGGATGACTATGACGATGATGACGATGATGATGTCTCATCAGCTATGCAGAATTCATTTCCTCATTCGTTCAATTACGCAGAGAAGAGGCATCGGCACGACTGCAATAATTTTGTAAACTCAAATACTTGGCAGGTGTCACTGCAAAATTTAACCAATTTTAAAACTTAATTCGTTTAGGGTCCAGCTACAACTTCATCAATGGAATACCAAGCATTTCCATTGTGACATTCTGCGGGTTCTGCCAATTAGAGCTCGACATGTGCAAGGAATTCATTTATAATTTTATTGTTAAATTCAAGCTGTTGGGAAATCAATTTTGGGTAGGATTGTAAAATCTTCTCACCATTCGAACCAAAACAAATGTCAAATATTTGCCAAATTACTCAGCACAACCAAATCACCCCCCGAGAGCCAAAAAGTTATGTGCAAAAATGTTTTTGCCTGCCAATGAGACGTAAACTTTTATGGGTCCGGTCCTCTTGCTCTCCTGAGAGCCACCCCCAGCCCATTATTTTCAACCTGCACTCTCACGTCAAGGCAAACTAATTGATTTTAAAATAAATAATGACTAATCACCACCTGCGAAGGCGAGGGGGCGGACGAAAGGGAAATGTGTGCCAGCTCACTATACTTTTTTGCACTGAGGGAAATCGAAAAGGATGAAGTGCTCTTGGAAATCGGGAAAGTTAGGGTACTCTTTAGGTTACATTTTGTGGGTTTTTATATTTAAGAGATATTAGTAGTTAGTAAAACATAAATTACAATATTGAATGGTTAAAATTATATGCAAAATATGGAGTGTCAAATAAATTTGCTGGTTAAAAAATCGTTATGTCCAATTATGTGTATTCTTATGCATTTTGTATGGCTTTTACTACCAAAACCAGTTCGTTTTAATTAGTACTTGTTCTTAAGGCATTCCTATGTATATTTTATTTATGTAATATTCCACATATTCTTTCTTAAAGTGTAGTTAAAAATTTCGTGGAAGCCGCCGTTCGGGCTCCTCGTCAACATCGCTTTCTGGGTCGATTCCGGTTGCTGTGTAGACACGGGTTAACCCGTCCAGAGGGATCCCTTCCGCCGCTTGATTAATTGAAATTTCACTCACTGTCAAGGTATAGTGTGTGTGTGTGTGTGTGTGTGTGTGCCTGTGTGTGTGTGTTTTGCACCCGGCCACGTCTGTGGGTGGCAAAAGGAGCTGGCCTGGTGGCACCCTACAACTTGTCTCCACTACGATATTTGCCCTTCGGTGTGGAGGGGCCCGGGCAGCGTTTCCAAATTAATTGAGTGCGCTAATTTTGGCAAAAAGGTTTTTTAATTGATGGCCCGAGTTTGGGAATTGTTGGCAAAACTTGTTTACTCCGAGAGTAGTTTGCTTCAAGGTAAATTTCAAGTGAATTTGGTAGGGCAACGAGAAGGAGTTGCATTTGATTACAACTAAACAAGGTTCAAATTTCAATGGACCCTTGGACAATGTCTCAATTGAGTTGCCTCTAATTGCTCGATGTAACAAATTTGCCAGAAGCCAAATTAGTTGGTTATTTAAGGCTGAAATAAACCTGTAATTAAACCTTCTGGCCTGCGTGTGTAATCTTCAAGAGGGCACTTCACATTGATTACACTTTAATCAGACTTTAATAGTTTCATTGATAACAACCAAGGCCTTTGATCATAAATTTCCGATTGCAATCGGTGAACTGAGTTGCGAGGAAACCAAGGAGTACCTGAATAATGAACCTTTTATCATCTGCCGAATCTTATTCACCTGTGGCAGCTCTGCTCTTGAATTTTCCTTTTGAAATCGTTTTCCCTGCGTTCGTTTGGTATTTTCGCGCTCGTTCATTACAATTTGGCCACGCGCAATTTGCATCCGATATGAGGAGGGCCCTGTGTAGACTATTCTTCTTCATTATGGCCTTTCAGCAATTCGGTCTGTGAACTAACATGATTTTGAAAATGTTTTTAGCGGCGATGCGTGCGGCTTTATGTGGCTTTCGGTGGTGTTGATGCGATAATTGTGTTGCAAGTGGCATTTGATCCAATGGAAGCATCAATGGCATCAGCATAAATGCAGTTCGGGGATTTGGCAGGGGAAATTTAGCCAGCGAATGATGTAGCTTTTTGAATTGATGTTAAGGCAATTAAGGTTGAATTTTAAGAGGAATTTTTGTTAAAGGATTATGCACTCTTTAAGCCGGAATATGAAAAGAAACCCTTGAATTTCATACTTTTAATGGGATTTGTTTGGTATAAAAATATATAACTTCTCAAGAGTAATAACAGTCGAGGTAATGGTACTTAAATAAAAGCTTTCTTTGCTTTTAATATTAGAGAGACAAAATATAGAAATAAATCTCTAAATTTTAAATATAAACTTAAAATTACCTGAGATTTTACTTCAAAGAGCATTGAAGTATTTAAACTATAAAAATAGCGATTTGGGAATTCAATCGAAAGGTGAAACCCGACTCCCTGCTAAATGGATTAGGGATAACACACACTTTGGCCCAACTAAAAATAGTCCTGGCTGTGCTCTTCCTTGGCATATTCCTTGGCAAAGTAATGACCCAAAAATCTAAATTCCTCGTACTACATTTACCGCTGGCTGCATGCAGGCTCACAGAGATATGCCAGCCAGCACTCGCCCCCCCAAGGCACTCGTACGTATTTGTGCATACATTTGCCCTAATGCTATGCCCGAGGGGTTTTCCTTCCCCCAACTCATCCTGGCTGGCTGGCTGTGTGCCAGGACAAAGTGCTGCTCCAGCAGAGAGAGAGAGAGAGAGAGTGGAGAAGGATATGCTGCTACGTTACGTATACGCACAGGCAGCAACAGTCTGCCTGTTTGCTCTTCGCCAATATTCAAAAACTGATTTTCATATGTCTTTTAAGTTTATTTGCGAGCGGGCAGATTGTGGGTAGACCCGCCCCCTTTTTCCCCGCCTTCCTCTGTATCTGTATCTGTTTTGGCATCGCCTCCTTGTGGCTCTTATCGTATCCGGCACACGCATAAAAGTTGGCCGAGTGCTTGCTAAATTTCTTTCCCCGCTCGCTCGCTCGCTCGCTGGCTCTCTTTTAACTTTTTTATTGGGCCCGAATTTAATTCGAAGAGGAAACACACGCTCCTGTGCAAGTTTTTTGAAAAGCGATTTCAAATGCAAATTTTATTGGAACAAGAGGGAGTCGTCGTCGCCGGCGTCGTCGTCTTCGTCCTGCGTGGAAATGGATGGAGATTAAAATCAATTCAATTTGCTGCGAGCCAAGTAAAAGTGGTAATAATTTTTGTTCTTTGTTTTTCCAGCTCATACACAGTTTTTCTTTTACTTAGCATAATGAGATTTTGAACGAGTGCGTTTATTGTGAGGGAATTTACAATGGGCTTAGTGTCTCGGCCTAGGGGAATTTTCGTTGCTAAGCTATGTAAGTGGCAATATTAAATTGGAAACGAAAGAAGGAGACTCCCAGCCTGCTGGCTATTAATTGACCCATTTCTTAGCTGGCTTCGGTTACATGCCAGGCACACTGTTGGCCGTCAATATATCACACGTTATGCACCATTAAGTGCTCGCTTAATAGGCGGCCATTTATCAATCGCTCCCGCCGATGTTGTGGCTGCCAAATGTTAAGGAATCATGGGCCAGGATGAGCTGCGTTTGGCAGGGGAAGATCATGAATAAAGCGCGGCGTCAGATGCCATCGCGTTTGTCATAATAAAAGTTACTTAAAAATTGCACGGAAATATCTGCGCGGGCATAAATCAATGTCTTGCCAGGTACAGCATGGCGTATGCGTGATTTATGCGTTGCCCGAGGACAGTGGTTTTTAGTTGCTGTTGTTTTTGTGTGTGTGTGTGTGTGTGTGTGTTTTTTTCTCTTCCATTTTTTATTTTTCAGAATTTCACAGCATATGCTGTTGGTCAATGAAGGCCGTAATGAGCCCTGGGAGGACACCGGGGCGTATGCGCAATTAAACAAACGCTTTGGAGATTGCGCATACGCCGCGTGGCCATTATAATTAGCAGCACGTAAATAAGGGCTGAGAGTTTCCTCGTGGGTATTAGCTGTGCGTTAACGCTACGCTCGTAAATTAACAAACTTGCTTCTCTGATAAACAGGCAGGAGGACTTGGAGTTGTGTGTATTTTTGCTCTTGCATATCCTGTGTATCTTTGGCGCCTGTTTGCTTAGGCAATGTTCTGCTATCTGGTAGCAGGTGGCACACTGCCGTTGCAGTGGCATTTGCATTTGCATTTTCCCAGCAGCTCCCCACAGACTGGCTGAATTTATTGCTCTGGCTTCGACTGCCTCGAGGCAATCAGATGGCAAAATGGTTGCGCTGCGCTTTGACATTTAATTGCAACGTTCGCGGCATGTTTATGAAATATTTTTGTGACACGACGGCTTGTCCTTGTCCCTCTGTGTATATGTGCCTCATGTGCTACCGATTTTCATAAACGGCAGACCTCGTCGACTGCTGTTCGATGCCAGGCTTGTGACTCTCCATGGACCACGAGGAATCCAGCCGCAGAATTGTGCTTTTTAATTTGCTGAGTGAGCAGGGTACCCACTTTTATTGAAGCTGGGAACTATAGGGTCCAAGTAAGCTAGAATTCTTGTTTCCTAATCCCTCAGCTGGTAATTAAAATATATTTCAGCTCGGCTTTAACATAAATATATTTCAGAATCTTCTTCTTTATGACTACTTAGCTCTCTTCTTTTTTGTTCTCAGTTGCAAGGCTGCTCTGGCTTTAGGTTTCTCTTCCGTGTCAATAACTAGATCTCCTTCCAGCTTATCCATGTATTTATAACACTTTTCCGCCTCCATTTCCCAGAGGCAAAGAAAGGCATCTTCTACGGTCTCTGCTGGCTCTGATTTCTCTGGCCTATTCATTTGGCAATGTAAATTGATCATCTGTAGTGCAGAACTGATGCTATTATCGTTTAGAATATATTTCGAAAACAGATTCGAAACTTCCACGGCTCTCTCCGCGGATATAGGACTTCCGCCATTGTTTTTCTCCATCTGTTGGATCAAAGTCTTGATGCCACCGGTCATGGCAATGTCGTAGAAGTCCTGTCTGCCTATCCTAGGGATGCACAGAGCGCTCGAGTGCGATCGTGTTACCTGGGCAGCAGTGCCAAATAGGAATAAGAGTGGCAACACTAGGCACAGTACTTTCCTCTGAAAAGGGAATATAATAAGGACTTAAGTCTGACACTGAATACCAGCAAGGTTTTACCATTTTCTCTGAGCTAGCTTTCTAGATTTCTCCCTGGCAGCAGATTGGTTGGAGGATTTACAAGTTTCTTAAAGAAATTGAATTGACTTGTAGTTGTTTCCTTACAAATCAGCGGAAAAGTAAATTTTAAATGGTTTAAATTAAAAATTAAATGCCTTAAGCCGTTAAATTATAACTTACAAAAATGTACCTGCAAGTAAAGCAATTTTTATTTATTAATAATAATTTTTACAACTCATAGAAAGAGGTTTTAAATATTTTGTAATAAGTTTAGAAGTCCCTACATTTTTCCAAAAATTTCCTTGACTAAATTATTCCAATCTTTGGTGGAAAATTCACAAAACTTATATACCTGTCTGTCCCGGCATTGACCTTGCAAAGTTGTCTAAATTGGAAAATTCATTAACAAAGATCCCCAGGCAAACAAATAGAGCAGAGGCACGCGAAAAATTCAATGGGAAATAAACGCGATTAATGAAAACAGATTCCGCTCGCCTGCATTGCGCTTAATTTTTGGTACGGAATCTACCTCATAAATGAGACTTGCGGAAAATCAAATTTCCACTCAGCTGGAGTGTGGGAAAAGTGTGTTTACACTTTCCACATACACACACGCACTCGTATATGTATGATTGTTGATAGTTTTGAATGAAATCGTTTTGGTGCTCTTGTGTAAGAAAATAAAATCTGGAAATAATGCAAGGAATGGTGGGTGAGTAGAGGAATGTCCCTCTGGATTTTTGTTTATTTTTTTCGAATTTTTGTTTACTTTGAGGCGGCTGGCGAATATTCGGGCACTTAGCTACCCGTGATCTGTGCCTGCATCCCATTTGAATTAGATTTCGAATTCATTTACGACGCACGGCAATTCTTTTTTGTGTCGCGTAAATCCCACAGAAAATATATGTATTCGGAAGCATATTTCACATTTTGGCCTGTGCTCAGCAATTAATGCATTAATTTGAACTGACAGACAGATGACGGCCGGGATATTTATGTGCGGATTTATGTTCGCGGCTTATTAGATTAAGCATGTACATTTATTTGCAGATTTGTTCTGTTGAAATCGCCTTTTGCGCAGAATATATTATTAACACTTTCAGGCACCTCTCGTACCTCATTCTGTGCCAGTTCTTGTTTAGAATATCTTGTCCCTGGTTGCCCAAGGAGTTGCGTTGCATTTCGTTTCGTTTCTCTCTTCGTTCTGTAAATTCAATTTCCATCTCTCAAGCTCAAGCACTCCACTCGTGTCCGCAATATTCCATTTCCCATCTCGCCAATTTCGTTTCGCCGCATTATTTACTTCCTTTGCGCCACATCCTTCCGCTTGCAGCACTTCGTCGCAATTGCTCCAGTTTTTATGGCAACAAGAGCAGCGTTTATGGCCAAGAGCGATCGAAAAAACGTCGATGATGGTGGTCAGCCGATGTTGGAGGGAAACTTTCGCCGCAACAATGTTTCGCCACTTACGCATATTTCTATTGCGCTTGCTGAAAATACCCGTTGAAATGGAAAACAAACAAATAAGCGTCGCAGTGCAGCGAGTCCCTGGACGGGTTTTGCTTATGTAACTGCCATGATTACGACGATGGCCAACGATGGCCAACGATGGCCAACGATGGCCAACGGCCAATGGCTCCTCCTGATGAGCTCGGTTCAATGGCTCCCTGGCAACGCACATTCCGAAAGTGATTTTGATTTCGATTTCGTTCGATTTCGTTCGATTTGTGCTTGCATCAGAGGCGAAACAGCAACAGACATCGGCGAAACGAGTTCAATTGGCGAAAACCACTTTGGGCCGCTGCTATACTTCCTGGCCATGGACAATCCACTCTACCATTTCTACTCCAGCAGAGCTATGGGAAAAACTTGATTTTCCAGCTGCGCGCGAGGCCAGGGCAAGCGGAAAACGCATTCCCAACCAGAGCGTGAGTTTCCCAGAGCTGTCTTCGTCGTCGTCCATGTCGTCGTCGCATGTTGCTCTAATTGCATGACAAACTCTCGGCCAACTTTCACACACTTTTGGCGTTATCTCCGGAGGTAAAACTGCAGCTTTTGGCTTAAAACAGCTTGGCCTGGCCATAAATGTCACATATCAAAAGGAAAAGTGAAATTTTAGTTGTTACGACTAAAGGCAGCCTGCGGAAGTTGTTGAAACGATGAGAGCATAGCAGAGGTATTTTCTAAAGTCTCAAATAATTAAATAGTTACAAATATTGCTAAACTTTTAATTGGCAACCTTTGGGGGAAATAATTTACTATTTAAAAATACCCTTAAGGTTACTTAAGATCAGAAATGAGGCAGTGGCTCTCTCCCCCAACTTATTTTGACAACTTCCCTCTGCCTTTTGGCTTAGATTTCAGTAATTACTAGATGTTTCGAGCATATTTAAAACAAACCAGAGACAGACACAGACCGACATTTTAATGTAATTAAATTTAAACGTCTGCATCCCGTAAATGTGCCAGAATAACAATAGAGCACAAACTGAGGGCGGGGAATGCCGCAGACAGGCAAATCTAATAAGCATAATGAATGAACCGCAGAGCGGAGCAAATGAGTGGCTGTTTTCGCTCAGCGTGTTGAACTTGTGCTGTCACCTGTGAAGGCAATGATGAGCAGCCCCTGGCTTCCATTTCCCCACATATCTTTTTTCCCTGGCTCCCACTGGGGGCTGTGACCATGGCCGCTGGCATGTGGCATGTGGCAAATGTCTTGCAATCCACACCCGAAACACAGAGAGCCTCTGCGCTCTGTTCTATTCTGCTGTCGTTGGCTGTTTTGTTTAATTAATTTCTATATTAGATACACTTCATTAAAAATGCCTAGGATAGAATGTGTGTGTTCTCTATTGTTGCGGGTTATTTTTGGCCATCGAAAGGAATTCGGTGATTGAGCAGGGCAAATGCGGCTCGAATGAGATCTGTGCCAGAGATACATATGTACCCGTGCAGCCTAATGGCTTGTAAGAGATCTACGGCGTGCATAATTCACTGAATGTGTCCGGAAACCCAAAAACACCTTCAAGTCAAAGCCCATGCCCGGTGCACCTGTCCATCTGTCAACCAACCCCTCCGTCATCCAGCCAGCCCGTCCTCCAGTTCTGGCTGTGTCGGAGCAATTAACGCACTCTGAGCCGAGCTGGGTCTCAGCCTGAGCCTGAGCCTGAGCCGAGCCCAGGGCCAAGAGGCGTTGCTGAATTGGGTCAAGAGGGGCTAAGCAAAGTGCCGCTCTGAAGTTCGGGGGCCATGCATTTAGTCGTCGCCGGCATAATGAAATGCATTTCAGCCCTCATTAGGCATGCCATTTCATGAAGCTCCTCCTGACTGTGAGCGGATTTCAGCCCTCGAGTGGGTGGGTGAGTGAGAGTGCCATTCAAGTGCAGCCAGGGACGGGCTTTAATTGGCCAAAAGGTGGCAATAATTGAGTCAATCGAAGTGGGGAAATGCATTCGAAAACCAATTTACATAGCTTGCCAGGTTGCATTCTAAGAAATGCTATTGTTAGGGCTTTCGAAGCTGAGTTAATGCAGCTGAAAAGTACTCCAGGAATTTGTAATTAAAATAACTAACTCTGGAGGTACTAAACCTCAAGTTTATTCAAGTTTTTACGATAAATTTAATACTGCATAACTGCTGACTTTTATGCAAATTCTTCGCTTTGTTCAAAATATTTAGTTACCTTCTACAAATGATTTAAGAAGCCACCTTTCTTATTCCCTTGTTCCATGTTACCCTTGTTTTTTGCATACAATTAAAGGGTTTTTCTGTGCCGGCATTACTACCACTTAATGCAACTTTGATGTTTTTCTGGCCACGCACCCAAAGTAGAAGTTTTCACCTGCTGTGGATTTTTCGGCCGTAGCAGCACCGCCGACGAAGTAAATAAAAACTTTTGCGGTTAAAGTTTTTTCGGCCTTTGTTTTTTAGCTTGCAGTAACTGCAGGAACCCGCCGCACACCTACACATAACCCCTGCAAAATGGACTTCTCATTCGTGTGGCATTTTTTGGCACTTGCCACAATGGCCACGTTCCGCTCTCACACTCGCAGACACTGGCGCATTCCGTGGCACTTTGCTCCGCGCTCCTCGTTCCTCGCTCCTCGCTCCTCGCTCCTCGCTCCTCGCTCCTCGATCTTGGAATTCTCGGAGACCACTCTTCCATATCATGGCTGTCCTGAGGGGGGCGTGGCTGCCACGGCTTTTTGGCAGCAAGAACTTTGCTTTGTCATCTGCCATATAATTCTTTCTCGCCCGGCAACTGTGCTGCGGTGGCAAAGTATCTTTTGTCTAAGAACCGTCAGTGCGGCACTCGTCTAGAAAACTCGATTTTGACACATTTGTTTCCATTAACCTAATCATATTTACTGTCTTTGTGAAAATATATATATTTTAGAAAGAGTTTTGTTAAGAGGAAGAAAAGAGTCCATAAGTTGCTATTTTATTGCATTTCAGTGTTAAATATTTTCTACTGGGAAAAGGATATAATTCAATACAAAAGAAATCTAAACTGATACCTTACTTTCTTGTTTTTTATTTCTTAAATAATAATATATTTAAATCTTAATTTGAAACTGTTAATAAAATTTGAATTTGAAATGCCTTTCTGAAAATATATATTTTTTAGCAAGAGTTAGATTAAGAGCTATCCGAAAAGTTCGTAAATTCAAAGAGAGGAGACCATTATTTCATTGTTTTTCACTATGAACTATTTTCTACTGTAAAAAGAGTACACAATTTAAAGGAAACTTAAGCTAAAATAATGCCTATCTTCCTTTTTTTGTATAATTTGTAATATTAATACATTTAAATCTTCATTTTAACCTGCAATAAAACTTTGAATTTGAATTTTTAGACGCTAATGATAGTCGTTATAAACGACTGTTAAGAAAATTTTAATTTAAAGTTGCCACTTTGCATTGAAAGTTGCCACTTTGCATTTAAAGTTGCAACTTGATTGCTTTTTAGTTGCTAAATATGTGAATTGGCAACACTGGACCATCAATGTGGTAACCCCTTTTCAAAAAGGTTTACTCTATGAACCGATGGTGCCTTCGAAGCAACCCTAAACACGAACTTCCATCTCACTAGGCTCTGAAATAATGGAAAAGGATTGCCCTTCCAGTAGTTAGTGCCTTGAATGCAACCCTAAAATCATATTTTATCACAGAAGCCTCTAAAATTGTCTAACAAGATTGCCCTGCCAAACCGATTGTGCCTTCAGAGCAACCCTATCACGACCCCTAATCGCAGTAGGCTCTGGAATTCTCAGAATACGACAGTCGAATTTAGCATTGTCACAGCTGGAAACACAATTTTCATTCGTCTCTGAGACGTCTTACCGTAAAGTACACCTATCCCAGACAAACCCACAACAATTACATACAAGGAAAAAAACCAAAAAAAAATTTTGTAAACTTCCAAAAGTAAACTTGTGTTGTGTTCTGGTTATACCGTGTTCATTTGTACCGTGTTAACTTTTACCGTGTTAACTTCTACCGCGTTTGTATCACGAGTTCTACCAATTGCTGTGTTCTTGAAAATTTTCTGTTGCCACGCCACCGGACTCCGATCGCTTCGAACATTCTCGCAGTCTTTTTTTATACGCAAACGCTTTTTGAGAATCCACGGCCGCAACATGAATAACTTGAACGCCAACGCCAGTGCCTTCATGTGGCACAACCCGCCCTCGCTGCAGCAGCAACAGCAGCCGGTGCAGCAGCAGCAGCAACCCGTGCAGCAGCAGCAGCAGCAATCCGTGCAGCAGCAACAGCAGCAGGCCGTGCAACAGCAGGCGGTGGTGCCGCAGGTGCAGCACCTGGCCGCGGGGCAGCTGCTCCACGTGCCGTCCATGCCGCAGCCGCGCAAGTTCGGCAACAAGAGCAACTACAACTACGTGCAGAGCCAGGCCAGCGCCATGATGAGTCCCGGCTCTGGCGGCGCCGGCGGACCCATGGGCTCCTTTGGCAGCTCCCCGGGGCTCTATCGCAAGCGGTATCCGATCAACGCGTACAACACGGGCTGCTATCAGACCAACGGTAAGCTTCAGCGGTGGTTTCATGGGTTTTCTTCTCCGAAAGTCTCGTAATTTTTCCGTACAAAAAAATGTGTGTGGGAAAAACAAAATGGTTGCCTTCAAATTTTTTTTCTTCCCTGTCATGTTGCAACAACAAAAACCATAGAGTTGTCTTGGCATATTTGTTTGCTTTTCCAGTTGCAACTCTAGGTGCAATTTTCTCGTTTGGAAAAAGTTTTCTTTTCGTACTGAGTTTTTATTTAAGAAAAGTTTTTATTGAATAAAATTTTTTTTATAACACTAATCGTAAAATCAATATTTTTAGCAAAGAAAATTAGCTTTCTATGCCTTGAATAGTGATTTTAAGGTATTTATAATAATATTTATATTATTATATAATTTTATTTTAAAGCAGAAAAGTTCTGAGAATAGTTATGGAAAATGTCTTCTTGTTCTCTTTCCTTTAATTTTTTTTCTCGTTTAACAAAGTGGCTGATATCATATGAAAATTTAATTTCTGTTGAAATTGTGCAAGGAAAATTTATTTCTCTGCTTAAAAAAATTTCAATAAGATTTTTATTTAATTTTTTATGTCATGACAAATGTCCCTTATTTTTTTTTATTACCTAAAAAGTAATTTATTATTGTTATATAAGAAAAAAGTAAAAGGTCATCGCTTAGCAAGATGACTCTGCAGATTGAAGTGTTGCCTAGAAACAACATTCTTATTAGAAGCTGTCAACACTGCTGCAACAGTGTTGTTTAACTCTTGTCAACACTACAACAGAGTCGTTATGGCTACAGTGTTGTACAATTGAAAGCTGTAAAGTCACCAATAAAACCCCTTAATAATCCTTCATCCTGTTACCCAACCCTTACGCAACATTTGTCGCTAAACGCTGTTCAACACAGATGAATTATTCAAATTGAATTCTTGTACCACTCACTCACTGTTCGAATTGTTAAATACTGTATATATATATCTCTTTTTTTTGTGCCGTCTTTCCAACGATTGCACAAATCATTAACTTTGTATATTTTCCTTTTGTCTTTTCAGGTAAGTCGCTGTTTTCTATACCCGAAAATGTTGTTATGCTTGAGAGCCGTAAGTACATTTGAAACTAGAGCACATTTCAAACACGAGCACACACAACACACGCCACACACCACACTTATACCTCACACACCACACTTATACCTCACACACCGCACACCTGTACCTTACACTCAAACCTGTACACCTACACACCCCTCACTTACACCCCTACAAACAAACAGCGCAAACAAATACACACGAACATCAACATTTGCAGATCGAATCAATCATACGTCCTGGGGGCCCACAGAGAGTGGGAGTTTTTGTGATGAAATGTAAACGGCGAAATTAATTTCCCATTGAAATGGATGCAACAGAGAGGGGGCAGAGGGGTGGGGTGAAAAGTTCAATTACAAAATAAAACAATGCATCTGGGCAAAAATGTAAAGATCAAAAGATGCTAGCGCCAAAAAATTTGCATCTCTATGCGAAATTTATTTTCTGCCATTAATCAATTTCGCTGCTGTTCCGTTCGGTTCGGTTCGATTTGGTTCTTATTCCAAGTTTCCTGGCCAGCGAAATGCAATTTACATTTTTATTTTTTCTTATTTTGTCTTCCATGAATTTTCAATTGCATTTCCTTGGCGCTTTTCTTTGTTTATATCTGAGCTCCATTAACATTTCTATAACGATGACGCTGCGTCGTCGTGGTCCAAGATTTTCACGTTTTCCTCAGCCAGTCGTTTAGGTTTTTTTTTTTATTCTTATTTTTCCGTTTGTTGCGGGCCATTTGCATAATTTTCAATGTCCGTAATTTTCATTCAAAACGTGGAATGGTCTTGGCTTTATACTTTTAGTCCCTGTTTTCATTTATAGAGCCTTTAAGCCTTTGAAAGGGTGCAAGGGAAACACCTTACTATAAATTTGGGAGTAAAATACTTTTTTCTTTTGTATTTATTAATTTACTTCTGACAGTTTCCTTTCAAAATATTAAGAATAATATATTTTATCCATGTAATTGTAGTATTTAAAATGTTGCTAGTCTTTTAATGTTATGGCTCATTTTCTTAATCGTCCAACGCCTCCTCCGCCATAAAAATATGAATATTTTGCTTCGGCCAAGATGAGCCAGCCGTACAAATTTGCACCATAATTAAAATAAATGCTTTCAATGGCCAATAATTGCCAAATAAATTAATTTTAATTGCAAGCCAGCAGCGGGTGGCAAGGCGGCACAAAATCGTCTAAAAATATATTTCAAAGTGGCCAAATTTAAAGTCCATAGAGAAAGTAAGGCGTCGCAGTGGTCCGTCGCTTGCTCTCGCATTTTCCGCATTTTCCTCTCTCTCTCTGCGGACTTTTATTTTTAAATGTTCCGCTTTTGAGGCTGCCCAATGCGAGCGGTGCCACGCCCACTGTTCGCACCACCACCACCACCACTCGGCGGCGGCAGATGTCGCTTATTTGCAGGTGGGATGCCAGAGCCAAAGACGCTGGCAAAACACTTAAAAATACATAAAAATACCAATGGGGGAAATGGAATGGGATGATGGTGATGGGATGTGTGTGCTTTCGTGACATATTTATGGTGACTGTGCTACCCAAGATTGTTTTCCATGGGATCAGCGGCCGAGTCACTCGAAGATTTATGTGGGCGTTCATTAAACGCACCACACATCCGTCCTGGACGCCAATCACTTAGTTAATATGGCAAATGCCTCCGAATATTTGCATCTGCACGGGGAGGAGTTGGTGGTGAAGGCCTCCTGACTTGTTTGTATTTACTCGCAGTATCTCTCTGCCGATGTTCCCAAAAATAATACACTTCCATCCTCATATCCTCCTTATAGTGGCTTAATTTTCTGACATTACTGCCTCGGAAGAGAGAGTGGGTGGCATTTTATTTGCCTTTCGGGTCTGATTGTTGTGGCTTACTTTCGCTGATTGACAGCGCATTTCCTACGGTGTGTGTTTGCTTGTCTTTCGTCTTGGCCAATATTTACTTGCCTAATGCAGTTTTCCTGGTAATTGCGGCTTAGTAATTGCCTCGCTGCGGCAGCCGAAAATTAATTAAATTAACTTTTCGCTGCTGCTGTTTGCCGTACTATTTCTCATGGAAATATTATATGTATAAAACCTTTTGCTGTTTTGGGACTGTCAGGCCGTAAATCTTGTGGTTGCCACCCAACCCAAACTCGACCAAAAAACGAGAGACATCTTCCCACAATAAATTCATGGCGAAATCCAATAATTTCGCTTGGAGGGGCAGGATGATGATGATCATCATCAGCAGCAACAGCAGCAACATGTACAACAATAACCGGCAACCGCAGGCCGCCTGTCCAAAAATATAAATTGTGTCGCTCGCATTTTATGGTAATTCAATAAATTGAAAATGACAAATTGTGTCATGTTGCGGTCACTGGATTGGCAGACCAGAAGAGCCTCCGAAAAAACCCCTTGCCGGGGATAATTAAATCTATGTTGGGCATCAATAAAAGTTGCAAATGGTTTTTAAAGTCGCTGCCAGGACGAGGCAGCGACTGTTGCAGCTCTCCCTCGCTCTGCCTCTCCCTGTGCCTGGCACATCAATCAATCAAGGACGATCAATCAAATCGTTGTCAACAGCGGCGCACGCAGCTAACGATGAGTTCGATGTTGCCGCTGGCTGCTGTCGCTGGATGGCGTGTCGAACAAGAACAATGTCGTCGCCGGGTGAACTTTCCTCCTCAAGCTGCACCCACCGCCCCCCAAAAACTACCCCCTAACGAGCGCTAATGGACACCAGTCCCGCTGCTTCCGCCAGGAAACTATTGAGCCGAAATTGCAAAGGAGGATATGGTAACTTTGCCACTCCACGCAATATTGCGTCGATTATCTTCAATCAAAAGCTGGTGATTGATGACTGCGACGACTGGCTGGACGTTCGGCCATATCCGGTGGCGATGGTAGGGGTATTTTAAATTTCCCCTCGAACCGCCTTAATGCCGGCCATTCATCAGCTTCCTTCTGTGGTATTATAAACCTTAAGCTTTATTTGCCATTTTGATTACTTTCCCAATTGATACGACAGGTTGAAACTCCCCTTTATTACCATTTGAGTAAATTTGCATTTAAATTATGCTATATATAACATAAAAAAGTTTCCCTCGCATTTAAAATATAACTAATTTCCTTGCTTATGAACCATCCATCGTCCCGTCGACGGAATTTGCTTAATTTATGCAGGACGCAGCGGCTGCTGCTACTTTCCCCCACTTTTTTGCTGCTCGACGTAATAATTTGTAATTAATTTAGCAGCTGGCTTCAGGAAGCACGAAATAACATTCCAGCAACTTTTGGTGTAATTTTCCAAAGCAATTAATTGGACATTTAGCTAATGCGTCCGCCACTTGCACTTTTTTGCCCTCTATCCGTCTTTCGCTTAGAGAGAGAATCGTGCAATTTTCCAAATTACAATATCTAAAATGTCCCCCAGCTGCACACAGCACACAGCACTTTGCCATGGCTCCATGGCTCTTTTTCCTTATTGTTTGTTATATTTTTATGGCATTATCGATTTTCGCTTTTCCACTGCTGATAAGTTTTTTTTTTTTTGGGGGGAAGAGGGAAAAACTAAACTTTATCAAAGCAAAAACTAAGTAACGTAAACGAATTTGTTATTAGAGAGCGCGTTGCTGCGCAATTCAAAGACTGCGGGGATAGTTTGGTTTTCGGGTATGAAATATCATAAATGCAGGGTCATATATTTACACATCGAGGAGGGCAGGCTGCAGGGAGCAGCGAGCTCCATTAACTAGAAAAACGCTTCAAAATGTCGCCTGCAACCGCCACCCACAGAGTCAATACATCAACCACAACAAACAAGCGACCACAGGGGTAGAGCAGCAGCAGCAGGGGGAGGGAGGTAGGAGGGGGTGATAGCCACTGCGAGGTACGAGGTTGGCCAATAAAGTTTTTCCAATGTGTAGTGGTGCTCCTCAAGCCAGCTTATGTCGCATTGAGTACTCTTCGGCTCTTGAAATGTCATTGAATGTAGTTTAATACCCAGTCCTAGGGGCAGTAGGGTGTTTCCAGATGGGAAATCAAGATTTTCCTTAAAGCTCTAAACATTCAAATTTTAATATTATTTCTAAAATTTTCTTAGCTCATAGCCCTAGAAAGTTAGCTACATTTTCAAGGATATAACTGGGTATTTCATAGTCTTTATACAATTAAATTGAATTGAATGTATTTTGATATTAATTTCCAACCGAGAACCGAAGGAGTTTTTGTGATTTTCAACCAGTTATTCAAATTTTAATATTATATCAAGTAGGCTTAATTTTCAAGGATATAACTAGGTATTTCAGTCTGTATGAAATTAGCTTCAATTATACTGAATGTATTTCAGGAATTGAAGGAGTTATAGTGATATCCCTACTTCTAGTAATAGCTATCCAATTTTAATTTTAGCTCCTTCAATTTCCTTAGCTTTATAACCCCAAAAACTAGGCCACATTTTCAAGTATACAACTGGGTATTTCATAGTCTCTATGAATTCATATTTCCTAGGCTTTCCCCTTAACCCACTCTTGACCCTCCACTGCCAAAACTCGCATAGAGTTATTCGAGGAGGTCCAAAAACTCGAGCTCATGGCCAAGAACTCTCCAGCCGATAAGTGGGCGGATGAGTGGGTGTGACAGTGCGGACACTGATTGCACATGTGTTTGCATGCCATTAAAGCGACGGGGAAGGCCCCAATGTTTACCAATGCGATAATTAGGCGAAGCACAGGACGGAGCCGGAGCCGAGGCCAAAAGCAAAGGCCAAACTAAAGGCCAAGCCGTGCCAATTTGCCAAGTACACACACAGGGTAGGTGGTGTGTGTGTATGCTGTGTGTGTGATTATGAATTATATTATAAATCCCCACAAGCGTGGTCGCTATCGCTCCTGTGAAAGCCACCCAACTTGAATGCCATTTGGCGCTTCTAATTATGTTATCCTCAATGTCCTTGCTTTTGCGTATTTGCTCGCGTTTCGTTGTTGTTTGCAAGACACAGCAGCGGCGAACAAACAAGCGAGCAAACAAACAAGCAAACAAACAGCAATTACATGCCTTTATATTATTCAAATCTGCCGTAAATGTAATTAAGCTCTGGAGAGTTAGGCGTAAATTTATTTCCGCGCTCCAAGGTTGTCGTAAAAAATCCGCAATCCTTTTTTCCACCCCCCTGCTTATCGGTACTAATTTCTTTGGGAGGAATGGGGGCCTGCGTATCGCATATAAATTGGCTCATTGCCGTGGGTCCTTGTCCTCGTCTCGGCGCTTCTTGATTTCTTTTTGATAAGTCCCTCCGCCATTTCCGTTCCATTCGAATTCAGTTAAAGGCTTAAATCCGTGCGGCGAAAGTTCTTTCCACCCATTTTTTTTCTGTATTTTTTTTCTGTATTTTTTTGGGGACACATTAAAAACCAATCAGGCGCATTGTCACATAATCAACCCCCGCTGAGCATCGGAGCTTGCCGGAGCTTACATGCGACAGCGCTTGCTTGCTTTTCGCACAATCTCTTCTCCGCTCTGCGATGATGATTATTTTTTATAAGCTCTAGCTGGTCCCCTCCTCGCCCTCCTCCGGGGTTCAGCGTCGTTTGGCGCTATCATGTCACTCGCACACAGGGGGACAACTCTTTGCCAGCATAATAGTTTTGCTTATGAAAACAAATTCAATTTCGAAGCTGCTTATGGAAATGTTTATGCAAGACGTGAGCGCAAACTGTGCGCAGCGCGGGGAAAATTAATGTCACATGACGGAGCGAGCGAGGGCGCACGACTCTGCAGAAACAGAACAGGGGGAGGAAACGCTGGGCGTGGCAGTGGATGCAACCAGATAAACGGGACAGTAGCAGCAGCAGCATCACGACTCTTGGCATATTTTGCAGTATCTAGTACAGTCTCGCATCGAGTTGACTCTAACAAATTGAAAATCATTGAACGCCGTAGTACGTAGTAGGGGCTGCCACTGCCAGCTGAAAAATATTGTAGCATACATTTAAGCAAATTGCAATTAAGGTGAACGAGCAGCAGGGGGAATACATTTTGTTTGTTTGTTTGCCAGCCATTACCTTGTTCATTGGACCGACTCGCTCTCTCTCTCTCGCTCTCTGTCTCGTATCCAGTCCCTCCTGCTCCTTTCCCCATTTCCTGCTGACAAAGTGTGCCAATACGCCACAAAGTATGCAACAATTTGCAGCATAAATACTTTGTGTTCCAGGCAGCACCTGCCGCCCAACCGCCCCCCGTATGAGCGTGCCTTTATTCTTCTAGCTTTCGGTGCCACCCAGGCCAACCTTCTTCCCACACAGAGGCTGGGTTTTAATGGATTTCTGTGCAGCCCGCTTTGTGGTTTGGTTCGGCGGTTGAAGTACGTTCTTTGTTGCAGATCCTTGCATTTTTCTCCACTATTTTTCTTCACTGCAAAACTGTGTTAAATTTCCATCTATATGCTTAGTCCACTAACCAATTTGTGAGGTGGCACAAAACTTTCCCTAATTGCAAGAGCCAACAAAGCACTTAATCGCGACACACGTGTCGTATACGTAATCCGCACAGCAAACATTTTCAGTATGCAAATGACTGCGGTTGCTTTGGCACACACCGCACACCACACACCACACTCACCGCACACACATACACTAACTTAAAGTTCCATAAAAACGGAAACTAAACTCCAACTTCCGCCAGAACAGCACATAATCTAAAATAATTTGTGCGCGCTGAAAATTTACACCTGCTCAATTTTCCAGCGCTCCTTTTCGACGCCTTGCGTGTGCGAAGCATTTTCCAGCAATTGCATGCAACAATTCCCCGAATGCTTAAACATTTTAGGCACGCTTCCGACGACGTCCAGCCCGGGGGGCGTGATTTTCTTTTCTTCTAGTTTTTGGGGCGAGCCCAAGACTTGATTTTCCGCAGGGCAGCTGCTGGGATAGTCGTCGGCGTCACGCATACGCCCCGTGTTGTTGCGGGAAATCAGCAAGGGCCGTGAATTTCAATTAAAGCCCAAGCAGCGGGAGCACTTGAAATGAATAACTATGTTTTCCGCTGGCCGCTGTGGTGTGTATGTGATGGCCCCGGGCCACGGTTTATTCCGAATCGTTATTGACTGTAGGTTATATCGAGGGCTGATCGAGGGCGGCGAAACCCAAACATTTTCGTTTCGCAAACCGCTCCAAGGATTATTTACTTATGGCCAAGTTGGGTGAATTGAAACGTGCCTAGCCGAGTTTTGGCAACTTGGCGAACGCTTTAAAGTTCGCACGTAAATACCAAACGGATTAAGGGCTTGTGAAAAATTGCATCAATTTGTGTTGTTTGCATGGGACGCGAAAAAACGGGCGGACGGCTCTGAACTAACAGAGCCAGCATAAAAATGCCAGATTTTTTTCCCCTACACACACACCTACTTGTTTTCGCTCCAACTCCTCTTATTCCCCCGTTTTTTTTGTCCAACTTCTCAGCGTGTGTGTTGGATTTTTATGCAAATATTTTGTCAGGTAGCCCCAAAGTCCAAAATAAACTAGCCATGACGAGGACGACTCCCTGGTGCGCAGCTACCGCAGCCAGCAGGGATTGGGGATCCCGGATCCTGTGCTCTGGCTTTGCCACAGCCTCCACGTGGTGCAACTAAATCAAATCAAAACAAAAACAGCTCTGCAATGGCATAACAAGCGCCATGCAAATTGAGTTCCTGACGTGACTCCGTCACACTTGTGAGTGTGTGTGTGTGCGCCAACTTTGCGAGTGATTAGGTTAGTGTGCGTGTGTGTGTGTGTTTGGGCCAAGAAACTTGCCTCTCACTTGGGCTGACACTTTTAAAGTTAATTAAATGCCTGCGTTGGCGACATTCTCTGACAGTTTTCCGCCTTTAATTGCAAGGCGTGCGCAGATTTCGCGGGAATCCTATATCCAGAAACTGTCGTCGTCGTTTATTGTTTGCTCGCAGGAAACCGGGCTAATACCAATACGAGTGGTAGCCATTTTGATGGCGAGCGCACAATGCAACCGCCATAAACCAAAACACAAAATGGAGGCCAGAACACAGAGCTGCGAACAGCGCCGACCAATTTGGGGCTCTATGCCGGCGAGTGCCTAGTATCGTGAGCATTTTTTTTTTTTGCTTCTGCGCCTGCCAAAAATTCAATTAACTTACATGCCAAACCACAGCCGGCATAGAAGAGGCACCACCACGGCTCCGCCCCCTTTTCATTGCCTTGATCCCGGCGAAACCGCAGCCAAAAATGTCAGAGCCCGCCTTCCTCTGGGTCCTTTGGGGATGTCTGTGAGCCGTGGTTTCCGTTTTCGGTTTTTGGGGTTTTGATATTAGAAGAGCGGGAACACTGAATGGGTTTTCGGGATTGCTTTGCTTCCGCCTCACAACAGTAACACGTATATATATTTTTGCTTAGCTTTAAGTTTTAGTTTTTAATAACCCCCTACAATTGGCACAACTAAAAACATACATATTTTTCCGTTTTTTGTTTCTTTTCATTTATGATTTCATATCGCTTTATGTTGTTGTTGCATGCTATGAATAACAAAAAAAAAAAACACCAACACAAATATGCACAGTTACACCACAACATCAACAACAACAACACCACCACCACCACCAACAAGTTCCCCAACAACAACAACAACAACAACATCATCAACAACAACACCACCATCACCATCAACTAGTTGCCCCAGCTCAATCGCACAATCTTTGTCAATTTAAAGAGCCACCGCTACTGGGACCAGGCGCCGCCTTCCCGCCATTCGGAGCACCCGAATATCATACCACCACACCGGAGAACTGGAAGGGTGCCGCCATCCATCCCACCGGGCTGATGAAGGAGCCAGCCGGAGTTGTGCCCGGACGCAATGCTCCGGTGGCCTTCACACCGCAGGGCCAGGCTCAGGTGAGTATTGGAGGAGTGGAGGAGGAGGATGTCGAGGGTCTGCTGCTCAGATGTAATTGTTATTTGTCCACAATTTCTGATCAAACCTGCGCGCCTTGCCACTCCTGGCCAAGACAGAATTTTAATTAACTCTCCTGTTCTCCTCCTTCCTGGCTGCTCCTTCAGGGCGCCGTCATGATGGTGTACGGCCTGGACCACGACACTTCCAACACGGATAAGCTCTTCAATTTGGTTTGCCTGTACGGCAACGTGGCACGGGTAAGTTTGACCTCGAATTTAAATTTAAAATTTAAATGCTATTTAAATGGGAGACCAAAAGATAAACAATATTCGATTTCATATTTGTGGGGAGGCTTAATATAGATGTAATTAAATATTTGACAACTGTCAATTGCAAGGCATTTAATTCGAAAAACATGCCTGATTTATGGTTGATAAATTTCTTTGAATTTGAATTGATAAAATTATATTATTTATGAGTGCAAATTCGAGTGGGAAAAGTGCATAAATTTTCTTCCCATTAAATCTGTCAGTTGCATTTCCCGAAACGGGGTTTATTAACTGGAAATTGTTGAAATTAAATGGTTTTCTTCATTTCAATTCCACGAAATTGGGAAATATTCATCACTTGGTCTTGTAACCCTTAAGAATTCTTAGAACAACTTTGCCAAATGATAAAATAAAATGGTTTTATCAATTTCTATTACACAAAACTGCAATATACTTGTCTAGCCTTAAATTTCAAGAAAAACTTGCTTAGGGTTTAAAAACCTTTTCATTTATTATATAAAAATAGTTTAATACTATTTCACCGAAATGCAAAAGATTACTCTCGTAACCTTAAAAGATTCCTAGAAAAGCTTTTTTAGGGATTGTAAACCTTTTCCATGACCAGACACTTTTGTTTCTTTTTTAAAGCAAACTAAAGTTAGGATCCCTTTTAAACGCTCCTTAAACTCCCTGCACTTGAGGGAACACACTTGCCGTTATCATGCGCCCAAACCCTTTGCTTATGACCTTTTCGATTGTAAAAAGAAGGCCAAGACAGAAATATCCTCAACTTGCACTTAGCCAGAAAGCTGACAAAAAAAAAAAAAAAAAAGAAAGAAAAGGAACCCAGAAAAAAAAAAGGAAAATACGCATTTCATTGCCGCCGTTTTGCTTGCTCGTCAGCACTTTGCGGCGAAATATCGGCAGCAAAGGAAAAAAGGTGTTTTTGAGTGGGGAATGCCAACCGCAAGAGCACTTTGTGTCTCTCTGTGTGCCATTTGTAAATGCGCAAATAAAACGAAAGGCAATAAAAGGACGAAACCAGACCAGACCACACCAGGACACGCCGAAGTCCGTTCTCGCAGTAGGCCAGAAACACATTTAGATAAAGCGTTTTAGATTAATATCCAGCCTTCGCCGCCATGTGGGGACGACGCCTCGGGACAGCAATCAGTGCAGCGTCATCAGCTATATCTATAGGGGCGTGGCACCACCTCGAGTTTTCCTTTAGCTTCCTTTAGCTCCTCTAGCTCCTCGAGCTCCTCTAGCTTCCCTTAGCTTCCTTTAGCTCCTCTACCTCCTTGAGCTCCTTTTTATCCCCTTAACAATGGCAAAACGATTGGCAAGTCGCTTGTAAATCAAAACACGATGACGACCAAAAAAGAATCCATTAAAAAGCTGTGCCGAATGGCAATTCGGAATGTGTTCTCATTGTTAGTCGGTGGCGAGAAAGGAGGAAGCTCGCTTGGGGAGCATTTAGCGTAGTGGGTCTGCAGCTATCTGAGTTGGCCAGAAATAAAACCACCTAGAAAAGGAGGGAAAATAAAAAAAAAAAATACCACCTACACCCCGGAAAAACCGTCCGTTGAACAATGAGCCACCACCGCTAACATCAAAGTCAAATGCTAAAAACTTCTTTGGCGTGTGCCAGAGCTTTCACTTTATTGCTACTATGATTCCGCCCAGCCCCCACTCTCCACATGTGTGTGTGTCCTTTGACAATTGCGCTCACCAAGGACAACGAGGAGGGTTCTCCTCGCTCCCTGGCATGTTTTGTTTAGTTTATGTCTGTGATAAAGCGAGTCAAGGCGACTGGAGACCGCACGAACCACTTTCACTGCACACTGAAGTACTAGCCGGGGAGCCAAAGAGGTTAGGAGCATGGCGAGGGGTTATTCAATTTTTCAAAGGAGTCGTATATCGCTTAGGAATTTCCCTGTGCCACATATACGAAGGGATGTGCCAGCAAATCATATTAATGTTTAGCTTTCTTTTCAACTCAGGACCTAGTAGAAGTGAGGCTGTTGATTCACTTTCAATCGGGGTTTATTCACTCTAACTTTAAATATTTAAAGACATAATTAAAAGGACTTAAGCCATAGAAACTACCCTCTCTTGTCCAATAATTAAACTGACCTTTGGCTTATTTTATGCCAGCCAATACACCCTTATTCGGCCATTACTATTATTTCTATTTCCTTTATTTTTTTTTGGGGAGAGAGCACGATGGATGGCACGATAATTCAAGGCGCGGCTACCATTTAGTTCAGTTTCTTTCTGGGGCCCTGGGCCTGACACTTGCAATGGCGGTTAAAGGATGGCCGGAGGGCGGAATTTATTGCAAACTTCCTGTCCGAGACGGAAACTACTCATTAGCCATTAAAAATGATTATGCGCAAACATTATTCACTGGCCAAGCCGCCAACACACATTTCTCCAGTCCGGCTTGAGAGTTTTTGCTGCCCCTGGCTTAAAGCCACCCCAAACTCTCTCCCCCGTTTTGGCCAAGTTTTTACCCCACCGCACATGGAATCCTTCTTCGGGTCGCTGCGCCTGTCGCTAAGCAACTGTGAGTGAGTGAGTGAGTGAGTGAGTGAGTGAGTTCTCAGGGTGAAAAAGCCAGGACCAGGACTGAATGTTGCTGCCTCATTATAAAGTCGATGGTTGTGCACACTGATGTGTGATGCGTGGGCGGGTTTGTTTGGATGTATCTGCGAGTTTATGGGCCGACATGTTTGAATTGCGAATGAGAAATTGATGGCCACTCAATCAAAGTGCCGTTGCATGGGCCTCTGTCTCTCCTCTTCTCCGAGCTTGGGTGTTAATGGGATTCCCTTGGGGCACCCTTCGGGATCGTGTCTTCCCTAAATTATGGATAAACGCAGCTCCTCCCACACTCTCTCTCGACATTCCAGAGGCGGAAGAAATACAAAGTATTCGATTTCAATAAGCCCACGGACAGGCCCTAATAGGGTTTGGCATAAACATTCGGCTGGAAGGAATTTGATTAACCTGCCGAAAAACTGTTCCGGCTGAAATTTGAAGCTTTTGCCCCAGCAGCAGCTAGCTGTCAAATATGTCCGGATTCCGGACTTCCAGCACCCGAGGGAAATTCGATTGAATTGTTTGCATTTTGCGATTTGTAATTTGCACGGTACAACAACACCACCGATCTACTCCCTACACTTTCCCCGAGAAAAAGGCAGTTTCCTTCCGTCCTTCCGCCCGAGCGAAGCAATCTGGTTAATTATTTCTGGAGCCAGGGCGGTGATGAAGTCATCAGCAAATTGATTTTCAGGTTAAATGGCATGACAAAAATAGGCCAGAGGAGGAGGAGGAGAGGGATACCGGAAAGGACCTCCTTGGGCAGAGGTTACGAAAAAGCCAGCAAATGAAGAGTGTGTCTTTAAAGGCCAACAGAATGCACGCACTCAATTAAATACGCATTAAAAAAACATTTGTATACAATGTGGGGTGGAAATCAGGTTTGGAAAATTGTGGAAAATGTGAGGGAGCAGGTAGTGGGAGGGGGGGTGCTGATGGGGAGCATAGGTCAGCCATTGCTGCTGCTGCTCTTTTGGAGCTCAGCGCGTGAGCAATTAAATCAAATGGCAGAGCAGACACCATGCCACATTGCACAACAAAGAGATCTCGGGCAAGAGGGTCGCATTTTAATTAACGCAGCGCCGCAGCAGGGAGCAGCGTGGCAGCAGGAATGGCCGCTGGTTGAGGATACGCGGGAGCAGGGATGGCCACTGGTGAGAGGACACGCGGGAGCAGAGCACAGCTCATTAGACACGCACCAAATGTTTGGCGCTGCTGCGGCTACAGCGGCGGCTGTTGACCAGCAGTGACCATTCAGCCATGAATCGCTCTTTGATTTGGCCAGAGGGAAAAAGTCCTGCCGGGTGCCCAGTTTTATTTGCAGGATATGTATGGATACACCTCAAGAAACTTTGCAGGATATGTGTACACCTCAAGAAACTTGCCATAAATAATATTTAACAGCTTAAGTAGATGAATAAGAGGTAGCCTTAACGAATTGGAGACTTCAGAAGCCTTTGAAATATTCATTAGAAATACGTGTATTCCCTCACTAATCTAAAACTCTTGCATCATTTCTTTGAGTGTATCTGTCCAGCCTTCTGTTTGCATGTTTGTAATTTCATTATCCTTTTGTTTCGAGGGATTTCAGGGGCTATCTGAACGCTTTCTGCTTGACTGATTTATGGTCTATATTTATTTTTATACATTGTTTTATTTTTATGATTCGTTTCGTGCCACGGCTTGGGTTTTCGCTCTCCTGCCTATTCGATAAGCCTCATTTAGTTTTTATTTACTTTTTGGCCAAACCCTCGGTCCTCCATTCAGGCGTATTCGTTTCGATTGCGTCCCACTTTAGGCACACACCATAAGCTCTGTATCTGTATCTGCGATAGAACATTCATAGTTGGATGCGGATGTGTCCGGGGGTTTGGTTTAATTATAAGCAAATTGTTTGCCCCATTTACACATGAACCGCCAGCACCGCGGCGGCGTTGCCTTTTGTTTATTTTGAAATGTTTGCCAGCTCATTATACGTATAATTGGGTATGCGAAGGACATGGGTGATATTTAATAATTGAATAATTTATGAAATGAGCTTATAATTTTTCCAGCAAGGCCCCTCCGCCTGCCTCCTGCGTCCCGTTTAAGGAAAATGAGTATTGATTTTTCCTCACTTGTTGTGTTTACTGGTTAAAAACTGGGGAAAAACACATGGCCTCGAACGGATGGCAATTAGCTCTCTTGGCCAAGTGCCTGCAGTCATAATTAAGTTCATTTTGACCCGAGACTGCACCGAAACCGACCAGAAAATAAATCAATTTCAAGTGGAAAAAAAACCATTAAAAAAACTGGCTAAAAATTTAGCAAATGCCAAGCTCACTTCTCAATGCGTGCAAAGAAAAAACCGACATCAATACGCCAAATTAAGGCATTTGGAAAACAAAATTGCAGCGGCCGTCGCCCAATTTGGACAGGTGCTCGCCGAGTCTCTGTTTCTCCATTTCTCAGTCGCAATTGCGAAAACTCGTTTCGGTTCCCCTGCTCAGCTCTCCGCCTCTGGGTTCAATGCCTGCCTACTACTGTCGGCGGCCAGCAAATTGATTTGAAAATAAACCAACAGCCAACGAAGCGAGTGAATGAACGTAGGAATTATCCAAGCCAAGCCACTAGCATTTCCATTGATTTTTCACTTTCTCTCCCGGCTTTTAAGAGTTCGTTTTGTAATTATTGTTTGGGGAATTATTATGGTCAATTACGTTTATAACTCGGCAGATCGCTTTCAGCGAGGTGTGAAAGATTTCCAGTGGAAAAGGCAGGGCAATGGTTCATAAATCACTATATTTTGTAACTTGTGTAAAGCAATGGAGTGGTTTTTATAACGCATATACATAAATTGTACTCTTAGAAAGGGAAATTTATTATTTATTGCTAGAAATTGCTTTTATATTTCGTTATATTTCTGGGACTACTTCACGTCTCTTCCAATTCAATTAAAATCAGTTAAAACTTTTTCGCTATTTCAGCAATAAACATTTCCCAGGCTCGTTGTAATACAAGAAAGTGGTGTGTCTCGAATGACATTTCGAATATTTGTCAAGTGAAAATCACAGGCAATGATAATATTTTCAGCTATTTTTGGCGATTGGGCACGTACACGACTGACTTTGATGACCCAATAAGGGGCGGAAGGCGGCTATAACAATTGTGGGAGTGGTGCTGTCTGGGGGCGTAAACTCATATGACAACAGCACACACACACAACCAACATATACACAATGAATTGAGAATTAAGGACGCCATTCTGTTATATAATTGCGTTTGAAGGAAATTTTAAATTGAATTCAATGAAAATGCGAAGCTCGGTTCCGCTCTGCTCCGTTCTGGTTTGTCCTGGCTCCTGGCTGCTGGTTGCTGGCTCCTGGCTCTTTCCCTTCCAGATTGGGTTAAAAGCAACAGAGATGACAGCGACAAGAGAATTCAATCAACCTGGCTCCCCCGAGGGGGCAAGGGTCACACCGGGCAAACGAGGGTACGAGGTGCCATAAAATGGGGCTGCTGGGGCATATAATTTAATTACACTTTGAGGTGGACACATGGCACACACCGAAAAAACCAGATTTAATGGGTGCAGCAGTGAATGTGAGAAATATGACATAATATCAGCCAGTTAACCCTCCTTTTTCCCCGCTTCTTTTACAGATCAAGTTCTTGAAGACCAAAGAGGGCACCGCCATGGTGCAAATGGGCGACTCCGTGGCCGTTGAGCGCTGCGTACAGCACTTGAACAACATTCCCGTGGGCACTGGCGGCAAAATACAGATCGCATTCTCCAAGCAGAATTTCCTATCCGAGGTGATCAACCCGTTCTTGCTGCCGGACCACACACCCAGCTTCAAGGAGTACACCGGCTCCAAGAACAATCGTTTCCTATCGCCGGCCCAGGCCAGCAAGAATCGCATTCAACCACCGAGCAAGGTATGTAATAATAATATATATTTTATGGTATAATAATTAATTCCTGGTTATTTTTGCTTGCAGATTTTGCACTTTTTCAACACACCACCCGGCTTGACCGAGGACCAGCTCATTGGGATCTTCAACATCAAGGATGTGCCCGCCACATCGGTGCGCCTGTTCCCCTTGAAGACCGAACGCTCGTCCTCCGGCCTGATCGAGTTCCCCAACATCTCGCAGGCTGTGTTGGCTATCATGAAGTGCAACCATCTGCCTATTGAGGGTAAAGGTGAGATAGTGTTGTGTTTAAGTGTTATTCAAAAGACAAGAATGTCGAATTTATATGTGGCCACCACCGAAAACCAAACCAACCAACCAACCAACCAACCAACCCACTTACCCACTTACCCACAACCGCCCCCCAAAACCAAAACCAAACCAAAACACAAAATTCTCTCTCTCTTGCCCCAGAACACGCCCCAATAAGTAGGCAACATAAATTTTGTTTTTTACCCTCCCCCAAAAACTCGGAGCTGAACGGCAGCCAAAAGTTTGGCAGCCATTTTCCATGGCCTTTCGACTTTTGCCTGTTGTGCAGCACCAAAAGCAGCCGCCGCACATCAAATTCACACCCAAAAACCCACCACCCCGAGCACCACTTGTCCTGGCCCCGCAATGCAAACTTCAACTTCCACCTCTCCCTGTTTCTTTGCCTGCTCTTTTTGGCCAAAAGAACTTTTTAGTTACGCGCTGGCTGCGTTGAAAATTTTAATTTGGTAATTAAGATAAACAATTTCAGTTTGCAGTTATTCATAAATGGGTCGCACTCGCCCCCTCCCCTTTGGCCTGCAGCGGCGTTTCGCTAACAATTAGTCCCAGGACTCGCGCGGCTCGGTTACAAATGGGTTGACGACCGATATAAACTTTTCGCATAAATATTTCAGCAGCCGGAGAGCAGCCCCAGGCGAATTATACAATTCCGCAAATTCCCACAAATTCCTAGGTTTTTATGAGCTTGTTTACATGGGCAGCAGTCATTTGGCATTCGCATTCAGGGGAAATAAGCGCTTGACATTGGCACACCTCAGAAACCGCTTATCGATTGGTAGAGGAACGTGGCCAGCTGGGGAGGGCTCTCTCTATGCTCTATGCTGTATGCTGTATGCTCATGCATAAATTGTCGATACATCCTCGATTTGATTATTTGCCGCTTGTTGGCGCTCTGCTCTGCTCGGAGGGATGCTCCCGAGTGCATGGTAAATAGTAATTAAAAGTGTAAAGAAGGCAAACACTCGCACGAACGCATAGAGCCATGGCATGCACACATGCAAATGGAAATGCAAATGGGAATGCGAGTGCATGGCACTGGAATTATGCTGCAAGCAAATATATTGCTCTTTCGCAACCCCCAACGAGGCATGTGTATATTATTATACACATGTCCTTCTGGCTGTAATTCAGGCTCTAATTGCATTGCCCGATTCGTTTTAAATCCCCCACTTCCATCCCTCTCCCCAGCTCCTTGATTTCCTCACAATCGAAGAATCTTCCTGCCGAATCAATCAAACGAAATTCAAGAATATACAACACTTATACACTATACTACACAATATATATAACTTAATGAATGTCTATATAAATACCATATGCGCCCTTTGTTTTCTTACTGTGAAGGAACCACATCGCTTTATATATGTTTTTTGCCTGCTCTCTCCCCTCTCCCGCCAGGCACCAAGTTCCCCTTCATCATGAAGCTCTGCTTCTCCTCGTCGAAGAGCATGAACGGGGCCTGGAACAATGCGACCAGCGAGGGCATGATCGAGAAGGAGAACGAGGTGGACGCCAAGGTGGACATCTACAATTGAGATTTGATAACGATTGTGTAAGCAAGCAAACGACACCTGGCTTAACTATCACACAATGCAGAACCATACGAATACCGAAGCAAGGAAGGAGCACTCGTCGACTGACAAGCAACAAAACGGCAGACAACAAACAACAAATAGCAAAAAGACAACACGCTAAAACATCAGCAGCTTTCAACAACCGATCGAATAACTTGATAATGGCTTACACACTCGACACAAGAACAACATCGTCGTCCTGAGGAAGGACGCTGCGGCAGCAACTGATGAATTTCCAAGCGAATTGATTGTGGCAAATTGATTACAATTAATTCAGACAGCAGATTAACAACTAACAATTAACTAACACACATTAGAAGGCAGCAGTGCGACAGCTAGCCCAGGCATCGCAAACGCATGTAACTTTTCTACGAGCCATTTTTGCATAGACTTACTGAATTCACCCCAAGACAATTCAGCCCCTTAGTATGACAATGCAGCCTATGTACGATATGGCCTCGTTCAAAAGCCGCACAGGATAATGAACACACTTGATATGATGTACACACACCACATTACATGCCATTATATTACATGCGTTTGTGTGGCAACAACAGCAAAACATGCAAAATAATACAAAAGCAAACAAGAAATTTAATTGTTATTATTGTTACAAAGACGATGAAGAAGCATTAGGACTTTCTCACGAAAAAGAAATCCAACCAATTGTAAACTATGTAATGCTTAATTGATACAAAACCACATACAAACAAAAACCAAAAACGAGAATAAAAATGATTCAAATTGAAAACGAAACCATGTTAGAGTAACTACTAAAGGAATTCCCTGCCCTCCGCTCCGATCTGATCTGCACCTGACCCCAAGTCCCACCTTCCCACCCCACAATTCCCCTCCCCCTCCCCTGGCAGACTTCTGTATAGTTATATGTATGTAATATGATTTGGATTCGGATACGAGTATGTTTATGCAACAAAAAGAAACATTTCTTTGGACAATATTTCGACAAGTATTCGGGCGTGAGAAAAAGTCTTAACAAAAAATATTTATTGCAAGGATATAATATTTGTGTAAATTAAAACCAAAAATTTAGCAATTTTAAATAAAATTTATTAATTTTAGTTATGCAAAAAAGGAAAACAAACGAAGCAAACTTGCAGCGGCAGTTGATTTTAAATTTCTTACTTTAACGAATATATAAAATAATAACAAACAAGAATGGAGGGAGCGAAGAATATAAAAACTTGCACAAGCCAATGTTTTTACTAATTAAAACAAACAAGAAAAAGACAAGACGATAAACATAATTTTTGTGCTTAATTTACAAAGTTGAAAAAGGCATAAATTTATATGTATGAGCTGTATTTGTATTTACATTAAAATTAATTTTAATTTACACTAAATGTAAAAAGCGAAATAACTAAAACAAAACCATAAAACAAAACAAAAAAAAAAACACAAGCTAAGGCAAACAAAAGATTTAAAACCTACAAGAAATATTTAGTTAAGTGCAAATTGAAGAGAGCATCTAGAGCATAGTTAAGCAGCATCGTTCAGACATGCAGACAGCAAACATACAACAAACAAACAACATATTTTTGAGGCGTTTTAAAATTAGAAGACAGAGCCAAACATTTCAGAACTCCAAGTGAAGTTAGCAAAGCAAAGCTACTACTAAAGACGACGATGGTGAGGGGCGTATTGCAAATGCGTACAAGAGTAGGCGAAATGAAATGAAAACCAAGATGAAAATGAGAAAAGAATTAAAATATCAGCAATAAAGCAACGGCAACAACACCATATCAAAGGCGTATGTTAGATTACCTATAATAATAACGAAATTAACATATAAAAGATGCAAATGATGTAATGCGATGAGGGATAACCCATGAGTTCACTTGAGTTGTACGATTTTATGTTTAGGCCCGATCGAACGCTGCTGCCTTCCGCAGGACGGGCCCTGTTCTATATATATATATAAACTACATTTGTTTTTATTGCAAATCAACGAATACACACAGACACTCACACACTCACACACACACACAATGCTAGGGCCGCTAAACGAATTTTCTTCACACTTCCCGTAGTTCACCGCTTGACACGATCGTCAGGCTTCCTCCATATGTATGAGATCATTCATGTCACTCATTTACGCTATCGACTACACTACATATATGTGCAATTTGGGCTTTAAACGAATCCTCGTTTGTTCTATTTAATTTATTGCAATTTCTCATTTCGACAACTAGTTCGTGTAATTATTTCAAGTGTCTTTTACAGTCTTAGTTATTATGTAAATTGTTTTTTAATCCTTAACTGTAAAATATTCTTGCTAAAGATTAAGTATTATTGTACTTAATTTAAATGATTAACATGGTTTAACGACACAAACGGGAACTAATTATACAACAAATGCAAACAATCTCGTTAATAATTAATTATTAAATATTAATTTGTAAGAGAATAAAGCAACAACGATCTTGAAGCTCCTAATTAGATCATAATCGGATCAGTAAACCAACTACTATAATACGATAATATATAATATAAAATACATAACACACTTGGTAGCTATTTAATTTACAAGTATATATACAAATTATAATCAGAATTTTATTGTTAATAGTTTTATTCGACACTTAACACAATTGATTTTGTGTTTATTTTTCATACCTTTAATTTTGTATGCGTAAAATAGAGACAAATAAATGTGTTTGTATATTTGGCTGGTGGTTCTCGTTCGGCGACTTCAGTTGAATATATAAAGACGTAAACATATATTTATGCGTGTATTTATATATGATTTGTTTTATTTAATATTTAAATTCTGTTGTTATTTTTTAAAGCGTATCTTTTAAGCCCAGAGTTTGTAACATGCGCGCTCATTTTTTGATATAAATATATATATAAATATGTAAAAGTATCTGGCAGTCGCATTTTTATTTTGATCACCCAACACACACACTCCCACACACCATCATCATTACTACTGTCAAGTTTTTTGTACATTCGAATAGGAATTGAAGCGTGACAAATAACTTGCTTTTGAAACTATAGAGAACTCGCAGAGCATTTAAGGCAAAGTATAGTTTAAAGGCATCCTAACGCACATCCGATTCATTTACCTTATGGGCATAACGAACAGCAACTAATGAAGAGAAACCTAAACTAAATTATATGCCAAATAATCTATAGTGTTATCCTGAATTTTGAACATATCAAAATTTTGAAGAATTCAAATGTAAGGGCCTGAGTTTTGAAATTATACAATTTAGGCATTATTAATGTGTGTAAACAAGAAAAGACCCCGAGCACTTTTCAATATTAAAACACAAAAAAATACTGCAAACAGACATAATCCCTACAATCCTTTACGAAAACGCCAATAAGAATTGTATGTAAGCATGTAGAGAAACACAAAAACCAAAACAAAAACAAACAAAATAAAGAAACCCAAGGATAGACTTAAGACTTAATTTATAATAAGAAATTACTTTAAAGTATTATTTGAGAAACACAATTTTTAAGAATGAAAAACAATTCAATAACTAGGAAAATTTTTTGATTTCCTTTGCGCCTATTTTCTGAAATCGAAATTTAGCAAGAAAATAACCTCTAGTAGCAATTATTTAAATTTAATTTAAACGCATTCGAAATTAAATAAAAGCAAAAATTAGTCAAATTTCGTTAATCAATTTTGTTGAATTGAAGCAATCAATTGAAGAGATAAATCATTTAAAGGTTGTCAACGACAGACAAGATCTTGTTACGAAGACGAAGGCCTTCCGAGTCCGCTGGCTTTTGCTAATTGCTAATTGCTAATTGCATGTCCTTTTACGTAGCAGTTCCTTTATTATGCGTTCCCATTACGTTTGAATTACGTTTGCAATTGCCTCGTAGTTTTCAACTCCAGTAAAAATCAAATGCGCATGGGGTACAAGGTAGGTGCTGTGTTTATAAGTAACAAATCACGATTCTCTTGAACTTGTCCACACCCGATCCAAGCAACCAAGCCAAAAACCCATTGGTTCACTATTCGGAGCCCGAGCCAGCCCTTTGACCTTATCTTCAGCAAAGAGGGGGGGCCGGCGAGGGCAGGTCCCATTTGGAGTGTAATTTCAACCGATATTCGTCTTAGTTCGTCTTAACGAGACACCAAAAACTACACAAATGGACCAGTTTATTCAATACTGAATTGACAACCACCAAGAATCAAAACAAAAACGAGAAACAAAATGAAATTATTAAAATTTGTGAAACCGTCCAATTATGAAACAGCAACAACAGCGACACACACAGTGACACCACACCACACACACGAGTTGAAAACTGGGTACATTAATACTTTAACGAGAGAGGGAGGACCGCCGGAGCCGGGCGGTTCTTAAGTGTCTTTCACTGAGCTTTATACTGCGACGAGCGCCTTGGGTTCTCGCTTTTCAACCTGTTTTCCCCCTTTTCCATGCCGCAACCACATGCTTGCCAATTCGCTAGACAAACCACACGATCCAGTGAGAGAAGGGAGAGCTATAGCTTTTGTGTTTGCTACAATCGTTTTCTATATACATTTATACAAATATGAATCTTCAGTTCGAATTTGAGGCAACCCCGAGAGGCAAATGAGAAACACTAAACAAAACAAGAACTTTGTACACCGAAACGAATTCATAATAATCTAGAGTGCATGTGCATAACGAGAACAAAGAATAACAACTAAAGGATAAACAAAAACCAAACAAAAGCAAAAACTATGAAAACGAAAAACGAAAAGTAAATGAACAAAATGAGCAACTACAACTATATTCTTATAGGCTTATAGTTTATACTTACATACACACATACAAATACTTGTATACATATTTATATATAAATATATATATATATATATATCAGAGATCATAACATACATAGTAATACGACACCACATCCACATACATACATATACATTCGAGTATAGTTTTTAATAAGCAAGGAGGAGAGTAGGAAAGGAGTCGGCGCGAGTCAATTTTAAACGCAAGAAAAAAACTTAAAAATACCCAAATACCAAGCGCAAATATTAACAAAGAGTTACTTTGACGTTATGAGTAATGCAATTACATGTATGAGAAGCGAATACTTACATAATTACACCACAAATTACACCCACTACACACCGGGCACGGCACAGACACAGACACAGACACCGACACCGACACCGACACAGACACAGACAACCATACAGACACTAAAACAGACACATAACCGACACAGACACAGACAGACCAAGGACGAAGGCAAGTTTTAGAGGGGAGAAAGGAACGGACAACTGCATAGTGTAGTCGTACGCGTAATTACTGGTGATAATTTTGAAAAAAATCTAATACAAATCAAATAATATGTGTAATTTTAACATAAGCAAATGCTAGCACGTTTGAATTTCCAATAGATGTCTATTATGTATTTAGAGGCGTATATGCATAAATATATATCGACGATTCCTTATATAATACACACGTACATACCTAAATGTCTTAGTGTGTGCAAGTGCAAGTGCAAGTATGTAAAAACGTAAGCCGCAACGCAACGTAAACGTAACGAAATTGCAAGAAACGAAATTCGACGAGATTCGAGAGAGACTCAGAGAGAAAGATCATTTCCCCACGTACAAGTATTAGTGAATTAGGCCTGGTATTTAGCAGACATTATTTAGAACCTACCCTCCCACTACATGCATCCCCGCCCCACCCCCTCCAGCAGGTGCGCTCAAGAACCCAGCAATGGGAGCAGGAACACAGAAGTCCTAAATAATTTATTAGCAATTTAAAGCTCCCATCTGCGGACAATTGCATCCTTTCGGGCTCCAATTAGTATGTGTGTGTTAGTACGCACGCATACCTGCGCTCTCGCCCGAAGGACTAAAGGAAACGCACACACGCACCCAAGAACACCCGTTAACCGTGTGCCATATAATTTCGACAAACACACACACACACACTCTCCAGACCCCCAGGCACCCTGGAAACCACTAATAATAGCAATGTTAATATGCAATTTAGTTGAATTTTCGTTGATCGGTTTAGTTTAGTTTAGTTAAGTGTTTAGTTTAGTTAGTTCATACTTTAATTTAGGGTTTGCTGTGTGGCGGAAATGGGTACGACACCGACTCGCACCCACACTTACACTTGTTAAACTAATCCACCGAATAAATACAATCTCATTAACTAAATTTAATAACGCAATTAACGCATAACACCAACAACAGCAACTCTGCCGTTTCCGCCTCGAGAGCCTTGTGTGGTTTCACTGCGTTTTTTCTTTTGGTGTACGGGCTAGATGTGTGCTCATTATTTTCATTTACCTGGGACGCGACTGTGCTGAGTGCGCGCTGTAGCATACTTGTAGGCAGGGCCTAAAAAGGGAAAGTCAATACCGAATACCGCGAATAGAGACAAATTTAAATCGAACCTTCTAAGTGTTTAGTTGAAGAATCGTTAACGCATTCGTATATGCTAATAAGTGTAATAAGCTAGTAATGTGGAATAGCGAAGCAAAGTAATTTACACCTAATACTCCCACAACAACATAACACTCTAGCGGCGATCTAGCTGGCGAATGGAAGTCTCCAGGAATAACGCCTGGAAAAGGCAGTTTCCCGGTAATTTCCAGTCCCCTGTTAGATTCCCGAATATCTACATGAACATTACTCACACTCGGACAACACAAAATACTTAAACATTATATACGATAAGTACACTTATAACATAACTACATACATACATACATACATGCATACACATTCATACATACATAAACGCATACAGAGATACTTACATATGTATAAGCCTATGGAATGCAACATAATCACAGCAAAAAGTCCTTTTGATAACCGATTTTTGACTACTTATGTACGAACTACTTTTTTGACAACAATTCTGCGTCGCATTTACACACAGGCACACAGACATAATCAGCCGTTATATATACACCTATATATATATGCAGCCGATACATGCATACAGACATATATATACATACATATATACGTTTATATCGATATATACACACATCAATCTTATCAGAAGAAGGAAATACCAAAATACCGAGCGAAAATATCATGTACTGCACAGCAAACAAATTTGCGAAAACAAAAACGAAAAACAGGAAAAACAACACCACACACCCACACACACACAGTCGAAACACACACAGATACACAATACACACACACACAAGTAATGGACACAATGAACCACAAATTATTAGCAACTATTCAAAACTACTATTTATTAAATGTTGTTAGCATCAGAAACCAAGAATAAGCAAATTATGAAATCGCTGTAGTGCAAGTGCAAAACAAAAACAAAAACCTAAGAACAAACGATAAAATTGTAAAACCATCATTGAAACTTATTTATTTTTAAGCCAAGCGTTGCAGCAAAAAAAAATAACAAAAAAACGTAAACGAAACAAAAACAAAAAAACAAGAAAAATCTCAAAACATAAAAACAGCGCCACTTGAACAAGAATCCACAACAAAAACAAACAGTACATAAAATACAATTCTTTGATCTTAAAACCAGAAAACCCAAAAACGAAAAACGAAAAACAAATAAATGAAAAACTTAAACTTATACACAAAAAGAAACTCGAATGAAAACTTTGTTTTATTTAACAACAATTAGTCCCGCAGTTACAACGACAACTTTTAACAATTTCTCTCAACTCTCTCACCACTAATACTCACCTATACTTTTGTCATATTTGCAGTTTAGCAACAACAACAACAACAACAACCAAAAACAACAACATCAACAACACTCCAACAAGTACAGCTAGTACAGTTAGTGGCAACATCTACAATAATAACAACAACAACAACAAGCACCTCAGTCACCAAGTCCCCTCAAAAAATCCAAATAATAAAAAAACAACAACCAATCCAATCAACAAGAACAAACAACAACAACAACAACAACCAGTACAGAACCAACAACAATATCAATAAGTTTAGAGAGCAAAAATCACGAAGCATTAAAACAAAACAGAGCTCCATTTAAATTAATTTCATTGCGTAAACTAGTTTGCTAATTTTGTTGACCCATTGGAACACATATTTAGTTAGCCACTTTTCAGTTGCTTGCTGCATGTGGTAAGTAATCGTAGTAACTAACTGATTAGTTAAAGCCACTAATGCTCACACACTATGCCAGAGAGACATAAATAAAGGGCCACAAAACAAATAGCTTCAGACATCAGACATTACATTTTCATTTCGTTACAATTTCATAATTAAAAGTAATCTTTTTCTAAAATGAAACTTAGTAAAGGAGTAATACTTTGCAAGGGTGTTCATTAGCAGGTATAATTACTTTTTAATAGTAGCTAAATATCACAGAACTTTCCCTGCTCGCTTCTAATAACGACTTCACACACAATCAAATTATTATTACCCACTGGGCTGTAAAGCAGAATAATCCCATCTATAATCTAATTAACTCTAACCCACGCGCTCCGCCAAATTAATTCAATGCCAGGCATAAACAAAATCACAATGAAATTCCGTAAATTGGCAAACAAATTACAGATTCCGCAAAATACACACAGCCTTATTGTGATTTACAATTCGCTGGGCTAATGGCAATGGGTTTTACCTTAAAGTGGGCTACCAGTTATGCCAGATATTTTAAACAGTTTTTGCCTCCGCCCAGGGATTTCTTGAAAACTTAGGCGGTCGCCTCTTACTTTGAAAACTGGTTAACCCGATGCCGGGGGGCCGCTTTTCAAATTTTCCGACTTTTCCGCCTGACCGATTTTGTGAAATTGCATTTAACAATGTTTAATTAAAAGGACTGACCGCCGGCCCTGTCTTCCGACCTGCTTAATCTGGCCAGAAAACTTTTTTCCGGCCAAGGAGAACAATGTCGAAGGCCGGGGAAGAGGGTCAATTGGGGGCAGGGAGATACATTTATCACAGGACTCGGACACACATACGTGTGGCATTCCGTCCGGAGCTCCAATTGGACCCGTTCAATCCTGGGCAGCAGGAGCAGCAGCTAAATGCCTAAGCCACGTCCTGTCCGATTTCCTTTGTCTGGGCCTGGGGCTCAATAAATTATTTACTTAAGCCGAAGTTTATGTAAAGTAGCGGATTCCCTCCATTGGTCCTCTCTAATCCTTTGTCTATTATTTCATTTCCCAGGCGGGCAAGACGATTCAGGAAAACCGAGCGACTTACACAAATATTCCATTTAAAATGCATTGCCTTTTCCCCGAACCCGAACGATGCCTATTCGAATGCCGATTCCTTTGGCTCGTTGGCTTTAGCCTCGGCCTAACGACGTGGCCCAGGTCTTGGCCCTTTTGTCAGCCTCCTAATGGGCACGGCGTGTATTTATCTATGCTCTATTTATTCCGTTTCAGCCGAGACCACAACACACAATGGACCGAGTACAAATGCAGCTCTGTTCTTTATTTATCTGTCGGGATTAATATTATTTGAGTCATTTTTTGTGTTGTCCTGCAGTTGGCGTTAAATTGCATGTCGCATGTCCTGTGCTGCGGCCATTGATTGATGGCAGTTTCCGGAGCTCAGCGGCCATGACAAACGCCGAATTGTTTGTCTAGCAAACCAAATAAAATAGTTGAAATGAATAAATTGCTCTGGCATACAAGCATGAAAAGTTCACTTGAATCAATTTGTGTGTGGCCGGGCTTCGTTCTCTCCCGATTTTCCCCCAAATTGAGCTTGCAGCGGCCCTATCTTCATTTAGCTTCGCTTAGGGGCTCACACACGAACATCTCTGTAGACTAGAACCCGAAGAGCTTATTCACCAGGACACATCTCGAGGCATAACTCTCACGTTTTGAAATGAATACGAAAAGGGACCAATCCTTAGTTGCTGACTTATTATTTCGCAATTGTCTCGCCACTGATTACGAGTTCGGTTCGGATTACACTCGCAGCCACGCCACATGACACCGATATACCAGATTTAACATATAGCCTTGATATCTATGTACGTTCTTGCTAAGGTGGAATAATAATAAATCGAATACAATCCAAAACAAACGCTCGCTTAGAACTCGAAATTGTAAATACCGAAGCACAAAAATTGTAAATTGAAACTGTTTGGACATCGTTTGTAAACCTGAGGTTAAAGCGCCTGCATTTACCATGTAGAGTGTGTAAATATATGCACGGGACGGGAGTCATGCTTTGTATAGTTTGTTTTGTATTTTTATAATGCGTTGCAGTCGAGGAGGAACATTAGTGTTAACACACACACACACCAATTGTAAAGAAACCAAGTCTCACCACGTGTGTATAAATATGATTAATCGTTACTCATTAATGGAAATAAGCAAATGGGTCCATATGTTAGATGGAAGCGGAACAAGACGTTGTCGTTCTCGAATAAGTTGCTCAATTTGCTTCGCAAAGTGATTTACCATTTACCAGTTCTTCACCCTCTATTTTCGTAAGCATACAACCGATTATTGTACTCTAGCCGTAAGCTAATTGTAATAGTTATAAAGTGCAACTAAAGTTGGAACCTTAACGTAAACCATAAATGTTAACGATAACAATAAATAACACCAATTAATGATTGGGCACACACACAGTGTTTGGAAGCTTAGTGTCAATTGTCTCTCAATTATTTTAGAAAAGTGCACAATAACTACTGCAGAACTATAGCTGCTTGACACCTACATATAGATAGAATTACAGGTAGACCGTAACGCATACACATATGTAACTGCACCACAGAAACTTTTATTTACAATTCCGGTGTAGTTGGAACTCTGATTTACGTACTTAAGCGAAGCGAAGTTCGGCCCACGCGGCCCACGAACGATGAACGATGATCCTAATGTCAATTTCAAAGTAAAACTTAACTGTAGTTGTGTAAAATACATGGCAATTAAGTACCAAATACTCCATACTGAATGTAATATTAGCGCGTAAGCTAGGATAATGCATACTTCATGTGCAAACGAGTTACTTTAGCCCGCCAAATCGCCGAATGCCAATTACTCGCATCAATTCGTTCGAACGCCCGACAATTTCAGCAATTATTCAGCTCTACGTGGCACTAATAGATGCACCTTTCCAAGGGTCCTATTTGGTATGTACATATGCCACACACCCACACCACACCACACCCACAGCCACACCCGACACCTACACCCACACCCATAGCATTATTGTATAAACGTTGAAGGAACGAAGCAATTTGAAAAGCGTGACTTAGACTTTTTTCCTCACAAAACAAAAGGAGATTCAAATGTGATTTTGCTATACAAGAAAACTACGGCGGGAGAAACCAGAAATCAGAAACGAAAACAAAGCAAAGCGATGCGAAACAAAAGAAAACAATTTGAATTAAATTAAATGTACATGTTAGATGCCATGTCGATGGCCTTGGTACTTTGTTCTTGCGTTCCCGTAGGCATCCATCCCGTTCGAGACTTTGTGTAGAGCGTTTAGGCGACTTGCCCTAGCGTAGCATACTTCTGCGGGCTGCCCGAGTCGACTCATGCCGCCAGAGCCTTACTCTAGCTCTAACTCTAACCGTAACTCTGTCTTGCTGTTGCCGCATTTTAATTGAAATGTTTTTGTTTTCGATTCGTTTCACTGACTAAATGTATAAATGGAGTCCAAATAAAAGCCACCGCCTCTATTTCTAAACTTAGAGAGAATTGTGAACAAATTGTCTATATACTATAGTGCATATACATACCGACAACTACAATTATGAGAGGAAACCGGATAAGAGGGAAACCTAAAGCTATATGTATGTAACGTAGGATATACAAGATACATGCATTATACATATATGAATGTATTATTCAAGATAGTTATATACAGCATATACACAGATATTATACCTATATACCGTGCATGAATACTATTGAACTATATACATACGTGTAGATATATACAACATACGAGATAATACCGATACGCTAATCCTTTTGGACAACTTTTTCGATGTTGCAACTACATAAGTGTAGGAGTGCGCGGCACTGCACTGCGCGAAAAAAAGAAACCAAAGAGGGAGAGAGAGCAGTGCATTGCGGTGCCAACAACCATTATTAGTAGGCGAATTGTAAATTGTGGTGCAACCTGGTCGAGTATAAAGCCAAATTAACGAATACTGAGATCCAAAGCGGACGTTACACAGCAGCTGTTGCGAATCCAGTCCCTCTATGTCTTCTCCAGACCTGAGTTTCCTTAGCAAGCTTTCGGCACCACCACCTCCACTTCCCGAGATCAATCCCCCAGACCACCCACCCACCAGAAGCTCTTCCAAAGGCGCCTACTTGTAACGAGTCCCCCTTCCCCAGCTGTATCCGACCGACGATGATGCCATCACTATAAGAGACGCTCTTCTAAACGCTGACTGCAGATTACCACCATGTTAAAAACAACTAAAACTAAAACTATAACTAAACCGAAAACCAAAAACCGAAAACAAGAACGAGAGCCAGTCCTAAGCTAGCACGAGCATATTTTAGAGGCAGTTACTGGGCGAAAGCGAACCACGGTCTATCTCTGTGGCTAGCTTCTGGCAGAGAACCGGCGCTCATCAGAATCGTACTAACAATTAGAGTGTATAGCGCATAAAGTATATTTTATTAGTAGCGAAATTTAACGATAACGATAACGATAACGATAAAGGTAAAAGTAACAGAAACAGCAAGGGTGCGGAGTAAATGTTAAAAATTAAATGAATTAATAATAAATATTATACCTAGCTGTAAGTGTCTATTGCAGATCATTGCAACCTAACACAAGAAATGGCAATTCAACCAACAAAATGTTGTTAAGTTTTCCGCTTTATGTGTCAAATTAGCTAAAGATTGTAATTAACATAAAATGCTTAACGAATAATACAAGAAAGTTACGATAACCGAACGAATATCCAAGGGGGCTAACTCATTTTGAACTGTTGGCGCATGATTTTAATTGTAAAGAAATTATTTAGTTATACAACATTCGTGCTTAAAAGAGAGATTTTATTTATCTTTTAATAATCTAAGCATTACGATAAAAACCGAAACCAAAAATCCTTAAACCAAAAAAGAAATTTAAACGAAACCGAAGACCGAAACACACATTTCTAAGCGTAATTCCCCAACCAAATGCTAAGTGCGGGGACTTGCCGAATCTGATCAAGGTACTTCCGGTACCAAAAAACAATAATAACTAACAGAGAAATGGAATATTATGAAAAACTCTATGCAGACAAATATTGTAACAGCAACCGAAAAACCAATTTCAAACGCGACAAAAGTAAATAAAAATAAATATTAAATTAAAACCGAGAACTTTCATTTCACGTTGGCAGTCTTGGCTCCCCCGATTCGTTAATTCATTTCGCAAATACCTCCTGCCGACTGCTGTCCCAGAAGGAGTCCTGGCAGGGGGAGGCACGAACCCCCCCGTTGGCTTATCCGAAGTTCAAAATCCGCGTGATTGCAACAGCAGCGCGTGGGGCAGAAACTTTTGTGCTTCTGCTGCTGTTTCATCCTGGGCATCCGCATCCGCAAAGCGGGGTTTTTGCTGGTGACATCCTAGTGGCACGAGAGGTCGCTTTCATTTCCCCACTTCAAACTGTGCTGTTATGGCAGCGGTTTCCAAATGCACAGATATGTTACGCGTTCAAGCAGGGGGCGGGTGTGCTATGATTCGGAGGTGGAGCTGCAAATATTTGTATTGGCCAAAACTGCACAGAGAGAATGTATGAAAGACATGGATCTTACTTAAAAGTACTAAAATTTAGAGTTTGTGCCACGAAGGAAAGAAGAAAGCTAACTATATCATCTAACTATATCATCTAGATTCCTTATAAATATACATTTTTATTGTTCTTTCTTTACATTGGTATTCAAATAAGAGAAATCGGAAAAGTATTTAAATATATATGTCATCGGAAAGTCGAAGTTGGATTGTTATTAAACCCTTGCTGGGTGTTATAATTTAAGTCAAAAATTCAGTGATGGAGTCATTTCCGACCCTATAAACCATATATATTCTTGATCAGCATCATCAGCAGAATCGATCAAGCCATGTGTGGGCAAAAAAAAAATTGGACCCGATTTTTCAAAAAAATGTAAGGGGTTACATCGTCAAAATTGTCAAAAATTGGCCAAAATTTAGATATCGAGTTTTAGATGCAGAAATGTTCTCCTATGAAAACCAAGAAGAAAAAACCAAACCAGACTGAAATTGAGCCGAGTTATGACAAGAAAACCATGCAATATTGGGACAAAATTGCATCCCACCTGCCACCCGATTTTTCAAAAAAATGTAAGGGGTTACATCGTCAAAATTGTCAAAAATTTGAGAAAATTTAGATATCGAGTTCTGGATGCAGAAATGTTCTCCTATGAAAACCAAGAAGAAAAAACCAAACCAGACTACAATCGGTTGCGTTTGAGCCGAGTTATGACAGAAAAACCATGCAATATTGGGACAAATTGCATCCCACCTGCCACCCGATTTTTCAAAAAAATGTAAGGGGTTACATCGTCAAAATTGTCAAAAATTGGCCAAAAATTCAATATCGAGTTTTAGATGCAGAAATGTTCTCCTATGAAAACCAAGAAGAAAAAACCAAACCAGACTGAAATCGGTTGCGTTTAAGCCGAGTTATGACAAAAAAACCATGCATTATTGGGACAAAATGGCATCCCACCTGCCACCCGATTTTTCAAAAAAATGTAAGGGGTTACATCGTCAAAATTGTCAAAAATTGGCCAAAATTTAGATATCGAGTTTTAGATGCAGAAATGTTCTCCTATGAAAACCAAGAAGAAAAAACCAAACCAGACTGAAATCGGTTGCGTTTGAGCCGAGTTATGACAAAAAATATTGGGACAAAATGGCATCCCACCTGCCACCCGATTTTGTAAATGTAAGGGGTTACATCGTCAAAATTGTCAAAAATTGGAGAAAATTTAGATATCGAGTTTTAGATGCAGAAATGTTCTCCTATGAAAACCAAGAAGAAAAAACCAAACCAGACTGAAATCGGTTGCGTTTAAGCCGAGTTATGACAAAAAAACCATGCATTATTGGGACAAAATGGCATCCCACCTGCCACCCGATTTTTCAAAAAAATGTAAGGGGTTACATCGTCAAAATTGTCAAAAATTGGCCAAAATTTAGATATCGAGTTTTAGATGCAGAAATGTTCTCCTATGAAAACCAAGAAGAAAAAACCAAACCAGACTGAAATCGGTTGCGTTTGAGCCGAGTTATGACAAAAAATATTGGGACAAAATGGCATCCCACCTGCCACCCGATTTTGTAAATGTAAGGGGTTACATCGTCAAAATTGTCAAAAATTGGAGAAAATTTAGATATCGAGTTTTAGATGCAGAAATGTTCTCCTATGAAAACCAAGAAGAAAAAACCAAACCAGACTGAAATCGGTTGCGTTTAAGCCGAGTTATGACAAAAAAACCATGCATTATTGGGACAAAATGGCATCCCACCTGCCACCCGATTTTGTAAATGTAAGGGGTTATATCGTCAAAATTGTCAAAAATTGGCCAAAATTTAGATATCGAGTTTTAGATGCAGAAATGTTCTCCTATGAAACCCAAGAAGAAAAAACCAAACCAGACTGAAATCGGTTGCGTTTGAGCCGAGTTATGACAAAAAAACCATGCAATATTGGGACAAAATTGCATCCCACCTGCCACCCGATTTTTCAAAAAAATGTAAGGGGTTACATCGTCAAAATTGTCAAAAATTGGCCAAAATTTAGATATCGAGTTTTAGATGCAGAAATGTTCTCCTATGAAAACCAAGAAGAAAAAACCAAACCAGACTGAAATCGGTTGCGTTTGAGCCGAGTTATGACAAAAAATATTGGGACAAAATGGCATCCCACCTGCCACCCGATTTTGTAAATGTAAGGGGTTACATCGTCAAAATTGTCAAAAATTGGAGAAAATTTAGATATCGAGTTTTAGATGCAGAAATGTTCTCCTATGAAAACCAAGAAGAAAAAACCAAACCAGACTGAAATCGGTTGCGTTTGAGCCGAGTTATGACAAAAAATATTGGGACAAAATGGCATCCCACCTGCCACCCGATTTTGTAAATGTAAGGGGTTACATCGTCAAAATTGTCAAAAATTGGAAAAAATTTAGATATCGAGTTTTAAATGCAGAAATGTTCTCCTATGAAAACCAAGAAGAAAAAACCAAACCAGACTGAAATCGGTTGCGTTTGAGCCGAGTTATGACAAAAAACCATGCAATATTGGGACAAAATTGCATCCCACCTGCCACCCGATTTTTCAAAAAAATGTAAGGGGTTACATCGTCAAAATTGTCAAAAATTGACCAAAATTTAGATATCGAGTTTTAGATGCAGAAATGTTCTCCTATGAAACCCAAGAAGAAAAAACCAAACCAGACTGAAATCGGTTGCGTTTGAGCCGAGTTATGACAAAAAAACCATGCAATATTGGGACAAAATTGCATCCCACCTGCCACCAGAGATGCTCATCTAGCTATATTGAAATTTTGGGACAAAATAGCATCTCACCAGCCATTAGAGATGCTCATTTAAGTATATTGCAATATTGGGACAAAATGGCATCCCACCTGCCACCCGATTTTTCAAAAGAATGTAAGGGGTTACATCGTCAAAATTATCAAAAATTGGCGAAATTTTAGATATCGAGTTTTAGATGCAGAAATGTTCTCCTATGAAAACCAAGAAGAAAAAACCAAACCAGACTGAAATCGGTTGCGTTTGAGCCGAGTTATGACAAAAAAACCATGCATTATTGGGACAAAATGGCATCCCACCTGCCACGAGAGATGCTCATCTACCTGTACGCATCATCTGGTTTATGTTCGCAGTTACCCCAAATCGTTCGTTTTTGGGTGTTTTTGCTCAGTTTAGCAGGGTATTAAAGGTAAAGGAGACATTTCCGACCCTATAAACAATATATATTCTTGATCAGCATCATCAGCAGAATCGATCAAGCCATGTGTGGGCAAAAAAAATATTGGACCCGATTTTTCAAAAAAATGTAAGGGGTTACATCGCTAAAATTGTCAAAAATTGGAGAAAATTTAGATATCGAGTTTTAAATGCAGAAATGTTCTCCTATGAAAACCAAGAAGAAAAAACCAAACCAGACTGAAATCGGTTGCGTTTGAGCCGAGTTATGACAAAAAACCATGCAATATTGGGACAAAATTGCATCCCACCTGCCACCCGATTTTGTAAATGTAAGGGGTTACATCGTCAAAATTGTCAAAAATTGACCAAAATTTAGATATCGAGTTTTAGATGCAGAAATGTTCTCCTATGAAACCCAAGAAGAAAAAACCAAACCAGACTGAAATCGGTTGCGTTTGAGCCGAGTTATGACAAAAAAACCATGCAATATTGGGACAAAATTGCATCCCACCTGCCACCAGAGATGCTCATCTAGCTATATTGAAATTTTGGGACAAAATAGCATCTCACCAGCCATTAGAGATGCTCATTTAAGTATATTGCAATATTGGGACAAAATGGCATCCCACCTGCCACCCGATTTTTCAAAAGAATGTAAGGGGTTACATCGTCAAAATTATCAAAAATTGGCGAAAATTTAGATATCGAGTTTTAGATGCAGAAATGTTCTCCTATGAAACCCAAGAAGAAAAAACCAAACCAGACTGAAATCGGTTGCGTTTGAGCCGAGTTATGACAAAAAAACCATGCATTATTGGGACAAAATGGCATCCCACCTGCCACCCGATTTTGTAAATGTAAGGGGTTACATCGTCAAAATTGTCAAAAATTGGAGAAAATTTAGATATCGAGTTTTAGATGCAGAAATGTTCTCCTATGAAAACCAAGAAGAAAAAACCAAACCAGACTGAAATCGGTTGCGTTTGAGCCGAATTATGACAAAAAACCATGCAATATTGGGACAAAATTGCATCCCACCTGCCACCCGATTTTTCAAAAAAATGTAAGGGGTTACATCGTCAAAATTGTCAAAAATTGGCCAAAATTTAGATATCGAGTTTTAGATGCAGAAATGTTCTCCTATGAAACCCAAGAAGAAAAAACCAAACCAGACTGAAATCGGTTGCGTTTGAGCCGAGTTATGACAAAAAACCATGCAATATTGGGACAAAATTGCATCCCACCTGCCACCAGAGATGCTCATCTAGCTATATTGAAATTTTGGGACAAAATAGCATCTCACCAGCCATTAGAGATGCTCATTTAAGTATATTGCAATATTGGGACAAAATGGCATCCCACCTGCCACCAGAGATGCTCATCTACCTGTACGCATCATCTGGTTTATGTTCGCAGTTACCCCAAATCGTTCGTTTTTGGGTGTTTTTGCTCAGTTTAGCAGGGTATTAAAGGTAAAGGAGACATTTCCGACCCTATAAACAATATATATTCTTGATCAGCATCATCAGCAGAATCGATCAAGCCATGTGTGGGCAAAAAAAATATTGGACCCGATTTTTCAAAAAAATGTAAGGGGTTACATCGCTAAAATTGTCAAAAATTGGAGAAAATTTAGATATCGAGTTTTAAATGCAGAAATGTTCTCCTATGAAAACCAAGAAGAAAAAACCAAACCAGACTGAAATCGGTTGCGTTTGAGCCGAGTTATGACAAAAAACCATGCAATATTGGGACAAAATTGCATCCCACCTGCCACCCGATTTTGTAAATGTAAGGGGTTACATCGTCAAAATTGTCAAAAATTGGAGAAAATTTAGATATCGAGTTTTAGATGCAGAAATGTTCTCCTATGAAAACCAAGAAGAAAAAACCAAACCAGACTGAAATCGGTTGCGTTTGAGCCGAGTTATGACAAAAAAACCATGCATTATTGGGACAAAATGGCATCCCACCTGCCACCAGAGATGCTCATCTAGCTGTATTGAAATTTTGGGACAAAATAGCATCTCACCAGCCATTAGAGATGCTCATTTAAGTATATTGCAATATTTGGACAAAATGGCATCCCACCTGCCACGAGAGATGCTCATCTACCTGTACGCATCATCTGGTTTATGTTCGCAGTTACCCCAAATCGTTCGTTTTTGGGTGTTTTTGCTCAGTTTAGCAGGGTATTAAAGGTAAAGGAGACATTTCCGACCCTATAAACAATATATATTCTTGATCAGCATCATCAGCAGAATCGATCAAGCCATGTGTAGGCAAAAAAAATATTGGACCCGATTTTTCAAAAAAATTTAAGGGGTTACATCGCTAAAATTGTCAAAAATTGGAGAAAATTTAGATATCGAGTTTTAAATGCAGAAATGTTCTCCTATGAAAACCAAGAAAAAAAAACCAAACCAGACTGAAATCGGTTGCGTTTGAGCCGAGTTATGACAAAAAACCATGCAATATTGGGACAAAATTGCATCCCACCTGCCACCCGATTTTTCAAAAAAATGTAAGGGGTTACATCGTCAAAATTGTCAAAAATTGGCCAAAATTTAGATATCGAGTTTTAGATGCAGAAATGTTCTCCTATGAAACCCAAGAAGAAAAAACCAAACCAGACTGAAATCGGTTGCGTTTGAGCCGAGTTATGACAAAAAACCATGCAATATTGGGACAAAATTGCATCCCACCTGCCACCCGATTTTTCAAAAAAATGTAAGGGGTTACATCGTCAAAATTGTCAAAAATTGGCCAAAATTTAGATATCGAGTTTTAGATGCAGAAATGTTCTCCTATGAAACCCAAGAAGAAAAAACCAAACCAGACTGAAATCGGTTGCGTTTGAGCCGAGTTATGACAAAAAAACCATGCATTATTGGGACAAAATGGCATCCCACCTGCCACCAGAGATGCTCATCTAGCTATATTGAAATTTTGGGACAAAATAGCATCTCACCAGCCATTAGAGATGCTCATTTAAGTATATTGCAATATTTGGACAAAATGGCATCCCACCTGCCACGAGAGATGCTCATCTACCTGTACGCATCATCTGGTTTATGTTCGCAGTTACCCCAAATCGTTCGTTTTTGGGTGTTTTTGCTCAGTTTAGCAGGGTATTAAAGGTAAAGGAGACATTTCCGACCCTATAAACAATATATATTCTTGATCAGCATCATCAGCAGAATCGATCAAGCCATGTGTAGGCAAAAAAAATATTGGACCCGATTTTTCAAAAAAATGTAAGGGGTTACATCGTCAAAATTGTCAAAAATTGGCCAAAATTTAGATATCGAGTTTTAGATGCAGAAATGTTCTCTTATGAAAACCAAGAAGAAAAAACCAAACCAGACTGAAATCGGTTGCGTTTGAGCCGAGTTATGGCAAAAAAACCATGCATTATTGGGACAAAATGGCATCCCACCTGCCACCCGATTTTTCAAAAAAATGTAAGGGGTTACATCGTCAAAATTGTCAAAAATTTGCCAAAATATAGATATCGAGTTTTAGATGCAGAAATGTTCTCCTATGAAACCCAAGAAGAAAAAACCAAACCAGACTGAAATCGGTTGCGTTTGAGCCGAGCTATGACAAAAAAACCATGCAATATTGGGACAAAATTGCATCCCACCTGCCACCAGAGATGCTCATCTAGCTATATTGAAATTTTGGGACAAAATAGCATCTCACCAGCCATTAGAGATGCTCATTTAAGTATATTGCAATATTGGGACAAAATGGCATCCCACCTGCCACCCGATTTTTCAAAAGAATGTAAGGGGTTACATCGTCAAAATTATCAAAAATTGGCGAAAATTTAGATATCGAGTTTTAGATGCAGAAATGTTCTCCTATGAAACCCAAGAAGAAAAAACCAAACCAGACTGAAATCGGTTGCGTTTGAGCCGAGTTATGACAAAAAAACCATGCATTATTGGGACAAAATGGCATCCCACCTGCCACCCGATTTTGTAAATGTAAGGGGTTACATCGTCAAAATTGTCAAAAATTGGAGAAAATTTAGATATCGAGTTTTAGATGCAGAAATGTTCTCCTATGAAAACCAAGAAGAAAAAACCAAACCAGACTGAAATCGGTTGCGTTTGAGCCGAGTTATGACAAAAAAACCATGCATTATTGGGACAAAATGGCATCCCACCTGCCACCCGATTTTGTAAATGTAAGGGGTTACATCGTCAAAATTGTCAAAAATTGGCCAAAATTTAGATATCGAGTTTTAGATGCAGAAATGTTCTCCTATGAAACCCAAGAAGAAAAAACCAAACCAGACTGAAATCGGTTGCGTTTGAGCCGAGTTATGACAAAAAACCATGCAATATTGGGACAAAATTGCATCCCACCTGCCACCAGAGATGCTCATCTAGCTATATTGAAATTTTGGGACAAAATAGCATCTCACCAGCCATTAGAGATGCTCATTTAAGTATATTGCAATATTGGGACAAAATGGCATCCCACCTGCCACCAGAGATGCTCATCTACCTGTACGCATCATCTGGTTTATGTTCGCAGTTACCCCAAATCGTTCGTTTTTGGGTGTTTTTGCTCAGTTTAGCAGGGTATTAAAGGTAAAGGAGACATTTCCGACCCTATAAACAATATATATTCTTGATCAGCATCATCAGCAGAATCGATCAAGCCATGTGTGGGCAAAAAAAATATTGGACCCGATTTTTCAAAAAAATGTAAGGGGTTACATCGCTAAAATTGTCAAAAATTGGAGAAAATTTAGATATCGAGTTTTAAATGCAGAAATGTTCTCCTATGAAAACCAAGAAGAAAAAACCAAACCAGACTGAAATCGGTTGCGTTTGAGCCGAGTTATGACAAAAAACCATGCAATATTGGGACAAAATTGCATCCCACCTGCCACCCGATTTTGTAAATGTAAGGGGTTACATCGTCAAAATTGTCAAAAATTGGAGAAAATTTAGATATCGAGTTTTAGATGCAGAAATGTTCTCCTATGAAAACCAAGAAGAAAAAACCAAACCAGACTGAAATCGGTTGCGTTTGAGCCGAGTTATGACAAAAAAAACCATGCATTATTGGGACAAAATGGCATCCCACCTGCCACCAGAGATGCTCATCTAGCTGTATTGAAATTTTGGGACAAAATAGCATCTCACCAGCCATTAGAGATGCTCATTTAAGTATATTGCAATATTTGGACAAAATGGCATCCCACCTGCCACGAGAGATGCTCATCTACCTGTACGCATCATCTGGTTTATGTTCGCAGTTACCCCAAATCGTTCGTTTTTGGGTGTTTTTGCTCAGTTTAGCAGGGTATTAAAGGTAAAGGAGACATTTCCGACCCTATAAACAATATATATTCTTGATCAGCATCATCAGCAGAATCGATCAAGCCATGTGTAGGCAAAAAAAATATTGGACCCGATTTTTCAAAAAAATTTAAGGGGTTACATCGCTAAAATTGTCAAAAATTGGAGAAAATTTAGATATCGAGTTTTAAATGCAGAAATGTTCTCCTATGAAAACCAAGAAAAAAAAACCAAACCAGACTGAAATCGGTTGCGTTTGAGCCGAGTTATGACAAAAAACCATGCAATATTGGGACAAAATTGCATCCCACCTGCCACCCGATTTTTCAAAAAAATGTAAGGGGTTACATCGTCAAAATTGTCAAAAATTGGCCAAAATTTAGATATCGAGTTTTAGATGCAGAAATGTTCTCCTATGAAACCCAAGAAGAAAAAACCAAACCAGACTGAAATCGGTTGCGTTTGAGCCGAGTTATGACAAAAAACCATGCAATATTGGGACAAAATTGCATCCCACCTGCCACCCGATTTTTCAAAAAAATGTAAGGGGTTACATCGTCAAAATTGTCAAAAATTGGCCAAAATTTAGATATCGAGTTTTAGATGCAGAAATGTTCTCCTATGAAACCCAAGAAGAAAAAACCAAACCAGACTGAAATCGGTTGCGTTTGAGCCGAGTTATGACAAAAAAACCATGCATTATTGGGACAAAATGGCATCCCACCTGCCACCAGAGATGCTCATCTAGCTATATTGAAATTTTGGGACAAAATAGCATCTCACCAGCCATTAGAGATGCTCATTTAAGTATATTGCAATATTTGGACAAAATGGCATCCCACCTGCCACGAGAGATGCTCATCTACCTGTACGCATCATCTGGTTTATGTTCGCAGTTACCCCAAATCGTTCGTTTTTGGGTGTTTTTGCTCAGTTTAGCAGGGTATTAAAGGTAAAGGAGACATTTCCGACCCTATAAACAATATATATTCTTGATCAGCATCATCAGCAGAATCGATCAAGCCATGTGTAGGCAAAAAAAATATTGGACCCGATTTTTCAAAAAAATGTAAGGGGTTACATCGTCAAAATTGTCAAAAATTGGCCAAAATTTAGATATCGAGTTTTAGATGCAGAAATGTTCTCTTATGAAAACCAAGAAGAAAAAACCAAACCAGACTGAAATCGGTTGCGTTTGAGCCGAGTTATGGCAAAAAAACCATGCATTATTGGGACAAAATGGCATCCCACCTGCCACCCGATTTTTCAAAAAAATGTAAGGGGTTACATCGTCAAAATTGTCAAAAATTTGCCAAAATATAGATATCGAGTTTTAGATGCAGAAATGTTCTCCTATGAAACCCAAGAAGAAAAAACCAAACCAGACTGAAATCGGTTGCGTTTGAGCCGAGCTATGACAAAAAAACCATGCAATATTGGGACAAAATTGCATCCCACCTGCCACCAGAGATGCTCATCTAGCTATATTGAAATTTTGGGACAAAATAGCATCTCACCAGTTATTAGAGATGCTCATTTAAGTATATTGCAATATTTGGACAAAATGGCATCCCACCTGCCACCAGAGATGCTCATCTACCTGTACGCATCATCTGGTTTATGTTCGCAGTTACCCCAAATCGTTCGTTTTTGGGTGTTTTTGCTCAGTTTAGCAGGGTATTAAAGGTAAAGGAGACACCGACCCTATAAACAATATACATATATTCTTGATCAGCATCATCAGCAGAATCGATCATGCCATGTGTGGGCAAAAAAAATATTGGACCCGATTTTTCAAAAAAATGTAAGGGGTTACATCGTCAAAATTGTCAAAAATTGGAGAAAATTTAGATATCGAGTTTTAAATGCAGAAATGTTCTCCTATGAAAACCAAGAAGAAAAAACCAAACCAGACTGAAATCGGTTGCGTTTGAGCCGAGTTATGACAAAAAAACCATGCAATATTGGGACAAAATTACATCCCACCTGCCACCCGATTTTTCAAAAAAATGTAAGGGGTTACATCGTCAAAATTGTCAAAAATTGGAGAAAATTTAGATATCGAGTTTTAAATGCAGAAATGTTCTCCTATGAAAACCAAGAAGAAAAAACCAAACCAGACTGAAATCGGTTGCGTTTGAGCCGAGTTATGGCAAAAAAACCATGCATTATTGGGACAAAATGGCATCCCACCTGCCACCCGATTTTTCAAAAAAATGTAAGGGGTTACATCGTCAAAATTGTCAAAAATTTGCCAAAATATAGATATCGAGTTTTAGATGCAGAAATGTTCTCCTATGAAACCCAAGAAGAAAAAACCAAACCAGACTGAAATCGGTTGCGTTTGAGCCGAGCTATGACAAAAAAACCATGCAATATTGGGACAAAATTGCATCCCACCTGCCACCAGAGATGCTCATCTAGCTATATTGAAATTTTGGGACAAAATAGCATCTCACCAGTTATTAGAGATGCTCATTTAAGTATATTGCAATATTTGGACAAAATGGCATCCCACCTGCCACCAGAGATGCTCATCTACCTGTACGCATCATCTGGTTTATGTTCGCAGTTACCCCAAATCGTTCGTTTTTGGGTGTTTTTGCTCAGTTTAGCAGGGTATTAAAGGTAAAGGAGACATTTCCGACCCTATAAACAATATACATATATTCTTGATCAGCATCATCAGCAGAATCGATCATGCCATGTGTGGGCAAAAAAAATATTGGACCCGATTTTTCAAAAAAATGTAAGGGGTTACATCGTCAAAATTGTCAAAAATTGGAGAAAATTTAGATATCGAGTTTTAAATGCAGAAATGTTCTCCTATGAAAACCAAGAAGAAAAAACCAAACCAGACTGAAATCGGTTGCGTTTGAGCCGAGTTATGACAAAAAAACCATGCAATATTGGGACAAAATGGCATCCCACCTGCCACCAGAGATGCTCATCTAGCTATAATAAAATTTTGGGACAAAATAGCATCTCACCAGCCATTAGAGATGCTCATTTAAGTATATTGCAGTATTGGGACAAAATGGCATCCCACCTGCCACCAGAGATGCTCATCTAGCTATATTGAAATTTTGGGACAAAATAGCATCTCACCAGCCATTAGAGCCCATTATGTATATTTTAATATTGGGACAAAATTGCATCTCACTTGCCAGATATGCTCATTTAGCTATGTTGCACAACGATAGATGAGCAGCATCGATATCAGGGTCTTATTAACTTTTTAAATTCGAATTTACATTTTGCCGTTAACTTAAATTGCGGCAAATAAAAGTAGTATAGGAATAGGAATACAATATAATACAGGAAAAATCCGTTAATTTATCGGAAAATGTAAAGCTGTTAATATGAAACTGTAAACATGAAATAGGGAAATGTAATGAAAGGAGACCCCTTTTCCCCCAATATTTCTCTGCCTGTATAGATGCTCATGCAAATAAAAACTATTGAGCAAAACCACCACCACTCTCCTGGCAATTTTAATATTTTCCGAAAGCAATGTTTCACTATCTCAACTGTCATGTTCTGGGACAGCCGTAATAAAAAGCAGACTATTAATATTGTTCACTGTCAAAGCATGGCACTTAACATGGCGCAGATTGCATCTGGATGGCCGTTGCGTGGTCAATATGCGAGTGCTCAATAGAGGATGGCCATTGCCTTGGCCTTCCACCGGCAGCAGGGCAACTTCTAATTGAGTTGCCTGGTGCGGAGGCAAATGTCTTCATTAGTTTAATTGCAAACATTATTATTGCTCGCCAGAAGTTGCACTCGAATGCGCGCGCGGCCCGCGTTGGAAAGGAAAGGACTCGACTCGTTTAGCGAACTAACGGCTCTTGGCCAAAAGAGAGATAATGAGGCAAAAGGCCAAAAGGAGTGAAGGAAAAGGCATGAAAACAAAGCGCATTTCCCTTGCTTTTTTCCACGTTTCGTGAATTTTTCCGCCTCTTGTTGGCCGCTGCATAAAATAGCTAAATTATACGGATTGAAGGAAATCTCTGGCAGCTGCCAAAATGCCAAGCAGTTGGCTAAGTGGGTAAACTTTTGCCGGAATTCTGCAATTCTTTAATCATTCTTTCTCGTAATTCTCTTAATAGACCTGTTCCGTCTTAATTAAGACGGCGAATGGGGTAGGAAGTTGATGGGTGGACTTTATCTGGTTAACTTACACGATTCTAGGAAGCTTTTTCTCAGGTAAATCTATGGAAAAGAAAGGCACTTATGCTTGAGAAAAATATATATAAATTTGTAGAAGGTGGAAGAATTTACTTAAAACTCTACTCTGTTATGCATTTCAATTTAAACTTAAATTTAATCACAGATTAATTGTTCCATAAAAGTTGATGATCTCTTTGGTAACCGAGTTTAGCAACTTTTTGGCCCAGACCGCTCCTCAAATTTTCTCTGGCTCGCAAATTTTAACAATGTCGGCAAATCAGCTTTACTGATTTTTTCCTTTTTCGCTCTCTGTTCTTACCATGCACCGAAGATGGCGGAAATTGCCTTTTTTCCGAAGCTCTTAGCCTCAGCAACGTCAAGTTGAGTAAGTAATATGAAAATTTTGCCAAGGATACGATATTAATGTGCAAAGGACACACTCAGCACTGGCTGCCCCACCAGCAGGCAAGCAGCTTAAAGCCGTTTCTTCACCCTGGAGTTTTCGGGGCTGTAAAATAATTACTTTTCATTAACATTGCCCGGCCAGTTTGAGACTCATTCCTCGCACCTGCTCTTCCCAGCCGAAAACTGACAAAGCCAAATAAACTTGACCGTTCGACCGGGCCACCGAGCCAGAGACCTGGCCACTGGAGGGTGCTTCCTCCCGTGGACAACATGGCAGCGGGGGAAAATTAGAAAATACATTTTTCAGCATTAAAAAGTGTTCGACGTGCGGAGATTGCGGTAATTTCGCTTAACAGTTGGCTGCTGGCACAGCGTACACATGCTGTGGTGCCAGTCAAATGCACCTGCTGGCCAGGGGTTAAGGGGCAGTAGGGACATCAGGGCCGGCAGTGGCGGCAGGGGTTAACGGTGGCAGGTGGACACTGGAAGCTGGACTCTCGGGAGGTAACCAACCATGTGGGCGGCGCTAAATGTCGAAAGTGCAGCCGCCCAAACTGTCGGCGGGCTGGAGGATGCCGGGTCTGGGGGCCATGGCAGCAGCTGGCACTTGACATGAGCAACGGCAGCGAAACAACTCGAGGGCTTTCAACTACTCTCGCACATTTCGCTTCCGCTTAGAAATGGCAAAAACACGTCCCCACATCCACGCTTCCTTCCAACCGCACAGCGCACAGCACACAGACACACTGTACACCAGTCACTGTTTGAAAAATAAAGTGTAACTAAAAAAGCTGAAATGAGATACAGGCAAACAAAAAATAAGACTGAGGCCAGAGGGCACCGCTGGCTGGCAAATTTATAACTTAATATCAGATTGTGTCGAGTTGGCTGGCATTTGTAATGCAGCTGACACTGGTAAGTGCGACTTTTTGGGTAAACACACTCCTGTATCTTATTTGATAATGGCCATTTTCTTCGGTTGATGGTTTAAGACATGGCGGGGCACAAAAAAAATAAGCTAAAAAAGTGCAAAAATCAAAATTTTAAAATATCATAACTAAGTTAAAAAAGCATTAATTTCAATTCGGATAACTTTTATGTGCTAGTTTTTTGTAGGTTAATAAAAATGCATTTCAAAATTCAAAATTTAAAATTTTAAAATTTTTCTCAGATTTTGACAATTAAAAAAAAAAAAACTGCAAATTTAATGTTATTAATATAACAAAACCCCAACAAAAATAAATCATTTAAAAACTGAAAATCAACTGCCTTTTGATCCCAAAATAAGCCTGTTCCTTTGTTGAGCACAGGATAAGGCACTAAGCACACAATATGGCTTAATGTATTTTAGCGCTTTCGGCGCAAACATTAAAAGCGGAAAAACTGCGCCGCGCAAAAAAAGGAACCAAGATGGGAAAACACAATGCTGCTGCTTTTGGCCAAGACTTCAAAAGCGTCACCGGGGCTGCACTCAGCCCAGAACTTTCGACGAAAGTATAGCTCCAGGTGTCGGACAACTGGCTGGGTTCCCACGAACTTGCCGTTGCAGGAGGAAGACCACTGCCGATTTAGCAGAGCGTTAAATTACAGCATTTTGACAAATCATCGGGCAAACAAAGCAACACAAGCCGAGCTGTCAATAGGACATTAGAGCCGGCTAAGAGGAAAAAGCATCGGCTGCATCAATCATAAATATTCTAAGCCGCAAACACTGAGGATGGCTTTGAGCCTTTGTCAGCGCGTTGGCCAACATGTAAGGGATAGAATGTGTGTGGGTGTTCGTGGGTGTTCGTGGGTGTTCGTGGGTGTTCGTGGGTGTCCGTGGCTAATTGCATTAGCAGGCAGCTATGTGGCCTCAAATGCCAAGACACGGCCTGATAAGCCCTCGTGCCAGCGACCGGGCTCATGGCATTTGCGTCAATTATGGACTTTTGCAGCAATTAAATTTTAATGAGCAATGCAACATGCCGCCGCTTCGACATCGTTTTAAGGCTGGTGAAGCGAAAAGGCCTTGGCTAACATTTAATTCCCACTAACAGGATGCAACGGACAGAAGCAGCTTAACCGAGTCTCATGGGTTCTGGCTTTGGAATTTTCCATGGAAATTGCATAATTCGTTTAATCATGTTTGTGGATACATTTTTGCTTGGTCATTTATGGAAATTAAAAACTCTATAATTATGAAATTAAGAAATTTTTTCTCAAATTCCAGGTAAGTATTTCGGTGAATATGCAGGTGAACATGACTTCTGTGGTTTGGAAAACATGGCTCTAGTTCGGAGAATTACATTTGTTGTGAAATTACTTTTTAAAATTATAGTTACCTTCTTCCATGTGCTTCTAATAGTAGCTTTAGTTCGTTGAGTGCCATTTAATATTCATTGATCAAATTAAGGCCTACAAAATGGCCCATTTGCCACCTTGTCGAACCCAATTTAGGGGCTCCATGCTCCAGATTGCATGCATTTGGCTAAAACAACGCGATGGGCTGCCACCGCAGGCTTGTCCCATCGCATGACCCGGACCTATTTGTCCAATTATATGGCTCTTGTCGCATAAACCGCGAAAAGTTAAATACGTCCGATTTGCACTTAAGATAAAATTGCAATAGGGCCTTATGAGTTAATAAACGTGTTCAACAAGCAGGGCTCATTGATGGCCAGGAGCGCAGCTTGAGTTCGGGGAAAAATGTGATAATTAGGAAAAATAAAAACGTTCTAATATACCTTAAAATTAACCATTGAATAGTATCTTAAAAATACTAGAGTTACGAATTCGAGTTACTGAAGTTACTAAAGCCGCTCCTGTGCTGTTGAATTGTCATTACTGGCGTTGACTTTGACCCGGCAGAACCATAACCATAACCTGCCAAATGCCAGGCATGCTCCGCCATCCACTGTGTCCACATGCAAAGGGCGAGGCGTCCTTCAACTTGACAGTAACCCGCCGGCATTCGCCCAGCCAATATGGCAAGTCGGGCCGCAGAGCTCATTCTCCAGGAGCGGGACATTTTCCCACGCAACCTTTCGGTTGGAAATGGAACAGGCGCTCCAGGAAGCATCCAGTTGCTGGACAACTCGTTCGTCTTGGACTTGCTCTTCAGCATCACGCAGCTGTATCACTTTAAGAACTTTATTTTCTACATTTCGGAGCGGTTGGATCTGAAGAACAAGGATTCCCAGGAGTTTTTCCACGACTTCTGGACATTCTTTCCTCTGGCTCCGAATTTGATTATAACCCGCCAGCACTTTGCACCAATTCCGATGATGCAGTTCATCAGCACTCCCTCGCTGGTAATCATTTACACCACGGATCGCGATGATCCCATTATGGAGCTGGCCGCCCAAAGTCTGCGGGGGATTCGGTGGCTCAAGACGATCTTCATTCTGTATCCCAACCTCAAGAGCCGCGAATTTGAGTCGAGTTTGGAGTCCTTTGCGGAATTCACGGGCGAGATAAAGGACATCTACGACTGGGTCTGGAAGCAGCAGTTCATCAACACCGTCCTGGTCACCATCAAGAACAATGTGTTCCTGCTGGAGCCCTACCCCACGCCCTCGGTCATCAACAAGACGGACACATGGAGGCCCGAGGATTTCTTCCAGAAGTACGCCAAGGACATGAAGGGCTACGAGGTTAGGACACCCATCCTGTACGATCTGCCGCGGGTCTTCAAGTCAGATCGTCCCACCAATAAGTTTGAGAATAACTTCGTTCATGGCACTAGCGGTAACCTGTTCCTGGGATTCCTTGAATTTGTGAACGCCTCTCTGGTGGACACCACTTCGGACATGACGGTCGACTACCTGAACATGACGAACCTGCTGGACCTGGTAGCCCAGGGGGTGTACGAGACGCTGATACACTCCTTCACCGAGATCACGACCAAGTATGTGGTCAGCTACAGCTACCCCATCGGCATCAACGACTGCTGCATTATGGTTCCCTATCGCAACCAGTCACCGGCTGATCAGTACATGCAAGAGGCTCTCCAGGGAAACGTTTGGGTCCTGATCATCCTGTTCACACTCTACATAGCCCTGGCCATCTGGCTGTGCTCGCCCCTGAGACCCCGGGACTTTAGCGCCGCCTTCCTGCAGTCCATCTGCACGCTGACCTACATGGCACCCACATTCATCATCCGCACGCCCACGCTGCGTATGCGCTATCTGTACATTCTGCTGGCCATCATGGGCATCGTGACCTCGAACATGTACATCTCGCGGATGACCAGCTACTTCACCACGGCCCCGCCATCGCGACAGGTGAACACGGTGCAGGACGTGGTGGAGGCCAACCTGAGGATTCTAATGCTGGCCGTCGAGCACGAGAGGATGGCCAAGTCACCGCAGCAATACCCGGCGAACTACATGCGCCAGGTGGATATTGTGGACAAGCACATGATGGACCTCCATCGGGAGCCATTTAACGACTCTTTTGGCTACACCGTCAGCAGCGATCGCTGGCGTTTCCTGGACATGCAGCAGCATCACCTGCGGAAGCCCATCTTCCGGCTGACGGACATCTGCGAAGGCCCCTTTTACCACGTCTATCCCATGCACGCGGACTCCCACCTGCGCTCACCCATGACGGAGTACATCATGATAGCCCAGCAGGCGGGTCTCATGAACCACTGGAAGCGCGAGGCCTTCTGGGAGGCCGTGCACCTGAACCGCATCCAGGTGCATCTTATCGTTGAGGAGCCCATGGCCCTCAGCCTGAGCTTCTTCTCCAGCATGCTGCGCACTTGGACCTTCGGCCTGGTGGTGTCTGGAATGGCCTTTGCTGCGGAGATGAAGTGGTATGAGCACATGAACCTGAGGCGCCGCCCTGTTGTTAAATTAACCCGCAAGCCAAGGTCCTTTCTCAGACGCTTTATGAGGGTGTAAAACCCAGATCGCTAGCTTGTAGATCATATTATGTATCTTGTCAGTATATTCAATAAAATTTAATAGTTAAAACATTATCTAGGGGATTTTCTAGATCAGAACGCACTTAACCCATAAACTTCATTGGTAAACAAAAAGAGAACGCGAGGTGCCTTTAGATATCTTCTCCAGAACGAACACAATCCCGGCTAACGCACTCATCACCAGCAGAAAAATAAAGGCAATGGCCAGGTGCTGCATTCCGGCGGATGTGTATTCCTGATTCTCCGGAAAACGCTCAACCAAACCGCCATGGAGGGCAGATGCGAAACTGCTGCGGGCATAGAAGTTGAGCAGACCAGAGGAGTGGATGCGGAATGTGAAGTATTCGATGTCTCGCCACAAGGATGAGTCCATCTGCAGGGGAAAGGCCAGGTGGTAGGAACCGAAGCAGATGCTGCTCAGCTTAAAGAGGCGCTGCTTCAAGTGCTGCTGCTGCTCGTCGAGGAACTGCCACTGGTCCTCGGTCACAAAGTAGGCAAAGGAGCTATTGAATCTTGTTTGGTGAGCTGCAAAGATGCCAGAGTCCACGGGTCTCAGCAGCTTGAGAAACTCCTCGGGCAACTCCTTATTCAGATTCAGCAGGAACTCCATTTCGTAGTCAATGATCATGACGGGCAGCTGGGCACTAACAATGTCGTCCATGGTGTTGATCTGTGCGTGAAACAGGTTCACAGTCAGAATGCTGCCCAAATTGGAGGTGTAGTAGGCCGAAAGGAAAAATCCGTGAAAGAAAACCGTGCCAAGGAGCAGAAATCGCAGAAGGCAGGGCTGCTGCACCTGGCCCTCAGTGGGCACATTAATGATATAGCAAAAGGAGTCCAGAACAGCGCCGTGATAACCTAACCAGTCTCCTCCGAACATCCTCAGCCACATCAGCTCCAGGAAGACCAAGGCAAACAGAGCTCCCAGGGCGAAAAACCACACGTTCCAGGCGAAAGGCTGTAGGGGGTACAAGTACGTGGATACACTGTTGTAAAGCGGAACCATTAGGCACCACTGCACCACCAGCAGCGGATAGGTCTTCTCCAGCTCATCATCGGGCATAAACAGGGCGTAGGCGTGGGCGCAGAACTCCATCTGGCGCTCTCGGACCATCTGCAGGGTCTGCTTCATATTGATCACCTTGCCTCCCAAAGCGTCGGGTGTCATGGGGAGCTCCGCAAAGGTGCCGTTAACGAACTGGACAAAGGTCTCAATAATCCGAAAGGTACTCCCATCATTTCGGCCTCGGGACTGGAACAGATGCGGCAGGTCCTGGCGCAAGGGCGTGGCGAACCCAAAACCCTCCACATCGGAGCGGGCATTCAAGATCTTCTTGTACATTTTCCTCATGTAAGCGTTGAAATCAGTGCGGTTCTCGAACGCCATGGCAGGGAACTTGCTCACGCCGAAGATCTGATTGATGCCCTCCTCCGACTCAAAGTAGACCATCGAGTTGATGAACTGCTGCTTGTAAGAAAAGAGCAGTAGATCCTGGATGGGCTGCATGTCGCCCACTTTGTCCACGTACATCATCAACGAGAAGTAGAAGTGTCGGCCGAGCAGCACCTTGCTGAACACCTTCATGATGGGATCATCTGCCCCCGTGGTGAACACAAAGCTCATGTGGTTTCTTCTTGCCGACGAGTGAATCATCCGCATTTCCGTGTTGTTATTAACCACAGTCTGGGTGGCTGTCTTTCCGAAGGCGTCGTCGATGCGCCTTATGAATTCGTCTGTCTGTTCCAGATGCTGGTGGGGACTGACGAACCACACGATTTCCTGGAATATGTGCTGCTGGGCAAACGGAGTCAACAAATTGAGGACGTACTGCATGTTCCATCCGTAGTTCGGATGACATGTCACCAGTAGGAAAATGACTGTAAGTGCCGGAGACCGCATGACTAAGCCCAAGAAGCTCCACGAATTAATTGAGCAAGCCCACGTTTGGCTTAGCAGGTTAAGTTGTTTGCCCCGATTGGAAACTCTTTTCCTGGGTCGGGGTAATGGGTCCTGTGGGATAACTTGAACCTTGCCTCCCAGGGCTCCAATTAAAATAACCTTTTATGAAGGTTATGCGTCGCTTTATGTTGACTGAGGTGAGCCCTGCTTGCTGAAGCCCCTTATGCATTCAAAAAAATATAGTAAACATCCCTTTGACTATTTTCGTTAATGAATCCCCTGATATTTAATTCGTGTTTCATGTTAGTACCTAAGCCGTGAAGTGTGGTATTTATTTACCCTTGAATTTTAATGTAGAAATCAATTCATCTTTGATTCTAGGAAACAATTTCTGTTAAAGCATTTAAGTGGAAAATTTTATTGCATTGTTGTACATAAAATCATCCATCATAGCACTCAAAGCGGTCATATTGCAGTCGCCTTTCCCTGCGACGATGAATAAACAGCTCCAGGCCATAGACCAAAGAGCTAAGGGGTATTCCCAAAACCAAAACTATCCAGGCCGTGTTGAAGAACTCCAGATTCAGCGGCTCCACGGGATATGTGTCCAGAAACACCTTGGCGTAGCCAGCTCGCTTGGCATAGCGAAAGGCCACGTCCTCCCAGTGGTTCCACAATCCCGCCTGCCAGACATTCAGAATGAAGTGGTCCAGGGCCCCAGCAAAACTGGCATTGATGCTCATCGGCAGGGCATTAAAGAGACCGCCAAAGCACACCTGGGACAGGTGGAAGTACGGCTGGATGAGCACCCTCTGTTGCCGGTTGAAAAATAGCCAAGCGTCCTGGGTAACCACATAGGCGTAGGAGCGTGAAGGACTCGCCAACAGAGCCTGGTAGTCCTGTCAGCTGCGCGCGTCAAACTGCGGATCCAACGGGGTGGTGTCCACCACCGGCAGCCAGCGCAGCTCCTCCAGCAGCGTCTCGGGAATGATAATGCGCAACTTCGAGTGAATCAGATCCGCCCAGGTATCGATGGGGCGGAGAAACACCGGCTTCATGTCGAAGGCCGTCATGTGGCTGATGTGATAGTTGGTCAATATGAAGCCCAGGATATAGAGCAGCATGTAGAAGACGATCACGCGCAGCGAGGCATGCTTCAGCTTCACCGTCATGTTCATATTGGGGCTGAACATGAGGAGGGCCATGGCGTGGAGCACGTTCCGCGTATAGGACCTCGTCGCGTTCCCCGGCTCCCTCCAATGCACGTAGCGCAGCAGGAGGGCCACGTAGAAGGTGCCCAGGATGAGGCACGTCCAGATGAACCTGCCCAGCGGCCACACCATGTACATCCACTTGGGCAGCTCGGGAGCCAGCGGCACCATCACACAGTTCATCATCAGCTCCAGCGGATAGCTGTGCCGCGTCATGGCCGAGAACTCGCCGATCTTGTCGGGGCGCATAGTCACCCCGTGGAGCGATAGGTTGTATATGCCGGCGGCAATGTCCTCCTCCACCACGGACTTCTTGGGCAGGCTCTCGACGGGATCCAGCTCCAGTCGAAGGTGGTGCGTCTTGGCAAAGTGCTTCACTATCTCCAGGTAGGGGCCGCCGTAAATGACATCCGGATGCAGGGTGTCGTTGAAGATGAAGGCGTGCGGAATGTCAAAGCTGTACGGCGAACGGATCGTTCCATTCGCCAGATCCGTGTCGACCAGCATTTTGCGGCCGACTATTGAAACTGCCGTGCTCCTGGCCATTTTTATATGCCTGACATTCCATCGATACTGCACGCAAAAAGCTGACCCTGAACCTGGTAGACTGGCTGGCGACAGCGGCGATTTATAGTATAGGAAATCCGGTTTGTGTTCGAATGCAAAAGTTCAAAGATCTGCCGTTTAATGGCACGTTTTTGTGTCCTGCCGATTATCGCAGAGATTGTCCATGAAACTCACACTTGGAGCGTGGACAGGGCAGCGTGTAAGGCTATACGCCACTTATCAAAAAAATATTTTCACAAATACGGAACGGACTTTGTTATGCGGTCCGATGCGCCATTCCCCAAAACCTTTGCGTGGTTATTGGAGCGCGGGTACTTTCACCGTTCACAAAAACCGTCCTATATTCAAAAAACAGGCCACAAAAGTCACACAAAAAAATCCCCGCCAGGACTTCATGGCTCTTATGTGTGGGTATGTTGTGCAGCTTTCATATAAATACTTTTCAATTTTTTGTAGGGCTTCGAAGCTACAAAACGACGACGTCGACGACGATTTCCACCCTCGCACCATAGCCGGTGTTTGCAAATGGGCCACACAATAAAAACAAAAGTGCCATTTAAATAATATTGCACTTATGGGTAATTACAGAATCGTTAAACGCAAAATTAAATCAAACTGGATTGTACAAGTTCTGGTTGGAGAGTTTCGGTTGCTGGCAATCGAAACCTGTTCAGGATTGTTGCAGGAATAGCGAAAAGTTCGCCGAGGATACCACAAATGTATGTGTTTGTGGATAGCGAAAAGGCTGCCCCTTTATATTTATTAATTGAACCGCAGCCGGCCGAGCCAATGAAGTATAAATCCCAGGTGAATAAATAAATCCATTTGCCACAAGTTTCGTGAGTGGCCAGCTGAAAAAGGGGCTTCAATTTTTGATTATTTCACAAAGTGAGATTGCAAAGTTATCATTAAATCGGAATAAAAAAAGGGAACATTCAATGACGCATTTTATTCGCTGATAATTAAAGTTTCTTTTTACTAATCTTACTTTTTATTGGAACGAAATTTTATTTCAAAGGGAGCCAATAGGAAATGTAATTGCAAATTCGAATATTAAAAAGAAAATATTGGGTATGTAAAACAAATTTAAGAAAATGTTTTTAAATTCACTTTTCATCAAACCCGGAATAAATGTATAAAATATATTGGCTTGATAAGAACAACGTTATCATCTTTCAGTTGGTTGATAAGGCTCGGTCACTTAGGTACTTTTTATTTAAAAAACTTAATTCATATATTTGATTGCAAAAATAATACCAAATAATTTTACATTTATTCAAAATGAAAAAATCCACATTTAACAAGAAAGAAAGCTAACTTTGGGAAGCTGAAGTTTGTATACCCTTGCAGTGTGCAATGTATAATAAAAATAGTTTATACCTTAGGCAAAAATTAATACGTCTCAAATTCGGAAAGCTTTTCTGTGCGAGTTTTTATTTGCTTTAAAAAGCTGATTACTGAAATAACTGTTCTTTTTTATTCAAATTTTGATCAATTTTTCAAAAATTTTACAAATGTAACCCCTTATAAAATGTTGAAAAAATCGAGAAAAAATATTGCTTCTTCCGATCATGTCTAGATCGACTCGTCTTTTGATCGGAAATGCTCATTTAATACCTGCAGTGCAAGGGTATAAAAGCACATTATTTAAAGCAAACCAGCAAGTACAGACAAATAAGTTCAATTTCATAACAAAATCCCAGTGGGATCATTGCTCACAAATTTGTGAATTCCTACTGGGTAAATAAATATTTTTAAATTCTTTGGCCTTCGCCATAAAATATGTAAAAGAAATTCAAATAAATCCATGCCTTCGGTGTCGCATCGTTTCTAAATGTATTCATGGTACTTATTTTTGGAACTTTTTGCTTTCGCAACCACCGGGCCGGCCGGCCCCCCAAAATATGTAGTATTTCTACCCGGAGAACAGCAAAACCGATGCTGATAGCGGAACGAATCCACGCCCCATTCCCGCCCCAGCAAACCCACCCAAATTCAAATTAATTTATGAACCAAAATCTTGTTTATCGGCAGTCGGTCTGTCGGACTGTCGGACTGTCGGACTGTCTGTGGCTGTGGTTGGTTGCTTTGAAAGCAACTCGTACTTTCACTGTGGTTGTTGTTTCTGCGGTGATTAGAGGTAGTTGCTCCAGAAAACGAGTTGTTAAAGAGCAAGAAGTGCAGGCAAATCCGACCGTTGCTGTAGCTGTATCTAAAGCCGTAGCCAGCGTGCTGCTTCTGTTGGCAATTCGCGGTCGTTGATTCATGTGCCTTCGTAGCCGTGATCGTCTAGTGGTTAGGACCCCACGTTGTGGCCGTGGTAACCCAGGTTCGAATCCTGGTCACGGCAATGCTGCAATATGCATTGTCACGGAGAGGGTGCAATTTTTTTTATAAATATTATATTCTTGCTAAAATATTAATTTATTAAAAACGTATAAATTTTTTTAATATTAAATGAATCCGATTTTAATGGTGGGTCGGATTCAATCACTGGGTTTAAGGGCATCTTAAGCCCCTGATAAGATCTGCAAAGTTCGCATTCTTTACTCTATGTTTATTGATATTCTAATATGTTTTTTAAATAAATGAAAATTGAAAAAAAACAAGTCTAATAATAATAATTTTCAACTGCGAGAACTTATCTTTGTCAGTTTTTTTAGGTTAATAAACAATTAACTTAAGTTTTGACAATTTTAAGTAACAACCTGCTAGTTAACTATCATATAGCCAACCACCAGATGGCTTATTTGTACGCAGACTCCTTATCCTTATCCAGCATACTTCAGTTATCTTCCTTAGTGATTTTACAACTTTAAACCCCACATTTTATTCCAATCAAATGAATATCTCCCTCAGGCTATATACCTTTCAAAAGGTACGATGGTAAACGTTATTAAATTACTTTCTTTAATCTAATCTTAAACGAAAATTGATTTATTTAATCGCTTTGTGAAATACCACACGTTGAATAATAAAGGAAAACACCTGTGCCTGGCTCCAATTGTCCTGCCTTGCGGCTTCGCCTTGCGAATTCAACGGCAACTGGCATTGACTTGAATTTTAATTTAATTGTGAGCAATTGACAGAAATACACAAAAACCCACTCCAGGCCAACGGCAGCTCGACCGAACGATATTAAGACGCTGCCAGCTGGTGTTGACATAAAAACGCAATAAAAAATACGGGCACCCAAAGCGAAGCGCAGACGTAACATTAAACATCAATAGATTCTGGGTCTCTGACTACCCTAAACCTCTAGAAAATATAATAGAAAATATTCCAATATTTACCTGACAAATTGAGGAATATATTAGATGGAAATTTAAGAATGAAACAGGAATCTATTGAGGAATATATTACATGGAAATTCAAGAATGAAAGAGGAATCTATTCACCTAGAAGGATACCGGGAATCCCTATACATTATTAAGGGGACCATTATTTCTATAAGAGCTTCAAGGTTTTATACGTTAAATTGAACCCAACAAATTGAAATTAAATAATATTTAGAATTCTTTACCTACCATCACTTACCCTGTTTTCCGAAAGAAACCTCTTAGATACACTCCCAATTGAGTTTAAACGATAGGGTATCGGCCAAAAAATCACTCAAAATCAATTGAATGTGGCCAGCACTGGTTTCGGGGAGTAGCAGACAGCAGCAATGAGGGAAATCAACGTGAAAATAGCGACGACAATGCGTTTTGCTGTCGCTGGGAGGCAAGTGCTTATTGGATTTTGGCCGTGAGGAGCGGGTGACAGCGCCTGGTCGTAGGAGGACTGCCGGTAAAATGCGAATACCACCGACTGCTGGCCACGACAGCTGATACGGAGGAGCAGGAGCTGGAACCATGATTAAACGCCGGAACAGTCGCTGCTATAATTGCTCCAGTTCGGCGGGAATCTTGCCTCCCACTTCCCCAATGGGGGAATTTAACTTTGGGGCAAATGAAACGGCCAGGCTCATGTGAGACAATCGTATTATTTACCATACGCAATACAATGCAATGGCCATTTCCATGCCGTTTCATTGAAAATAAAGTAAAAATACAAATATTAACCGCAAAAGCCTTTCGCTCCCATCTGTGGGCTGCCGTCAGTGGGTGGGTGTGCACTCGCCTGTATTTATGCATTTATATTCCACGCAATCACTGTGTGTGCCTGTGTTTGTGGGCATATTGAATGGATAAAAGGGATTTGCGTCTGGCCGGGTGAGTACGTCCTTTCTCGCCATACGAGCATATCTATATATTATGGCCCGATGTCTGGGAGCCCATTGCGGAGCGCAACACGCCGGAAACGGTTTTGTTGTGCCATTTCCATTGTTATACAATTTCGCTTAACACATTCGCAGTAACGACGGCTTGGCCCCTTTACATTTTATATTTACATTTTATATTTCATAAACAAGCGGGGGTTCGAGGGGTTTCACGACATGTTATCACAATTTAAAAGGCAAGACAAGGGATATTTAAGTTTATATCAAAACATTTGAATTTAACATGTGTTAGCGGGGGCCACAACCTTACTTTCATAGTTTCAAACCATACAGAAATCGATTTTTTTATGGATACACTGAAAACTTTAAAACTAAAAGTACCCAATTTATATTAAATATTAATAAATAATTAATAAAGCAAAAAAAATATGTTCTAAGTTTTGAATTTTTTTGCAGGAAACAGCTATAAATTAAATTAGTCTCATTAAAAAACAAGGAACTTTGTCTAAGTTCTTCCTTCGAAGTTGTTCGTTGGGACAGGCTTTATTCTTAATTAATTCATAACTCCTTTTCTAGCTAGAATATCATTATACTTCCAATTGACACTTTTTCCACCCCTCTTAAAGTCTTCTCGCTTTGCATCTTAAACAAGCAACGGAAATGATCGTTTGAGGACTGCTAATTGAATAAAACAGTAGGAAATAATACAAACTCAATTTTCATTAACTCATTCCACATTAGTTAAAATATATTTGGTAACCTCGTTATTAGCTACAAATTAAATATGCAAATGCAAAGCTACATAAATAATTTATACAATGGCAACGCGATGAGTGTGCACGTTGCAATTATTAGTGCAATTGTACGTGTCTCCGGCGGTGGCAGCGACCTCAAAACCGACTCAATAATTTAAGATAAACTAAAACTAGACAAATAACACATAGATTAGCACGTGCACGCAGAAATGAGATGAGGTGGCTGCTGGTGGACGACTGTGTCTTTACTGTGCCTTCTTCGACTCCTTGGGTGCAGCGGGCAGCCGCTCCACGGCCTCCTTGTACAGCTGGTTCAGTCCGAAGGTGGCGCGCACGTTGTCGCTGGAGAAGAAGAATTTCTGCACTTTGCCCTTGTTGTCGACGCACGGCCGCCGGTCCGTCTCCTTGCCCTGTTGGAACAGGACCACAGTTGGCAGCTGTCGCGAAAAACTGCTGTCCAAGATGCGGTACTTTTGCGCCACATCCGGGAAGCGTCCAATGTCGATCTTGCCAAACTTCAGGTGGTCTGTGTTGTACTCCGCCGAGAGCTCTGCGAAGATGGGGGCAAAGTTGACGCAGCTGGGATTCCACACCGTGTAGAAGCATATAAGCCAGCTGGTGCGCTTGTCGCGGACCAGTTCCTCCTCGAACACCTGCGAGTTTCGGAAGTAGGTGATGTGCTCCGGGCCACGGTACGAAGGCTCTGGCAGCACCATGCCCACGAGCACGCAGACCAGCAGGAAGCCCAGGCCGTATCGGAAGTCTGCATAGGACCAGAGGATGGCGTTGGCTACCTTTGTGTAGAGGAACGACGACGACAGGTAGTTGATCATGGTGACGGCGCCTGCCTTGCGCGATCGAATCATTACGACGATCAGAAGGAAAAACAGAATCTCCACCTCGCGGCTGTCCAAATCGCAAGCTTCGTCCTCCTCGAGCAGGCTGAACAGGCGGGTGCAGATAAACTGGGTCTTCTTGGCCAACAGATAGGAGACGGCCAGCAGGATGTTCACCCAGTAGTAGGGCTTGGCCAGTATGGCCAGCTGCTTCTTCCACGTCATGGCGTCGTCCGGCTGCTGAGTGTTCGGATGTGGGTCACGCTTTTAATTAACAATTTCCCGAGTTTTTCTTTTCTCGCTTTTGACGAGCAATTGTTAATTTTAGCTACGCCGTTCGCCACAAATGCGTGGCCTCAATGCCTTTGTCAGGAGTTGCCACCTGGTGAGAAACAGTGCTACCGCAGCCAGTGCTGTGAAATCAACGAGACTGTTTGGCGCCCTTTGAAATTCAAATCGGGACAGACGTTTGCCGCAAAAGTGTCTGCGACTGATAAGTAAATTGTTTTAATGCCTGACATTGTTACGTCAGATTTTTGCAAGAGTCATTGTCGGATTATTGAACTTTGCCGCTTTGGCCATTGGAAAAAAAGAAAGTTCATCGAGGATCTTCATTATCTTCACACACGCTACGGCTTTAATCACGAAAAACGAAAAAAATCGACTCGCTCTACGTGATCTCCGAGAAGCTCGTGGCTCATTATCTTCCAAAATTAATTTCGGGCCTCCTTTTTGTACTTTTTGCATAGTTTCAAAATAAAAATGTGTGTTTGGAATTGTGTGAATACTGTGAGAATATTGGACGGCATTGTGCAAAGATTACTTTTTTTTGTAGTAAACACATTGCGCGTCACTAGATTAAGCGATTTATTTATAATCGTATTATTGAGAGCGTTTTACGAGGGTCAGACCCATGATCCCCATCGGATCACCCACCTATTTACTGGTTACACTAAGTGGTTGGCATCTCTTTGTTTTATTTCGATTATATTCTTATTGCTATATATGTATGTTATGAATGTGAATGTGAAGTGTTCGTCTTACACTGGAAAATACAGTGAGTTTCGTTTTTCTAAGTTCTGTGGGTTAATTTTTATTTCTGGTAAATGGTTATTACTACTTTTGTTTATTATGATTTATTGGGACTATACTAAAGTTAATTTTATCATTTTAAAAACGGATTTAAGAATTGTCATGAGGATTGAATTATGTTGAATTATTGATTTTAGCTTTTAAAATTTGTTCCATGTTTGTTACCTTAAAATAAATCTCAATGATCAAGAAAAAGAATTAGGTAAACAATTTACCATCTGTTTTAATTTATTCTGGCACATATTTATGCGATCTTTGCTTTTTCGTGCATTATTGTACAACCAAAATGTCAATAAAAAAATTCCCAATCATGACTAATCGCTTAAATCGAAGGTGCAAGAGCACCTACACTGTCTACGCTGCCTTGGGAGGACTACAATTATAAACAAGCATTAATTTTAAATTCAAATAAACAACATGCGCTTAGGTCAGGTTTTAATATAATCTAGAATGCTCCTTGACTATACGAGTATGCTGAAGTGTGTGGCGAGCCGGATTCATCCAGATTAGAGTACTTTGAATATATATTATACGAGTAGCCTGAGAAGATTGCCAAACATACTCGAGTACACGGTCAACAAAGATGGGAAGACGAACCCTTAATCTGGCTGGGACTTGCAAAAATCGTCTAGAGATCGAGGGCTTTGATTACCACGGACATGGGTATCAGAAAGATCTGCTTACCGGCACGTCGCTCGCAGACATCTCTCGAAGCATCATCGCCAGTCCCCATCCCGGAGAGCTCGGAAATAATGGGCCTTGCTGTAAAAAGTAGAACCGAAACAAAACAACGGCCAGCGCAGCTGATAACTGTCACAAAATGGCGCTTCATTGCCGGCTCCCATTATCACCCTATCAAGGCAGCCTGATCTCCTGTCCCCCACTTATCGCCCCCGATCCGAGCACGCGCTCTATAAATTGCCAGCTCTCCCCAGCGGGAGCTCCAGTTCAGTTCTGAACCCATGTGCCGAGTGTTCCTCTCTCCGAGTGCCGCAAACATCTTTCGCAGATCATCGAGCCGAGACGTCTAGAATCCATTGGCATTATATGCCTTACTACGACAACAGTGACCAAAATCTCCACATAAATCCAACAATTTAATTGGCTTAAACCAGCTGAAATTAAGCAAGACCAACAGAATTCTGGGAAGCATTTCCGTTAAGGCGAAATCCTCCCACCAAACCCTATATCCCGGACTTTGAATGCTGCTGGAGCAGAGCGCGAAAATCACTAAATTCGATCAGCATTTCGCCGAGTGCTGGACCAAGCAAAGCTTTCTCAAAAACTTTAAGTTCTTCTCCTTGTTGACCACCATCTCCACAGCCGGTGAGTAGTCGAGCATCCTTTCTTTCTACTCTCCTTCTGGATGACCAACTGAATCCTCTTCACAGCTGCTAAGATGGCCGCCATTCCCCAAGGTGCATTCGCCGCCTGCAAGATCCGCGAGCAATTCAACGAGCGCGAGATGATCGTCGCCCGTCTGAGGTCCGCTGCCGCCGATAAGGGTTCCCTTGACAACGCCAACAGCCTAACCCGTAAGTAATCGATCCCTCGGTTCACTGGATTCCTGACTCATTCATCTTTTTCTTCCCCGCTCCTTAGAACGCGAGTACTCGCCGAACAAGTACAATGACAAGCTGATGAACTCCATCTGGGGCTTGTACAACCGCTATTCGCCGCACAATGTGAAGAAGAACGAGTACGCCCCCACCAAGTGATGACCTAAAGGCGGCACGGCGGCTTCCCCCAGGCCCAGCTGTCGTGCCCCATCCTGCCAGCATCCTTCGTTAGAAAGGATGCTGGCCATATATACTATATATACTCCACATATACATATATACTCCAAACATTGTAATCTCATGATACCCAAGGCAGCTTTGGTAACAAATATCAATTTAATGCTGTAATTTTTGTAAATTTCAATAAATACTTATGATGTTGTATGTAAAGGGACAAGACCACGTAGCGTAATTTAGTTAAGGTAGCAGGACTCGTAGGTCGGCACCATGTACTTGATGTTGATGAAGGCATCCTCGCCGCCATGCAGCTCCAGCACCTGCAGCGTCTCATCAATCAGATCGCCCAGGTTCAGGTTGTTCTTCTGCGCATAGTCGATCTCGTCGCCACAGTTCACTTTGGAATTATTTAAAGTTATCCTCTGAAGAGTTATTATATATACATTATTAGGGAAATACCTACAGTTTTTCACCTTGAAGGCATTGAACATGGGCAGCAACTGTCTGTAGAAGGGCACCAGGGCGGGACCCACCAAATCCGAGGACATGACCAACTGCTGGATTATCTTCAATGTCGTGCACATTACCTCCAGGTTTCGTGTGCTCAATGCGTCTGAAATGGGGGCGGATTTGGGATTCATAGTTGATTTCGCAAGGTGCAAATTAGACCGAAAAACTTCCTAGGCACTTGCGTGCCAGGCCAACTCCTGGTACTCACTCTTTAGCGGTAATATTAATTGCGGTATAACCGGGTGTATCCTCTCGCCCCCGGCCAGCAGGAGGTCCGTGACTCCCTGGCGGGCATAGGTCTTATACGGGTGCTTCGTCTCCGCCAAACCATCGAAGAAGAGCGGCAAATAGAGGCTGTAGTCCAGCTTGTCAATGTCCACCTAACGTGGGGCGACACGGAGGAGGAGGAGGATAAGCAGTGAGTACAGCTATTGAAGTTAGGAGTTTGGAATTGGTTCGTGTACCGGCGGTGGTGCAAGTTTGGCAAGTGTACATTTGCACGCTATGCCGGTTAGGCCTCTGCTGATTCCCATTAAGATGCTCTTTGTTTGTTTACGTTGTCAATGGAAATTTTTAGAACAAAAAGCGAATAACGCGGAATAGGTACCTGTACCTCTGCCTAGTATATGCACGTCTAATCTATGAGTTTTTTTTTTGTGAAAATGCGGTCAATTCGGGTCGTCATAGGGTCCAGGAGGTATACATTGTCAGCTCAGGTGATCAGGGGGACTCGCGTGGCAAAGGCTTGTGTTGGGAAATGCCTCATTTGGTATGGGACTCAAAAACTAAACTGGGAGTCATTGTCATATCCTCTTTTAAACTAAAAAGCAATTAGCACCTTTACAGAGCGTTATAAAACCTGATCTAAAGGAAAGTATTTATAAAGATGATCTACCCCTCTATGAACATTTTGTGAAACATTTGAAAACCACACGAATATATAATTAATATAATCTAAGTACTAATTTTATACCTCTTTATTCTCCACAAAGAAGATGAGTCTCTGGCTGACAGCTTAGCCTTGGTGCCATCTCCGGCATCGCTTCTGCGTAAGCTCCACACATGGGGGTTCCCCGACTGCGACCTTCGACCCAATGACGCAAATTAGGTAGTGTCACTCACACATCACCCGTATGCATACGAGCTGTCACGGCGGCGTTTCGGCCTAGATAAACAAACGCACCGCGGAAAAGGCATTCCCCATTACCCATTCTCCGCCGCATATGTGGCGGCTCTAGCGGCATCAGGCGCCCAAGGCCTTTGACATTGAACCAGCAAAAGGGTCACACACCTGGTGGGTGTGAGCGGACGAACACCCCCAGGCCACCAAATTGCAGCTGCAAGACTGACTGGCAGTTGGACGGTGCGACGTTTTGAATGTCAGCAGTCGCATTCCGGGCGGAATCGGAATCGGAATTGCTCGCCCGTCACCGCTGCTCCACTGACTCCGGAAATAGACAATGGCATATTATTTACTCGTTTTTGCCTTTAGCTGCAACACTTGAAATAATTGGACACGCAGGTGTACGAAATTCGAGCCCAACTCAAATACCGGTCCCGCCAATAGGTCACTGAGCAGTAAGGTTGCCTTTCTTAGTGACAGTCTTCAAATTAGCTTTGATTTACATTGACTTACATTGGGCTTAGTCGATATACATATAGAGACTGGAAAGTTCTAGTTGGGGATCGTACAGAGATATGGATATAGTATAGCATTTCTTAATGAGTTTAAGACCTTAAGTGGTCAAAGGTTATCTTTCAATCGAGTGTTTAGAATCCGAATCGAAACCCGCGTAAGGTTTTTACTAAGACTTGATCTGAGAAAACGATGTAGTTATTCCGAATATCTGACTTTAATTAACTTCTAAAAGAGAGTGCAAATTTTTAAGATTATCAAATATATTTCTTTCTTAGAAATAGCTTGAAATATTATTGAAATATTGGGAAAACTCCTTCCTTTAAAGGTAAACGTTATGAAGAGAAAAAGACTAGTTATAAAACACCACTAATTATTAACAGACTCGCAGGAAATGTTGGAATAATCTAGAGCTAGTCCCAAATAATAAGTTCTGGAATTTTCATATTGGCTCTTACCGTCCAACCGATCTTATCGCCTCCACAGAGATACTCCATCTTAATTGGCAGGTCCCCCCGATCGAAGTACATGCGGAAGAGTGTGCCGCGTCCCGGGTCATTAGCCCCGCCCAGAGCGCAACCATTCAGGCCCAGGCCCAAGTTGAAGGTGGACATGGACTTTTGCTGGCGTCGCAGGCCTAGAAATCAGTATACGGAAATGGGGCGAAATCATTAGGGAAACAAACAATAAACTAGTTGGTACGCACTTTTCGGGTTGGGGATCCGGCCCCTGGCGCTGGCTGTCTTGGGAGCCGACTCATGTATAGGCCCATCGATGACAACGGTGTTCTTCTGCTGCGACTGAATGGAGAAGGGCGGCACGTAGCGGGGCCGGGAGGAGACGGCCGCCCCGTGGATGCCGCTCAGCGGACGCAGTTGCGCCGGATTGGCGGACTTGGAGCGGTGCTTCAGGGAGATGGCGGTGGCATGGTAGTCATGCGTCGAACGCCTTCCCGTGGCGGTGCGTGCCGTCTGGGCCATAGTTTTGTTTTGGTGAGCAACGCGATGTGCAGCCCCGAAGTGTAAACAGCGAACTGCCGAGCGCAGGAATTTTCTAGCCTGACTCCTTCTGGTGTTGCTGTTGGGTGTCGTGTCGTTTCTATGGAGCACGTTGCTAAGGCTCCCGGCGGCTTAGTGACCGATAAGCCAACAGCTAATACAAATGCCGCCTCCTCTGGTTCGGTCGTGTTTCTCCAGTCTCGCCGCTCCTCCTCCGTCCGGTCTGCGGTGACATATTAAGGTTCCGATTCCACGCAAGTCCCCGGGCCGGTTAGCCCCAAAGGCGCCGGTTATGTTGCGGTTGAGACTCCCCCATAATTGTATTGCTGTTTTTCCGTCTACCTACCCCCAGCTCATAATCTCGTCAGGCAAATACATTTTTATTTTCATTAAGCGTTTCTGGTCAGCGACCCCATTGAAGCTGGTACGGATCAAAGTTCCTGGAGAACGTAGATTACTATTGACAAATTGATGTGGCACTTGTCAATCTCTTTGACTTCTGACTTCGGGAAGAGCCCATCAATATATTCTAGTGATTGAATCAGCATATTATATATTTATATTTCCACTTGGGATTGGTAACTAACCTATAGACACTACAAGGCTTTGAGTACGATGCAGTCATGTTGATTTATTAATCTTATTTGAAAACCTTTCAAAAATAAAGGTATATACCTTTTTGTGTTCACATATATGTACATTTTCATTAAGGCTTTTACTTCTCTCTTCTGTTTTTTATGGAAGACTTCTTCCATAGAGACAGCAGTTAACATGTAAGCTGTTACCATGTGTTAACCATTTCAATATATTATTTGTTCTTATCATGATTACTTATTCAAGTTCCTTTGTGTTGTTGAATTGCTGAACATGGTGAAAATCAATATATGTATTAAAATAAAGTAAATGATTGACATCTGGTAAAAAAAAAAATTAATAAATAATGCGGAAATAATACAAGGTTGAGATTAATCTGTAATGGTTTCCTGACCTAATTATTTGCGAAGAAGACCAGTAACTGGGTATAAAGACGGACAGAAAATTTGCAATTAAAGAAACTATTGTTGTCCTTCTGGCGATAAGTCCCTTAAAAATCTTAAAATACCCTCTGTAATTCTGGAAAGCAGCAATATATAAATAACTATAAGCAGATTATGGCAGATTTAAGATAACGCGCTCAGGCTTCACCACTTCAGAAAATGAACGTAATAAAGGCTTTAAAATAAAAGATTAACTTTAAAAAGTCAAGAAAAATCATCTTATTCAACGAGATTCATTTATTCCTAAAAACTTCTATGTACGATTATCTCTTAAATATAAATTTAAACTGCCAAAGCAAGGTTTACGTTTCATGAAATTCACCAAAACTTAAACATTTAAATTTATAAATCGGGCCGCCTCGCTCATTGGCAAACGCACTTTTCAATACTGGCGCTTTGTTTACATTTTGTACCAGACCTCTACGTCCGTCTGGCAACCACGCACCTGTCTTTGCGGGTGGTGTGTTGGAAAATGCAGCAGCGCAGCTCTGACATTCTAGCCAACACTGGACAAGAAGGGAATAAAGAACAAATGCGTGTGAGAAAATGCTGTAAATTGACAATTATCTTTGTGTTTTCGTGCTAAGTCTGAACAATCTGCGAAAAATAGTGCTCGAGTCAGAGTGTGGCCGCAACGGGAGGGTAGAACGATGGCGGGTAACATGTCTTCCAGCTCGAATGGGGAGCTAAAAAAGCTGTCAGAGGAGTCGCTGCTGCAGCCGCCGGAGAAGGTGTTCGACATCATGTATAAGCTGGGCGAGGGCAGCTACGGCTCGGTGTACAAGGCACTGCACAAGGAGAGCAGCAGCATCGTGGCCATCAAGTTGGTGCCGGTCGAGTCCGACCTGCACGAGATCATAAAGGAGATATCCATTATGCAACAGTGCGACTCGCCGTACGTAGTGCGCTACTACGGCTCCTACTTCAAGCAGTACGACCTGTGGATCTGCATGGAGTATTGCGGAGCTGGCAGCGTCTCGGACATCATGCGACTGCGTAAGAAGACGCTCACCGAGGAAGAGATCGCCACTATCCTGTCGGACACTCTCAAGGGCCTGGTCTACCTGCACCTGCGCCGCAAGATCCACCGCGACATCAAGGCGGCCAACATCTTGCTCAACACCGAGGGGTATGCCAAGTTGGCCGACTTCGGTGTCGCCGGCCAGCTGACTGACACAATGGCCAAGCGCAACACAGTCATTGGCACGCCCTTCTGGATGGCGCCTGAGGTGATCGAGGAGATCGGATATGACTGCGTGGCGGACATTTGGTCGCTGGGCATCACCGCCCTGGAAATGGCCGAGGGCAAGCCGCCCTACGGCGATATCCATCCCATGAGAGCCATCTTTATGATTCCTCAGAAGCCGCCACCCTCTTTCCGCGAACCCGACCGCTGGAGCACCGAGTTCATCGATTTTGTGAGCAAGTGCCTGGTTAAGGAGCCGGACGATCGTGCCACGGCCACCGAGCTGCTGGAGCACGAATTTATACGGAACGCCAAGCATCGATCCATCCTGAAGCCGATGCTGGAAGAGACCTGTGCCATTCGCGAGCAGCAGAGGGCGAACCGAAGTGCCGGCGGGGTTCAGATTCAAAGCATACTGGACAACATATTCATCGAGGACCCGGGAACGCTGGTCCCGAAGAAGATCGGCGAATACCAGCAGAGTTCGGCATCGGATGCCACAATGATATCGCATGCAGAGCAGGACATAGACGAGGGCACGCTGGGACCGGGCGGCCTAAGGAATCTGGCCAAGGGAGCGGGTCCCACAGTTGCTGGAGCAGGAGCTGCCTCTGCAGCGTCTCCCTTGGACGTGGCAGCAGTGGATAGCGGCACCATGGTGGAACTGGAGTCCAATTTGGGTAAGATTAACGAAAGTCCAACAATCTGTGTAAGAGTTTATTACTATTTTTGATATTCAGGCACCATGGTTATCAACTCGGACTCGGACGACTCCACAACAGCCAAACGCACTGACGACCAGAAACCGCGTAACCGCTACAGACCGCAGTTCCTGGAACACTTTGAACGTAAGAATACGGGCGATGCTCGCGGCGATGACAAATCTATGGCCACCGAGTACTTTACGGCGGCAGCGGAGCAGCAGCAGCAGGAACAACAGGAACAGCAGCTGCAGGAGCAGGAGGAACAGCACTTGGCCAGCGGGGCCAACGATGTGAATAACTGGGAACACAACATGGAAATGCAGTTCCAGCAGATCTCCGCCATCAATCAGTATGGGCTGCAGCAGCACCGGCATCAGCTGGAGGTCCTCATGGACTATAACGTGATGAACGAACAGCTCATAGCGCTCAACAATCAGCAGAATTTGCTGCTGAGCAATGCAGCGCCATTGGGCCAACAGGGAATACCGGCTGCGGCAGCGGCTCCGGCGCAGCCACCGCCCGCATATCAGAACCAGCATATGCACACGCAGTCGCACGCGTATGTGGAGGGCGAATTTGAGTTCCTCAAGTTCCTTACCTTCGATGATCTGAATCAGCGGCTGTGCAACATCGATCACGAGATGGAGCTGGAGATTGAGCAGCTAAACAAGAAATACAATGCCAAGCGGCAGCCCATTGTGGATGCCATGAACGCGAAGCGCAAACGCCAGCAGAATATCAATAATAATCTGATTAAGATATAGGTATATAGCAACGCAACTCACAATTTTGCAAGGCAACTAAAAATGCAATTTCAACTCACAAAAGGGTTCTTTGCTTTAGCTTGAATGCGTTCCGAACGCTGCCAACATATACATTTTCTGTATATTTAGGCAGTTATCCGTATTTGGAGCGAGTTTAATATAAAGGAAAGACCCAAAAAAAAAACCTTAAATCACAAGAAATGAGAACACAAAAGCTTTATTGTAAAATGCAGTGAAAACAGGAATGAAATATGTGGTTAGAAGAGCAGTCGACGTCGTCGGCAGAACCTTCCAGCACGACTCATTAGGTATATTCTTTTTGTTACACGTTTTTGCTTTCATTACATTTGAGTTTTGTTTCCCTCTTCGATTGATCTGTTCGAATAAAATTTGTATTCTTAGCTGCCTGGCATGATCAACTGCCCAAGCCTTATCCTAATTTATAAGACTACCATTATTATTCGTTCTTCCCTCGTTAACTATTAACTGTAATATCTATGATACCCTTAGTTTTGTCGTTGTCGTGCGAAAACAAAACAGTAACCCGTCATCAAGCAATAATTATAAAAAAATAACAATAAAAAAGAGGAAAGAAACATTTTTATACGCATTGGAATGCATATTTTTCGAAAAGATATATATATTTCTCAAATGCACAGAAGCACTCACATATAAACATTTATATATATATCTAGTACTTTTAGCGATTATAAATAATTTACATAATAAATATATAGGAATATATGAAGCAAGAATTGTATACAAAATCGATTAAAATTTCGTGTAACCTATCAGCAACTTTGAACCTATAATTATTTCTCCATTTAGTCTTGAATATCCATTTCCTGAGTGGCCTGCTGCATATCCTTCAGTTGTGCTCGCAAATCCTCGGGCAAACTGTGCTCGTTCAAGGCACTTGGGTCCTCGCCATCCACGACAATTTCCTCCGGATCCGGGGCACGCGGCAGGAATTCAGAGTCAGCGAATAGCTTGCCAAATATGCACCGGGCATTAGCAATGGCAGCATCGTAATCCAGCTCGTAGGTAGGCGCATCCGTGTAGTAAATGTGCTCGCCGGCGCTGCTACAACTGGACTGGGTCGCAATGGTGAAATAGGAGCTGAATATGACTTCCGCGTCGGATTGATCGAAGAGTTGGCTGGTAAAGGCAGCTAAATCGCTGGCAGGATCCTCGCTAATGGCGGGCGTGGTCAGGTGAAAGATGTCTGTGGGTAATATGGATTAAACATGAGATTCATTACGAAGTAACCAAAGGTATACTTACACAATCCCTCGGGACAGGCGCCCGTGTAATGGGACAGCTGTATCAGGATAGCGTCTCGTTCGCCTTCCGCGTCCAGGAGTCGCAGCAAATTCACACCGCCGCCGCCCTTATTGAGCTCTTCATTGCCCAAAGGACTGGCGGACACAAACAGGCCGCGTGATATGTGAGGCTTCATTTCAATGTCTCTGGAAACGGGAGGATAACCTGGAGCTGAGACCACATTCTTGGCACGCAAAGTTTTTCCAGCGCTGCTCAGCACGAATTCCTTTGTATTTTCATCCAGGCCAATGTCGTCCACCGTTCGCTTTAGACAGTAGATGCCGCCATAGACGGCGCATAACCGGCAGAAACACTGCGGAAGCTCGCCGCAGCCGTACATGGGAAAAAGGAAAGGTGTGTTGCCGTAGCGACCGAGGCTGCCCAGAAATCGCTGCGTACGCTGCATGCCCTCCTCGAAGCTGGTGTTGGGGCCACACATGGCGATCGACTGCATAACGCACGAAGAGATCTTCTCGGTGACCCGCTGTGCCTGCAGGTACTCCAGAAAGGTGCGTCCGCGGAACGCCAGCGAGTCCTCATTGCACTTGTCCTCGCCGTAGTCGTTGCAAGCGGTAAGGAACTTCATCAGCAGCCGCTTCTCCACAATGGTCAGCGTTTTTGTGTTGAAAACATCGCTGCGGGAACAGGGCACTGACACGATCTCGCCATTGTGCCGCATGCACACGTGGTCCACGGCTCGAAACTCGGCGTAGCGACAGATGTTCGACTTTATGAGCAGCCGCACCAACTCCCCAGAGGCGTACAGTATGCGTGGGCACAGGTCCAGACTAAAGCGACGCGATTTAGCCAACATGGTTTCGCGGTTCCATTTCTGTTCGGTCTGAACTTCCATGGCTTCCGTTTTGGGTTGCTTCTCCGAGCTGTGCCAGGTGTAACTGCAATTTCGCAACGTTGAGTGGGCTCCACACTCCTTGCTTAGGCGGTCACACAGGCCGTCGATGGTGAAGGAGCCCCACACATCGCCGTAGTACTCATTGTGGTCGAGGTGCAGCACTGACTTCCCCACTCTGCTGGCCGCAGCGGCGATGCAGGACTCGATAAAACCTAAAAAGAGCGTCCCTCGCATGAGTCATCGAGAGATTGGATTGGAATTTACAGCCCATCCATTACCTGTGCCAATAACCACCAGGTCAAACTTGTCCGGCAAGTCATCCGACATCTTAGATGCGTGGTTTGCAAGCGATTTATCCAATATTTATGAGAAATTGATTTAATTGTGAATTTATTGCGAATCTACGCACAAACAGCTGGTTAGAAACTGTGACGTCACCACTGAAAAACAGCTGTCTACAGTGTTGGTTAAGGTGCAAATATTTTGGCTTAAATAAGTTGAAATTTGAATTTAATTAAATTAAGGAATATATGAATTTATATTTTTATATTTTAAGGGAACCAAAACGTTATAAAAATTTAATTAATAAATTTAATAAATTAATTCGGGAAACCGGCTTTTAGGTTCGGAAATCAACAGGTGCATAAAAAGCACACACACACACCTGCAAAAGTGCGCCTGTAGTTGTGGTCACTGCTGCCATGGAAACGGAAAACTCGTAAACAAAACCCGGAAAATTGCAGATCGCAGAATGTGTTCTGTAGAAAGGTAGAAATAACTCAATCTCGAAGCGTAAAACATGTCCTTTGAGAAGATATTGTACAAATATGACGAACCGCACGGAATTGGCGACGTCTACTTCATTTGGCAGAAGGCTCTGCTGGCCACCACAGGTACCGATGGCTCCGTGGCCCTGTACAACCGCCAGGGGCAGCTGGTGCAGCGCATCATTCTGGCAGGGTAAGGTGGATTCTTTTCGCAAAAGGGTGTCCTATAATGAAACGTGTCTCTCGGCTGATCCAGGCTCTGTTCGGGATTTGCATGGGACCAGGAGGGCGACCTACTTGGTATCATTACCAGCGGCTCGCCAAACATCACTCTGTGGGACTACACCAGCCAGGAAAAAGTCACCGTGGAGACTGGCCTGCGCGATCCTCTCACCTGCATCCTTTGGTCCAAGCAGCAGCAACTCCTGGCCGTGGGCACGGGTCGGGGCAATCTGGCAATCTATAACCACCGCAGCGGAAAGCGACCCACTCCGGTGCTGGGCAAGCACAGTAAGCGAATCACCTGCGGCGCCTGGTCCGCCCAAAACCTACTCGCTCTGGGATCGGAGGACAAGAGCTTCTCGCTGAGCAACGAGGATGGGGACACGGTGCGAGTGGTCCAGCTGCGCGACGCCCCCACCGATATGTACTTTGCCGAAATGGCCAATGACGACCGGATTGCCGGCGACAATGCCATCAGCATGATCATCGGCAAGCGGACGCTGTTCCTCTACTACCTGCCGGAGCCGGAGAATCCCACGGAGCTAGGTTTCCAGAGCCGCTACGGGTCACTGATGCAGCACAAATGGTTTGGCGATGGCTACATTCTGCTCGGCTTCTCCAACGGCCATGTGGTAGCCATTTCCACCCATCCCAAGGACGTGGGCCAGGAGTTGTGGCAGGTGAAGAACCACAAGGACACGTTGACGGGATTGGCCTACTGCCCCACCCTGGATATTGTAGCTTCATGCGGAGATGACAGGTGAGACTAGAAGATATCTAATGATTCCTTTTCCCACTCTCACTCTTCTCCTGTTTCAAGCAGCATCAAGATTCACTCGATCACAAATCTCCAGGAGACGGAGCGCATCATCACAGTGCCAGATCATGCTGGCGTCCAAATGATCGACTGGTCACCCGACGGCCAGCTACTGGCTGTAACCACGAACAGTGGCACTGTCTATATCTATGTGACCAAGCTACCGCATCTATTCGCTGTGTCCGCTCCCCGAATCGTGCTACTCAGCAGTCTGGCCGAGGTGTCCATATATGTGTATGCGCCAGACAAGTCCAAGTCGCTGCCCTTTCGTCTGCCATTGGAGGGAGAGCCCACCTTTATGGCTGTCGGTCCGTATAACTTTGCGGCAGGCATTGACAAGCATGTCTGGTTCTATGACCTCGGCAAGAGTCTGGGCGACGAGCCTCGGCCGCTGAATGAGCGAGACTTCCCCAGAACCATTGAGAGCATGAGGCTGAATGCAGACTACTGTGCCGCACTCTGCCCGCCCCAGCTGATCCTACAGGCTATTACCACTGACAATCCCAACTGCAAGGACAAGCTACAGGCGGTATTTCCCAACGCCCTGCCCAACATGCCCAGCGATGCGGTGATAACATGTTTCACGCTCAGCCAGGAGATGCTCATATTTGCCACCGATGTGAGTCCAGCTTGTAACTGGAAGGTATTCAGATATTAATATTCCCTTGGCTATTTCAGATCGGTCACCTGGTCTTCTATTCGCTAGAGAAGTGGGACAGCTGTACTATCTACCGTCACAGCATGGGCATCCGGCAACTCTTTATGGACATTGAAGGCACCAAGACCATCTTCATAGACGAACATGCCCAGGGCTATGTTTTCCTGCCCGCCGTCGAGGAGGCCCTACTCATTCCCGAGATGCCCAAGCAGTGCCTCGGCTGTCTGTGGGATCTAACGCAGCCAAACATCTTCATCAGCTACGATGCGAGAATCGTGAACACCCATGTCTTTGTGCGTCACTCTGTGCAAGGGACGCACACCTTAAAGGTGGGAGAATCCAAGCTGAATCCAGGACAGTTCCCGCTGCTGCTATGCGGTGGCGAGATGGCGCTACACGTTGATGGCGGCCAGTATGCAACCCAGTCTCTCAGCACTCATGTGGTGAATCCCAGCAACAGCCAGACAGCGAACCTACAGGTGCTCCTACGACTGAGGAACTATGACGAGGCCTACAAGCTGTGCAAGCAGATGAACTTGAGCAGCGCCTGGCGAGAGTTTGGAGAGCAAGCTATTGCAGATCTGGAGCCGGATATTGGTAAGACTTCTTGCTCCAGTTTATTTTAAATTTATTATAATCCAAACTTGTAGCCATTCGAGCTTACCGCCAGTTGGGTGAAGCGGCTTTGGTTAATGCCTTGTCGGAGTTACGTTACGTCGAGGACTTGGACATGCTCATCGGCTGCTGCTGCATGCTCTTGGCCCAGTACGAGCAGGCCAAGGAGCACATGCTAAAAGGTGTCTATACTAAGGCCGCCTTGGAGCTTTCTCGTGATCTTTTGCAGTGGGATCAGGCGCTACTCCTGGCGCACAAGCACGATCCGCAAGAGGTGCCCTACATAGCCAGGGAGTACGCCCAGCAGTTGGAGTTCACGTAAGCCACGCTGCTTATTATATTAAATCTTAGTTTCTAATACACTTTCCGCTTATTCAGAGGCAACTATGCGGATGCCCTGTATCACTATGAAAAGGGTTACAAGGAGGACCTGATCAACAGCAAGGACACCGAGCAGGCGGCCACAATAGAAAGCTCCCCCGAGTACGAGGAGCATGTGCGGCTCTGCAAAATGGGCATTGCCAGGACCTCTATCAGAGCAGGGGACTTCAGGCGGGGAGTGAGTAAACAGACCAAAAACAGACCAAAATAATTTAAAAATTCTTTTTTAAAGATACAATATGCCGTGGAGCTGGAGGACAAGCAGTTGCTGTTCGACTGCGCCGAGTTGTTGGCCACCGTTGGCCACCTGACCGAGGCTGCGGGTCTGTATGAACGTGGTGGCTTTTACGACGAGGCCTGCGGCCACTACATTGCGCTGAAGATGTGGAATAAGGCCAACAATGTGCTGCCCAAGGTGAAGAGCACCAAATTACATGCGGCTTATGCCAAGGCCAAGGAGAACGATGGCCACTTCGAGGAAGCCATACGAAGTTATCGTGTGGCTGGGGACTTGGATGCCTGTGTCAGAATCTACCTGGATCACCTTTGCGATCCTCACTCGGCCTCCGAAATTGTACTCGAGTCACGTTCAATGGATTCGGCCAAGCTGCTGGCCAAGTTTTACCAGAAGATCGGCGACGTGGAGCAAGCTCTGCAGTTTCTCGTTATTTGCGGTTGCGTGGAGGAGGCCTTTGCTCTAGCCCAGCGGCACAACAAGCTGCGCCGCCATGGCGAGCTGCTGGAGCGGTATGAGAACGCCAAGTCCTCCGACTATCTGGCGCTGGCCCATTACTTCGAGGGTGAAAAGTATACTCTGCTGGCTGGAAAGTATTACTTCCTGGCTAGGGAGTTTACCAAGGCCTTGAGGTTTCTGCTGAAGGCTTCGGCCTTTAACAACGAGGAGCAGGTCTCCTTATCCTTGGCCATTGATTGTGTGGCTACGTCAAACAACGAGCAACTGGCCTCTCAGCTCATCGAGTTTTTGCTGGGCGAAGTGGATGGAGTGCCCAAGGACCCGCGCTACCTGTTTCGTCTGTATATGGCCCGGAAGCACTACAAAGATGCGGCCAAGACGGCTGTTATTATTGCCAATCAGGAACAGCTCGCTGGCAATTATAAATCAGCCAGGGATTTGCTGTACTCCATGTACCAGGAGCTACGCCGCAACAATTTGTCGGTAACGGCTGAGATGCGCCACCAATTCATCCTGCTGCATCGCTACACCCTGGTGAGGATTCACGTTAAGCTGGGCAACCATCTGCTGGCCGCCAAGCTGCTCGTCCAGGTTGCCGCCTGCATCTCACAGTTTCCAGAGCGTAAGAATTGCATGTATAAGAAATGTAAATGATAGTAACTGATATTATTTATGTTCCACCTGCAGATATCATTCCCATACTTACCTCCACCGTAATCGAGTGTCATCGAGCTGGTCTCAAGAAGTCGGCTTTCACCTATGCCTCCACGCTGATGCGTCCGGATTACAGGAACCAGCTGGATCCTCGCTATTCAAAGAAGATCGAGTCAATTGTTCGCAAAGCTCCCAAGGGTATCAAGCAGCTAAGAGATGAGATCGACGATGAGACCATGGAGTGTCCCATATGCGACTCCAACCTGGCCAACATGGAGGTGACCTGCTACAGCTGCAAGACCACGCTGCCCATCTGCATTGCCACGGGTCAGCACATTATCAAGCAGCTCATGACCTCCTGTCCGCAATGCGACTTTCTCTGCTTCCGAGCCGAGATGGAAAAGTAAGCTCATAGATAAAATAAATCAAAATAAACTATACTTACCACTTTCCGCATTAATTACAGCATTCTGTCGGAGAATGGTGAGTGTCCCATGTGCGGCGAGCAGGTGGCGCCGGAGCAACTGCTGGATGTGGAGGACATTAGGCCTTACATTCTAGCCGCCTCTTAAAACCGAATAATTAAAGAACTGAAGCAAACGAATAGACTGCACATAATCACACAACACCAAAAAATATATATATGTATATATTTATAAGTTGCAAGGCACAAAATACACTTGATTTATCACGGAAAAAAGATTTGCTTGCTTTTCATGTTAGTAATTATATTTTAAAGAAAATACAAAAGGGTAAGATTGATATGAATCTATGAAGTATATTAACACTAGTCTCTTTTAAAATTTAAAAAATGGGTGAATTTGCTTTCCCTTAATGATAAATCGGTTTATATATGACTGTTAGCTTTTACTAGATTTTCAGGCATTTTAGTTCTTAAAAAAAATCTGAAATATTAGCATTCTTAAAGTTAATTATATTACTTAATAATTTTTAGACAACCCAAAGCTTACAAATGCAAAACTAATTCAAAAAATTTTAATTCAGAAAGTTTTTTTTTTTGTAAATATTTATTCGGTTGATAAATTTGTAAATTAAGTTTAACAATTTTTAAAACAAATTTTAATGATGTAACCCCTTTTAAAATGGTGTAAAATTGGATACAATCGTTGAAAATTTGTTTTTTTACTATTAAATGGAAAATTTATTTCGATTTTAATGGGAGAATCGGAATAAGAGGTGCATTCTAAAAAACCTGGCATATGAAGTATATTATTCCATCAAGGAGACAAGCAATATTCACATTTTCAAAATAGATATCTTTATGTGATAATTTAACAATTTTTTTTTGCTTTACTTTCAACTTTTATTTTTTAATTTAAATTTTAACTTATTTAGTACCTTTTTCCCATTTTTTTTATTATGTAGATATTGGTATTTGTTTGGTATTTTTGAGAAGCTTAAAGCTTTTCCTAAATAGCCCTAACGCGTTTTTTTGATTACCGACAACACGGCTTGGTTATTAGTCAGAATTTCTCAAGATCAATATAGCCCTGTAATTGTAACACCCGGTTTTTACTGGAGAAGTTTGGCAGCAATTCCTCCTGAGCTTAGTAACATTTCCTAAGAACCGCAGAATGGCGCTGATAACTGAGCCTGGGAAATCGGATTTCATCGTTGCAAATGTGTCCAATTCGCACAATGACGCTGTCGCCTTCCAAGTGAAGTTCGCCAAGGATCTAACAGTGGCTCAACTAAAGGTATGTGGACGACAGAGTGAACATATGGTGACTAAAACGAAAACTTACTACCCTAGAGCAAGCTGGAGATACTGACGGGCGGCTGTGCCGGCACCATGAAGGTGGAGGTCTACAAAGGTGACACCTGCTTGTCCACGCTGGACAACAACGACGCCCTGCTGGGTTACTATGCCAACAGCGATGGCCTCCGCCTGCACGTCATCGATAGCTTTGCGAGCTTCTGTTTTGACAGCGCTCCCGTCGAGAAGTTCGAACTGTCCAAGGACCAGTATGAGCAGCGGACCGATTCCGTACGGAATTACCTCAAACAGAATCGCCTGGGCAAGTACAACGAGGAGGAGATGCAGCAGGCGGAGGAGAAGCGGCGGCTGCAGGCAGAGGAGATCCAAAAGAGGGCAGAACTATGCGTCATTGGCGCCAGATGCGAAGTGAGCTAGTGAGCTTTTAGCTCTAAAGTAAGCTTAAGTAACAATTTATCTTTCAGGTCACCGTACCGGGCAATCCCACGCGACGTGGAACGATCAGATACAATGGCCAACTGGAGGGGAAAAATGGACATTTCATTGGAATAGAATACGATGAGCCGCTGGGCAAGAATAATGGAAGGTAACTAACTAAATCTCTAGTTAACAAAGTAAAACGAAAGCCATCGGCACGACTAGGAATTAGGCATTAATCTTCCATCGAAGTTTTAATTTTTGAGGCTTGAAAATTATGAAAAGTAAAAAAAAAAAATGTGTAATATATATACCAAACTTTAATTAACTCAATCGATGAAAAGTTACACAAATGTCTAAGTATCTTTGGTATCTTAAGAAAGTACGAAACCCAATCTAAAGCTTTGAGTTACTTTTATTTACTCTTACAGTGTCGCTGGCAAAGCATACTTCAGCTGTGCCCCCAATTACGGTGGCTTTGTGTCGCCATTATCCGTGACGGTTGGCGATTTCCCACCGGAAGACTTTAACCTCGATGATGAGCTCTGAGAATTGCCAGCACATCAGCACACCAACCGGGTCACAACTTCTTCTCGCATCGCACATGCCACTCTAACCAAAAGACTTACCGATCGACCGGCAGGCACTTAAATTTATTTGTACGCAAGAAACGAACACTAATTATAGTTATGCCATTTTGTATTTATTAATTAAAACATCTATGTATGTATGTATATCAGATATTCTTACAACATGATTATTCGTAAATTCTATAATCGGCTTTATCCTTTTATTTCTGATTTAGTGGTGTTATCAATCAATCAATCAATCATTCGCTTTTGTTTTACATCAACCTAACCGTTGGAAAAGGGGAAATAAATACCAGAAATGAGAATACAACTATCGTATATTGTGCAGTATGGATCTGGGCGTGCCAAAACATACATTTTACTGGCCGAAAACAAAAAAAATAACATGAAAGACGTGTGGCTTTAGCACAGAGATAGATGTGCATTTTGGGGACGGGGGAGTGGGTTCAGCGCTCTACTTGAGGATATCTTTCGGCGTACATATATATGTATTTCAATAAGCTGCTTGCTTTATATATTCATTATGCATGTATTATATACTTATGTGTGGTTTATGCGTGTTCTGTTCTGCCTGCCTAGTCTAGGAATTATTAATTAGTTTCAATTAGCTGTCATTTAACAACAACAAATATGTATATATAAAACGATGCATGCTTTTCTCGAAGGTTACATAAGAATTACAGAAATGCGTTACAATCATGATGAAGACAACGTGATGTGCAACTATATGTATATATGTTTGGTATCTATATAGACTTGTTTTTATATTTATTTTCTTTTTTTTTTTTGAGCCTCCACAACTTGGATAAATGGTCGTCTTTTTTCTACATCTCACTTGAGATCGTTGATCGCTCCCCATTCAACATTTACCCATTTACTTTACTTTCGTAACATCAACTGCATCTGCATCTGCTTCGTAAAAATCTGCTTCACAGCGGCTCGTCTTTTTCTCGGGGCTAAGTTGAACTTAGTGGAAACTAGGTAACAATTGGCCACAATTGCATCTGAGCTTGCATGTTTCGAAATTAATTTTATTTAATGTTGTAAACTTGTAGCCCTAACAGAGTAATATACATACATTGTTGTGTCTCTGTGTTGTGTGTGTGGTGTTCTATGAACGGTTCAAATCGAGGGAAGTTAACCAAAATCTATTGGTATGTAAGTACCAACTACATACGTATTCGAGCACGAGCCTAATAATTACAATTGATGGTGTTGGTGTTGGAGTTGGTTTCTTGGGATTCAACAACACATCCCGATACAGTAGAAGAACTTTGGCTATCATGAATATATTTTATATTAAACATACCTCGTGCCTTCTTTATTTCTTTCTTGAAAAATATGCTTTAAAATGAAACAACCCGAGTTTGGATATCTATGTTATATATTGTGTTCTTTGATCGTTTTGTTTGTTTGCCAAGCAAAATTGTTTACTGGATATATCGGCACATAAATGCAGTTTATAGAGCGTTGATTGGTTTCTTGTTAATATATTTATTGTTATTGTTTTATTGAGTGTTGTGTGTTTCTGTCTGTTACCCCTCTTGTTATTCACTTGTTTTTTTTTCAGCTCTGCTCCTGCTCCTGCTCTCGCTATTGACCAATGCTCCTCTGCTGGCCCATTAACTAGTTCCCTATTAATTAACGTATGTAAATATGTGCGTATCTATGTGGGTGCTAATGCATGTCAGTGTGGATAGATAGAGGAGGAGTTTGTCTGCGCTTGATTGTTATGTGTAGTTATATATATTCAATACGTTCCATCTACAGAGAGAGATGCTAACATTCATTTTTCTTGAGATTCCAGCAGGGATCCGTACAAACAGCCCCACCATTCAAATTGATTTCCATGCCACGCGGCCATGTTCCATTGCATTAGAGGGTTGTGGTGCGTAACATAGCTATCTTTCCTTCCGGCTTGCTGTTGCTTGGTTTCTCCTTATCCGTTCCTGCCGTTTCTTGGTGCTCCTTTTCCTTCCTCCCAGACGAACCCCCCTTTTTGTCCGCATCGCTTTGCCTGGCCGACGTCAATTTACGCACAATTAAACTCCCAGTGTGCTTGATGTTTCGCTTCAAACGATTGCCGCCGCCATCGCCTTTGCTCTTGTGTCCACTGGCACCAGCACCTTCTGCATCTCCACCGCCTTTGTCACTCCTCTTACTATCCGCGATCTCGGCGGCCTCCTCTTCCAGAATCGGATTAATTGGATTAAAGTCAGCTTGGTACAGGGGTACATCAATCGAGTGACCAGGCTGGGTGTCAATCACCTGCAGGTCTTGCACCTCTTCACTGGACTGCAAGTTCTCCTTGGAACTAAACGGTGAATACATTTGAAACGCCGACAGCAACGAGTTGGATTTCTTTTGATCTTCGCTGCCGCCAGTGGACAGCCTGCTTTTCTTGCGCCGCTGGGAGCCCCCCTGCTGGCTGGTTAACGAGCGGCACAGAAGCGAGAGCTCCGACAGCCGGGAGGTGCTGTCGTTGCTGGCTCTCCGACAGTTGGCGGCGGTGGAGATGTTGTCGGGCGGCTCGGTGGCCCCCGAGGCGGCGGCGGCGGCATTCCCCTCGTTGTTCGTTTGGTTAAGTCACAGCCGGAGGTCAAAAGCAATGCGAGACGCAATGTTCTTGAAGCCAATGCTGGTGCCTGTTTAGTTAAAAATAAATATCGTTGCTATCAAATCGATTCTCATTAAATAAACTATGATTTAGTTACCGGAAATCCGCTTGAACCGAACTCCATTCAGGGACAGGCGTGGCAGCTTGCACACCTCGATTTCCCACTGCACCAGGGAGTCAGTATTGGGATCACCATGCACGCACCAGAGGACAAAGCTAGAAAGAATGGATTATTATTAAATTATATAAATGACCAACTAGCAAGTTTTTCAAGTAACTAACCGCTCGCGCTGTTCATAGTCGCAGTTGTTTTGATCCAGCACTTCCCGAATCTTTTGCATTATCTGATCTGGCATCAACGGCGAAGTGGTCTTCATGGACCAGGTAAAACGCAGTACTCTAGGTTTCGCCGGTTCCTCCGTGGTTGTCTGACTGCAAATATATGTATAAGCATTTTATAATAACGACAGTCGAGCGAGCAATCCAATTAACCCTTTCACAATTTAGATATTCACATATTTTTTTATTTATTTGTCAAATAATTACTGCATTTGGTTTTGGCACCTTTTATGCAATAATATTTTTCTGAAAATACATTACTGATTCTGCAAACCTTTTATGCAATAATATTTTTCTGAAAATAAATTACTGATTCTGCAAACTTTTACAACTTATATTCAAGTTTTTACAATCAGAGCATTCAATTAAAAGTTTCCCTTTTTATATGCTTTTCTAAGTTTTTTACTTTTCTAATATTTTTCTTCTTTAAGGACCTTTAGCATAGTCAGAAAAGAACCTTGCTCATGCTCTCTCTTTCCTCGTACATTACAATTGTTTCCTTTAACTATTGATATTTTCTAACCCTTTCGGAGGCTGTCAATGATGGAGTGTGCGAGTTATAAGCTTGTTAACTTGCCTTAGTTAGTAAATATCAATATGTTATTATAGTGTTAAGAATTTTGAATAAATATTTTTAAGCTTTAAAGTTAACAAGGTAAAGTAAATGCTTTTTCGGCAAGTTTGCTCAAAATACTGGCTCTCTGTAAAATATTATTATAAGAGCGTAACAAGGTTGAACTAAAAAAATTCAATCAAAGACCGAAACGCAAAAGCACAAGGTTTTTTATGTAAGACCGCAAAGAAAAATGTGTAGGACCCTTGACCCTTGGATTATAAATCTATTTATTTAATTAAGCCAGCGTTAAAGTTGGTGGTAAAATTCCAGCTTTAAAGAATCTATCAATCTGTTCTACGAATAAATTCTTTCTATTTTCAAACTGTTCATGACTCCCAGATTTCTCATATATTAATAAAAATAAATGTAATAAAATTGAAATGCGTATGGTGGGGTTTTCATTTGCTCACAAATGTTTCACATCATTTATTATTATGGTTTTTTTAAATTATCAATTGTTTTATATTTATGCGTTATTTCTTTGAAACTTAATATGTATAGATAACTACTGATCGAGCCACTGAAGGCGGCGGCCGATGATAACACGATCTCTATAGATACATCAGCTGTACAAATAAAATGGTCACATGCACTATAGTGGTAGGTAATACATTGTTATATTCCTTGGATTTAAGTTTAATTTGTTTTGTTTAGTGACTACGTGGTATTATGCTTAAATACTAGGTACACGCTCGCTGCACGTCTGGCATTTTTAGCGCCTCGTAAAGTTCAGCATCTGCGCACAGTGGTTGTGTGATTTTTATGATTTGCAAGATCTTTAGTTGGCTGGCTGGCTGGCTGCTTGGTTGGTTTGTTGTTGTTGTTGGTTGGTTGGTTGATTTGATTGATTGATTGGTTGGTTGATTGTATGATCCACGGATACAATTTTTAAAAAAATCAAGCTCATAGAGGAGAATACAAATACAGATCCATACATACGATACATACATACACATATAAATACAAAGATCGCTAAATAAAGTTCAAGATCATCGTTACAAAATTAGCAACTTCTTTTGGTGTTTTCTATATTGTGTAGTGTGAGTGTGTGTTCACTATAAGATAATGAATGATGTAGGCAAAAACACCACGCACTTTACACTTAACACTTTACACTTTAGATCGGTTTTTAGTTGAGTTAGGCTTAAGTTAGTTTTACTCTTAGCAGTTTTCTCTCACGCTCACTTCGTTCAGTGATATATTTTTTGCTTTATTTTATTCATTAACTATAATTGCGATACGCATTTAACGTAAATATATATAGATGTATATATATATATTTAGGTAGTACTCGTAGGTGTAATTTTTAGTGGTAATTGTAATCCATAATCGTGACAGTGACACAGCGATAGTGGTCGGGATTTCGTTCTGATTATTGCGTTTCTTATTTAACTTTCTCTTTATTTGTTTGTTTGTTTCGGTTTCGGAATCGTTTTGCTTTATTTTATATATATATACGCTATATTATATTTTATATTGCCATTTGCTGGTCGGTCGGTCGCTCCTCGCATCGTTTTACAAACAATGAAAACAAAGGTTTCGTAATTTCTGTTTGTGGTTGCTTTACTTTTAAATATATATATATATATGTATATGTATCTTTAATTTATATAAATTTATAATGTATAATTAGTTAATAATTGTAATAAAACATAGGCGCATTTGTGAAAATTTCAATTAACGCAACGGAACTCAACGTTGTCGGTGTTCATTTGAAGGGGTTCGAATCGAAACCGGGGGATCAGGACCGGGATCGGAATCGGGACCGGGATCGTGATCGGTATCGGTATCGGAATCAGAATCGGAATGGGAATCGAAAGCGATATCGATCGGATCGGTAACCATATCGTATCATATCCCCATGCGATCCAATCGGAATTCGATCATATCTGTGTGTCTCTGTCTCTGTTCATATTTGAACCTCTCTCCGTCACGCGCGTTTACTCTAGGGGAATCGTTTGTTTCAGTTTCAGTTTCAGTTTTAGAACTATTAACAAGAAGTAGTTAATGCTTGTTTTGTTAATTACTGGTTTGGCCTAAAATTAAAGAAAAAATTTTAAACAAATTATTCACGGCTGGAAAAAATATTAATAATGGGTAAAAACAAATACCAGAAATGAAACCAAAGAAGACAGATAAGAATAAAACGGAATAATGGTGGTAAGAGTTTCATCATCATCATTTTTCATGTTTCTTCATAGAAAAAGAAAAGTAAACGCAATTGTTCTTCAAACTGATAATAATAATTAACATGTGTGTCCATATCTCACACATTCTCTTTTATTTTCTTATCCAATTAGCATTATTGTTGTAATTAATTTTTGATCATGTTTTAAATAAATGAAAGAAGAGAGACAAGAACAAAAGAGCCTTCCTAGCGTGTGGTGATAATATATAATAATGGAAGTACACACATAGTTGTACAAAGCAAACGTGGATATACAGGATTAGAAAACTACGTAATATTTATATATAGATAATATATGTACGAGAGTATTTGTCAACAAAATCAATCAATCAAGGAATAAAACGAACTAAAGGTGTGACGGAGATTGAGAGCGTAGAGAGGAAGCGACAGACGTTGGCCCCTTGTTTTTCTTATTTATTTGCATTTTTTGGTACTGTTGTGGCCAATCTCAGATTATGGATTCACGTAGTCACATATGTGTGTATGTATCGTTTTGCATTTTTCATTATTCTTTTTCCTTTTTCAATTTTGCACCTGAATCAGAGTCGGATTTGGAAGGCGAGAGTATTGCTTGCGACCAATATATGGTTAGGTGGTTAGAGAGTTCCGTGTTATTTCGTTTATAGTAATTTAGCAATCGATTCGATGACACTGACACTTTTGATTCAACAACAACAACTTGTTATCATCCCGACCGAATAGCCAGTGAGCCATTTTTATTCATTGTTTCTACGGGCTGAGCGCCACAGTCGGAATATTCGTTTGGCAGTTACACAATGTACATATGTATGTGGTATGGTACGTATGCTAACTAAATATTGGATTAGGAATATGTTTCAGCAATGCGAGCGAGCATCTAAACTAAACCGACCGAACCGGCATATGCACGGGAACCCAATCGAACCACCCACCCACCACAATTTAGGCGTACAGTAGTGAGTGCATCGGACCGATGTGTGGTGCATATGCCTGTTCGAGTCCGTTCTTAAGCAAAAGGTCCTCTGGGTGTGCGTATGTGTGTGTGTTTCGTGGTATATACATAGAGAGTACATACTTCTTTCCTTCTGAAAGTCTTTCAGTTCAAAAAACGAGGTTAAAGAACAAAAAACAAGAAAGAACAGAAAAGAAATTCCATATACAAAACATGTGCATATCATTAGTGGAAGATAAGTAGTAACATTTCGTAATGATGAACTCAATTGTTCGCAGAAAATAAAAAGAGGTAACCATTAATAGTAAAATCACGCCCAATCACACTTTTCCTTAATCCGTCTTGCAATCGAATGCCGGTGCTGTTTGCCTTTAAATTGAACCCTTTGGGGTAGGACTACACTTTAGGTTAATAGTAATAAGCCTGTTCATCAGTTCAGTCAATAAACTTTCGCAGTGGCATAGCATAGTAATGTCGGTTAATAAGTAGGAGAGCTCTTAGGGGGTTTCAGCTAAAATATATATTCTTCTTTAAAATGTCATCATCTGCCTCTCTCTCTCAGTGTCTCTCGCGCGCAATAAATCCATTGTAAACGTAGTGCAGAGTTCCATTATTTAATCAAATGTGATACTGGTGAGAGGGTGATGGACCAAAGAAACGTTTTTTTTTTTAATTGCATGAAAGTCACGACATTGACATTGAGTATTGAGTATTGAGTATTTAACCAAACAGAAGAAATCGCACACAAAACTATAGTGCATACAAATATTGTAAAGCTCTCTTTAAAGAGAAAATCAACTACAGTGCGTTTCAGTATTGAATAATTATAGTATTTTAACATCATTTAACCAGGCAATTTCGAAGCTTTATATTATACATATTATTAACCGAATGTATCATTATACAGACTCTATACTCTACTGCATTTCCTCCAATTTATTTCTATATTCTAGGCTTTCCTCCGCTATCTGTTCAGGTGCCTGTATCTCAACCGCGCCAAGTCATCCTGTTCGCTATCCCTCCGCCTCAGAACTAAGCTCAAAGAATAGTCTACCTGGGAGTCTCTAGTTGAAGATCTTTTAGTAATTTGAAAACTCTGCATATCCAACGGGTCTTTAGACTATTTTATTTAATATTTTTCAAATTTAATTATGTGCATCGATGGGCATGGCTTTGTAATGCGCTTGGTAGCGATAACTCTGAGCTGCTGGCTTTAGTGATTTTTTACGGACATTCTGCAGACAACTTGGTACAAAACATAACACATGAGCATACAGTACATACGTGTATGTATGTGCGGCAGATATGCAGTAAAATGAAACCAAAACTATGAAACATAAAATGTGATAAACGAGAAAAATCAAACGATAACGAAAAACAAATCAAAAGAAACGGAAAATAAATAAATTAAATTAAGGCAAAAAAATAAAGAGAACAAAATGGTGTAAAGAAAAAAATAAACGCAAAAATAACGAATCGAATTGCAGTTTGCATTTGCTTTTCTTGTAATATTCCATTAACTGAAGAAATGAATTTGGCACTTTGTGATTCTTGGCTGGGACTACTTACCGTTTGCTAAAACGTGAGGAGAGTTTGGAGAAGAAGCTCATGCGACCCGGATGGGAGGAGTCGCCGGAGGCACCGCTGGTGCCCGAGTATTCCAACGCTGTGTTGTTTCGTGCTCTGGTTTGACCTAAGAAGGGTAATAATATCTTCGTTAGAATCGAATTGCCTATGCAGCACACTTGGTGACGTGTACACAAACACACAATCTACAAACTGATTGGGTTTTTATTTTCTGTTTCATTAAAGACTAGAGTACATATATATTAAAATACTATAAGAGTTGGTAAATAGTACGCCATTGCTAGGCGCAAAGTGCAATGTGATATCTACCACGTCTATATGCCAGCAGTTTACTATATATATACTACTAAGGAATCTTGGGTATAATCAGTGGTTTCATAGAAATGTTATTAGGCATTTGAAAGGAGCCATAACCTGGCCCCATTAGATATCTATATTCTTGATCAGCATTACTAGGAGAGTCGATTTAGACATGTCCGTCTGTCCGTCCGTCTGTCCGTCCTTTTATCCTTTCAAAATTTGAGTACAATTGAATGATAATCATGGGAAATATAGCAATCTTATATTTCTATCCTTTTCACACCCACCTCATATGGTTAGTGGAGTCTCACACCGTAATATTGAACTGGGGAGACCCCACTTTAAATTTTTGCTTTTACTTGTACTTTAAATAAATTATTTTCAGTATAATTGGAAGCGTATAATCTTTCTATTTCATACTTTCCATAAAACCACTTAATTTCTGCGAATTTCAGAATTATCCCAATAAATTTTAAATTAAAATTAACACAGACTTGCAGCACATAAACGTGGTGATACTCTAGCCACATACTCTACACATTACAGGTACCTCCTACTGATAATCATATTGCACTTTGTCCAATGAACCACGCAATGATTTTGCGCTTAACGTTCTGTTGTTCATAGTTTTGATTTTTAGTAAAATCGCGATAGCTGAATGTGGACAGACAAATGTGTCGGTTTTGTATCGGTTGAGCAATTTTGGTCGCTATGAATAGTTTTCCATCCGTATTTCCAAAACATACATTGATATTTACAGGCAGAACATTCGGGATCGGGTCAAAGTACACGAGTACTACGTGACCACTGAGACAAACGTGCATGGAGAGGGTGCAGCATTAGATCGCGGAAATCATAAGCGATGCGATGTACGACAACAGAAAGTAACATTCAGCTAAATGGATCGATCGAGTTCAACGGATTAAGAAACTAATCTCGCTTGAAAAAAATCATAATTGAGGCGCGAGTGGTATGCAATATGGATGGCAGGAGAGGGGTGCAGTGCGGCGGGACACAATTATTGGGTTGGTATCTATTATCGGATGCAGCATGAGGGGGATTGTTTCGAAGTTATTGAAAATATAAAATAACTAAAAAAACACACTCGATAACGCGGTAACATCTAACATTTATGAATGGCTTTAGCCTAGTTTCGGGCTGGTTTTGTGGGGTTTTAGTTGGGGGACGAGTGGGCGGTGGGTTGGTGTGGATAAAATTAAATTATTATTATTAAAACTAATAAAAATAAGTGAACAGAAAAACTCACCAGAGTGAAAGGTTGAACGTGATGGAACATTCCTTGGAAAGTGTCTGCTTGATTTAACAGCCGATGCCATTCTAAGTCGATCGAACAGACTATATATGTACAAGAACAATACATATACACACATACGTATGGAATGGAAATCAAATCAGTATCGAATCAGTTCGTCGGAGATAGAGAGAGAGTACATTCAAATCCAATGAATCGCATTTCGGGAAACGAATATGTTTTTATCAGTATATAAGTTGGTTGTTTGGTTTGTTTGTTTTCCATTAAATATTTGTTTGATTTTGTTTTTTAGTTTTTGTTTGGTAATCAATGTGTAATCGTTCGGGCGTTCGTCACATGTTATAATGGTGATGATGGTGTTGTAATGTTGAGGAGAAAATAATGAGCAATGGCAGTTGTGTTGGGTCATCATTATCAAATCGAATCGTATCGAATCGAATTGAATTGAATTGAATTGAATTGTTGTTTGTTGGTTTTCGGGTTTCGGAGATTCAATATGTGTGTTACCCATGTGTTGCGTCATTTGTCAATTGGTGGATAATTGTGTGTTCATTTTTCGTAATTCGTTTTCAAGATCGGTTTGGGTTGATTTTTGGGTTTTATATGCAGAATGGCGGCAGGCGGGTGTGTAGATGGTCAGAGCAGCGCGAATCAAGCATTTTTTCGATTGATGTGACAAATTGATGACGGTAACCAAGGGTTTATGGTTTTGTTTGTATATATTGTTTTATCGATCACGTCGCAGACATAAACAAAATGAAAAGAAAAAAATAAAAATAGATCATGTAAATTTTCTTAAGAAGACAAGCACTTAAAAATACATTTTCTTATAAATAAAATCGGATACGACAAACTTCAGCTCTTTGGTTTGGCATTTATGAACATGAGAACATATGCAAGAATGTATAGTTTATATATTAGAAAGCTCAGCATAAGATAGAAGGTTCGATCCATCGGTCTACATGAAAGCGTTCTATGTGATGGTTCATGCGTTCGAGCTAGCCACTCGAGATTCCACGGTTTACAAGACTATGTACTTCAAATGGAGCAATACCATTGCGCAACTGTCTCTATAATTATATTAAGCTTATATCCTGGGATATTACGCTACGGTACCCGGTGATCGGGGGAAAGAATAGGAGTTATTAACTTGAAGGTGTTATGCTTGTTAGTCGTACATTGGTAATCATGTTCAGAGAAAGAGAGAGAGGTACAAAAGTTACAACAGCGGCACAGAAACAAACTATATCGAATAGAATTTGTAAAATTAGGTAGGCATTTAACGCATTAGTGAAAGTAAACCAAGTAAACACACACAATTATTATGGAGAAAATTCGATTTTACTGGCGATGGAGTCAATATAGTTTTACTGACAGAGACAGACATGCATGCATGGGGAAACAAACAAAATGATGAGAGTTCTTATTATATTTCAGGAACTTGGATTTGTATCGCTTAGTTGCGTGACTGTTTGGACTCTTCCCAATGAGAATACGAAATAAAAAACTATTCACTGGTCGTTGGATGTAGATCCGGTACTCGAAACTAACTCGAGCATATGTATAGCAATAGCTTGGCATCGCCGCCAATTGAATATCATTCAAATGAATTACAAAATATATGCGAAAATAGGCGAACCAAATTAGGAAAATTAAACCCAAACCGTACGCTATTTGTAGTAGTATTACATACTTAAGCAATATATATCTGTGTATGGAAAGGGTCGTGTTCGTCGCTTTGGGCGTTGAGACCCAAAAATGAGGTCAAAATACAAATCGAATAAATACAATAAATACAAGCAGCCATCAAGTTGATGGAAATCAAATGGGAATCTAGTGTTTACACTCTAGCAATAGTTGCAAGCGTTGGCATTGCAATTATTGTTTGTTGTTACTGGACACGCCCACGACCCTTGGTGTAATGAGGCACAATAAATATCTCTTAACGTAATATATTGCATTTTCACTCACCAAATTTGTTCGATTCGTTTGAATCCAAATTGAATTCGTTTCAAACCACATTCATTTTATTGTTTTTGCATTGGCATTTTGCATTTTCAAATCGGATTGTTGGGTGGTTTGTCGATTCAATATTGTTTGCAATAATTGTTGTATATTGTTGAATTATTGTTCAGGTTTTCAATTTGCATTTTGCGATTACGTTTACGATCGAAAGGGTAGTAATAGTAGAGTAGTACAATAATTGAGCGAGCGTCGATAGGAAGACGAAGGAGGTTGGTTGTTGCAGATTCAGATTTCGTAGGTGGTTGGTGGTGGTGGTGTTATTTGTAGTTGCGGATTTATAGAACGCCACAAAGAATATGGATGTACATATGTGGTAGTGTAGTAGTAGTTATCAAAATTAGACATTTTTGTTTTTGTTTTGGTTTGTAAACAGACAATGTTCAAATATTTGTAAAAAACATGAAAAGATAAGAAATTTACATTATTCAATTGATCAAATTGTTGTTAGGTCGTTAAGAATACATCTTGGATAAATATATAGATAAATATACAAAAAAACGAATACGAATAGAACGAAACTAGGAAAGGCCAACAACACACAGTAAAACTAATTAGTAGAGTAGAGAACAATAAATAAAATCAAACGAGATATACCTAAAAGTACTTATAAATACAGAGGTAAATATATATATATATATTGGATGGTATATATATAGATCGTATAACCAGAGCTCGTTAAGGATACTAAAAAGGTTTGCTTTCCCTATTGTGATTAAACTCAGTTGTATTCCGAGAGACAAAATGCGAAACATTTGCGGGTAATGGTAATCTCTGAGTTAATTGAGTACCTTACGAACTCTGGGTATAACAAACTCTGGACTCTATACGGACTAAAACTTAATATTATGTATCTAACCAACGCAGGTAAACCTACTCTCGAAGAGCTCTCGCTTTTCCAGTTAGCCAAGCTGTCAATATCACGCACAGCAAAAAGAATCTACATAATTGAAACCATTTCATTTTGCAAATCTTCAAAATATTTTAAATCCAATTTTAAATAGAATTAATTAGCCCAGGCAATCCATTTGATAGTACCTACATTTAAGGCTTAATCTATAAAATAGCGATTAAACATGAGACTACTGATGTTTTTAATGACGTTAAAACTGTTCTGTCTTATATAGATAATTATAACACCAAATGACTAAGATTCTATACATCTGAGCTGAATTTCTAGGTAAAAGGAACAATTGCGAAGGTCTGATGAATGGCAATTACTTTTGTTGTTGTGACTTATGGATATTTGAAACAATGAATCATGAAGATGAGTCTTTGAAATGATTGCCGCCGAAATGCACATTAATTCGCCCAAAAACAAATAAAATGCCAGCCAATTGTTTAAAAATTATAAAATAGAAGAAGAAACTGAAACAAAAGCAGTGGAACTTGAAAAACAATCCAGTAATCAAAAAGTAACGAAATTTTGTTTGTTTAGTTGTTTTGCGTTTTTGGTTAAATTACTCAAGTGTATACCTCGTTCCGAGCGGGTCATTCGAGACCGAGACGCATCCGTCCGCAGAGGGGCGAGGACTCGATACAGACGCGCTTTTGGTATGGCCCTTCCCAACGGGAGCTGCCGATCCACTGCTGGAAATGTGCATGTTTCAAGTTTTGGGCCGAAAAATTGGTAGAATCGTATTCGTAAATATGGCATTGTTTTTGGTTTTAGGAGTTAAAGAGTTTTAGAACCCAAATGAAATCGAAATGTGAAAATAAAATGAAGTAATTTTCGAATGTGCCAAACAGCACACGGCAACCAAAAAGAGAACTGAACTGTGCGTGACTAACTATGTATATATATACAATATAATGTCGCTTTGTATTCCCGGGAAACCTTGAGACGATCTCCTCTCTACATCTCTTTATTGATGGAAGTAGTGCTGCTGCTGCGTCGACTAGATGCTTTCTAACCTCAGGATCAGAAACGGATCCAATTTGAGTGCAAACCAAAGGCAAAGAAAAACGATAAGGTGACAGGCTTGCGTCTCAGCTACCAACTGACTGAACAACTAAATAAGCCTCTGCCAAAACGGGAATGTGATGCAAACAATAACCGGGGATTCCGTATAACTATAACTACATATAAGAGAAGCGGGGAGGCGCTTTATAACCAGCTCAACTCTCACGTACTTTGTCTCTGCAGGAATAACATTGGTTTTCTCCGTCGACGAAGTCTTTTCATACAGCGTGGTGGAGCGGCGTGGAATTATGCCACTGGTGCCGCTAACTGTGCGATTGCCGTTCGTCGGGTCGTACTTCGTTGCCGTTCGCGGCTTGGCGGGACTATTCAGTGCTGCAAATTTGTAAGAGGATCGAAAATAAGTCAAATTTCGCCGTAGTCTCCAATGTGTTTTGCCCTTACTTGTGTCTGCCGTGGTGAGCATCTTTTGGGTGGCCGAAGCGGGTCTCTGATTTTGTGCGGCAAGTCGCGCTGTATTCTCTTTAATCGTAGCCGAATCGATGGTGTTCTGACGTTTGAAGTTGCTGCCACTATTCCAAAATAAAATGAAATTATTACTTTGGTTTTCTTATGCCGGTAAAGATTTGCTTCTCTTACACTGACGCTCGATCCGCCGCTGATCCTGCAGCATTGTAATTATTGCTTGGATTTACAGAACCTACGCCTCCACCAGCCGCCGCCGCTGCAGCCACAGTCGCTGTAGCGTTTGTCGGACCAACGCCTGTAAATAGATTTAAAATCATTAGTATAAAATCGCATTAGTCTTCAGCATGGCATTTGGCGACTGTAAAAGCTCTCCTTGCATTATTTTATCCAAACATCAAGACTCTTCCTTAGCAGACAACATTCTTATAGAAACGAGCAGGTTAAGAGTACGTGATCACAGATTACAACGATTTTTGAAAGAGAATTTTACGATTTGAGCTGTAATAAGTCCATATAAATCAGTTTTAAACTACATTTATGGACATTCACTTGGTTAGTTTCTTGTCAAAATATTAATTAAACTTCAAAATATTGAAATATGAAATTAAGTTAGTCTTTTCAAGTCCGACTAAGAGAGCTTCTACGGTACAAAAAATAAAGTATAGATCGTTAGCCCCAAAATTGGGACTTACGCAATGTTTCCGCACCGGACGAGGCTCGGCGACTAGGCTTCGTGCTGGACGCAGATATGCTCCGGTGGACACCCCGATGTGTGGGACTCTGCACACTCGCACTGCCAGCGTTGGCGCCTGCATCGTTGCCCGAGATGTTGCGCAGTGATAGCGAGGAGCCAGACCGCGATCCGTCACTTTCCGGCTGCATTGTTAGGGAGGAGGAGGAGGAGGAGAAAGACTCTTCTTTAGCACACGCCCAGGGTCGTACCTTCGTTGTACTTACGTCCGTGCTCTTGCGTCCCAGCAGCAAATACGTGGCGAACACGTCGTCGTAGCGCACCTGCGAGAGCGAAGCCTCGATATCCTGCCGATTGTAGCCCATCGCGACTAGAGCTTCTGAGCATCGCGATGCGGAAATAAAACAGATTGGGTGTGAGTGGTTGTAGGTGGATTTCAGGACAAACTCCGAAACAGTTTAGTACATTTAGATAGCGCATGCAAATTCATTACGGATACATTATATTATGTTTTTGGCTAACAACAGATCGCCGATGATTGGAGTAGCCGGAATTGTGTGTATTTTCTTGGCCTTCAATTGAACAATTGGTTTACAAAACTAGGAATGAAATATTGTTTTAAAGGAGGCCATGCAGCTAGCGAAATTAAAACTATACACCGCCGTGACAGGACCCAAACCGGATGCAATTTTCAGCCTATTTTTCAGCGGAATCGCGTTTTCGACTTGAATTGTATTTAAGAAAGTGAGCATTTTCGCAGAGAACACAATTTATTTCTCTTATTCACAGCGTGTGCAGATACAAATGGTTATTCACCGTGGCAACAACGACTAACACATACAAAAACCAAATAAAGATCACAAAAAAGAAATGAATAATTAATTTAAATTTTCCCTTTGGCTGGCTGTACAAGATTTAATGTGTTTTATTCGATTTTTTATCCGTTCTCTTGAGCCGGCAGTTGGCTATCTGACGGCGACGTCTCTTCCAGGACATTCTGTTTGATTGTTTTGCGGACAGAAAGTGAGAAAGAGAATAGAGAGGAGTTGGGGGTTAATGCGGAATGCTCTCTTCGCGGCGAGTTGTACGAGTGATTTACTACATTCACGGGATAATTGCATACATTTTTGGGTGGCATTGGCCGTGGCGATGGCCGTGGCACCTTCCGCTCGTCGATCAGAAAATTCACCATCAACATCAAGTTGTATGCACTACGCCGAATCGAGAGCGAATTCTTGACACCGGTTTGTGACCCCGCAGCTATGTGTGAGAATTTACAAAACGAAAAACCATGATGGCATATACATATATTTAAAGGATAACAAAACACGGGAGAGTCCCGGTCAAAGAACAACAGCAATCGACTACAAAATCAAAACAAAAGCATTTCGATAAAGAATAAATATTTGACACAAAATATTAGTAAGATTACATAGCAAATACAAGAGATAATAGAACAGAGGAAGCAATTGGCAGGCAGAACACTTCATTCCACACACAATTCTGTTAATAATATTAGTAATGAATTTTGTATACAGTACCCGTCTTACCTATCCGCTTGGGATCGGCTAAATCGGCCTTGGGCTCAATGTAGGGCTTGAGTTCGTCCTCCTCAAACCCCATGTTCATCCACTTGTCGCCCATGATTGTTTCCAGACTAGCACGCTTTGCGGGATTCAGTACTAAGAATTTTCGGAGCAAGTTTTCGCAGTCAGTCGACATATAGAAGGGAATTCTGCAAGAAATACAGTTTAGACTTCACCAAGGTATCAGGGTACCACGGCACTTACCTATATTTGCCTCTGAGCACACGCTCGCGCAGCTCCCTCAATGTGGAGCCGTCAAAGGGCAGGGAACCGCTCACTAACGTATACAGGATGACACCCAGCGACCACACATCAACCTCGGGTCCATCGTACTTCTTTCCCTGAAACAATTCTGGGGCCGCGTATGGTGGACTACCACAGAACGTGTCCAGCTTGGAGCCGGGCGTGAACTCGTTTGAAAAGCCAAAGTCTGCGATTTTGATGTTTAGTTCGCTGTCCAGCAAAAGATTTTCAGCTTTTAAGTCCCTGTTTGAAGAAGAAGAATAAACGCATTAAGACAGTCCTTACTCATCAATCAGACTATCGTACCTGTGTATTATTCTCTTTTGATGACAGTATTGCACAGCTGAGACAATTTGTCGAAACTTAACGCGTGCCTCCTTCTCCTTCATGCGTCCGTGTAGAACCAGATAGTCGAAAACTTCGCCACCTGACGCATACTCCATGATCAGATAAAGCGTCTTCTCCGTTTCTATTACTTGGAACAATTTAACTATGTTGGGGTGATCCAGCATTTTCATTATCCTAACCTGCAAAGGGAGACAAATTGAGTTAGCTTCATCGAAGATCAATAAATACTATTTAATAAACACTTACCTCTCTGAAGAGTTTCTGAAGTGACCCAGGATTGAGTTGGGTCTTGTCAATTATCTTGATGGCCACCTCCTTGCCGGTGGGCAGGTGCTTAGCCAGTTTCACCTTGGCAAAGTTGCCCTTGCCAATCGTCTTGATGAGTTTGTATTTGCCAATGTGCTCCTCCGTAGCACGCCATCGCATAGGAGCACTACTCCGCATCTGCATGTTAGGCGAACCCTGTAATAAGAAAGCAATTAAACCATAAGTAAATTTATTTTTTAAAAGTGTATAATTACTAGTTACCCCCAAAAAGGTCTTAATTGAAGAATAGGGGTTTCTAGAAGTAGGGAATACAACTCTTCTGATTCTCTCACATTTAAAATCTTTCAAGATTACTTATGGACATTGTTGTGAGTTTAAATTTATAAGAATAAGAATTTAGACTCCTAAAAATGGTACTGGAATTCCGATAAAGCGACGTATAAATATTTTATTTATTATTAAGATGAATTTCCTCCATCTAAGCTTCATGTTTACCTGTGCAACATGGTTGCTGTATACATTGCTGCGGTTCGTCACCACACTGGGGGCATGGCTACTACGTTGGTGTCCCACCGGTGGCGGCACAGCAGCCCCTGACCCAGACCCGGATTCCGAACCATGCGTCGCAGTGGATCTGTGATCCGCGCTAGCTCTGGCTGAGCTGCTGGTCGTCACATGCTCCGTCCGGCTGGAATTATAGGGCGGAATTGGAGCTACAATTGGTCGCTCCGAACGGCGCTTAGAGTTGGCTGTACTGCTGCTGGTTCCCGAAGCACCTGATCCACCTCCTCCCGAGGACGCCTGTCGGTGGGAGGACTTTTGTGCCAGCAATGCTTCGAATTGCCGCAAATTCTCCTCTCGTCTCTTCGCCGCGGAAATGGTGGTGGCCGTAACTTTGGATGGCGCCCCTCCGTCTACCACGCTGTTGCTGCTGCCTCCGCGACTAGTTGACCCAGAGGCAGTGGTGGAGGTGGATGTGTTGAAGGAACTTCTGGCTGCCGGAGTGGGGGCGGTACCTGCTGGCCGCCACACCGCCGGCTGCTTCTCTTCCTGCATGTGCTGCTTCTGCTTGAAAGTGGCGCGCATGGCCAGCACGGTATCATTATTCTTCGTATCGGAGGCGGTGCGTGCCAGTTTGGCCTTTACTGCACTCGATCCACTAGAAGCTGCCGCCGAGTTCTTGGAGTAGGCACCAATTGAATTGCGACCGTCGCTGCCCCGCTGAAATTCAGAGAGCATCAGCTCATTGCTGTCGTCCAGATCACCGGCTCTTCGCCCGCCCAAATACTGGAAATCGTTCTCCGAGGACATGTCACTAATGCCGGGCCGCAGTAGGTTTTCCGTTTCTCCGTAACGCTTGCTCTGTTTGCGCTTTATCTCCATCTTCATCACGTCCATCGAGGATTGAGAGTTTTGCTGCTGCTGTTGATGCTGCTTAAAGCTCTCCTCCACGTTGTGGATGTGCTTCTCGATGGAGCCGAGGGCGAAGGACACCCCGGCATCGTCCTCGGTGGACAGGAGGTTGCGTGGCGCCGGCAGCTTCTGTTGTCGCTCCGGGGCCCTAGGCTGCGGATGGGGCTGAAGTGTGGGAAGGGCGGAAACTGCTATCCGTGGCAGCGGAGCAGCCTTCACTTCTCGTCGGCGTAGCTCCACAACGCTTTCGTCGTCGACGATTGCGAGGGACCCGAGATCCTTGGGGTCAAGATATGTTAGCTCCACTTCCGTTTCTGGCAACTTGTCGCTACTGCTGTTGTTATTATTATTAGTTTGGTTGTTGGCGGAACTGGGGGAGGTTGCAACGCTGAGCTTGGGCGGCGCTGGTGCCGCCCCCTTACGGGCGGCATATAGACGGACACTCTTCCTGGTGGCATCGCCGCGATTCAAGTCCGGTGTCGTGTTGCTGCCGGTGGCCTCCATTTCGTTCCTCTCTGTCTCGCTATCGGCTTTGGTTTCTCTCTATTTAAGCTGCTCCTCCTTTTCTGTTTTCTTTCTCTTGTCGTGGCACTATCTTCTTTGCGCGCGCGTGTTTGTGTATTAGTGCACCAGTACTTGTTGCTCGGAGAGATCGCAACTTTTTCTTTTTCTTTCTCTTGCGCTTTTTGCTTTCTGTTTATTGTTCTTACACTGCAAGTTTAGTTTTGGGAAAATTATTGAATGGGCTTTGTTTGTGAGTCTGTGTTGGCAGCTTGAGATTTCGCTTTGCCACCGTCCGTGTTTTTTATATGTTTTTTAGTTTTCGGAACTACAATGCAATGCAACACACCTACACCTACACACACACAGCTGCGCGTGTTTACATTTGGCTTTCTAAATTCTCAACGGGGCTTTTGTTTGTTTTTTATATATTTTTTTGTCTCCTAGTCGCAGTTGTTGCGCATTAAAACCTCGAAAATGAATTAAATACACAGCCAGCACAGGCAGCAGCAACTTCCATTTATATATATGTATGGATGTATGTTGCCTGTGCGAGTGTATGCGTTATATTTACGACAACAGGCGGACAAGAGCTAATCTGTCTCCCCGGTGACACTGAAATAAACACACAGCAACGTGTGGGAGCGAGAGGGAGAGCTATACCTACACACTCCCCAAAACGGGCAGAGAGGTGTGGAGGACAAGGGGAAGGGAGAGCGCAAGAGAGTCAGGCACCTACACGCACACACCTGTGCGAGGTGAGCGAGTTAGTGTGTGTGCGTAAATGTGTTTGTTTTCTCTCGCTCTCTGCTGCTGCTGCTGTTGCACAAGCCCAGCTGAGATGCTCTCGCTCCCTCGCTTTCTCGCTCCCTCTCGCACTTGTGTGTCACGCTTTTCTTGCTTTCCCCCCCTCCCCGCCGCTTCCCATAGCACTGCCAAGCTCTTTTTTCGTTTTTATGATTCATTTGCCTTTTCGCTATTTTCCTTTGTTGCTTTAATTACTGTCTAAATAGTTACACTGTGGCGGAGATCTACACAAGTATCTGAAAATATGTACGTTCGTTAGTTTTTAACGCTTTTTTCAGTTTTTTCTTCGTCGCTGGTTCAGTGAGCAAAGCGAAAAGCTCCAATGCACACGCACACACACAGCCACAGCTGGTTTCTCACACACAAACACACACGAAAGCAAATGAACTACTTTTAGACAATTGAGCCGACTTTTTCACTGCTAAAAACAGTTAGGTTATATATATTTAGTGCTTGAGTGTATGAGTTTTGCTTTTTTCACTTTGACTTTGACAATAAAAAAAATCACATTTCGCGCAAATCCCGATTATTAAAGGTTCGTTTCGTCTGTCGCTGGCTGGTTTGGTTGGTTGGAGTTCTTTAGCCGCGCTTATCTTATCGGAGGCACGCGGCTTTCGCAACTTTTCGCACTCGCTGTATCGAATTATACCCTGCTCCTTTGCTCTGTAACTCTGACGTAAATGACCACTACCGACTTCTGCGAAGGGAAACAACAACACACACGGAAAACACACAGAAGACACAAAATATACGGCAGCAAGCAACAGCTCAGCAACCAAAGAGCCACTTGGCCACACCAGAGCAGCACTACTAGCACCAGCACCAGCAGCGGCGTCAGCAGCAGAAGCAGAAGCAACTCAGCACTCAGCAACTCAGCAACTGGAACTGGAGTGCCGGAGAGCGAGAGCGGGCAAGTACTCCAAAGCACGGAATCAGTGACGTTGGCGTCGACTTCGACTGCGACTGCGGCAGCAGCGGTAACTGAGCCGTCGGCCTTAATACACACATAGACCCACACGATCAGTGGGCAGATCTCTCTCTCCACCAGTATGGAGCACCACTACCACTAACCGCCAAGCGCCAAGTATCTGTGCATCTATTCTCCCACAAAGAGCAGCCCCATTTGGAGCGCTGATTTACGAACGCGGAGGTGTGCCTGTGTCGGTGAGTTCCACTGATATCACCTGAGCGTAACGCTGAGAAGGAACTGTGTTAACTGTGTTTGCTACCACAGATTAGCAGAGTGCGCATGTGCGCAATACACGGGTTCCCTGGATTACGCAAAGCGCTTCTTCCTCTTTTTACCTCTATACTATACCGATCGGACTCATCAGTTTTGTTATCACTTGAAATTTAGGCGAGGAAAAACAAGTAGAACGTGTTTTAAACAAAAAAAAAAAAAAAACCCCTATTAGGTAGTATGAATAGCCCGTGCCTTCTAGTTATATCAGGAGCTTCGTCCCCGCTAAAAAGTAAAGCGATCAGGCACTTAAAGGTAAGGCAGTCATGAAAAGCACATCTTCATCTAGATTCTGGAAAGAACACACTTTTCTATAGTATGAATCCCATGGATAGCTAATTTGGTTCAAATGAAGTCAGTTGGATTATCCCTCAAAATCAGGAAAGTAAAGAAATTTACAAACAAGCGAACCTTTCATTTCCTACCAAAAGAGTTACTAAAAATAACTTAAAAAGGGGCTTAAGCACAAAAAAATAAAATACAAAATTAAGTTTGATCACAACAAGGTTAACTTTCGTTTGCCAAAGCCATTTAATCTTAATAAGTCTCTTTAAATATGGTTTAAACAACAAAATTAACTCCCTTGAGACCTTTAAGGACAATAATTTTAAAACCCTCACTACTCCTTGATTAAATATCGAATAAATAAAATGTCTAGTTTGACTAGTACGTTTTCTAAACCAATCAATTTTGTTCCATGGTACATATGTATGTATGTATAAGTTATCAAATACAAATAGTTATATTTTTCTGCTGAATTAAATTGTAAATGATTGATGATAACAGGAAAGCTTAGTACTGCAGTAAAGAGAAACCAAAGGATAAATTTCGATTTTGCTAATCGTAAGAACAACATTTAGACGGCAACGAAAGAATTTGCATTTACTTCCTAATAGATGTGTCATTGGATGGAAAACAAGTTTATAAAAAAAACCGTCGTTTATCTTGTTTATTTGCAATTAGTCCAGTAACTGACTTCTACGTTCAGATGAAAAGGGAACTTTGCTGTATATATGTAAATATAGAAGGAATTTGTAAATAAAACAGAAAGCTAAAACTGTGATGCAACAGAACCTAAGTCACAATATTTAACAATTGCATATGAGTAAACAAATAAAGTGGCAAACCGGGAAACTATTAAGTAACAGAAAATGTCTAATATGCTTATTGGATCATTCTGTATTCAACTAGACAGGTCCAGTTGGGTTCAATTAGGTAGTACGAGGTATCTACTAGCCGAGCCGCTCGGACGTGTCCGTATTAATTGAGCTAATTGAATAACTTGCAGCTTAATCTATATTAAAACAAGACAACGAGATTTCAGTCAAGCCTTTGAAGTCCAAACAAAAACATTAGAGAGATAGCTCGTACAGTGACAGCAGAGAAAAGTAATGAGGTCAACAACTATTACGAACGTGTCGTCCCCACTAAAGTGCAACAAATTTCCTAACTGTGCTGCGATTATTTAGACCTAGACCCAACCCTTCCCTTTAACCTATTAATATAAGATTATAAGGTCCTGGAATGGAAAGGTATGCTATAAGACTGAAAATTATTAGTTTCCGTATGGATTATGGAGAATCAATGTGTGGGGGTAACAAAAATCTGAAATAGAACAAAATCCGTAATCAAAATAATAGAAATGTCAATAAACGAATCGTAAATCTTTTGATTGTGGAACACAAACCAAAACCGTAACAGATACAGACATTTTGTGGTATGCAGAACAACAACAAAACAGCGAATACGATTAGATTGAATGAAATCGGTGGTAAGGTGTGAGAGATGGCAGACACGACAACATTGAGAAAAATTCGCAATGTTCGTACATGAAATGGCGAGTGTGGGGGACCGACAAGCTTAATGGCTCTTAAGGGGAGCTAAATCACAACAAAAATAGCCCTAGAAGTTCCAACTATGACTATGTTCAACAAGGCCAAGTGTTCTTCACTTTCCGACAGCTCTTTAGAATTTAACAAAACCCTGCTTATCACTAGTTTTTAACCCCTATATAATATAGAGTCCCCCTTTATCCATTTCCCACCCATGACCATAGATACGTACCCTTGAGGTTCGCGCCTTTTCACTGGTTGATGTGTTCTCCTTGGCCTTGGGCCTTTCAGCTTTGCTGGTGGCCACAATGGGCAGGCCGCCATTTTCGATCATCGTCACCACGATCTTGTTGTTCCGACTGCTGACAGTACCACCACCGCCACCTCCGGCCGCGCCGTAGGATGAATTTCCTGCCGCAGAAGCTGCATTCGTGGCCGCAAGGTTTTTCTGACGCATGGCGTTTGAGAGTCGCTGTTTTCGCTCAGCCCTTGCCTCCTCCTTCTCCTTCTGCAGCTTGGCAATCGTGGCGGGCGTGTGACTCTTAGAGCGTTTTAGGAATCTCATCAGTTGGCTCTTCACATTCGTCGCCGCACTCCCGTTCGCGTGACCGGCTGCGTCGCCGATTTCCTCAGCCCTGGAGGACCTTCGCGATATCTGAGCCTTAGTGGGCACCTCCAGCCGACGGAACACTCCATCAGCCATGCGCACAAAACAGCCCTCTGACATTTTGTGAAACGAATCCGATGGGAGCTTGTGGAAATCGCCATTGGGACTGCGGTAATAGCAGTGATCCGTGCGATGATAGCCATCACCGACAATGTAGAACTCGTTACGTCCCTCCTTGGCCGGAGCCCCCACAGACGAGGAATCGGCGGCCAGATCGTCAGTCTTGGCACTGCGATCCACTCGCAGCTGGAAGGCCATCAGCTGGGTGGTACTGGTGCTGCTACTTCCCGCCGCCTCCTCGGCGGTTGTGGGTAAGGCGCTACCACTGGCCCCCTGACCAGGAGCAGCCGCCGGCTTCAGCTCGCTGATCGTCACCGGCCGCCGCTCCGGATTCTTGCGCATTATGCTGCCATTGCGAAGGAGCGAATCTCGCAATAGGGAGAGATCATCCTTACGCAATGGCTGCACCAGCGTGGGGTAATGCTTCGACGAAGTCGTCGACTTGCGAGTGGAGGTTCGCCGATTGCCAAATGGTGGGACTGCAAGTTCCCAACTTTGTTCCACCTCTTTGTTGTTGTTATTGTGGCCGCCGCTGCTGCTTGAGTGCATCTGCCGGTGACTGGAGGCTTGGCCCATGGTGCGGCGGGTAAGGTTGCTTTGGTCGGTTGCTGTTGATGGTGGATGGTTCCGACTTTCTTAATTCTCGTTCTTGGTGGAGCTGGTTCGTTGGTGAGCTATCGGTGGATTATTGGCCAAGTTGCAACGAAACTGTGACACATATTCCCTCGATCTTCGCGTTGGCAATTCTCACCGCGGCTTTCGTGAGTAACCATTGAGAGCCCTGAACGCGGCAGGTTGTGTGCATATAAAAGTATGAATAAATTTGGTCCGTCGGTGTGGCTTGCTTTAGTTATTGTGTTGGTTTGATGGAACAATCACAATTCAGGCGCAGCTGTGTAGCTTTTATTCCGAAAAGTCCATCTTGTTAAATTCTATTAGAGCACAATGAGCGAACATTGAAGACTCAGTCGCAGTAAAAGTCACTGGCTCAGTCACAATCACAGTCACACAACACAGATTTTATTTTTACACAATTCGGTTGGTTTAAAATGCACAGAAAATTCGGATTTGATACCATTTATCAGGGTTATTTATATATTTTCTTGGGGGCATATTAACCTTTAGCATGAGAAACTCCCTTCTATTTCTTTTTTTGTGTTATCATCCCCGTTTAACCCCTTCTAACTAAAATGTGTTGATTGATAAGTCAAACAAATCTAAAGATAAATTTCTAAGTAGTTTCCATGTTTATCTTTTCTCGGATATTTTGCTGGTAGAATTTAAATATTGGCTAGCTTTTTGCTTACATAACCCACTTTATATCCTATGTTAATAATTCCTATCTGGTCAGTTTTCGATAAACCTTTTTTGAACAAAATTATTTTAAAATTATTTTGCTTTTTAATTTGGAATCTGTAAGATGGTTTTGTTTGCAGTCTATAATGAGGTATTTTTTCTCTGTGCACACACTGCGGATTATCTTTCTGTTCTTCTCCCCTTTCCATCATCCTTTGTAGATCTCGAATATTTGCAAACTTGTTGCTTACATGACCAACAGGGGGCGTGGAAAGAGGGGGTGGGTGGGCGGCGAACGGTCGGGCGGTGGGTGGTTTTAGATAGAAACAGACACTTGTCGCTCTCTTATCAGTTATCGCACTTTACACAGCTGCCTCTGTATGGGTTTGTTGTGTGTGTGTGCATGTGTGGTTTTTGTGGACATAAGACACTCGCGATAAGTTCCACACGCGTTCCAGCTTGACTGGCGACTGGTGTGAGTGTGCGCGTGGATCGCAAGCCTTGGCACGCCCGATGGCTGCAAAGGCGAAAACGCAGATACAGATAGTAGCTGACCAGCAATAACAACAACATAAGCGTTAAAGAGACAACGCGATGAAGCCCCACACGTTGGGGCAAAAGCTATTTCTGTTATTCCTTCTCACCCTCACTCTCTCTCTGCCTAAGTCGCTGACTCTGACTCTGCCTCTCTTCTAGTTACCTCGTTTACGTTGTTTAAGCGTTACTTACACGCACACCACCGCAGAAAGTCTGTTGCTTTTGCGTGCGTGTGAGTAGGAATTTGTTCATTTTTCTTTATTTTTTGCTTTTCATTCCGCTTTCGTTCTTTTCGCTTGCACTACTACTTGTTGTTGCTGCTGTCGTACTGGTATTTTATAATTAAATTAACTTATCACCCGCAATTGGCTCATTTCTCAATGTATATTCTGCGAGATGAAGTGCTGGCTTAAACGGATATATTTCACTGGAACTGCAACACACACACCCATATATTGAGTAGTTCATATACGTATTCACACACACACACAGGGCATAAGCCAAGCTCGCGCTGGAAATTTTATAAATTAAACACTATTTAACCGAATTTATTTCGAAAATAGAACCCGCCGCACACGTGCTTGTGTACTTTGCACATATTTAGTGACTGTAAATTGTGACTGTGACTGATTCGCGGTTCCCGTGACCTTTTCCCCGCGTCAATTTGGTTTATTTTAAGCTGCGTACTCATGCCCTTGATTTCATTCTGAGCTGCTCGCTGATCAGATCAGATTAGCCAGTGAGTGACGTTCTTTATCGCGGATGTTGTAACTCGGGATCGGGGATCGGAGTCGGGACTAGGATTACGGCAGCAAACTGCGCGTTGGTGCTTTTATTCCAATCTCAACGACTTATACACTATAATTTTCTCGTTTTTTGCGTTATTTTGTATTGTTTTGACGTAACCTCCGCGTTGTCCCTTGTGCTTGTGCGATAATAAGTGGTGGGCGAGGCGAATTAAAAATTGGAAAAGGGGAAAGGAAAGTAAAGCAAAAAAAACAAAACCCGATAACGATACAACTACAATATAGCTCTGTACAGCGACGATATCGGTGGAGAGCGACGGATAATGACAAGCGAAACCGAAACAGAAACAACGGCGCTGCGAACGCGACGGTGACCACACGAATGAAGTGGAACTTAATACTAAAACAAGCTTTCGACCATCGCTGTGCTGCTGGTGGCTGCAATTGTGGACTGTGGCTGTGTGTGGATGTTGTGTGGCTGTGGTTGTATGGATGGGGCGAGCGAGCTTGGCATTTTCGCCAAAGTTCTACGACTGGGGAAGGTCGTTGTTGTTGCTGAATTTATCCAAGACAGCAACGACACACCCTACGAAGCGAATGCAATCTGCAGGTAATTACAGGTGATTCATAACCACCGACACACACAATCGCATACGCAGCGCGACAGAAAAACTTGTAGGAACATTGCTCACCAAACATTGAGAAACTTTCAACAGAAAGAGAACTTAAAAGAGAGAGCTTTGACAAAGGGATCTCCAGCGGAGAAGAGGAGCCAGCTCCTCTGCAAGCCGAGCTTAGAGTCCACAAAATATCCATAGCAAAAAGAATAATAAACAATTCAGCAGAATAATTTGAGACTCCTACAGGGCAAAACATTGATTTGGAAATGAGATTCTTGGAAAGAAAAAACTGCAATAAGTCAATTTGAGTAGATTAAACAAAAATCTCCTTTAAACGGAAAAAAAAAGATCCTTGAAAGAACATTCCTAAAGGTTTATCAATGCTTCGAATAAATTCTATATGAAGAATCTTAAAAGATCTTGAACGTAGATTTCTAAAATGAAATTTTAGAAGATTATAATAGAAAATGTTCTTCGAAAGGCGAATATTGAAAATCGAAAAATGGACACCCCACCAGATTGATCTTTGCTTGGTTTAAGCTTGGAAACCAATCAATAATTCTCCAAATTAAGATGGTGAGCGATAATACACAATTTAATACAGAAAGTTGAGACCTTTATAACTATAGTCTCTCACGATTTTACACCTAACACCGACAAAGGCAGCTAGTTAAGCTTATTTACACCCACCATGACAACTAACCAAGAATAATAAGTGTGTATGCTTGATAAAAGCACACACATACGCTGGAAAAATATTCAAAATCAAAACAGTCGTATGGTTGTGTTGGAAGAAACCAGAGATCTCACGGATTTGGCTTAGACAACAAAGAGAAAGAGAGGGATAGGAAAGAAACTAGAAAAGCGAGATGGAGCTATGGATGAGTTGGGAGAATCGAACATGGTTCAGGTATTATAATTGCACTTCTGAATGAATGAACATCAGCTAGGCTTTGTTGACTCACACAAGACTCTTCCAAAGAAGATAAATCACAGCCATTTAAAAATACTCAGTGGACCATGTTTGGATTACCAATTAGCAAGTACTCTTAGTTTTGTTGCCCTCCATTAGCATGCGATTCTGGGACATAAAACGGTGCTAAGCCACCCACATTTTACAGACGCTAACTAACTATATAGTAGTGTAACCCATTAACCATTAATTTCCATGAAAATAATTGTTGAGTGTCACGAAAGTAGCTTTGATGATCAGTGTTCATTGGTGAAAGTATACCTTACGTCACGATACTATATTACAGATTCATTTTATAAGCAAAAGTCTTACTTTTCGAATGAAAAAAATGGACTCGAATGATAGGTGTTCAATATTATAAAATAGCACACTCGAGAATTACAGATCTTAACATTACCAAGAAATTGTTATACGTTTAATACGTATTTTTTAATTCTGATTTGACATTGATCGCTTTGAATTCACAAATCTTATCTCCGAAATACGTCAATCTATACGGGATTTGTTGTGATTCCTTTTAGCATGAAATACATATATAATGGTACATATAAGCAAATGAATAATTCAGACAATTTTAATATTAAAACAGAAGATGAAGATGTTGCAGTTTTGTATACAAATTACCGCCTCCCTACGAGAAACTGAGACATGTTTGATACGTCACAAGAGACAAATGGGGTTGACCCTTAAGTTAGCTAGCTAGCCAAGTTCGAATCGAATATTAATAATATTGATTAAGAATTTGAGTAAAGTTTCTAAAATATTTAATTACTCATTTACTTTAATTATTTTCTGGACTCTAAATTTAATGATATATATTATTAATATTATTATATTATTATTATCAATTGTTTATGTTTATCAAAAATTCATTGGATTACGAACAAGGCTCCCAAAAGATACGATATATAGAGACGGAGACGGGGACAGATACCAGAAGACTCGGTAAATGGACAAGGACTCACCTTGGCGGACGTAGTTCGCTGCTTGATCGCGGAGGGGTGAGCCGAGTGGGTGCTAAGCACGTTCTTGTTGACGGCAGGCGCCACACCGCTGCCAGGTGCATGGTGGTGATGGTGGTTAATCGCAGAGCCAGGCACCGCCGACGAGTTGTTGCTCGACAATCGTGCCCCATCCGTGGTCATGTTGTTGGCCACATGATGGTGGTGCTGGTGGCTGTGCTGGTGCGAGTGATTGGTGTTGGCCGACGCCACCGAAACGGGCGCGGGTGTCACTGATCCCGCTCCCGATCCCGTTGTCGCTGCCGCTGCAACTGGTACCGCCGCCGAGGCTGGTGTCGGCGTGGCAGCAGTGTTATTGCTGCTAGCCGTATTCGAGGACGTTACGTTGGGTATCATTGTCGTGTTGGCGGCTGACGTTGTCGTTGGTGGCAGTGACACAATGTTGGCATTGACGGAATCATGCTGCTGTTGCTGCTGCTGCTGCTGATCCTTGACAGAATGCGAAGATGTGCTGATCGAGTTGGTGGCGTAGGTGGTGTTTGTGCTGGAGACGGCGGCCAACGGTGGCGCCGCAGTTGAGGCACTCGACGCTGGCGTCGCCGGTGCTGCAACACTGGATGCCGTGCCATTCGACACGCTCTCCGCTGGCAGGGCTTCAGGAACTGGCTGCAGTGTGGTACGCATTGCAGTCGACATATTGTTATCCAGTTTCTTCTAGAGATTCTGTGCGGTTGCGTGCGTCCACAACAAACGTGAGATTCGAGTATTTTCAGGGGAGTCTTTCAAGTTTCGCCGCTTAAGATTAGTCAAATGCCCAGTGGGTTTCTACCATACATGGAGCTCCTTCACATCTGCAATAAAGAATAGCCAAAATCAGTAAGAGTTTATAGAAGTCATTTACTTGCTAGTCAGACCATTGGCTTTATCAACAACCCCAATAATTCTGATTGTCGGCCTCAAGCCATTAAAAAATTTAAAGCCACAATATACAATCTTCTTTGTCTACTTGGTTGGGCAAGCAACTTATAAATACAAATTCGTTCGATTAAAAATATCACACCTTAACAATGTCTTAACAATGACATGGTAACCAATGCTGGCACAACCATTCTTCATTTCCAATAGGTAGTAACTTCTTCAATAACAGTTTTCTACGATCTTATTTGCACGTTAATATAGCTTCATCACAGAACATATAGCAAGCGAAATTAAATTGCTTGTTTCATTTTTTGCCTAATCAGTGGATTCACACTTTAATTTGTTTATTTAACGATTACGCGGATGGAGGCTCTGCCTACCATTAACAACATATTCTTATCAAATTTCTATAGATTGTTCACTTTCAACTTAAGAGTAATGAACTATTGCGTTATCGCCTAGTAAAAGGGGAATCCCTCTGAGTTTTACAAATATAATTTGCGATTGATTTTGTTTGGTATGTAGTCGTCGGCCAGGAAGTCGATGACACTCTCAATTTCGGCCTTCAGCTGAACGTCCTGCATTACGCGCAGCTCCTGGCGCACTCCCGGCTCCAAATCACTACGAGCGAGGAGGTCATTGATTTTTTTGTTGTCGCCGGTGCCCAAGGCAACCGCTTGGCGGCCGAGCACGGGAATCTCGGAGGGGTGGAGCCCAATCCAACGCAACGAAGGTGTGGCAAGTCCATGGCTGGAAAAGCTCATGGCCTTGGAGCCGTGACGATAGGTATGCAATATCTCGATGCCAAAGGGATCGGCATCCACGAGAATATAAGCGGGTAATCGATTCTCTTGCACCAGTCTGTGCACAATCCTTCGGGTGCAGCAATCCGGGTATCCCTTGCCCGTTATGAGGATTAAGTTACGCCCAAAGGTCGAAAAGATATTCCCGGATACAAGACTCTCGAAAACCGACTCTTTCTCTACGATGACCACGAGCTCCGCCTGCGTTTCGATGCTGTCTACTTTCTCGGGATCCGTTGGCAGTGTCATGGCACCACCGTATGAACTGCAGTCCAGAACATCTCCATTAACCATCAGCAGCCGGACATTGCCTGTGGGGGGAACCAATCGATCAGAAACCGAGAAGAGTAGCCTTGGGTCAGGAGGTGCTCACCTGCCATCAAACCTTTGGAGGCGGCCAGTACACCCAGCTGCAGCGGGGAAGTACCCAGCATGCGGCAGACATCCATCCGAGCTGATGCAATCTTGGACTGCGAGCGGAACAGCTGCGGATCGCCGTAGTAGAGTCCACGGACGGTGTAGCTGCCTCCGTGCACCTGCAGTCGATGCGTCTTGGCCAGCATGTAAACCAGTAGGCAGAAGCTGTGACGGCTTCTGTGATTGTTATACGAAACACGTCGAAGTGGCCTGGTTACGGCGACTGCAGTCGGATTCCGGGGAACCCTTAAAGTTGCGTCGCCATTCACCAAGTTTGCTATAAGTTCCAGGGCAATCCTTTCTAAGTTCTCCGCAAATTCACCCATATTTTTCAGATCTTCAACTTATTGTTAATGCTAATTTCTTGATATTAAGTCCAATACTTGCTAATTGTTGGGCTTAAGGTATAAAAAAATATTATAATTAGGACAGGAAAAAAGTTTATTATAAAATTCAATGACAATAATAATTAGTTTCTTAATCATAGCTTTTTTTATTCCAGTTAACCAAGTTTGACAGTGCTTTTCCTAGTATTACTTCTTATTAATGATTCATTATCATTTCAGTACTGACTTTCAGTACTTTTCGATGTGGTAATGACATTGAAAGGGTTGTGATTCATATCTTTACTCAAAAGTTAATGTATAAGAACTAGGGGCATTTATTGAACTTTAGAAACATCACTATAGTAAAATTTTTAAAAATTTGTCAACCTAATTCAGCACTAATTAACAACTCACACTTCTAATTAACACAAATAACACTTCTTTAACCTAAAGCCCACTCTGATACCTGAGGAAAATTGTAAGCAACTAACCTAACTTCATTTCCTTTGTCATTGAAGGCCTTTGCCAGATTTCTGGGAATAACACAGTTCGTTGGAGAGGATGAAAATGGGGGCAAAGAGGTTAAAAGAGTTTTTGGCAGAGTGTTGGAAATATGTAAGTGCTTTTATTGATCGCAAATTAATTGGGAAGAGATGCCACGCCCCCGAACCAAAGGGGCTTGCATTTTTAATGCTTTTCCGCAAGGAAAATGTGTGTGTGTGAGTGTGTGTCTGTGGAAGTTATGTGCCGCCGCACACACGCCCTCCGGCCGACCTACGCACAGTAATATTTCATAAATACATTCCCAAGTATGTACGTAAGCAAATACGTAGCATGTAAGTGGGAAAAGTGATTCTCAGGCGGAACTTACAGACCAAAATAAGTGGGTTTTGTGCATATACTTTGTATAGTTTGTAAAAGTTTATCGCGTAAATTGTTGCGTGGAAACATTTCGAGGGGGGTTATAAATAATTTCCGAAAGGAGCTTGCCGTCTAAAAATACTAAGGCGCGAGCAGCGCAGCGCAACGCAACGCTACGAAAATTCCCTTTCCGTGAAAACAACTGTTTTTTAAAATTTAACACACACATTCGCACACGCACTCGCAAAAGAGACGACGACACAGACGGTGGCAAAAAAGAGAGTGGGTGAGGAAGAGGGCGACAATTGTACCATAAATTTATGTGAATTTCTTTATTCGGTCTTTCTTTTTTGTATGTGCAGAAAATTGTACTCGTTGTTACAAAGCACGCACACAAGAGTTTATTTTGCGTTGGGCCGCCGCGGGCGGAAGCGGGGGCGGTGGTCTTTTCGCCTCTCTGCTCTCTTTCTCTCAGTTGGCGGACAAGAGAGTGGGAGGGAGAGGGGAGAGAGTGGGAGACAACGCCAACGAATGGGCAAGAAAAACTAACGAAAGAGAGCAGGCGGAATGGAACGGAATGGCAGCCCCTTAAAGTATTGATTTGCTGGCGGTGGCGGTGGCGCTGCCACTTCTTATACTTACCAATCAAATAAAATTTCCGATCCGATCGGCCAAGAAAAGCTGGGACGTGGTCGCTCGCTCGGTCGCTTGCTCGCTCTGCCCCCTCTCACTCACACTCTCGCTAGCTGGCAGCTGGGGCCATCGATGTAACGCATTATTATTTAATTCGCTGTCGTCTTTTGTTTTCCGTTTTCCGCTTTCCGTTTGCCGTTTTGCTTTTCCGTTTTTCCGATTTTCCGAAAGTGGTTAGTGGAAAGGCCGACTTTTACCGAGCGACGACAGCGACACACACAACGAAATGCAAATGCAATACATATCTTTCTCACTCGCTCACTTGCCCGCTCGCTCGCTCGCTAGCTGGCTCGCTCTCTCGCTCGCAGCAGCTCTGGTTTTCAATCAGATTTTTCTTTACTTTTCGTTTGCTTATATTCTTATCGCGATGATGCCTTCGAACCCGTCGTCCCGTCACCGATTTTCACTTAAATTACGAGTATTCGTAGTCCCTGTCCCTTCTCACTGCACTATTGGCAACAAATGGAAATTCGCTATATATTCGTATTCGTAAGCTATGTATCCGCGATGGGTAACTTGATATATTTAGACGGGCGACAGCAGCAGGATGACGGCCGCTGGTGGGGGCAACAACTTCACGTACGACGTTCGTCCGACACACACACAATGCAGTTAAATATTACTATTTTCCTTTGGCAGCAACAAATGTATGGACGTCTTTTTCTTTCCCCAAAAAAATTCACATTACGGCAGCCATATTGTGTGGTTGCGTGTGACCAGCTGGGGGGACGAAACGACCTAAAAAAGGCCGAAAGTGGACTGTTATATTCAAGTCAGAGGTGGAAAAACGTCGACTACATAGATTTTTATTTAAATCATCGCCAGAACGACTAGGGACGTTAGAAAGTAAATATTTTAATTAAAAATAAATATAACGTGATTTATTTCTGTTATATAAAAAAAAAAACTACAAAAATACAATTAAATTAATATATTTACAGGTATTTCTTAAATTAGTAGACAAATCACATAGTAAAGTGAATAAAGCGAATTGTTAAATAAAATAGAATTAAAAGAGATTTTTTCCACAAACGCATGGAAGCTGGTTCAGTCACTACCAGTATGAGATAACAGTGGGAGAACCTATAAAATCTAAATACTGAATAGATTAACGTCCTACATCAGATAGTGAGATAAGCTAATGACAGTAATTGCAGATAATAACCGGTTCTAACTCTAACCTCCACGTGGCCCAGAATTTCTAACTCTTACAATGCTAGGGAATCCCCAGCTTTAAACCCTCTATCCCTCCATTTTTGCTTGATTTTAATCAATTTTAATCTAATCTCCATTAGGTATATTTCATGATTACCACCAATAGAAAATAAGCCCCATTTTCCACTAAATAAATTAAGCCAAGCCCCCGGCAAGGTCGTGCGTAGATCTTATCAAGTAGCTCTAAAGCGTCGGAGGTTGTTGCACTGGCATCAGTCTCGTGGTCCGCTCGTGGTGAACGGACGGACAGGAAATGGGAGACAAAATAAGGGAGAACTACAATGCAGAGTCCTTTGAGAGGGCTCTGGCCTCATTCTACGCCTGTGAAAAGCTCAAAGTGGAGGACTTTAACCTTGAAACTGTAGTGCCGAGTGGCGCTTACTTCTGCAGTGTCATCCATCGGGTGGCCTTGAAGTTTCGGAGATCGCCCGAAGCTGATTTAGAGTCGGGACACTATATTATCAAAGACCTAATGCAAGCGGCAGCTGAGCTTGGCTCCAGCGAAAGGCAGATGTACGAACAGGTGCTTCCAGCCATGGCCAAGGTGCTTGAGAAGACTCCATCCATGCTGGTCGATCGCAAATTGAGCGCAGAGTGAGTAATTTAATGGTTGATTATTTAGTATTTACAATGCCTTCTTTTATCAGTTGCCTGCTGGCTAAGGTTTCACCGGGCAAGGAAACATACATTCTGGAGGACCTTGGCGCACTGGGCTACGTCGCCTTGGATCGTTTTCAGGGTCTGGGCCTTGAAGACGCCAAGATTTGTTTGCGAAAAACAGCTCAGTTTCACGGAGCCTCCATGGTCCTTCGGCAGGAGCAGCTCTCCTTGGTGGAGCAGCTTCCCCCATCTGCTTACTCAAAAGGAATAACCGATCCCATTATGAAGGGAATTCTTTATGATGCTACAGAGTTTGCGGCTGATTTGTTTGCCGAAGAACTGCCGCAGATAACCAAGAAAATGAAGGCTCAGATACCTGATGCTTATTCACGTCGCATGCAGGAGGCGGTGGACCCAAAGCTCTCGGCCTTTAACGTAATTTGTCACGGCGATGTCTGGCTGAATAATATAATGGTCAACAGGGCCACCAAGAGGGCTGTCCTGGTGAGTGGGATACTCCTTCGACTCAAAGATCTGCCTCTAACCTCTAATTGTTTGCTTTCCAGTTTGATTTCCAGAACTGCTTCTGGGGTAGTCCTGCCATCGACCTGCACTTCTTCTTTCACACCAGCCTCCAGCAGGACTTGCTGCTTCACCAGCAAGATGAACTTCTGAAGCACTACTTTGACGCACTCACCGAAACCTTGGGATTATGTGGATTCACCGGATCCAAGCCCACTTTTCAGCAGCTGAAGGCGGAGTGGCAACGGTGTTTGTTTTACGGGTACTTCTCCGTCACCTGTGAGCTTCCCACCTGCTGTGCCTCGGCGGAGGCCAGCAAGGGCTTCAACTGCCTTAGCTTTGCTGATTCGAAGAAAATGCAAATCAGGCGTCGACTGCTTTTCGAGAACGAGCGAGTTCGTCAAACAGTCAAAGCCAGTCTGGTGCACTTTGACCAGCAGGGAATTCTGGAGACGCCTTAGATGTCACCAATTTTTTTTGGCATCGCTAAAAAGTTGTATGTTATTTGGCGAAAAGAAATTAATTTTTTGTGTAATTGTTTCATTTTTTAAGTTTTTATATTTTTCCAAAATTTTATTTTTCAAATTTGCCACTCGTTTTATCGCTCAAATCGCGCTCTTCGATGATAAAATGTATTTAATATTCGATTATTTTGATCGATTACAATTAGAATTGTTGGTTAGCAGTGTCCTCAACCCTTCCACTTCTCTTATGACAGTTTATAAGAGTTGAGGACCCATTTCAACAACCTTTCCCATGACCTTCGACTCTAATTTGTTTCGTTCTAGGGCTAGAAGATATATCGAGTTATAAAATGAAATTACCAAAAAAATTTTAAGTTTAAATATTATAAAATAATGTCCGTCAAATTACCGTCGAAATGGAACGGTGGGAAAATGGAACAGGGGAGGGTTTTTTATTTTTAATTTATTTAATTCGAACAAAATAAAAAGCCTATATGTTAAGAATTAAATTTACTATTAGTTTATCTTGGGTTTGGGCAGGTTTGGACAACGCAAGTACCTTAATTATTCATTTGAAAAATTAAATCTTCACCTTTTTAAAGATTGCTCCCCTCATAGAGGATGTACCGCTATACACTGTAAGCCAGGCTTTGGGGCACATATTCAAGTATTATCCCTGAAAGTTGCATTAAAATCGTATCGACAGTTTTTAAGTAAATTGTTCAACAGTGGCCAAGCCTATGGAAATCTTCCATACAAAAACGGTCAGCAAAAACTAAAGATCATATAGCTTCGCTCTCAGAGGATGTACCAATATGCCTTATGGGCATATTGGGGATCGAATTGAGAACATTTGGTGAAAATTTCATAAAAATCGTATCGGCAGATTTTGAGAAAATTGCATTACAGTGGTGCGTTCAAAAAACATCTAACGGAAAGCGCGAGTTCCGTAGCTGGAACCGGTCGGGAACCAGTGAACCAGTGAACTAAAGAATCACCACTGGACCCATGTTAAATATTCAAAAATTAGGCGGGCCATGTTGGTGTAGGTCAGGCAACAACAGAAAGGGTTGAATGCTCTCAATTCTCTCTCCATATGATATTTTCGACGCTAACTTTCAAGAAATTATAATGACCTCCACAGAGGATAGTATATCAAACGAAAGGGGAGAATATTCCCTAATTTCGAATTAAACTTCATTAATATCGTATCGACAGATTTTGAGAAATTTCCATTTTTCTCTTTTTGTCTATTTAATGAACACTGGCTTCATATCGATAAGAGTGCCTCCGACGCCCTATCGATGAATATCCCGCCGAAAAATAATTCTTATTGACCATTCCAAAAATTGTTTAAAATAATGCATGCTAAATGAAGAAATTTCCATATACGACTGGGAGAATATTCACGTCAGACTCTTCCTGCCTCTTCTAGAGTTTTAATTACCCAGAATACGGTCATACCTTCTGTATTTTTTTCTGAACCAAACACAGTCTCTTCTAGTTTTGCCAGTGATGAGCCCTCGAATAAGCTAGACTCTAAGAAATATAAGCTAAAATAAGCTTATAATTACCAAAAAGAAAGAAATCATACATTATTAAGTCCTTATTGTTTTAAATTTAGTTCTGCAATCAAACAATTTAAAATGCCTTTTGTTTATATGAGTTCAATTAATTAAGCCCCGTTCAACTTCGTCATTGGGCCACTTGAATTGCTAAAACCGCAAGGGACTCAAATCCCTTGTTTTCAGTGTCCGATATTGTAAGATATTTTTCTTATAAAACAAATCGTTTATGTCACAAAAGCAATTATTGCTGGAATATGATAGATGAAAATTAAAAAAGCCATTTTTAAGGCAATAAGTTATTCATCCGTAAATATGCTAAATCTAGCCTGAAGCCTGAAGAAAGCCAGACTGGCATCACTGCTGCTGACTATATAAGTGCGAAATCCTCTCCGAAAATTCGAATAATTTTTCGAAGTGTGTGAAGCGAACGGTTTGTGTGTGTTCGACTGCTATAAGCGAAAGATAATTTTAAGTTAAAAGTTCAAAAACCCACTACAAATACAAAATGAGGGAAATCGTTCACATCCAAGCTGGTCAGTGCGGCAACCAAATCGGCGCCAAGGTGAGTTTCCCACACAGTTTTTAAAATTTTCAGCCCGTTTGCCGGGATTGTTCTCGAGTACAGTTGCCAAAATGGCGTCATTTTTGCACGGCGGCTGCCCATGTGGCAAAAATTTGTATTGAGGCCGCCGGCAATTTCACACACACAGCGCAAATTATGTATATCTCGAAACATAAGTATGTGTGTGCGAGTTTGCCGAGTCCCGGCATCTGTGCTGGTATGTTTGTCCGATTTCGAAAAGATGCTTGCATTTTGTTGTTTCATTGAGGCATTTGGGTTCTAGACTCGACTACTACAGTTAGGCACGCCCTAAATTAGTAGGAATACCTAGGGCTACCTTTAGGGCCGTTGACTTTGGCCATATGTGCATGTAATTATAGTTGGGTGTGTCTGCATTTACATTGGACTGTCTGCGTATGTGTGCGTGGTGAGTGCATGAGTCATTTTCCCTGCGGCAAAATACTTTCATAGTTTTCCTCCGGTTGTGAAAGCCATTTCACCGCACAGATGGTGAAGGGTACTTTTCTTACTTTTCGACTCACACCGACAGCCGACAGACACGCAGAGTCATAAACACACTCGTACATGGCATTCGTGCAGCTGTGAGTGTAAGCGTCGGCCGGTTTTTGCCGCTATGCGTCTTCTAAAGAGAAAACATGACGTCATTTTAACCTAAAATGGCTGAACCGGTCGCCGTTGACCGGTTCGTAGAGTATAAGAGAGTTGCGCTCCATACATAATTGGTATGTATTTTGTACATACACATTCATCCATAAATGTTTCTGCATGTGTTTGTGAGTCTGCAGATGTCTTCGTTCTATCGATTTTCTTGCATTCCATTCGGTCGATTTTTGTATTTTGCACTACTCCAGCGCCGCTTGGCTGTGCTATCTTATCTCTCCGGCCTGAAAACATTTTCTATTTTTCGGTCATGACGATATGAATACATGAATGTTGTGCGCAGCACTGCTCAAAGTAAAACTGCAATTTGCAACTCTCAGTTATTTGTAAGGCGGCCGGCGAGAGAAGAGAGGCTGCAAAATGAGATGACCATATACAGAGGAATTCTCCATCTGTCTCTATCTGATTTTCTCTCATACCCACACATACACTCGAACGCCGCTCTCTAGCACAGCCAGGTTAGAAGGGCGGTGCTGCACATGCGTGCAGATGGCGGAGGGATAACGGGACAGGGACAGCCGGCATGATGACGAATCCGCTGTGTCATCGCCTGTTTCTAGTCCTTGCCGGAAAATCGATGGCCATGTCCTGAGAATAGGCCGAAAACCACCCCCGGAAACGCCTAAAAAATCCCCTTAGACTCTGAGCAGCTGCAACATAACAATTGTTGTGCCCAAGTAAGGCTCTGGGTGTGTGAGTGTGTGCGAGCAGCGCTGGCTTAAAAGGGAATATTTCTATATATAAAATCCGGTACCATTTCGCTTTACGAGTGGCAACCACGCATTTCCCCCGTACGTAGTACGAACGTTCCCAATACCCGACTTATTCCAGCAAATTGTTTTATTTGTTTACGCGACATAAACAACGAGCAGAGCTAAACTTTGCTTTGAGGGGTGACGTAATGCCCCGAAAAACAGACGATTTATGCGCCAGATGGTCGACGGTTGGAGCTCTCTAAGCTGCAGTTTAACCTCTGGCAACGCCAACGCCGACGCCTCTCTCCAAGTACCTCCACCTCCTCCTCCGTTTCCGTCTGAGCCAGAGAGTGGGCTGAGATACAAGCCTCAACCGGTGATGTAAGCCATCGGAAACTGGGGGGTTTGGGTTGGTGGAGAGCTGGAGAGCATGCAACCCGGCTCTGAGGTCGCCGGTTGTGCGTGGGGGCAGCAGACAGACACCTCGGCCCACGCCCGAAGATTCAAGAGAGATCGTAGCGCACCGGATCGGGCCAGGCCGACGGTGACAGCTGCGCCTCGAGATCCGAAACCGCAGCCAAAGCCCACGCCAGATGACGTTATCGTTGGTGGTGGTGGCGCACCAAAAATGGCAGCGGAATGAGTTATGTTAATCGGAGCTCGGCCCATACACAGAGTTTATGATGGCGGTCGCCGCCGCCGACACACATAGGTGCCTCAGCATACATGGTTACTCTATATAGCCTAGAGCCCAGCCTAGACTTGGGTACATACATAATTGAGGCCTGTGCTCTCCTCGCGCCCATTCATTCCAATCGATAAAGATACACACTCATTTGGCTGACTGCCTTTCCAAGTCAGAACTTTCCCGAGTCGAATTTTCTCTATGAATGGGCTTCATGTGTGGTTTTGAGTGCTCAAAACTCGAACTTTCTCCAAGCTTTAATTGAGGTTTTGCCCCTTGAAGGTAATTACACACCAACAGAGGTTGAGTTCTCAAGTGTAGATAAATTAACACGTCAGCGTATAGTTAAGTCTTGTGATCGAGATAAAACGACAAAATAGTATTGAGGTTTCTTCCATTTGATTCCTATAGCAATAATAGCCAGGTTGAATGCTATTTTCGTAACTATAAATACTTCATTGTCCGAATTTTATAATAAAATATTGATTTTTCAACGTAGTGGCAAATTTATATATCCGTAATAACTAGGGAGCATAAGCAAACCTTTAGTACATTGGAAAAAGGTGTGGCAGATGGCAGATGTAATAACCAAATGAATTTTACAAGCAGATTTATTGCTAATAGTTAAATAAAGCGACAGATGGCTTTTCCAACCTACTTATTTGCCATTTAAAGAACTCTTATATTTGACAATTGGACCATTTTTGGAATTACTTAACAAGCTAAGCTGATGACTCATTCGTGAATCATAAATCGATTTTCCAAACTCTGGCCTTTTCTAAACCTTCTTTTGTTTTCTCCTACTACTTTCAGTTCTGGGAGATCATCTCCGATGAGCATGGTATCGATGCCACCGGCGCTTACCATGGTGACAGCGACCTGCAGCTGGAGCGCATCAATGTGTACTACAATGAGGCGTCCGGCGGCAAGTACGTGCCCCGCGCGGTCCTTGTTGATCTGGAGCCCGGCACCATGGACTCTGTGCGATCAGGACCTTTCGGCCAGATCTTCAGGCCCGACAACTTTGTCTTCGGACAGTCTGGAGCCGGCAACAACTGGGCCAAGGGTCACTACACAGAGGGCGCCGAACTGGTGGACTCTGTCCTCGATGTTGTCCGCAAGGAGGCGGAATCCTGCGACTGCCTGCAAGGCTTCCAGCTCACACACTCGCTCGGCGGCGGTACCGGCTCCGGCATGGGAACCCTGCTGATTTCCAAGATCCGTGAGGAGTACCCCGACAGGATCATGAACACATACTCGGTGGTGCCCTCGCCCAAGGTGTCTGACACCGTGGTGGAGCCCTACAACGCCACTCTGTCTGTGCACCAGCTGGTGGAGAACACGGACGAGACCTACTGCATCGACAATGAGGCTCTCTACGACATCTGCTTCCGTACTCTCAAGTTGACGACGCCCACATACGGTGATCTGAACCATCTCGTTTCGCTGACCATGTCCGGCGTTACCACCTGCCTCCGTTTCCCTGGTCAACTGAACGCTGATCTCCGCAAGCTCGCCGTCAACATGGTTCCCTTCCCCCGTCTTCACTTCTTCATGCCCGGCTTCGCTCCCCTCACATCCCGCGGCTCCCAGCAGTACCGCGCCCTCACCGTGCCCGAGCTGACCCAGCAGATGTTCGATGCCAAGAACATGATGGCTGCCTGCGATCCTCGCCACGGTCGCTACCTTACCGTCGCCGCCATCTTCCGCGGACGCATGTCCATGAAGGAGGTCGACGAGCAGATGCTGAACATCCAGAACAAGAACAGCTCGTACTTCGTCGAATGGATCCCCAACAACGTTAAGACCGCCGTGTGCGACATCCCGCCCCGTGGCCTGAAGATGTCCGCCACCTTCATTGGTAACTCTACTGCCATCCAGGAGCTGTTCAAGCGCATCTCCGAGCAGTTCACCGCTATGTTCAGGCGCAAGGCTTTCTTGCATTGGTACACCGGCGAGGGCATGGACGAGATGGAGTTCACCGAGGCCGAGAGCAACATGAACGATCTGGTGTCCGAGTACCAGCAGTACCAGGAGGCCACCGCCGACGAGGATGCCGAATTCGAGGAAGAGCAAGAGGCTGAGGTCGACGAGAACTAAATCCCCATTCTCGATCAATGTTTTGCGAAAAAAAGAAATGCGAGAACAAAGAATTCATTCAGTTGTAATATGTTTGTTCTTTTAACAACAACGTAATCAATAAAGTCGGATCCCATTTTGTTCACAAGTCTAAGCCACACTTCTTGTTACTATTTTTGGAAGCGTATAAGTTATAACCCTACTTTGCTAGGGAAAGCGGGCATAACCATTCTCCAGCTGCTTAGGTCTTGGGATGTGGGCATGTTTGTTGATAGTTGATAATTTCATTGACCGAAATGATCTATTTATAGATTGTTATTTATTAGGAGGTCTTAACCTGCCTCAACTTTCAGAGTATATTTAAAAAAAAAAAAAAAAAAAAAAAAGCAAATTGAATTCGCCCTTGAGAAGGTGGGCAGTATTATCTTGAACGTAGGAAGTGGAAATTTGCAGCCCACATACAGTGTGTCGTTATTTTTGTTCGACTGCAATCTTAAATATGGCCTTGTGTGTCTAGTTTTGATCAATTTTCTTGTCTACAATTTCCCACACGTATTTTTATTAAGATGTACTTGTACATTTGCAGGTAGAGTTAATTTTGAAAACATATGTCATCAATTATGACTCAACTCATAACCTTAATCCGGTTCGGCAAAATAAATTACCCAATTAAATAAATCATAATACATTTGTTTTTTAATAAACCCAATTTTAATTAAATTACCTAATTATTTATTAAGAAAGTAATTGGTCTTTTATTATTAAACTTAATTTTGTTGCAAAATCTTTTTTTGTCAAGCATGGTAAAGCAGTTTGCCAAAGCATTCCGGTTTTACAAAAAGCAGTGTAGGTTGCAAGCAGTGAAATGTGAAATTTTTCGGAAAAGCAGTTGGTCAACCATTTCCCATATAACTATGGCAACTCCATTCTCTCTAGACATTAAAGAAACTTATTTGAAGAATTTAGGGAGAATGTCCCCACAAAACAGAGTTTTCCATGTTCTCCAAAGAGAACCCGGAAAATTACCTGATTCTCAGGCAAATAAAGCCAACAAATTTTCTCGAAAATTACGGTAGCGCCAATATCAAATTTAGGAGCTACTGAAGTGTGACCAATTGCCACCAAGGGGAGTAAGCACTAAGAGAATAAAAATCGATAGGAGATGATAGTATCGCTTTTTTAAAATCATCGATGAGATCGATTGTGATATCGATGATTTCCCAGCTCTAAAGTAAGGTAAAATAAAAATATTTTTGCGAGCATTATTAATCCTCAAAAAAGCAATTTCGATGATAGCAATGGACGAGCAGCGCGGCGACAAAATCTATGGCGGATGCGAGGGGCCGGATGCCATGTACGTGAAGCTGATTTCCTCGGACGGCCACGAATTTGTCGTAAAACGGGAACACGCTCTCACCTCCGGCACAATCCGGGCGATGTTGTCAGGCCCTGGCCAGTTTGCCGAGAACGAGGCTAACGAAGTGCATTTCCGGGAGATTCCGTAAGTAGAGACCCCGCCTGGGGGCCACGGGCGGTTGCTTTGCCACCTGGGCAGCGCCAAGTCATCCGGTGACCTATTGACCGGCGACAAATTCGCACATACATATGTACATATGTGTATGTACATACACACGCATACATGTACATATGTGGCACCAGGCAGGGCCCAAGCTAAAGTGCAGGGATTACACAGATCGCTGGAAACGATTTAAGACTCGGATCTGTACTTTGTAATCTTTAGAGCAACTGCGAGCAATATAGTGGCGGAAAAGGGCCTTCCAATATTTACTAAAACAATAACGTTCATTTTAATGAACTTTTACAGTCCAAAAGAGATTAATAATTCCATAGCGAAGGACTCTATATATAACTTCATGACAAAGAAATAATATGTACTCCAATTATTCACCTATTTCACCACAAGACTATGTAGAAACTAATAATTTTTGTCGGTAAATAAATTATTTATCATTACATCTGTAATAGCAATTGTTTGAATTGTTAATATAAATAGAATGTCCCATTTTCCAGCGCTATTTTCCTTGCCATATCTGTACAGGTTTAAAGAGCTTAGATTATGCGACATTTTCCCTGAGAACAATCTGTTAATCTTGTAATTGCATAATTCCCTTAGCTGAAGCACTGTTTGCAACTATTAACCATTTCGTTTTCTTTTCAGATCCCACGTCTTACAAAAGGTCTGCATGTACTTCACCTATAAAGTGCGTTACACTAACAGTTCTACCGAAATACCCGAATTCCCAATCGCACCAGAGATCGCACTAGAACTTTTGATGGCGGCTAACTTCTTAGACTGCTAAATTAAATAATATTGGTTAATTTGAATTTACATATATTATTTACCATTTAACGAAGGGAAAGCTAACCTGCTTAGCCATCTTCGCCTGTGTTAATTTGTAATGAAACGAATAGATTGTCCATGCGAAAAAATAAATTTCTGTTGATTTCCTAAAAGTCATATTCGTAATACTCATTTTCCGAAAAAACAATCCTTTTTTATTAAGAAAAGAAAGTGTTAAAAATCTGAAGATCTATTTGGAGTGCTTAGACCTGGCCTTGGCGGCATCTTTGTTGTTTAGCATGGCGAAACGCATTTGCTGGATTAGCCATTGGACACCCTCGCCGAGGCCTTCACCAGATATGGCATTGCTCGAGCAGATGTGCCAGGGTTTCTCTTTGATATTCTCCAATCTCAGAGCTGAAACATGTAAGAGATGGGATACATAAGTGTATACAATATTACTTTTAAAGTTACTAAATTAAAGAAAATTTTAAACAAGTTCTGGATCAGAAAATAATAAACTTTCATTCGGAAACAAATACCCAAGGCTCTTAAATATAATTGAAATTAATCATCCCTTTCAGTACCTGCTGCTATTTTCACACTGGAAAGGGAATCTTCCATGTCCGACTTATTTCCATAGAAGAGAATTGGCACTATTCGGTTGCATAAATCTGGATGAGTCAGCACAAGATCCAGCTCATCCTTGACCACAACTGAAATGGAAACTTTCAGCAATTGAAGATGGACTGGAGTGATTAACCAATACCAAATCTCATGCGGTCGCTGGAGTCGATGACGTAGATAATTCCATGACAGTTCTTAAATTGGTGCTCCCAAAGGTTTCGATACCGCGTAGCTCCAGACATATCAATTGCCTTTATGCTAACGCCAGACATGCCTGTTCCAAGATGATGAGTACACAGTTATAGGAGCTTCATACATATATTCCACACCCACTTACTATAAAACTGCTCCACCATAAAGCCAACAGTCGGCACAACAATGGACGTCTGTTCGCTGGATTTTTTAAAATGATTGATTATAGAGGACTTGCCGCTGTTGTTCAGGCCCAGCACCAAAATTGTCATTTTATCCTTTTTAATCTTTATCAAGTCAGCCAAATTGTGCAACATTCCCATTTTGGTATTGGACTGGCATCAGTTCTATTTTGTTTACGGCGATACTTCTGACGTGTTTGGCCCTGCAAAGGACTTTCGGTTGTCATGGCAGCGGCATGGTGTTGACATCGATTTATTGAAACTTTCGGCCACCTTCAACTTTGGCTTCCGCTTCAGAGTATCTCCCACACACACAAATTTTCAAGTTCACCACACGCCTGACATTGAACTAAGCTCAAACTGCTCAAACCTTCACAGCTTTAATTACAAAACACAAAGCTAAGTACACTTGAAATGTAATTGGATGTGGCAGTATTTACCAAACATTGAAATTAACTGCAATAGCTTCTAAATTCCATAAAAAGAATGCAATTCTATGAGAAGAATTTCTAATCACAACAAACTAAAAACGTGTCCAATAGATTAACAAACCTTCGAACAGTGACACACATTTGGAGTTACGCCCGCCTGACACGATAAATACTGATATCAGACATGTATAAGTTTTACGAGTTGACACAAGCCAAGGTTTATTGTAGAATTCTTCTTAAAAAACATGGTTACGGGTAGAGTGCTTCTACTTCTTGCTGTTCAAGATGATGCCATCGTATTTCTGTTGGAACCATTTCATGGCATCCTCCTTCGTCAGGCGGTGGGGGAAGCCCACGGTGCCAGACTTGCGCTTCCTGTGGTTCACGTTGTAGCCTGAAATCAGAGAATAACCAGTTAGCAATCTTCAATGTTTGATTTCAAGGGTGCGCGACTGTAGAAATTGTACCGTGTGGCCTTGAAAGGAGAACAAACAAGTCCAGCTAAGCACATCTTCTTTTCTTTGCGCACATTCACTGAGCATCAGAGCCTTGGTCGGCTGAGATACCTAATTAAGTGCACGAAAACAGGGCGACTCTGAAGCAAGATGCTTACCTGGGCGGCCGAGAACGACGTAGAAGTCCAGACCATAGATACCGATGGAGGGATCGTACTTGATGCCCAGATCGATGTGTTCCTGGATGCCGAAACCGAAGTTGCCGGTGGAGGAGAAGTTGTCGCGACGCAGCTCGTACTCGCGCACCTTCAGGCCACGCTCCAGAATCTCCTCGGCCTTGGCGCCACGCACCGTGCAGTGCACAGCGATCTTCTCATTACGACGGATTCCGAAGGAACGCACTGTGTAGCGGGCCTTGGAGAACACTGGCTGCTGACCAGTCAGCTGCTCCAGCACCTGTGGAAGTATACATGGCGTTGTAATTAGCTTCCGCCAGCACACCGGTGACAATCAAACTCGTTTACCTTGGCGGCACGGGTGAGCCTATCACCGGACTCTCCCACGCAGATGTTCAGGCACAGCTTGCGGATGTGCAGATCCCGCATCGGGTTCTTCGCCGGGTCGCGCTTAATCTTGGGTTCCTTCTTAGCAACGGCCTGAAACAATCAATGGAATTCGTCACTTGGGGGTCGGAAACACGCAAAATAACATTTCGGGCGGCATTTCGAACGTTCGCACGGCGCATTCGCACTCTAACATTCGGCAAAGGCAGTGGAATAATCGTCGATGCAAGCAGTTAAAAATCTTCCAAAATTTTCCGTAAACCTACCGCCATTATGGTTTTTAGGAAAGAAAGGAAAGAGGAAGAAGTTGATTAGGGTTGTCGAAAATACAGCAGACTATCGATATATCGATATTTTTAAAAGAACTAATATATCGTAACGTATTAGCCGATGTAACCAAATTTGCTTTGGTTGGCAGAATAATAAAATTACTGATCCGTGATGAATTTCAAAAGTTAGTCGCGGTGAATTCGTGGAACAATAGGAGCATAATAAAACGAAGCGGATTGTTGTATACATATTGGCGGACATCGATTATGAAAATATCGATAAATAACGTCTTGAAAACCATGAGCAGAGGTACCACATAAATTTTTTAAATAGGGTGGCAGCGCCCATTTAAAAGGTAAACAAATTAGACTCTATTGTCCAATCAGAAAATCGAATACTAAAATTTCAGAAAAAGCCCGAAAATGGCCACTTTTGCGGCATCTAGGCACATTAACACGCTCGAGACCCTCGCGACCGTAATGTCCGGCAACGCTGGTCGCTCACGCATCGATTCTCAAAAGTCTGGCGACGCAAGTCGCTCGAGAATCCAGTGTTGCCAGAGTCACCGGTCGATTTAGTGGCTTTTGGGCACACTAAAAAGGCTAATAAATACTAATAGGCCGATATCGATAAGCAAATCGTTGTCACAATCGTTTTTAAAGTTTTAAAATAAATAAAACATAAAATTAACATTTCTGTTAATTAATTTGCTGTTAGGCGCATAATTTTCTAGAAGAAACTATCCATAGTTGGCTTCAGCGCGAACTGAAGATATTTCACTCATTTTCGAGTGGTTTTTGGGGAAACTAAAAAAAACACAGAGTTTTAGAAGGTCAGATACATTAGTATGCAATGACAATCTTTTTAAAGTTTTTGTTAATTTTTTAAACATTTTTCGAGAAATATATTCGTGGCTTAATAATAAATCCTCTGTATACTAAATAAATTCCTAAAGTTGGAAATTTTGTACTATATATTAAAATTTTTTTGATTTAGCTATAAATATACGATTGGTTAATGTTTCTTGTATAAAAATTGCTAATATATTCTGTTTCCTTGTACTAAAACGTATAATATATTTAAAATATTATAATCTCTTTACTAACTTGTTACTCATTCAAATCAAACCACTGAATTTGTTGGGCTTATTCTACATCCTTTATTAAACGTGCCGTTATTGTTTATTTGAATTAATATTTGTATAATATTTGAAAATTTATTAATGTTTCAGTAAATTTCGAAAAGGTCAACATAACTATATGTTCTTTAAACAGCTTAATCGATGGATTTCATCTTGCAGAGGTGGTTAACGGGTATCATCTTAACCTCGTCGTTTATTTTGCAGACGAGCACATCGCCCTCCTGTTTGGAAAGCACTCTGCCGACAGACTCACGCTCCTCGCCGTAGATGACCTTAAACTCATCGCCACTATTGGGTGGCACTGGAGCCAGATGTTCACTTACAATGGACACACTGCGATCCTCCTGGCGCAAGAATACCGAGCATACGCCATTGGAAACCGTTCGGATAATGCCCGTCTGCCCAACGAGATCGGTGTCGTCGTGGGTGTGGATGCGAACCTCAATGTCCGTTGTGCACCAGTCACCCATCGAGGAGTCCAAACTGGCTCCGGGGGTCTGGGGATTGTACGGGGACTGCGGAATACCACCCGGAGTATTCGGCGAATAGGTAGATGGCGATGGAGTGTTCATGTAGCCAACAGGATAGGGTGATGGAGCGGGACTCGGGCTAGGATTGAAGGGACTATAACTCCTATCTGATCCGTACAAAGTGCCAGGTGTTTGAGGAGCAAACTGGGATGTCATCTGATAGCCAGGAGTACCTAAAAGAGCCCAAGAGATTAGAGAACGATTCAAAAATAGAATAGAAAATCTTACTTGGATTGTAGCCAGGGCTGGGGCTGGGCTCCTCAAGGGAATAATCGAAATCGTTGTTCCTGGCCGGCGTAGTGTTTGCAGTCGGATCCCAGGCACCGTGCCGCGGCGTCATGCTGCCATCGTGAGACGGTGTCATTGTACCATAAGGAGTACGAGTATCCGTATCCCAGTTGGGTGTCTGGCTTCCCACCAACGGAGTCTTTGATCCGGCAGCGGTGTAGCTGGGCGTCTGCGCTCCATAACCGGGAGTACGAGCTGGGGTGCGTCCGTAAGTGGATACACTGCCCTCCTTTCCGGGCACGCCCACAATGGCAATATGGTTCCGGTCCACCGAAATCGTCTGGCATGAGGTGTGCAGCTCTACACGAGCTGTGCTTTCGGTTGCATCCTTAACAATGCCCACAGCGCCCTTGTAGGGCCCTCCACTAATCTTGATGGTTTTACCCAGAATCTCGCGATCGCGGGTGACACGGAATCCGCCCCGGCCGCCACGTGCCCCTCCTCGAGCTCCGCCCCGACCACCGGATGGATGCATGGGTGATTGAATGCGCGGCGACATGAATCCCAGGCCACCAAGAGTTCCTGCATTATTGACATTGGTCTTGCTGCCTCCAGCCAGCTGCAAATGTCGCGTCTTGCAAACAAATATTCCACCATTCTCCGTGTACATGCGGCAATGCAGAAAGGCCAGACTGCGGTAAAGATGCTTAATCTCACCAGAACGGCCCTGGAAGAAGAGAGTGTCTGTTAAGCGATATGCTACTGACAGGCTTTTGGAAGAACTTACAGCATGAGGACCCTCCATAACCTTGACAATATCGCGGCGGCGAATCTGGTTCTGGTCGGCATCCAGGGCCACGGTATTACGGTTCTCCCTTCGCTTGTGCAAGGCAGTTGGCTTGCACTCAATGCACTTTCCATTCATGCCCAACACATGGAAGTTCTCGCGCTCCAGTCGTACGATAACGCCCACATTCTGGGAACTATACGATATAGAGATTTTAGAGCGTGCTTAACAAACAAGGAATAAATAAAAGCTCACTCGAGTTGCACCAAGTCTCCCCACTGGAACTGACCGAGACAGTCGACACCGGTGGCCACATCGGAACACAACTGCAAGTCCCTCGGCAACACCTCCAGCTCGTGGTTGGTTAAATCCGAGACCAGCACCACTCGTTGGGGCTCAACGCGAATGATGAGACCAGTTTCGCCCTCATATCGACCGGCCAACACCCTGGCGTGGTCACCGGTCTTGAAGTACTTCCGCAATTCACTGGCTTTGAAGATTAAAGGATCCTGGAACATAAATAAATGTAGTGGCTAATAGGATTTGTTAATTGTTTAACCAAACCTTGAGATCCTGATGTTTGGGCATGACCGTAATCATAGTGCCGTCAATGGCCACAATCTTGGCCTGTAAGTTCTCCAAGTCACCGATGCAAACTTCAACGTTGTCACCCATTGAGAATGAATGGGTTGAAGTGGGATCATCCTTTATGCTACCGAGAATTTCCAAGTTGACCTCTGTATGTGGCAGACACGTGCGAATTAATATTAGGTCAAAGAATCATACTTCTGTTGTCGTTTACCCTCTGGAGATTCCTCAAAGCGTTCTAGCTCGGCTAGAGTGGGCTTTACACCATCAGACAGAATGGCTGACATGGTAAAGTTCTTGTAGAGGAAGCCCTTCCGAGAATATCGGTTGCCCTCGAAAAGCAGGAAGTCACCATCGGAGTGGACTTCGCCTCCAATTGCCCTAGAGATTACAATGGGTTAATAAGAAGAATTTTAAAAAGGTATGAAGATTGTATACCTCACGGCTTCTGGATCAAACGGCTTTGCTGGAGGACGACGTTTCTTCTTGCGCTTGCTATCGTCACTCTCCTAGAGATATATATTCCACTTTAAATTCACTCTTGACTTTTGATAATCCATTCCATACCGTTGCTGTCGTCCTCAATGCGCCTCGCATTCTTGTGTAGTCGATGCGTGGCAGTAACTTCAGGTGCACTTGATTTTGGGCCAAGTCCACATAGTCCACCTGTGCAATGTCGTCCTTGTAGAGGCCGCGCTTTAGGCGCACCCATTGCTTGACCTTGAGGCCAACCTGCTCCTTAACCACCTTGAGGACGTCTGTCATTTCCTTGATTGGCACCATCTCCTGCTTCCATTTGCCCATCCGAAGATTGCCCACATTGTCAATGGCCGTTTTGACATGCGTCTGCTTGTAGGCCTCCAGATAAATGTAACCTTTGACGCCTTCGGGAGCAATAATCGATTTGATTTGTAGGGGATCATCTGTGTTCAAGTAGGTTAAGAACTTTCTCATCAGCAGCAAGGCCGTGGCCTTCTCTTCTCCAATCCGGCATTTCACCATCCACAGATTCGGATCTCTGCGAGCATGGGAATATAATAGGGTTCCAGGAATGCAATTCTCAATCTTACTTGATACCCGGCAACAGGGTTTGCTGGGTTATCTCGTCCGACATCTCCTCCCCGCCATCGCCAAAGCGTCGCTTTGCTATCGACTCGTCAGCGTATTTCTTTCGGAGATACTCTTCGATCTCGTCTTCCTTTTGAGTGCTGAATTGAGGGAATTTCATAAGATTGCATATTTTACACAAAAACATGGTTTTACATACTCCCATAGGTTTGTGCCTCGTCGTCGGATTTCAATATCCCTGGCCGTAGGACCCAATTCGTCAATCTCGTTACCAACAATGCCAATCTCGTTGGCACCCTCTTCCCACTCATCGTCTTCGTCCACCTATCAGGTAAGTAGAGGGATATTTTAAGTTAAGTATATGTGCATTTGTGTTAAGTGCACCCACCTCATCATCCACTTCGGCCTCGTCAATGATGAATCCACCGAATCGCTCCTTCTTCTTCTTTTTCCTCGGGTGGTCCTCATTCTCCTCCTCCTCGTACTCCTCGGAATCAATGTCCTCGCCCGGCGGTTCCTCCTCCTCCTCTCCAGACTCATCGCTTTTGGCCCGGTTCCTACGCTGCGGTGACTCCGATCCTGAGCGCGAGTGGCCCGACTGGGAGCGGGATCGGGACCGCGAAGGTGATCTGGAGCCTGACCTGGATCGTGATCGCGAACGGAAGCCCGATTTTGACCTGACGCTGCGTTGCGAACGCTGTGACTTGTTGGATATGGAGCCATCCTCGGAGCCACTGTCCGACATATTGCTCACTTCAGAGTCCGACATTTCAGTCCCCGAAATGTGTAAACGTGTGCGGGTGCTGCTGGGAAAAATCCATAAATAAGGTTACTCCTGCCAAGTTCTTCTAATGCAAATTGAGTTCTATGAATTGGATAATTTCAGCAATGCTTGCGACATGTAATAACTTACTAATTATTACGCTTTTAATCGCAAATCGCTTTGAAATTCTACAAAGAAATTAAATTTTTTTCAACCACGCCAGATGTGGCAGTCTTCGACTTTGACAAAAATACCGAATAATTCTGGCCACACGGTGTGTGACCAGATCGATGTACCTAGGTACTAGTGTACCTAGAAGCCTGGGTTGGTGTATTTTTCGTTACAAGACTTGGTCACACTGGCTACTGCGGAGAAATAAGTAATCGCCTTTTTAACAAAATAACAATTTCTGGCTCGTTCAAGCCCGTTACAAACCCGATTCGCTCACTTGATTCCGCGATGCCACGACCCGGTCACGGCGCCAATCGGTTTTCTCAGAAATTAATTTAATAACAGTATCAACCCCTCACATCTGGCGCAGACTACGTATGTATGTATAAACAGATGCATGCATATACAGGCGGCGTGCGTGTGTGTGTGTACTACATACTGTGTATTTCCATAAACCGAGAGTTTGGCAATAACGAATATCTCGCTTTCCCGACGACCACGACCAGATTAAAGAATTCGGCTATATCGATCGCGATCGGCGACAGCCCGTAGTGCTGTTGGCTTCACAAGAGAGTGTGGGAGAGAGTAGTAGAGGTGTTTCGCTTTGCGGCAGTAAGGTGTGGTTCCGATTCCAACCACACAACAAAAAACGTAACGGGGTGGGAAAGTCTCTCTTTGCGCTTCCACCTGTGAAGATTCAGGCGACATTCGCAGGATTCGTGGCCAGCTATTGAGTGATGCAATCGATATCAGTGAAGCGGTGCCTAACATATGCCCATATATCCGCTTGTGGTGTCATCGCAGGTTGAAGAGTTTATCCGGAATCCCTGCGCCCTGTGCGGTAACTGTGGACTACCATGAACACTGCGGAAGCCAGCGGCAGCCACAACAGTCTACCGCCGCCCACCCAAAATGAGTGTGAGTGTTTGCGGCTCAGGTGGAAGCTTGTGCCTCTTGAGATAACGTAAGAACCTTGTCATCTTTCCCAGTGTCCCTTGAGGAGTATGTTATCCACGTGTATATGCCGAACAAGAGCTTCAAAGCTGTTCGCTTCAACGTCAAGGAGACCGTTTTCCATGTGATCCGGAAGACCGTCGAGGATCTGGGCAGGGATGGACAGCAGCAGCCCAGCATCCAGCGGTATGCCTGTCGCATGCTGAACATGATCACCAAGGAGGTGATCTGGCTGGCCAGGAGCACATCGATGCAGAAGGTGCTAAGCCACATACTGACGCCAGGCTGCTCGAACGTGGACTGCCCCAACAACCAGGCGGAGCTGGATGAGGGCATGCTGCAGCATCAGGAGCATGGCCGCCGGATCACTGCCAACAGGGTATGGCGCGTAGAGCTGAGGGTGCGCTACGTGCCGAACAGTATTCAGGACCTTTTCGACGAGGACAAGGCCACGTGCTTCTACTACTTCAATCAGGTAAAAAGCGCCCATTAAATGCAATTTATAAACCTCGAAACCCATACCCATTCTTGTTTTCAAGGTGAAAGAAGACTTTATTCAGGCCAATGTCGCCTCGATCGACACTGAGGTGGCGGTGCAGCTGTGCTGTTTGGGAATTCGGCATTACTTCAAGAACATCACGGTGAAGGCGCCCGACAAGAAGCAGCACATCGACTATATTGAAAAGGAGATCGGATTTAAGAGCTTTCTCCCGCAATCTGTGATAGCCACATCAAAGCCAAAGAATCTTAAGAAAATGATCCAAGTCGGTTACAAGAAGGTCTACAATTACAATGACATCGAGTACCTGACCCGGTAAGCATTTATTCTCCCATCCGGAGAGCATATTGAATTACGATCCCTTCATGCTTTCCAGGTTCTTCGATCTTTTGAAAAATATATATTTAACAAACTTTGAGCAGTTCTCGGTAACCCTGAGCTCGGCATGGAATATTTCTGGAATCCTACACGTCGGTCCTCACATTGGTAATGTTTTTCCCAGAACAAAGTTGTATTTTATATTGACATTTTTCTTTGAAACTTTGTAGGAATCTCTTATCAAACTCATCCGCAAGCGAGCTTAACGAATGTTGCCCAGTTTAAGGACGTCGTTGCTATTAAAACGTGCACTCTACCAAAGGAAAAGCTGCCGAAGTCTAGCGATAATTCTACAGAATCAGATGTCAATTGCAATTGCCAGAAGATCAAGACGCAGATCAAGATTTCTGCCTCCAACAATGTTGAAGATTTGGTTATTACGTGCAATGGAATTAATGTGAGTGTCCCTATATATTTATTGTTTTCAATTCACAATAAAATTTACTGCTTTCAGACTGCTGAGAGTATCGCCGACCTCATTGACGGCTACTGCAGATTGCTGTCAAAAGACCTAGAGTTTACGGTGTGGCAGCGTGAGATCAACGCTTCCAGCGATGATAGCGGCAAGGCATCGCCGAATGACGCCACACAGCTGGAGTCGAATAAATTGATGACTTCTTCGGGTCAGGGTAAGCCAATGCTGACGGACGATTACGCAGAGATTGGTTTGTTGGAGGGCGAGGGCGATTATTCAACGCCCACCGTTCGAAATTACGAGTTGGACCGAGCCCACATAATACCGAGTGCGAAAATAGGCGTGGGACAGTTTGGAGATGTTTATGTAGGCACATATACTCTACCAAAGTCGGCGACTAAAGTCAAGAACTTGCTGGGCAATGGGAAGGATAGTAGTAGCGACCAAAGACCAGATGTCATTCAGGTGGCAATTAAGACATGCAAAGCCAATGATGATCCCGAGAAAACTGAAAATTTTCTGGCCGAAGCTTGTAAGTAACTTAAACCTCTAGGTTTTTTATAGAAAATCTATAGTGATCTTGTGAAATTTTACAGATATTATGCAGAAGTTCGACCACCCGCATATTATACGCTTAATAGGCATTTGCAGCGTAATGCCCATTTGGATAGTCATGGAGCTGGCCAAGCTCGGTGAGCTAAGAGCTTATTTAAAGACAAATAGCGAAAGGTGAAAAGAATTTCTTACTCTCTGGAGAGTCTCCTTATGAATAATTATTCCTTCTTACAGATTAAGTCACGGAACTCTGCTAAAGTATTGTTACCAACTATCGACGGCCCTAAGCTACTTGGAGTCGAAGAAATTCGTACACCGAGACATAGCTGCGCGTAATGTACTTGTCAGCTCGCCAACTTGCGTCAAGGTTTGTCTTCCAGAGGATATTTAATTAATGGTATGATATTAAAGTGCTTTTCTAACGTTATAGCTGGCCGATTTTGGCTTATCTCGCTGGGTCTCCGATCAGTCGTATTACCATTCAACGCCCACAGGTGAGAATTTAATAGTTAAAACTTAAAAATTTCATAATTCAAGACTGTTGTCTTCTTTGCAGTTGCTTTGCCCATTAAATGGATGTCCCCGGAGTCTATAAACTTTAGAAGATTCACCACAGCCAGCGATGTATGGATGTTCGGTAGGTTTAGAAGATATATACGATTTGTTTAGACTTTTTTCTGACCCCTTTTCTTAATTGTGTAGGTGTCTGTATTTGGGAAATCTTAATGCTTGGTGTAAAACCGTTTCAAGGTGTTAAGAACAGCGATGTTATCTCAAAACTGGAAAACGGAGAACGCCTGCCACTGCCTCCGAACTGTCCGCCAAGGCTGTACTCGCTGATGTCGCAATGCTGGGCTTATGAGCCCCTCAAAAGACCTAATTTTAAGAGGATTAAAGAGACGCTGCAGTGAGTACCTAAAAGCTGTCAATGACATTCCAGTTGTTAACCGCATTTTTGCTTTTCAGTGAAATTCTAATTGAGGATAGCATCAGTTCGTCGGAGACTCTGAAGCGGGAGCACCGGCGAGTGGCTACCATGTCCTGGGTGGGCGGTGATGAAATCGATATTCCGCCACTGAAGCCATCCAGAGCGATGCATGATTCTGGTAAAATAATAAACAAAAAGATTATGGACTTTTGTATGATAGTAAAACCTTTGTTTGGTTACAGATATTACAGGCATGATGCCAAAAGTGGATGAAACAACGTCGATACCTCAAACCTATATCATTGCACAAAATCCCGCAGTGTTGGCCAAGCTGATGATGGAGAACCAGAAGCGGGGCATTAATCCGGCCGCCTACACCACACCAGCCTCGGTATTTAATACTCTAGCCGTAGGATTAGATGACAGCAAATCGAATGTTTCGCTTAAGACCACCAAGCTTCCGGCAGCAGATATGCTGAAGCTTGACCCCATTGCAGAGTCAGAGAGGCTACTAAAGTCCCAGTGCAATGCCACTCAAATGGCAAATCCTCTAACCGCTTTAGCTAACCCTGTCGATCCCCTCAGTCCCCATATGTATACGGGTAGTTTGCCTTCAAAGAGTAGTTTCGTCGTTTGTCCACCGCCCCACAACACTGAGGATCAAATGCAAGCTGCCGCCGATAATTTAGCAAACCCGGCGGTTTCGAAGGTTACAGCTACGGGATACAGTCTGTATGGCAGCCTGGAGAGGCACCAACCGGTGCTGGCAAAGCCCATGCACTCGAAAGGTGGCAGTCTGGAGCGCCATCAATCACTGATGTCCGCCCAAAATCTAGTATTCTACAATGCTAAGCCAACGCAGCCGCCGCACTTCACGAATACAGCCGAGCGATCAAGGAGCATGGAGCGGAATACGTACTTCCACGCGTACCGCCAGCAAATGAAAACCTCTATCGAATGTGAAGCTTTGCCCGAGGAGATCTACGATTTCGGTGGTGTTGGACTAAAAACCTGCGTGTCTGCCAAGCAACAGCAGCAGCAGCAGCAACAAGCCACTTGCAGTCCTCCGGTGATGAATATGATGCTTCCACCCCCAGTAGAGCTTGCTCACGCACAAGCCCCCGTTGAATTTAAACAGGGAATACAGCCAAATATGCCAACAGACTCCTTTGGAGTTGTATCCCCACAAAACTATGAGGAAAGCCTGCGAAATCAGCGGGAATGGGAGCGACAATGGATGCTTTCGGGGGCCCAGAATGTAGTCGCAATGGGACCCAACATTTCCGATGGAGCTGTTTGCATGGCTACTTTGCAGGCGGAGGCTATGGGATCTCAGGTTTGGCCCTTCATTGGACACGTTACCAGCAGCCAAGAGCTAGCGTTACCCTATTATTTCCTTAATTTGATTGAATCTTATTATTTGTTACGTATGTTTTTTGTATATTAGTGGATTTTTATGTTATATCTTATTAAATTTTAAAAATTGTTGTTTACATTAATTAGAGCTTACTTTCATTTAAATTTTCAGGCCAAACACAATGTTTTGGGTGAAAAGCTGCGACAACAAAGGAAGGATAGCAACAGTGACAGCGAATGGTTAATCCAGGAAGAAGTAAGTATCAATTATTTTATTTATTTATACATAAAATTATAAATAAATAAATGAATAATTTCCCCTCGATATTCATCCCTACCTCTTATCAATCTTCCAGAGGCGGCGATCTAGCTCCATACCCCATGGATCCCTCAACGACCATCAGTCGCAAATGTTCAAACTGGACTTCATGTCGGCCGGACCCTCTAGCTTGCCCGACTCCTGCTCCAACTCGAACTCAAGGCCCATGACGCCAAATGCTAATCTTCTTTCGCTAAAGTCGAACAACTCTTCGGCGGATCACTTGTCGGGCTTGACAACCGTGAGCGATGAGCAGCAGGCAGGTTCGAATGCCAGAAACTTTGGAGGCGGTCGCCCACTGAATCGTGCAGATGATGAAGTTTATTGCGCCACCACACTAGTGGTAAAATCAATAATGGTGCTGTCACAAGGTGTGGAAAAAGCCAATACCGAAGGTTATTTGGAACTGGTCAAGAATGTGGGCGTTAAGTTGAGAAACCTGCTCACATCGGTGGACAAAATATCGGTGCTGTTCCCAGCACAGGCCCTTAAGTAAGCTATATTTTTATTAATTAATACTTGCTAATTAATGACTTGCTTTTCCGTATCAGGGAAGTGCAAATGGCCCATCAAGTGCTCTCCAAGGATATGCATGAGCTTGTCTCAGCCATGCGTTTGGCACAGCAATACAGCGACACCACCCTAGATTGTGAATATCGGAAGTAGGTTTACCAGATAATTTCTCAAGAGCCCATGAGCTAATAGTCTTCTTCTCTGAATTGCAGGAGTATGCTATCGGCTGCCCACGTCTTGGCCATGGACGCCAAGAACCTGTTCGATGTCGTCGATTCGATACGCCAGCGTTATCAGCATGTATTTCCGCCGCCAAGCGTCCCAAGGGACTCGACCACCACCAGTTTATCTAGTTTCGAGTCCACCTCGACGACGACCACGAATGAATTTGGTGGACACCTTAAGTCAAGCAATTCGGGAGATCTGCTGCAAAGTTCGGGGATATACGATAACGATTTGCATCAGAGCTTTAGCTCCCAGTTGCAGTTGCAAAATGCGACCTCCAGTGGCAAAGACTTAACTGGTGGTGGGGGCAGCTTACAGAGAGGAATGAGCATTGGCCTGGACGACCCTACAAGGTCGACGACGAATGAGCCTCTGCGTATTGTCGAGGAGGCACTAAGTAGCCCGGGGGAGCACATGTATTGCAATACGTCCGCCTTGCATGGCCACGCGTAACTCTTCTAGTGTCTGCGCAGATAGATATTAACTTAATGATTAAACTATTGTACATACCTAAAATATATATTCTATATATATTCAGCGGATAGTCCGCTTATCTCTACGAATGAAGCATATATGGCTTCGCAGATACTTACTCAAAGTTTGACGAGACCCCCCACTCGGCCGGCCGCATTCTCACATCGTCATGTAGTCAAAATAATTTAAGAAACAAAGACACGTTCTTGAATGAAAAGATAGAAGCTGGCTAGTAATATTATTTATAGATAACTTGACCCCGATCTAATAAAACTAAAAATGTAATTCATTATCAGTGTGGGTGTATTTTAAGACATTTATATTGTGATTTATATATTCAACCAATACACAAGCTTTACTCCGAGCTAATTAATTTGGTGCCAGGTTCTCGATCACAACAACAGCAAATAAATTGAATTACTAAACGAAAGATGTGTCTGTTCTAATATTTTTGTTTTCTCCTTTTATATTAACGTTTAAAGATCATAAACAAAACCCCAACGGGAAATTAAAAAGAGAAAATCGGATGTGGAATTCTTTAATAAGTTAACATTGCGCCAAGATACAATTCCTTTTACAATTTTATGGGTAATAAAACTTAATTATTTAGCAGAGTCAACAAGTCATTAAATTCGATAAACATCACTTATAACGACAAGCAAGTATAAATACAACCACGTGGTTCTGCGGAAGTACTCTTTGTTTTGTACTGTTTAATGCAAAATAAAATATTGGAGATTGCGGACAACGAGATTTCATGTAAATGTAGGTTTGTTCGAGTTGATTTGCTAACTTAAGTATCAAGGAAAACGTTAATTAAGAATATATTGTACGCTCTATCCATTCCTCCAGTGTAAACGTGGCCGTTTCATTTTTCTCGGTGTCCTGCTCCTTGAAGATTTCTGCAAAGAAAAACATTTATATTACAATAGGCTTACGCTTGTTTTCTTATTGTGTACCTATATATGTCTTGATTTTGACTGCACACATGATGAAATCATCAAAGGCAATCTTGCCATCTCGCGAGCCATAACGATGACCTAAGGCATTGAGGACGCGGTTGTTTAGATGATAGCCAGCTGAGTTAAGTGCCTCCCGCAGCTGGAAGCCTGACACACGGCCCGTGTTCTCAGTATCGTAAACCTTGAAGATGGCCTTCCACTTGGCAATTTCCGACAGCAACACCTCGAACTCCTCGAATCCCAGCTTGCCGGACTTGTCGGCATCCAGCATGGCCACCATGGACCGGCAAACGTCTTTGGAAAATCCATGGGTTTCATCCACAATTGCTGTAATGTTTGTGGTATAATTATTCCATTTTTTTCGTATGTTCTTAATATATTTTACCATTTGCTGTTACAGGTCCTCCATCAGCTGGATTATCCCCCATAAGCCTCTTGTTTGACTGATCGTTCATTCCCATCTGATCCTCGAAGGGCGTGCCCTTTAGGAAGGGTCCGCAAATCAAGGACAGAAGGCCACAGGCGCCGGCACCATCCATCTCTCCAGGACCGGCAGCCTGGGTCTCAAATGCATTATTGGGGGAGAAACGGTTGAAAACTACAGGCTTGGGCAGATCTTAAAATAATAATATAATTATTAGAAATATTACGATATTTCAAAGTATAGTTATTCACTTACCATCTCTCATAGAATGGTCCAAGATTCGCTTCAGTTCCATCCAATCCACTTCCATGTCCTTGCCGGCAATGCTATCGAACAGGCGACGCAAACTCTCCTTCTGCGGATCCATGGGCTTCGGTGTCGGGAAGCCGGGCGTTATCTTCAAAAGGAAATACCTAATTAAGCGATCCTGTTTGCCACGATGTACTTACCGTATCGGCCTTGTCGCCGTAACCCACATGATCATCATTCTCCCTAGATGAAAGCGGAAAGTGAAGAGCGAAATGATTGATGAATAATGTGCTAATTTTAATAAAGCCATTTAAACATTTCAAGTGTACTTTACAAAAAGGGATTTTAATGAATATTTAAAGCAAAGTAGTTGTGGGGGTCGACCATTTTCAAATTATAATACGTTGTTGTGGGTATTTCCTTTATTGTTACTTTAAGATAAGATATATAGCAGTTACATGGGAAAAATACATTTAAACAAGGATTTAAAATAGATCGATAGTATAAGCTGAGTTAGTTTTGATCTATATATTTTTTAACCACCCCTTTAGAAGCTCTTGAGATATAAATTAATTTATAAGTAGCTTTTCATTGAGCTTATGCTTAATACTTTTATAATTTCCATTTTCGGTTCACTTCTGCCAAGACAGACAGACGGACATAGCTTTTAATAAATTATATAAAAAATAAAAATAATACTATACGCATTAAATTAAAAGAAAGTATTCAGGAGCAGAAGCATGCTTTTTTCTCCTTTGTCAAACCATTGGGAATGTGTTTTAGGGTAAAGATTCAACAAACAATTTTAATTCAACAATTGCTAGCGCTAAAATTATAAATTATAGTTATATACTGTAGTCACATACCCACATATTGCACTTTAGAAGCTTTTGAGTATTTGAAACCCGAACGAACGAATTATTTTCTAATATACAAACTCATTATTGTCATTGTCTACATTTACGTACTCCATGTTGTTTTGGGTTTCGGAGAATACTCGAATGATGAACTCGCCCTCCTCGTTCGGGTCGAAAGTTGAAGGCACAATCAGGTAGTGGCCAGGAGGCAATTTAAAGCGAGCGCATACCTGTAATGAAATGCATATTCCCAATTAAAGGTTCAGGGTAGCATTAAAACAATTCTAAAACCTACTTCTCGAGTGTTGATAAAGTGAGGCGACCGTCCCACCGAGGACTTGTACCTGAAGAAGTTCAGGCCCTGCGGACGGTTCTCTAGCTCTCGATCGCTGAGACTGTAGATGGCGAAGCCAATCGTCAAGCACTCCATACCCATATTCCGTTTTGATCTGCGATTCTTCTGCATCAGGGCCACAATCACCGTGCACTGGCCCTCTTCATCCTCCTCGTCGGGATCCACTAGCGTTATGATATACTGGGGATTATGCCAGAAGGTGTCCAGGAAGTTGCGGCAACCACCGGCCGTGACGCCAGGTGTCCATTCGCCCTCGTACATGGACATCTCCCACTTCCGCTTGCCGCTGTTCTGCTGATCCTCCGTCAGCGAGTCCGGTGACAAATTGCAAATCTAAAGATTTTGTATTAGCTAAGTCTTACGATATAATGTTATTGTTTCAGGTCCCACCTCCACGCGATCGAAATGATTGAGGAAATCCTGGAAGGACATCCAGAACTCGCCATCTCTATCGAAAGTGAGTCCAATCTCGTTCTTCTGGTCCTCGGGTATGTATCGCCATTCAGGCGAGCTGTCACTCCAAGGGCCATTCCACTCGGCCTCATTGCCCCAAGGATTACGCATACGTATCATCGGGATCTTTCCCTGGCGATTTGGCGTGACGATGTCAATAAGGCAGACCTTGGTGATGGAGTAAGCGTGTCCGCGTATCAGCCCCTGCGGAGTTTCGGCCTCCAGAACATTGGGATCCGGTTCGATGGAGCAACCCATCATAGAATTGCGATCGGCGGCCTTTTGCAGGATAGTAAAGAGATTACCCGGGGCTTCCTTCAGATCGTACCACTCGCTAACGCCGCCAGTGAAATCCTCCATGGCCTCACACGTGCTGCCGCCCTTCAGGGCCTCATAGGACCCATGAAGTCTGTGGGAAATATTTATGTAAGTTATTAAATCTGCATATTAAGGGTATTAACATTTCATACTTGGCATATGCCTTCTCCAGCAGGGCACTCCAGAACTCATTCTTCTCTGTGGAGTGCATGTACATTAGTTCTCCATTGTAGGTGGGCAAGCGGTCATCCACTATGACATCCACCCATTTACCTTTTAATTAAAAACAAAGTCGGTTAAAGAACTAATTTCGTCTGAGGCTTAAATTCAAAATTACCATACTGCCAGAAGCGGAAGTGAAAGATGCCGGCGTAATTCTCCTCGAAGCTCTGTTCTGGTGGAATTACCCGGAAAAACAAGTTAGATTCCTGGGTCAAGTTGGCTGTGGCAGCCAGGAGCCAGCAATCTCCCAGCTCTCCCTGTTGGACATCGAACCGAGAGTAGCCCTCCACGAAAAATTGCGGATTCTCGGCGATTTCCTTTTGGAAATTGAAATAGAATTAATACTTTATAAAATAAAAAAAATATATATGACTTACATGAGGCCTCAGCCATTCGATGTGACGATCTGGTCGCCGCGAGAACTGAAGTGACTCGTTCGAAGCCGGAAAAAGGGGATCCTCGAAGAGAGAACCGCTGGCCACGCAGCTATTCCGTATGGTCTCGTAGTCCTGCACTTCGGAGTAGGGT